>JAECXW010000878.1:1358333-2716666 GCA_018153365.1 Drosophila fuyamai
GTCTTATTGTTTTTCGGATCAAATTTGCATATTTTAAATGGGCAATCAGCAACTTCGGAAAGGAGATGTATCGACAATTGTGATGAGCTTCCTTATGAAGGAGAAACTAATTATGAACCGTCCGAAAGAAACCTCAAAAATGTTTTTTGCTTACTTGCCATTTTTGGAGACTTCATTTTGGGATGAATAAAATATGATACAATAATACATTCGATGCTATAAGATTTTGTATATATAATAATATGGAATTCGAACGTACTGGAATAAAGAATATGTTTTCAAAGTTTTGATTTATCAATTTATAAGAAATTTTAGATTTTTTTACCTTTCTGAACTTTTTTATTTTCACTTAATTTTATTCACTATTTTATCCTCGATCTATCATCTGCAGGCCATCTGTCGTGCATAAGACCCTTGAATTTTGCCTAAATTCTTGGGCAAAACTTTCTCGATCTATCAATAAACAAAGTAAAGGACAAATAATAAATTCCAACGACCCAAAACTTCTGCGCCAGACAGTGCACACAAAAGTATTAAATTTCATTAATTGCCAAAACTAAAAAGGCAAACAATATCATTCAACAAAAAAGATTGGTTAAGAATTAAAAATTCATACAGCAGCGATGCGGTCACATAAATTTTGGAGGAGCAACAAAGACCGCGGCTGAAAGCAGGCAGATGCAAAAAATTATAATAAATATATACATGAAGATATACGGATGAATCTGTGGAAGCAGGCAAATGTCGAAGACGTGGGCGTTGAATGGGATCCGTTGGGGTTTTTTTCGGCTCGATTTTTGTATACTTTTTGGTTAATAATAATGAAACTGGACCGCAGCCACCGCAGCAAGGCGTTGTCAACAGTTGGCGACGATGATGCTGATGATTCCGATGATGACGACTTGGTTTCATCTTCATCTTTACGTTTCTCCATTTGGCACACGGTAGTTGGCTGAGTTGTCATTTAGCCTCAGGTTTCTGGGCCTCATTCAAGGTGTGCGAGTACTAAAAACTGGGGGTAGCTCTTCACTGAGGGAAAAACGATAATACACACTTTTTAAAGTACATCTTCTTGAAGTTTTAAATGAAAATATGGCACAATAAATCGTTGTATTGAAAACTCTGATTTAAACTTCACCAACAATAATTTTTATCGGGTTTATAAAACCAAAACGGCCCTATATTTAATAATTATTTTATTTATTAATTCTCAAAAGGATTTAAAGGAAAGAATACTTTAAAAATGTTAAAAGCCAAGAAAGTTCATACGAGTACGTTGGATATCGTATGACATCGATTTCGGGACATATTTTCGACTGCTCAACGCTTTTTTCCCGAGTGTATCCTCTCCCCACCAAAGTCGTGACTTGATTTATTTTTTTGGCCCGGACCTGTGTATTCACATAAATTTGAATTATGGTCCGCTGGCTCGTAAAGTCGCTGGGTGATGTGTCTATTTTAACAGTTAGTCGGGGGACGGCAACCGAACGGCGAACGATCTATCAATGAATTCCGCAGCTGAATGAACTGGCCCAACCAAACTTGATCGGCTCCTCATTTGATATGCAGCTTCGATCTTCAGTTTGTATGCTAATTTTCGTTGTTCGATCTTCGGTTTCAGCTCGCGTCCATTGTTCACTTTTGGCTGTTTGCCGTGCGGTGTTTTATTTAATTTTAATTTTTATTTCGTAAATTTTAAATTTGTTGTCACTTCTGTGGGAGCAGCCGAGGTTTTTCCACTCGCCCGCAGTCCTATACGAATTGTTATACCCGTTACTCGTAGAGTAAAAGGGTATATTGTATTCGTGCAAAAGTATGTAACAGGTAGAAGGAAGCGTTTCCGACCCTATAAAGTATATATATTCTTGATCAGGGTCACTAGCCGAGTCGATATAGCCATGTCCGTCTGTCCGTCTGTCCGTCTGTCCGTCTGTCCGTCTGTCTGTCCGTATGAACGCTGAGATCTCAGAAACTATAAAAGCTAGAAGATTGGCATTTTGCATGCAGATTCTAGGAGTTCCTACGCAGCGCAAGTTTGTTTCAAAAAGGTGCCACGCCCCCTTTAACGCCCACAATCGCTTGTATACGATTTTAAAAATTTAAATATTTCGGAAAAGTAAAAATGCAGTTTTATTGTGTTTATCAATACCTATCGAAATGTAGAAGAAATTTTTCAAATCGGACCATTCGTTAAAAAGTTATGCGTGATCAAAGTTTCTATCTCCATCTCCCTCGCACTCCCTTTACCTGAGTAACGGGTATCTGATAGTCGGGGCACCCGACTATAGCGTTCTCTCTTGTTTTTTATTATAATTGGGTGCGGTTCGCAGTGGTTCGGTAGTATTTCTGCAGAACTCCATGAATCGATCCTATTGTTCAGTTATGAAAAAAAAAACACTAATGCACACACACTCACGAGGAGCTCTCTTTTTTGTGAGGCAGCCGCTATAGAAATTAATAAAATTTATGGTTGATTTGAAATTCTTGTTCGTTTTTTCGGTCATTAATTTGCCATAAAGAAGTAGGCAAAGTGTGTGGCAAAAGCTTTTAAAGTGGGTAGACAGGAGGGACTCCATTGTTCGGCTGAATGTTTGTTGTTAGTTAGGTTTGAAAATCAATTTCGAACTTGATAGCTTAGTTAGGAACTGTGGACCGAAAAGGTTACTTTTATAAACCATTTGATTGAGTTTAAATCCTCTTGTATTAAGATTTCCTGAGAATTACTTAAAACGAAATGAGCTCAAGATACATTATTAACCATTCACATTTGTTCTGAATTACTTTACTGATCTGACCGGAAAAATGACTTCAAAGTAGATTATTGACCATTAAATCACTCTTCCACTTGACCTCATGTATAATGCACCCCAACCAAAAAGTCGACCATTGTAACTCGGCTCTTATAACACTTATCACTCCCCAATTGATCTGAAAAGGTGTCAACCCATGTCTCTTTGGTTTCTAAATAGGTATTCCTCCCCTCCCTTGTGCCCAAAAACTTGTAAACTGCGTTATTTTCCTAGGAACACAATCCCCATTCTAAACAAATTAGCAGCCCACATCTTTTCAAACATTTTCACCTGGATTCTAAGTGATTTACGATTGATTTAGTTCTCTGGTCTTTTTCTAAGCGCCACACGAACTTCCGTTCCGATCATGGGGGATATAAAATCTCAAAGGTGTCGCCTGCGTGGGTGCCAAGAATTCAATTTGAAATTAATAGTATAGAGTTAACCTAAGCAACATTTAATACTGTTAGCTGCACAGAAAATAAATAGTACTTTGAAAATGCTTTAAAAATATTAACCTATTTTGGTTAAAGTTTAAATTTCTGTTGAATTGATACATGGAATTTAAATTGATATATGCCTCTTATAAACCATATAAATGAAGTTTTGTTTTTAAAATATTTTTTTATCTGTAAATCGAATCCCACCAAAGTGAAAAGCCAAAAATGTTTTATTACATTGATTTGCATTTAAATCGATGTTGGCGGCGGCGTCATTCTATCCGATTTCGGATACAGGGGTTTTTGAGGGAGGGAATAGACCAATGATTACGGGCACAGCAAGCGGTCAAAATGTTGACAATGATCCCAGATATCCCACACCGCGACCAGGTCAAAAAAACCCAACCCAAAAACCTTAAAAGTTTTTAATGAATTTGTTTCTTTCTTTTCTCTCCGCTGTTCTTTCTTTTTTTGTTGAATGGGAAGCGCCGAAGTTTTCATCCTTCAATCTGGAAACTTTTTTCTTTTGTATATTAGATCATAAATTATGGAACTTTGCATATATGACAAAACAAATAATTTTTTTTCGGTCTGTCGTGCTTCCAGTAGCCACCCCGCTGGGCCTCGAACCCCCACTTCGCCTCGCTAGTTGGGCAAAATTTATTAGTTTTTCCATTTTTATTGAGGAATTACAAAGGGAGGGCATCGGGCCAAAGGAATCTCTGGGGTAGGTGGCGCCTTGCTTAGGGATTAGAGGCTTAAGCCTCGGAGAGGCCCAAACGCAAGGAATGGGAGACCCATGGGAGAGATCCGATCCCTCACGATTTGTGCTCGCAAAATGCTTTTTAGCCTCAGGCTCAAAAAACAAACAACAATAAAATACATTTTTGTTCATTCAAAGTAAATTCGAAAACGGACAACAGGTTTACTTTTTAGCTGTTGTTACTGTACGGGGGAACTCAACAAGATGTGATTTAGCATTTTTATTATTGTTTATTCATTATCATTATTATCATTTTTATTTTTGTCCAATAAAAGTATATTTTGGAAAACTTGTGATGGTTGTAAATGATTTAATTTAGAAATTAATGATATTTGTTTTTTAACATAATCAAATTGTATTGCCATTCCTCGGAGCTACTTTATTAAGTATTTACTTAATCTTATTCTTATTAATAATTAAAAGAGGAAAGGTTTTTGATTTTTAAGATCGGATACTTTTATTTTAGGAACCTTCATTTAAAGTTTTAAATTGGAAATAAAATTACCAATTTTATACTAGGATTCATGTTTAAATCTCTTCTGATTTCTAAGGCTCTCTTAAATTATATTTCTACATATTTTTATTTATAAATGTTTATTTTGCGATTGTTCATTTTAGCAAAGCTAACCTGTAATTTGAACAATGAGAAAATGAAACTCATCCGAGTACTCGCACAACAACAACAATAAGAGCAAGGCAGCCGAAGCTTAAAAAGCCGAAGGCAAAAAAAAATGAAGCTCGAATCAAGCTCAAGCAACAACAACAACTGAGAGAGCATCAAAGAGAGGCTCCCCTTTTGTTGTTATTGTTGCTGCCAGTCACTCAGCCTCCATTTCATTCTCTTTTTTCTGCCTCACTGGAATGGCATCCGAAAAAGAGAGAGAGAGAGCGAGAGAGAGGGTGTCCTACCGTGGGAAATGAACAGTAGTCACCTTTTGGCTTTTTGCACCACCAACAACAACAGCAGCAATAAAAGTAGTAAGCGCAAAAACAACAACAATAAGCAGCAGCCAGTTTACTGACGTTCCTTCTTCCTCCTTTCGCCTCCCTCTCCTTCTCCCCTCTTCACCCACTCCTTCGCCAACTTTGTTGTTGTTGTTGTTTGGCTGAGTGAGCTTTTGCAATTTCACTGCAGCGATTTGCTTTTGTTTTTGTTGTCGGCGCATTTCAAATAAGTCTAATAATAATGCAATTTATGCCAAGTGGAAGCAGTTCGAACATAGGGCAAAAGGAAGAATTTTACACTAAAAGTAAAACAATATACAAAAGAATTTAATAATAATCAAAATATGTACGTCTATAAATTGAGGTGACCCAAATCTCACCGTTTCATTTGGTAGATCTTGTTGTGCAAAAAGTCTATTTCAAAACTAAAAAATTGTAGTTTAACCCGTTTCCTTGGAAATTAGAATACATTTTTTAATAAAAGGCAACTGTGCGTATGAGTTATAAAGTTGGAAGTTACAAACAACTTGATTGGCCTTACTGCAGCACAGCGTGTAGCATAAGCGGATGAGAGTAGATCCTTAAAATGTTCATACGAATTTGGTCCACCCTAATTGACATACAACAATATTTTATCGCTTTTAAAAATATTTTTATTATTTAACATTTCTAAAAACAAACAACAGGTTGTCTCTGAGGCAACTAATATTTTACTACGTATACGTAATATTTTGTTTAGCTTCAGGAATATTTAAATGCGGATCCAACTGCAAAAAGAAAGTTTTCACAAATTCAAGTAATCACTGGTTTTCCCTTTATTTAGTCTTGATTCTATTTGCATCAATTGGGTTTTTTAAAAGAGAGGTCTGGTCTGCAATTGTTTTAACTAAGGCCAATTTTCCAAGGGTGGAAAATCCCCTGGCTTAGTTTCCTTTTCCTTTGTGCGGCTAGCATTTGGGTAAAACCTTTTAGCACCTTTGACAGGCCACTGCGCAAATCACAACAAGTTGCGGGCCAAACCGAGTTCACATTTGGCACAAACACACGCTTCGCTTAGAACTCCGTTTTGGCTTATCAGCAACCGGGCCAAAAAGTGGGCAAACATAGAATCGAGGGATAGGGAAATAGAATATATGGTATTTGGGATGTGGAAAGTGGAAAGTGGGATGCCCGATGCAGATGCAGCGAACAACACCTCTCTACTGAATTTTGAGGGTTTTTCAGGTTCAAAGTGGTTTGCATAGGTGATAATTGCAGTTACACTGGAAAAAAGTTCAAACTTGATGCTGGTCATAAAAATAATTGCTTGTATAATTTTATATTTTACTACCACATCAATAACATTTTAAATTAGAGACATTAAATAAACAATTTTAGGATGCCCATTAAATCACTTTAATTTTTGCAGGAAATAATGATAAAACATACATATATGGATTATGACAAGTTACAAAATAGCCAACCAGAACTAATGGAAAATAAACATTTTTTGGCTTTACGTTTTCTCCCAGTGCAAGGCAATGCAAGATGTTGTTAAGTGGTAGTTGCGGCGTCTTTGGTCAAGTACGTGCGCCACTGCCGTCGGTGTACCGCTGCTGCTTCCGTCCCGCTCTAGCGCGACCTGCGTTCCGTACCGTTATCTCCGATCGATCGGCGAAGGATCGCACGCGCTTGTTGGTGCAACCATAGATGTCTGTTTGTCCATGGAGCAGATAACAAGGAGGTGATAATTGACCGCCCAATTGGCTTGGCAACCAATTACGAAACTTATCAGCGGCACCGGCAATCAAATCAAACGATCGTCAGAGCGGGCGGAGTCAACGCCGGTGGTCCAAATGCACTCAAAAAAAATTATGCTACCAAAACCAAAAAATTAGGATTAGGTTGGGTTGTTTAAGTGCAGTTTTTATAGGTCCCAAATAGAAGTGATAACATTTTATTAAATTATTTTTAATGTAAATATCTATAAAGACTCTAAAAATATAGAATGCAGAAAAATAACCTGAAGGGTAACCGTCTTAAAAAGAAGTTAATCTCTAATAGTTTTACTTGTCTATGCAGAGATTTATTTTTCAGTGCAGTTATCTCTTTCTGAACGAGTGTAAACGAGAGCAGCCGCACACCCATTTTCGAGGTGTGAAAAGATCGGGCTGGGACATCCCCCGGCAGGGATATATACAATAAGATAGTATGCTAAGTAGTTCCTTATCTATGGGTTGTTTGCCAGGTCGGTGGTTTGGTGCAACTGCCGCACCACAATATCCTGATCGTGGGCATGCACCAGCAGGGCCACCTCCAGATTCAGTTGCGCAATATCCTCCTTCAGCTTGGCGATCGATTTCTTGATCTGCTGCACCGAGCCTGATAAGTAAAGAAAGGCAATGGAGTTGGGATTAGCACCAAATGGCGATGTGGGTGGTTTCCCGGAGGACCGTGATTTTGTTGACCAGAATCACGGATCAACCATGGTAAATAGATGATGGCTTATCAGTGCAAGGCAAATATTATATGTAAAAGGTGTCGTTGCTAAAGGTATATGGCCCTCAGCTGAGGTAATTTCTTGCTATTTAAATGGTTTATTTTACGCTATACAAAATTGGTTGGCTAGATTCGCTGCTGTCTTAGCCAAAACAATATTTTACAAAAAAAAACGTTGGGATATTTTGGGAGCCTTTAAAATATATTATCTCAATATCCTAAAGATGGATAATAAATATTATGCCAGCTCTAAGCCACTATCTCTTATATTACCTATGATATATAATATATTTCCTGCTTGAAATAATTATGGAAATATTAATCTTATATCTTGGCTTTCTCCAATTTCAAAAGAAATAAGCTTTTCAGCTGATACTCACTGCCATCGGACATGACCTGTCCACGTCGCTCCATCTCCTCCTTTTTGAGCTCCTGCTCCATGAGGACCTCGCTGAGCTGTGCCATCTGCTTCTCGGTGTCCGCCTGCACTTGGTTTTGGGCATACTGAATGGTGGACAGTTCGATGGAGAGCTCCTTGAACTGCTGAATCAGGGGCTGAAGTTCGTTGTTCAAATGCTTCTCGCGACTTTCGATTTTCTCCAAGCTGAATGTGAACTCGCTGTGGAGTTTCTTCAGTTGAGCTTCGGTGGTTTCCGATAACTCTGAAATGCTCGTTCCAAAGGCCTCCATCTGACTGATGTGGGTCCTCCAATCGCGGGCATCTGCTTTGACGAAAACTTTCAGATGGGGCAGGACCCGCTCCAATTCCAAACGCCACTCCTGATGATCGCTCATCCGGGCATCCAGTTCCTGGTTCCGCTCCTCGAGATTCACGTCCCCGATGGACTTCCTCTGGGGGCGATTCAACCAATTGAGTTGCCTGAAGTTGTGCGCCTCCAATTCCATATCGCTGTCATCACTCAGAGCGGCCGCATTCTGCTCGTCCTCCAGTTTTTCCAAGATGATCTCGGCGTTGTCCTCGAGATAGTCCCCCAGGAACTCCTCCTCCTGGGCAATGTGCAGCTTTTGGTAGCCCACCTTGGCCACTTTGCAGGCCTGCGTGGAAAGGACATCCAGGACCATCAGGCAAATGGGACCAGCTCCTCGAATCAGTTTATTGGGCTGAAAGTCCACTGGGACATCCTGAAAAATGTACAAAAAATAATTAAAAGTGTTTCCTAAAATAACAAAGATAAAACTGCCAAATCGATTGTTTTAAAAAATAGTGTTTGGAATATTACTTTGTCAAGTCGTGTTTTAAATAAGGAGTTAGGGACTTTAATATAATTATTTGAATTTAATGTATTATATGAATGTTTATTTCAGTACTCACAATCTCCCCAAGCATTTGAATGATTTTGGCAGCCACTGTGTTGGGATCATCGTACTCCTGCGGCCGCTCCATATCCTTTCCAAGCTTCTTGCAAAGCCACCAGCATATTAAAGTGAACATATAGAACTGCTCGCCGGGATTGGTGGCCTTCACGAAATAGAAACGTGACAATGGCTTTAGTTTGAATTCCTTGAGCAAATGCTTCTCGTAGTTGAGTAATTTCAGTTTTTCCAGCAAGTCATCCGATTGAAAGTTTTGCAGCTGCAGTGCTTTTTCCTGACCATCGTCTTGCTGCATTTTCTTGTTTTTGTTTAGCAAAATAATACTTTGTTAAAAGTGAGCAAGCTAGTTGAAAAACGAATTAGTTGCCTTGGTAACAACATGTAAGTAAACTTACGACAAGCGCATGCGTCTTAGCTGTGAATTGTTTATTTATTATCATTATATATTTTATTTCCAATCATTGTTCACGCTAATTTATTAATTTGCATTAAATTAATAGATTTCAATTTTTTATATATTACATTTTTAAATATTTTTAAGTTTTTCAACAGATGGCGCCACCATTTGAACAGCGCTGTTATTGAGCGCTTAACAGCACTTATTTCTGTAAAATAAAATTATAGTATTTATTTCTGGGCCATATAGTATTTTTCATCGATATCGGCGCGGTCACACTGATCATAGCGTCACTTTTTTGAAAAAAAAAAATACAACTTAATTTGAAAAACCGATCGAATAATTAATTTCCAAAGGAACCTGAACAGTGCAATATGTATACAAACCTGGACCTGAACGCTCTGAGTGTGGACGACATCGTGGAGGAGTACAAACTGCTCCACGATCGTCACCAGCAATTAAAGGATCAGAGCGAAAAAGATGCCCAAAGGATTTACGAGCTCAAAAGGAATCTGGACACCGCTGTGGCGGCTGAATTGTATTTAACGCAGGAACTTGAGCAGCTGAGTAGTCAGCCGGTGGCCAGTAACTCCGGAGGCGATTCCCAGGAGCTGGAGGAACTGCGTCGCAAGTACAAGACCCTGAAAGAGGAACAGGACACACTGCAGCAGGACTACGACTGTAAAGTGGAGGAGTCCTCGAAACTAAAGGAGAAACTGGCTGCCACTGAAAGGGAACTGGCGGAGAAGTCGGCCTCTAGGACGAAGGATCCCCACGAGGATTGTTTGGCGCGTTTAAGTGCCTTGGAGCTGGAAAACTGCGAGCTGATGCAGAAACTGTCGGAATATGAGGATTCGCGGATCGCCAACACCCTCGCGGTGGCCGAAAAAGAGGTTGCCACCAAGCCCAAAAACCGTTTTAATGTAGTCATATAAATATTATATATCTCACTAATCCACAGAAAACCATTGAGTGCCTCCAAGATCGCGTGAGTTGCATGGAGCAGAATCTCAACTGCAAGCGGGACGAACTGGAGGAGAAGTTACAGGTGCTGGAGAGCTGCCAGGAGCAGCTGGTGGACGCCAATGCCAAGATCGCTCTTCTGACTTCTGCTCCTGAAAGAAATGGTAGTTAGAGCTCGAGCACACATTTAAACATTCGATCTCATTTGGGTCTTTTATACCTATTTTATAGATCGCAAGGGCAACTCCTTGTTCGCTGAGGTGGACGATCAAAGGCAGGTGATGAAGCAGCTTCTGGCGGCCCAAAAGAAGAGCTATCTGGACATGAAAAAGACCTTCACGGACAGCCAGTTCGAGATCAGACGCCTCAAACGCGAGAATGTGGCCATGCACACAGAGCTGCAGGCTTGCAGCACCATCTTCTGCAGTGCGGACAAGACCTATCAGAGTGGGTATCCTCTAAAAATAGGACAAGACATATACTACCACCTTATCTCTTGTTCTAAACGCATGCCAATACTAATTCCTCTTTTCCCACACAGACAAGCTGAACGAGCGCATCCGGCAGCTGATGGCTGCAAATGACAGTCTGGAAAAGCAGCTGAATCTTTCCCAGGAGCGGCTACGCCAGCTGGCCAGCGAGAAGTCGGTCACTTGGCTGGACTCGATGCTGGATTTCTGCAAGTATGAGTTGCCCCTCTTGGTCGACACCGCGCTGGCATCGTTCGGCAATAAGTTGCTGAGCCTCACCAGCTACGGCTTGTTCTTGCTGACCAGTTAGGTAGCCTCCTTACCCCTAATGCCTAATCCTCATCCCCATTTAGACGCGAAACGGACGAGCTGAAGGCGCAGCTGCACAGCATGTGCATCCAAAAGGCCGGACTGGAGGAGCGGATGCGTTCCGTGCAGCAGGAAATGGCACGGTATATTCTTAAGCCAAACTTGCTTTTCTATAACTAAAAAGAGTTATTTTTAGCTGGCGCTTTGAGTCCCTGAAATCCCGTTGTGTGCTCATTGATCGCGAAAATCTGCTCACAGAGAACAAGATCAGTTTCAAACCCATGCAGGCCATGGAGTTTAACATCAAGGAGGCGGAGCTCAAAGCAGCGTTGCCCCGTATTGTCAGTGTGACTCCGACATCTCACTCACCATCTGCTCAATTAACATCAAAAAGAACCACTTTGATTGCGGCTCCAGAAACCACATCCACATCGCTTCAAGAACCAACTGAAATCATAGTTCTCGATACTCCCATGAAGCCTGCTATTAAGAAAGAGGGAGTGGAGCCTCTTGATCAGGCAGCTAAGTCTGCCATAAAAGGAACTCCTGTAAAAGTCAAAAGCGAAGCTACAGAATCTGGAATAGAGCCTTGGAGTAGCAGCACACCCATTAGGACAATTATGGGTGTTAAAATAAAAAGAGAAGTCAACTTAAATATAGATCAGAAAGACCAGCTTAGTATCAAGAAGGAATTGGAAACCTCAGAAGCAATTCCTATGTCCCAAATGGTGGGCACACCCGTCGAAGCCAAATGCAGTCTGAAACAATTGCAAAACGATGAACCGAATTCTCCAAAGGATATGAACGAAAGTGAAACTGAAGAAGATGATGTGAAAATTACGGAAACCCCAGCAAAACCTTCGCTGAAGGGCACACCAGTTAAGCAACGTTTGGGAGGAATAAAAGTGAAATCCAACGAGGAGTTACTGGGATCAAGGGAGTATCATCTGGAGACACCTGCTAAGCCGCAGCGCAAGGGAACTCCTATAAAACTCATAAAGATAGATACCGAAACGCTAGATAGCGAGGAAGAGTCCTTCAAAGAAACACCCACAAAGGCAGATGGAAACAAAGACGTTGAAATCCTTGACAATCCCACACCACAAAAGCCACTACGAAAAGGAACTCCAGTGAGGATTGTCGCCATCAAAGATACGACTAACAACAATGTGCGGTCTATCCTGACCAAAAAACGGCAAGTGTTTGCCGAAGATTCGCAAAAGGCGGTTAAGTTCAGTGGAAGTGATCCTATCGTTCACAACTTAAGTCCTGTTGAGAGATTGCTCAATGAGGAGGTCACCAAAGAAAATGAAAAGCCGTTAAATACAGAAGAAATCAAGGACATAAAACCCATAATCAAGAGACCAAACATCATACGGCGTATTGTAGTGAGCTCCCGGAAACCATTGATGAAATGATTGCATTAGTTTCCTAAAGAAAACTTTAATTCGAATTTAGACTTGGCCGACCTTAACCATTATTTACAAATCAAAGCAGAGAAAGTAAGGATAGAATAGAGACAATTAATAATTATCTTAACAATAAAAAAAACTAAAGCTTATAAATACAGTCGAAATTCTTTTAATAATAAATTAGAAATGTTCTGAGTGTATGGGGCTACAAAACTTTAAAGGCATTCAAATGTTTTTGCACATATAAATGTTTTTTCATATACATATATGTATGTATATATTTGATTTTTAAACATTTTATTTTTTAAGATGTTATTAGCTAGTGAATTTTCTGTGAGTGTCATATGGGCATCCTTGCCGTATTATCAATGCCCGTATAACACTTACTGGAAACTCACTTCTAAAATATGTATATTTTCTAAAAAATGTTGCTAACAATTTTCAATTTAAAAATTTAGCCAAAAACTTTGTTATATTATTTGTATAACTTTTTTATCTTCTTTCCATGTATATTTTCTAGAACTTCAAAGAACAGAGAACGAGTGAGTCAAGCCCTATGCGAGCGGAAGATTTTTAAACACCATAAACTTCTATGATGTCAACTTTTTATTCCATATCCAAATTTTGAACTTCTTAAGTCGTTTATCACATTCCTCGGTTTTATTATTGGGAGGCGCAACTTTTAATGTAACAAGAAAGGAAAGCTAACTTCGGGCGGAGCCGAAGTTGATATACCCTTGCAGAATATTCTGTAAATAATATTCTCCAAAATTATTCATATGATGCATTCATAAAAATCCCAACTTCCTAACTTTAAAAACACCAAAGTTATGGTATTTCCTATCGTTATATGGGAGCTATAGGATATAGTCGGCCGATCCTTATGAAATTTGGTCGAATTTGGGCCAAATAAAAAAGCCATAGAAAATCCCAACTTCCTAACTTTACAAACACCAGAGTTATGGCATTTCCTATCGTTCAGTTATATGGCAGCTATAGGATATAGTCGGCCGATCCCGGCCGTTCCGACTTATATACTGCGTGCAAAGGAAAGAAGGGTGTGTGCAAAGTTTCAATTCGATAACTTTAAAACTGAGAGACTAGTTCGCGTAGAAACAGACAGACGGACAGACGGACATGCTTATATCAACTCAGGAGGTGATCCTGATCAAGAATATATATACTTTATAGGGTCGGAGATGTCTCCTTCACTGCGTTGCACACTTTTGACCAAAATTATAATACCCTCTGCAAGGGTATAAAAATGTATTAACACAATGCTATGCAGTTTATATAGACATTGATAAAACATTAAATATTTTATAAAATATACTTCCGGTTACAAGGACAGTTTGACTGGAAACCTAAGATATATCCCTCAGTTCATCCAGTTTGGGCATCTCCTCCACAAAGGACAGGTGATCGTAGATAGGAGCCGTGGAGCTTGGAGTGGCCGCCAACATCACATCCTTATCTCCATTCTCATCCACCTGCTCCTTGATCTCAGCGTAAAGTTGATATGGCAGCTCGGCTGGCAGGGATTCGTAGGTGACGTGATGGGTCCTCGAGCAGGTGGATTCCCTGTGACCCGCGCAGTTGCAAATCGAGGCGCCACCACTCACCGGAGTCTCATAACCATCCGGCAGTTCCGTTTCCAAATCCACTGGGGAACCACCGCCATTCGCAATTGGATAGCGTACTATATCAACATGATCCACAAACCTGGGTCCCCTGGAAGATTTTTCGCCTCCAAAACAGGGCAATCCCGAGACGTAGTAGGACAAATGGAAGAGTCTTTCGCAATGGAGATATAGATATAGCAGGAGGAAGAGAAATGCGATCCCCAGAGGCAGCATAAACACGATTATCAACGCTAAGGATCGCTGACTTCGATGAAGCTGCACGGGATTTCCATAAAGGACTTCGAAACTGGAGACATTTTCGGTGTGATGTGGCACGGGATTCGAAGCGTCAGATCCATTGATCCTCACATGCATAATTCTTCTCGCTTTGGGAGGTGTTTCCGTTGGCGGTTCTTGGGGTTTGCAACTCAAACCATTAACATTGATATGGGATATATATTTGGAGTACTGAAAAAGTCGAAATAACTGCGGTTGCGTGTGCGAGAAATCCGACAACCACTGGCAGCTCCACGGATTACCATCGATCAAAAGGCGTAGTTGTGGGTTCCAGTAAGGATAATTGGCCTTTTCTATCTCCCTTAGGCTCATCAGTTCATTGGATCTCAAATCAATGACTTTAATTGTTCCTGGGGAAAGCATGCCCAATTGGAAGAGGGAAAATGTATGGAAGTTATTCTCCTGCAAGTAAAGAATGCGAAGACTAGTGGTTCTATAAAACCACGTGAAGTTCAAGTGCTGCAATTTATTTCTGCTCAGATCCAAGATCTCAAGGGATCTTGGTCCATCTTGAAAACTTATATTAAAGGACACTAAGGCATTGCCACTTAGGTTTAATTGAACAATATCCAGATTGCGTGGAGGATCCAAGGCGAAACTTCTCAGCTGGCAGTTAGTGAGGGTAACATTAACCAGTTTGGCAATTCCTTCTGTGAGAAATAGTTCTGCCGGCTGGATGGCTGTATCTTCAATTATCAGATCTGTTAAATTCTCGGGCAAGACGTTTAAAAATGCATTCTCTATCTTTTTTAAATCCCTTAAACGCAGTTTTTTCAGCCCTGACAGCTGCATGATGATGTCATTATCTTTGAGAACTAAATCTGTTTCATCCTGGATAGCAAGCTCCTCCAATTCAGCACAGCCTTCAAGCTTTTCCAGGAATCTCAAGGAGTTCTGCTGCATTTGGAGTATTTTCAGATGAGGCAGCTCGTGAAAGGTGTCTTCACTCAAAATGCCCAGTTCGTTGTTCCTTAGTGATACTGCTGTGAGATTGGGCATTAATGCTCCACCACAGCTTAATTTCAGAGTGGCATCACCCACAAATCGCTGGATCTCCAGGCTTTCCAAGCTCACACAATTATCCAGGTACTCCAAACCATAGCTGGAGATTCCCAAGGGAGGTGTTTGCGAGCCATCGAGGAGAACATGCCTCTTTCCCGCCACTCTTTGGGCGCCCAAGTCGAATGAGTTGATCTCCAGGGTTTTGTTTCCACTGCAATCAATGTCTAGAGGTAAGCCGAAATCCTGGCTACTCCTTTCCGAAGAAGATGTCATATAGAGCGTTGCACGAATGACGCAAGCGATACTGTTTTGAGGGGCGGAAGACATCTCGTCGTCAGCTGCCCGCACGTGTGACAAAATCAGCAGTACGACAACGAGGAAGACGCACTGCGTCATCATCTCGAAAAAATGCGACCTGCCCATCGGAGCGTGCGAGTCCGTTAAACTATCAAATTCAACCGTTCGCTCGCGCCGTGTGCGAAAATCAAACTGAGGCGAGAACAAATCGCCGAGCGACCCTCACATTGGAAAAGCCAAACTGAAAATCAGAAAACCACCAGCGCACCTTTTATTTTCATTTCAATATGCTCCCCGCTGGCCATCCCCAATAAAAGCTAATACCCAGGGTATTCCGTGCTCATCGGGCTTTTGCGACAAGCTCAACGGCTCTATAAATATATATAAATACTTAGGTAAAAACAATATTTATTTTTTATATATTTTCATATGTGAATTAGACCATGAATTGTTTGATGCAGATTAAGATTATTATTATTTACATTGCCCAAATGTATCTTAATTTAAAGTTTATAATAAAAGAACTTATTTAATACAAAAATTGCATTCAATTACTTTTAAGATTATATTAAATCAAGTATTTGTTTGCCCAAACATCTATACCAGGTATCTTGGAGTCGACGAGCTGCACTTTAGCATTTCTAGTTGTTTTAATATTAAAAATTATTTCTGAGAGAATCTTTGTTTTATATTTAGACCGGCTGACGTTCGTTCTCTTCTCTGTTTCTCCGCAGAAGAATGCTTCCTATTTGTTTCTTGATTTTTATTTTAGCTGTCATCGGCCCCAATTCCCTGCCCCTTTTATTTCACTGGCGCCCACAAAAACCACCCGATTCCAAACACTTTTCGCACAGAATCTCGCTCCAAGTGGGTGAGAAAATTGTTTACATATTAATATATACAACACCCGTTCTATGTGATACACGCAAATTAGTAGGCAAATATATTTCTTGGAAAAGTATTGTTTACATTGCAACTCTTAATCGGCAATTGTTGGCTGCGTACTTAAGTTTGGAATTACTGTTAAAGTCTTGGGATTTTCAATAGAAATGTTGCAAATTTTATTTTCGATCCTGAATTAATGAGTGATTAATGCCTTAGAGCTAAACGCATTTATTAACAAATGGGAAAGAATCGTCCAATAGCAAAATAATTGCAGATTAAAACAAGAAAGGAAAGCTAACTTCGGGCGGAGCCGAAGTTGATATACCCTTGCAGAATATTCTGTAAATAATATTCTCCAAAATTATTCATATGATGCATTTTAATACTAATAAAAATCCCAACTTCCTAACTCTAAAAACACCAAAGTTATGCTATTTCCTATCGTTATATGGGAGCTATAGGATATAGTCGGCCGATCCTTATGAAATTTGGTAGGTCGAATTGATTGGCCAAATAAAGAAGCCATAGAAAATCCCAACTTCCTAACTTTACAAACAGCAGAGTTATGGCATTTCCTATCGTTCAGTTATATGGCAGCTATAGGATATAGTCGGCCGATCCCGGCCGTTCCGACTTATATACTGCGTGCAAAGGAAAGAAGGGTGTGTGCAAAGTTTCAATTCGATAGCTTTAAAACTGAGAGACTAGTTCGCGTAGAAACAGACAGACGGACAGACAGACGGACAGACAGACGGACAGACAGACGGACAGACGGACAGACGGACATGGCTATATCAACTCAGGAGGTGATCCTGATCAAGAATATATATACTTTATAGGGTCGGAGATGTCTCCTTCACTGCGTTGCACACTTTTGACCAAAATTATAATACCCTCTGCAAGGGTATAATTATAATGCGGTTGCCTGCTTCTCTACAATTTTGACCGGGTAAGGTATCAGCATCAATAGATGAGATAATACATTCATGTGTCCGTCCTTATCGTTAAGGTATTAATAAACAATAAATAATTTCTGAATTCTTTATACAATCATCATTTAACAGTTCCAGCATTTAAATGCCCTATATGATATGACTCACTCTTGGAAGTTAAATTCTTAATAAATTATTTGAGCAATGACATTTAATCGAGATATAAAAGATATGAAATCTTAAGTTTTGTGCTGATAAGGGATATATATACTCCAATATTCTACACTCATCGCATGACTTTCAAGCAGTGGAAATAAAATCCAGTTCAGTCGATGATTGTCCCTCGAAACTTTTACATCGATTTTTTCGTTTATTGAATTTGATCTTTAGCTTCTTGGATATAAACATCTACTATAGCAATATTCGAAGATATGGAATTTTTCTAGGCCTTGGCACTGCTTCTTTTGATGTATAGTGAAGGATCCTTCCAGGTGGCACATGGCGCTATGGAATCAGTTATTGGATCATCCGGTCCAGAACCACTTGTGTTAGAAATGGCGAACTAACTACCAGTAAAACTCCCCAACCCATTGAAACCAATAATTTAAAAGGTTTTTAAAAAGTCCATTAGTATACATGATCACCAAATAAAAGTTTCCGTGTGTCGATAACAGCGGGAAAAGTCCAGGCAACTTGATGGTATGGTCCGAGTGCCGAAAACCGTACCTTCAAGTTGCCTGGACAGCTGATGGGCCCAACCTAGATCTTGGGCAATGCGATCCCGATCCCTTCTTAGATCTTGCCCTTCAGCGTTCGCGGGTTACCGATGCGTCCACTGCTGGATCCCTGGGACAGCTGATTGATCCTGATCAGACTGGGTCGCTGGGAGCCACCGATGCCAGCCGAACCACCGCCACTACAAGGGATTCCCGCACCGTTTGGATTCGTCATGGAGTAGATGTGCCGCCGTAGGACCCTTATGTGCTTCTGGGACACCTCGAAATTGTGGACCAAGGTGTGGAGCTGCGTCTGGAGCTCAGCTATCAAGCTATCCCGCTCCTGGATCAAGCTGGAAGTGGAGCTTTGGCTCCTACTCAATTTCAGCTCCAGGTCGTAGATCCTTTTCTGCAGATCCCTGCGCTGCTTTTCGCTCTGCTCGCGATGGCGGGAAAGTTGCCTCTTACTGCTCGCCTGGAGCTGCTCCAACTGGTCCTTCATTGTGGACAGCTCCTGGGTGAGTTTACGCTTTTCCGTCTTCAAAGCCGAGTTGTAGTTCTTGAATATCTTGAGGTCCCTTTCGGCCGCCTTCAATCTGTTGACGGTGACCAGCTTTCTTCGCCCGAGATCATCGATCTTGACCTTCAGTTGCATGGCCTCCTGTTGGAGGGCATGAAGTTTATCCGCCAGCAGACAATTTTCCCGCATTACCTTCTCGTATTTGGAGTGCTCTTCTCGCATAATCTTGGGCAAGTGGGACACACTCTTCAGCTTGGTGTCTATCTTGGATCGCAGGCTGTCTATGTCGTGATATATGCTCGACTCCAGCTGCTTGTTGTTCACGTGCAGCTTCTCGATCTCGTGCTTCTGGGTGCTCATGATGTCCTGGGCCTTCACACACCGCGTGTGGTAGTCCGCAATCCGGTCCTGCTGCTGCCGAATGAGCGTCCGGAACTGCAGCTGCTCGCTCTTCAGGCTCTTGATGGTGGTCAGCAGTTGGCTCAGGTCCCCCGTGTCCCTATCTCTATCCCGATCCCGCTCATGCTTGTACTTGTTGTCCTGGTTAAGAAGAAAACGGAACTCAGTAAAACCAGTGGGAACAATCTTATCTTCTTAAAAACAAGGAGGAACGCTATAGACGAGAATGAAACCACAAGTGTTTAAAGGTATGCCACTTTAAAATCTGATTAAATTTGGTAAAGTTATGGACTGTGGAAATCAGATTGTGGGTCACCCTTTTACAAGTCATCGGAAACCTACAAATAACTAACATAAAAAATGGGTCAAAAACTGTATCAACGTTAAAATGACAAATTTGAATGCAGATTTTACAAGTCATCGGAAAAAGCACTTCTGATAATTTAAAAGGCGCATTACATAATATGTTACCTCTACCAAATCCTACCTGTGAGGTGTTGATCACATCCTTCAGCACATTGTAGACGTCCTTGAAGGAGGCGGGCTCCCTCTCCCGGTCGTCCTGCCCCAAGGATCTCTTTCTCCGCTTGGCATGGCGACTGGCCAGTGTTTCCACAATACGGCTGTCGAAGACACTGTTAACCTGCGACGAGAGATGGCCCTCATTTCGGTGATCCTTCGACTGACGATTACTCCTTTCGGATGAGTACTTTTTCCGGGTCGTTTCGCCACTGGAACTTCGAGCAGACAGGACGGTCATGAAACTGGTGTTACTGCGCAGGATTTGGGGACTCTTTCGCTTGATCGTCATTTGCGAGGCCACACTGCTGGCGGAACTGTAGAAATTATCCTGATCTGCCTCACTTTCCATATCCATTTCTGAAGATTGTCCCCGGCTGGACACAAAGTGATTGTGCTTCTGCTGCATTTCGTTGAGCTCGTAATTGATTTTCATATACTTTTCCTCCAGATCCTTGGTGGTTTCATTGTATTCCTTGAGCTCCTGCTTATACTTGCTGAGTTCGTCCTTCAATTTGTTCCCAATAGCATCCGAATTGGGCGGACTTTTTAATCTCCTATCCGAGTCGTGATTCGACCGATAACCCTGATTATCTGGTTCTGGCTCACCATCACTCATGATAAGATCAACCTTACCTTCCTTGTTTCCGTGTTTGGGAAATTTCAATACACTAGGACTAGAGTGATCCCTGAAACCTAAGCTGCTGGCACTCATCGTGTCCTGGATATTTGAATTCTTCCTAGAGAGACTGACATAGCTACTCTTCTCATCCGGCAGTTCCTCGCTCTTCTCCTCCAATTCGAAGTCCTCTCCCATAGAGGCTCTTTCCAGGATCTGGTCGCGGTTGAGATCCTCGATTTTTGCACGATTCTGCGGACGGAATCCAAGTGTGCGTTGTCTTGTAGCTAGTGATCCCTTGGATGGCTTTAACATCTACGAAAATTTAGCCTAGGTTTATAATACACTTGTGTAATTTTTTGCACTGTTTTTGGCCAACAGAGAATTTTTTTTAAACGTTATTACACATTCGATTCCCAAAAAAAGATAATAATTTTTACGTGAGACGTTACGAAAATTATTTGATAGAAAATATAACGTTACGCCTACTCAAAAGGCATACTTGTAATTCGTGGAAGTAAGAGCGGTTTAAGAGGACAAACATCTTTTAAATATAACTCCAAGCCTTAAAATCTCAAATAAATTCTGGTTGACGTAAACAGAAACTTTCTCTGACAATTTTATAATTTATATAAATATGGAAAGCCTTTTTTTGATCCCAATTATTGTTTGAGTATAAGAACTTCTATAAATTTTATTAAAACATGTAATTATGGTTAAATTGATTTATTAAAAAGTAATTGTCTTCAAAATAGACTGCGTTTTGATTTTGACCCAACTCAAAGTATTAGATTACAGTTTAATTTTCTTTCCCCTCCTTGGAACGTGGATTTCTCGAGAAGCTGCCCGCCACGTGGACGTAGCAGCTCTGGCCCATCCCAGTGCCCTGGGATCTTTCGTTCGCCTCTCCAAAGTCCGAGCAGGCCATTCCAAATCTGTTGCCAACTGCCCAGGCCGAGTGTCCGAGGGTCTTTCAGTTCATTTTATTCGTTAACGAAGAAAACAACTGATTCGATCTGAAACTTTTTCGAAATTTTCTCTTTCAGACTATGTGTTAAATTTTACCAGATTAGAAGTAGCTCAAAATCGTTAGTAATTCTAACTGGATAAAAAGCAAAAAAAAATAATTAACTCCAGACGGATAGATAGACTTACTTCTATTTTTTGGTTGAATCGGTAACTGAATTTGAGGCGCGATGGCGGAAAACACGGAGTACACGGATGAGGGGGGCGAGTA
The DNA here is from genome assembly GCA_018153365.1 of Drosophila fuyamai. NCBI lineage: Eukaryota > Metazoa > Arthropoda > Insecta > Diptera > Drosophilidae > Drosophila > Drosophila fuyamai. The sequence continues at coordinate 1,379,680 of JAECXW010000878.1, forward strand.
CGAGGACGATGAGAACCAGTTCATCACCGAGCAACACATGATGGAGGAGGGTCCCGACGAGGACCTCTTCTCGAAGCTGGGCGAATCCTCGGACGATCCGGAGCAGAAGCGCATGTACATGGAGTACCTGGCGCTGATCAAGGAGATCGACTGCCAGAACAAGATCATCCAAGACATCAAGACCAACATAATGGACATGTGCGCCAAGCCCTGCAAGACGCGGAACGAGCTGAGGGAGATCAAGCGGCTGCGGATCTGCATGGAGCAGGAGAACATCAAGCTGCACACCATGATGAACAGGGCCGTGCAGCTGCAGAACTTCGGCTCCCACCGGCACTACAAGGAGCTGCCGATGACCACCACCGTGGACGAGGACAACCTGTCGCCGTACATGTGCGGCATAGGACCCTGTCCGCCGGCTGGCAGTGCCACGGATCCTTGCAGCGACGAGCCCAGCTCCTGTGCCAGTGTCTGTAGAGGAGGAGGCGGAGGTCAGCGGGACTCGGCCGGACAGGACGACAAGCTTATCTGCGCCCTGCAAAAGGCCATGCAGAAGATGAAGGGCGCCTGCCCGGAGGACAAGAAGATGATCGAGGAGATCGCCTGCGCCATCATGAGCTGCAAGAAGCCGCCCGTTTGTGTCCCAGGACCCTGTCCCAAGCCCTGCCCCCCGCCTTGCCAAGGTCCCTGCCCGCCTCCGTGTCCGGAGAGCAGCAGCAGCAGCATCGGACCGCCCTGTCAACCCTGTCCTCCTAAAAAGAAGCCCCAGAAGCCATGCCCCATGCCACAAGCCCCTGGAAAATGCGAGTCCATGGAGAGGCTGAAGCGACGCATCCAGAGCATGCAGTCTTCGGTGAAGAAGCTGCTCCAGGAGGTGAGCAACCGGGATGGTCCGGAGCCCTGCGGCGGCGACTTCGACGACGATGACGACGAGGAGGAGGATGCGGGTCCGTGCTCCAGACCCTGCCCGCCCAGACCCCCGTGTCCCGAGGATCCCGATCCGCTGGTCATCTGCGGCGGAAAGCGGAACACCAAGGCCGACAAGTACGAGAAGATGAAGGAGAACTACACCAGGCTGTTGACTGAGTTTCAGCGCAAGGACTGTCAGATGAAGGAGCTGCAGAAGCGGATGAAGGGCATCTGCGGGCCCTGCCCATCCAAGGGAGGCGACGGGGACGCCGATGCCGCGGAACTGAATCTGCTTCGCGCCCGGGTCAACGAACTCAAGGAGGAGCAGCTGGAGTTCAAGTGCATCATGAAGGAGCAGTCGCAGCAGCTGGAGGATTACCGCAACAAGTATCTGCTGGCCCAGCAAAAGGTCGAGGAGCAGTGCGTGTCCCTGGAGAAACTGAACATGAACAACAAACGCATTGAGCAGCAGATCAATACGGAGGTCAAGGAAATCAGGGCCAAGTTCCAGGAGAAGCTCAACGAGCTGCTCCACTTCCCCAAGCTGCTGGAAAACGAGCAACTGAAGTTGGCCCAGGTTTGCAAGGAGAAGGACGAGATGCAGACGAAGCTGGTGGTCGTCTGCAAGGAGCTGAAGGCCTGCAAAGCCCAGTTGGAGCAGCCCAGCATCGATGTGCGTCCCCAGTTGGCCCAGTGCCAAATGGAACTCACCCAGGCCAGGAACGAACTGGAGGAGCTGCTGCGGCAGAGGGACCTCTTCTGCGAACAGCTCAAGTCCACCCAGGACGATCTGGACACTCTGCGCACCGAATCCGCCAAAATCATAGCAGGCACCAAGGAACGCGCCGAGTTGATCAAGTCCCAGCAACAGGAGCAGATCAATCGGCTGGAGAAGGAGTTGGCCCAGTGCCGAGCCACCGCATCGCTGTCCGTCAACGATCGCGAGGCTGTGATCAGGGAGATGCAGGGCCAACTGAACACCCTGTCCTACAGCTTCGATGCCGCGCAGAAACAGATCAAAACTCTACGCAATCACATCGCCTATGTGTCCAATGAGAATTGCTTCCCCGTCAAGTGCTAAAGGTGTATCGACTCCTCGGGAGACATTAAACGCACCGACGTGTCAGTGAAAGTTGTTACATTCGTTAGTTAACCATTCATTTAAAATTTTATGTAATCTAAATCTCAGTCGACCTAATAAATATTAGTTTTCTTTCGGCCAACTACTATTTTACTATTTTTCCGTTTTCGATTAGTAACTCGTAACATTGTGACTCACTACTTAAAAATTGCCGAAAGAAATGAATTCATTCCACACATTACGAGGCAGTTTCTCGTTACGAAAAGCTTATACTACAATGGATTATACTTATCTGTTATCAGCACTTGGGTACGGCAGATTAGGCACACACTGTATAGGGTTTTTGTTTTGGCGCTCCATAGGAAACAAATATTGCTTTATTCTGGCATTTGAGAGAAACAACTATAAATGGTCGGTTTGTGTACGTTAAGGAGCGCTCGTTGCGGCTAATGGCACACTAGAGACAAATCTACAGGGACTTGACCGCCAGTCTCTTCATCTTGGGCGCGTTCCTCTTGGCCTGGCGCTTCTGCTCCTTGGCCTCCCAGCGACGCTGCTTCTCCGGATCCTCGTCGGCCAGGATGCGCTCCTTCTCCTGCTTGCGTTTGTCCTCGCGACGCTGAGCCGCGGCCTCCGCCCGCGCAGCATGTGTGCTCTTCAAGAACTCCTCCTCGACTCGCTGGCGATTCTTGTCCGACTTGGCTTTGCCCTGTAAATTTTATAAATTAGTAATATGTAGGTCGGAAAGTAACCAAAAATATAGGTACCTCCTTAGACATGCGGTAGGTCTTAAGGCGCTCCATCAAATAAAAGATCAACAATAACAACGGCTTAATGGTCTCCATTTCGGCGTGCTTCGGCAGATTGAAGCCGGCGAGGAGCACGGCCTTCGTCTCGGGCTGCTTAAGGGTGCCGCCCTCCTCCTGCTGGATGGGGCCACTGAACTGGTCCGAGATGTGCAGGTAATCGATATAGCTTTGGTACTTATTAAGTGCAGTGATAACGCGTGACTCGAGGATGGCGGACGTGGCCTCCGGGACTTCGGAGAGCACGCCGAAGCCGGTGGGCACATTGTAGCGATCCTCCGGCTTGCCGACTAGACTACAGAACTTGCTCTGCGGAAAATAAACGGGTTTAATGTCAATTATAGGTATGCATATTTATATTAGAGAGCCTTACCAGATCCGTATACTCTTTGAAGACCTTGGTGATGGTCTTTTTAGTACCGACTGCAAATACAAATGCATCCATTACGCCGCGTGTGAGTTCAATTTTGATGTGGGCCTGATCCAGCTGTGGGCGCATCAATCCTGCCACCAAGGAGACCAGATCCTGCCGCTTGATCATCTTCAGCTCGACGAGCATGCCCTCGCAGCAGGTCCTGCCGGAGCACCAGAGGGTGTAGAGACTCTCGCTCTCCTTGATAAGTCCTGGATTCTCGTTCTCTGCCTTACCGTCGTCGCCGACCAAGGCGAAGTTCTCATCGAGCAGGGCTCTGTGGGTACTGAACCAAAGCTGCGCTAAACGCGCATTCTTGGCTTTTCCCGCGAAGAAGTTGGCAAAGTAGGCCAACAACCCGGCCACCATGAGCATCTCCATCCAGTAGGAGTCCCAGTGGGTGCGGAAATGGAGCGGTATGTTGGGTATGTTAAGCTTGGGCTCAACTTTCTGATCGATGGGAGGGTCCTTGGAGTCCCCGCCATCGTACCCCTCGAACTCTTCCTCGTCCTGAAAATACATTCAAATAGTTAATCAATTATTTAAAAAACGGTTTACTTTTTAGAAATATGGAAATGTATCCATAAATAAAAAATGTATATGAAACATTTGATCTTAATGGAGAAATTCAGGTTTCCAAAGTACAAAGTTCAAATTATTAATTAAAACATGTGGGCGCAGTCAGACTCTTTCAACATAAACTGATATCTAGTTACATAAGTAAGTGGAATTTGTAATAACTTTTACAGACTGATGGTGACATTGAGTTATAAATGATTAAGAAGTTGAATATACAGAGAGATACTAAAACTTTTGGCAATTGAAGAGAAAGTGGAAACCATGTTTTAATTTGTAAATGGTTAAAGATTAATTACAACCGTACCCCTCCCCCTTTAACCGAAAGAGTCCAAGAAGGGCCCACAAATCACGACAACTTAACAGAATTAATAATTAATGAAGCATTTGAAGGGGAAAGTCGAGGGCTTGATCAAAGTTCTTAGCCCTTGCCACACCATGTAAAACTGAACACCTGTCTCTGTTTACCTGGAAGTGCTCAAACTCGTCATCATCTTCGACAATTCCATCCTCCTCCTCGCTCTCCACGTTTTGTACTGGTTTGCGTGACTCCTTTGGACGATCCTGGGACTCGATCCTCTCTGCTCCGCCGGGAAAGGAATCCGCATTTTTGGCCGCTGGCTCGGCGTAAAAGTTGCCATCGTCGAATTCGGCAAAATCACCATCGTCTTCCTCAAAGTCGGACTCCTCCGATTTTGTGCTCGCAAAGCAGAGGAGCGCCAGCAGCAGGAAGGCAAATACTGGTCGCATCTTGGGGAGATTATGTGGCGCTATCTGGTCGGCTTACTTAAGTTATAATTTATCTAAATGTCCTAAAACTTTTCACATTAATTAAGAAAAAAAAACTAGGTTAAATTAGAAGTGTGACCGCCGCTCGTCCATTAAAATATACCACCCGGCTCGACAAAAAAATACTAACCGATACTGGCGCAATTCGAATTTAATTGGGGGATTCCCCAAGCCATTGACTAACTAAACATTCAACAGATATTTTCAGAGCTTGAGGGAACGACTCATCTTTAATAATATACATTTTTATTCCGCTTGAAGGCAAGTTTAGCATCCAACATAAAAATGCTAATAATATAATGTTTTATCATTGGAATCAAACTAATAACGAGACGACGGAATTAGCTAAGATTTAAAAAATACTAAAAAGCTTTAGGGTATTATTCAAAGAATAAATTTACCTCGGTCACATTTGCAAAGGTAAACACGTTGCAGTGCGAATCTTATTTTATTTTTTGTAAGTGCTGCGATTTGAATAAAAGAATTGTTCTAAACAATTACGAGTACTCGTAACGCATCAGCAATGGTGAGTACTAATCGGGAAAGTGCATCCTGCTTCGATCAATGATTCACCGAAATTGCCACGAACACATGCCGGCTGATGCAATTTTCCGCAGAATGACTGCGTTTCAAATGCAAATATGTAAAGACACACGTTAATATTTAAAATTTTGAACAGGCCACAAGCGAACGGAAAGGCACCTTTAAGGTAGAATATCTGCAGAAGATCGAGCAGGAAGTGCAGCAGCGATGGGAAACGGAGCGGGTGCACGAGTCGGATGCGCCAACGGCGCCCAAGAAGCGGCAGGCGGAGAAGTTCTTCGTGACCTTTCCCTTTCCCTACATGAATGGACGCCTCCATCTGGGTCACACCTTCTCGCTGTCCAAGGCGGAGTATTCCGTTAGGTATCACCGCTTGAAGGGACGTCGTGTTCTCTGGCCCTTTGGGTTTCACTGCACGGGCATGCCCATCAAGGCCTGTGCCGATAAACTAACCCGCGAACTGGAACAGTTCGGCTATCCCCCCAAGTTCCCCGAGACCCAAGAAGTCGCTCCTGCTCCCACCGAAACCGCATCCGAGGTCCCCAAGGACAAGTCAAAAGGAAAGAAGAGCAAGGCGGTGGCCAAGACCGGTGCCGCCAAATACCAATGGCAAATCATGCAGAGTCTCGGCCTCAAGGACGACGAAATCAAGGACTTCGCCAATGCAGAACACTGGCTGAACTACTTCCCACCGCTGGCGGTGCAGGATCTCAAGAGGATAGGCGTGCACATCGATTGGAGACGCACCTTCATCACCACCGACGCCAATCCCTATTTTGACTCGTTTGTGCGCTGGCAGTTCAATCACCTCAAGGAGCGTGGCAAGATCATGTACGGCAAAAGGTACACCATTTACTCGCCCAAGGATGGACAGCCCTGCATGGACCACGATCGCTCCTCCGGCGAGGGAGTGGGTCCTCAGGAATATACGCTGATCAAGATGAAGGTTCTGGAGGTGCCCAAGGCATTAAGGTACATAAATGGTTTTTACAACGATATGGCTTTGTTTGCAGATATAAAGTTAAAATCTCATTTCTCATTCAATTTATATTAGCTCCATCAAGCAGACCATTTACATGGTGGCCGCCACTCTGCGTCCGGAGACCATGTATGGCCAGACCAATTGCTGGCTGCATCCGGACAACAAGTACATCGCTTGGCAGACCAGCAAAAATAACGAAGTGTGGATAAGCACACGTCGAGCAGCCAGAAATATGGCTTACCAGGGTTTCACAGCCGAGGAGGGTGATGTCAAGGTTCTGGCTGAAGTAACTGGCCAAGATCTGCTTGGAGTTCCCCTCTCGGCTCCTCTGACCCAACACAAGATCGTCTACACCCTGCCAATGCTGAGCATCAAGGAGGATAAGGGAACTGGAGTGGTCACTTCTGTGCCCTCCGATTCCCCCGATGATTATGCCGCTCTGGTGGATCTTCAAAAGAAGGAGGCATTCCGCCAGAAATACGGACTAAAGGATGAGATGGTGCTGCCCTATGAGCCCATTCCCATCATCGAAGTGCCGACCCTGGGCAAGCTGAGTGCCGTCCATGCCTACGAAACCCTCAAGATCCAATCACAGAACGATAAAGATAAATTAGCCGAAGCTAAGGAAATGTGCTACCTCAAGAGTAAGTGTGGTCAAATAATGTCTCAGCAGTTTCTGACACAAAATGTATTTCATTCCCAAAGGTTTCTATGACGGCGTAATGTTGGTGGGCGAATTTGCCGGCCGGAAGATTCAAGATGTGAAAAAGGATCTGCAGAAGCGTTTGGTCGACACCAATGAGGCGGACGTTTACTACGAACCGGAGAAGACTATTATGTCGCGTTCTGCTGATGAGTGCGTGGTGGCCCTGTGCAATCAGTGGTACCTTAATTATGGTGAGCCAGTGTGGCAGGCCCAGGCCACCAAGATCCTGCAGGACATGGAGACCTTCCACGATGAGGCGCGCAACAACTTCGAAGCCTGCTTGAACTGGCTGCACGAGTACGCCTGTTCAAGGACCTACGGCCTAGGAACCAAACTGCCTTGGGATGATAAGTGGCTGATTGAGTCCCTCTCGGATTCCACCATTTACATGGCCTTCTACACGGTTGTACACTTGCTGCAAGGCGGCACTTTCCGTGGTGAAAAGCCAGGACCTTTTGGTAGGTCGAATTTCTACCAACATAGTTGTGGAATTTAATTATTTGTGTTCCCCCCTTTACAGGCATTAAACCGTCCGACATGACCGCTGAGATCTGGGACTACATCTTCTTCAAGGAAACCCCACTGCCGAAAAAGACGGCCATTAAACAGGAATATCTTGCTGTTCTGCGTCGCGAATTCGAATACTGGTATCCGATGGATCTACGCGTCTCTGGCAAGGATCTCATCCAGAACCACTTGACCTTCTGTCTGTACAATCACGCAGCCATTTGGCCAAATGATGAGACCAAGTGGCCCAAAGGAATGCGTGTTAATGGTCACTTGTTGCTCAATTCTTCTAAGATGTCCAAATCTGATGGAAACTTCCTTACCCTAACCGAAGCTGTGGACAAATTCTCAGCCGATGGAATGCGCCTTTGTTTGGCTGACGCTGGCGACAGCGTGGAGGATGCAAACTTTGTGGAGAGCACTGCGGATGCAGGCATCCTGCGTCTGTACACTTTCATTGAGTGGGTAAAGGAGATGTTAGATAACAAGTGCAGTTTGAGAAAGGGTTCTGATAAGACCTTCAATGATAAGGTTTTCCTGAGCGAGCTTAATTTGAAAACCCAGCAAACGGATGAGAATTACCGGAAAATGTTGTTCAAGGAGGCTTTGAGGAGTGGATTTTACGAACTCCAGTTGGCCAGGGATAAGTACAGTCAACTGTGTGGAGCCCAAGGAATGCACGAGGATTTGGTGCTGGAGTTTATCCGCAGGCAAGCTCTGTTAGTATCTCCGATTTGTCCACATATGGCGGAGCACGTTTGGGGACTGCTGGGTAACAACGAGTCCATTGTTCATGCTCGTTGGCCAGAAGTTGGAGACATCAACGAAGTAGATATCCTATGCTCGGAGTATCTCATGGAAGCTGCACACTCGTTCCGTTTAAACCTCAAGAACTTGCTGCAATTTAAGGGCAAGGCTGGAAAAGATAAATCTGCGGATGTCCAAACAGCGAAACCGAATAGAGGACTTATCTGGGTGGCTAAGACTTATCCTCCCTGGCAGTGCTGTGTCCTGGATACTATGAAGGAGTTGTTCAACAAATCCCAAGCCCTGCCGGATAACAAAGTCATCGCTGCTACACTGCAACAAAAGGCGGAATTGAAGAAGTTTATGAAACGCGTGATGCCCTTCGCCCAGATGATTCGCGAGAAGGTGGAATCTGGCAAGGGTGTGGCGGCTTTAGCCGTCACGTTGGAGTTCGACGAGCGCCAGGTGCTAATCAGTAATCTGGAGTATCTGAAAAACACACTGGATGTGAGTAACTCATCATTTGTTAGTCGTTTCCATCCAATCAACTGTCCACTATTTTTAGCTCGACGTCTTGGAAATTAAATATACCGATGATCCCTCTGCGCCGGAGAAAACTCGCGAGGAAGTACGTCCTGGATCGCCCTTCATCAGCTTCTCAGTGGCACCCAATGTGAGCGTGGAGCTAACGAATCCTATCGAGCGCTCCTCGTTCTTCCAGGTCAACACCGTCATTTCCGAAGGCGACACCGTGCAGTCACTCCGCGAGAAGCTGTCCAAGATCATTGGCCTCAAGACTGACACTGCTAACCTTAAGATCTGGTCTTATAACGATCCCGTTTTGGGCCCCAGGAAGATACCCAACTTTGAGGATTACAAAGCGGGAAAGACTTTGCTCGGCGAGGGAAACTTTATCCTGGATGTGGCGACTAAGAAAGTGAGCCTGGAGCAGGCCGGAAAATTGACGGAAGTGGGAAGAAATCTGATCTACGTGGTGGATTGAATCGAAAAGCATCACAAGCTATAATAATTTATTCATAAAATGAAACTGAAACCTTGTAAAACAAATCCTTGGCTATTAAAATGTACTGTGAGACGCTTGTGCCCTATCAAAGAAATGAAAATTAAACTTACAAAAGTAATTGTATCAAATGTATTTCTAATTTATGCCAAACGTGAACTTAAAACCTTGTATAGAAAACCATTACATGCGGTACAATCTGTTTTTAATATCAAGTGTAAGTGAGAGTGTTTCCAATGTCACCGCTGAAATAAATGTCTTTCAGCTGGTTATGTATGTCAGTTGGCAGATAAGCTGAACGTTGTTTCGCAGCGGGTCTTCTGCCCAATGGGTGGCTATCACTAATCCAAGAAAAGAAGAATGAAGTGCAAAGAATACCTATATAAGGCTCTGCTCTGCTTCAAGCCATGGTACCATTTATTTTTTGTGCATAACCATGTTGGCTCTTCGCTTGCTTCTACTGCTGCAGTGCAGCCTGTTGGTTCTTGCAGGCGTTTGTTTGATACCACAGCCCATAAAAAGGCAGCGCTCGCTAAAGGATATACTCGAAAAACCCTGGACATTATCACCTCGCTTGGATGGACGTATCGTGGGCGGTCATCGCATTAACATCACCGATGCACCCCATCAGGTTTCCCTGCAGACTTCGTCTCACATTTGCGGAGGCTCATTGATATCTGAGGAGTGGATATTGACTGCCGCCCATTGCACTTAGTAAGTTGAACTCTCAACGTATTTTTATACCCTTGCAGAGTGTATTATTTATACTAGCAATAAAATCAACATTCTACTAAATTAATAGCGGCAAAACAGCAGATCGTTTGAAAATACGATTGGGAACCAGTGAATTTGCTCGCAGTGGACAACTACTCAGGGTTCAGAAAATCGTTCAGCATTCCCAGTTCAACTACACCAATGTGGACTACGACTTCTCCCTGCTCCAGCTTGCGCATCCCATCAAGTTCGATGAGACGAAAAAGGCCATCAAGCTGCCCGAGTCGCAGATGAAGTTCATGGACGGGGAGAGCTGCTTTGTGAGTGGTTGGGGAAACACCCAAAACCTGCTGGAGTCCAGGGAGTGGCTGCGTCAGGTGGAGGTGCCTCTGGTTAATCAGGAGCTGTGCAGTGAGAAGTACAAGCAGTACGGTGGTGTCACCGAGCGAATGATCTGTGCCGGATTCCTAGAGGGCGGAAAGGACGCCTGCCAAGGTGATTCCGGTGGTCCGATGGTCAGCGAGTCGGGAGAACTGGTGGGCGTGGTCAGCTGGGGCTATGGTTGTGCTAAGCCCGATTATCCGGGTGTCTACTCCCGAGTAAGTTTCGCACGGGATTGGATTAGGGAGCACAGTGGTGTGTGAAGATGTAACCCAAAGGAAACATAGTTTGGCAAATCATTAAAAACAAATTTATTTGTCCAAAAATATTAAGAGACTGCTGTTTATTTATTTCTTAATTTCCTATTGATTCCAACGGTTTAAAGATTATTGATTTAAAGTTAAGGGATGCAAACTTAATTTATATATTTGAGCAAGATGGTTATCTTCGAAAACTTGTGATAAATACAACGAAGATGATTTTTTGGTTACTTATCAGTTCTCTTCCAATTGGCTGAAAGTAAAACAATATAAAAGAGAGCTTCAAAAATCCGCAAGAGGTTATCTACAGCTTACCGCAGATAACCTAATGTGGATCGCAAGCACGAGATTAAGATTCCCACACCCGAATTAAGAGAAGTGTCCCGAATTATATTTTATATTTGACTGAAAACAATACAAATACGTAATTGATAAAAGCTGACAGGCACGTATAAATAAACGAAATTGAGCCACAGTATTTCAGTTACATTCTCAAACTAATCTTATTCGCTCTTACTGTTTTGAAAATCACAAGAAAAATCAAAAATGTTAATGTTTAAATTAGCGTTGTTCTCTTTGCTAATGGCTGGAGGTTGTTCTGGGTCTCTGGCATTTCCCCAGAAAACTGCTGATTCTGAAAGTCAACCGGATCACATCACACATGGACCCAGCCTTTCAAGGAAGAAAACAGTGATGGACTACGTTGTTGTCAGCCAGGTCATCCTTGCCGATCCTAACCGGACAAACATCCAGCTGGCAGCCCTGCAACACGCTGTATCCACTGATAAGAGTTCACAGGAGTCCAATGATGTACTAGACAGGATGTACGACCAGCAGATCAAGTTTCAAGAATATTTAGATTCTCATATGGAAGCTCAGCAGAAACACTTTGACGAGTTGTTTGACAGGATTCATGAGCAGTTAAAAGCGGTGCTAAATAAGTTGGAAGGCATTTTAACAAACAACACTGCAGCCAAAGCCAGTGAAGTGGAAGGCATTCCTATTACCCCGAAGTTCGAGCTGATCGGATCCAGGTATTTTTATATCGAAGACACAGTTTGGCAAAATTTTGCAACTGCTGCCAGTACCTGTCTCCAAATGGGTGGGTATCTGGCCTCCATTAAGGACGAAGAGGAGCTAAACCTTATCCGCATGAAACTCAAGAAAAAAGAGGGCTACTGGCTGGGCACCAACGATCTCAAAAAAAAGGGCAGTTTTGAGTCCTTGGCCTCCGGAAAATCAGCCTTTGTAAAGTGGGCAAGAGGAGAGCCCTTACACTTTTTCCCAACTAACTGCATTGAATTGTTTTACAGCAGCGATGTGCAAAACATGATGCTGATGGATTGTGATTCGGAAAGATACTTTATTTGCCAGGCTGATAAAGAAATTTAATAGAACAAATTATATGTTTGTATACAAATTAAAAAACTAAAACATTTTCAATAAAAAAAATCAAAAAATTTAGTTGTAACTTCCCTTTTAATATAAACATTAGACTATGGCGACCATTAATTAGGACTCTAATTACAATAGTATCACAATCAAAGTAAATTGGAAATTCAATATTTTACTGTCTGCAAGAGAATACAAATGAATATATAAGTAAGTGATAAGCCACATCTCAGTGTGGCTTATCACTTTGGCAATTTTTGAGAATCGCCAGAGCCAAACTCATCAAACAAAATCCAATCAGTTGCCTCTATCATACGCTCGCAGAATGTTCAAGTTCGCAAATTTTATTCTGTTCGCCTTACTAGCCTTAGACCATCGTGGAGATGCTGTGTCTCCGCAGGTCCATTAATCCGTGTGTCTACTCTCGGATGCCCCAAACCAATGCGGGGCCTTCACCCTCTCCGCACTGGGGCCCCTGTTCGACGACATGGATGAGTTGAAGATTAGACTAAGTGAATCCAAAATACAGGATAACATTATAAGAGAAACTGAAATGCAAGCACTAAAAAACAGAATTCAAGTCCTGGAAGAAACCCTGTTATCGGTGATTGAAAGCCAATTACAATCGCGTTTAGACAGGATTCAAGACCAACTGAAAGCGGTACAGAATAAACTGCAGCGAGACTCAGTTACTGGGGTAAAAATCATTCCCCCGAAGTTCGAGCTGATAGGATCAAGGTACTTTTACATCGAAGACGAAGTTCATCAAAATTTTAGAACTGCAGCCAATACCTGTCGCCAAATGGGTGGGTATCTGGCCTCCATTAAGGACGAAGAGGAGCTAAACCTTATCGCCATGAAACTCAAGAAATACAAGGTCTACTGGCTGGGCACCTACGATCACAAAGAAAAGGGCAGTTTTGTGTCCTTGGCCTCCGGAAAACCAGCCTTTGTAAAGTGGGGAAGCAGAGAGCCCTCTTACGATTTCCCAACTAACTGCAATAAATTGATCTACAGCAGCTATTTGGAAAACATGATGCTGGAGGATTGTGATAAGCAAAGACGCTTTATTTGCCAGGCAGATAAAGAAATTTAATAATAAATTTAGCAAATAATTTCATCATTTGAACAAATCACAATTTTTAATACAAATTAAAATATAAAAATATAAAAATTAAATATCCTTTGTAGACTATGGCTTTACATTTATTATTACTCTAATTACAACAATAATCTGTTAATCACAATCAAATTAAATAGGAAATTTAATATTTTTCTGTTATGCATGTATTTGGAATCACAGATCAACAATCGAATAAACAGCTATTGCGCTTAAATCATTTCATAATCGGCTGTTCGGATACTAGGATTGGCACACGTTGCCGGCGCACAGTCAACTTGCAAGACACGCGACCCTCCTGCTTTCTGCACACTTTGCTGCGCATGTCGCGTTGCTCGAAATGAGTCTAGTTGGCCACGTTAAAAGGATGCCAGTCCCTGCACGAGTCCTGCGACCTTTGGATGGGGGAGCCAGCACTGCATTCAGATGCCCTGGCATCAGCCAGAAATCACCGTCGCTGTGTTAAATGCGGCGTATACGCAATTACTTGCATTACGTATACGTCTGAAGAACTTATTACTTATATAGCCTTGGCATTGACAAAGCTTTTACTGGAAAGTTTGAGCTGATCAGTTGAAGTGGGCCAATAATTATGATGTTATAATGGTTTCGTCACTTTTGCTTTTAATTTGTTGCATGTTAAATCAATGTCTGAGTTAGCTAGTGTATCTTATAATAATTGATTGCCTAACACAAAGTTGGCAAAGGGCATTCCCATCGAATACTAAGAAATCATATGGTTATAATAATCTCTAGCGAAGTCTCTCTAATTTATTTAATAATCTAAAAATGAAATGAATGAAATTAATTTTAATTGTCCAAATTAATAGAGAGCTGTAAATTTAAACAACAATATGTGTTGTGTTGTGTAGGTAGATAATCTAATTTTTCATATAATAGATATTTTTATTTCTAGGTAATTATATTTTGCTTTTGGAAATGTTAAAATATTTTACTGTTGCTAAGGAGATTTGAATAGCCACTGCGGAATTCAATTGTCTCTCCCTTAAACAATATGTTGAATAACATTCTGACCAAGTCAAATGGCCTTTATTCTGACTTTGTAACTTGAGAGTGCCAGCGATTCATTCTTAGTGCCTCTGGCTGAGCACAAGTACGACCCAAACTACTGTTTTCAGTTGACTTGCAGTCGCGATTCGATGACGACGTGCCGTCGAGAACATATATATACACCATTTCGTAAATGTGTGCTATGAGAACGGTGCGTATACGCCGCGTGTGCCCGTGCCTGCAACCAACTGTTGATTCCGTTCCCAAAAGGATTAGGCAACAGATCAGCCAAATTATCTGCGGCACTCAGAGCCGAACAAAGTCACCCTGACGAAGCGTACGAACGAGTCGATTGAAGGCGATATTCTGTTGGGTGAAAACGTTTAGCTCTGCACTGAAAAAAACACGTTGTCCACGAAAATAATACAAGTAAATTTCCTTTTCTTGATTTTTAAAATTTACTTTTTATTGTAAAAAAATGTTAAAATTATCAAACAGAAAAATAAAACAAGCCAAGCAAAAATATTTAAAAAGTTGACAGCCATATATCATTGAATGTATTATGTGTTACACAATTGTTTTTGTTTAATATTAAAGTGTGTATTTATTTTCTTTAAAAGCATGGAATATCACCAGTAATTTTGAAAGGGTTATAATTTATTTATTTATTTATTTTGTAATGTGCATATAATCAGTTAATATACATTTATACGAACGATTCAAAATGAGTGGGAAATGTTTGTGATATTTTAATGCTAATATTCATTTTTGAAGATGTTTTGAAAAGTTTTTGAAATTTTTTGAGTGCATAGAATAGCTCTGACTGTTGCTGTTGTTCAGAGAGTGTTCTCCGTATTTTCCGCCGCTGGTTATTCATGGTTATCGAACATTCGCCTGCGGCGGTTGGCAAACAAACGTGCGGCACGTTGCCGCTACACGTGAGCCGAGTTCCCCCGCCGCTCGTCAGTGGGTGCGAGAAAGACAGAGCAACGCGGCGAAAGCTCTCGGCTCGCCTCTCCCACTCACACAAGCTCTGGCAGCGGCACGTTGCCCCTGTGTGGGTGGGTGTTTCCGTCAGTGTGTGTATCTGTGAGTTGCAATTTGTATCCGACTTCGGTGGACGGGCGAAATCCCAGATCGCATTCAGCGTTTTGAGTTCCAAGTAAGCGGTTCGTTTAGCGGGTCGAAATTTATCCACCAAACACATATTAGAGATATAAAAAGTCTCCAAAATAAACAATTCATAAGAACAATATATTAACAATATATAATATAGATTATGTGAAATCGCGTTATTATTTATAAAATTCTCCCAACGATATTTTCAACTGCAAAACTGAGCTAACAATATATTCTCGCCAAAAGTGATAGACTACAGTACTTGAGAGAGTGCTTACGTGATTCACTTCTCTTTCTCTCAGTGTTTTGCTTAGATTGCAATCGGGAAAGTGCACGTTAATTATTGTTATTGTACAAGTTCCTGGCTCACTTTACGTAAGCCAAAACTCGCAACCAAAGTATATATAAATTTATTGTGCAGTGTAAACACGAAAGCAAAGTACAAAAAGTGTGAAATTAACATGTGCATCTTCCAACTATATTTCTGAGAAAAAATACTCAATATTTCAATGACTACTTTCAGATATGAAACAAAACTTATTTCAGTAGTGGATATTAAACACAAAAACTAGAACACGATCTAGCCTACAAAGAAACCCAACAAGTGCTTAAGAAAGCTCTCAAGGCATTTATAAGCAATCAACCAGAATTGTTGTGTTGCATTTAAGCAAACCAAACAGTACAGTGAAACAACACATTAACAATAACACAACAAGGACAATACGCTAAAACGGTAAGAGAAAAGGAGATAACTTAGTAGACCTTCTAGAGATCAGACCAGACATGACCTAGCACAGTTTTATTTAAATTGGGCCGTCTGAAAATTACACGATTTAAAAGCTCTCTTGACAAAATCAGCTTTCATTAGGCGCGAAACATTTAAAAAAACAAAGCTCCCCAAATAGAACGTTTAATTTCACAATAAAAACCCATACAAATAAAAATGTAAAATTATCAAAAATTTGAAGGGGCAATTTAGGCCTCTCGTTATTTACAAACTTTTTTAGCCTTTACTAAACTGGCCAAAAAACAGGACTGCCCTTCTAAAGATTTCCTGTCAACGGCAGGATAACCAAATAGTTCCGGAAATCTCCCCCATCAGGACTGCTGCTGACAGGACTCAGTTTTTGTATGTATTTGCGCTCATTCTGTTTACCCAGGATTTTAACGACCCTCAGAACCTGCATTTATTGGCATTGCAAATTTAAGTTCTTAAATATTTTATTTTTGGTCTATCTACACTTTCCGTTTCAAATGCAAATTCGCCTCGCTTCAATGAATTTCCTTTTTGCGAAAGAATGAAAAATGAACTCGCTCTCTGGAAAAGAATACTCAACTCTAAATTTCAATGCGCATATCTTTTGTAGTTCTCGCCTTGCCTTTTATGTAAGTTTTTTCTTTGATTTCATAACTAGTCAGCGGAAATGGTATTGGGGTTGCTAGAAATGCACCATAGATAGATGCCCAGATCAGATTTGGTTGTGTACAATTTATGCTGCACTGGGGGATGGCATTAAGGCTTATTTACTTTCTTCAATTTGTATTTATCATTGCGTAGAAACCATAGATTTTAAAATTTAATGCTTAAAGATTTATAAGCACTAAGATTTATGATTTAGTATATAATCATAAAACTTATGCTTATGATTTCTATATGTAAAACATTGACTGGTATATAATTTAAAATTTCATATTCAGCTGAATTCCTTTTCATTGTGATTTTGAATTACTTTTTAAAATTTTAAAACTTGCACTTTTTAATTTTTTTCTTTTTCAAAGAGCTAATTAAAATAATTTATTTTTTAATTACAATAAGTATAGTGAAACGTTGCCTTATTAATCCTTCATATATTTTATTTTTAATTGCTTCCCTCGCTGATTTACCAGTCTTGGCCATTTAACGTGCAATTTAACGTGTTCGCCTAAAAGAGGGCAACACAATTTCAATGCAGCCCGCTTTTGTTGTCAAATATAGCGCGAAAACATTCAAACTCGGCAACCTGGAAACCCAACAAAAACAGGAACCATTCTGCATCCCGATTCATGCTCTATAAATATCGCCACGGGGCTCCACAAACACACATCCTTCTATGTGAGTGCTCCTCCTGCAGCCTTTGTTCCTCGAGAATCCGAGTCCACTGGCTTTGTCCTCCAACTGTGTTGTTTACACAATCAGCCCGAATGTCTGCAAGTGAGTCACATGCGGCCACCGGGTGCCGAAGTCGCCTGTTGAGGATTTACCTGGTTACGTGATGGCTGAAGGTTGCAATTCCCCCCCTTTCTGCGAGTGGGCGTGGCACTGGCCCTTTTAACCCACTTAATTCCTTCTGGGAAAAGTGGCTTCTGGCAATTTTTGGGGCTCGTCTGGTAGGCATTTCTCGAGATTTGATTCACAACGGGCGGTAAATGGTCGGGCACGTGTATGAGGTGATGTTGCCGGACTTAATAAGAGCTGATTCGGGTTTCATCCCCAAGTTGTTGCAATTGCAGCACATTGCATCGACTGCGCCTTTGATGGTCACATGTCCAGTGGTCGTGGCCTGTGCCCTGATTTTGTTTGCGAATGCAAATATTTATAGAACGCGGTGATGTGTGGGATTTGCGGTTGTATAATAAAACGGACGACAATTAAAACTGCAGCTAGTCTATTTTTAAGCAGCAGTCTCTTTCACCTTTATTGTAGAAAAAGGTCAAGTGACCTTAACTTATTTTTTGACAATTATTGTTTTTCTTAGCTTTTAAGTTTAAAAGAATGTGTTTACTCTTAAACAAATACTAAAAACATAATTATTATTCAAACACCTAAACGGAAAATACTTAAACTGAACTCATCTATAAAACAATTGTTTTTACAGTTCCTGCGCAAACTGGTCAGGGATATTTCAATGATTGGATTCAACAATGAGCAAGTGTAGACAGCTCAAGCATCACATCTGGAATAACTAAAACAATATTGACTGGAATCGGTTATGGACTGGTTACTAGCAACTCCGCAGTTGTACAGCGCCTTCTCCTCCTTGGGTTGTCTGGAGGGTGATACCTACGTGGTCAACCCGAATGCATTAGGTGAGTTGCTTAATTTATTACGTTTAAAAGCTTTAAAGCCTCATTTAAATAAATTCCTACAACAAACAATATATTATATAAACATATCGAATATATAACAAATGGAGCCTTGATGGTAATCTAATCATCAGCTCTGTTTTCCAACATTAATAAATGGTTTGAAGTACCATTTTTAAGGAGGTTTTTTAAATAACTTTTTCTTGTCCTCAGCCATTCTTGAGGAGATCAACTACAAGCTCACCTATGAGGACCAAACGCTCCGCACCTTTCGACGTGCCATTGGATTTGGACAGAATGTGAGGTCCGATCTGATACCGCTGCTGGAAAATGCCAAGGACGACGCGGTGCTGGAGTCGGTCATCAGGATACTGGTGAACCTGACGGTGCCGGTGGAGTGCCTGTTCTCCGTGGACGTGATGTACCGCACAGACGTGGGTCGGCACACCATCTTCGAGCTGAACAAGCTGCTGTACACCAGCAAGGAGGCCTTCACCGAGGCCAAGAGCACCAAGAGCGTGGTGGAGTACATGAAGCACATCCTGGAATCGGACCCCAAGCTGTCGCCGCACAAATGCGATCAGATCAACAACTGCCTGCTGCTGCTGCGGAACATTCTCCACATCCCAGAGACCCATGCCCATTGTGTGATGCCCATGATGCAATCGATGCCCCACGGCATCTCCATGCAGAACACGATTCTGTGGAACCTATTCATCCAGAGCATTGACAAATTACTCCTCTATCTGATGACCTGTCCGCAGCGAGCCTTCTGGGGTGTCACCATGGTGCAACTGATTGCTCTGATCTACAAGGACCAGCATGTCAGCACCCTCCAGAAACTGCTTAACATCTGGTTCGAAGCCTCCCTGTCGGAGAGTTCTGAGGATAACGAGAGTAATACCTCGCCGCCCAAGCAGGGTAGTGGCGACTCCAGTCCCATGCTGACCTCGGATCCCACCTCCGATTCCTCGGACAACGGCAGCAATGGCCGTGGAACGGCGGCCACGTTGCAGGAGGTGAGCCGCAAGGGCCAGGAGTACCAGAAGGCCATGGCCAGAGTGCCGGCCGACAAGCCCGACGGTTCCGAGGAGGCCAGCGACATGACCGGGAACGACAGCGAGTTGCCAGGATCCCCGGAACAATCGCAGCCCGCCGGTGAGTCCATGGAGGACGGGGACTACGAGGATCAGCAGCGAATGCAGCGAGACGAGGAGGACGATGAAGACGAAGACGAGGTTAGTAATTGTTATTAATTGCTAAATAACATTAAAGTCAAATGAAGGTATATATTGCTTTATAATTTGTAGCCCTTTAAATATTTGGTAAGGGTTGTACTGCTGATAAGCTCAGATCATTTAGTTATATCTTCTGAATAACCATATTTACACTAAGTAACTTTTTTTCTTGAATAACATTAAATTCAAATGAAGGTATAACTCTTTATAAATTATAAATTTTTTACAACACTTCAGTAAAGTTTCCTTAACTCTTTAATTCCATAGTACGTGTTTATGCCAATTTTATTTAATTCTCTGTTTAAATGTGCTTTAATATTTAATTTTTCCAATTTCGCAGGACGAAGCGGAGGAAGAGGAGTACCTGCGAATGGCTGCCGCCTCGGAACCCTTGAACCTGACACAACAACCAGCTGACAAGGTCAACCACACTACCATGCCGACGTCCAGTTCGAATGGATGTTTGGGCAACGAGCCCTTCAAGCCGCCTCCGCCTCTACCAGTTAGAGCCTCCACCTCAGCCCAAGCTCAAATGCACCAGTACCACGAGTCGTCCTACACGTCCCACGTGTCGGCGGTCAAACTGGGCCAAAAGTCGCCACATGCCGGCCAACTTCAGTTGACCAAGGGCAAGTGTTGCCCCCAGAAGCGCGAGTGCCCCTCCTCGCAGTCGGAGCTATCGGATTGCGGTTATGGCACCCAGGTGGAGAACCAGGAGTCCATCTCCACCTCCAGCAACGACGACGATGGGCCGCAGGGCAAGCCGCAGCACCAAAAGCCACCGTGTAACACGAAACCGAGGAACAAGCCACGCACCATTATGTCGCCAATGGACAAGAAGGAGCTGAGACGCAAAAAGCTGGTCAAACGCAGTAAGAGCAGTCTGTAAGTATTAGAAACAAAGGAAGGTTTTATATAATTGAACTAAATATAATGTCGAATCCACAGGATCAACATGAAAGGTCTGGTGCAGCACACACCCACCGACGATGATATTTCCAATCTGCTGAAGGAATTCACCGTGGACTTCCTCCTCAAGGGCTACAATTACCTGGTGGAGGAGCTCCACATGCAACTGCTTTCCAATGCGGTAGGTAGAGTTATTAGAGATCTATTCGTTTGCCTAATTTAATTTACTTAATTGCCGATTTATAACGATATGGGGCAGAGCAAGGTGACATTTTGAAATCATTTACAAATTATAATCTATTGATGTACTGCTAGAAGGAATGTATTTTATGCTAACAAATTTATACATTTTTATTTAATCATAATATCTGAACTTCCTTCTGTATAATAAAATATCCTTAGCACTTTTTCTGCCTCTTTGCGAAAAAATAAAATACGTTTAGTTCTTTTTTCTGCTCCACGTTTTCTTTGAAGTACCTTTTATAATTGTATTTAATAATATATTTTTAAAATTAAAATGCAAAGGTTAAACTATTTTTCCATTTGGCTCTAGAAGGTGCCCATTGATACGTCGCACTTTTTCTGGCTGGTCACGTACTTCCTGAAGTTTGCGGCCCAATTGGAACTGGATATGGAGCACATCGACACTATCCTCACCTATGATGTATTGAGCTACTTGACCTATGAGGGCGTGACCCTTTGTGAGCAGCTGGAACTAAATGCCCGGCAGGAGGGAAGTGACCTGAAGCCCTATTTGAGAAGGATGCACTTGGTGGTGACGGCCATCCGGGAGTTTCTCCAGGCCATCGATACCTACAACAAAGTCACCCATCTGAACGAAGACGATCGAGCTCATCTGAGGCAGCTCCAGCTGCAGATTAGCGAAATGTCCGATCTGCGGTGTCTTTTTGTGCTCCTGCTAAGACGGTTCAATCCCAGCATTCATTCCAAACAGTATCTCCAGGACCTGGTGGTTACCAACCACATACTCCTGCTCATTCTGGACAGCTCGGCCAAACTTGGTGGATGTCAATCGATTCGCCTCTCAGAGCACATAACACAGTAAGTTTTGGACTATGAATTATAGTAAAATATAGCATATGTGTAATCCAAAGGTTTGCCACCTTGGAAGTAATGCACTATTATGGCATCCTGTTGGAGGACTTTAACAACAATGGAGAGTTTGTCAACGACTGCATCTTCACCATGATGCATCATATAGGTGGTGATCTGGGACAAATTGGAGTGCTATTTCAGCCAATTATTCTGAAGACCTATTCCAGAATTTGGGAGGCGGACTACGAACTGTGTGATGTAAGTCAGAGGATAAATTCTGCTTTTTCCAGTTAAACAATAAACCATGTTTTACAGGATTGGTCCGATCTCATCGAGTATGTCATACACAAGTTCATGAACACTCCTCCGAAGTCACCTCTCACCATTCCAACCACTTCTTTGACTGAAATGACCAAAGAACACAATCAGGAACATACCGTTTGGTAAGGATTTCAGACGTGTTTGAAAAAGCAATATCTCACTTAGGGTGTATTACTTGAAAGCGTGAATCCTAAGATTTTATTTACCTAAATTCATTGAAATGAGAATTTAAAACCATTAACAATAAACATAATCTTGAACATTTCTGAACCATTAAGAATCTGTGTATAGTGTTTTACTTTAGAAATACTTAGCCGCACTAATTTAATCTTTTTCATCAAGGAATGGATGTCCTACCAGTTACTCATTCATTTCTAGGGAACCAAGTATTTATGTTAATTATTTTCTTAGATTTATGAGCCTATTAACAAACATTTACTTAAAAAGAGCTTACTAACCAAATGTAGAAATCAATGCTTAAGGAAAAAACGAAACTTACCTTGCCATTAAATACAAAAAAAAGGAATCATTCAAATTAATAAATATTTTCTTTCCAATTAGCTCGTGGTCGCAGGAGGAAATGGACACCCTGTATTGGTATTATGTGCAGAGCAAAAAGAACAATGATATTGTGGGAAAAATAGTGAAGCTCTTCAGCAACAATGGAAACAAATTGAAAACCCGGATTTCGATAATCCAACAACTTTTGCAGCAGGTGAGGATACACGAATGGCTTGTCTTGAAAGGCATTAATATATTGGCTTGCTCCTTTTCTAAAGGATATTATTACCCTGTTGGAGTACGATGACCTGATGAAGTTCGAGGACGCTGAGTATCAGAGAACCCTGCTGACGACACCCACATCCGGAACTACGGAGTCGGGAATAGAGATTAAAGAGTGTGCTTACGGCAAGCCCTCGGATGATGTGCAGGTGGGCTTACTAGATATTATTCTTCGACCTTAAAATATTGGATTGTTTATGTGGCTTTTTAAATTACATTATATTTATTTGTCCAGATCCTGCTCGATCTGATCATCAAGGAGCACAAGTCGCAGCACCTGTTGTGGCTGCAGAAGATCCTGATCGAGTGCTGTTTCGTCAAGCTGACTTTGAGGAGCGGCCTCAAGGTTCCGGAGGGCGATCGCATCATGGAGCCGGTGGCCTACCACTGCATCTGCCAACAGAAGTCCATACCGGTGGTGCAGTGGAACAACGAGCAGTCCACCACGATGTTGTACCAGCCATTCGTACTGCTGCTCCACAAGTTGGGCATCCAACTGCCGGCGGACGCGGGGTCGATCTTCGCCAGAATTCCGGACTACTGGACGCCGGAGACGATGTACGGACTGGCCAAGAAGCTGGGACCCATGGACAAACGTGAGTTGAAGTCATCCCACACAAAAAACAACCTATCTGTCATGTCGCAAAGGTGATGTGTATACCGTTATCAACAATTTTTGCTCTCTCTCTGTGTGAAATTTTGATCATGGGAATCTCGCCCGAATCCGAATCCAAATCCCTACTGCCATCCATTCCCATTCTCATCGTGTGTCCGTCGGTGTATCTCGATATGCTGTGTGCCTCTCTCCTTCTCCTTTCTCTGGGCTCTTATAGTCAACCTCAAGTTCGATGCCAGCGAGCTGGAAGATGCCACTGCGGCGAGTCCTGCGCGGTACCACCACACCGGGCCGCGCAACTCCCTCAGCTCGGTGAGCAGCCTGGACGTGGACCTGGGCGAGCCGGAGGAGCTGGCCCTCATCCCCGAGGTGGACCCGGCCGTGGAGAAGGCCCACGCCATGGAATCGACGCCCTCGCCCAGCGAGATCTTCGCCGTGCCCAAGACCAAGCACTGCCATTCGATCATCAGGTAGGAAAACCCATTTACTGCTTCAAAGAAATGTTTAAGGCTTCAATATACATATTTTTTAAAAGAATCATATGGTTAAATACATATTAAAAAAACAAACTAGTTTCTGGAGTAGTTATATTTTAGAGTCCTTACACAGTTTTGTTTAAAAGCCTACTGTAATTTATTTCTTGATTCATTTGTCTAAATCCATAAAGATCATAAATTGCATTCTTTTATAATCACATTATTACACATATCAATTGTTTACCATTTTGGGTAATGATTGAATAAGAACTTAATATATATTTTCAAGTTAACTTTTTAATGATTCTTGATATCCTACAGTAAGGATATTATTATTTTTAAATTAAATCTGACTTATAGCTAGTTGCTCTGACTGGAGAGCAGCCACATATTTTGAAGTGAAGCCTAACCATTACTGATACTTTCCCCAATTTGGCAGTTTCACTGACCCTTAAATTACTCATTCCCCTTGATCTAATCTCTATCCGACAGATATACGCCCGATCCCACGCCTCCAGTTCCCAACTGGCTGCAGTTGGTCATGCGCAGCAAATGCAATCAGCGCTCAGGTCCGCCTGGTGATCCCAGCGATTGGTGAGTGCACTTTGTCCACATTCAACCGCATCCATACACACATCCACATCCACATCCACATCTATCCGAGTGGCGCGACCTAGCCCAACCTAAGCGAAGACAATGCCGAAAATCTTCAGATTTATGGCACACGGCAGCCGTTAAGGCTCTCCGGCCAGCGAACATATTGTTAACACGACGCGACGCTCTCTCGGCCAACTCAAATCTGCCGAGGCTCTTGGCTCCAAGCTCTAGACCGCGATTTATGAACTTTGCGGCCCCTCGTACATTTACTTTCCTGTGTTGACAGTCGTTGTCGCCAGTTGCGCACTAAATGTCAGCTCCGTTTTGGCCATTGTGTCTGTCGGCCAGTCTCAGTCTCAGCTTCAGCCGCAGTCTCCCTGCTTTCCACTTAGAACTGACTGCACTCGAAAAAATATATTTACTTGGAAAATTGAGAATACCCATTAAATATCTTTGAATTAATAGAGATATCGCCCTTAATTTGGTAATGTTATGGACTCTAAAAGCCTAATAGTTGTCATCGGAAACTTGGAAAAATCAATGGAGATTTTTAGAAAATGGGTAGACGGACATGGTTAGTTCGACTGGTGATGATGATCCTAATGATTAGATGCAGTCTTTTCTATCCCTATTTTGGTTGAGCCCCAAGCAATTGTCGGTGAAGTGGTGGCCAGGATTCGTTCAGTGCACATTTGGGCCACCGCTCGACTATCTATCTAGATGCATATGGAGTGTGTATCTCATACGCTTTGGCCATTGGCCATGTGTGTCCGTGCTACTCGTACTTTTGGCCGACTCCGTCCCAAGACCCCACACGATCAGCTCACCCGCTGGCGGAGCTGCTCCTGCGATTTTCCAAATTCGATTGCGACGGCTGCTGCTCATGTTGAACAGCATTTTGCATTTGGGTTTATGACTTTTTGTACGGCATTTTGTTGTTACACCAAAGCTCTTAGATTCGCGATAAAAAGTCGGACTTGCCGATTAGAGGATAACGCAAAGTATATTGGGTCTGCCGTGAAACACGCCTGGGAATGAGTGCGAAAAGGGAGCGGCTGCGTTTGATTCGGTCATTAAAACTAGTACTAATCATGATTGATTTCTGGCCATTAAAGGCTTTAATCACTAATTGAACTGCTAGAATATAAAGAAGTTAAGTGTGACTGATTGAATAATTCAATAAGTCGAGGCTGGCTTTGATTTACTGGGGAGATTTAATGCAGCCATATATTATCGATTTCGTTTTCACTTCTTATATCTTTAATTTTCATGTTTTGATTATACAACATTCAAGCAATAATAACTAACAACTTAAGAGAGAAGGTACAAAATAAAAATAATATTTTCTTTTTATGGCTAAATATGTAAAAAGAATTTATATCTTAATGGTAGAACCAAACTTCCCTCGGCTATACCCCGACTTTCCACTCCCTCAGTTGAACCTAAAACACCAGGCGTTTTTCTTAAGAATCATTTACACCTTCGACAAGTTTGCCATGTCCGCTGCAAGCGAACAATCAATGCTATCCATGAGATACATTGGCCTGACCTCTGTCGGCAAACCCAGCAGCAGCAGCAAAAACCCAGCAGCAACATGAGCAACAGCAGCAACACTAGCGACATCAAGAGCAACACGAAATGAAGTCATCGCGATTAGCACGCGCAGCTGAGACAGAGCCTATGAATGTCGGGCAGTTGTATCTGATAGATACTCGAAAAGTGGAGGACGGTGGCTACACTCGCACCCTGCCTGCATAAATTGTCTTTGCTTTTGTCTTTGTCGCATAAATAAGCTAGATAATCTCGGTACCACAGCTGCTCGCAGTCAATCAATTCATTAAGTTTATAGGGCGGAATCAAAGCGCTTACACCGAATTAACTTTTAATAAACAGGCTGAATAATTGCCCATTGTGTTGGGTAATTAGAAACCCGAGCTGGGCCTCAGAAACCGCCATTAATCACATCGGGAGATGTTGACATTTAGCCGGCCTTACAATCATCTGACAATTGTTGCATCCTTAGAAGAAACTGTCGTCGACCCCATGAGAATGAATTTCCAGTAAACTGAACCAGTTTTGGGTTAAAATTTGCATATTTTTTGTCCGCGATCTGCGTTTTGCTCTTCGAACTTCGAAGGCATGTGAAATATTCCTGCTGATATTTTATTTATGGTTTTCTGCACAAAAGCTGCGGTTCCTCTGCCTTTGTCAAACGAGTTTTTGCTTTTACAGTTTGTTACTGTTATTGTTTCTTACGTGGAAAGTAAAAGTCAAAAGTTACGCGATCTTTGGCCCCCCGGGGCATCCCCCATCTAAAGGCAGTGCGTATGTCCCAGAGTGCAACCAAACAAGTTCTTTTGTTAGTTTGGATAGCATATAAAAAGCCACCATAGTTGCTGACTCAGTAGTCGTGTTAGATCATTAAGGATGAAGTCATCTAGCGAAAAGCAAGCATAAAAGGCTTTTCTCTATGCACTTTTAAAAAATATAAAAAATCATATCGATAACGAAAATATTTTTGTTATAACATTGTTGTTAATATTTTCATAATTATATATTGATATCTAGAATATTTAGTTAGCTAATTTAATTTTTCTTTTTTATTAAAAATATTAATTTAGCCGACCATAACATATTTCGTTAACAAGAATAATAGTTTTGAGACAAAATATTTAAATAAAAAAGTTTACAAATTGTTGTACCTTTCGAGATACAACCAAGCTATGTAACTATACAATTATGTCCAAATAATAACTTTTAATATATATCTTATACTAAAGTAAAAGAGTAAAAGTATCTCGCAGATATTTCAGTAATGGCACAACTCTCTATGAGCTTAGTCAAATTAACACGAGATGTGGGCACGCTCCTTGTTGCCTTAAAATGTAGTTTTTACTTGTTGCCCTGGGGGCGTGGGCGTTGACAAAAGGCAATTTTCCGAAGTAATTTACTTTGACGCCTGACGAAAACTGAATTTGACATTTTTTCTCATTTTTTGCTGTTTTTTTCTGTTATTTGCTGGGAGTCGTATATGCAATAGCCAGCCCACAAGGAAGCCAAAGTCAACAGCTCAGACTCGAGTTGCACTTTTCAAGTGGCCCGTGGGCTGTTTTCGACTCTGCAATCTGTCAGGCACAGCAGCAACACCAAGTGCAGCAGCAACACCCAGTGAAACAGCAGCAACATCGGGCAGAAGACTACCAACTATAGTTTTTTTTTCGATTTGGTGTTCCCAGCTTCAATTGGCGACCTTCTTTGGATCTGACTCCGTTTTGGGTTTGGCTTCGGTTTTGGTTTCTACATTTTGTTAACATTTTGCAGTATTGCCAATGCTTTTTGTTGCTGCTGCTGCTGCAGAGTAATAAGTGCAACATGCAGCCACCTAGTGCTCTCTGGTGGACTGCTGCTGCCACTACATCAATCAGCCCCATAAATCATTTTAATTATTAAATAAACAAGTTCCGTGGTGTCTTGCTGAGTCATTCAATTCAGTAACTGCTACTATGGTCGTAAAGTGTGAGAATATATGGGCTCGAGTACCAAAGGGTTAATTGGGCAACGGTCTGTAAAGTTTCTTTGAAAGGGAAGGGATATGTAACAAAAAACGGTGGATTAATCGAAAAATATTATTTGGGAGGTCGATTGTAAAAAAAAAGAATACAAATAGGGGAAAATAGATGACTTTCGTTAAGAAACATGTTCTGATATATAGGTTAAGGTTTTCATTTTTGCATTATTATATAAAGGAACTGCAACTAAAAAATGTAGCAATGTAAATGGAATTTAACTTAACTAATTATTAACAATTAGGACTCCCTACTTTTCAAGCCAAAAGAATACAAATCTATACATTCATATTAAGTATATGATTTGTGAGTTAGGCCCTAAATGTTTACATAATAAACCTTTCTATAATACCATGTGGAACTTTGAGAAACCTGTGTTCTGCTTTATTTTTAGTAACCTTTCCTTGAAAAATTTCTTTATCTCCTTGCAGCATGGGATCCTCGTCGACAACCATGGACGATGAGGGATTGGGGAAGTCGATCAGTGCGGCCACCTCGCAGGCGGCGAGCACCTCGATGAGCTCCATGAATCCGACCACCACTCTGAAGATCAGCATGCTGAACACGTTTATGGGGAGCCACAACGAGAACAGCAGCAGTTCGGGATGCGGGGGCACCGTGTCCTCGCTTTCAATGGTGGCTCTGATGAGCACCGGAACGGTGGGAGGCGGAGGAGGCTCCTCCGGACTGGACATGGATGTGGATGCCTCGATGAAGTCCTCGTTCGAGCGACTGGAGGTCAACGGATCGCACTTCTCGAGGGCCAACAACTTGGACCAGGAATACAGTGCCATGGTGGCATCTGTGTACGAGAAGGAAAAGGAATTAAAGTGAGTGCGATAGGAACTGGGAGCGCAGTTCAGAGGACGCCCATTTAAGAAGTCGCACACTATGGTTATTTTATTTTTGTGGTGTCTTTTGTTTACCAAAAAGTATTTTGAAATATGTTATTTTGAATATGGATTCTTTCAGTTCTTTCAGAAGAAAGCGTTTGACAGATTTCTTCAATGCAATATTTTCTTTTTCTCCTTCTTTAATCTTCTCATAAAGTATTTTAAATATCTTATGATGCTTTCTCTTAAATAGTATTCAGAAAATATTGTTTGAACAGATTTCTTGAATTGAGATTTTCCTCCTATATATTAATACTTTGAAATATGTTTTGATGCTGTGCATCTTGCATATCTCCCCATTACCAAATAATTATTATAAACAGAAATAATTGTTAGACAAATTTCTTCAATACAATTCGCCCAAGCTTTGAAAGCATAAATTAAGATGAATAATTGTTATACATTAAGGATGGTGAATTGTACCACCATCTAGCCCGCTTAATTAATTTATTCTGTGACCCAAACTCCCTAAATTACTTTCCTATGGCATTTACTACACTGCTGTTCAACTTTATTGGCTACGTTTAATCAATGGATGATTTTTCGCCTGAAGGCAAATGAGGAAATTAAGTGGCTCTGAAAATTCAGACCGATGGAGGCGAGGCTCACGTCAAGACAGGCCAAAGCCAAAGCCAAGCCAAGATTTCGACCTGGCTAATTGACAATTAGACAGATTGCGCAAATGGCAGACCGTCATCCTGTCAATATGTCCGTAGAAGCGGGAAAAGCTGGAGAATGCCGGGCATTGCCGAACAGTGTCTCACATAAATTTATGGCAAGCAATTATTCAGTTTCGGCCATTTGCGGCTGCCAAACATTTTATCCCAATTTTTTACTCGGCTCCAATGGCTGCTTTTGGCCACGAACTCAATCGAAATCATTCTTGGCCTTTTTTTGGGCGGGTAATTTGATGTGTGTGTTGCTCATGTTTCGACTTTTGGCTCATTGGATCATTGCAGCAGCGACAATGTCTCATTGGCCTCGGACCTGACCAGAATGTATGTGAGCGATGAGGACGACCGACTCGAGCGAACCGAGTTCCGGGTGCCCCACTATCATTGAGGATCCGATCCGATCCGATCCCGAATCCCACCAGCCGGAATGATTTGTACCTTAACCTTTAATATCACCCAGCACAAGGATTGTAAATTGTATGACCTCCAAATGCAAAAGTATACCTGACTAATTAGCTACACATAAAGTGCATTATATGGTTAAAGAAAAGTCTAAGCAGAAATCAATGAGAAGTGCATTATATGGTTAACAGCTGAGAGGCTCTGTAGATTCTATCCCTGTCGTTAGATATCCTTAAGTTAACCTTAGTTTTCAGTTGTACTCTTTACACTTACCACATACAAACATGTAAATGGGCAGTTCCTGGTTGAAATAGTGCAAATATACACAGATAAATCTATTTACACGAGTAAGAATGAAGAGCGTCCGTATCCGAACTCCATCTGTATGTATATCCTTAGTCATAAGTTATGCTTAGCAGTAATAAAGCTTTCTCTGTAGCCAAAGCCACAAATCTCTGTCTCTGACTGGGTGCAAATCCAAATGTGAATAATGTGCAGCAAATTGGCGGAGCCAAAAGATAAACGAGCGGTAGCGGTGGCCAACGCGAATTAAGGTCATCTGGCCGATCTGGGGGTCAGGGGTTTGGCGAGGGGCCCATCGGGGGAGACTCCACGCACGGTAGCCGCCAGAACGGAGAAAAACAACTGCAGCTAAGAAATATTACAACAAATTACAGAGAGAGAAAATTAAGGGGTATACGATAACTATTTTCACAGATTTCGGAACTTTCAATGAATAAAAACAATAATAGCATATCTTAAAACCAACACGAAAATATATATGAAAGTACTGCAGTTGATATTAAATATTCTTATTTCTTTGCAAATCAGAAATGTCCAGTTTAACATTTAAATATGTGACTGGGACCGGGTTGCATTCTAACTTAAAAAAAATAGATCTCGAAAAGTGCTGTTCTCAGTGTATTAAATAAAACTTAGGCGACCCGGTCCCAGTCACATATTCGGTCTTGGTCTAGCCCCATACATAAATGGCAAAACATGGCTAAAACAATTACCAAAATGCGGCGGGCACAACAATCGGCCATCGGAGCATAAGCATACTACTCGTACAAGAAATAATAATAATAATTGTGGCCAATTGCTGCTTAGTTGGCTAGTTAATTGCAACATGGCCAAGACGACAGTCCACTCTCGACCAACTCTCAATGGCCACGAGTTCTTGACTTGGCCAGATCACAGATTGGCGAGAGGCTTTGGGAGGTAAGTGATTCACCGCAGTTGGGATCCAGTTCGGAAATCTATCTACCTATAATGGCTATGCTTAGTTCCGTTTTGGCTTAGTTTATTTCCTCATTTTGTTCCATTGATCATGTCAGCATAATAATTTAATAGGAGCACCTTGTATGTATTTGAAAGTTATACTGCCCACATTATATTAAATTCGACTAGTTATTAATTTGGAGCTGACTTTGTTTTTGCCTATTTTCGCCAATATGTTTTATGTGACCCTGTATTTTCGAAATCATAAAAGCGATTAAAGTTGTTATTGTCAGCTGTATAAAACTGCGACGTCACTTTGCCAACTTAGTACTAAAAAGTTATGATTTTGATTTCCCACCAAAAGTCCTGTTTTTTGCTCCAAAAAAGTAGAGTATTTTGGTTATAGCATTGCGAGTATTTGACCAAAATTGGATACATCGTTAAACTCGTAATAAAATTCCCCATCAATTTGCATTCAAACCTGAAAATTTTTATTTTTTGCCCATTTTTGAAAAAAAAGATGATGTTGCGCCTTATAAAAAAAGCGAAAGTTGGCAAAAAATTTTATTTTTCAAAAATAGACTGGGATCTTTTATTTAGTTTGCCAGCTTTGCAAATAATTCTTAAGTTCAGTTGTAGGAGGCTATTTGACCAAGTTACGACCCATTTTGCCTCAGAATGCAGTCAAATTCTGTTTCAGCCGTAGAAGAGTATGACATATTTGTTTTATCATTAGGCTTAATTCAAATAAATATTAAAGCCTTTATAAAGATTATTTTAATACGAAATAAAATATCCTTTTTTCAGTCATGGGTATTCTTTACTGTTTTTTAAATTATCTGCTGACATCACTGGTTCCAAACGTCCCCCAAATTGGCCATTCGTGGCATCGCCTGTGTCTACCATCGCGGTGGTGTGCTGGTGACGGGCTCTTTGTGTTTATGTTGGCCTGCAACTCCAAAATGCAGGCGGCAGTGCAATTACCAAGACAAGCAGCTAATTTTATTTGCTGTAAACGTGCGCCTCCGTCCTCAGATTTGCTCTTGCTTTGTGGCTGAGTTTCTAGTGTTTGCCCAGTTGATTTTCGTTCGGTGGGAATTACTCGATGACTTTTCGGAGGCACACAAGTCGTCTGGTCTCGAGAACCCGCGGGTTGCGTGTCCGAGGCACATTAAGCACCTTTGACGGCCGCCGCCGTCACTCGTCAATGGAGTTGTCAGCACCAGAAGTGAGAAAACACATTACTCGGGGTGGTCTTTCAGTTGGGTGGAGATTAGGCCCGGGTGCTAAATGGCCAATATGCAAATCGAACCGGAAACCAAGGCGGCTGCGATTTGAAAGTGAAGAGAAGCGCTCCCCACAAAAGAAGCGATTGTCAAAGACCGCCGCAGATTAAATAGCACAATGAGTTAGTCGATCGCGAAACTTGTTCGTTTGAAAGTTTAGTTCAAGTTCAGAAATGGCAATGGCAACGGCCACAACAGGTTGCTATAATTTATATACCACAATAAGCTATTATCCCACATACACGAATAGTTGTCAACGCGAAAGACAGAGCAAGAAAGTTTTGTAGTTTTCGGGTTAGCGTATTTAATACTCTAATCGAAGATTTTATTGGAGGAACTTGATTTCTTTATAGCACCTTTAAAAAGCTATAATTTTTAAAGTTTTTTATAAAATTAAGTTTAAATTATTTACTGATCATCCTTTTTATAATGTTGTACCCAGATATTTAAAAGAAGTAAGTTTTAAAAGCTGTCTTAAAAGTTATAAGGTCTTAAATTTTATGAAATGGTCAATCCAGTTTAATTTGGTTGGCTATCCTCAGATTCTTAACTACAAATTCGAAAATGTGTATTTGCATTTGTAATGTGTACAATACTTATCCCTAAAGATTATAAAATGAAAGACCGATTTTTAAGGGGATACGGCCACAGCCCAAACCGTAAGAGCAAGAGCAGCCAAATTTTTTCACAGTATTCCATTGGGGGCGTGGGCGCCCACTAAGATCCGATATGTCCCCCCAGTGGCCCCAAACAGCTCCAACATCCATTATTCTGAGCAAAAAAAAGTTGATGTATTTAAGCTTAACTTCTAAACTGGTTGGAATTTCGATATTTGGTTTTTTCCGAATTTTAGGTTTTGAAAAGGCCTAATTAGAAATCTAAAAGAAATTTTGATATCCCCCATAATTTGGGGGCTACATTTAAAATTAACTTTTCGATTTAAAAAATCTAAACCGCTGCTCCGATCAAGATGATTTTTCGCTCAATAGTTATTCTATGGCCCAAATGCTTAAGTTTATTTTTTCAAGTTTTTAACATTTTTTAAAGTATTTTTAACGAATTTATTTAGATTTTCTAAGTCATTGCGTTGTATTTTGCGGGAGCCTGTCGAGAGAACGAAACCCAGAAGCCAAGAGAGCGACGGCCGAGAGAGCAACAGCCAAGAAAACTGATGAGGGGGAGGGGTAGTGCTGCAGGGAAAGGGGAGGGGAAAGAGGCAATTTAAGTTAAATTTGTTTAGGATTTTAAAAACTTAAACTGCTGCTCCGATCAATATGATTTTCGATCAATAGTCAGTCCTGTGGATCAAAGGCTTAGGTTTTATTTTTCATTTTGTAGCAGAAGTAAGAGCCTTATTTAATTTCCACCATGGAAGAAAATAGAAAATTACTACAAATTCTGTAAGCAAAGCCAAAATGTTTCCAAGTTAAATATTAATCTTAAGATTCGAACTTTTGACCAAATACGTATGTACATATGTATATTTGGATATGTTTTGATTTGCTTATATGTACAATACATGTACATACATACAATGTGTGTGTATGTTTCTATTCGAAAGTAGATAATGTGCTTAAATACAAATAAAATGATTTATTATACCCGTTTATCGATCAAATGTGGAATCTGAAAATAATACGTTACTTTGCTGTTTTTGTATTAGATGCCAATCTTTTACTGTGTGTACAAAGGTTTTCGTTTCATTCAAAACAAGAAATTTGAAAACAACAAATTCCAATTTACAAACAAGTATACATA
Source organism: Drosophila fuyamai (assembly GCA_018153365.1). NCBI lineage: Eukaryota > Metazoa > Arthropoda > Insecta > Diptera > Drosophilidae > Drosophila > Drosophila fuyamai. Next base: position 1,413,615 of record JAECXW010000878.1, read on the forward strand.
TTTGTGCGCAAATTAAAATTGCATTGATAACATTGTAACTGATAAAAAGTATACAAGCTCACGACTTTTACTTGGATCACTTTCATTTATTATATAGCTCTGCCAGTATCCTTCTGATTCTCTCTCTTGAAGGATCTTCTACAAAGGTTGTTTACACAAAGGTTTTCAAAAAACGTGCAAATGAGAAATAAGAAAGTCTTGACAACCATACTCAAAACTAATTTTAAGCGAACGAAGTCGCGCCGGGTACAGCTAGTAGTATTATAGACTTACCCTCGAAATCGTTATACCCACTAAGTCACTAACTCACTTCTTTCAAAACAAATGGCCATCCCCAATGCTCACACAATAATGACTTTGATCTTTAGCCAGTGGAACAATCGAATATTATTTTTGCATAGGCATGTGAAATGCAAACGCAAGGCGAAGCTTATGTAATGGGGAAGTGTGAGACATTTAGATAACATTTGGTCGGGCCTCTCGCAACGATATGGATAGTACTTGAGGCCCGGGGAATTTGGGCATTTTTGAAGGAGGGCCAGGAGAGCAGCAGCAGCCCGAAAAGTCGTGTCAAGACAAAGTGCAATAATTCACACTCACTTTCGGGTTTTTGACGGTTTATAGGTGGGAACACCGGCAACATTAGCAACAGCACAACGGCAACAGCACAACGGCAACATTGCAACAAGCTGCGGCAACAACCCCGCAGCAACAACGGCAGAATCGACAGCATGGACATGCCTAGACACTCCACTTATAGACTCCCGTGATTATGAAACTTTACATGCACACTGCACTGACACTTTATATAGTTTATGACTTGATAAACTCTCGAATCGATCCGCAAGCCCATTGTCCAAATAAAGTCATAAGCATGAGCAGGGAAACCGAATTCAATTTATGATTTGTTTGATCGGCCATTTGAAATATGAAATGTTGGACCAATTTTGCATTGCCACCGGCGGCAATATTCAGCTCTTAGATTTATAGTTCAATTTGATCATGATTTATCCAAACGCCCATAAATAATAACCGTGATTAGGCGGCCGGTAGGGAGTGGCCTTTGGCTGGGTCTCTAATTGATGGCGATCCGGAATTTAATTAGTCGCCGCCCAAAGGCCAATGGGCAGGTGCTCGAAGATGGCAATCTCTCGGTTATTTGCATACGATTCCTACCCTAAGTCGTCTCCTTGGATCCCATCTTCGAAAGCCTCGTCAGCGGAGACTTAAACCGGAGCCGAAGAGAAGCCTTCGCTTCATCGGCATCGGGCATCGGGCATTCGGCATTCGGGCTGCTCGGAATACCGGACTTTCGGAGTCGGCGGCTACTTCTACTTGGCGTTGCATAAAAAGTGGTTCAGTGGAGCAAACGCCTTCAAACCGAAAGCGTCGCGAACGCCTCTGTATAAATCGCGGACTTTAGATCGCGCGGAAGTGAAGTGCAGCCAAGGATCACGGTTCTACATCCTTTCTGTGGTGCGGGCGTTAAGATTCCCTGTGTTTTGAGGTCCTCAAAAAATTAAACACATAGGTGTATTTGCAGCCTTAGGGATACACACTTAATTTTGGATACATCAGAGAATTGAGTTCTAAACAAAAGTGAAGGTAAGAGACCCCCTGGAAAGAAGAGGAGCAAACGGGGCGTATGTGAGCCAGTTTTTGGCATAAATTTCAAAAATATTCGTTTTGTTGAATAATTCGATTATTTATGATGCAATTTTTTCGGTCATGTGTTATGTTTTTGACGTTGGAACATTTGATAAACCAAATGTCAAAAATGGAATAAAGTGTGCCAAATAAAGAAAATACAATAAACAAAAATTTAGCTCCGGCTTAAATGAATTAATATGCATAGCATAGAAATAAAATTAAAAATGCATTCTCGTTCAAATTCTTTAGAAAACGAATTATTTATTTATGGATTTAATTTGTGTTCTAACTATTATGCTAAGTTTTTGCATATACTTTTCTTAAGTTAAATGTCACATGTTGCATAAACATGATCTTATAAAAAATGTATTCCTTGCAAATTGAATCAAAACGACGTGATCCGCAACTATTTCTGGAACTGTCTAGCAACATAGGCAACTATTTCTTGTTATTCCTAGAAAGCTGCTGATTGCATACAAATTGACATGAAAAATAGAGATATTTTAATAAATTAAAGTTTGCCTGCTAAATATTCAATGCATATTAATCAAATTAAAAATGCGATTAAAATTCAGTCAGAAAAACTTGAAATAGAACTATTTATTTAACAACTATTTTTTTTTGCGATAGAGTTTTTTTCCTTTCAATAGGCCAAATGTCACCGATTGCATAATGCTATGTTTAAACCTTAAAAAATTATCGACTTTTGAATAGGATCTATACATAAATAAAAATCAAGCTGTGGCTCAAATTTATAAATGTTTATACCAGTTTGCCTTCTTTTTTATTAAGCTCTTGCAATGCGGAAATATGCAATATTTAATATATACAAATTGTGCTAAGTGATATGAAGAATATAGCTTAGATTTCAGAGGGATCAACAATACCACAATAGAGGGAAGTCAGACATTGTTGCTGAATGACAATAACAAGTGTCTCTTTATTACGAATTGGTTTGATTAGATGCAATTTAAATTGAATTGGCCATTGAAATTGCCAGCGAATTGCGCTTTAATCAGTCTGACAGACGTCACACGGTGGCAGACAGACTAATTTGCATATTAATTTTAATTGAGTGAACAGCGACCGGCAGGAGACATCCATCGATAAAGTTCATTCGAATTGAAATGGAAAATGTCAGCCCCCAGACTCAAACTCAGGCTCAAATCGAAATCGAAATCGAAATGGAAACCGAATTGAAATAAAGCCATTGGCAGTGCAGCTGCCCTGGCTACGTGGTGGGTCCAATAAAATCAGACACAGAATAAATTTAAATACAATGCAGCTACATATTGTCGAAACAAATGTGGTAACAGCGGTCCCGAATTGAAAGCAAGTTCGTTGCCTAAGTCTTTTGATTGATTGACTAAAAGTCAGCGAATTTTTGGCAGCATCATCCCATTCTCATTTCTCTTTTTTCACGGATTCATAAAACCCCACCTATTAGAGCTTCCGCTTGGCGAGTGACAAGCTTGGCAAATTGTTACACACTAACCATTCAATGTCATTGGCAAAAAACTTGGCCAAACCAAAGCAAAGCAGAAACTTAAAAAAATTCGCAAATCTCGAACTGTATTCCATCACCGAATTTGCATATGCAAATTTCATTCCCACGACTTTTAATTGCAATGAAAAAACCGAAACTAGAAAAGCAAATGGAAATGCTGAAAAGAAGACCTGAAACGAGCCGAGTGATATAATTCTCGATAGTTGTTTGTCTTTCGGGCGGCCAAGGCCAGGGCCAAGTGCGTGATGCTATCCCCTAAAATTTATCACCAATCAAGATACATTTGGAGCTTTTTAAGAACCTCATTAAAATGATTTCACCCAATGATGATTGGAAACACCACTTTTAAATAAGACTTAAAGGCAAACCAGTGAATTGCATATTTTTGAGTTTTACTATCGCCACAGCGTTACCAAGCAAACTTGTATAGGATGACTTGTAAGCTACATACGTTACATTCAAATAGAAAGGATAGGTCTAAAAAAATCATATATTTTTCCTAAGATTAACATTTTCTTGGAAAAAATTCCGATTCGTTTGAAATTTTTTTACAACTTAAGTGCTTTAAAATGCTCTTACCAAGTTAATCTTCTTAAGTAAGACTCAAAGGCAAACCAGTGTAATTATTTAATATACTATATTTCCGAGCTTAAACATGATCTAATAGCTAAAAGCTTAATTTATTTATGTAAGCTGGCTTTCTCAGTTGTTTTAGAAAAAATATTGTAGAACAAAAACCCTTAATTGTTGTTAATAAATGTTCTTGACCCTATGAATTGTATTCTTTCTTTCTATATATTAAATGTACTACTAGCATTCCCGTAAATCTTTTTTAATGGCTGCTTTTAGAGTATAAAAACTTCGCTCTACCAAAAATGACTTCTTGTTTTTATAATATACTAAAGGCTAACTCATCTTTGGGTCATTTTAATTAACACTATTAGCGAAGCCATCAAACAAGGCTAATTAATGAAGCAAAGTTAAATGACTTTTATTTGAATTCAATTCGATTTCCCCACAAGTTATGTGTCATAATCAAGTCAGAACCCTGACACTTCCCCGGGGCAACGGGAGCAGGTGAACATGGATTTGAAATTCAAGTGAGCTCAGTTTATGGCAGAAAAATTAATAAACAAAAAAGCGAACCAGACCAGGCCAGAACCATGTTCGAGGTGAGGCACAAGCCAAAGTCTGGGCTGCACCCAGAAATGCGTACAAATCCGTTGACATTTCGCCCGACAACCTTACAAGACACCACTCCAGCCGCCGAGTCGGAGTCAAAAACAGCGACAGAAACACAAGACGGGCCCTGAGACAGACAATTACTAATTGAGTTTCCCCCTTCGAGACTTACATTAATTACCCTCTGACGGGGATGTGGAGTGGCCGGCAGTGGCCCTAGATCCAACGCTTGGGTTCATTAAGGGTGGGCGTCGCCCAGTTGGGCCGTGGATTATGTAACTCTTGTATCTTCGCCGGCTAAATGTTCAATTTACAAATTAACCAAAGCAAACATTTCGGTGCAAAGTTCAATTACAACAGCGGCAGCAGGAAAACAAACAATTGTTGTGAAACCGAAACGAATATCGAAATCCGAGTCGAAACAAAAAACAAACAATAACAAGGGCATGCCGACGAATTAATTGAAAGTATTTACAAAACTCGCGAGCATTAATATCGGCTAGCAATCAGAAAAATTAAACTGAATTGAAGAGCGCGGAAAACCAAAGCCGAAGAAGGCAGTCACCCAGTGATTGAACCCAAAACTGATTGAGCCCAGCGGGAGATTGGCTTAAAAGACTGAAAAATCTTCGAACTGTCGAAAGGATTTCCACCCACTGACCTCTGGGTAATTAGCAGTTGATTGAATATTTTACAAAAGTGGCTTTTAGAGATGATAGAAAATAGGTCATGGATCACTTTTAAAGTTTTTAAAGTCGGTAAAGTTGTATTTCCCTCTTTACTATCAAACTGTAAAATTAATAGAACTTAGAATGTTTAATTCTATTGAGAAACTAAGAACTATATTGTTGTTAAATTGCCATTAATAACACCTTTCTTAATCTGAAAGAAGACATTGTTAAGGAATGGCAAAACTTTCGAAAAAAAATATTTCGGCAAGGTGACGGCGTGACGACTGTATTACAAATCCTCACATTTCTCTACCGAACCTTGTTTTAATGAAATTCCATTGGTATTTCGCAACTATCCAATTGAGGATCCAAAACATTTCTAAGAAGAAACCAATTTTATCCGATCCATTGTTGCCTTGCCTGCCGTTGTTCACATTTTCCCCCGAGGCATCGATTATTGTTGGTCAGTCAAAAGTTCAAATTGGCAAAAATATTGATTGTGGGCCGAGTTCAAGTTGGGTTGAGTTACTCAAGTCAGTCAGGCAGTCACGCATATGCCCCTTTCGATTTCGTTTGAATCTGAATCTCTTTTTTCAGCGATTTCTCAATTCGAGTTTGGAGTGTGAGTGCGGCGAGTGCTATGCAAATCGATCGGCGGAGTTACCTGAGCCCAAATTCAATTTGCATTTCCCAAGCAAAGTTCGTGATATGTCAGCGGGCGTTAGAATGTGTTGGAGGTCACACCGCCCCTTTCAGTACTCGGTAGTTGACACTTTTGCTGGAACTTCGCAATTAGCAGAACCTTTCAAAATAAATCGTCCAATGTCGCTGGCATTTGTGATGAATTTCAGCTGAGCTGTGTGCTTGTGGTTTCAGTTTAATTCCGTTTTAATTGCTTTATCAAAATGCCAAAGCCTGCCGGCGAAACGAAAGACTGAGGCAACGAACTTGATTCGAAAACGGGTTGAATCTGCCTTTGTGTTTGGCTGCCTTCTCCCCTCATTTATAGTTTTAACTCACTGTTTAGATCTTTAATCGCCGGATCTTAATTGTTGTTTCCTTCGATTGCGCATTGATGTGTTGCATTTGCATAGCTGTTGGCACCTGTCCCAACTTATTGAAACATTTTTATTGGCTTTTATATAGCATACACATGTTACTTCTTGTTTATGCTTATTTTTCGCTCTTGGTATCCAGGTCAAGTCGGCTGTCATTTGATGCAAGTTATTAGGCAATGTTCCTCTCCCTCTTCTCGCTGCTTGTTCAACTACAAATTGCGATTTCTTTCAATTTGGCCTTAGTTAACGCACAAGTGGGCGTGGCCCGGCCACAAAGGCGTAGCTTTTGATTAGAATTTCGATTTCGCAAAGAATAAAAGCTGGAAAATGTGTGACCACGTTGAGTTTACTCTGCGAAGTTTGCCTTGAACTGCGAATTGGGAAAATAAGGCGGGGAAGTAAATGAAAATATTTGAAAGAATTAAATCAATCTGTTTCTATCTTAAAAATAAATAAAATAAGTTACGACAACTATAAACAAAGGCAAACATTAAAATGAAGTTAAATATGTTTCGAATGTTTCTTTAATATAGGTATATGAGATAAAATGTATTATTTAAATTAAATGTACATAGTTTGTTACTGCTCTAAGAATTGGTTTTCTATTTAAAATTATATTCTTACTTTATTTTTAGTCATGACCCAATTTGAGGGTCAAAACTGTAAAACTGCTAACAGTTGCTTCCACTTAAATTTTTGTCTTAATTAATGACCTTTCTAACTGCTTTAGATATAGATCCGTTTTGTTATGTTGCAATTATAATGCTAGTAATGCCAGCAAAAGGTTTCTCTCGATTTCTTTTGTCTTTCAAATTAAATAAAATCGGTGCAAGCTTTTCATTAAATTCAGTTGCGGAATGTTTCTTAATGCCTTAACACGAAACAAACAAAAATGGTAATAAATCAATTATCTTAGAGTGTTGTAATAAATAATTTGAACACATTCCAGTATATTCTACTGCCTCTGCACTAAGCCATTTGTCACCTTTAGGCTGCCAAAAATATTTTGTATAATTAGAACCGCTTGAACACCCGCTTTAATTGCCGAATAGAATTTAAGCCGTAGTCCATGAGTGATTAAGTGAATTAGCATTGGCCAGAACGAGATAGACCCACTCACATCAAAGCTGATTTGATTCCAGATAGATGTTGCAACTAGCCGCGACAACCAGCAACTAGCAACATGCAACCTGCAACAGCGTCGCAGGCTGCGAACGACATCAATTAGCGTCGTTTTAAGTGCGTTCCACATTTGGCGTGAAAAAAGCTGAAAAGCGCAAGAGGAAAATGCGTCGAAAAACGCCTCAAGTCAATCAATTTTCCTCGTGCGGTTTAGAAACACAGAAAACAATATATAAAAGTTGTATTTATCTATTGGCTTATAATGTTACTGCTACAGAATAAGCAATTGTTTTTATCTGCATTTTTAACACCCTTCTGAAGTATAAATTACATTAATATCTTTAAGAGATTGTTGTAATTATTTTGAAAAGATAATAATTTAATATTTCTAATAATATAATTGTGGGATTTGTTACATATGAGATCAATACAAAATATTCCACAGTAACAGTAGATCAAAGAGAATGTTATACGTGGTTTTAATAATTATGTAAAATACCCAAAAGGGGTTTCCTTTTTTTTCCTGTGTACTGGCCAACTAGGAGGCCTGGTCAAGATTGCGTGGCCAGATTGGAAGCCATTTGGAAAGGCAGCGCTCGAGTTACGCGCCGGCAACTTACGCAAATTTCAGTCAGTCAGTCCTCGGACCTCCGTCCCCTGGAATCCCCCGAATCCCCGGAGCTGCCCAGATCCTCGGACTGCGATCTCCCCTAAGGCCCCAAATGTCCGAGCCACTAACAGCCGCCTCATCAGAGGGAGATACTCAGCGACACACCCTAATCGGGCCACGTCTTTGGATCTCGGTCTGGGACTCTGTTTCGAGTGCCAGACACTGTGTGTGTTGGATTCGATGTCTGGAGTTCCAAAGATTTTTAATTGAAATCTGCAATGGTCCGACTGTCTGGCAGACAACTAGTTTACGCATTTGAAAGTGCTGTGCTGTGCTGCGCTGGTAATTAAAAACTTGTCGTTCGATTTGATAACTTTTTTCTGAGTACCCTTAAACGATTGCGGACGAGGAGATCTCGAAGAGGGGTTTGATGGCCTTAGGATAGGTAATGCGTTTTTTTAATGGGGAAATAAAATGATGCATTAACAAATATCTGGCTTTAATGTATATTACGTTTGGTTGACATTTAATTACTTTTGTGTTTTGGAGAAGTCAGGAAAATACTAAAATTGTGAATTTTTAATTGGTTAATAAAGTTATTTTTACAACTAGTATATAGTAATCGAATTTGGGGTTACGTAAATTTAATATGTTTTGCCATTTCCTTATTAAAAGAGAAGTAATATCCCAAAGATTAAATTTATTTGATTCATTAAAAATAATAGATTATTATTGCAGTCCCAATCTCTTGGCCTTTAAGACACATTTTAAACAGTAAATTTAATACCCAATCAACAGTAGTTAATCGTTTTGTAAGAGTATCCCACCTTCAAGCGACTCCAACGCAGTTCCTTTCACGTTTCTGAGTTGGTCAACGCGGCGCATACGCAACATTTGTCATGATATGTCCACTCGGTCTGGACAAGCTCATTGTCGGCGTGTAAATCGCTGGTAGAAGGATGTACAGCTGAGTGATTAATGTGCCGGCAATTCGGTTAGCTACCCCCTCGATGCAATACCCAATCCGCATTCCGGCCCTGCTCTATCATCCCGAAATTTTTAAGTAGCGATGCCAATTGATACCAGTTTATCAAACCAGTTTGGACGCAGTGCGAAAACCCAAACAAACGCCCCTCGGCTAATCCGAAAAACCCAAAAGAGATATAAAAAGATTGGGGCATGAACATTGCACAACTGCCAGAGAGGAGGAGGCCATAACGTGACATCCTGGCTACTGGATCGCCGCAACTTAATATGCAACGCATTGATTACGTTTTATGGCCGCAACTTCTTAGCCTTTGGCTCTCGGCCAAAAGTGAGTGGGAAAATCGCAATTTCTTGGCCCGGCCAAAGGATTTTAATTAACCGATTGGCGAAAAATCTAATTTCCGCTGCCAAAAATAAAAAAGCGCGCCACATTTTCGGTGATGCAATGCGCCACGCAAAAGTTATCAACAAATCAAAGCGGGTCTTAGCTGCATTGACACAGTTTTTCCGCCCGCTTTCCACCGCCCACTCCCGCCCCTTTCCCTGGCGGCAGAAAAGCCACATAAAATTTATAGAGCGATGTGGATGTGGAGCAGAGCCGAAAAAGCCAGGCCCAAAGCGAGGTGCGTGAGCCGTTCAATCAATGCAATTCATTCATTGAGCCTGAAGTGGCCAACAACACGCAAGTTGACGTTTTAGCCTGCTGGCCAAGTGCCTTTCCAGTCCAGTGGCGTTGTGAAGAGGGGGAGGTTATCCTAAATGAAATAAAAGTAATTTATCAAAGCTATTACTAATCACCAGGAAATGTAAGATTTTCAAGCTAAGTAAGCATTACTTCCTTTACACATTTTTAAACCAATTTTCTAACATATATTTCATTACTTCAACTTCCCACTTGTAACCTGAATAATCTAAAAACTATCTTTAACATCCCCTTCACTGTCACTGTCCGAACTGTCACCTCCAAAGTCCCCTGGTCCACTTTTATATGGCATGTGTTTTGCCTGTTTTCAATAAAGAAAAAACCCCTACTCCTTTAGTATACTTGGCACACGTTGCCAGCTCTGAAAAAATGCGTTTTCCTAGTATGCAAAAAAATTGAGCACAAAAGATAGCAAAAAAGCCAAACCAAAATCGATGACCAGCAAAAAAATTGCGTATGGCCACAATTTATTGATTTATTATCGGGCACATAGCGCATAATTTATTACAAATCTATTTGAGCTGGGCTCACGATAAGGGGTTTTCAGCCGGGGGAAATTTTGTGCGTGCCAGGAGATTTATTCGTCAGGGGAGGTACATAAACAAAAGACTTAGGCAACAAACTTGTTTTGCAGAATAAGATGGGGAAGTTAAAAATAAATAATCACTGTTCAAAGAACATAATCAGATAGTTATAATGTAAATGATATAAGAGATCTTTTTTTTATACCAAATAAAAATATTTAATATAAAATTAAGAGTATACTATTTTTATTAAGGAATGAACTAAACTGCTTTATAACAATAGCTTGAAGTACACAAAATCAATTTTATGATTGTAAGTTCAACAACCCAATAACTTTTTCTCAACAACCTCAGAGCTCCCAAACAAAAACTCCTTTACGACCCATTTAGTGGCACTACATAAGTACATGCATTATTATCTCCCGCTTGTTAATGACTTAATTAAACGCCTTTTATGTAAACAACGGCACAACTCGATGCATGATCTGAACCCACAACTGACACCAGAGCAACGCCCACGCAGCAACAACAACTGGAGTAGGAGCAACAACAATGACCACACGCCACTTGGCCGCACACTTCCCACGCCCCCTTTCCGCCCCCTCGTCCCCCTTCAACCATGGCCCCTAAGTTTGAACCTGCTGCCAGTTACAGTGGCTGTTTGCTTTTGAATCTACACAGGGAAAAAACCTTATATATACAAAATTACCCACTTATTTCGAACACAATTTTTTAAAAGTAAAAATAGGAAATCATATCTTATAATCATATCTTAAAATTCTAATAAATAATCTAAGTTCATTAAGGTTTAAATAACTTATGGGTAAACACAGGCATTTATTTCCATTTAGACTAGGTTAGTTTTCCAAGCAATTATATTTAAAAAATCCAAACCTTTAAATTAACTTTTCTTAAAGATTTCTTAACTAATCAGGCGTACCAGTAAATATAAATTAAGGGTATGTCCCAGAACAAATATTTATTATTCAAACAACATGGAAAATATTAAGGATTTCGTTCAGTGCATTGCTGTTTGTTTATTGGTGGCGACTGCTAGTTGATAAATATTATTAAGCCGCCCGCCTTGCTGTTGGCTTTTGTTTAGTGCGCCCAAGAAGATTGATAGCGCCGCACAAAGGAGGGCTATTTGTGTGGGAAGTGTTAATAGGACGAATGAATATAAATATCCAATTAAGTGCAGCGATTTGATTTAATTGGCTGGCGATTTGTGGGGGGCGCCATGGAGTGAATGGACGAAAGACCCCTGGTGGCTGTGAGATGCTGGCCATCCGATTTGCTAATTAGCTTGTGGCTCTCTTCTGACCACCGCCTCCCATTATGATCGCCGCCTTGGGCAATCATCTGTGCCTTGGGCAAAAGCAGCGCGAATGGTGAATACTCTTTCAGTTAATGTTAATGGGCCTTTATAGGTAAAAAAAATAAAAGTTATTTTATTTTCTTTTCATAATTACTATATATTAAAAAACCCTTTTTTCGCCCGAATATTTTTATCGTGCTAAGCTCTTTGAGGGATTTTGTAAATGAATGACCATGTAAATGAATGGCCATGCACGTACCTTTTAATACAAATAACGAATATACCCCTTTAGCTTACAGGGTATCTACCTTATAGACAGAGGTAACCGCTAGAGTTGAGTGATTTTGATTCAATTATGTTTACGACTGCTCATTAAACATTTATCGAACTGATTGAGCGCTTATGTGATGACATAAGCCAACTGGATGTGTGCTAACTCGTAACTATATACTTCCTCTACTTATTAGTTATTAATTAATCTTTGAATTCAAATTTCAGATGCCTTACCACCGACTGAGTATTTTGGGGCTGTTGCTTCTGTCGTTGGCCTGCAGCGAAGCTGACGTGGGCTATCACTACAACAGGCCCACGAGACCCACGGCACCCTCGGCGCCCTCAGGTTCCGGATCGGTGTATTCGGGTCACCAGTTCAGTGCCCTGCCCACGATCCATCCTCTGCCGCCGATCCCGGCCCTTCCTCCACTTCCCACCGCCAGGGTCCCGATTCCGAGGAGTCGGCCCACAGCTCCGGCCGCCAGCTTCGTCAGTCACTATCTGCCGCCCAAGCCAGTGGTTTCCACCTACATTCCACCTCCGGTGGCTGCCCCCATCTCATCCATTAGCTTCCACGGAGCGCCCACTTTCAAGCCCGTTTACGGGCCTCCACCGGTGAGGGTTCCCCAGCCCCTGCCCACCCTGGCCACGCCCATTGTGGTGCCGCCCACCGGACCAGCTCCCCTGGCTGAGGGAGGAAATCTCCGCATACCCTTCGGCAAGCAGGCCCTGATTTCTCCCGGGGAATCGTACGAGTCCAACGGCAGGCAGCTGAAGCAGTATGCCGTCATCGAGATCATTGACAACGACGTGGACGAGACGCCGTCTCCCTTCCTCACGGGCTCCAGTTTCTTCGATCGCTACGGAGCTCATGTGGGCTCGCCGGCGGCGAATGGGATCCAGCTCGATTCCCGGGCCAATTCCCTGCTCCTCGCCCAACAGCAGCTGGCCATCCAGCCCAGATCCCAGGGAGGATCGCAGGGCGGCGATGCCATAGCCCTGGGATCGGGTGGACTGGGCTTTGTGCGACTGCCCAATGGAAATGTGTACCTGGGCTCCGGATCCCTGGGGTACATCAGTGGCCAGCAGCGGGTGGCCTCCGTCCTGGAGGCTCGCACCCGGTCCGAGTCCACTTCGGATGCCCTGCACTTCGGCCATGGTCCCTTGGGCGGAGTGGACAACCTGCTGAGATTCAAGTAGAGAGGCTACCTTCCTTACCCACACACACATCTACATCTGCATCTATGAAAACATGTATATTTTATTGTAAATATGTAATTAAAACCACTTCTTGTTTGTGTAGACCTTAAGCATGCTTAAACTATCTGAGATTCTTGTACATTTGTCCTATGCGAAACATCGAAACTTGATCGAATAAATACGAATATGGTTAAAAACAATAGGATGGAGTTATTATGGTTTTTGGCAAGGAAATAACTACTTTATATGCAAATGGTTATTTGAGACCATCGAGAAACTGAATACTTAGCTTAGTCCCTATATAATGGACGATCTTAAAAGCGAGCACTTCTGAATCTACGAATGATTGCTGTTATTACCTAAAAGTATACTTTATTATTTTTACATGTATGGTGAAGGTAACAAAGAGTGAAAATACTAAAAAAGATTGCGGGAAATTTCAACCACCTACTTACTAAATAAAAACTTAAAGTTTCTTAATTTGTAATAAATGTGGATTAATAAAAATGTTCCAGTTAATATAATTTTCTTCTTTGGACAAGCAATTTTGTATTTATTGTCTATTTTAAAGTCTATTTAAACTTATTTTTATACTATTTATTCTGAATTAGGGAGCATCAAAACCCTAACACCAATGCGTAACTTAGTTTGTTTATGGCTTATTCTATTCAGAATTAATTACAAACTATTTGTTTTGACTTGCTTGCGTAGTTTACTTATTGAATTAAATTGATTGCTTTGTATTTATAACCCTGTAAACATCTGTATAATAGCACTATTTGCACTATCTCGTATGGTCGAATTTTTGCACTGCGCTGCTAAATCTCTGCCGAGCAAACACTTCGCCAGCGCCTGTTTGCCATTAAGTAATTATTCATGCGCAGTATTCAAATGGGGCTGGAACGTGCCGGGATCAGTAGTTGTTTCTGTTGTAGGGATCGGTCTATCTGAACATGTGCTCGGCATAATACTTGCGTATGTGAAATGGGGAAAAGGGAGGCATGGGAAGCCAGGGGCAGTCTTTGCCTAACTGCGCAGTTTTTAAAGATCTATTTTTTGTTGGGCTTGTTTGCCGGTTTTTAAGATATACGTATCTATATATGTACACAAACGCGCTGTTGATCTTTTGTTTGGGTTGTATGTATGTACACACCACATAGATATATTCTTTCGATAACTGGGACACGCGCTGCTGGGGCCACTGACTGGCTAACTAAAAAGCCGGCCGGTATTTCCAGCACCATATGTATGTTTAATTCCTCTCCGCAAAATCCCCTTTTGGCAATATGTGTTTCAAACAGTTCAACAAACTGCCAGAAATAATATTAAACCGAAACTGACTCAAGGTGAAGTGGAAAGTGTTCTATCAAACGCGTGGCGCGCCTCCCAAGGTTCATTCGCTGATAAAGAAAGTAATTGCGGATTCGCACATGTACTTCTCAAACATAAATATTAATTAACAAACTGCCATTGATTACTATAGGGGATTATATTATCCCCCTGAAGACCAACATATAGGTTCTTTTTAAACAATTGCTTTTTTTTATTGCTTTTTACTTAACGTCTACAGATTTACAAGTTACAAAGTCAATATGACCGAAAGAACAAAACGAAGTGGAAGAACTAAGAACTTAGCATCTAGTTAATGGATATGGCTAAAACGATGCACACTAAGCTTATAAGATCGGGTTTTAGTGGGTTTATCTAAGAGCTAAATGGTTTTGGCAGTTGCTGCTTGGTGGGTGTCTGGTGCCTGAGACAGATCCCCTACAGATCCAGTTGGAACTGTTCCTGGTCCTCGATCTTCAGGGATTTGGTCGACTTGACCAGTTCCGTGGGCACGGGCACACATTTGCGGAAGGGGGTGCGGGGAGTGCCCCTCAGCAGACAACTGGGAACATTGGACGGAGGAGTCTGGCTCAAGGGAGAGCCACGCAGATTCTTCATGAAGGCCCGCTCGTAGATCAGCTTGGTGCCTGGAAAAATGCCAAAGTGGAGGTATTGATTAGTCAGGGTGTCTGTGTTGCATCAGGTATTCAAAGGCATTCAAAGTTCCCCACTGATAAGGCAGCTGCGTAAACATTTCTTTCGAGCGATACTGAGTCACGAACCCCGAGCACATGTGCTCTGGATTGTCATCAAGCCGACTGATTCAGTGGGATGACCAGGTTTCATCAGCCAAACAAAAAAGGTGAGTTGGGTTTTTAAAAATAAATATGCATAAAGCATTCATAAAATTTGCACAAACAAAAAATAATTTAATGGCCTAACTAGCTTGTTTAATTTAAGGTAATATAAATTGTTTGGCCTTCGTTTTTCTGAGAATTGGTTTTTGTTTTGTTTAAGAAAACGTGTTTCTTAAAAAAATTATAATTTGCGATATAAATTTGTATATATAGATTATACTTGAGCTTGTGGCTAATTTAATTAACAAGTATAAACGCACGTGTAATTATAATTACATTATAATTCCTTTTGTAAGGGAATTATAAAACTAATTTTATACTATTTTGTAATAGATGTAACACTCAGTCTCTATTTGAAATAATTTAAATTATATAAATTTAAATGCTTTTCAATTATTTCAGTTATGTTAAGGAACTTTATGACACTGACCATCTATGACTTATGTAATCTGTGATAGGTAATCCCAATTTTCTGAGCCTGAAACTTACCTCCGGGGGTGGTGGAGTAGAGGGTGCCGCCGGGGGTCGAGGAGTAGACCTCGGGCATGTGGATGGGGTCCGAGATGACGATCTTCCTGGTGATCATGGGCAGAGCCTGGGTGATGGCTTGACGGGCGGTCGGTGAAGCAGACATCTTTATTGATAGTTTTGTTTTGTTGTGGTTTTGGAAACTTTCCGCTGGACTTGTAAGCACACTCGATATGGCTGCGACAATTCGATTGTTTACACAAACTGCGTTGTTTGTATTTCCTATCAGCTGTGGAGCTACTAGATGGCTACTAGACGTTGGCCGTTGGCTGTTCGCTAAGCGATTGCTGGCGGTATTACGAAGCGAGCTCTATTTATACCCCCGTGCGAGTCGTGCGCTCTCGCGCACCTATGCTCTCTGCCACTCCGCCACTCACCCCCTCTCACCATCTCCCGCTCACCAACTCTCCCACTCTCCCACTTTCTCACTCTCTTGCTCTCACTCGCCTGATTATTATTTTGCTTGGTCGGCTGATGTTTTTGTTTTTATCTGGGTGTATTTTCTGCGTAGTTTATGACAAACCGGCAGGTTCTTGTTGTTGTCATTGCCTTATTCTAATAACCCGCCCATTGTTTTTATTTTTGTTGCAGGGGAGACCGCTGCACAACCCAGACATTTCCAGAGATAAGGGGCATGTGAGAGGGGGCTGTCTTGAGAGCTTCTCGCCTTGGGCTCTTGTTTATCTTTAGCCATTTGTTATTGTTTAATGCACGGTAATATTATTGGTAAACAAGTTAGCCAGCAATACTAAACGGCAATCGCATTCTTTTCTCAAAAACGTCTATTATCAATCTTGCTGGGAAAATGTGATGACTCAGGGGGAAGCGGGATGTTATCAATGGGTGGCAAAAGGTGTTTCAAAGAAATTCGGGAAGTACTGTCTGCGCTCCATGGGTCCTCTAATTTGCACTCGTTGTCACGAAATACAATTAATTAGCGTAACGACACGTCGCCTACAAACTTTGACGTAGGTTCGCAGTGTATTCCTATGCATGCTCGTACTCAGAGAGCATATCAATAAAAAGTGTTATTTGTTAAAGGAGGTTTTTGGCTAGAAGATACTCAGTATTTATGTTTTTTAAATGCGGAAACAATTTATTTCCAGTCCGTACTAACTCGAACTGTTTAAAAATTAGAAACAGGAAAAGATACAAAGATTACATAACTTAGTAAGCTTGCTAGTTATAATTACTTCGCTTTAAGCAAAACATCTTGTACAAGTAAATATATGAAAAATATGCTTCATACAGAAAAAACTGTTCTTAACCAAAAACATATTTACCTAAACATATTTACCCTAAATTATTCACGAAGCATAAGTACCATTAAGCAGAACAGATCACTAACCACTTTTACTAGACCTGATTTTCTAGATATTATATACAATAATGCATAATTGACTCCATGTTTTCCCCAATATCTTATTTCCATCAAAAGAACACATACCAAAATCGGAAGCTAAGCCCCCATTAGTTCCCGAGTTCTTCGAGGTTTTGCATAAATAATACTCCCCACCGATCGCAGCAGAAACAGGGTGTTTCTAAGTAGCGGCACGAGCGGTTTTCGCCGTGCGGGGGCGATGTTGACGATTTTTAATCGTTGGACGCATGTAAATAGAGCTAAAGGAACTTTTGCTTACGTCGACGTCCACGATTCGACGTAATTCGGTTTTTGGCCACGGGCCATTCCGCGAGATGTGGGGTTAACGTAAGGTTGCCACGTGTGTTGATCTATGTTTAACGATCGCGATGTGGGACAAGAGGTGGCGCCCACCTAGGAATCTGCACAAGGTCAGCACTTAAGCGTGCTAATATTTATGGGTTAGCATGGGGGGAAAACTCTTCAGACCTTGAACGGTTTTTTTTTTGGGGTAGGAAAATCACCAGATTATGCTGGGAAAGCCTGACCCACATCCATCAATTACATACGATGGGTGCGACCGACTGACCCCCAAAAAGGCAAACGGTAAACAAGGGAGCTAGAACCTAGAAATAAAGAGCACTATGCCGTGTCATCTTGCACGTAGTCCACAGCATAAAAACCGCCCTACGTGCCGGCAGATATGTTTGTTTTTTAGTTAAATTGAGAGACCGACCGACCGGCTCTTCCATTAGGGCTTATCAACCCTCAAAGAACCAGTTCGGATTTCGCTTTCGGTTTCATCGGAGATATGTACCTGCGCAGAGAGAGACACATATAGCCGCAGCGAAAGAGACGGCAGGAGGTTTTCCTATTGCGTTGCAGCCGAGGGAAAATGCGTCTTGAGAAATTCTTAGCCGGTTCTCAGAGCGCTCAGGGGTGTTCCTTCAATCCGCCGGGGGACAGATATACCACAATCCATATACCATACTATTCTACAATTCGGCGGAAATCTGTTTTCGGGGTGGCTGATGAAATTGCACCATCCGCTTGCGTGGGTCAATACCTTCGGGGATCTATTTCTAAACGAGTCTGAGATAGTTGTGAATGAGCGCCAGACGAAATCAACTTGTTTTTATTTTTCGGCTCGAGCGAATATCAAGAAAAAACGTAAACAAATGAAAATGTCGTTAGGCAGATGGGGAATAACAAAATGTGGATGCTCTTTCAAAATCGAATTGTCTTAATCTGAAAAAAGGTACTCAAAGAATATTAGATTTTATATTTTGAATTATTAAAATGTTAATTTAGGGTTGCCAAAAAAAAGGGTTTATAAAAAATAAATTTGAAGACTTTTGAATTAGTTAAAAAATTTAAAAAATCCTTAAAATATTATTTGAAGAAAAATAAAGCATATTATTGAGTAATTAGGCTTCCTTGTTTATTATAATGTATAAATATTAAAAGAGTACACGTTAATGACATAGCCGTGACAAATTCTCTAGCCTTCTTTGATACTTAAGATGGAAATCACTCCAATGGCATTCGGTAATAAATATGTTTCCAAGAAAACATCGCAAAACACGTCAGAAATATAGTACTAAAAACCGTAAACAAGATACTAACGGGTATAAATTTTACTGCATTTATTTAAGGTACTCTCAAAATCTCACATAACACCCAAACTGCCTTAAAAAAAGTGAATTTTTAGACGCAAACAAGATCAGCATCCATCACAAACCGCATCTCCGTTGACGTCGATGACCCACATTCTGTGAATTCGAATGAGAAGCGTCGTCGTCGTCGCGTTGGCCAAAAAATCAAATCATTTGACATTGTTTGTGCACAAAATACAAGAAAACGCTGAGAAAAAAATTGAGAGGAAATAACCAAAACAACAACACGATGTTTATAAATTAGCATGTGCTTTTGTCTCGAAGATAATGAACCGCCCGACTGCATAGATAAGGATAAAGCCAACCCAGATCGAGACTGCTTGACGCTAAGTCATTGCCTGCTGAATCCAGGGATCTTCGATCTTCGTCCTCTCCTGGAACAACCGCGTAATTTGCGTCTTAAATTACATCAGCTAAACAATATGTTTGGGTTCGGGGAGGAGTGGGATCTTTCCTAGTCTATCTGGGGTCTGCTACCTCTACGCGACTCCTCTTTCCCCCTTGTAGAAAGTTCAACAGCCCCTCTGATAAGGTTTGCGACAGTCGAAAATGTTAATCAAAAGAATAGGAATACTAGAGAGTTGTATCTCCCTCTTTTTTAAATTTAAAGAACGCTTTTAAGTGTTTGCTAGGGTTAAGCTAACTGTTCTACTATAATATTTACCTTTTAATATTGTTAAAAATTCACATGTAAACAAGTGTGCCTTTTCTATATTTAAACAACTTTTTTAATATAAGAACGTTACCTTTTTAATTAATTTTATTGTCATTGAGAAAATGCGTACAATGCTTTATAAAGAAATTCTAAACTTCAAAATGTTACTAAAGATCTCTTCGAAACTTTAATACCTAAATATATTTAGTAGTGTATACATATACAGCGAATAAAGAGAAGAATCTGCGGCTTGCAATCAGAAAGAATCTTCGCTGTGATTGCGATCTGGTCGTCCAGATCTTTCACTTTCCGCAGCTATATATCAATAATGCATGGGGCAAGAATTAATGGAAAAATGGAATTTACTTGGCGAACTTTTTCTGAAACCTTCACAACGATCAATGAACTAAACCCGTGACGATCGAGGTCCCCGAACTTAGCCGATCGACATGTGGCTGTGGTTTGTTTAAATGGATGTGGTTTGGTTCACTCAGAAGCTGACTACACCAATCCCTCGTAGAACTTGTCCATCATGGTGTTGTTCACGAATCCGAACTGCCAGCGCTGTCGCGGATTGTCCTGGCTGCACACATTGGTCACCACCTTGGCAATGCCGTCCTCCACGAATCCCTCCATGCAGCGATCGCCATCGCGGGAATGCACCAGCCACTGCCTATTCCGGTCGTAGTACCAGAACTGGTTGCCACCCTGACTGTGGCAGCTCCACAGCCAGACGGTGGCATTTGGCGGCGCCTCGTGGACATCCAGGCACACCGACTCGAAGTCCCTCATCCGCAGATCTCGATGGGGCCCGAGCTCCCAAAACTGGTTGGGTTGCGGATGGGTCTTGTTGTCCGCACAGCTGAACATTCCCACCGCCTTGTCGGTGCCCTGGCCCATATTGTCCAGGCAATAGATCGGGAACTCCACGCTCTGGATGGCGCCGAAGGCGTAGGTCGGAGGCTCCACCGGCGGGAACTTGAGTAGGAAATCGGGGGCCACCTCGGTCATGAACCAGTGGAAGCTCTTGCACTTCAGCCGCTCCCTAATCCCGTGCTGGCGGGTCAGGTTGCCCGCATCCAGGTTGTCGTAGGTCGTCGGATCGCGGGAGTACACATATTGCTTGTACTCATCCATCCAAACCTCCGCCACGCGTTTGTGGTTCTAAAAAATATGTGAACGTATTTAAAATAAAAAATATTTCAGTAAACTATAGTAAGTAACCCATAAGAATGTCTGTAAATATTATACAAAAGTTATACACGCTGAGTGTTACGTTTCAGGTTTAAATTTTAGTTAATGAATCAGAAAATTCTACCTGCAACTTAAGTTCAGTTCGCTATTATATTTTACATAGCAGGCGAATAGAATATTAATAAATAAATAATAAATCAGGTTTTTAGGTTGGTTAAAATTAAAAAAAAATTAAAAATTTGTTTAGAAAAATGTATAAGAAAAATGGAACTAAAAATAAATAAAATATATATTATTCTGACCTTGGCAACAAAGTTGTGCCCCCTGGGATTGCCTCTTGGTTTCATGGGTCCTCGGAAGATGTGAGCCACCCTGGAGCAGGGAACATCCAGCAGCATGCCTCCGCACATCCAGATCTTGAAGCTCAGCTCGTACTGTTCGCCGCCCCAGATGTCCAGCTGATCGTCATAGCCACCCAGATCCCAGAAGAAGTCCGTGTTGATGGCGAAGAGGCCGCCCATCATCACGGGACTTCTGAAGGGCATGGACTTGTCCACAGAGTCCTCGGGTAAAACAGGCAGTTGCTTGTACAGCAACTTCCAGTCGAATCCCCCACGAGATCCTGCCTGATATCCACCTACATATTCGAAATTAGAATGGGCAATAATATCCACAATGGGGCAAGTGGAGATCTTGGGGTTAATGGCAATGGGTTCGATCAGAGGGGGAAGCTGAAAAGGGCAGAGTTCAGAATGTAAAATAACAAAAATGTTAATCAATATTTATCATATCAAATAAACATAAGAACATATTTCTAAATTTGCTCTTCTTTTATAACTATATAAAAGTATTAATGATTATTGAGATGGTATGAATTGCAAATGTAGATCAAAATGCCCTATAATAAATATTTTGGAATATACATCTTTATCACTTTTACCCAATTATAGTTAACTTCGATGTGGGAGTCGAAGAAGACCATAACTTCCCCGATCGCCACTTTGGCTCCTGCTATCCTCGCTCCGATTAGGCCTCGCCTCTCCGGATTTCGCACTACTGTCACCAGATGGGGAAAGTGCTGCTCCACGTAGTCGTCCAATGGGTGTTTCAAGACTTCCCACTCGCTGCCATCGTCCACGAGAACAATTTGCTTGAGTAATTCCGGTGGAGTGCGATTTATCACACTGTAGATGGATCGCAGCAAGGTGTTGAAGTGCTCGTTGAAGAATATGAAAATCACACTGATGTTGGGTAGCTTTGCCAGATACTTTCGGGTCTTGCATCTGTAGGGATAAAATAAAACCGAATAACAAATTAAATTATGGAATTACATTATTCAAACTTAAGAAAGGGGAATTGTTTCGATGTTGATTTTTTAATTACTTTAAAGTATACTGTTTGTTTGGTTTTGTAATCATGTAAGGCTTGGGCGACACACTCACGCTTGAAGTCTGACATCCGGCACAGATCGGTTGATGGAGATTCGGTCCGACAGGAGGCCATTGAAGCCGTTCATGTGGTACATCTCCGCCTCCAGCTCCTTTTCATCCGGGTTTTCGATGTGCGCTGCCACTCCGTGCTCACCCAAACCGGTCCTCCTCTTTTCCGCCTCCATGGCCGCGTGGTCGTGCCAGTCCTTGCGCTCTCCTTCCGGTTCCGGCAACCGGAAACCGACAAGCTTGTCGCTTTTGGGCAGATCCCTCACAGATTTGCGATCCTGATACGGAGGTCGTGGAGCCTTGCGAGTGGGCTGCACATTGGCGGCCCTGAAAAAGGGGGTCACGGGATCCCCATTCGGGTCGAGTTTTTCCGCCGAATCTGCATCGGTCTTTCTCATCCGCTGCTCAACTATCCAAGAGGTGACCAGGGAAACGCAGGCGATGCCAACCAGGAGAAGGACCACCTTGCGCACCAGGCGCTTCACATATCTCCTCTTCATCGCCATCTGGACGTCTAGCAGGTGGAACTCCAAAGCACTGACTGCTGGCATGGCGATCCAGCGGAGGAGCAGCTACCTGGCTGCCTAGTGACACCTGGCAGAAAGTAAGGGCCATTAGTGTAATTGGTAACCTCGCAAGTCGAGTGCGGGAATCTCGGTGATAAGGCGGCGAACAAAGATCCATTTTTGGCTGGCCAAAAAACACGCTTCTCCACTACCAATCAGTGGCAGACAGGCGGCTCGGCTGCCCGATGACGTGTAAAGCGAAGATACCGCTCTTACCTGAGCAAAAGTTGGCTGAAAAGAACAATAACAAACTGAACCACACCGCATGCGAATTCAAATTAGCGGAGCGCGCGTCACGGTGGCGGCACCTGTTCGGATGTTTTCGAAACTAAAGGTACGATTCGAAAAGGGTGGACACACTATTTAAAATAATTATTTCAATTTGAACATATTTTAAAATATATTTTTGTTGGAATTATACTATTTGAAAATGAACAAAGCGCAGAGGAAAAACTCAGGCTTATAGAAAAGGCAATAAAAGTCTTTATACGTTTCACCTCTTTCATATAATTAAGAAAAACAAACCGTTGAAATTGTTTGTTTAATTAGTATTATTATTTTAATTAATGATGATATATAAGTGAATTCCATGGTTTTAATTATGGTCCCTGGTATTGCGATTGCGGATCATGTACAGCGATTTCTCCAAACTTCCACTGCTGATTGCGCTTGGTTTTGTCGCAGGCATTGTTGGACAGCACCTTGCCAACCTCCTGACCCTTCGGCAAATGGGCTTCGAGGCACCA
This sequence comes from Drosophila fuyamai, assembly GCA_018153365.1. Taxonomy (NCBI): domain Eukaryota; kingdom Metazoa; phylum Arthropoda; class Insecta; order Diptera; family Drosophilidae; genus Drosophila; species Drosophila fuyamai. Next base: position 1,436,770 of record JAECXW010000878.1, read on the forward strand.
TATCCACATCTGGCCCTGTTGGATCCACCGATGGCGGCGGTTGTAGAACCAGTACTGATTTCCTCCGTTTTCGTGACAGTGAAAAAGCCACACGGATTTCGACTTGATGCCCTGCGTTTCCAGGCAATCGCCGCCCTTCATCAGCCGAATCTCCTGGTCCTTTGTTAGATGCCACTGCTGATATTCACCGGACATCGTTCTATTTTCCATGCAGCGGGAGAGAACCACCGGTCGCTTGTGCTTTCGATCCAGGGAGTCCACGCAGAATCCGGGGTAGGCCACACTTTCAATGGGCCCCGAGATCACCGCCATTGGATTCACATCCACAGTTGGAAATTTGTTCAGGAAATCCTGAGCCACTGCGTTCATGTACCAGGCAAAGGACTTGCACTGCAACGCTCTTCTCAGGGACTTCCTACGGGAAAGCAGTCCCACCGGAATCTTCTCATACAGCTCGGGGTTCCTGTCGTATACGTATTTCCTGTACTCATCCATCCAGACTTCAGCCACGCGCTTGTAGTTCTAATGAAAGTATTCAAGTTATTTTCGGTAAACTGCAATTCTTTAATCAATTTGATGTTTTTTCTTAACTTTTTTAGGAAGCTTTTTGGTCATCACCTCGTATACTTAATTTTCACAATGTTAATTATTGTGTATACGCAATTTTCAGAATGCCAATTAATAAGTTATTGTAAAATATTAAAATATTTAAAAATCTTTTTAATTATAAAAAAACATTCATATTGACATTCCGAAACTAAATATTTGAATAATTATATATTACATAATATATTAAAATAAGATTGCTCGTATTTAACCTATACCTCAAAAGGTACCATTATATGGGGATTACCAACTCACCGTGGCCAGAAAATTGTAACTCCTTGGGTTCGGTTTCGGGACCATGGGACCTCTGTTTATGTGGCCCACTCGGGAGCAGGGAACATATAGCATCATGCCGCCACACATCCACACCTTAAAGCTCATCTCAAACTGCTCGCCGCCCCAGATGTCCAGCTCCTCATCGTATCCCCCCAGATTCCAGAAGTAGTCCCTGTCGATGGCCATCGCGCCCACAAGCAACGCAGTTCGGTAAGGCGTGGAGCCAAATCCTTGATCTTCGGGAAAAACCGGTAGCTTCTGAATCTGAAGCCTCCAATTAAAGCCGGAACGGGTGAGCGAATTATACTTCGTGTACGCAAATGTTTTGTGCGAGATTACATCCAAAATGGGACCAGTGACAATACTCCGATGAATTACTATTGGTTCCAGCAAGGGTGGGAGCTAAAAAAGTAAAATAACTCATTAATGAGTATTTTATTTTCAGGCCGTATTTACCCAATTTATATTGACTTCTATGTGGGAATCTAGGAAGACCAACACTTGGCAGCTAGCTATTTTGGCTGCCTCCATCCTCGCTTTAATCAAACCACGTCGCCCTTTAAGTCTCAGTATTTTGACTATTTCGGGAAAGTTAATCGCCACAAAGTCGTCTAGTTTTTGTCCCAGGTCCGAGAAATGACTAGCATCGTCCACTAGAACAACCTGCTTGAGTAACTCGGGAGGAGAGCGATTTATAATGCTCGTTATGGATCGTAAAAGCACACTGTGGTGTTCGTTGTGAAAAGCGATGATTACAGTCACATTGGGCAACCTCTCGAGATATTTGCGATTCCAGCAACTGTGATTTATTCGAGTTGTTGAGTTGACAACTGAATTTCCCTAAGAACTCACCTCAAAGGTCTGATATCAGGCAGTGATCTACTTAATGAAATGTGGTCGGAAAGCTGGGCATTAAAACCATGAATTCCGTAGAGTTCATCCGTCGCTTCCTTTTCGTTGGCGTTTGGTATTTCCGCAGGCCTTCCCTGCTCACCCAATCCGATCCTGGATTTATCCGCCTTGATGACCACATGATCGTGCCAATCCTTGGTAGCTGTCTGATGTGGTAAGCGAAAGTTTACATTGCGCTGGGTTTTGAAATTATCCAATTCATTTTGGGATAAAGTTAGTGGGAGCTGTCCTTGTGGGATTCCTGTTTCGAAACGGGTAACCTTTTGGTTGATTTTGTTTACCACAGATTCCATAATTCTTCTGTGCATCTGAGAGCCCATTAAAACCGTGGATATCAAGGAGCCCAGTAGAATGGCAAGCAAAAGCCGCACAATCACTCTTAAATCTAAATTCATAGTTATCTTTGCTTTTTAGTGTTTATTCGGCTATCTTGTTGTTATTAAAGTATTTTTAAGCTGGGAGTTATATAGTAAAGTGGTTTTCTAAGCCTGCTTAGAAATGAATGTTTGAATAACAATTAATGGGATATTTTAAGTATAAATAAAATCCTGCTTCAGGTTTGAGTCACTGCTGATCCTGAAGTGAAACTTTGCTATTTAGTATTTTCAAAACATTGTACGCTTTCTTCCAACGATCGAACGGCAGTCACACAGCAACCCGTTAATTATCGATTATTTTCACGCTGATATCGATAAGCCAATCGGCGAGCAAAGCAAACGCATGGGGAAGAGTTTGACTTTACGTTTAAATTTTAATTAAAACTGACTAAAGCCAAGGTAAAACAGACATGGACCTCAACGACGCAGTGCTCACCTGTGCGGTGAACATGCAGTGGACCAATTCCGTGGGCATTACGGGCCGAAAGCTGGCCTACAAGACGGCCACTTTGCGCTTGGTGCGGAACGATCTGCGGGAATTGTTTGTGGAGGTGACGCCGGAGAAACTGAAGCCGCTCAAGTTCAAACTCAAAGATCTCATGGTGCACAAGAAGTTCATGTCCGAGGGCAAGGCCACCTTCAATTTCAAAGCGGAGAGCTGCACCCTCTACTTGTCCAATGCTCCGCCAGGCACTTTGATGTTCTTCCTGCGCACGATCTTCATTAAAATGAACGGCAAGGCGGAAGGATGTCAGCCAGACGATGCCACCGTGCAGAAGAAACTGCGCGAGCATCTGATGTCCGGGAAACCCAGCAGCTTCGAAGACATCTCCCCGGTCACAACGGCCGAGATGATTTTGGCGCGCAAAAAGGCGGGCTTGCTGAGCAAGGGATCGGTGACCACGCCCTCGCCCCAGGGAGCCAAGAAGCGACGATTCGAGGAGCTCAAGGAGGAAAGGGACAGGGGCAGCCTGCCAGCGGCCAAGAAACTGTATCAAGCGGCCAGCGACGAGTCCCTGCGACTGAGTGAGGAGCAAATGGAAGTGCTGCGTGCCTGCACCTCGGGCAAAAATGTATTCTTCACCGGCTCGGCCGGCACGGGAAAGAGTTTTCTGCTCCGGAGGATCATCTCTGCCCTGCCGCCCGATGGGACTGTGGCCACGGCCTCCACTGGCGTGGCAGCTTGCCTGATCGGGGGCACCACTTTGCATGCCTTCGCGGGAATCGGCGGGGGAGACGCCACCTTGCAGAGGTGCCTGGATCTAGCGTCACGACGCGTCAGCGCCCAGACCTGGCGAACGTGCAAGCGGCTGATCATTGATGAGATCTCCATGGTGGACGGGCAGTTCTTTGAGGTACCACTTGTCTTTCTGCATAACACACTCTATTAAACACAATTTAATTTAGGCTAACAGGTGTACAAAACATAAATAAATATGCCTAGTAATAAACTAATACCTATAAAAATGAGATTGATTTTTGAAGGAAAATAAATTTCTTTCATCATCGGTGAAAATACAGTCACTTAATTTTATCTATTCCATCTTTCCCCAGAAAATCGAAGCCGTCGCCCGTCACATTCGTCGCAATGATCGTCCCTTTGGCGGCATCCAGCTCATTCTGTGCGGCGACTTTCTGCAACTTCCACCGGTTATAAAGGCAGATTTTGGAGCAGCGCCCAATGCCACGCCGCAGCAGCGATTTTGTTTCCAGTCCAGCGCTTGGGAGACCTGCATCCAGTGTGTGTACGAACTGAAGCAAGTACATCGTCAGTCGGATCCGGAGTTTGTGAAGATCCTAAATCATCTGCGAATCGGCCATGTTAATGATTCCATAACCAGTCGTCTGGCTGCCACTTCCAAGCAAAAAATTGAGGGAAATGGAATTCTGGCGACTCAACTTTGCTCCCACAGCAACGATGCTAACTCTATTAACGAGTCCAAGTTGGAAAACCTAGAGGGGAGCAAGGTTTTATTCAAGGCTGAAGATTCGGACGCCGGCATGACCAAGACTCTGGACCAACAGATTCAGGCTCCCTCCCAACTATACCTAAAGGTAAATGCCCAAGTAATGCTACTAAAGAATATAAACATATCCACTGGACTGGTTAATGGAGCCCGAGGCGTGGTCGTAAGAATGGATAAGGATCTGCCGGTTGTGAGATTCAAAAACAACCAGGAATATATTTGTAAGCACGAGAAGTGGATCATTAAAACAGCCACCGGAGGCATCATCACTCGTCGTCAGGTTCCATTAAAGTTAGCCTGGGCATTTTCAATACACAAAAGCCAAGGCTTAACTCTCGACTGCGTGGAGATGTCCCTGTCAAAAGTATTTGAGGCTGGGCAGGCCTACGTGGCCTTATCCCGAGCTAAGTCCCTCCAATCCATTCGAATCCTGGACTTCGATGCCAAACAAGTGTGGGCCAATCCTCAGGTGCTGCAATTCTACAAGGGATTCCGACGTAAGTTAATGGACACAACTATGATTCCCTTGGGTCCCAGAAATAAGGACAAGAAGCCAGGAGAAGGCAAGGTGGAACATAGCGCTCTGGCCAAGCTCAAAAAGAGTCTCATGAACAAACCGCTAGTCTCGATTAGCTGAGCTCAGAAACTAGGTTAAATAGCTAATTGAATTATAGCATAAACGATAGCGCATTTCATAGTTAACTAATATTGTGCATCTAGGTTCAGTATGGAAAGTGTAATTTCTTCTTTTTTTAAGGAATAACCAAATTTGGACCTGGTATTTCTTTTTTTAAAAAAACAAAAAATGATATATATATAAATTATAAATTATTAATTTCGTAACTGCCGCTTTTCACAAAATTATCAGGATAAGAAATATTGTGAAGATCCTGTAGTGCTTAAACTCAAACTGATTTATGAATTTTACTAAGGACGTACGACTGTTTCTCTATTGAGGATTTTTTCTATTAGCTTGTAAGTTTCCTTAGACTGTCAAAGTGGATACTGATATAAAATCTTATATTAAATTAATTAATAAGCTATTGAAAAACTATTCGGATCACATTTATCTGAATAATGACATTTAAAATAAATAAAATCAATATACACTTAAAATAAATACAAATTGAAAACTATTTAATTATTGTGGGGATACCGTTTTAATCAATATGAAAAAAAAATTGTTTACAACTGAAAAACATTTTTTTTAAATCAACTTTTGTGTTTAAATGAAAAAATGGTATTTTATGCTTTTGAGTCGAACGCAGCCAAATTAAAGATTAAGAACGTCGTTCTTAGCAATTAATTCTACACTTTACACAGAATAAAAAAAATTATAATCAAGATCAATGTAGGGGTTGGTTTACCATTTCAGGGTGCGTATATTTAGTTATAACGGATAATGAAACTAGAAAACATCAGCTCAGATCGGCTCGGGGGCACACAAGGGCGGAGTTTAATGCGCGGCCTCCTCCTTCATGCCACTGCCCACGGGTCCATGGCGACGCTCCCAAATCAGACGGTGCTTTTGCTTCATGTATGCGGTCTTGGCATTGGCATAGCCACCCAAGTCGCCATCTGAAGTGGGAGAAAATTGATCAGTAGGTGGCCACTCAGGTGCCTAAGACTACGCGTCGCACAGATCTTTTTGGACACTCACACTTAATGAACCAGTTCTCGGTGGCTTTCTCGTATTGGTCCAACAGCGGCTTGCACTTGACGATGTGGTCGGGTGCCTCGTAGAGGGTGCAGTCCTCAAAGCGCTGGCGCAGAATGTTGACGATCTCGTTGTCCACCATGCGATCCCGGCGGAACTGCTGATCGGCCTCGAAACGGCAGACGGCATCGTCCGTGTAGCACTGATCGATGGTCGGGACGCGACGGAAGCGCTGGTGGTACCAGTTCTGCTTCTCCTGGTTGGGCTCCACAATGCTCTCTGCGGAGTACAAAGATAGTTTTCAGTGTCAACTACACTTCAGAAAAATATTATAAAAACTTCGTAAAGTGTATTACAAAAATATTTTGATAACTGATCAAAAAAAGTGTTTTAAAACATTCCGATTTTTAATTATTTTAAATGATTTTCAAAAATCATGTTAAATATATTATTGTCTTTTGGGCAGAATTTATATTGGGAAATAATCAAGTATTTCACCCGGTATTTCTGTAATACTAATGAGGATACAGTGTATAGTGTTTAATCTTTAGTTTTACCGATATTTCTTCAAGAATAAGTACTTATTCTGGTAAATTAAAAAAACAAAAATCTTATACCATTTCAATAGAGTGGTGTAAACAAAAACAAATGGCCTGAGTATTGAGGTTATGTCATTATGTAATTGTCTGGAGTTTTTCCACTTTTTCCGTTGCTGACCATTGGAAACGCATTCCAAGTGAATGTGGACCGTACCAGGACCATGTCGAATGCTAATCCTTTTGCATTACGTACCACGGAACCAAGTTATGGGTCCATCGATGACACTGAGCACCGAATCGGCGAAACTGGCCATTGGGCTGCGCGGCTCCGGCATTTTCTGGCTTTCGTCTCCCCTAGAATAGGCGGAAGCAATATTAGTTTATAAATCCAACAGTTTCTGGCTTCGTTTGAACGAAAATACTTTAAAAAACCATAATTACTTAAAAAACTTAGAGCAAAATTCGGAAGTAGGACCGCAGTGTAGATAAACGAAAAATCTGTAGGGTTGCCCATGTCAGCTGTTCTGCGGTTCCATGAAAACGGTCACGCTGCTGGAAACGACATGAGGCATATTTACATTGCCAGGCTGCAGTCACACTTGCTTCGCTCAGCACTTTGCTCGGGTAATTTTTTTTTAGTTCTTAAATTAAGTTATTATTTTGAAGTGTACATTGTACAGTATAACCATTAACAATGACTTGAGCTCTCTCCAAAATAAACCTTTTTTTTTTTTTTTGCACGTGAAACATAGTGTTAAGGATATACAGCATCAACAAAGTGAAAAACGGCCTCAGCAATCCTATAATTTTTCCATTTAATGAAAAAGCAAGGATTAACGCGAATTGAGTATGTGTATCTGAGGTCCAGCGAGCACAGGGATTACAGGTAACTAAGCAGCCACCAGGTAGCCGAGGAGGCGGCGTGAGCTTGCCCAGCGGAGTCTCACTTTCGGGGTGGTAAACAAACACCGGTGTTCGTACAGTCCCGGCCATAGGAATATAGCCACGATGCTGGCCCAGACGGTCTACCTGAAGATGACCCGTCTCTCGCTGCGCTCTGCCTCGAATCTCTCCAAGCGCCGCGTGGACGAGCTGAACTCCGGGGTCGGGGAGCTTCGCCAGCTTCTCTCCTGCGTGGTCTGCTGCCAGCTCCTGGTGGATCCCTACTCGCCGAAGGGCAAGCGCTGCCAGCACAATGTGTGCCGGCTGTGCCTGCGCGGCAAGAAGCGCCTCTTCCCCAACTGCTCCCAGTGCGAGGAGTGCTCCGACTTCAAGACCTACGAGGAGAACCGCCTGATGGGCATCCAGCTGCTCTGCTACAAGACGCTGTGCGTCCACCTCCTGCAGTCCTCGCTGTTCGGCCAGCTGGCCGGACTGAGGCCCCAGGTGGGCCGGGAGCTGGTGCCGCGCATCAAGCTGCCGCCCATGACCACCCAGGAGTTAATACGCGAGGGCTCCAACATCTCGGACACGGGCGACACCTTCCTGCCCCAGCCGGACCTGCCGTTCCTCAAGGATCTGCCCACTTCACTGCCCGCCGAGACGCCGCCGACGACGGCAGCCACCACTCCGGAGCTGCCCTACGATCAGCACCTAAACATCAGCGACATCGAGGCGGAGGCGGCGGCCACAGCCGAGCAGGGTCACTACTCGCCGATTCCCCTGCTACCCACGGGATCACGCATGGGCCTGCTGTCACATGGCGGGCAGATGGTCATCGCCACTGAGTCCGGTTTCATGGAACACCCGTGGACGGACCAGGTGGACCTGTCCGGAGCCGTTTCTGTGTCCAGTTTCCCCAGCAACAGCACTAACTTTGCCGTTTCCTATGTAATGCCCACGGCAGCGTCCACACCGTTCGATCCCCAGGAGCTACAAATCGGCCAGGTGGTCCAAATGGCAGACTCCACTCAGATGGCTGTGCTGGCCGCCGTCGAGGAGACCGTTGAAACCTCCACCCAGTTGGCTGTGGTCTCCACCACCATTGAGGAGCAAGAAATGGTCTCCACTCAGTTGGCTGTGTTGTCCTCCGTTGAAGAACACGATGAAATCTCCGCTCAGTTGGATGAGCTGCCTGCCGAGGATTCACAGGAGTCTCTGGATACCTTTGAAGATCACAAACAGAGGGTGCAGTCAGAGGCTTTGGCGGAAATTGTGGAGCACGAAGAGGATAACAATCAGTTGGCTATGCAAACTTCACAGTCACCTTTACTTGCGGATATGGAGGAGCCAGAGGAAGAGGTAGTAGAGGAAGAGGTAGTTACTCACAAACGGAAACTGTCCCAGATGCAAGCAGAAGAACAGGAGGAGGAGCGGCTTGATAAAGACTTGGCGGAGCTGCAAGCAGCAGCCGAAGAGGCCGCAGAGGAGCAGTTGCTACCCAACAGTGTGCAGCTGCAGGATGAGGCCAGTGCCGATGAAGCCCCACTCAAGCGAAAGAGAACCCGTAGTCTGAAAGCCTCGCAAGCTGCCAAAATTGAGCCTGCTCCGGCTGACGTCAAAGCCAAATTGCAGTCTGGAAAAGGTGCCTTCCGCAAGTTTCGCGGAAAGGAAAAGGAGGAAAAGAACAAGCCGACAAAGCCGAAGTGCCGCTGCGGTGTCTCCGGCTCGGCGAATACCCTGACCACCTGCCGCAACTCTCGTTGTCAATGCTACAACTCGGGCAATAGTTGCGCTGGCTGCAATTGTGTTTGTTGCAAAAATCCCCATAAAGAGGACTTTGTAGAGAGTGATAATGATGAAGACTGCGAGGAGCCGGAACCGATGGAGCAATCAGAAGAAATAGCCGCGGCTAGGGAAGAGGAGAACCAACGGGAATCGGCGGCACCAGAATCTTCGAGCGACGGCATCAGCTTAGTGCCCTTAAGCAATCTGCAGCAGTCACAGCATCCCTTGGTGCTGGTCCAAAATGAGAACGGCGAGTACCAGGGTAAGCGGCTTTATAGGAGGGTCGGGTCTTCTCTAAACTACCTCTCATTGCAGGTTTTAACATCTTCCAGGGCAACAAGCCCGTTGATCCAGCCACAGTTGGTTTCATGCGCGTCCAGCTGCAGAACAACGACGGCAACAGCTCCATTCCCCAGTACGCATACGTGATGCCACCGCCTGCGGTGCCGGACCCACCAGTCCCATCTCTATCGCCACAACCTCCCCCGGTTCCGGAAAGGGAAGTCATAGAGCCGCCGGCCAAAAAATACAGGACTAGAACACGTAGAGGAATGGCCAACTTCTCGGCCCTCGACACGGTGGACGAGCTTGTCAGTGGCGGATCCAGGAGCAATTCTGCCGCCGGCGACAGATTGTCGGCCACTGACAATGCCCACTCACTGTTTGAGGAGATCATGTCCGGCTCGGATGACTTGTAAGCAAGGCGACTCACCCATAGATGTTGTTTTATCCTTACAGTGCTTTTTTATTTTTTTTTGTTTACATGTACTTTGTGATGCCCAGAAATTATCCTTTAAAGGATATCTTTGATTCATGTTATGAACGTTTCTATTCAACACTTAAATGCCTCCATAACTAGTCAAAGCACTGGGCATTATCCTCACTGATCCCCTTATTTTATTAACGTCTGGTTTCGTATTCGTAACATATTTAGTTCCTCTAATCAAGCACCATCCACTTAAACCAACTCCCAAATATCTTTTAGGAGCATTCTACATCCTGAGGATTTCCTAGACTTTTTGTAATCATCCAGCAAACGTTTCCAAAACTCAATTTTTTAAGCAACCAATAGTCGTATAGTATTAAGCGATGTATGCTACATATAAATATGTAATGAAATTCTGCAGCTGCCGCAGGAAAAGGTCTATTTAAGGGCAAGGCAATAGTCACAACTAAAGGAAATTTTCGTTTAACGAACAGCGAATTATAAAATAACTTAAATGCTTTGCTCAAAATGCGGTTGCTGTGAGCTGAAAAAACCTTTTTTTTTCTAAACTAAGACAATTTTTTTAATAGGATAAGACATTTTTTTGAGCATGAATTTTTTTGAGCACGTGAACTTATGATTAGAAACAATAATACATAATAGCCATAATATATATGAGAAAATATAACAAAATATTTAACGAAAGCAAATAAATATGGTCATTGCTAAAATGAAATATGTTGCGATTTTAAAGATTTGGGGAAAGACGGCTTCTCTAGTTTTAAACGGAATTTAAAGCAAAATTTCTATCATCGAAATCAAAAATAAACTCAAACTCAAAATGCAGTTTGGGGTTTCAGGAACACTGTCTCTCTAAAAGAAAATGTGTGGCTGTTTCCGCTCACTTAAGTCACTCATTCTCAATTCCGAGTTTAATCAGCGGCTCCGCAAGAAGAGTCGCCCTTAGATAAGCGCTACTGATCGTCGATTCGCCGCCTGCTGGCTCATCATTATCTTTTGATTAACGCGCCAGTCGGCAGTGCGTGTTTGTCCCGAGTCGAGAACGGAGGCTGGCGCGTTTCCCTTGTTTTCCCAACTGATAAGCAGCAGTTCAAGCTAATCCCCGTAAGATGAAGCCGTTGATAGTGGTTGTGCTCGTGGGACTGCTGGCAAGTAGCTGCCACATTGTCCACTCCCAGGAGCCTGGCGAAGGTGAGCCCAATCCTAGTTTTATTTTCACACAATCGCAGCCACTCACTTTCGACCTTTGAGCAGTCGTGGAGCAGGAAGCTGGCGAATCGGATGACGCACTTAAGATTAAGCAGAGTCAGGCCAGCATTGCCGCCCAGGTGGAGGTCATGCTGGAGCACTTCAAGCAGGAGGATCCGCAGGGCCTTCCCGGCGTTCCCGTGCCCGATCCATTGGAGGTGCCCGATATAAAGAAGAACCTGGGAATGCTCAATCTGGATATGAAGAAAGTGCAGGGCTATGGATTGTCTAAGTTCCGCGTTGACAAAATTAACCTAGACCTAAAGGAGATGAAGGTGAGTCTTAGCATTGCAGTGTAGTTCGCTTGATAATTGGAACGTTCTGCTCTCTAGTTAAATGGTGGCCTCCAACTGGATCAGATGCTGGTCAAGGGCCAGTATACGCTTAGCTCATTCTTTTCGAAGAGCAACGGACCCTTCACCGTGGTCCTGAAGAACGTGTATGCCGATGCAACCGCATTCTTGGCGGTCGAGAGAGATGGCCGCCTGGCCACGGACCGCATAAAGATCGACATTACTTTCTCGGACATGACAATGGACTTCCAGAACCTCGGCATGGTGGGCAACGTCTTCCAGGGCATAGTTAACGGGGCGCCCAGTCTGGTCTTCGACACGATGAAGCCATTTATGCTGCAGGAGGCGGACAAGAAGCTGCGCAGCGAGATCGACACCATGATCAAGAACACCCTGGGTGAGCGCCGGCTGCCAAACTCCATAACCCCGCTGGACAGCGCCATAGCCATGGCGCGCAAGATGGTGCGCCAGAAGGGCTACGACCCGTACCATTTACCCGATGTCAATCGCACCATGGGCGTGTTCAGTGTGCAACTAGCCCACACCTGGATCAACGGAATCTCGAGCTTCTACCGGGTGGGCAACATAACCGCTGGAATGGCCAACAATACGGTGTCGGTGGTCCTGCAAATAGGCACTCAGCAGGTGACCGGAGCCGGCCAGTGGGAGGTGGGCCTGGGCATGATGACCCGCGTGGGCCACGTCCAGTTCACCGTGCAGCATATACGCGCCACCGTGGGCGTGAGCCAGTCACTGGACACGCGCAAGCGGGCTCAGATCAACGATCTGCAGTTCGACATGGGCAACATCCAGGTGCGATGCGACGGGGCCGGCACATTGGACTACGTCATGGAGTTTGTGGTGAACGTGATTCCAAACCTGTTGCGCTACCAGATCATGGACGCCATCGAAAACCCCATCAAGCAGCGCGTCCAGGAGAAGTTTAACGCCATCGATGTGGAGCAGGTCATCAAGAATATGGCCCAAAACAACTTCAACTTCGACCCAAAGATGTTGGGTTTGTGAGGCGATAGAAAATAAGAGTTTTTTCAATCGAATAAAGGTTTATCCCTAGAGCACGGGGAATCACAAGCTAGTTATGGTACGACCTATCTACTTTGGCTGCGCCTTGCAGTGGAATGAGTCTAGGGGTCCTTGACACTGAAGCAGAGCAGCTGCAGTCGCATGTTTCGCTTCACCCGCTCCAGAATCTCGTCCGCCTTTCGCTTTTGCTCGCCGCTGAGGGGAGGATTGATGGCCTCTAACGCCTCCATGAAGTAGTTCCTAGGTAGGATTAAGCATTAGTTATTGACTACAAATTTTCATCACACAGATCTCTTACTTGGCCGTCTCATTGACATAACCCTCTAGGGAGTCCCTCAGCAGCCGGATATCGACATGCGCCTGAATCGCACCCGTGAAGCTAAACCGCTGCACACAGCTCATCAGGCGAGCCAGTTCCTCTGATATAGTCTGCACAATCGACTCCAGGATCGGTCGCAGCAGTGCCGGAGAGACGCTGTAGATCTCGGAGTAGACACCAACCAGATTATCGCAACACTCGTGGGCGTAGGGCCGCAGCTGGCCGATCTCCATCTCGTGGTCCCATTGGAAGCGACCCAGGTACATAGATGGCTCGATGGTGCCCACCAGCGGGTCGCCCTTGTGCTCCACGTACTCCTCCAGCAGGTTTGTGAACAGTTGGTTTACCGTGTACCGGGCCGTTTCGATTGCCAGAGTGGGCAGTGGGTAACCGTAGCGCACGAAGATATCACCAAGTCGCGGGAAGAAGCTCTTGTTGCAGTATGCATAGTTTGCCAGACAACAGAGCATGCGCTGCTCCCAGGTTACGGCCGCTCCACCACCGATTCCAACGACCGAGTCCGGCTGCTGGGCGTTGGGAAATCCCAGCAGCTGTGACACATTGTGGGTGGGCGTCTCCTCGTCGTGGGAGTGAAAGGCCAGCTCCTCGATTACCCCGCTGAAGGTGGATAGGAACTCCTGCAGCCTCTGCGTCACCTCCCTCTGTCCATCGGACTGGGGCTCGAGGAGATTGCCCTCCCGGGTCTCCCGCTGCATGCACACGGACTGCACTTCGTCCAGCGTTTCGGTGAGCAGGGCCTCCAGAGCTGCGGGTAGCAGAGTGGCACCCGGATACTCTTCCACTCCCAGCTCCCAAGTCTCCTGGCTGCCCAACTTCTTGCAGCGATCCGTGGCTCGCTTAAAGATGATCGAGAAACAGAAGAGGCGCACCTCGTCGATTAGTTTCTGAATGATGTCCAACGCTTCTGAAGGAAGGTCCAAGCCTATAAGCGTGGCATAAGCGATCCTCGTATAGCGCAGACACTGCGGAATCCACGGCAAAAACTGATGTGTGGCCGAAGCGGAGCCAATGGGCCAAGCCAGGCCGCTGGACTGGCGCAGGGAACGCTGATCCCCGGCAATAAGGATAGCCAACCTCAGGTACACACAAAACTTTTCGATAGCATTCAGTATCATTCGCTTAAAGTCACCCGGTTTTGGATCGTGCTGGCCGCGCAGTTCGCCGGTAAAGTACAGCTGGCCCAGACGCCACAAATCCGGCAGCTGGGAGGCGGCAATGTCGCACAGTTCCTCGCAGAAGTTCACCCGACTCGGCGCTTGGGTGGGATCCCTGCTTTTGACCTTCTCCTGCGCCCCCGAATCTTTGTTTGCGTGCTGATCAAAGGTCTGGCGGAAGGTGCCCTCCAAGTACTTTGCCCTGGCCTCGATGGCATCCCAGGCGGGATCAATGTTACGCAGCTTATCGCCAATGGGAGTTCCGCTCTGCTGCAGCTCCAAACTGGTCAGGGCCTTGATCAACTTCTTTTGCTGCTCCACGCTCTGCGGCATCTTCACCACCTTATCGTGAAGCTGCTTCCTGATGGACAGAATCCTGAGGTCCACTTCCTCGAGCACCTTGCGGAAGATGGGGATCTCCGTCTTCCCGAAGAGATTCTTGGCGCGCGAGTAGTCGTTGACCACAATGTCGTATTCGCCAGCCTTGGCACGTCGGTCCACTGCATTGGGCAGACAGAAGAGGAACTTGTGCCGCGACAGCGCGAAGAGAACGGACCGAGTGGAGTCCGCCTTTTCCTTTCGCACCAACACATCTGTAAAAATCTTCTGCGACTCGCTGATGGAGTCTGCAAGCAGGAGAAGATGTTGCAATAGCATTCGTTTAAACAAAAGTCCCACTCACTCTCAATCGAAGTCTCTAGGATATTCAAGGTCTCGTTGCCGTGCAGCTTTGCATCCTCTTGCAGCTTGTCCCGAATGTTCATCAGCGTGTCCAACTGGTCTATCACAGAACCCGCATTGGACTTGAGGAAGGACAACTGGCCCTCCTTCTGGCTTTCTACCTTCCGCTTCAAATACGACAATCCAGCCTTAAGATCCTCGAAGGAGGTGGCCAGGTGATTCTCCAGCAGGAACCAGGCCGGTGAAAAGTGCTCCTGCGACAGATCTCCGCAGGCCTCGGGAAACAGGTCGCGCAAATCCTCGGGGATCTTCTGCTCGTTGCCCTCGATAGACAGGCCAAGCGGATCCTCCTGCGTCAGTCCGGATTGGGTCAGGGTACGACGACCCCAGGCGAAGTTCTGCGAGGGCGACTCCTCAATCCACACGGCGGACTCCTTCAGCGGACCAATGGTTTCATGGTAGGCACGGAACTGCACCGTCGAAGTGCCCACTCCGCCACTCAAAGTGGTCACTATGATGTCTCCTTTTCCCTTCGCCGGACCAGTTCGTGCGATGATCTTATTCGGTGACTTCCATTCCGCTGACAGCAGGCAATCGGAGCCACAAATGTTGAGGCCTTAAATTTTGGGTAAAGTCATCAGAAAATAGAAGATAACGCGCTGGACTACGCCTACCAATCAGATCTTGCGATCGAGTGCCCAGGAACTCGCCGCGGATGATGACGCGGGTGCCAGGAGGACCCTCCTTTGGAGAGAGCCCCGTTACCACCGGCTGCGGGGCCATCGTAATCCGTATTATCCGAAAAGATCTTGTAAAAATTCAATAAAAACAGGAGAGAACTTATTTTGATGTCGCAGTGTTGGTTAGCGCAAGTTTAGAGACAGTGCTGCCAGCTTAGCTATTTTACTGACAAATTAGACCATTTTTACTAAAAAGTTTAATAGAAAATTAAAAGATTAAAGAAAAAATAAAGTAATTGTAAGATTAATTAAATTTAAAATTAAATAAATAATTATTTTTATGGTACGCTTTAGCTTGTCATATAAGCACAAACGCTATAAATTATTTTCCTGAGCCCTACTCATGTAGCCATTTTCACCTTTCTAGCTAGTGTTGGCATCACTGAAGAGCGTAGTGCTGCCACCGCTGAACAGCTGATTGATTGTTTCCAAATCCGCCGCTGAAAAATGGATGACGTCGCCTCCGCTCAGAGCGAGAATGAAAATCTCCGGAAGATTCGGAACCGTCTCATGCAATGGGAGTCCAAGACGGACCCGCTGGCGGCTCTGAGTATCCAGCAGGAGGAGCATTTGGACGTCCTGACCAATCTGTGGCACGACAGCGGACCATCGGTATGTTGGAGTACTCCCGGATTGAAAAGGATCTGAAAGTCAGCCGTTTGTTTACAGGCACCGGTTCCAACTACGCCGACCCAGGCAGGTCCAACCGAGGTGGCAGCAAGTCCTCCGCAATGCGGGGACGACATCGAACTGCCCCCCGAGGGATTGCAGAACACGAACGATTTCCTGCTCTGGTTTGCGGACGTCAGCGCCGAGATTGAGCAACGTGGCGATGCCGACTACCACAAATACCTGCAGCAGCTGGAGCAGCGCAAGGCGGAGTGCTCCCACATGCTGGCCCAGATCGCGGGGGCCATGGAGCGCCTAGGTGCCCTTTGCGACGAGTACGACTTTGTGTCGCAAAAGACGAGCGCTCTGAATGCGGCCAGTGAGCAATTGATCGAGGAGCAGGAGAAGCTCCAGGAGCTAAGTAACGAGATCCAGCGCCGACTGCACTATTTTAGTCAGGTGGAGCTGCTTAACCAGCGACTGCAGAGCCCCACACTTTCGGTGGCCAGCGAAGCGTTTCGGGAGTGCCTCAACAAGATCGACGAATGCCTCAACTACATCGAGGAGAATGTGAGTTGTGGTCTTTATTTCAGGTCATCCATATTCTAAATACTCCCCTTGGCAGCCCAAATTCAAGGACGCCACCGCCTACAATGTCAAGTACAGGCAGTGCTTGGCCAAAGCTTCGGGTCTGGTGCGCAACTACGTGACCAGCGTCATCAACCAGGCCACCGAGGCCACGCTGCACCCCAAGAACAATGTGCCGGATGCATCCACTGCCCTCAAAGCGCCAGATGCCGCCTTTGCCCTGTACTACGGAAAATATCAGACGGCCGCGGCGAAGGTGAAGCGGGTGGCTCAGTTAATAGAGGCCCGTTCGGAGCACAGCCAGGATTACGGCATGTTGATGGCGGATCTGCAACAGCACTATTTGGCCCAGCGGGCTAGCGTCATGTCGCCGGCGGTTAATCTGTCCATACAAAACGTCAAATTGGCCCACAAAGGAGATCACTGCTCGCTGACCCGGAGTGCCTGCGCCTTCTTGGTCCATGTTTGTCAGGATGAACAGCGTTTGTTCTACCAGTTCTTTAGCACTGGAGCTCCACACTTGACGTAGCTTTATACAGACACCTAATTGGACCCATGATTGATAATATATTTTTTTTCAGGGTTTATCTGGAGGGCTTGTGCACCATTCTTTACGACACCATGCGGCCCTTTATCATACACATTAATCACTTGGAAACACTGGCAGAGATCTGCTCTATTTTGCGCATCGAAATGCTGGAGGAGCACGTTCAGCAGAACCGTAAGTTAATGTTGTCTATGTTCAGTTGAAAACCCAGTTTAATCGGATATTGTGGACTAGCTGCTGCCCTGGAGGCCTTTGCAACCATCGCTCACCAGTTGCTGCAGGATGTGCAAGAGCGATTGGTATTCCGAGCGCATTTATATCTCCAGTCGGATATTCAAAACTTTAATCCCTCATCGGGAGACCTGGCTTACCCGGAAAAGTTGGAAATGATGGAGGTTTGTGGATTAAGCTGATTTAAATGGATCAATTTCAATGAGATATGTTTTTTTAGAGCATTGCCTTGTCGCTTCAAGAACCTCCTACATTACGTCGTTCGGATTCTCGCGCCTCAATGATATCTAGTGTTTCGAGTGCTGTTGAAACTGAAAGCGTGGACACTGCCTACAGGGTAAAACAAATGAGTGAGTTCATATGACAGAGCTTATTAAAGACAACCAGAAGTTAAAACGACATCTCTTTAGATTCCCCTGCTGATCTGCATGGCATGTGGTATCCCACGGTGCGCCGGACATTGGTGTGCCTCTCTCGGCTTTACCGCTGCGTGGATAGACCCATTTTCCAAGGACTCTCTCAGGAGGCGCTCAAGCTCTGCATACAGAGTGTCTCGCATGCGGCTGGCAAGATTTCAGCCACCAAGACGCCTATTGACGGGGAGCTGTTCGAAATCAAGCATCTGCTTATTCTGCGGGAACAGATTGCCCCCTTCCGAGTGGATTTCACAGTGAAGGAAACATCACTGGACTTCAGCAAGGTGAAGACTGCTGCCTTTGGTCTTTTGCAGAAGCGCAAGCAGCTCTTTTCCATGGGCAGCAACAATGCTCTGCTGGAATTCCTGCTGGAGGGCACGCCGCAGATTAAGGAACATTTGCTGGACTCCCGAAAGGAAGTGGACCGCCAACTAAAGTCGGTGTGTGAGAAGTACATCAAGGATGCTGTGCACATGCTGGTGGGGCCCCTCGTCACATTCCTGGAAAAGGCGCAGAGCCTGTTGGCGCAAGTCACTCCATCAGCGCCACAATCTGCGGAGTCTGGGAAAGCCAGCTACGCTTTGAGGCAAAGCTCCTGGGCAAGTCCTCAGCAGATAAGCAGTATCATCCAGGAGACACAGCGCCTGATTAAAGCAAAGTTGGCGGTGCTTCAACGTTCCATGCAGCTCTATCTGAGCAATCGTGATACGGAATTCATTATTTTCCGACCGATTCGTGTAAGCATTAAAAGTACTCACCTTAAACATAACGTACTATATTATGTACCCTCCTTCAGAACAACATCATTCAATCGTTCGTGAAGCTGGAACAACTATTGACCACCAATGGGTACTCCACAGATGATATGATCATCACAAGTTGTCCGTCGGCGGAGCAAGTGTCCATACTGCTTTCCAGTGCCAGTATTTTGGCCGCCGAGGGAGTGGCCAGTTTTGCAGCAGCAGCCCGGAAAATCAGCACCTCGTCCTCGGTGGAAGGTCCTACTGTGGGCAGAAAACTGAGCACTCTCTCCAATAAATCCGAACTGGTGGAGGAGCCCAAGGTTGAGCCAGCTGCTGCGCAGAATGAAGTGGTTCCTGCGGAAGGACCATCACTGGAAAAGATCGTGGAGGCACAAGTTACGGCACATCCCACGCAGGCCAATTCTGAATAATTTGCAATCTATCGTGTATAACTACGTGTATCTATTTATGTAGCTAAGCCTTGTACCATATTTATCTGTTTAGAGTTGAGTAAGATCGATTTGCAATAGGGTTGTTCTCCTTATTTCCCTTTTAAAGATCCGTGTTAAACGACTCCATCTATGCTTTCCAAAAATGTAGAATTAACATTGATTTATTTTTGCTAAAACACGTAGAATGTGACGAAGTCGAAGTAAATTAACAACAAAATATTAATAGCTAATAGTTGGGCAGATTCCTTGCTGTTGGTCAAGTAATGGATATGTTGAGAGTTGGGAGTCTTCCTCGAACTAGGACAGCAGGCACTTGTCCTTGGCATTTCCCTGCTGGTTGCCAGCCCCACCCACAGCCACCTGCTGGGCGTTGCTTGGGCCTGGTGCTTGGCGGTTGCTTTCCGCCGCGTCATCCTGTTCCATGATTGATAAGGCCAGGGCTCGCGCGAGAGCCTCGTCTTCGCTCTAAAAAGTAATAAATTCATGTATTGAGAGAGGTTCGATAACATTCCAGAAGGATCAGAGATTTGGACAAGATTCAATATTTTTGCCATTCAGATATTAAACGCATCAATAATTGATAATGACTATTGCTGACAAATTAACCGGCCTAATATTTTCAGCTATGCTTTTAAAAATAGATTACTTATTCGGTTTTGTTCTCAAAATTTGTGGCCTTGTAAATCAATAACGAATTGGCTTAATTTGCTTTACCCAGGGTGTTGTGCTATTTATAAAACGCTCTTGGCTGCCATATAACTGAACGATTGAAAATGCCATAACTTTGGTGTTTTTAAAGTTAGGAAGTTAGGATTTTTATGAGTATTTAGAATGCATTATATGAATAATTTTGGAGAATATTATTTACAGAATATTCTGCAAGGGTATATCAACTTCGGCTCCGCCCGAAGTTAGCTTTCCTTTCTTGTTCATTTTAACGTTGATCAAAATTTTGACCTATTTTCATGTTCGTTATTTCAACAATTATGACAACATGTAAAAAAGAGGCACCCTCAATAGGACTTCCAGAGTCCATAACTTTACCAAACCTAGGACGATTTCAAAGTGTCATACCTCTAAAGACTCGTGATTCGATTCTCTAAAAATCTGCATTCAAATTTTTCATTTTAACGTTGATCAAAATTTTGACCCATTTTCATGTTTGTTATTTCAACAATTATGACAACATGTAAAAAAAATGCACCCTCAACAGGACTTCCAGAGTCCATAACTTTACCAAACCTAGGACGATTTCAAAGTGTCATACCTCTAAAGACTCGTGATTCGATTCTCTAAAAATCTGCATTCAAATTTTTCATTTTAACGTTGATCAAAATTTTGACCCATTTTCATGTTCGTTATTTCAACAATTATGACAACATGTAAAAAAAATGTACCCTCAATAGGACTTCCATAGTCCATAACTTTACCAAACTTAGGACGATTTCAAAGTGTCATACCTCTAAAGACTCGTGACTCGATTCTCTAAAAATCTGCATTCAAATTTTTCAATTTAACGTTGATCCAATTTTTGACCCATTTTCATGTTCGTTATTTCAACAATTATGACAACATGTAAAAAAAATGTACCCTCAATAGGACTTCCAGAGTCCATAACTTTACCAAACTTAGGACGATTTCAAAGTGTCATACCTCTAATGACTCGTGATTCGATTCCCTAAAAATCTGCATTCAAATTTTTCAATTTAACGTTGATCCAATTTTTGACCCATTTTCATGTTCGTTATTTCAACAATTATGACAACATGTAAAAAAATGTACCCTCAATAGGACTTCCAGAGTTCATAACTTTACCAAACTTAGGACGATTTCAAAGTGTCATACCTCTAACGACTCGTGATTCGATTCTCTAAAAATCTGCATTCAAGTTTTTCATTTTAACGTTGATCAAAATTCGGACCCATTTTCATGTTCGTTATTTCAACAATTATGACAACATGTAAAAAAAAATGTACCCTCAATAGGACTTCCAGAGTTCATAACTTTACCAAACTTAGGACGATTTCAAAGTGTCATACCTCTAAAGACTCGTGATTCGATTCTCTAAAAATATGCATTCAAATTTTTCATTTTAACGTTGATCAAAATTCTGACCCATTTTCATGTTCGTTATTTCAACAATTATGACAACATGTAAAAAAATGTACCCTCAATAGGACTTCCAGAGTCCATAACTTTACCAAACTTAGGACGATTTCAAAGTGTCATACCTCTAATGACTCGTGATTCGATTCCCTAAAAATCTGCATTCAAATTTTTCAATTTAACGTTGATCCAATTTTTGACCCATTTTCATGTTCGTTATTTCAACAATTATGACAACATGTAAAAAAATGTACCCTCAATAGGACTTCCAGAGTCCACAACTTTACCAAACTTAAGCCGATTCCAAAGTGCCATACCTCTAAAGAATCGTGATTCGATTCTCTAAAAATCTGCATTCAAATTTTTCAATTTAACGTTGATCCAATTTTTGACCCATTTTCATGTTCGTTATTTCAACAATTATGACAACATGTAAAAAAATGTACCCTCAATAGGACTTCCAGAGTTCATAACTTTACCAAACTTAGGACGATTTCAAAGTGTCATACCTCTAATGACTCGTGATTCGATTCCCTAAAAATCTGCATTCAAATTTTTCAATTTAACGTTGATCCAATTTTTGACCCATTTTCATGTCCGTTATTTCAACAATTATGACAACATGTAAAAAATGTACCCTCAATAGGACTTCCAGAGTTCATAACTTTACCAAACTTAGGACGATTTCAAAGTGTCATACCTCTAATGACTCGTGATTCGATTCTCTAAAAATCTGCATTCAAGTTTTTCATTTTAACGTTGATCAAAATTCGGACCCATTTTCATGTTCGTTATTTCAACAATTATGACAACATGTAAAAAAAATGTACCCTCAATAGGACTTCCAGAGTCCATAACTTTACCAAACTTAGGACGATTTCAAAGTGTCATACCTCTAAAGACTCGTGATTCGATTCTCTAAAAATCTGCATTCAAATTTTTCATTTTAACGTTGATCAAAATTCTGACCCATTTTCATGTTCGTTATTTCAACAATTATGACAACATGTAAAAAAAATGTACCCTCAATAGGACTTCCAGAGTCCATCACTTTACCAAACTTAGGACGATTTCTAAATGTCATACCTCTATAGACTCGTGATTCGATTCTCTAAAAATCCAACTCACCATATTGCCCTGTATGTTTTGTACTTGTGTGGCCTGCACAGCTCGTGGTCTGGAATTGGAGTTGCTGATGTTGTTGCTCGTTGCTGGCTTACTCTGCCTGCGTCGCTCGGCGGCCTGAGCAGCCATGGATCTCGAGTCCGAGGAGGTCTTGAATATGGACTGCCATCCTCCACTGCCTGACGATGATGATGAACCAGGTCCCGCCGCTGGTTTCGCACTCGACGGCTGGCAGTCGTGGTCGCTGGTGTGGCGATGACGGAGGCAAAAGTTCAAGTGACACTGGGAGCAGGTCACCGGAATGAGCTCCTTGCGCTTGCACCCCTTGGCGTGGCAGCGATTGGTGTAGATCTTCTTGCTCTCCGACTTGCACTGCTGGTCGATGTGCTGGCCCACGGTGACATCGGGTTCGACCCCGGGAGGCGTGGGCACGGGTTCGCGGCACAGTGGGCAGATGGGCACCTGGACGTTCTTCCTGTGGGCACCCGGACAGTTGTGCCTCTCGTAGTTATAATGCGAGGCGCAGAAGACCTTGTCGCACGAATCGCACTTTACGGGCAGGAAATCTGTTTATAGATCGAAATTAATTGAATTAATGCTTCCTGGTTGCCCTCTTTTTGCGACTTACCCAATCTGTTGCAAGTTGCCTCGCTGCAGTGCTGGCCCAAATGGGGAAACTCCATGACTGTACTTGTCTAATTGCTAATTTTCTTGGAACTGTTCACTAAAACCGTTTTGAAGGCCTCTTATATGGCTGTTATTTGGAAAACTTCGAGAAACAAATGGATTGAAAATGACTAAACACTTATTCTTCTGGATTGTGTAAAACAGTGTGCCCGTGTGAGAATAATAAAAAAATAATAAAAATGAAAAATGAATGTGGTTGGCGCGTGTCGTGCTGTTTTTCAAAATACAAAACACACATGAAAAAGTGTTTTAATCTACTCTCACCAACAATTTTTCAAAACGAACTATTTTTTAAGAAGTTATTAGAAATAGTTTTTCTTATTATGTCACTGCGTATTAGCGGGTATTTTATAATTTATTTTGCCTATTTTTGTATTTATTAAAGTTAATACTACTGTTATACGGCTGTTTTTTTATTTCATTTTAAGTTTTATCTCCTTAAATTAATTACAGTAGAGTAAATATTAAAATGGATAATTTTAGTATTCCAATGGTTATTTGTATCTGTTTATAAGAGTTTTTATACGTTTTTAATTGGGCAGCCAGCCTACCCTATAAAGTAAATGTATTCTTGTATTTTAAATTCATTAAAATTCATCGACTCGACAATGATATTTAATGTTTATATTTTTATATTTTAACGTGACATGTAAAAGGGCTGTTTTCCGGAGGGCTAGGACACAAAACTGCTCTTTTCTTTGTGATCGTTGGTGTCAAGCCAGTAGCCGTGTTCTTCCTTGAGTTTCATGCGGATAAGGTTTGGCTTTTCTTCGTCCTTAATGGAGCCCAGATACCCACCCATTTGGCGACAGGTTTGTCTTCAATGTAAAGCTACCTTGATCCTATCAGCTCGAAATTCGGGGGAATGATTTTTTCCCCCAGTAACTGAGTCTCGCTTTAGTTTATTCTGTACCGCTTTCAGTTGTGTGGCTTATCACTTACTTACTTATAAAAATATTACAATATTAGTGATAGAGATATTTATATATATGTACAAATATCTTGATCTGCATCACCAGGAGAGTCGATCAAGGCATCACCATCTGTCCGATCCCATCTGGATAAAACTTTCCTAAAAGTCTTCTTTATACTGCACTTTGCACTTTGCCATTCTAAACAAAAGTATTAACAAAATGACACAACAACTTTTTACATCTATACATATTTACAAATTTATTTGTTGAAATGCTCTCTTTGTCATGATACAAAATGTTTTAATAGGAATATATATATAAATACATAAATATACCAACAATAAACAGGGAAAACCATTTCCCAATCATAATGGTATAAACTTCAATTTGGAAATGGCCAATGTCTTCTTCACTTTTATTTAACTACTAGACTCACATTGCCGTGTTTTAGATAATACCAAATGCATACTTAGAATGAGAGTACGCAGAACTGGGAGTCTGCAATAAACTTTCAGCTTTCTGTGAATGTATAAAAGCCTTGATAATAATTATTGTATGCGAATAAAGAGATAATAGGCTTTGTGAATGCAACGATAAAGTTAAACTTTTCAATGCTTGAGAGGAATCGAAAGCAGTTTCATAAAAGTTCGAGCTTCGGCGGCGAATTGCAAGATAAGTGCTGAAGGCGAAATTTTAGCTCCAAATCGATGGATCAAGAACGAATTTGGTCCCGCTTAATAAGTTCATAGAGCGCATAGCTGTTGGTTATTCAAAAAGTTTCTGGAAATGCTTAGGGAATCGGAATAAAAGTTAAACGATTTCGCGGGCAAACGGAGCAAAGGCCTCCCAATAGCTGACGATCTGAAAAAGAGATAAGGTCATTAACCCTCTGTGTGCGAATGTGTGGGAATATAAGTATTGACCTGTTGCTGATGCGCCATTTGGTGTTCTATATACTTGATAATGTTCACTTTAAAGTCTTTAACTCTGGTCAATTCGAAGCGCTCCATTTCTCGTTTAATTTCCGCCGAAATGTCGTCGAACTGCTGCTGACAGCGCTGCACCTTGCCCTGCCACTGGAAAATCGATCAAGAAATAAAAAGTATTATTAACAGAAGGAACCATAACTTCTCCAGACCCACCTCGTCCACTTCCTGCTGAGCCTGGTCTAGCTTATCCGCCCTGTTGGCCAGCTCAAAGCGCCCGCGGTTCTCCCGCCGCTTGGACAACTGCATTTGGGCGTACTGCCAGTTCTGAAAGGCCTTGACGCGCTCGTGGAAAATGCACTTGATGGCCCCGAACAGGCCCAAATAGTCCTTGATGAACTCCGCCAGAATGAAGAAGTCCGAGTTGGCCTGCTCGGATCGTAGCAGCTCGATCTTCTCCTCCACATCCGCCAAGTTGGATAGTGCCCGGGAGAGTCCGGTGTGCTCCTCGCAGGTGCTCAGCATGGCCGCCGACTTGGCCACCAGACCCGTGAGCAGCGACAGCTCCCGTCGCGATGTGACCAGCGACTTCATGGCGTTGTGCAGCTTCTGCAGGTTAGCATCCAGGCTCTCAACCTCGGTGATCTTGTCGTCGAACCACGGATCGTTCTCGTCCATTTTGTAGGTGATCTTATTTACCGTTTCGCCAACTTTGTTGAACAGCCTGATCACACCGGCTCCGCTGAGGGCCGAGGTGTTCACGGAACGCGGCAGTTCCTGGTCGCTCTCCAGGAAGTTCATGAAGTCCAGGTCGACCCGCAGCACCGGATGCTGGGCGGTGCGGTGGACAAATCGTTCCAGGGCCGCCCGGCGGATCTCGACCCACTCTTGGTTCATCGGTGTGCCCGGCTCGCTCTGCTGCGGGCTAATCTTCACCTTGGTGCTCCCGATGATGTTCTTCGAGGGCGCAGGCGGAATGATGCGACCCAGCCGCATGTACTTGCCCACCAGCAGATCGTGGATGCCCAGGAAATCGCTGAAGCGGCGCAGAGTGCTGAACTCGCTGCGCTTGAATTTGGGAATGTTCGTTTTGGTGGTCACCCTACGGGAGGAGGTGATAACGTTTAAAATGTAGCTTTAAATTGCTATCTATGATAAGGGACATGGGTGACTCACTTGTAGGCCAAATAGGAGCCCATGCCATCGCCTATTTTCTGGGGATCCGAGACGACAATGCTGATGAAGTAGTCCCCGTAGTCGGTGAGCACCTCTTGCAGCGGCTAGAGGGGATTGGGAGAGGAAGAAGCAGCGATGAAATGGATATATAAAGCAACAAGCTGTGCTGGTGGGCGGCACTCGTGACGTAGCCACAAAGCCAAACAAAGCGAGCGCTGATAAAGCGAGCGACGCCCCGAAATCGTAGCTATTTAAGTAGGGCTCCCTGTGCGGGTTGTATCCGGCTACGCTTCCCCCACTTACGTGTATATCTCCCATGCTGCTGGGACTCAATGCCGACACAAATAGATCACTTTCGTTCCGGTCCAGAGTAACGCTTCCCGGCGCAGGCACCTCCTCCTCCTCGTCCTCCGATCCCGATGGCGCCCCATTGTTGATGTCCACCTCGGCGAAGTCTCGCGTGTGTTCCGGGCTTTCCACCTCCATTTTTGGCTTATTATTTCCCTTGTTTTAATTATATTAATTGCAATTATCGGAATTACTTTCTTTCTCTCTTTTCGGTCGCTTCAGCAGTGTGACCAGAGTGCGGGATCCATAAATAAGCTGAAAAGCTGGATTAAAGCTTTCAGTATTTACTGCAAAGAGGAAAATACCGCAATTCGTGACATTTTAAGCCTAGTATCCTGATCGACAAACGATTATGCTAGCGTAAAAACCTTAATCTTTGCAGTGTGACCAAAAGTTTGAGAGTTCATCAGATTTAAGCGGGCTACGGTCGTACTGTCAATCAGCTGGGTTTGTTGACAAGCAGTTAAAATTCAAATATCGTATTTGCGGGAAAGAGCCTTTAAAAGATATTATCAAATACCTTGGCAAGACAAGTCTGCCGCTGTACAAAGAAATTAAAAAACAATTCAATTTAAATTTAACAGGTGCTTTTTTTAATTTACTGATAATTATTTGCTAATTTAAAGTTCATAGCTGCACTTTTATTGTGTTTTTCGTAAATTTTTGACATATGAAACATTTTGCTCTGACAAGAGGCACCCCAAAAGTATTAATGTTATTTTGTCCTCACATGTTAACTCCTGCAATCGACTTTTGCGGGTTTTTTGATTTTTTCCCTACATTCAGTGAGAAGCGCACGCTGAAAGATTAAATTTTTTAATCTTTGCGCTAGGGTTCACCCAAAGTTCATTTCCGCAGACTGGCAACGCTATGGAATTTTCTGGTATTTTTTTCGTCGAACAGGAGACCAACGTGAAAAAAAGGCACGACGAAAAGTGAACGCCAGCTGTTTGCCTCTCGCTCTCTCTCATGACTGGCGTTCGGTTTTCGTCGATCAGGATACTAGGCTTTATTTACAAAAAAACCGTTATTTATTACATATTTCAAAAACCTATTCGATTAAAATTATGACTAATTTTATATATCTTTATATATCTTTATATATCATTTTAAAATTATTAAAACTGAGTTTTTCAATATAATTAAAACTCTTTTTTTTACGTATATTTTTTGTATATTTTATTTTCATTTATATCTATATATATATGTATATTTACAGACTTCTTTCCAAAACAAGAGTATCCTCTGAAAGGGTATAAAAAGGTTGCCCAAATAATATCATAATTTGTGAATTGTTTTTGATTAAGCAAATGTAGATTTAATTACTTTAAAACCAGAAACTTTTTGGCGCAAACAAGACTTTCTTTTGGGGCCTTGTTTTCCATTGTCAGAAAGCAGGGCAAATAAATGGGTATTAAATTAGGTGCATAAATTAGGAAGACTTATGTTCAAGTAAAGGTATTATTTATGCACGAAGAAAAAGTTGGACTGAAGTTAAAGAAATAAAATAATTAAATGTATATTATTTGATATGCAAATTAAAATAGTTCATTAGTAAGAAACCACAACCCACTAATAAATATCAAAATAGGACAGTTGTTCTATTGTGCCCCTTACACTACTCCTGGTAATCTGCATTCTGCTTAACTTTTCGACAATAAACATTTGGCCAACAACATGCACGACACTTTGTCGACATTTTGGCCGAGAGTAAGATTTCCTGCTATTTCTGGGGCTCTTCTGATTTTCCTCTTGTTTTTCCCTGGGTCCTTTCCTGCCAGGCGCATATTTTTATGCGGAAAATTTTTCAATTTTTGCAATTGCAACTTTCTGTTGCCGATGCTGCTGGATGTTTTTCAGCTACCCAGTTCTCCCCAGTTTTTTGGCGACTTTTGTTTAAATTATGCATACAAAAGTGTCGCAGCCACTTAGGGAAAGACAGGAAAGGCGAGGAGCAGAGTTGGGTGGGAAAAGTTTGTCAGCGCTTGGCCAGTCACTGTGGATTTTCCGCATGAGAAATACTTTTAACACTTTCTGTTTGCCTTTTCCAACAAATTGAAAACGAAAATAAAGGATTATAGGGTCAGGTTTTGGGCGCGGGTAACCGGCAGATTTATAGCCCCCCAGATGTCTGTGGAGAATCCCTCACCGTCGCGACAAAATCCTTTTACACTTTATTAATTTTATTCCCCTGTTGCCTTTGATGATCTGCAATTTCCTTTACTCCGCCATTTTTTTGTGAATTTCTTGCGTCTGCTGACGCACTTGAGCCTCGTCACCGGCATTATCCTCTTCCACATCAGCGGGCCGCGATTAATAAAGAGCTGCGGTTTAATTGCCAACAGCCTGGCTTCAGTGGTTAATGGCCGAAAGGAAAAGGGGTAAAACCATCCGAAGTGCGAAGCACTCTGGGAATTACTTAGAGTCAATTAATTATCTGGGTGGTTCACTGCACCAAGGGGGCTGAGATAAGCATTTGGCGCGATTTAGATCTTGCTCTTAATCTAACAAGTGCTGGCTGATAGCACCTGCGATAAGAAGTCCAATTCCCAGTAAATTCCAACTTTCAATTCAATACTGTATAGCTAGTTTCACAGGAAAATCTATTTTGATTCAGCTATGAAAGACAGAGGGGCATTAAAATATGCATGAACTTCATTTCTTTTCCGGGAATCCAAATCAAATGTATCTTATCAATGCATTTTTCTAGTGGCCCATGACACCCAGCCATTCCGCAGAGTGATCACCGCCCACTAAGCCACACAAATCACCATTATAAGCATATTTGCAACTGGCCCCAACCAAACCGCTAAACAAACCAACTCGTAGAAGCCGAGTGCTAATTAGTGTAATTTAGGAAAAGGGTTATGCAAGTGGAGATGGGCCCAGCTAACCACGTTATCCAGCCAGCGATGATGTTTGTCAACAAGTCGGGAGGAGAAAAGTTGTACATCACGGAGGCGTGACCGATACCAAGTTAAGAGCACGAGGCAGACACTTCTTAACTGGTAATTAGCGCGGCATACTTGCCATTCTGGTCAGAACTGTCTCGAAAGGTCACTCACTTGGGGTATTTCCTAAAGATAAAAGCAAAGTTGCTTTGAATTTCTCAATTGAAATGTTTTAAGGTTTTAGTATTATTATTATTATTGTAAGTTTTTTTTAGACCTTCAATTTTCACATCCATAACAACTTAGCCCCATTAAACGTACACTTTTTATCCACTTATTTACCATCTTTATTTATTGGATTCCTCCGCATCGTAAGCCATGCTATACTCCAGTACCATATCGTTGATAACCTTCTTGACCTCCGTGGCAAAAATAAAGTCCAAATGCCCCCACGTGGGGTCGGGCACTTCATGCAGCAGGGCCAAATTGGGTAAAAGTTCGGGCAGACGGGATATATCCTGCTTGTTGGCCGATCCATCCGACAAGCCGTAGTACAGATACAGCTCAGACGTAATTTTGGTAATATCATATGACGGGGGCTCGGTCACCCCATAGTATTCCAAGTTCTTGCGGCTTCCCCAATCGTATAAACGGAACTCGTTTGAGGCGAAGGACTGAATGTAGTGAATGGCCTGGTTGGAGGAGACTCCGGCGGGATGGGTCTCAGCGATTTGGGGGAGAAGGGTCTGGCGAGGGAATAAAATATACATTAATCGGTGTAATAATTGTTAATACAAACATAACGAAAGTTTGGTTATATTAGGTTAGATAAGGCCAGAAGTAAGTGATTTAAGTAGGCTTAATCTTTAGTTACATGATGGAATGTATTTCATAAGCCACCCACCTGATTCAGGTTTCCAATATCAGGACCTCCCCAGAGCATGGCCAGGGTCTTGCAGTAGCCGAGCATAATTGGCTGGTTGCTGCAGGTGGTGTCCAATAACCTCTGGATGAAGGCATTCTGGGGCAGCAGGACCTGGTTTTCCAACAGGGTGGACCCGATCCCGTGGTGTCCGAACAAGGGAGCAGTGCTCACAATAAGCCCCTCAGTGGTATTGCCCATGTACACGGGCGGGGCGAGCATGTGCGCCGTCTTGATTTTGGCATTGTATTCCGGCCTGAAGGAGCCCATCACGAAGAAGGATGTGCAGCCCTGGGAGTGGCCCACGTAGTGGAGGGCCTGCTGCCCCGTGCGATCCAGAATGTAGTCGATCGTGGTGGGCAGATCGATGGAGCCGATCTCGTGCCAGCTGAACTTCCAGAAGTGCGGATGCTTCACGTCCAGCCTGGTGTTGTTCCTCGAGTAGATATTGCCACGGGCATTGCCCAGCCAGACGTCGTAGCCGGCATCTGCGTAGTTGAACGGCAGAGCCGATTCCGGCCCATTGAGTAGGAAGCAATCGGAGCAGCTGAACAGCCCGTGCATGATGAGCACCGCCGGTCGGGCACCGTCCCCCCCCGCATTGTTTAGCTTGGGGGAGTGGGGGATGCGGAACAGGTTCAGCACATAGCCGTCCGGGGTCTCCGCGAAATGCGATTCGGCCGGGTAACCATGGGCCTCGATGCGCTCCGCCTGCAACGAGAATACGGGTTAAATCTGCTCTCTAAATGGGCATTAAGCTGAATCCAGTGTGAACTAAGTCTAAGGTTTAAAAACATCTAAGTTAAAAGGATAGATTACGCAATGCCCTTATTAGTTGGATTTCGATTTCTACGAGCACTATCAATAATTAAAAAAATACAATTCAAATTAAAATATATGTATATCACACCTAATAATTATCACAATTACAAATAACGAAGCTAAATTCGATCTTTATTTCTTTTTTAACCTCTTTTCATAATTTTTGTTAAATGAAAAATAAGGAATGCTAATATTTCTTATTGATTTTATATTTTTTTTAGGCCAAAAATATTGCGACCCACCGAAGTCTTGATCCGTTTAAAAGGTATATCTATGAAAGGATCAAAATCGTCGATGGCTCCGGTTATAGCCACAATGGCCAAAATAGTCAGCACTCCTTTCAGCATTTCCAGCTGAACTTATGCCTTCGAGATCGGACGTACGACTAAGTTTTTGCACAAATTCCTATTAATCAATTTTAAATTCAATCTAATCTGTCGATTGAAAGTCGAGTGGGGCTTTTTATTGGAGTTTCCTTGATGCCAGATAAGCGCCGCGCAAATCCAAGATTTATATACTTTCCTTGGCCATTTAGATTGTTCAAGGCGATTATCGCGAATTGATACGCTCGCCCATGGGGTTGAGTTTAATTATTTTATGGGTTTCAATGGCTATAAAGTTAACACAATTACTGAGTATATTTGAGTTATGAGCAAGCATTATTAGAGAACACAAAACATTGTAAACGAATTGTGTGTATACAACCGCTTAAAAAAGATTTGAATGCAATAAAAATGTTTGTAGTGCTAACATTAATTTTGTTTTACAATATTTTCAGTAGCCATAAATATTAATGGTATAATTTGAGCCGAGCTTGTTAGGAGAATTTACAGCTTATAATTACTGAACCGGTTTACTCAGTCACATAAAATTTTGCTTTAAATATTTCTAGTCATAAATTTAAACTATACTTAAAAGTGCACCATTATAACATAATTTATGCCACAGCTACCGAACTAGATATGACAGGTATTTCTGGGAATACCCACGCAAACTTTAATTAGCTTGCTCCCCATTTGGGGATTCCTTGAATCCTTTCTGGCACAATACAATATACCCCCTTTTCCCCAGGTCCTTTTTCCCAATCAGACAGAAATTGCAGAACACGCCTATCAACGAGTTGCGCCTGACTTGCTGCGATTTTTGCATTATGTCAGTGAATTGTAATGCGGCCAGATAGCACAAGAATGGCTGAGGGGTTGGGGAGGGGGGATCCGATTGGGTGCTGCAGTGGGTGGGGCTTTCCACGGGGCGGTGATTGGGCGGTGGCACTCCTCACCGAGATTGGCATTAAGCGTGGCGAAAGCCACAAATTGCGAGCATCGATGACGGTCGTTCTCCACGAGTTCCCTGCTCAAAGACTTACTACACAGAGAAAAATAATTTTATATGGTTTCGCAAAAGTAGATTAAAATACAATCAAGTTTATCTAATGTAAACTTGTATTATTTTTAGTATTAAATGCTCACTTTCATGAAAAAGAATATATATTACATTTTAAAGGAGTGTTTCATTATTAAGCGCTATGACTTTCATAAATGTAAATAATATTTTGTAATATCAATTTGTTAGATCATTGTGGACTAAGCTTAAATATGTTTTCAATATATTTGTATCATATTTATATTATAGATTGTATTTTCCTTACGGTGTAGGGTCCCCCGCTCCTCCTGTCTACGGGATATATGTGTGTGTATAAGTTCGGCATTGTCACGGCAATGTCGGCGCCGTCGGATATTCAGAGGAAAGAGAGATAAACCGAGCCAAACGTAAATGCGGTCCATTGAAATTATGTGAAGTGCAGGGAGGTTCTCTGGAAAACTCCCTCAAGGGGAAAAGCGAAAAGTCGGGCTAGACAGAGCAAATGGAAATACATTTTACGGGAAATGCAAGCAGCAAAATATTCTGCAACAATGGAGAAAGTAAGAATATTATAGTTAAGACCTTTAACGGAAAAACACTTATAAAATTCCATGTACGACAGGATGGCAATTATTTCTGGTAAAACTACAAAAAGGTTCTTTAAAAATGGATATTATTTTATATTTTCCTGTATGCAAACTTTATTTAATTGGTGCTCAAGCTTAAACTGCTTTTAGGAACAACATTTAATTCAATTAGAAACTGTGGTAACTATACACGTATAAACGTATATATATATTTTAGAAAATTACAATTGCTGAACGAATTGAAGAAGTGCAGCACAATTATTCGTTGCGTTTTGCTGCTCGTTTGCTAAATTGTTTTGCGGTGTCTTCTTCATCTCGTTCGGTTTGCTCGGCACTTTCTACTTGAAATTCAATTAAACAACTTAATTGGCTGGCTGATGAGCACCAACTGTCTGCCAAAATGCACTTCGATTGCGTAAAAAATTCGTCTTTATGTTTTTTTTCTTGTGCTTAAACAATTTACCACCCGCCAGCTGAAATCGTGACTTATCATAAATCTAGTGTTACGCCGTGCCATGTCTATGCCCACATTATCCACAGATATAGCCAAGTGTTAGGTGACAGACACCAGTGATTGCAAAAACAATAACCGTGGCATCAGCGCCAATAACAACGTTGTCATCAATGTGTCAAGTTTGCGTTAATGGCCAAGTCGAAAAGCCACTTACAAGCCATCTGCCAAGTCAACTCAACCTGCCCTTAAAGTTGTTTTTATTTTTCCTCCTCTATTTTTTCTTTTTCGTCTGGGGTCATGGCAGAGTTGAATGTCAAGTGTGTAGATATGCATATGGATTTACCATCATTTGTCTGTGATTATGGCATATTTATTTACAGGTATAAACCATATTTGGTTTTGGATGAAACGCATTTGTTAAAATAATTGATGGAAGAGGTATCAGATGTCAATAGGCGACAATCAACGAGCTTCGGAATATTCCACTTGAGCCACTTAAAACGAATTAAGAGCTGAGCTCAATTTCTGCCACAAAATGGCTAACTTTTAACAGATCATTTTTATATATTTAAGCCCAATATAATTCCAATAAAGTCTAATTGCTGCATTTTGTGAACCGGGACATTCGGTTTACCCAGTCGATGGCAAGGCCAAAAGCAAACAGACACAAAGCGAACCACTTGCAGCTCCGATGATTTGCAGACATCAAGTTGTGTGCGAGATATCAAAATGCAATATTTCCAGTAGAATAAATTTGCAAACTTCCCCCTAAACTTTTCGTATTCAAGTGCGAGTGCGAGTATGCATATGGCATGGTAGTATTTTTTGCCTTCTTGCAATTGACAAGCACAATAAATTGTGAAATATGGCCGATGCCTCACCAGCTCCTGCACATCCTGCATCCTGGCTCCTCATCTGGGAGAAATATTAAAATGTAGCTATGTGGGAGTCCACATACATATATGCAATAAATAAAGAAAGGAATCAACTGTTCCATAAGAGCTTTATATACTCTTGCAGATAAACCAGGAGCCCAACATCTTTAATCAGCCGAGTTATGGCCTGGCTATAAACAAGGCTAAACGAAAACATTTTATTTAACACCTTTTCGGAAGAGAACAACACAAATAAAGAAATGCAAATAAAGTATATCAATCAATTTTTCCAAATTGAATTTGACAGAACATATTTAGTAGATTTTAATTTGAAAATTTGATAGCCGAATACTTAACTTTACAAACACATTTTTGTAAAAATACGTTGTATTGTAAAAGTTTTATTTATAAGTATTACAAACTGCAAATAATTCTAGGCAAAGATTAAGAGCCGTAAATGTGTGATGCAATGAAACATAGGAATCCTATACTATATCTGCATTTTCTTTGTTTTCTTGGGTAAGGAGCATAAGGGAAACATTTAGCATTTTGTAAATTGTAGCTGAAAGCTGATTCATTTGATGTGTTTTTTTCCTCTTTACTTTACAGTGTGATTTCCTTATGTTTGTATTTACAACTGTATGCTAAAGTGAGGCATACATTAAATTGCATTTAAATGTGCATACCTACCCATTCCTGATGTCCCATCATCAGTTTCCCACCAAGTGTCGTGACATGTCAGCGTGGGGTGGTCAGGTGAACAGGTGGACAAATGGACAGGTGGTCAGCTGACCGCAGCGCTGAAAAGCAAGCCAAACATGTGTCCGGCTTTAATTATGTCATTCTATTATCAGGAGGAAGGGATGCAAAGCTGTCCAAACATCATGATATGGCATGTTTGTTTGAAAAACATGCGAAAATGCTCGATTTGCATTTGTGCAACAACTGAAAGGAACTATTTAACTCAGTGTTTGCCTTTCTGCCTCATCCGATTGCATTCGATTTGATATGAGTGATATGGATGTGTTAAAGAGCTGAAACCCCTTTACAATGCGTAATTAAACTTCAGTTTACACGGAATACCAGGCATTTTTAGATAATTTAAGTGATTAGTAACAGTATGTAAAACCATACTATTTCAATTCAAGAATCAGAAACCGCTTTCTCAGAATTGTTATCAATTTGATAACAAAACTTACCATTATTATCTTAGTTAAAGCCCCGTTTATTAATACTTTGTACTAAACAAAGAATTGCACAAATCCAAAGCATATGTAAGTTATTCTGCAATTTCTCAAACATGTTAATTTTAATTATCATCCTTTAACTATGGTTTTACCAAACTTTTCCGTTTAAATTTAACACGTGTTAGATAATTTACTTATCCCTGCTTTGGACAAATTGACACCGGTCAACATTGCATTACTTTTCACGATCTGAAACCTTGTTTTTTTGGTTTTGCCACTTATGCCCCAAAAGTGTTGGCAACTCGAGCCCCGCCCTTCCGCCCTTCCGCCCACTTCGCCATATGAACAGCAGCAACTAACTCATGCAAAACCAATTAGGTGCGGTCGTTTCGCATCGCAACATCAACACGATGATGCATTGTACCCCCGCCGCTGCCCCCTCTGCCTGTTATATTTTAACCAAGTTTTAATTATTGCAACGTATGCGGGGTTTTTCTGATGAGTGAGTGTCTGCTCCGTAAACGATTTAAGCGATAAATGCAGCTGGGAAAATGTATCACTTTTCGTGTTGGGTTTTCTTCTGTTTTACTGCATTTTTTGTTTGCTGATTTTTAATAATCCGCAATCTCGAAGCCGCTTCTTGGCCAACTCTCATCTCATCTGCTCATTAACGGGAAGATCTGCTCATGCATTGCATCTCGAGTGGTAGTAGTGGTACACACAAAAAATCAATCTGTAGCTTGAAAAAAATGTATGTATATTGGCAGCAAATGGGACATGAATCGGGACAATTCCAACTATTTAGCTCAGCATCATTAAATACATAATCTATTGTATAATTTATTTTAAAGTTTCATTTATACTTTATTTTTTTTCTGTGTTGCTGATTGCTTCAGCTTGACTGACTTTTTGCTGAACTCAAACTTCTTGGTACCTCAAGATGTTGGGCCAGTATTGAGCAATTTGCAAACGCTTACTAATTGTTGGCCGAATGCTTCAGAGTGTGTTGGTTGTTATAGCGGAAGCGTTCCGCGGAATAAGTGCCATTATTTCAGAGGAGAGGAGCCCTTCCAAATAGGCAAAGGCAGGAGAAACTTTAACTTTAGCAATTAAATAAGAGAAAATAAAACTGAATGAACAGTTTTTTAAAGTGCCAGTGCTTGCTAAGTGCTTAAAATCCTTTTATAAGAATTGTTGAACACATTTGAAAATGTTCAGAAACCATGTATAATGTAAGTAAAGTAATATAGTTTTTAAGGCCTGCTTATAATTATAGTTATTCTAATTACAATTATAAATTATTCTTATCTTGTAAGATATAAAGTGATAATAATATTTTATAAACGATTTTTTCACACAAATATCAATCTTCAAGCTTGGCCAAAACTTGTTGCCAGCTTAACGTCGAACAAGTTGCTCGAACTCGGCTCAGCGAACTCTTATACGGGCGTAGCGGTCATGCATCGGCGGGTATAAGAGTGCGAAGACATAAGGCCGTGCACACGCACAATCCATTAAGGATAAATGCATGCAGAAATTACTGCATTAAAAGGATAATCGGCGGAGAGTGACAGGATATCGCAGTTAAATAACTTTTCAGCTGTTGCGCCTGACTGTTTAATTAAGAGTGGCAGTAGACCGAGCAGTTCAATAATGGAAATCATGATTCATTTAAGCAGAATGGTCCACAAAATAACACAAGTAATTGGATGACAGTGAAAATAATATATTAAGTATGATTAAAAACAATCTAATTCATAGATAAACATGTAGTTGTCAGCCGACTGGCTTTGAAATTGATTTCAATTGAGTAATTTGCAGCGAGCGAAAGCAATTTGACAATACAGTGATTATCCCGGGGATCGAGTTGTCAATGGTAACATAATAGGCTGGTTATATACCACGTCAGACAATGGACTCCTCGGGGCACTGCAGGGTGTTATAAAACGCCAGAAGTCGGTTCGGATCGCCTGGGTCTAATGCCGCAGAGTTGGGGAGCCAACTGTTGATATGCCCGGCTGGGCAAAAGAGTTTCGCATTATACTTTACCGACCGACTTAACTCGAGCGTTACGAGTGGGGCTCTACGGCTGAGGGAGTATTTTCGGAGGGGCGCGGAGGCGGAGGGCTTCCAACTGGGCAGTGCTTACTTTGGCACTTGTGATGCTTCGGCCGCACGGTTTTGGCTCATGCCAAACACGTTTACCCATCGCTACACTTGCAGAAATAACTGTTCACATAAGAATCTTATAATTTTAAATACTATCTACTTCATTTGGAATTTTAATTAGCTCATATAACATTACATTATTAAAGGTTCCGATTTTTAGAGAAATAAGCCACAATCATGCCACTTCGAAATCATTTGAAAAGAAAGGCGAAAAATCGACCCAGAATACAATCCAAGTTAAAAACACAGGTTCTTGAAGAATTAAGCCTCGTTCATTTAGAAATATGCCTCGGATGTCTGCAAGAAGTTATAGGCTTGGAAGTGCAGTTTTTTTACCTTTTTTTCTCAAGCCATTTTTCGAAAATTAGGAAAGGGTAGCATTACGAAAATGACGAAAAACCGACCCAAAAATACAAACCAAACTGAATATACAGTCTATTAGGGAATTAAGCCACGATCATTTAGAAGTATGCCACTTTGAAATCGGATGTCTGCAAGAAGTTATACGCTTGGAAGTGCAGTTTTTTGGCTTTTTTTTTTCAAAGCCATTTTTCGAAAATTAGGAAAGGGGTTGCCATTACAAAAATGACGAAAAACCGACCCAAAATTACAAACCAAACGGAATATACAGTCTATTAGTGAATGAAGCCACGATCATTTAGAAGTAATGCGCTTAGAAAAGCAGCTTTTAGGTCACTTTTCTGCAAAACTATTGCAAAATTTGAAAAGCTGTAACGTAATAAAAATGAATAATCATTGTCCCCAAAATACAAAACTAGGTCATAATTGTCAAACTGTATTCAAATATATTTATCTGAATTCAGTTTACAGCTTAGAAACAACTTTTTTGAGCAGTGAATTATGTATACTTGTATATAACTATATAAATTTCCTATTTTTCTTGAGATCTCTTTACAGTTGAAATCAATTGGCTTGTTTTCGGCACCTGCACTACTAATAGAATCCAAGCTAAATAAAAAACTCTAAATAGAAAGAGTTACTTATCAAGAAACACATACATTTTAAGGCACTCCCTTTTAACTCTACGTTTTCTGGCAGTGCAACCAAACAGACAAAACCGACACCCGCATTTCGAACGCCACTCACTCTTGGCCACTGCCCACTTTGAGCCATTCACCCATTTCTTGTGCGAACAGCAAGTGAGGGATTGACGAGGGGGAACCTTTGCCCACCTTTCAGTGGTAATTACTCCATTTAAAGGTGTACCCCTTTCGCCAACCAGCCCCACCCACCTGGAGCCAATCAGCTGACGACCGCTCGCCATGTGCATAAATTAACAATGCCAAAATGTGTGTCAACCGACATTCCTAATCAAATTCAAATTCAATATGCATTTTGTTTCAAGTCACCAAGGTGTGTGTAGAACCCCGGCGGGATGGAAGAAATTTTGGATGGCGGGGGGTCGGGGTAGCCGAAAGAACAAGAAGAAACTCGAAAGTTGATTGTATCCACCTGGAATAGACAATAAAATGGGCAAACTAAATGACCGAACACCGCACACAAGAGCACGTGGAGAAAGATAGAGAAGGGAAACGAAATGTACAACAAAATAATCAGAAATCGAAATGGTTTAACAATAGTTGTATCTCTAAATACCCTTAACTTAATTATAAAATGACTTTAATTAGGGTTTCCTATTAAATGATAGTAGTTATTAGTAGTAGTAACGTTTTTAACAGAGATTTCAAGTTTGAATTTTGAAGAATGTAATTTTATTTCAATTTATTTAAAATTAATCATTTACTGCGTTGTTTTTGCCTAGTTTATATTTTAGGAGTGGCAAAACGGCCATTCAAAAGCCAAACTGCCTTCTTCGAGAGTATTAAATGTAGTATGCAGTCGATGGAAATATTTAATGAATACTGAATGAGAACGAGAGTGCACACAGAACGAGCATTTGTAGAGGAGTCGAATATTAAAATGGCTCACAAGTTGAACTTGGCTCCAAAGTGCCGAAAAGGAGGGTGCGGGGGACAACCAGTTTGCTGCATTTTAGATGATTTTGGAAACACTTTTTTCCCTCTTTCTTGGGTGTAGCGTTTTTTACTAGAGTTTATTGATTTTAATATGAAATTAGCGAGGCATGGAGAATGAAAGAAAATGATATAAAAAGGGCAGACAGAAGTTAGAAAAAACATAAGAAAAGAACAAGGAAAAGTTGGGTCTAAGAAACTCTAGTCTAATAATGATCAAAATTAAGATAGCCAGCAGGTTAACGCTGCGTCATAATTAGCTGGATCTCTGTCACTGATTAGGAAATTTATTTTAGGGCTATGTTAATGTGGGTTAAAGTTAGATGAACTCAAGGTGTAAATATAAATGGAAAATTGCAGGAGGCAAATGAACTCTTTGTATTTAAAATACTCAAACATCACCACGAGCCAAACTGCATTTGTAAATTAAAGCAAGCATAATAAAAACACTTTTTGTCATTGAATAATATAAATAACATGGTTTTAATGAATTTAAATATTTAACAATAAATTTGGCTTTGGCCTGCCGCAAAACTAATGAGCTAACAGGCGTTTTTAGTATGTATTAATGAGCTTGCATAAAATAAATAATTTGTGCGATAAATTTGGCAACGCTAAAAGCTTAAATATTCAATTAGATAAATTATGCAATGCCTGCATGCAAATAAATATTGTTTGTAACATGGTTAACGGGTCTCCCTCACACTCTATTATTATTTATTATTTTTGTTTTGGTTTCTTTCTTTTGGCCACGCCATATTTGGTCAAAATGACAACAAAGGAAAAACTCCGGAATTATAAATTAGGCATGACAATTCAGGGAATCGCAAACCGAGTTGTCAGCATATAAATATGCTAAAGGAGGGAAATAATAGAGAGATAAAATCGCGAGTGAAACCATTTTAAGAGACCCGAGCCGGAGACCCTGAAGAAACACTTTCGTTTGTAAGTCATTAAAATCATAATGACAGCATTATTATCATTATAATCATCGCAGCCTGGCCAAGGCCCACAATGGCCATAAATCATGCAATTTCTGGCTTTTGAACTTCAATGGCATCACCCCATTTCTCGCGGCCTAAGTGAATTTTAATTGTACATTACCGATGGCGTAAACTGCAATTTAATTGCTCCGCGAATATCGCCCACTAAACTGCTAATGACAATTGAATTTTATTAAACTGACATTGTGTTAGTTTCAAGCTAAGAGTTGAGAGTGTCAAATTTCCTAAAATAAATGGAATAATAGTGTACATTGTATATTTATAAGATTAAAGTACGTTGTATTGAGTTTACTATACTACCTACATCAAGTCCGAATTAAATGAAAAAGGTCTTACATTCAGATCATAAAAATATGGTATATACACATTTTTAGAGGCACTTTTCGGGTAGTTAAGTTGCTTATCTCCACTTCAATCCATTGTCAATGCACTTTCCCCTGGGTTCAATGCCTTCGGCACGTTCTCCACTCATAATCCATTTGAGTTTATTCTTACATTCGCCTAGCCGCAGGTACAAAAAAGGAATGGTTATACCCAGTGCACTCAAATTAAATTTCGTGGCGTTGTAAGCCCCCTGGGGAATAGACCGTGTTCAGCTGGCCAGAAGTTGACAATTTTTTTATTGCCATTTTTTCCCTTTATTATTGTGCTGTTTTTGTTTTTCTAAGCCCTATGGAGGTTTCTCTGTTTCGCTGAAAAAGGTGAAATAAAGCCAAGAGACTTTTTTGTTTGGCTTTGATTAAAGTGCTTATTGGATTTTCTAAAAAAGAAAAAAAATTGTTTTTCTCTTTGTTTACGTTTTATCAGAAAATTGTGAACAAAAACTGCAAACTGGCTTTCTGGAATAATGAAAGAATAAAGTTTCAAAAACCTATTTGCCAAGATATGGTTCTTTTTTTAATATTCTGACAAAAAACCTCAATTTTAGTTTACTTTAAAAACAAAATTAAATGCTTTAAAAGACGGCAATTGTTTTATTTAAACATTGCATTGAGCATTAGATTTATTTTGGTAACAGACAATATTAAGTTGATTCTAAAAAAATTGTTTTCGTTTTTTAAAATTTTTTTGTTAATTGCCTTCAACTTTTATAATATTTCTACCTTTTGCTGCAATTGCTGACTCATGTTTGTGTTTTTCAGTTCAACCATTGTCTTTTTCCATCTTTTGTTTGAGCTATTGCATTTAGTCTCCAATCCAAAAAAGGTTGAAATATATCTGCAAGCGGCAAGCATAGTCGTTGATGATTTATGCTCGCACGAATGTTTTCGGTCTGCGATATGAATATTAATATGACATGGACAATGTTTATGTGCTGCAAGTTTTGCGAATTCATTTGGAGATTAAGGTATAAAAATAACAAAAGCGTAATAAATGAATTTATTTTCGAACTTTATATGAAAAAGGATAGCGAAATCCCAACATTATATTTCATCTTTTAAATTCGTAATTAATTCTTAATGTTATAAACTTCCTTGTCTAAGCCGTTACATATAAAATATAAATATAAAATAAATTTAATTAAGTTTTAGATTTTTATTAGTTTATGAAACAAAATATGGTAAAAACACTAAAATAAATTCCCTAAGATTGTATTTAACTCTATTCCCGATATGTCTTAGGCATAAACGGACTGCATTTCAGTTGGCTTAAAGCAGATGAAGAAGATGTTTGCCGGAGAGTGAGACAAAAAGGTGGCCCCAACGCCAAATCGTGTTTGCACGCGCGCCTTATGCAATTGGCCCGACTCGTTGTATTCGCTTCAAGTGAGTCTTGGCCAACTTGGTCGGTCGGTGCTGGTGACGCTTTTGATTTACGTAAAGAGATGTGGTTTTTTTCGCTTCTGCCATTTTGGCCACTGCATCTTTGACGACCTTGACGACCGACACCAGATTGTGCAAACGAACCAAACGCCAAACGCCTTCTAACTATGCCACCATGAAAAACAGCAAAACTAAAAGCCAGAGATAAAGTTGAAGAAAAAATGCCAAAGGAGAGGACCCAAAAAAGAAAAAGCAAAGTCCGAGCTCAGCTGGGACCTCATTTAACCATTGCACATTGGTTTCTCTGTTCAAGCAGGGCAGAATGTAATCTTTAACCAAACAAAACCATAGAATGTTGCTTAAAACTGTAGACTTTTGGGCTTTTATTGTCAGAATTCTAGTTTGTATTTAGTTTAACTGATAAAAAAATGAAGAACTAAATTTTTGATTCCCTGAAGTAACAAGAATAATTCAAGCAAATAATATAAGAACCATTCTTTTGTTTTAGCTTAGATGTTTGATTTATTGAGTACTTCATAATGTTAAGTTATAAATCTTCATTTTAAATCACTTTCTGCTTACCAAATTGTATATGTATTTTTTATGAATTTCTTGGCTGTTGGGACCAGTGTGCATTAACTGAATGGACAGATGGCCACAATGAACTTGAGGGCTAAGGCCACCAAATGAATGACGCCGGTAACTTTATGGGCCTCTTTTGTTGGACCCAAGTTGAAGTTGAAGACGCGGACTTAGGCTGCGGCTTTTCATAAGCCTTTTGTCCGGCAAATCGGTTGCAACAACGTGCAGCAATTACAGCTGCAAACACAAATAAACGCAAAGTAACCGAGGCAAATTGTTATCAGGCAACCAAACTCATTGG
Source organism: Drosophila fuyamai (assembly GCA_018153365.1). Lineage (NCBI taxonomy): Eukaryota > Metazoa > Arthropoda > Insecta > Diptera > Drosophilidae > Drosophila > Drosophila fuyamai. The sequence goes on from JAECXW010000878.1 coordinate 1,479,779, forward strand.
ACCATTCAGATTTGGTCTGCATGACATTGAATGTTTTTTGAGGTTACTGGGATTGTTATTATTGAAGTGGTTGAGCCGGAAAGGTGAGGGAGAAGACTGTAATTAAAGTGTGGAATACACTTCGACCGAAACCGTTTTTGTGATTTATTAATCCTCTCCTGAATCAATTAAGACTATTTCTGTTCCAAAATTTCAATTTAAATTGCTTATCTCTTACGTACCTAATGAAGTTGTTAGTCTAAGCGATACATTTAAGCCTAAATCGTAACATGCTAACATAGAAATAAAAAATAATAAAATTTCTACATTAAAATATGTACATCCATACATATATATGACACTTTACCGTTTATTCATTTAAATAAGTTCCATTATCTCGGAAATGAATAACGAAATCTGCCCTTAAATATCAAGTATACGTACCTCAAAATCACGTATACGTAAATAAACTATTTTCTATAATTGAAGTTGCATTGGCTTCCCTTACACGTAGCCAAAATAATTTAGATTTGAAATCTTTGCTTTGAGATATTATCATTTACAGTTATTTCTCAATTTCTTTTAAACATTGATGCATTACTATTTCATATGTTATTTTAAGCCAACTGTGTTAAGTGCCCGAAATTATCGGAAGCTGAGGAATGCCTTTTAAATAATTAGAGCTGGCATTACCATTATGATTATTATAATGCCGATTATTGTTACGGTTGCTGATATGATTTATCAAAAGCCGAATTTAATTATGCCGCTGCTGTTGCCAATTGAATTAAATGCCTGCCGCGCAATGATTGTTCATGGCGATTGCCTCCCGAAATCCCCACTGCCCCGCCCCCTTTGGCGTTCGTTTTGCGCCTCAATTAACGGCAGCAAAAGCAACAACGAAACAGCAACGGAAAAGCCAGAGGAGCAACAACAACAACAACAACAACATCATTTGGAAATGGCCAGGCCAGGGAAAAGCAATTTTTTGGGAGTGAGTGTGTGTGAAGATAGCCAGGCGTCGTAAATTTTGTACAATTTGAACTCGAAAGTCGTTAAATGTAACACAGGCCACAACCAGGGGGGGGGATGCGAGGCGGGGGAAGGGATAGACAGGCAGCTGGTTTCTGGTGGTACACTGAAAAAAATACGCTAAATATGATTAATTTTGTATCTTTGTCTCTTGTCATCATGACAACTTTTCATTTAAATTTCATCGATCGACGGAATATACTGACTATTTTGAAGTTTATCAAATTAAAAAAGGAGATTTAATACTTAAATTTTATATACTTTTAAATACTTCTTGCTATTATTAAAATATACAATTGAAGAGGTATCCTTTACAATACAAGCAAATATCACTGTTTGTTTTCAGTGCACACGCACACCCCCTTCAGTGGTAATGTGTTGGAGGGTGCAGAAAACATGAAAGCCAAACGTGAGAAATTGGGTCACTGGAGAAGGGGACGGAGAAAGTGGGGAGGAGTGCCGTGGGAACCTGAGAAGAAGGGGCAGGGCCTTTAGGGGGGCAATAGAAATTGCTTGCAATTGGATACTGCAGGACAGCCGAATGTATGCTGGATGTGAGCTGGCGAGGATCGGGGAAAGGGTAAATGCAATGCGTGGCCTCTGCCTTTGGATAAGTGAATTGCCAGGGTTTCCCCATTCCCCCCATTTCCCCAGCAACCAGCTACCTCTTTCCCATTCAAAGGCGTTTTAAGTGTGATAAGTAAATTTACCTTTGTGTTTGTTTTGGGTCAACTGGATGAAATTTCAGAACTGAAAATTAATTTCAGGCTAGGTCAACTGCAATCTATCTGAATTTGCTATGGATTTATTTTAGAGTTTTTCGTTGGTTTAAAATGTATTTCGAAGAGGTATTTAACTTTAAACCTTGAAAGAATAGTAACCAGCAACGAATTGGGCAATAAAAAGAGCCACAGACAACAAGGTATCCTTAAACAAATAATGTGTCAAAGATATTAAATATTTATGACCGTAATTAATGCAACACTTTCTTATCACTTGTGGTTTTTTTTGCTTGTAAGCATTTCCTTTCCGCTTCACTTATTTGCCATCATAAAAATGCAGCGAATTTGAATAAAAACACAACAACTCTGCGAGGGAAAAGCACGCGATAGGTAAATGTGTGAAGCAGACCGCAAGCGAATGCCAGCGGGCAGTGCAAATACACCCGTTCGCCATTCACCAACCCCACTTTCCACCGCAGCCCACGATTTTCTTTTTTGGCGCAAACGGAATGGGAGAAGAAAAGCGAAAAGCGAGCGAAAATGTTTGCATTTTGTTCCACTAAGTTTTGTTTGCGCTTGAGATAGCGGCTGGCTGGGGAATCCCCTACTTTTCCGACTTTTCATCTTCGCCCTCGTTTAGCCGCATTTTTAGTGCATTACTTTTGCACTTATCACGTATCACGTATGGGAGTTTTTCCGCTGGTGAGCCTGTGTGTGTGTGTGCCGAGGATTTATTGTTTTCTACGTGCATTCTAAGCAGAAATTTAAGCGAAGCAAATCATTTCGGATACAAGGCACCTCCTCCATCCCAAAAAATAGAAAAAAGATGCTCGTGTGGGAGCCGAAGGAAACTCTCGCCCGCTCAAGTGGCTATTTATCCTTATTTCACGGGAAAGGCGCACTAAAAATGTATATAAAAATTCCTTTTCGACTTAAGTAGCTGAAAGCTTTGAAGAAGTGCAACGTGGAAGGACCATTCAAGGCTATTTATGGATGATTTTTCAGGGGCCCTTTCACATACGTTATGCTGAAAGGAGTGAGATTGCTTCGAACTTAAAAATAGTTTTATGGCTTAATAAAACATGCCAAGATTTAAGACTTTCCCAGAAGGAGCTAAAAAAGCGCGCCGAACTCCAGAAAATTTCAACTAACGTAAAATAAGTTTTAAAATTATGTTGCATTTATAGACAAGCCAACGTCAGAGAAATATCAATTTTTCATTGACAGCTTATTTTCTATAGATTTCTCTATATACTTTTCTTAATTGAAATCAGAACCCCTGACTCTATATAATAACCTTTTACCTGTATAAACGTTCCCAACCATAACCTTTTAAATTACATTTTTTCTTTTTATTTAAATATGAATATTAATATTCCTTTTGCCATTCAAGCACTATTCCTTTCAGCAACTTCCCCACTAACTTGATTGGCTTTCCTTTGATGTCCTGTCAACTAATAAAATAGGGCCGCAAAGCTGGACTCAAAAAAAGGAAAGTTTGAATAATATTTAATAAGCTTCTTTGACAAGCCAAATTGAACTTTAATTAATTTATTTGGTTAACAAAGGAAAAATGTTCAGCTAATAAATTCGAGCCGAAATAAAACCCCTGGTCAGTGTCAAAGTCCAAGTCGAAAATATGTCATATTCGTACGGCGACCAAAGCTGGCATAATTTATGAGAACATTTTTGCTCCTTTTCCCAAACGCTTACAAGGATGTGCAAAGGTTGAGTTGGGTGTTGCCAGGGTCTCAGGTGATGTATTGTATTTCACTGATTTATTGCTTTATTTATGCCCAGACAGAAGGCGATTTGTGTCACAGACGGACCTCAAATGGCCATGGCAACTGCGAAAATAAATAATATTAATAAAATTGTTCAGCATTTGATTAAATTGTAGACGGGCAGCCATATAAGTGCCTAGTATATGTATTACAAAATAAATTAGTTCTCATGTTCTGGTGAGGTATTTCAAATACTTGTTATTTAATTCCAAAAATTCTTTGGTAAATATTTAGTTTGCGAAATAAAGTTTACTATATTGAATTTTAATTATTTAACCAGATTGTTTTTTTATATTTAAGTGCAGTTTCTTTATTCTATGATGAAATATTTATTTTTAGAATGAATCCATAATATTTCTGATTTACCCTTGCCAAAACTGTCTTAAAAATTGGGTCGGCTTATTTATGGAAATGCAAAAATTCCTGTGAAAGTAGGGCAATCTTAGTCCAAGATGGGTAGCTCCTCAAACCCAAAGGAGAGTCACCTCACACCCTCTGTAACATATTTTCTACTTTTTACGTGACGCTGGCATTGTGCAAGTCTCCATTTCCTCCACTTTGCCAGCCGCCTGCTAAACAGACTTGAGTAAGGGTCTTGAATAATGACCCTGGCGGTTGGTATGTGGTCGTTCTCCGAGCTCACTTCACTTGCAGGAATTCTTTTCGTTATCCTATCCATACCTACCGCACCCCCTCCCTCTGCTTATATGGGTTGACCGCAAATTATGCACGTGGGAGGCCCAGTGCGGCCCAAACAATTGCACAGTCGTCCTTGAACCCGGGGCCTCCTAGCTGAGACATTTTATTTGTTTGCGATGCGCACGCACCCACAGACACGCGGATGAAATTGATGTCCTTGCCGGGCCATATAATACGGCCAGGATCGTTTAACGGCTACGTGTTTGAGTTGGCTGCCCCTCAAGTGTCAATCCAATGGGTGGCAAAAGGCTTTCAGAAAATAAGAAAAAATCTGTCAAAAAGATACCGAAGCAAACAAAGATCTTTGAAACATATAATGGATTTTATAAAAATACAAGGATTGGCTTACAATGTCTGGCTTTCAAGTAGAAAAAACAAATACTGGTTGCTAAAAACTCATTTTTTTTAATTTCTAAGTATTTGTATTATTTATTTACCAACATTAATAAGGCCCATAGAAAATAACATAGTTTTTTTTTATTTTAACCCGCTATAAACAAAGTCCAACAGAATTCCATTTTACCAAAAACATTGAATAGAACCGCAGAGTATAAAGAAAATCTATAAAACAAGCAATGGAAAAAGGTCACGCACTCAGTGCTTTTCAGTGTTCGTCCTTTCCGTTTGTTTGCCTTGGGAACTGGACATGCTTTAAAATTCACAATGGATATTGAATTGCACTTTTCGAATGCGGCTGCGTATATGGTGTATTCTTTAAACACAATTAATTTTCCTGCCTGTGCCACAAATGAAATCGAAGCAGAATGATAGTTAATTGTGTTCGTGACAAATTGGTTTGGGGCCAAAAGCCCGGCCAAACCATCAATACAATGTCCGAATTTCATATCGGTTCTGGTCACCGAAAATTCAAATTTTGCATATAAAATTAAACAAGAAATGTTTTCCATATGCAAATTTGTGTGAGTGATTTCTAAACACCACAGTTCGTTCAAAAACTTGTGTGTAGAGGGAATATTTTTGGTAAAAATATAATTTAATTTATAACTTTGTTGTTTTCAAAATAATAAAATTATTGATTTTGTTGAATGTTATTTGTATTCTAATTGTTAGTTTGAAGTGCGGTAACTTAAAGATCTATGGGATTTATAATCTGTTTTTCAAATGCTGTAATAAATTACATAGAAAACTAAACAAATATCCATTAAAATTAAATTGTCATTACTTCTTCGACACACTGTACAGGAAATCCGCAGAAACAAGCAAATTTACTTGACAGGAAACAATTCGGCTTGAACCCAAAATTTCAATAAATACATTTCCATCTCCGTATTTGTGAAATGTGTAATTTGCATAACATTTTCTAGTACAACAAGCGGAAAAATATGTTTTTGCCAGGGCGGGAGAAATGCAAACACGTGTCCTTCATTTCATGCGGAAATTTAAAGTTGAAGTTGATTCTATCGCACGAGCAATTAAAGTTTCTGCTCGTTGAATTATGTACAATTCATTTTGCGAGAACGTTGTCCTGTCAGTGGTGATACGCGAGGGCTGTGGGGAGAGGGGACCGGGTGTGGGCGTGGCACCAGGAAAATGAAATAAACATTTTCATAGCAACAGGCAGCGACGTAAAGTTTGGAACGCATAAAATGCTGACCAAGTTATGATGTGCCAGCGGAATTTTGTGTTAGGGAAAATGTTCACCCAACTTTTTTGCATTTCCTCGTGAACTATTTAAAAATAAAGTGCTTCAGCAAATTGCCTAAATCAAGCTTAAAACATATTTGGAATTGAATACTTTGGTAACAATTCTTTGCAATTGTCACTTTTTAATTGGCTTAGTGAAAATAAATTATTTTAATTTAATATTTTAATTGATAGCGCCCTTTTGAAACTATATATCCTTAAAGGTAAATCCTGTAATTTAGTTGCCACCTTGGTTTTGCGTTTTCCCACTCCCATTTTTCTCCTTTAAACGATTTTCGCTTATAACGAAGAATACCTAGTTAAAGTAGCCGCGCGAAGTTCATTTTGGCCAGACAGCCCCGATAAATCTAATTAACAACTGTTTTACAATTAAGCAGGGAAACTTTTTGCACGAAAACTTAATTGCAATATTAACTCTATTTATATGTACGTACCGTTGGTAGAGCCCCTCAAGACCTCCTGAAAGACCCCGGGCAAAAAAGTTACTTCTGCGATGGCTGCAACTTAATTAAATTTTCGCATTGCAATTGTTCCCACTTTGGTTGATGCTGCCTTTTGTTGAAATTTCACGCTCGTGACATGGTTAATTAATTCATTTACTTTCGGGCATATTCCGAGAAGAATGGAAACGGAAACATCAGCGTAGACTGGGAAAACAAAGTGGCATCGATTATGCTAATGGCCCGGGGGGAAAAGGCGTGCTTAAAGACAGATTACTATTTTCGCAGCTCAAATTAAAGGAGCGCCGGGGATAAAGAGGATATTAAGTGTCCGGCGAGGACTCCAGATCCATCATCGCGAAGTTCGCTGTCCTGCCAGCCAGGACTCCCAACCGTGACTTCGTGACAGGGCGTTAATCAATACGCTCCGCTGCCTCTTGGTCATTATGGAATGCAATATTCTGCACTTTTGCCATGGTGTATTTATAAACTGCACGTTACCTGCTAACGAGCCCTCATTTGTTGCCAATAAAGTCACAAAAGCTGGAAACTTCGAGCGGCTATAATGACGACAAATGGCATTCGCAAATGCAGCCAGTTTCCTTAGAAAATTCATAGCAAAATCCAAATAAGAGCCATTCGATAAATTATAGTTGCAGGAGGCTTTGGAAATAAGTTTTGTGTAAAATAAAGATCATTGGTTAAGAAACACCTTCCACCTAGTAGTTATACTCAATATGTATACATATATCTGCGAGACTGCGATACAAGGTAATAACTATTTTTTTAATCAAGGTAAGTTAAGTATTTTCCAAGTTTTAATTAAAGTCTTTTGAATATATTGCCATTTTAATGTTTTCTTATTTACATTTCGCATTTTCTCCCCTTGCTTTTAACAGACAAAAAGGAAACATTACGTATACGCAGTAATGATTATACCCGTTACTCGTAGAGTAAAAGGGTATATTGTATTCGTGCAAAAGTATGTAACAGGTAGAAGGAAGCGTTTCCGACCCTATAAAGTATATATATTCTTGATCAGGGTCACTAGCCGAGTCGATATAGCCATGTCCGTCTGTCCGTCTGTCCGTCTGTCCGTCTGTCTGTCTGTCCGTATGAACGCTGAGATCTCGGAAACTATAAAAGCTAGAAGATTGGCATTTTGCATGCAGATTCTAGGAGTTCCTACGCAGCGCAAGTTTGTTTCAAAATGGTGCCACGCCCCCTTTAACGCCCACAACTGCTTATATACGATTTTAAAAATTTAAATATTTCGGAAAAGTAAAAATGCAGTTTTATTGTGTTTATCAATACCTATCGAAATGTAGAAGAAATTTTTCAAATCGGACCATTCGTTAAAAAGTTATGCGTGATCAAAGTTTCTATCTCCATCTCCCTCGCACTCCCTTTACCTGAGTAACGGGTATCTGATAGTCGGGGCACCCGACTATAGCGTTCTCTCTTGTTTTAAATTAAATCCCCCATGGATCCTCAAGTGCACGGACAACAAATGAAATCACAATTATCTCAATATCTCACGTGCAGAAATACATCATCCCATGCAGTGAGCTGCAATCATAAATACCAATTAAGCCATTACAGTGCAATTATTTCCGGTCGCACATTGTGTCAACAGCCGAACGAAACGATGGAAAATCAGCTGTAAAATATTTATGTTTATTATTTTTCCCTCCTCTTGAATGCGTGGAAAATGCACAGCAGAGAAATAAAATAAGCGAATAAGAGGGAAACGTGTTTGAAGGTGAGCTTGATGGATAACTCGAGAGGCGATTGTGACATGAAATATAACTCAATGCGGATTGCGCGGAATGGAGGGGTGAGAATTCCATCATCTCTACGAGAAGATGATCCGGGGCTTATCCTTCTTACTTCAACAATGAAGAAGGGGGTGTATATGTTATTTGTTGGCCATTTGTTGACAAAAAAATGAAATGAATTGTCTGCAGAGCTACTTTTAAGACCAAGATGTTTAAAAAAGAGTGTTTATGAAATAGTTTTCAAACTACAATAATATTTTTCTGTTAAGTTATATTTTTGTAAGGTGTAAATTATATATCATTGTAAAAACGACTATATACTTTTGTGAATTATATTTTTTTAAGCCCTTTTAAGTGGTGTTAATCTTTTGAAAATGCAAGATGCTGTTGCAAAGAGCCTTTATTACAAACACATTTTGCGGTAGGATTAGAAATAAATTAGAATTACAAAATTAAGAACTTTTTTATTGCTCTTTTGCAGTGTCAAATAATCATAAATCAATCAATAAGTAATCTACGGTACCATAGTGGTCGACTTGCCTTAACTACAGCTGAGTTTTTTCCTTTTTTGGTGAGCGTGATGTGTTCGCATTGTGCATTGCTTTTTATGAGAAATTTATTAGCATATGTTTCTGCGAGCGCATTCCTCGCGACGATGATGATAATGATGATGATGCTGCTGCTGTTGAAGTTGCCCATGTCAACGAACCCGCAACTTGGTAGTTGTTGCTGCACCCAGTATACACAATAAAAAATAGTTATTAGCAGTAAGGAAAGTGTAATATTCAATCAAATATTTGTATTGGGCTTATCGATAGCAAAATAGGTAGCTCTTCTCTTATTATTAAATACACTTGTCTGTTTAGTTCATTCTTATATAACGCATACAATCAACCTGTTTAAATTAAAGCCAATCGATCAATATTAGGGATCTGTTTTTTCAGTGTAGGTGTGCCACCTTGTGATAAGGCAGACACTAATTCCGCGGCATGCCCCGCGACAATAAAATAGCAACAAAGGCACATGAGATGGGGCATTGTGTGTTTGCCACATGGCTAAGCCAGCTGCCTGTCTACTCATTTTTTTCTGGCCTAAACCATTCGAGTTGACTGCCTTTCACTTTCCGCTCGGCTCGCAAACAAGCCGACAAACCAACCAGCCGACAAACAAACAAACAAACATCGCTGACTGGCTGGCCAGTCACGAAAGTGTCGTCTTTACTTTTGCTCTTTTTTTGCTCTTTTTTGTTTATGGCATTATTAACCCGTTTTCCTAGTTTCTCAGGGCGATTACGTCGCCGGTCGCAGTCTAGCATAATATTGCAATTTACCTGGTCGAGGAAGCGACGGCACGAAGATGCATTCGCCATTCGAGTTCACTCATGGGGATGGGTTCGAAAGTGGGGGCATTCGGAATGTGGAAAGTGAATGGACAGGGGAAGATATGTCTTCCAGGTGTCTGGTTTCCGCTTGGCCATAGAATGGGTTTGCAACCATTTAAAACTGAGTTCAAAATCTGGAATTTTTTATAAATATAAAGTCTATTAAATATTTTATGATGATACCAATAAACAAATATTTTTGTTAAATTAGGTGTATTATTAAATGCATTTTAAATGTTTAACAAGCATTAGGTAATTAGTTAGATGTTATTCAAATAAAAGCTCATAAGATTGGAATGATACATAAACAATGAACATAATAATAAACAGATATTTTACAAATTGGTATTTAACAATGGTGTTTATATATTTTCCCTATACGAATTTGCTTACAATGAGAATGATATTTTTATAGTTTTTATATTTTGTAGCATACTTTTTGACAAATGCATTTATAACACTTAATTGGCAGAAGTTAAATTATATGTTTTTCATTAGAAAACTCTTTTAAGCCATTTTTAAAGATTCATTAGACCTTGCCAAAATAATTAATAGCTTTTCGTCGCGTTTTAGAAACGTAAAAAAGTTCAACACCAATTAAGATGATTTGAGAAATTACCCAATTCAGCTATCAAAAACTCAGCTGTCTGAACTGAAAATAAATACAAGCTCATCGTCAGGATACAGTATAATCAGCAGGGGACTCTGCAGAAAATAAGTAGGAGGTTGTCAAAATCTTATCAAATGCCCCCAGACGGCATTCGCCTGGTAGGGATAAACAACAAAGGATAAGGTGGAAATAAAAACCAAAGGGATGTGAGGTCCCTGCCTTATTAATTTTCATAGCACACACACTTCCAGGGCAGGCGACAAAAACCCCATTTTATGTAAATTTCTGTGAAGCATTAGAAAGTCAAAATGCTAAGAAAAACAAAAATACTAATGATTTACCCATGTATAATCCATACAAATGGCACAGCAGCGGGTGGAAAATGTTGTCCTTGAGCTTAATGTCAGTTCGGTTCAGTTCCTTCGCTGGGGTACACAGACTTTTCCACCCAACTGTCATTGTCTTTTGACATTCGTGGATTTTTGGATTTTGCGGGGGGAATGAAACGTGACATATGCAAAAGGGTTAGGCGATTAATTTCAATAGACAATATGCGTTTGAGATATATTTGTGTTCGGTTATTTCTGGGTATTCTACTCCGCGTGTCTTTGTGTAAATATGTGTATGCTAATATGAATTTATGTCGTTTGCCTTATTGGCAGTCATCCGACGCGTGGGCTGGAATGATTTTAATCTGCCGATTTGAAAGTTCCATTGAGAGTGAAAAGTGAATCACAGATTTTTGACAGGTTCGGGTAAGCCTGGGAACCTACATTGGGGAAATGTACAAATATGTATTCTTTTGAAGAGGAAATATATCTTTGATAAAGAGCTAAAGAACACTATTTGCTATATTTGGCTTTAAAACAATCACAGCAAGAAATGTTTCCAAAAAAATGGTTAATTCATCATCAAGTACTTATAAACATCCATTAATTATTTTATGTAGTTTTTTCTTTATTTCAAATTAAAATTTCCATAAGGAAGTTTAAAAGTACAAGATTTATGGTACCTTTCTTTGGAATTCAAGGAATTAAATAAAATGTTTCCCAGCTGCAATTCACTCTGTTTCAACTTGTCAAAGGTTGAAGGACCACTTGTAACGGTATTTGCATTTTGAAATACCCAAAACAAGGTCCGCGCATGCGCAAAAGGAGAGAAAATATAAAAGAGAGTTCTCTCTCTGTTAGCCAAAAAGCACCCTTAAAATTGAGGGAGAGCAAAACAGTAGGAAGCAAAGGGTAACAAAATACGGAAATGCGCGACAAAAAAGAAGAAGAAAAGTTACTTCATCAAAAAAAAAACAGAGAAAGAGGGAAGAAAACAACCCGAAACAGACACAAAACAGACAACGGGATAAAAAAGTTCAGTCTGTCGAATGAAACGGAAAACGAAAGTCGACGCGTTGTAGCAACTAAATAAATGATAAATTTATAAGTTAAACAACTTGATGTTAACATATTACCATTAATTAAACGTATATTTTTGTACACACGCCTTGTTCAAATAATCTAGCATACAGCAAAACACCAAAGTGCATTTAAAACCAACAAAAATTATGTAAAAACGCAAGCAATAGTAAAAAAATCATAAATCCATTAATCATCAAAAAAGTGATAAAATAACGTGTTCACGACGTATTTTGAGTGTAAGCAAAAATTGCAACTAATCAATGTTAAGGCATTTGCATTTGTTTGTGTTAGCGTTTGCATTTACCATTCTGCATTTTGCACTTGTGCAGTTTGTTTGTTAAAAATCGAAGGCAGACAAACAAAGTCGAAAGGGGCGCGTGCCAAAAACAACAGTGGTGCTATATGGTTATATATATATGTAAATAAGTACGTATGTATATTTATACGGCGGATGGAGCAGCTGATGGACAGTTTGTTATGAAGCCCCATGGGAAAAAGAGAGAGAGAGCCGGGGTTGCCTATCAAAAGTTTGGGCATCGTTAATCGCGAGAGAGCGCCTCCCCAACCCCAGTACTTGGGGTAGTGAAAGATAGAGAGAAAGGGTGTTACGTTGAGAGAGAACCAAGGCCGGCATTGCAGTGCAACAAACCCAAAAGAAAGAGAGTGAAAGAGCGTTAAAGAGCGTTAAAGTATACTCCCAATGAAAAATATTAGAAATCCTTAAGGATTTGCTAGGAATCTTAGCTTTCCTTACTAATTTCATAGTCATAGGAATAAAAGAAAATCATTCCAGGTTAACAAAGTAAAAAAAGTAGGGCGCTTCATCTCAAAAAATTAACAAATCTATTTGATTATTTTCTTAATTATAATAAAACAATATAAATGGTTCTAAGCATCACTCATTGAAACTATTATTACGGCAAAGAAATCAAGTTTATTGGAATCAAATGATATTTTATGTGTAAACTTTTATATTATATTATATTATATTATATCAAATCTGTCGGAAAAAGCACTAAGTAATTAATGTTAAGTCCTGAAAAGTCTTTGAAATCTCGGCTTACAAAAATCCCTTGAAACTAAAAATTCGTTATATTCATGTCTTAAGTGCAGAACAGCTGCATTATTATGCTTATTATTTTGAGGGAAGTCTGTTAACTGAGCCTCCACATACTTAAGTCCTATTCAAATTGCAATAAATCTGTTCGTACACACCCACACAAAACATATTACTTAATGCCGGCGATCAGCTCCTTTCGCCATAGTCTGTCATTACGACGTTAAGTATACGCACCAAGGACCCTTCAGATTTCCACCTGTTTTCGTCTTTCCACACGATTTGCTACCCCCACCATCCTCTTGATATAAATTGGAACGAATTTCGGCGGTTGCAAGCAAGACTTCCTGCAGAACTTGCCACAAATGAAGTGACTAATGCAATTATGCATTAATTTGCGGCAGCATCACGCCTCCTCACAATATTTTCAACATTTCCGCAGGATGGCAAAAGGGGTGTGACAAGGGGGAGGAAGCGAGGACAGCGAGAACAGGAAACTTTTGCGCCAGCATTTGACAAAATACATTTACACTTTGATTTCCGTGAGAAAGAGGGTGGTGGCAAATGAAGAAATTGAAAAGAGATGCACTGAAAAAGTGGTTTTTAAAAGTCGATCTTTTAAATAAAAAAGATCATAAGTTGAGAAGCAATTACAATAAATTTGATAATTATTTGATTCAATGATATAATATAAATATATTTCGTAAACAAACAATTTAAAGTTAGAAGTCTGTCTGTTAGAAACTCTAAAATTGTTCTAAGTATATCACACTCACCTACACACATATATCGACTGAAGGAAACGAGATGACAGTTAAATGTGCAATCCAGTTGAGATTCAGCTGCTTTCAACACTGAGGTGAGAATCCCACACACGTACGCAAACACACACACACACACACACTCACACTACTGTGGCAAATGGTGTGCAATCAAATGGATGTGGCCAGGCAGCCATAAAAACGAGAAGGAGCAGACAGGAAGCAGGAGCAAAAGGAGCAGAATCAGTAGCTAAAAGTGTGGCAAAGGGGAGGCGAACGAACACCATCTCAAGGTAGCTGCAACTCATGCTACATTTAGCCAACTTTTAATTATCGTACTTGAGCCGAAAGTCGATTCGAGACAAGGATGTGGCTGCGAAATACACATAGTGTTGAGAGCACCCACTTGGAACTGGTTTACTTGGAAATAATAAATGAATGATAGGTTCCTAAGGTTTAAAAATTAGTTACGGATTGTACCACTGGGCGAATGCGCAATATTTTTATAATTCGCAGCTGAAGATATCATTCTAAAACTGAAATAAAAAGGTTGAAAGGTTTAACTAGATTTCGAAAAATGTATAAAAAAAGCTTTTTGAGTTCTTAGTCTTATAAATAACACAAAAAGTAAATTGAACTGGATCCCAAGGAAAATGCACCCAACACAGCTGCCGTCTGCAGCTTTTGCCAACTTTAAGTTAATTGTCTGAGTGGTAAAAGAGCAATCATGCGTGTGTGCAAATACATCTGCGAGTATCTATGTGTGGCATGCAACTCCGACTAACGGTATCTGAGCACATACATATGCTACCCAATCTGTCAGTTTCTGCTGTTGGCTTTTCTTAACTTTTTCCCCGATGCTAAATGCTCTAATTACGCCTAATGGAAAACCCGCACGCACACAGCCAAACGAATATGCGCTTTTGTGGCGTAAGTGTGTGTGTCTGTCTGCATTTGTATTTGTGTAATTATTCGAGTATTCTTCAGTTGGCTGTCTTGTTTCCTTTCCTTTCCCTGTTTCCCGATGGATGTGTGCATATTCATGACTTTGTTGCCTGTTCGTTGAGTTTTTAAGCCAATTTAAATGGGCGGAGTGGTCGGAACTAAAAGAACCCACTTGTCCATCTTTCCTATTCCCCGGCATCCCTTTTTGGCTTGCCCCACATACGCTATTTATAAATAAAACATATAGTTTTTACAGCTAGTTCACGTGAGCGAGCTGGAAAAATAAAAGGCAATCTCACCAACTGACCATTGTTGCCGGGGAAACGTTTCCTTTTTTCGTAGTTGAGTCAAATCTGCATAATTGAAAATTGTTCTTGCAATTTAAATGAATATTTCATTAGATGCATTAAAAAAAACAAGCCGGGAAAATTGCATTAATAGGGAAAAACCAAACAACAATTTAACTTTGCCAAATGTAAATGCAGCCGGCCGTCATAAATTAGAGATAGCTAAATTTTTCATTTGTGGTATAACTAACTCAAAAACTGTAAACCAATGGAAACTAATGAAATATTAATCATTGTAAATAATAGCAAATTGCTGATAAAAGTTTAGAAGCAATGGAAAAGCCAATCCTACTTTTATTTTAACAACCAACTGGTGAGGTCCTACTACTAAACTGAATTTAAATATGCAAATTATTTAGTCGTTTCACAGAAACGTAATGTTGAGAATATATGGCCTACTAAATAATATAAAATTTATGTGACTCTTGACCCATTAACGTTAACGAAGTTTATGTAAATATAAAATAGCTCGATACCAGCCATTCTTGCGCCATTTTCAGAAATTACCAAGTTTTATTTTTACGCATCAATATCATTTTGTATATATTTAAAGTACGAACACCTTTTAGTTTTTGCTTTCAAAATACCTACTTTTACATTTTTGCACCGATTTAAAAATTCCTTTACTTTCATAAAAAAAGAAAATGCTAAAATGTGTTGAGTGAACGTATTATAAATTGATAAATAAAATGAACAACAAGCAAACATTTGCTGTCCAAAAAGTGCTAATTTGAATTCATAAAACTGAAGGTAACCGCACACCGCGTATTCAGCTTGCTCTCGTTCAACTTTACCTTTGTCTGAAGGAAGGAGTACACAATAAAAAATCCAATGGCAATATTTAAAATAAAAAGATATTAGTTGTCTTTTCCTACGAAAAATCATTACCTGACTCCTAGAATGGTTTGTTTCACAATTGATTTGAAAAATAGTTTATTTCTATTTCTTAATGAAGATATTAATTAAAATCCAATTGATTATTTTTCTATACCTTTTTTTTCTGTGCACAAAATGCGAAAACTGTCTAATACTTGGCGGCCAAAAGCCCACTTCTAGGCAAACAAAAACAAAGCAAGTAATTTAATCAAGACAGCGAAGATATAGAAGATGGGCGTCGAACATGTTGCGGTCGAACCGCCTCGAACGCAACTCTTATACGGCTCACACCCAATTCGAATCGGCAGCATAAAATATAGGCGACCGCTGCGCTTCTTGGCCATTTGTCGATGTGACGCCGTTTGCCGCGTGTCTCGTCTGCCAAAACTCCAGATTTCCTTCTGAACCTGGCCCAAAAAAACGAACCAACCAAGTCGTCGCTTTTTTGGTGGCAAAACGCGGCTGCCACGGGCAGCGTTTCAAATCCAAAAAAAATCGTGTTAGCAACAGTCGTTATAATCGACAAAACGGTAAATGCAATATAATAAGAACAAGTGAATGGCGAACGGTAGAACGATAAAACAATACCAATAATGGTTGTGAACAGACAGTGGTCAATGGTGGTTAATTCTTGTGACTTGCACACCAAAACAATACAATAAATAAAAGAAGTGAATTGTTGTTATCTTATCTCACAATCGTAACACGCTGCGTATGCGTAATGCTTAGCAGAGGTTGAGACCCAAATTGAAATACACTTAAATCAAGTTGGCCAACAGCTGTTGTTCACTTTCCCTTTTCCCACCGTTTGCCCAGAAATAAACCAAATTGAATCGTTACCGTTTTTGGATTTGGGAGCCTTTAATTAGCATCCATTAAAAGTGTGTGATGTAATTTTTAGAGGGTCTTTGAATCTTTTGAATTATATTTTACCATGTTGTGAACGTGGTTGTTGTCTTATCAGGTTGCTAGGTTGCTAGGTTTTCCCTCCAATAAGCCCTCTTGGATAAGATAAATAGTCCAAACAGTTTATAAAAAGAATATTTCATATATAAACAAATATTTCGCAGTTTTCTAACACAAGAATGTGCCGTTTTATTTACAAATTTAAAAATCAATTTTTGGACAACAATTATAAAATATTTTAAAAATGTATAGAGTTGCATTTGAATATTTTTGATTTATTAAAATTTGATTGATAAAAAACTCAGTTTTTTAATAATAATAGTATCCAGAATGCAGAAACATTCCGTCAATAACGAAAAATAAACGCGCAACATTTGCGAAAAAGTCCCCGTGGGCAATGTTTTTGTGAAAGGAGAGAATTAAATGGCAAAACCATTTAAAGCTTCAGATAATCGGTTTGCATTCATGAACAGGCCTAATTAAATTCAATTGAATTAAGCTGAACAGAGTTGAACAATTAAAACGCAAACACAATTAAACCAAATGAATCGAGTGAAGATGGAAATGATAGAAAATAGTGCAAAGAAAAAATTGGAATGAAAACACAATTGAAACAGATACGAAAATTAAATATATATATTGTTTACACTCATCTCAATGCTTTTGTTCTGCCTCCAGTGAAAGCCGCATAATTCATTTGCCAAAACAACCACACCAAATAGTAAATAAATAAATATCGAAGTGAACGTGATACGTCCTCAACCCAATTAGGAGTTAAATATATAAATAGAAGCTGTCCAAAAATGCGTCGCAACATCAAATTGATCGTGTTCGTGAGCATCATATGGATGTTCGTGATGGTCTACTACTTCCAATCCAGTACGGAAAAGGTAAGTCTCAAGATATTTTTGATTCAGAAGAAATATATATATATTTTCGGTGGTACTAACTCAACTTAAGGGAACTTATTTTCAATGTAATGAGTGTCTACTGTATCTCATTTACTTTCATATTACATCATCTACTATATCACTTTCATTTTCTTTTGTCAGAACTTAAAACGTCAGGCGTTCTTCCATTTTATTTGTCTATATTACATTTGTAGTGGATGGTTGTCACTTTTAAAGCTTACTTTTCGAATAATGCAATGTCTGCAAAAAAAGGTGTCCAACTTTGAAGCGGATCCATCCTTCCTCTTCCGTCTGAATCATCATTACCATCTTTTGCCACGAACATTTTGATGATGGCATCGCAGAGGTCCGTTGCGTATGCCGCTCTGCATAGTAATTATTGGATTGCCACCGTACATAGCCTGCCACCGGCTGGATAACCCATTGTTTTCTCTTTTCCTCTTTCACACCCTCTCACCCACCTCGTAATTAGCTCCCGTATATCTTGCCCACCTGTATTTTTGTCGCTTACTTTACAAGTTTTAATTCGTTTTTTTCGGCTTGTCAGTTGCCAGTCATATAACAAACTCATATACTATTGTTAGCAGTTTGTGGCTATTTATTAGGGAAATTGTGACAGTTTTGGGTTGCAAAAAGGTTTGTTTGCGGGTGTCTTCTTATCAGAAGTTGTGCTTTTTAGTGCTGAAAATAAAATAACATTTTTGGGTGTCATAAAGTAAACAAATAAGCATTATCTTTATGCATAATACCTCTTACATTATGTCAGTCATACTATTTGGGTCAAGGAATACCAAAGCAATACCTTTAAATGAGCATTATGTTCGACCTTTTCTTAAGTTGCTTACATGATAAAATATTTTATTAAAAAATCAATTTGATTTTCTATCAATTCTACTTTTTCAACCTATTCCACTTATATCTGCAATTTATACTTACTTTATTATGTGGCTGTAAATTGTATTTGTCTCCGACTCACGTGTACTTCAATTGAATTTGGTTTCTTATGTTTACTTATTTATCCAACCAGCAAGAGCAACGGCAAATTTTGTTTGTGTTTTCTGCAGAAAAAATAAATATTTTTCAGCACGACAAGGAAGAAATTCACCCTCACATGAAGCGAAATGTCAATTTATTTCAGCAATTTCAAATATATTTTTTACTTTATTTTGTTAGCGTGTGAAGAGAAGGGAAATTACATTCCCAATAAAATAAATAAAACAAGTGGCATCGCAAAGTAAGAGTGGGTGGCAAAAACATTGCGTGCAGCACATTTTTTTATAATGTTTTAAATGTGTTAAACAAAAAATCCTTTAAATTTATTGACCACTTTGAGAGATGTTCTGGCATTCATAGCCTTTCTGTTATCAGCAACATTACATTTTTTATGCTTTCAAAAAAAGCTACGTAGCTACTGGGTTGGAACATTTTTTTAAAAAGGAGCAAAAGTTAAAAATGACAAACAAGTTTTAAATTATTTTAAAAGCTTTTTGAGACAAGCGGTCATGCAATAATACGATAAATTGCAAATGGATTTTCAGAGCTTGACGAATTAAGGGTTACCATTTTAATGATCAATTTGTGCAGTATATTTTTATATAGTTTCGGAAATTGTAATTACTAATGTGAATAAGTTTGTATTCGATTTAAAACGTGAAGGCGAAAATTTAAATTAACCATTTTTATTCAACTGTATTTGTGGGCTATAGGTATGCAAAATTTAATAAGTGTGAGAACCCAATTCAATTAAGCTCTGTTAATTACACTTTTGATCTCTTACAATGATTAAACAGTGGAAAACGATAATTGCGGAAAAGGCTGCAGCAAAGCAGAGTGTTTAAAAATTGAAACGTAAATCTGCACAAATGAAGCCGATTATGGGGGAAATGTGAGCATATAATTTCACAGGCTCTCGCCCCGACGTCATCATTGCCATCACCCTCGTCATCGCCATCGTCATGGTCAAAAGCGGAGTTCCAGCCACTTGTGGTCCTCGCATTTCCCTCATGGAGCCCCCACAGCAATCATCTTTTTACCACCGCACCGAAATAATTTTTTATGTAAACTTGATTTATTTGCCTTTTTTGCACTGCGAATGAAATACAGGAAATGCAGCCACAGTGCACTCACTGCACTCTTGGTCATTGGTTTTTTAATAATTTTATTTTTAGTTGTATTTCCCACTTTTGATAAGCTGTCCACCACTCGAAGCTCGTTAAATTTTTTTTTGTTCCAGAGAAAGCCAAATTAATCCAACAAACTAGATAAGATTACTCGTGTTTTCTGATCTGCTGAGTGTGTACAATTTGAGATTATCAGAAGATAGATTGTGGGTGGTTTTATAAAGAAATGTTTATGAAAAGAAATCTCTACTTTGGTTTTTTTTTAATAGATTGCAGCTCCTTTGTTATGGATTACAGTCAAGCACTTCGAACAAGTAAAGTGGTAATATTTTTGAGCTACGAGCTAATTAGCGATCTTTTTTAATGATTTTTTTTTATATTTGATATCATTTAAAGCTCACTGTTCACTTATCCAGTTTGCCATTGCCTTCCATTTTTAGAGACTTCCGATCGATGGCTTACATCTTTCTTCTCCAGTTTTGCCATTCAATGACATTTCATTCATAAAAACATATCAACGTTTTCTGCCATCTCACGACCGACTCAAAACGAGAGCGCCAAATGGTGTTGAATGGAAAATTAATCACAAAAAACGTGCACACAAGTCAATCACACATTAATTCCATTTAATTGTTAACAGCGGGGTGTTGGTTACATAACCGATTGATTAGTTTTCGCCTTTTTTGCTGGCCTTCTTTCTTTACGTGCGCTTGTGTTAATTACTTTGGTTAACCGTTTGAAATTCCCGCAGCTTCTCAAAATAGAGTTTAAAATTAAACTTTCTCTTTTGTTGCCAAAGTTTTCCACTTTCGTCTGAGGCCATGTTTCGAAGAGATTTAAATTAAGAACAGTGAAGAAAGTATCTTGTGTCAGAATATAGTTAGGAACTCTAATCAAGTGAATCAGGAGGTTTATTAAGACAAATTCAATACACTTTATTTGCATTTAATGTGACGAATAGATTTGGTTTATGTAGCTTTATATAAATTCTTCTCTTAAAGTTGAAATTTGTTTTCGGGCTCTTTGTTTTATGCCCTGGGAAACTATTTCCAATGCAATAGTTTTGCAACGTACTCTGAGTGTTTTTATGCTGTACACTCCAAGATGTTCCAGCATCATTGCTCATATGCAAATGAAGCCATCATCTATGCAAATTCAGCCAGAAACTTTTCACAGAAGTTTACTTTTCGATTTACTCACATGCGGCACTCAAAAATTCTATTATAACGACTGCTATTTAACTTTTATGGCCTTCCCGAAAAGGCAGGAAAAAAAGAGTCAAAATGTGTTATAAATATTTCAAGTTCAAATTAAAATACTTTCGAAGACCTTAACGCCTCATGAATTCGATTTATGGCCCTGCATTTCACAGAGTGGACTATAAAAAACACTAGTCTGTATACAAAAAACCAAATCTGAATGGCTGCAGAGAAAAAAGTGAACTTAAAATTTGCGTGACAGAGCAAGTTACGCTCTGGTTGACAATCTACATCGCATTACCAACAGCTGGGAACAAAAAAGTCATTGGAAAAGAATGCAAGAACCGGCAAAAAAGTAATTTTCTCTTGAAAATGCTCGAAATTAATTTCAATTAAATTCAAACGACGTCGATGGTCGAGCTCAGAAATCGAATTGATTTTAATGGTTGATAATAATTATTGTGAAACAAATGACGAAAGCAGAGCGATAAAACAGCTTTGAGAAATTTGATTGGAAAGTATTGACTTCTTCAAATGAGTTTTACTGGAGTCCCCTGGGAACCGAATGCCCCAAATACTTTACACGGAAAGAAAATGTATATTTGGTGATAAGTCAATTTCAAGGCCTAGCAAAATAAAAAAAAAATTGAATTGAATATACACTCTTATATGGTACACGTTGTTCTTTTATTTTCCGCTGAGTTTACATTTTTATATTAATGTATTTCTTAGAACACCAGGTCACTCAAAAGCCTATACCAATTAATTTCCCCATCAAGATTTAACGACAGTTCTCTTGGCCAACCGACAAATTAGCATTTTATCGAAAAACTCGTCTTGGACTTTTTAAGTTTCGGCTGTCAATGACAACTGGCCTACCCAAAACAACTCAAGACCCCAAGTCGCCCAGTTGTATTTACAAAGTGTAGATGCTACTTTGGCATTTGGTGAGCGCTTTGATTTACTATGAATAATTAACGATGTTTATCTGCAGACAGGCTTGACTTTTGATTTTGTTTGACTTATTCGTGCGCAAGAGTGCGGGGAAAGGGGTTCTACCAGATTGGAGGTCACAGTCGGCGCAAATGACAATCTTCTCGCTCGACCGGCTATGGATATACATTTTTGAATGGCCAGGGGCAAAACCGGTTATCTGGCCCTATATTGCCGCTGGCCTATAGTTTTTCATCGGACCATCTGATGCTGTTGTTGTTTTTTGTGTTGCTGCCGGCCTTTGAGTTGCTGCGGAGTTGCTCATGTTGCTGCGGGGGGTGCAGGTGTTGCTGCGGGGGATGCTGATGTTGCCGCAGTGGCTCGAAATCCCCTTATTCCTTGCAGCTTCTGTTGTTGCTGCGGATTTCACATTGCTGCGGAGCTGTGTGTTTCTGTTGGTATGTTGCAGCTAGATTTGTTCCCTTCTCGGCGTTGCAACTTTTGATTTTGCTGTTGCTGCTGCTGCAACTGCCATGTTCTTTATTTTTTCCTTGGCAGCGAATGCCGATGCAGAAGCCTTGTCCTTTACAGCGGTTGCCGCAGCCGTCGACTTCTCTTTGGCCGCAGTGGCCGCCGCCGATGCCTTCTCCTTGGCCGCCCCTGCGGTGGCCCCCGCTTTTGCCTTGGCCTCCTGGGCCGCCAATGCAGCAGCTTCTTTGGCAGCAGCGGCCGCCTCTCCTGCTTTTTTCTTGCCCTCGTCCATTACGCAACTTAACCGCAGCCAAAGCCCAACGCATCGGGACAAGGTCGTCTGGTTTCGCTTGTGGTCCCAGCACTTCAATCGCTGATCTGCTGGTGTCGGGGTACACAGATAAAAAATGTGTTAAATTTCATATTAGTTACTGTAAGCAGATAAGTACGTTTGACTTTGAAGCCTGGAGCTCAGCCAGGATTTTAATTTGATTGAAAACTAGAGTGGGTGCTTTTGTAGGTCACACGGCAACACATTTTTTGTCAAGTTAAGGAAGAAATTGAGTGAGGCTAATGCACCAATTAAAAATAACTATCTAGTCTAAAGTATACAAAGTATGCACAATGTTTCATTTACTAACAGTAAAGAATCTCTCGATATTTAAAATATGTTTTTTTTTTAATTCTCTTATTATACCCTTGCAGAGGGTATTATAATTTTGGTCAAAAGTGTGCAACGCAGTGAAGGAGACATCTCCGACCCTATAAAGTATATATATTCTTGATCAGGATCACCTCCTGAGTTGATATAGCCATGTCCGTCTGTCCGTCTGTCCGTCTGTCCGTCTGTCCGTCTGTCCGTCTGTCTGTCCGTCTGTCTGTTTCTACGCGAACTAGTCTCTCAGTTTTAAAGATATCGAATTGAAACTTTGCACACACTCTTCTTTCCTTTGCACGCAGTATATAAGTCGGAACGGCCGGGATCGGCCGACTATATCCTATAGCTGCCATATAACTGAACGATAGGAAACGCCATAACTCTGGTGTTTGTAAAGTTAGGAAGTTGGGATTTTCTATGGCTTTTTTATTTGGCCAATTAATTCGACCTGCCGAATTTCATAAGGATCGGCCGACTATATCCTATAGCTGCCATATAACTGAACGATAGGAAACGCCATAACTCTGGTGTTTGTAAAGTTAGGAAGTTGGGATTTTCTATGGGTTTTATATTTGGCCAATCAATCCGACCT
Source organism: Drosophila fuyamai (assembly GCA_018153365.1). Taxonomy (NCBI): domain Eukaryota; kingdom Metazoa; phylum Arthropoda; class Insecta; order Diptera; family Drosophilidae; genus Drosophila; species Drosophila fuyamai. The sequence goes on from JAECXW010000878.1 coordinate 1,503,057, forward strand.
ACCAAATTTTATAAGGATCGGCCCACTATATCCTATAGCTGCCATATAACTGAACGATTGAAAATGCCATAACTTTGGTGTTTTTAAAGTTAGGTAGTTGGGATTTTTATGAGTATTAAGAATGCATCATATGAATAATTTTGGAGAATATTATTTACAGAATATTCTGCAAGGGTATATCAACTTCGGCTCCGCCCGAAGTTAGCTTTCCTTTCTTGTTTTTGAATAATAAAGTTGAGGATTCTCAGATGTTTTTCTTGTTATTTAAACCGGTCACCGCTATTGCCAATACTTTTGGTAGTTGCCTCGGGACCACTTTCAATTTCATTTGGCTGATTTTTATTGTTATTTTACAACTTGTTTGGACTACTTCCTATTGCGGTCAGCAGCAGAGACCCAAAAAAGACACAGTAATGATAAATGGAGTTTGGGGAAATGATTTCTTTTGTGGATGTCGAACACGAACTTTCAATAAACTTTTCATATGTTAGAAAAAGCTTATAAAAAGAAAGAAATCGATGATAAATAAAGCGATCTTATTTAAGGACTTCAATTTTAAAAGCATTGTTTTTTTAACCTTGCAGGGATATCATTATTTCAAACGTTTACAACGCAGTTAAGGGCAAATTTCCGACTCTATAAAGTATATATATTCTTGATCAGCAGTCTGTCCGTCCTTTGTAATTTTAATGTTGATCAATTTGTTGGCCCATTTTCAAGATGAGTAGTACACTTTGGACTTCCTTTCTTGCTAAATATAGTAATTGAAAGCTAAATAAATTAAAAGTAAATAAAGAAGACATTTTTAAGCCAAAGCCAATAGCTCATATATCTAAATATAAAGACGGCAAGGTCGTGACATCTCTCCTTACCAATTGATCCCAAACCATTAAATAAAACGTTAAAAACCCAAGTGTTTAACCTTTACCCACTTGGCCAACTAACACGCAAGCCCATGTATCTCCACCAGTGACCTAACATCACTTAACGAGGCTCGTCTCCAAAATAATGTTACAAAAATAAGCATAAAACGCCATAAGAGATTTGCGAGGGGACGCCGTGTTTGCCCAACACTCGTCACTTGGGCACGTCAACTTAACGTGTTTTGCGTCATAAAGTTCAAGTTCATTATGGCAACGAAAGGAGAAGACCTGCAACGCCGGCGAAATAACAAAATAACAAAACAACCAGTTAACAACTCGCATGATGAGGGAGTCCAGTGGCGCCCACAAGCCACCGAAAAGGAAAACAAAGGCGAACAGTAACAACACTTTGGTTAAGTGCTACTTGTCGGCAATTACACAAACAAACACGGCCAAACAAAAACACAGTCATAATTGTATGGCTTTTTTTGGGTATTAAATAATAATTATTTAATAATGGGCAGATGCCAAAGTTGGGAAACCAAAAAAAGACGGAGGAGCGTGGGAATGATGAGGGAGATGGATGCTGCTTGAATGTGGGTCAAAAACTGATACATTTATATGCCATGATGTATGTTATGACCTTTAAATGATTCAGTTCAAAGTACAACAAAATTAAAGTCAAATAAGATCCCTTTGAGAATTGGATTTTAAAAGTGAGATTTATGAAAATGTTTAGAGTATCTTAGTTAACGTCATTAAATGAATATTTGTTTGTTTTTTTCTCATGAATTTAACAAACTTTATAAGTAATATCTTTTATTATTTTAAAAACGCCCTATTGACATCTATTTTTGTAATTTCCATTCCTTTCGATTCCTACACAGTTTTTTATTACACGGCTTTCTCGGGGCTCATTTAAAATCAGCTCAGAAACCACTTTGACATTTTAATTTCGACGAGACCTTCTTTCGTGACTCATGATCGAAATACATTTAAATGTCAATTTAAAGATGATCATTTAAATGCGACTTTTAAGCCCAAGCAAGTGAAAGTACCGGTTCCAACGGCAAATGCAGACAATGACAATTGAACAAGTCGAGAAAGTCCGACCGAAGACAATTCAAATGCATGCGGTACGGTCCCCAATTGTCGGGCAACCGTTCGTACTCCGTTCGGTTTTATTTTATCTCCTCGAAGCCAACTGAATACCAAAACTCACTGGCGGGGTTTTCTTTCGAGGCCTGTCTTAATTTTTTACATTGCGATTTTCGGACATTTTCAGCCACTTAAGTAGTGGCATTCACCTCCGCTTTGTGTTCAGCTGTTGGCTTTTTCTGGTTTGCTTCTCCTTTTTTATGGCTAACAGTTGTAGATGTTGGCTTTTTGTTGTTTGGCTTGTTTGAATCGGGAGGAAAGGGCAAACTGCGAACATTTAGCAGTGATTGCTTTTGATTGGCCTCAGCTTGTCGTCATTTAAATATTAATCTCTGACAATAAATTAAATTAAAACGATTTTTGAAATTATGTTTATTTGCACTAATAAATCACAATCTCATTACATATAATAAATGCTTACCCCTCGCAAATTTCAGTGTCTTACTTAATCATTTAATTCGACTTGTCAGTTGTTAATTACAATTAGAAAGTGTTAACGCCATTATCAGATTTTTGAATTGCTCAACTGATTTATTGACCTCACTAGGGAAAATAGTAAACAATCACATATTGATTGGCAAATAAATCTCTTTCTCAATAGACCAGCAATGCGCCAATTTAAATGTTTAATCTGCCTGATTATCGTGATTGGCGTATTTATCGAAAAGCGGTTGATAATTCAGCCGCATCTATATTGCTAATAAACTAATTAAAACATTGCCAAATGAAATGAATGAACCCCAATTTCCAGTCCAAATAAATAAAGACCGCAGTGACCACGACCAATGGTTTTGGGTCATCTATATTTTGTATAAATTTCACCCGAGGCAAATAGTTTCCAGCTAGAATAGAAAAATGCCACTGCAACCAGAACCGAGATAAAGTTGTGTTCATTAATATGACTACACATTTGTCGTTTGTATTTTCTATCTATTTTTTTTGCTCCGATTGTCGCCAGCTTCTGGCAATTTGTCCTCCCCGGCGACCCTCTGCAAACAGTGCATCCATCAACCGATTGTTGAACTGTCTCAAATGTATCTCTTTGCATGCGATTGTATATCCCACAGCAGACCATGACTGAGCTCACTGTGGCCTGACTGATGACATGCGCCGGCCTCCCAATTCGCACAGTGTACCGAAACTGCTTGAGATAATAAACAAGAGAGAACGCTATAGTCGGGTGCCCCGACTATCAGATACCCGTTACTCAGGTAAAAGGAGTGCGAGGGAGATGGAGATAGAAACTTTGATCACGCATAACTTTTAAACGAATGGTCCGATTTGAAAATTTTCTTCTACATTTCGATAGGTATTGATAAACACAATAAAACTGCATTTTTACTTTTCCGAAATATTTAAATTTATATTTAAATAAAATCGTATATAAGCGATTGTGGGCGTTAAAGGGGGCGTGGCACCTTTTTGAAACAAACTTGCGCTGCGTAGGAACTCCTAAAATCTGCATGCAAAATGCCAATCTTCTAGCTTTTATAGTTTCCGAGATCTCAGCGTTCATACGGACGGACAGACGGACAGACGGACAGACGGACAGACGGACAGACGGACATGGCTAGATCGATTCGGCTAGTGATCCTGAACAAGAATATATATACTTTATAGGGTCGGAAACGCTTCCTTCTACCTGTTACATACTTTTGCACGAATACAATATACCCTTTTACTCTACGAGTAACGGGTATAATAAGATGGAACACAATATTTGCACTAAAAAAAAAACACATTTTTACATTTTTTAAAACATTTCCTTAAGCTATTGTTGCCAATGTGGTTAACACAATTGTAAGATTGAGTCAGAGAAAGCTTTTATTTTATTTCAGTGCAGCAAAAAGTAACATTTTCATATATCATATATTATTTAAAAAGTATTTAAATGAATTACCTACTTACATAAATGTTCTTGCATTCCTTTCACAACCTTTGCAAGCTTTCCATGTTTCACAAGTGGCTGAACAATATTTTATTTAGATATACACTGATCATATATTTATGATATAATTTGTAGAGGCTATCTTTGCTGGGACCCACTGTCCCTATCTATATATCTTCTTTATCCTATTTTTTTCGAGGGCGTTACCAGCTGCCGGACTCCTATTTGTGCTTAATCATTGAAAAGTCTACATGAGTCACCCATTCGCAGCCAGACCAAATGGAAAACAATCAAACAGAGACAGATAGAAACTGACATAATAGGAAAAGCAAAGGAAAAAGAACAATATCAGAGTCCACAATTAGTTATAGTTGTCTATCCGACTTCGGTTCAAGTCCGCGTTAATGGATGACCCACATTTGCGGCCACCAGTTGATTGTAAAATGCATTAATGGACGTAAGGCGTGAATTTCTCGGGCTAATTTCCAAGTTGGCCTTAATTGATTTTCTTCTCTCTTTCGGAAAGTCAAAGGTTGAACTGGAAGGCGTGGCCAAGCGCAATGAGGCATTGTTTGGGACCCAAACTCGACGCCCAGAAGACCCACAATTTATGCAAAGCACTTCAATATATTTTATGAAGAGATCTCTTGTCGCAACCCAGCAGCAGCAGCCCCTTGTCTTTTGGGTTTATGGCGGGGTTAGATGTTAGGCACTTAGGCAAAGTCACTCACAGTGGCAATTTGGGCGCAAAACATCCGCAAACACACAGGCCCGAAACCTCAAACATGCAACAGCTGCCGCCCGGTTGCAACTTGCAATTTATTGCAGCTTCATCTGCTTGGACCACTAACTGCAAATGATGCTCCAGAGTCGGGAGGAGCCACAAAATGTTTGTGTGCCCCAGCTATTATGCGCATCTCACGCCTCCGGGCAGAAATTTACTTCACAAAGCTTAAACTTTAATTGAAAAATATTGAACTTGTCTGGAAATGAGTCCTGTGTTCCACAGCGACTTAAAAAACAAACAAAGTTGAAATGGCAAACAACTTTTAAGTCGTAGCCCATCATAAAAAATATAATTAGAAAACCATTTGTTGTTTACTAGCAAAACAAGAATAATAATAAAAGGCATACATATCGTAAATATAGTAAAACTGAGCCATCTGCAAAACAATCTCCATAATTGGCAGCCATATAAACATGCTCCATTCGAATAATTCCATTCCAATAACTATAACTATGCAAGCTCGTTTGGCTGACTGATTTACGGCCTGACCTTAGCAGAAATGGAAAGGAAGATCAAAGCCCGGCAAAAGGCAAATAACTATATATATTTAATTGAGTTTTGCAAGACGAAGGAAACTTGTTGGCCGCCACTGCAGTGACTGTCATGAGGAAGCTAACCAAATAACACAAAAAAAGCAGAGACAACGAAGATGCCACACAAATTTTGCTACCAAAACAATTTGCAATTGTTGCTGCTGCTGATGCGGCCGCAATTTGGTTGGCATGGCACACAATTTCCATGCCACAGAAGAGTTGCATAACGCAGCTGCAGTTGCCACCACACAATCGTCCATCAACGGAAAATCGGGGGTGTGGAAAGCGGAGGCACATGTGAGTTTTCCCATTAACTTGTTGGGTCAATCCATCGCTGGTGTTGGCCAAACATAACAGATAATTATGCTTATGTTTGCTCGGAGGATTCGAGCCGCTTTCACGGGTCGTTTGGCACTTCTCTCGATTTTCCACCTTGTCTAGCCATTGACTCATCACCAGTTTCGTCTATGCCAACCATCTTCTGGTTGACATTAAACCCACAAAATGCCATCAAAAGAAGATACAAATCTCTTTCTTTTTGATGCTTTCGAAAATTAGCCATAGACAGACTGTGTTTTACAATCAATCATTAAAAACTGGAAAAACGTTTGTGTAATAAAAAAGCGGAAGTAAAACTGTCGAAAGTGTAATTTTGTTTATGATTCAGCACTTGAAAAATTATGTTTTATTTAGAAATTTTAATAAAGCTCTATAATAACATGTTCTTAACCCTTTAGTTTATAGTCAACACACAACTCAGTGTTCAATGAAACTTTCTGGGACAACTTTGTTGATTATTCCGATGAAATGTGAAACCCTTTCTGATAAAATAAACTTTGGCCGAACTTGCAGCGCGTGGCCCAAAATGTATGGTGAACAAACTGAATAACAAGATTTCTGGGCCCATGACATGTGGCATAAACAATTTTTATCTTGGGCGCCTTGGATTGCTTGTTTCTCTGCCTGCCGACAGAAGGAGCATTTGTCAATATTTTTGGTTTCGAATGGCGTGCATAGACTTTTAATTGAATTCTGTTGTTCTTTGGTTTATTCGAGGTTTTGCCCATTTGGGGTGTGGCCCCCAAAAAGCTCTGATTTGTAATGCAGAAAAAGAAACGGGAACCCGAAACAGATTGCAAAAAATGATAAAGTTTGGCTTGTTCGTCTCCTCGCATTTTCTTGTATGGGTGAAAACTAAATTTGATACGTTCCAATTACTAAATTATGCAGTTAGGAGCTCTTTCGATGTGAAAATCATTCAGCTGGAAGACTGCACACGCTCAGAGTCAGACTCAGAGCATGGCGAAGTGGGAAAACACGAAGCCCCAGCCAAGATTAAAGAAATCTCCGCTCTACTCTCGGCTAAACAAACAGACAGCAAAATAAAACCAAATAGTGGTTAAGGTTGAGTGAATTAGGGGAGAAACACATGCACGGTCAGCACAAAGAAGCAATTTAAATTGTGGAAAGAAAACAGCAATAAAAGAAATTAGGGAACACGGACAATTGTCACTAATTAGAAAATGGTAATTCTCAATCGTGAAACAAACACTTTAATTATCAATAGATACTGCCCTGTAAAGGTCCAGAAAAAATCATTGAAATTGAAGAATAGTCTTCAAGGTCAAAATGCTCAAGATAAGCCTAATTTCTAAGTCACTTCATAGAATATGTTCTTCTGTCAATATATAGTATATTTATTGAAATAACTTTGCAAATATGTTTTGTGAGCATTTTAAAAAATTTCGACTTGCAGTAAATTTACTATTCAATAAATATAAACAATTTAAGCAATTTTTGGAATACCGAACCGATTATTGCCGATATAACAAAAGAAGGCATAACCAAATTTCAATAACTCTTGGATTATGAAGCCTCTAATGAAAGTTCGAAAGTGGAAAAGGTGGAAAATCTAATCGCCGTGCTCGCCATCGCCCCGCTCCTGCTTGGCTCGCTTCTCGGCTCCAATCTCGGCCAGCATTTGTTGGGTCTCGCGGGCCAAACGGACCAGGGTGTGGAGATCGTGCTCCAGGGTTTCGATTCGCCTGCGCTGGGTGTCCACGACCCGCTGATAGCGTTGGATCGCCACTCCGCGGGATTCGGCCAGATTGCGCCAGTAATCAATGTCCTCGGGCAGAGACTCCAGTAGTCGATTGCAGGATGATGATGCCCTCTTGAAAGTCCTATTCAGCATCATTATAATGCGGGCCATGGCCCGAAAGGAGATGTGTGATGATGGTTGCTTCGTTTTCGAATTTGCCTGAGATTCCAGGGATCTGGTGATGATCTCATTGATTACCAAATCGGTGGAGAATTTCATCTTAGGGTCATTGTCGCGGTTTGAATCCGTAATGCCCTTATGTTGTGATTCCTTGACTTGCTGAGTGATCAAGTTGTCTGCCATTGCTAAATGGTAACGGTTTATCAAATTTGGAAATATTTGGTATATGTCCTGTCTACGAATTGATATATTGTGTGGGATTTGACTCAAATCAGCTGGAGTTTCTTTTCAGGGCTTTCTGTGATTAAAAAACAACAGTTTATGGTATATATCATAAATTCCAACAAAAAAAAAGTTTAATAATTCAAAAACATTTAACTTACACATTGGCAGACAAAGTCCATAGAAGTCTACACAACCCATTAATTCCATTATTTTAAGCACTCAGTTGTTTATCATAGTTTAATTGAGTTCGGTTTCTGTGGCTTATTATCCTAGCTCTGCGCATAAATCATTAAAATGGGAAAATAAACACCAGCTTTCCCATTCTGCCACAAAAGTCTTATCGAAATTTCCATATATTCTCTGTGACCCCAAACAAAAAAACAATCAATGCCATCAAATGGCTGTGAACTCAATTCAAACCGACTCGTTTTTCTTTGCTATTTCGTTTATATTTAGCTGGATACATTGAACTCGAGCGATAAACGCAGAGAAGACCAAAAAAATACAAACATTTATGGCAACTTGTTGCTCTGGTTTGGCTTGATGACAAAGTTGATGATAGTTTTTTGCCAAAAGTTAATGACAAGTCCGAGCAAACTAGAATTTGATCAGCTCAAAGTCCATGATTTTGAGTTTTGACTTTGACTTTTTGAGTGGGCAAAAAGTTTCATCTTTCCCTTGACGTCGGTCGCATAATTTCTCAGTCATTACTCTCCCGGGGATTTCCATAAATAGATTCGGCTTGCAATGGGAGTTGCTGGACCCAAAGGACAAATAATTCTGCAAATTGAGAAGAAAGTTTTCATTTTTATTTTCCACCATTTTATGATAAAAATAGCTCTGAAAATTGAGTCCGACTTGTGCTTAATTAGGCCAAAAAACACACATTGTTAAGGGATATCGGATGTGAGTTTGGCCAATCAGAGTCCGCAGTTTCGACTTCAAACAAGGAAACTAATTAAGACACCATTGTAAATGGAATTTGCGAACAGCTCGCTAGACTTTAATAAAGAGGTCCTGCCACAATGCATTTCCGTTGGCACTTGGCCTCAAGGCTTTCTTCTTGGTCCACGCCCCATTGTGTTTACGCTGCGTATACGTAATGCGATTTGTTTATGAGCAGTTTAGGTCACAGTTCGATTGTTCTACCAGCCTCGAGATGTTTGTAATGTGAAGCTAAAGCTGGTTCGAATCAGAAATTGCAGTGGGAGGTCTTGAAATGATATCCACATTGGCTGGAGGTTATTGCAATTTAATGCTTGGCTTTTATCTTCAGACTGATTTCTTAGAATTTTCAATCCCGTTTGAAATGAGTATATAGGTTACATATATATATGTAGGTCATAACCTTTTAAAGTAAAACCAAATTGCAAGCCAAAATTTGAATGCAGATGTTTAGGAAAATAAAACACAAGACTTTTGAGGTATACCACTTCATAATCGGACTTGAGTTAGAAAAGTTATGGGCTTAGATGTGCAGGTTTACGTCACTTTTCAGAAAAGTCATTTTTCGGAAATTTGGAAAGGGGTAACACTGCAAAAATGACGAAAAATCGACCCAAAATTACAAAAAAAGTTGGAACTACAGTTTTTTAGGGAATAAAAGCACAATCATTTAGAAGTAAGCCACTTTGGAATCGGATGTCTGCAAGAAAAGTTATGGGCTTAGAAGCTCAGGTTTTAGGTCACTTTTCTGCAAAGCCATTTTTCGAAAATTTGGAAAGGGGTAACACTGTAAAAATGACGAAAATTCGACCCAAAATTACAAAACAAGTGGGAACTACAGTTTTTTAGGGAATCATTTAGAAGTAAGCCACTTTGGAATCGAATGTCTGCAAGAAAAGTTATGGGCTTAGATGTGCAGGTTTTATGTCACTTTTCAGCGAAGTCATTTTTCGGAAATTTGGAAGTATGCCACTTTGGAATCGGATGTCTTTAATAAAAGTTATGGGTTTAAGTGTGCAGGCTTGAGTCACTTTTCTGCGAAGCCGTTTTTTTCTCATAAAAAATTAAAAAAATATAAACAAATTCAGACCAAAATTTGAATGCAGATTTTTAGGAAATTAAACCACTTCATAATTGGGCTTGAATTATACAAGTTATAGGATTAGATGTGCAGGCTTGACGAAATATTTTTGAAATAATTACTGTAGAATTAATATGTCCTTTATAAATCTAATATCAAATAAAACTCTTCTTTATAGACCGTAAAAGTATTCAACATCTGTTACCACTCAAGCCTCAAGAGCTTCTCCAACCCAATTCAAAGACGCTTTTACTCTTATTTGGCTGGCTAACTGACCCAACTAAATTGACAAATGAATCATTTCACTCCGCTAAACAGTGACCCAATTTCACAGGCCCTGAAAGAGGGTTTCATGGCCCCGGGTCGGTTATTAATTGCCCTTTTGCGTTGAATCTATTTGTCAAGAGTTTTGTCAGGAGCTCCTTTATCGGGGGCTCCTCTAACCCTGATTTATGTGTGGCAAACGTATTGAAAGCGATTTCTTTTTCAGCTGACTTTGGCACTTTGTGTTCCACGCTGCGTATGCGTGATTTTAATTTTAAGTGAAGCTCTTTTTTCTGGCTCTTTGTTGCCTGCTTTTGTGGGTCTTTCTCGATTCAATCGTTCCGGTTGAAACATGCTGCCTTTTAGCAACAATTTCCAAATCGTTTTAAGCACTAAGCTACCCCTTGGTATATTTGTATGTTTTTTTGTGCACAGCTTAATTTGACATGCAAGATTTCACCCGACAGCATTTCCATTTAAAACAGATTTTGCGCCTCAATGTGTTTGCACTTATAAGTTATTTACTTAAAATGTCCCCAAGTGGGGTCTCCCATCAATTGTCTTTGCCTTGGTCGGAATGAGTATTTTTAGGACTTGTCTCAAGGTTATTTCGGTGTCTGCTGAGTGACATTGTTGTCCTTGCATTGTCTGTATTTTTAAAAGAACCAGACACATTGTTTGGTTATCGAAAGTTGTTAGTCTGGGTTTTGTTATTTACTTAAGGTAGGGGTTTGTCATTAAAGCTAACTAGAACTTCATGATTAAAGTGTTCGGGGAATTTTAAGAGGTTATCATCTTATTATTATTAAGCACAATACAAATGCCGCTAAGAACTTTCTAAATTTGGTGCTGCAAGCAAATGTTTCAGACCTTTCTCCTAAAAGGTTTTCCGTGTTATTTAAGCGCCAGAGTCACCGAGGAATCTTGGACATTGTTCAAACTGGGTCGTGGTCGTGGCCTGGGCTTTTGGTTCCCGGTTGCTGGCAACATTTGCAATTTATAGATTATTAATCTTGGAGTAAACACGAAAACTGTTCGCAATGCTTTGCCTCTTGGTTCTGTTCTGTTGTGTTTCGAGCTAAAACTTTGGCAAAACTTTCCCATAAACCTGCACAAGACCCAAACCCTTTGGATTCTCTTTGCACTTGAAAAAATAAATTATAATTGTTGTAAGCAGATGGCTTTTTAAAGTAAGATGATACAGTCAATTTTGAAGATCTTATTTATAAATATTTTTACCCATTAGAATGCTTTAAGTAATTGGTATCAATCTGGGAACTTCTTCTCTATTCTTATACAAGCTTTGTATTTCTTGAAGTGTAAGAGAATGGTTCCCAGTTGAGTTGAGTTATTGCCCCGAACGGGCATCAACGTCGCCAATGTGGCGCAGATTAAAGAAATAAATTAAAACACTTGTCTCCCCCCGTAAACTCTGTGTCCGTTTAGGTGGAAAATCGAGCGCTGCGGCTACGTGAGGTGGCCACCGCCATGCAGCAGTACCAGGACGACTCCTCCTCGGCGGCCGCAGCCTCCACCGCCCGCCAGTGGGCGCCAGCCGGCGGAGGAGCAGGAGGGGGAGCGGGAGCGGCGGCAGGAGCAGCTGGCAGCGGGGCCGACGATCCCGGCGGCAATGTCATTCTAATCGGGTCTGTCAAGGACTTCGAGCGCAATGCGGTCCACGGCCTCAAGTTGCATGGAATCGTGGCTCTGGAGGAGACATCGCAGGTAAGGATTATAGAATGTGGAATTAAATTTGAATTTTTTTGTTTAAAGTATTAGTGTGTCTGCTCTATCCATTGGCAACCATTTAAATTGCTTGAAACTTTGCAGAAACATCTACCGATAAGATGTCTGTAGTTAAGTTGATTTTGTAAGGAAGTTCGATTAAGAATTTTTTAAAGTATATTGAAAGTATAGCTACATTTAAATTTACACATCAGTGCATAATTGATACAATAAAATATATTACTACCAATAATATTCATGATAATAAAGTGTTTTAGCGCACTAAGATAAACTTATCTAATATTTTTTTAGGATAATTTTATTATGATAATTATAGATAAAACACAAAGCAATGTCCTTTATTTTCAGGGTCTTACTGGGGGAACAGGTGGACCTGGTGGTCGATTACCAGTGGCTCCCAGTGGTCGTGGCACCGAAGTGGAGTACTTCAATGAGGCGGGCTACATTCGAGCAGGAGCCCTGCGCAATGGGGAAGATCCTTATATCAGAAATCGATTCAATCAGGAGGCCAGCGATGCTCTGCCCAGTAATCGTGACATACCCGACACTAGAAATCCCATGTGAGTTCATAAAAAAAAGGTTTCGCAATGGGACATTTTTGAAGTGGGCTCTTATTTCATTGAACCAGGTGCCGAACCAAGAAATATCGCGAAGACTTGCCCGAGACGAGTGTCATTATCACCTTCCACAACGAGGCAAGGTCCACTTTGCTTCGAACCATCGTGAGTGTCCTTAATCGCAGTCCCGAGCACTTGATTCGCGAGATCGTCCTCGTGGATGACTACAGTGATCACCGTAAGTGGGTTTCTTGTTTTTAGGAATAACTATTAGTAAAAGACGAGTTGATTATTAAGTTAAGTTAAAGATATTATAATTAATAGTAAGTAAACTTTACATAAAATGCACAATATTATAAAATTAAAATATCAGTTTCATGTAAATTAAAAATATTTAAGATGTTCCATTAAAAATGCTTAAATATATGTCATCTCTGAATAAGTACTTTAATGAAAACCAATTTTAAAATAAGTTCCATTAAATTGGACCATTAATTGGACAATAACATAAATATCTTTAAGCTAAAACCATTTTAAGAATCATTTAAAAAACTCTATTAACTAAAATATACTAAATTAACTATTTTTTAAACTCATATTTCAGCTGAGGATGGTCTGGAGCTGGCCAAGATCGACAAGGTGCGGGTGATCCGCAACGACAAGCGCGAGGGTCTGGTTAGGTCAAGGGTCAAGGGGGCGGACGCGGCGGTGAGCAGTGTCCTGACCTTCTTGGACAGCCACGTGGAGTGCAACGAGCTGTGGCTGGAGCCGCTGCTGGAACGAGTTCGCGAGGATCCCACCCGAGTGGTCTGCCCCGTGATCGACGTGATCAGCATGGACAACTTCCAGTACATCGGGGCCTCGGCCGATTTGCGCGGCGGCTTCGACTGGAATCTGATCTTCAAGTGGGAGTACCTCAGTCCCTCGGAGCGGGCGATGCGGCACAATGACCCCACCACGGCCATCAGGACGCCGATGATTGCCGGCGGCCTGTTCGTCATCGACAAGGCGTACTTCAACAAGCTGGGCAAGTACGACATGAAAATGGACGTGTGGGGCGGCGAGAACCTGGAGATCTCGTTCCGCGTTTGGCAGTGCGGCGGCAGCCTGGAAATCATACCCTGCAGCCGCGTGGGTCACGTCTTCCGCAAACGGCACCCGTACACCTTCCCCGGCGGAAGCGGCAACGTCTTCGCCCGGAATACGCGACGTGCCGCGGAGGTCTGGATGGACGACTACAAGCAGCATTACTACAACGCCGTGCCCCTCGCCAAGAACATTCCCTTCGGCAAGTGAGTACACTGATACAAATAATATCTAGTTGGGACATGTGAAAGCCGTAAATCAGTGAGAATTCCATAGTGAAGGTATTGGATTTCTATTATTTTCTTGGAAATTGGATCAATACTTTTTATAATTTTCATTCTTTTTTTTAACTTAGGCTTTCTGTAAAAGCATTGTTTAATTAGCACTTAGTATTGTTAAATTTTAGAAATATATTTTAAACTATTTTAAGTAGTAAAGACTTTGTGACCAAATTCATGTTGCAAAGGGAACAGTAAAATGCGTTTTATGAAACATGTTTAATTTTACTTTAAATTTTGCCAGTTCAATTTATAACTTTTTTTTGAAAACGAATTCTTGTTCTAGTGCATAAAATACTTTAGTCAAGTTATTTATTTCACATTGTTTTCCCTCGTGCCTTCTTTCCTCGCTTAGCATTGATGACCGTCTGGCTTTGAAGGAGAAATTGCATTGCAAGCCTTTCAAATGGTATCTGGAGAATGTCTATCCCGACCTGCAGGCCCCCGACCCACAGGAGGTTGGCCAATTCCGACAGGATGGCACCGAGTGCTTGGACACGATGGGCCACTTAATCGACGGCACCGTGGGTGAGTACAACCCATAAAGTTTCACAAGATTTTATTAAGTCAGAACAGCAAAATAGGGGAGAAACATTGAAAACATTAGGGAAATTAGGAAAATCTGTTAATCGACAAATGGGATTTTAAATACAGCGGATCTCTTTTAGTGATGAATTAAGGTGGAATGAACTTGAAATCTCGAAGACAACTTAAATTATGCCTAACACCAAGGAGAGCTTATTTTATTAAAAGCAATTAATTTTGGTTAGTTTCTTGGTTTGAATATTTCTTTGTTCTTGAATGAATTTTTCTACTGGTAAAATAAGCCTCTCTAAGTAATAAGTCAAGCCACAATATCTTTTAATTAAATACACTTCATGTAATGTATTTATACCTATGTATATGTTTCTATACCTGTTCTTGTTGTTCAACTTCAAAACAAACTTTATCAAATAATTTAAGGATAATAACTTTTTGATTTTATTGATAATATAAGTGTCATAGTATTTTTAGTTTTTAAAGTACATTTTAAAATATTTTCTTAAATGGATTTTCCTTTCTCGTAATCCTCTCCAGGAATCTTTCCGTGCCACAACACGGGCGGCAATCAGGAGTGGGCCTTCTCGAAGCGCGGCGAGATCAAGCACGACGACCTCTGCCTGACCCTGGTGACCTTCGCGCGGGGGTCGCAGGTGGTGCTGAAGGCGTGCGACGACTCCGAGAACCAGCGGTGGATCATGCGGGAGGGCGGCCTTGTGCGGCACTACAAGATCAACGTGTGCCTGGACTCCAGGGATCAGACGCAGCAGGGCGTGAGTGCCCAGCACTGCAACTCGGCCTTGGGAACGCAGCGCTGGTCCTTCGGGAAGTACGCGTGAGGAAGAGGTCTTGGCTTTGGACTGAACTAAAGGAGAACTAAAGCGCAGATCGGTCGTGATATATGTGCAAGTTGATGGGAGGAAGCCTACCTAACGCGATGCGGATTGTATGTGTACTGTACTGTGTACTTGTAATGATTTATCCATGTTGATTTGTTGCTGAACGGAAGACACTCAAACACCCATTATATATTAACTGCATATATATATATATATATATATGGAATAAGTTCAACCTTAGTTTAAATTCCAATCAACTACTCCCGGGGGGTTAAATTTAAACGCTACCTAAACAAAAACCAACATTAAGGGCATACAAAAAATGTACTTAGACTGATTAATTTTTTGTATATGTATAAAAATATATGAAAATGAAATAATGCTATAACATATATACCCTTTGGCAGCTGATAAAAAAAAATGAACCTGAACTGTAACTAATTTGCATTCTCACACAGCACACATTCATTCAAGTCAATTAAGATCTATACGAACATGCCACAAATTAGTACCCACATATGGTCCGTTTCAAACACTTAGATACCCAAGCTCAGAGTCTTCTCAACCTTGTACTTAAAATAAAACATGAAATGTTATCATTAGTTCTAATTATACACCTAAGTGAAATCATTTAAAATCATTGACAACTATATGAAATATGTATGTGTATATATTGAGAAAAAATATTATTATATTATCGATGGCCAAAAAAGTGAACATAGGCAAAGCGGAAAAAGTGGATTGCCTGTTGTGTTTCACCATCAATTGGTTGTTATTTCGATTGCATAAATCATTTTAGGTTTTCAAAGGAAAATGTATTTGTTTTTTATCACAGACAGACAACCAAATCGAATAGTGAGCATATTTTTTCACATAAATTACTTTTTATTTGAATTGCTGGCAAAAAGCGAATGATTTGAAATCTATATGGAAAAACAAACCAAATATTGTATATTTGTTTGGATACTAAAAGAAATAATGAACGATTAAAAGTGAAATTTTAATTTCAATCAACTAGAGAGGCAACAAAAAACGAAAACAATAAATGGAAACATTTAAAAATAAATGCTCTTGTATTTTCCTTGTGGGGGGGAACAGTGCGTATGCTTAATGTAATTGCTTACAAGCTGCGGGAAGGTAGCAAATGGGCCGCAGCTGACATCAAATCCGGCTAAGTACTTGGACTCACTCACATGTAGGTTAAACGACTTAACTTTTAACTCCGAAATGCCTGCCAGGGCACGTCTGCAAAAAGCGGTGAACAAGATGAAAACTTGGCACATTACGCATACGACACGTAAACACGAACAAATATGTATGCATACTTGCAGGCGAGTTCGTTGCGCTAATTTTGTCGTGCTTAAAAAATGACACAGCAATGCTAAAATCACAAGAACTTTTTAAACCAGGGCAAAGCGGTTTTCTTCTATTTCTGGGCTGAGGAAAATAAGGGGCCTACGGTGAGGTAAACATGCCCTGCATAAAGAATAACATAAAATAAAGTGTCATCTTCTCGAGCGATTCTCGAGGAGATAAGCCAAATTGTTTGGGGTCGCAGGATGGTCTAGAAAAATATTTGAGGTGGATGCTTGATGAAATTTTTAATGGATTTGCTACTCGAGAGATTCTGTGAAAAATGTGGGTATGAAGTTAATGGTAAATAAATAAAGAGATTTCTAAAATGAATACATACATTCTATTTAGCTAAAATAGTTTCTATATTTTTGATTAAATATTAAATTTCCTCTTCATCGTATGAAAATTTCTTGGAGACTTTTCTTAATCTTTATTTGTTTACTTTCTGTCGCTTTTCATACCTCCGCATGCCAAGGAACATTCCCCGACCTTGTGGTACTCCATTCCGCTCGTTAACCAGAACAACGCGCATCTTCCTCGCCTTTGACTTGTTGGAAATCATAGAAATGCAGGAGCAGAAGGATGTCGCAGCCGGAAGACAAACCGATATCCTTGCGAGAAGCCTCAGAACGGAAGCTGAACCCGACAGCAAAGCTCAGATGCTCCTCGCTTCTGACAAGGTTAACCCCCAAGTCGGGGAAATCGTTTATGCCTTCCCATGTTAGGCCCCTTGAACCCTGCCTCATATGGCGGGAAATTGTTGAGGCGGGTCCTGTGTGGATGTGCGTGGGCAGACAGGTGAATAACAGTTTTTCCTTATTCCGCTCGCTTCCTTTAAGACAGCGTGTGTCAGGCATACGCAAAAAGCCAACTCGTGGCCGAGAGTTGGCCCGAACTGACTTGGCAAACATTCTGCAGCTTCCTTTGTAGCCTGTTTCGGTTGCCCTTTCTTCTGTCCCCGCAGCAGATGCTATCGGCATTTTTTCCGCTTCCGCAGTTTTATCACGGGGCATCAACTTATGCCCTGGCCTGTACACTCCCCCAAGTGTTAGAGGGTATGCAGGGGTTTGTTAGTCTGTTAATCTGTTGGATTTTACTGTGTTATAACTTTTTTTTTTTAATTATTTGAAACAGTATAGTATAGTATTGCAAGTTCCAGATGCACTTTTTTAATTAATAAAGTTTCACCTCATGGTACAAAAACAGAATCTTCTATATAAAGCAAGTCAATTCTTCTTTATAACTAATAGCTTCAATACTTGATTTAACGTTGTTTATAATAATATATAATACCATAATATTTAAACAGATATTTTAAAACAGAATGTTTATATTATATTCTGTACTATGGCTCATCTAATAAAGAAACTGCGAACTAAATATAAATACTTCTTAATTTTTGGCTTTTCATTCATAATTCTTTGTAATTTCCTTTGTAATTTCAAATTGGTTTAGATGACCTGATATTTTGTTTCCTTAAATTTAAGAATATATAAAAAACAGTAATCTAATTCCAATAGCAATTCTTTTTAAACCCCACACAGCGGATACTTTACTCCATTAGCAATTTGTTTTTCAATTACTCTCAAGTAGTTACGCAACTTGTGCCCAACCGTTTTACCCACTGTCCCTTCTATTAGTTGCCTAACTAGTTTAATTACCACTTTCAGCTAAAACTCCTCTCCGGTTGGTTTTCCGTGGAAAGTCGCTTCGCTTTTCCGCCGCCTGCTGGGTGTCGGGAGTTCTCTCATCTCCAGTTTTCCCAACAGGATCTGCCGCTTCCACACTCTCACATGACCTGAAGTCCTGTCGGTCCTGGGGTATTTGTATTTGCTTCGTTACGTCGTCGGTCTTACGTCACTGTCGGTTTACGTGGCGTGTTAATAACCAACGAGCACACATTTCTTCCCTATCTGCCCTCCTCTGATAATCAGCTGACATTTTGCAACACAGGTTCGCAGGTTTACAACATCCCATCAGAAGGGGAAGGAAAAGAGGTAGTGGGGAGTGGTTGAAGTTGTCGGCTTTTTATTCCATTGCAAGGGACTTTGGCTTACTAAACGAGTGTATGGACATTAAAAAATCTTTATAACCAGTGCTGTAAACGAAGCTAAAGCTCCGGCTTGAACTGCAAAAATGTTTTAAAATGGTTATATTATGTCATGTTATATGCCGAACCAAACCCATTTCAATTTTTATTCTATGTTCTTATATAGTAACGAATATAAAGTCAGGGAGGGTATTTAGGATGGAACTTTCTTGTTTTTCAGTTATTTACTGTATTTTTGTACTACCTTCTGAGCTCATGCATTAATCATTTTTGGCTCTTATGCTGTTTACCTCATGCACATGGCCTAAGTAATGAGGCTGTCGTTTCCAGACTGTCGCTGGAAACATAATTAACAACACGTTAGGGAGTCGAGTGCATAACGACGATAAGTGTTATAGTTGTAGGTGGAGAGTGGCAAAAACAAAACAGTTTACAAAGTTAGTATAGTTTACGTTGTTCAAGCCAAGTTAACCTAATCATAAGATTACAACAATACGGTTACGGAATATGCCAGTCAAGTAAAGACTCTTACTAAATTAAATTTTAATAAAGTCGAAATACTTCAGGAATAAATAACCTTATTGTCCACTTCCCCTATTTCTGCAAAATAAACAGGGCTTTTCCTAATCTTGTCTTTTCATCCTGGGGACAGATGCAAATGACTTATTTATTATTTTTGCCTGTTGTCGGCGTGACTGATTATTCAATGTTCGCACCAAATTTGCACACATAAGCGGATTACTAAGTCAGCTTTGTTGACTTTAGGACATTGTAAGAACTTTGTACAGAAGAGAACAAATTCTTAACATGACGCTTAAGATATCAAAATTAAATGCTAAATAAAAGTGAAATTAAATGATAAGATGGAATATCAAAGTTGATACAATAGCTACCTCCACAAAACTTATAACTTTTTGTGATGCTTCCCTTTGAAGAAAATGGGAGTCTAATATTTTGATGTCAAATTATGGTAGCATACATTGTGACCTTAATTTTTCTTGGTGTATGCAAAATGTTCTGGGTAAAGAAAAATTTATAAGTCAGCTTAAAAGTTAAGTTTACAAAAAAATTGGCAAAATGTCGCGACAAAATTTGTGACGCAGCAAATAACAGTATTTTATCCCCCTCTTTCACTACTTTCCTCTCGCTTTCTCTCCCTTTATGTGTGAGTATGAATGCGTAATCGATATTAAAATCCGATTAGCTTAATTTGCTTCTTTTATTTGCTTTTTGACTACGTCCCATCACGAGTCAAATTACAATAAGAAGGTTCTTACTTTCTCTTTATGATTGATTAAAATTGTTTGCGTTTTTTACGATGAATTCTGTTGCAAAGCGAGAACGTAAGCCGAAGTTTTAATACCCTTGCAGTCTTACCGAAAATAAATTAATGTTAGCATACAATACTGGATAATACGACAGCTTTACGAAATAGGGATGTGTTTTTAAATGATATAAAACCATCATATAAGGCAAAAAGTCAACATTTTAGGATTGTTGGAAGATATAAAATATATAGTCGTCGCTAATAATTTTTCGCTCCTTAGGCAGATATAGGATATGGACGTTCGATCAGCGTTGTTTTCTAAATTGATCTGCGTATGCACATAAAAAACTATTACGAAAGTTTCAAGTCTCTAGAATCAAAGTGGGATAATGAATACTATAGAAATGTATCCTTCACTGCATTACAAACTTCTTTTTAAAATAATAATACTCTTAGGAAGTGTAAAAAATCAATTGTTACATTTGTTCAGTTACTTAATTTTTAAGTACATCATTTACTTTTCAGTTTGGCCAGTTTAACACCATTGAACTTTCCCAAGGACAAAAACGCATCAATGAAAAAATTCTCATGAAAAAACATTTTCCCCAATCAACAAAATTCATTAATACTTAATGGGCATTAAATGAGTGCGTAGGTTGCGGAAAAATATTATTTTTCACATAATTAAGTTAAGTGAGTGGCTGGCACATATAGGAGAGATAATTGGGGGCGAAATTCGTCGAGAGTATGGATGTAATCTGCACGGGCATTAGAAATGGGATTCCATATTTATTCTTATTTAATGGTACATTATGGTTTTAGGAAAACAATAAAGGCTGCGGTAATTGTGGGGTCAAAAACTGGAATGCTGTTTGTAAATATGCATGCCAGAAAAGACATGTTAATTTGCTTCCTTGTTGGTTCATTAGAAAACCATTTTCCGTTCATCATACTACTTATGATTTGCTTGTGAGAGCTTTATGAATTTGTGGTCGACTCCGCCTCAGTCATTCTTAGCCATGATTAACAATCTCTCACATAAGCCGCTTAATTATGTGTGTATGTGTTATCGATGCCGCACAACACAGACTGCCATTCGATCGATTTCCATTTCGCAGTCGCAATCTCTGAAAGTTAACTACTCGGAATGCTCCCGAAAGCAGGCAATGTTTTCCCCCATTCGCCACGCATGATGGCCCCAACTAAAGTTGTTTTGACAGGCAACAAATAGCAAAGGACAACAAACAAAACCAGCTCCAAGTCAACGCCATTGTCCCGAAATGCGAAGGGAAACTTTCGCCTGGCTTTCCACCTTTGTTCCAGCTTTTGTTTTATCTCCTCGACTTAATTGGAAAGCATGAAGACGCAAACACAGCGCGACGTGTTGGCATTAACACACGCACGAGCAGGAATAACAAGCCACTGCCAAAAATGTTTGTCCTTGGTCCGAGCCACAGCTGCCGCAGCATCGGAACCACCACCACCCACCACCCACCAAATCTGCACCACCCACCCACTGAACGCCCCACCAAGGCCAACAGCGCGTATACATAATTTGCGAATGTTGCTTCAAGTGGCTCGACAGCTATTTATAGTTGGAGCCGGGCAAATTTATAGTGGCATTTAATGTTTTATATTATTTACCCATACTCTATCTTCCGCTGGCGGCTATATGCATAAATAATGACAGCAATAAAATTGATTCCGAGTTGGAGAAAGAACATGCAACAGCTTCTGGTAAACAATTTAAATAAATAATAACATTGCTTCTAGTCAGCTGGATAATACGATTTTTATAATAAAGGCTTGCGTAAACTTTCGTTTCCTAAAAAGTTTGCACTTCGATTGATCATCTAAGAAAACTCAACATTAGAAAACAAAACATTATTTACTTTAAACAAGTTTACACTCATAAAACATCTAGATTTTAAAATGAATTGTAAGCAAAATTATATGGATCACAGATATTTCGTGCACCCAACAAATAAAACTACAAATTAATGAACAACTTGTAAATAAATACATTTTCATTACACTTGCCAAGACTGGCAACAAATCCTTTTACACAGCACAAGCATTTATTGATTGAAAGTTCGACAACCATAAACCATAAACCTTTGACCATAAAATCTCCTCTATCGCCCAGCCAAGCGATGCGAAATTTGCTCAACTAATTAGCTACTTGAAGAGCAAACACTTGGGTAAATCCCCTTCAATTCAGCGGCACAAGCAGTCTCGAATTGCATGATTGTATGCAAATAAATCGTTAGTGGCAATTGCCAGTAAATACAAATAGAATGCAAGGATCAACAAAGGGAGAGCGGAATCGAAAACGACACCTGATGCCAATTACAAGACTAATTAATTGAAATCAAAGAGTCGAGAACAGAAGTCATCAATCCGGGCCAATCAAATCGGAATTCAAGACCTTCCAATCCGCCCAGTCAAATCAATGTCCGGCCCAGACGCTTCCGAAAGTTATGGCTTGCATAAAAGTCAGCGTCAATGATAAATGAAGCCCAGTCGGCATTTGCATCGGTATGCATATATAATGGCCAAGACGTCGCGAGAGGGCCAAGTGGATATGGCCGAGAGCTCCGAAGTGCGGAAATGGCAGAAGCTTCTTTTGGCCTTTCGGAGCTGCTGAGATTCCAAGGATGAGAAAAGAAAAATACGTATTCCATTTGCGAAGCGACAGGAGTAAGCCACCGAGCGAAAGGATAACAATGCAGGGACACATGAGCTACGAAACGCGAACAGCAGTTCAAGAAAACAGAAAATATGCAGATGTAGGGCATGGAAAACTGCATAAAGTTGGGAATTAGGATCACTTTTTCTACGCTAGAAGATTTCTTTTTTAAAGTGTCAACAAAAAGTAATCAAACATTCTAATTTAAACAGTCGGTGATGCTTTTCCCTTTTACATACAATTCTAAATAGATAAGAGATTACTTACGAAATCAATCTTTAACCCCAGGACTAAGTAAACATCTCTAAACAACTAGAGTTCTAAGTCCTGAATATCAATTTCCCGCTTTTGCATTTTGCAACGGAAATTGGAAGAGAACAATGTTTATGACTGGGTAGCCGCAAGCAAATAACTGAGCAAATGCGAAAGAAAAATGCAAATGGGAAATGGAAAAATAAGCAAAATCTGCTACACATGCAATAACTTGTTGGACATCGTGTCCCAGCTGATTTTTCCATGTCAAAATGGAAAAGGAGTTTGGAAAAATGGCTCTAATTCAGCAATTTCCCATTGTCTAACAATTTGCTTTCTTCTTAGCTTGGCAAATGATTTAATGAAATCAATTACAAGTTCTCCGCCCTTTTCCACCTCCTTGGAAACTGGGGAGCAAATGAAATTAAAGCGCCTCAAGGAGCCAAAGGGCGTGGAAAAGCGGGATGGCCGGGAAAGTAAAGAAAATAAAGAAGAAAAATTCTGTTGGAGAGAAAACGTTAACCTTAACAAATTGTTTGTAGCCTGCTCTGCCATATTCTTCTATATACGTATTTTATTGCCTTTTATTGAGTTTTTATGGCCGTATCTTCAAAATTGAATTTGTAAAAATATTTGTGGTTGCTGACTTTGATTTGATGTGGTGTATATATGGATTTATTTTGTATGTATGAGCTGCGTGTAATTGAATTTTTACAAGCCATGTTAAGGGAGGTTTACTCTCCATCATAAACAATTTTTCTGGAAAAATTCCTAGCATCACCCAATTTATTCTTTAAATTAATAAATGTAATTTTGTATTTAGAAATTAGGGACAAACTTCATTTATTTGGTTTTTTTAGCATCTTTTTTTTCAGACTTCTTAGCCTTTTCCTTCTTGGGGGCTTCCTTGCACGGGGGAATACATTTGCTCTCCTTGGTTTCCTTCTTGGACACTCCCTTATTGCACTCCTCGTTAACGGGTCGAGGCTCCTGATACCCTGTATCTGGCGAGCAGGGCGGGCAGTCGCAGTCGGGATTCAGATCTGTACAGCAGCTCGGCGGCGCTGGTCCAATATAAAAGGGATTGAAGCGGCAAACCATCCTGAACTCGCTTCCAAAAGCAAAATGTCCCCAGTTCAGGCCCTTAAAATTTAGATGTTAATTTGGAATTTTCAAAAGTTTCAACCAAATAGTGACATTTTCATGACAAGAATTGCTTAAGCGGCGTAGTTTTAAAATTGAATTTTACAGGCTAATTGCAAAATAAACCTTATAAATAGTAGAATACTTTTTAAGCCAGTTTGGGAAAGTAATTTGTCAGAATAGAATAGGTATTATTCTTTAATGTATTATTAAATTTAATCATCAATATGTAAAAAAGAACACATTGTAAATGACAAAACACTTTAATTATAATAACTATTGTAGCATTTGTAAAGAACACTTTTATTTGACGTAGGTGTCGCCGCCAAATTAAAATTAAACAATTCCTAGGGCTCATGTTTGTCCCTGGCCAATTGTAATTATTTACGAGCCCGAAACACCAAATTAGCATTAAATCGAGAGCGGTCGAGACCAAACAAACAGACCAAGTTTGTTGGTAAATATTTACTGGCGTATGCCAGCTTATAAAGCTGCGGGCATAGAGAGCTTAAAGCTGATTATATGAGTTTGCACAAACAATGCGCAAAATATACAACAAAATCCAAAGAAAGCGAAGAAAAACCGCAGAAAAATAAACATTTAATGGCGGGAGAGACATAAAAAAACCCGGCTTAAATGACAGGCGGGAAAAAATGTTCAAAAAAAAAAAGGAGAAGGCAATAAAGCAAAACACATAAGCCGCAACGGCACAAAAAGGACACGGCGAAGGAGGGGGAAGGAGATAAAGGACACGCTCACATGCTTTGAAAGTTTTCAATTTTTACGACTTCATTAGAAACGCTTGATGAGCAATAATGATAAGAGCAAGGGGCAGGGAGCGGAAGCGGAAGTGGAAGTCGGAGAAGGGTGTGAAGGAAGCGGAAACGCGAGGGCTGCCCACAGATGTTGCTGGAAATTACTCAACTACCACTACAACTACCCTAAATGCCACAAAAATCCTAACAATTCCACCCAAGAAGATGAAAGAAAAGCTCAAAAGATATTTTAAATACACTTGAACGGGGACACTTTGAAGACTGATAAGTATAGGAAAAGTAATACCAATTTCTTAAAATATAAAGTTGTTAATTTTTAATTTAGCTTATAAATATGAACATTTGTAAATTTATTTATTTTGAAAATGGTTTTTTGTCACATTTACTTAAGCAGAAACTGTATCTAAATTTTATAGTTCAACTTATTACCATAATTTATTTCACATCTAATATAACTTCTTGAAATGTTATATACCCTTTCCAAGGGTACGAGAGTATGAAAGGAAGGAGAGCGGAAAGCCAGGAAGAAGTCGAGCTCAAGGATGTGAAGCAGCTGGAAAATTACCCCACTTGCACACCCATGGAGACTCTCGCATTTATGAATGAGTGTCGCCCAAGTGGCCAAATGTGAGACGGCCAAGAAGGAGGGCCAAATGTGTTGACTGTAATGAAAGTTTAAATTGTTTTTCCCACTGAATGCCTAAGCAAATGTGACAGGGCAGAAAAAACTTGTGACTTTCTAAGGTCATGCTCTTCCCCTCCGGTATTTAGCAAATAAATTGCATGTCATGCATATAATACCACCGACTCGTGTAATAAAGTTTATCCTGACGTTTTGGGGTTTCCTTTCCTATATGGGCGTTTTTTTGTGTCCGTGAGTGGAATATGTAAAGAGGAGAAACTTATGGTTATGGTTATTGTTTAATTTAAGGTCGATTTTTCCTGTGAAATGGGAAAAGGTCCCAACTGAAAGATATAAACAAATTATAAATATGAAATTAAGACAAAGTTCGGGATTGAATGACAAAAATGAATCTTTATTCAGGTAAAGTTTGTTTTGGTTCCTTACTTCAAGTAAATACTTGCAAAATACCAGAATTGTAGTTAATAATATAAGTGTTATTTTATATAGCGATTATCAATTCATTTTAATTCGAGAAGAAGACAAGAAAGCAAAGTGCAAACATTTTGCCCCAATTCTGTCAAATCCGTAGCCCCAAACACAAACCACATTGATTTGAGACTGCACCACATTGTGAGAGGCCGCTCACTTAATTATAAGTTTATTCAATTTAAAATCAATACGAGGCCCATGAGTAGAGAGCGTTTTAATCACATAATTACAGGGGATCCCCCAGGAGCGGGGTGAAGTTCCTTGTTCAATGGCAATCTTCTCACTTTTACGTATAAATATGAATGGGAATAAATGCGAGTGGGCAGCCGGGATACATGTGTAATTACGCAAACGCACGCACACCCAAACAAATATGCACACTCACACACACACACACACTCTCACACGTATATGCAAATCGGAAGGACATGAGCTTTGTCCTGGTCACGTTGGCTCATTTTCGCTTAATGTTTTATGCACAACTAAATACAAATGCGCTTTAATGAGCAAAACTCGAACCGGGCATGCGGTTAATTTATTATGCACAACTCGGTTTCACAAGGGGCGTGGCAGTGGGCAGGAGAGGGGGGACGGCTGCAAGGATAACTAATAATACGACATTGTCGTGGCATTAAATTACCAATTGCATGGGCCGAAAGGGAAAGGAAGGGGAGGGGAAAGCGGGGCTGCAGATAAACCGCAGCAAGTCAACTTGAATGCATGTAACAATTACTCTAGTCCGCTCTCGCTCGCACACACACTCCACACACACACACTCACACACACTGCAGCAGAGTCATAAAATGCAGGCAGCAAAAAAGCGTAAAAAGTGATAGTTGCAACGGCAACAACGTGGCATACTTTTCGGGGCATGTGGCATAGGGACTTAACCGCAAAACAAGGCCAAGCCGGAACTCATAATATGGGGGGCATTCGAGTGCGATTTGGGAAACTAGTTCAATTGCCGATGAACAATGGAAACGCAGGCAACATTCCAAAATTTTCCAAGAATATTTTCAGAGAGAAAGAAATCCAATCCTATTCGATTGTTTCACCGAACACAATTTTACAGAAAAAGGTTACAAAAAAGAAGGGAAATTGTCTTGTTTCTTTTTCTCTTCTTTTTTATATGTTATTGAAGCAATAAAATATAACCAACTCGAGTTCAATCAAAATTCAATTCCTGGCTAGAGCCCTTTAGCAATCCAAAATAAAATACTTAATGAATGGATCAAAGTTAAACTAACAGCTTAAATATTCTTGAAACTAATTTATATACATAAATACATAATATTTGGGGTTCTAGTTTTATGATTTATTTAAAAATGGTTTGTTTAAAAACTATGCAGATGCATATTTATAAATGTGTTTCTTATTTAACATGCATTTTACTATTTACTAGTAAACATAATTTTTGCCCTGAATAACAAGATAAAAAATTTCAAAATGAACTAGCTAAGGGCCAAACCCATGCAGAACGGGGGAATCCTCGGAGATTTTCCTGCCCAGACATTTATCAAGTGGGACATGCTGACCGTTTGATTAACACCTTTTGGGAAAACATGGTCAGAAGGAAATAAAATTGCGCAGAATAATTTAAAACTAAAGCCGTAGTCAGAGCAAACTAGTTGTTGCTCCTGTTTCACCGTTGTTGTTTGCACATTTCATTTCGGTGGCATTTTGCATGCCTCGTTGAATGCAGTCAAAAAAAACATATATGCTCTGAAAATACACATATAGATATATGCTATTCCACGACTGCCTGATGTGTGTGAGTTTTGTGTGTAAGCGATGACTAAGCCAACTCATGCAAGCTGGCTTTCTGTGCGGAATTTAAGTGGGCCGTGTAAGGGTATGTTCAGCTGCAATTGCAGTGTGGAAAAGGTAAGCCTTAAAGGGCTATAAAAGACCCTGGCAAGCAAAAAGCAGATGAGCAACTTCATGTCCACGCAATGAAGTGTTTGATGTTAATCGGGAGGCATAAACTTTTATATTTATATGATTTCTTATTTAGGTCTTGCTATAAAACGAGTACTTGCAGTCCTACCGAAAATTGTTGTTAGTTGAAAGCCAACTGAAATGGTGAAAAAGATATAAAACCATCAATAATAAATGTTGTATTGTATGTGTAAAATGTTTATAATATTGGTAACGATTCCTTATTACTCAGCAACATTAGAGCTACCTTCAAACCCCTTTGAAACGTTGCCTTGAATAAAATTCCACAAGCTGAGCAGATTTAAGCGCATGGCTTAAATTCATTATGGAATCGGATAATGTCAGGGCAACGCGGGGATATTTTTCCACTCGGGACCACACACACTCATGTCATCACCTCATTAATGACTAACCAAAATCCAGCAGTTCGGTGATGATAAGAGCGAGCGTGGAAAATCGAGAGACTCACAGAAGCCACGTGGAACTTAATCCCATATCTTGACTTGGCTAACAAAGTGGAAACAAAGGCAGCTATGACAACGGGCCAAATCCTTTCAACTATTCGATGAAAGGCGAGTGGCGAAAGGCAAAACCACGCAACTCACCTCATTACCATTATGAGCCCGCAACTTTAATGGCAAACACTTTATGGCTCATTATTTCCAATGCAAGTCGCCGCTCATTTGCAGCTCGTGTAACTTTTCATTAAACAAAAAATGAATTCAAAATGAATATTTAAACTTGTGCATAATGCACATGGACAGCCATTAACGCTAATGACGTCATGAAACTCAATGCACACCACAGGGTAGCAGGTCCACACCCTCCCGCCCACGCATGGCCGAAAAGGGGGTGTGAAAAATCGAGCTCAGTCTGGCCACAAAATGGGGCACAACATAATGTCGGCCTCAACTTGCCCCATGGCGGTATAAAAGTGAGCACATTTGAGCGGAATTCACTCCCCCTCCGAAAAGATATTACAAAGTTTTAAACAAAGCCCATCTATTACAATAAACGCTACTTCAGTTG
Organism: Drosophila fuyamai; assembly: GCA_018153365.1. Lineage (NCBI taxonomy): Eukaryota > Metazoa > Arthropoda > Insecta > Diptera > Drosophilidae > Drosophila > Drosophila fuyamai. The sequence continues at coordinate 1,531,682 of JAECXW010000878.1, forward strand.
GTTCCACATTTACTTCGGGTCGATTGGAATTCGGTAGCGGATTAAATATCGATTAGTGGAAATCATCACATAAAATTCTAGAAAATATAACTAGTAATTAAAATATTTACATTGAGCAACTTTGAAGTACTCAGCTCTTAGTAAGTTTGAAATAGTTCGCTTTACCGAACATCATTTAAGACACTTTAAAATGATTGCAAATTTAAAAATACATTTGTTTCAGTATTTATAAAGTTTGCTACATGTTTAAATTAAAGAACATGACAAATCGACTCTACTTCTCTCGAGCTCTATTATTATATTGACTTCGATGTTTTAATTTTTAATGATAACATATATATAAATTTTAAAAATTTCCAAGGTATTTAATAGCCTAGCAACGCCGACTTTCTTCCCTTTCCGCCCGAGAGTGTGCGTGAGTGTTTCCTTTTCTTTCGTGGTTGGCTGCAAGTCAACATTATCTGATTCCCAGATATTCGCCAGTTTTTGACCAGCGCAGCATATGATTTTAATGACACATGCCACATGCTCTCGACGGCAACTCTCAGTTGAAAAATAGTCAGTGGTTGAGAGCCAAGTAGGGAAAGGAAAACAAAAATAGGAACAACTTTTGTAACATGAATTGGTAAAGGGATTCCATTTTGTTGTGCCATTATTGGGTCACAACTAAAGCAAGTTCCGAGCGAGGAAATTGTTTTTTCCGTTTTCTGGTTCACGTACGCTGCTTTGAGATAAAGCGACTGCAGGGCAAATTGAGGGAAAATACTGAGAGTCAGATTTGACCCCGCTTGGCACGATTTCCATTCCACATACTGTTAGTGTGCCAAATGGTCATGTTTTATTTACAGCTCAAAACTTTTCTGAGAGACAACCCAAGCATTCTCCCAACATCGTGTTGTTTTGCCAAAGCGTTTTACGAGCCAGGAATATGGAATTGAATCAATTGTTTGGAAGCTACTGTAAACATGAAATATGGCAATTCTCTGTCAAAAAATTATATTCGAAAGTAGGGTCGAATTCTTGCCGTTCCCTTGAGGTAATTTCAATTTTAGGTAAAAGTACTAATATTGCTGTAAACTACAAATACATTTTTGCACTCAGCTCAAGCTATTTAATTGGCTCGCGAAAGTAACAAAATAAAATTGAGTTGTGTGGCCGAGGTCAGAGGGTATAATTCCTGCGAAAACCCATTTCCCCACCCATTTTTGGGGTAATTCTCGCTTTGGCGCCCCCTCCAAACTGCAATTACCAGTTAAACCAACTAAGGCGCACCAGCAAGCTGAAAAGGAAGTTATTTCAGCATCCTGCTGCTTCGAACGCCCCAAGAATCCTGCAGCCCAAGTACTTTTCGCTGGGCTACTTACAAAGTTTGCACCGAGTTTGCAGTTTGTGTGAATATTTTTGTGGGACTATTTTGGATAATACCTCGTTGACTGCACGTTGCGTATTTCAATTTGCGCTCGCTTAATTACATTTCACAAGCTTATAGATAAGTTTTAAGCTCGTCGAGCGGAAATGAAAAAGAATTCCAGGAAAAAGTGGTGACAATAATAACCAACATCTTTGATAACCATCAAAACATACACTCCATAAACACAATTTCTTTTCTAATTTCAAGTGGTTTTAAGCGGTATACCATGAACAATAATTTCTATCCTACAAATCCTATTTCTGACAATATTGCCTACTCCAATTAAAATTGTTTGCTTATGTTTTAACAACAACAGACAAAGGTTGCTCCATTACAGACATTTTTCGATGGGCTTATCCCTTTGATGATTTTCCATTTAATTCATAAATTGTTGATATCATCGCCAGTCGAACTATTGCATATTTCATTACCCTTCAAAGCGAATTGGCGTTGAAAATGTCAGACAGAATGGAGAGCAGGGTTCCCAAAAGAACAGCAGGCAAAAACAATAGCAGCAATGGAGATTGGCAGCTCATCATTGTCGGCATGGCATGCAAGCAAAATAAATTTTAAATTATAATCAATAATGAATATTGAACTTTTGGTAGCAGAAATCAGAAGTGAAAAAATCTCTTCGACCATCGAATGCTGCATTGCTGTGGACGAACTCAAATGGCATTGATGAAATGGACAATTTTCATGAGGATTAATTTATAAAATGTATGTGGGTCATTCATTTGCTTCCACGTTTGCATCTGCACAGAGAATTTTTGTGGTAGAATTTGTGGTTAACCATCAGGCATAAATCAAATTATGGAAAACACATGTTCTCTTAAATAAAATATGTTCTTTTGTCATATAAAATATGTACTAAAAAATGGCATAAAGAATTAAATAGCTAAACATTAATCAAGAGCAAATAATTTATTATTTACGTCTAGAGAAATATTTGTATAAAATAAATAGACTGTAATTTGCCTTAAGCACCATAAAGAATTACCAAATTCGGATAATTAAATGTTAATAAAACATAAAAGGAAGACTTTTTTATTGCCATCATTCCGATTAACTAAACATAATTTTTTTATAAAACAAATAAATTTCTTAACATTCTTTCGAAATAAAATTCCCTAAAACGTGAATCTAATGCAATTTAAATATTTTATATTCAGCATCCTTAGGCTGTAAAGTGTTTTCCGCATACAGTACAAATGCTAACTTTTGGAAGCTCGAGGCCACAATGAAACTCCGGACCATGTGGACCAGTCGACGACGTGTTGGTCCTCAAATCGAGCCACTCGGAAATTATGGAGCAAAAACACAATGCAGGAGGCGCAAAAATAAAAAGTAAGCCAAGAGAAAAAACCCACAACAGCGACGCAAAACAGGGCCCAATTCAGTTGCCTTGTTTCAGGTTCCCTGCTTCACTTTTGCTGCATTCTATAGATTTTTTTAATTAAACCAAGCGACAATTTGACATCAATATCGAAATTAAGATCTTGCAGGCCGCACAACACGTCGTCAGCGAAAAAAATAAAACAGAGGAAAAGCGAGCTTAAAAATGAAAGGGAAGTTATCAGAGCACCACCTCCATTTCTTGAATGGGTAAGAGCAGGACAACAACTTCCGTCACATGGTGAAAAAGCGGATATCCGGTACAAGAAATTTTTGTTACTCTCGTTTTGAACTTTAGAATTTGCGGGTATATCAGCATTTTGAAAACAGATCAACGCGATTAAATTATTTACCATTTTAAAATACATTTTCGCTATCTAAATACTTTTCAATAATAATATTCCCCATTTAAAAATATTACAATTATAATAATGTACTATGTGAGATTGCTAATAAAAATGTAAGATTCATACATTTTTTTTAAATGTAAGAAAGATTACTTCTGTACAGAATTTGGAATACAGTGAAAAAAAACATTGCATGCTTTTTGGCTGCACATAATTCTAGGGCTGGAAACATCACATTATGCAGCAAATAAACTATATTTTGACCATAATATTATCCAGTAAATCTCAATGTTTACCCTTATTTTTACAGAGCATCAAGAACGTCTACTTCTACGCATCTCCGGCCATTCTCGTATTTTCGCAACATTTCAGTTCTGTTTTGTCGTTTTCAATTTGCTTTCGTCCTTCGTTCACTTATTGCTTCTGTTTATGTGTAAATCGTTGGAGTGGGCGGAATGTGTGGGTGGGCGTGGCCGTGCCGGATATTGATGTGTTATATGCGTTGTTGTGACTGCAATATATTTGCCAAATGACTGTTGATGCCTCGACTTCCCCGGCACCCAAGTCCCCCGGAAAAAAGGGGGAGTGAGATAAAGGTCCACACACGAGTCTGCGGATGCAGGAGCAATAAAATTTTCGGTTCGCAGGACTCGAGATGGGGAAATAATTGCGGCCCCTGAAAGTGTTGCCATAAAAATGCAAATGCCAAATGCCGCAAAGTTGCGAATGAGCGCAGGGCTCGAATCGGGCCCGGGAAGCAAATAATAATGAAACCCTCGACAGCGGCAACATAAATCCGTTCTGGCATATATAACAAATGACAAATGAAGAGTTGAAAGGCAAACAAATCGAACAAATGGATAAATAACACACGCTATCCCAGCGAATATCCGTTTTGGGACTGTAAAACATTCACGAGTGGAAATTCGAGGCTGGCAATTATTGCTTCGCTGACGATATTATTGTGTTTCACTTCGAAGCTATCAAATTGCCATAAAAAACGTATAGGGAAATACAATTTTAATCTATGATTAAGTGTTGGGCCAAACGGCAACAGCTTGTCAGACCAATCGATAATAAATAATGCAAATATTTCTATGGGCGGACTAAAGTTTATGGGACTATGAAAACTAATACATTTATAAAATTAAAAACAACGAAAAAAACTAACTATATTTTAACTTGTTAACGAACATTAATTCTTTTATGTGGCGAATCTATAATACACTTTTGACGGGCAGGAAGACTTATAGACTATCTGCAAAACTTTAAAAAATAACATTTTAGAGATATATCCTTCGAAATTCGTTCTACCCTGGAAAAGCTAATGGTCCACATGTCTTCTGTAAAGGAGGTAAGATGTTTTTAGGAACAGTGCAAGCAACATTATTAACTCATAAGTTATTTTCTAGCTCAGAAAGTTTGATAAGTTTGTGCACCTCCATCATCATAATCAACTACTTCTCCATCTTTTCAGTTATGTAAAGTTTCTAATTAAGTTTAGAAATCACATGAATTTCTATGTTAAACACGTATATGAATACAAGTTAGAGTACATATTGAGTCTAAGTTGGTTTTTGTTAGGAACACAATATTTGGTTTATATATCTTCGTACAATTTTATTATATTATAATGAAATCTTAGAACTTTGTAATAACCATTTAATCCTTACACATAGTACAAAAACTGCTTTTAGGAACAAGTATCACTGTAAAAATATCGAAAATTCCCATTTAAAAAACTTTAGTTTAGTGAATAGAATATTGCGAGAAGGGCGTATATATAGCAGTTGTGTAGCCTTCAGCTGCGCTTTGTTACATAATAGCTAAAACTTTGCCAAAGCGAAGTTTTTGTATCTCAGCTGCGTCCATGTATCTGTATATATTGCATTTGTATCTGGATCTCAATGTTGCAATCAGGACTTTCTGTATGTGTTTTCTCTCATCTAATTGCAGTTTGAAATTGTTAGGCGGCTTTTGAAGTTTTTAATTGAATTTCGCTCATTGCCCAGACTTGGCTTTAATAGAACAAACTCATGGACATTTTCCATTTATCGTTATCCTTTTTAAGTATTCTTTTTGGAATTTGTATCCTTTCCAAATATGCCAAAAGCGAAATAATACAACTTTTTGGTCTTTGTGTGTATCAAATAACAATTACTGGGGCAAAGGAGCAAGAAAAAAATAGACACAAAAAACAAATAAGAATGTATTTTCTTCTCAAATTTGTTCCCCTTTAGCATATTTATATTTGCCTTGTGCCGTTTGTCCTCGTCTTGAGTTGTCCTTGAGGAAAGCTTACCGAGGAAATATGAGAAAATTCGCACAAAGCTTTTCGCAATAATGCCCGGGGCCTCGAAAAAGACAATCACCTGGTTGTCGAGGGTTAAGTGGGGTCGCAGGTGGGCTGACGGGGTTAAGGGCTGCCGAGGGTGGAGTGTTGTTATCATCTGTTTATTGAAATTGCGTATCAAATGTTCGATTTCAATTGAAAAGGTAAGGGAAATCCACACGAAATGGTTTTGGCTTCAAATTCCACAAAGTAAACAGAAAAAAATTGAAAAATATCAAATAAATATATACACATTATTACTAAAAACTAACTTTAGTCATTTAAAATTAAAATTAAAAACATATTAAACAAACCCTTTTTTGGTTTTGCATTTTTAAGCACAAGAAAATAATACTCTTCAACAAATTTAATACCTATTTCTCTTGACACACATTTACTTTACAAAAAAATGTACATATAAATGATCAATGCAAAGCTAATTGCAAAATACAATGTTAAGAAAAATAATAGAGAAAAAGAAAATATATATTTTGTTAGAGAATGAATTTAAACAAGTGTTTTGTTTTTGGTCCAAGTTAAATAGCGGCTATGTTCATTTTTCATTCACAGATATTTTATTAATGAAGTGTGCTGTGCTCAAGAAATTTAGTCATTGCAAACCAGTCAAAAGTGACAGGCTTAACGCCTTCTCCCAAGAAACTCAAAATGCAGCTGTTTACTATTGCCTGCCTAGTTTTGTTCCTATTTGGTTGTGTTTCGGCTCTAAAAGATCGTAATAACATAGAAAAATAATACCCATCTGGGTCTTCGTACTAACATAAACTCTGCTTTTTTTAATCTTTTAGCGACCTGTGGTGTTAAATTTCGTGGCGTGGGACTATGTAAAATGCTAATTACAAAAATCGTTTATATACACATAACTGTGCAAATAAGTGGATGTTCATCAGCAGGAACGTTCTTCAGCAACATAAAAGACAGCGAAGCTAAATGCAAAAAGTAGTATTACAGATTATATATAAGAGACAATAAAATATGCATCAGGAATGTGAAAACAATTTTCTATTGCTAATATTATTTATACCGGGCTTAATTGTATTAGTCGCACAAATGAATTCTTAAGTTTACGGCCTTTTAGTCGTTCCTTGTGGGTGGAAGGAATAGATTTGTGTCTTGTTTAAGAAAGAAATCAAAATGCATATATTTTTATTTGTCTGCTTATTTTGTTTCTCTCTTGGTTGTGTTTTGGCTCTAAAAGATCGTAAGTACTTTAAAGAAAACCATACTTTATATTATGTATAATTTAAATTAACTATTTCTATGTCTTAGCAATATGCGATGATGAGGTATATGGCATGGGAGTGTGTAATGCTTTAATTGAGCGAATTAGCTACAGAATTCGTGGAAACCAATGTGCATCGAGGCACTTTGCAGGCTGTTACACCGTAGGAACTGTTTTCAAGAGCATTAAGGAATGCGAAGATAAATGCAAAGAGTAATACTAATGGTAATATAAAAATATTCCCTGAGAAATGGTTAAACAGGTCAGGTTAAACACAAATAAAATATGTCTTTAAATTCTAATATAAGTTCTACATATTATTAACTCAAGTGTAGGAAATGTCAATAAGTCGCAGATGTTATATCAATAATAACAAACAATTTTGCAGTGCGTTGATCTTTAGTCCAAATAATAATTTTATCTCTTGCTTCAGAAAAAACACAAAATTATGATTTTTGCATTGTTTGGTTAGTATTTTTTCATTTTTTGAGCTGACTTGGCACTAAAAGACTGTGAGTTTTTGTATTTTTAAAAACCTTCTGTGAATATTTTCATAATTTTTTTTTGAAATTTAGCAATCAACGAAAAGAGATTGAAACAGTTGGCCAAAACTTTTCCTATTTGCCTGGAAGTCGTTAAGACATCAACAACGTTGCTCCTGTTGGTCCTTTTGCACCGCTTTGAACAGCCGTTTAGCCCTTTCTGTATTCATATTTCTTTTTTTAGAAAACTTATGCCCAGGGCCAAACTAAAGCCATGAAAGCATAATGACAGCCCCGACGACAAGTGCGCGTAATGGCTGAATAAGAACCAAGTTGAAGAGTGGCAGAAATTGAAGCAGGACGAAGGAATAAAACTTCGTAGACAATTAGCAATGGGAGCAAATGCGGATTTCTGGGATTCCAGTCTGGTATTTAGCTAAACAGGGACATTTTGTTTACTTATAAATGTTTGTTGTTTTCTAAATTATTTCTACAAATGTTGAAAAGAAGTCAACTTTTTTTTGGGTAACTCTGGAAGTTCACGCATGGCAAATCAGTCTCTATTTTGCAAAGTTATTTATCGTGAGGACTAGAGCCGATTTAATAAGCAACTCTAATGCAATCCAATCTTTTCCGGGAATTCGATTCTTGCGTAGCTAAATGCATAGAATAACACACATGTACATGTTAGCCAGGATTATAATGAACTGACTAATGTTGTAAGGGGCACTCTAATTAGGTTTGCAGTTTTTCTGAATTTGACTGAATTTTAACATTACTAGCTAATTAATTCAATATAATGCTCCCCAACCCAAAAATTAAAATTGAATTATGTTAAAATTACTACAATTTACGTTTTCACCTTTTTTTCTTTAAGTCTTCTACTTACAAGAAAATTGCACTTTAAAAAACGAATGCCCTTAATCCGGAATTGATTTTGTCATTTAGTGGGAAGCAAAATTAGGTCCAGAATAATTTATCATAATGACTAAGCCGAATCAATTAGCAACCGTTATGCAAAAAGTTCTATAAAAACCTACCCCCTATATTTGTTTGATTGTAGTTATTTCAACTCAGCTGAAGGAAGTGAATCATTTTCCAAAAATGAAATCGATTACCACAGCTCTTTTATTAATAACCATTATCGGTTTCTCCTGGGCTTCAAACACTCGTAAGTTTTTTTTTTTTTGTAATTCAGATTTTAAATACATTTACATACATTATTTAGCCAACTGCAGGAACCGTGGAACTGAGATGCTGCCTGAATGCTTGAATCAAGGTCGTGGATGATAAATGCATAAATGCATGGAATAACGAAAATGTACATGTTACAATAAACTAAATAATGTTGTAAAGAAAACATTAATTAGGATTGTATTTTTTCTGAATTTTTTATAAGTGTTTTATTTTAAATCTTCTGGTTAATCGACTTCGCCATTGGATACATACCAAAAATTTCACTCCGTCTGGAATATATTTTATCTTATTTGGTTTAAAATGTAATATTTTTATTTTAAGAGGGAAGCAAAAGAAAAGCAAACCAGAATAAATTATCGTAATGACTAAACCGAATCAATTAGCAACCGTTATGCAAAAAGTTCTATAAAAACCTACTCCCTATATTTGTTTGGTGTTAGTTATTTCAACTCAGCTAAAGGAAGTGAATCATTTTCTAAAAATGAAATCGATTATCACAGCTCTTTTATTAATAACCATAATGGGTTTTACCATGGGCTTTAAAGATCGTAAGTGTTTTTTTTTAACTTAGCTTTTAAGTACTAAATGTATTTCATCATTTAGCCATCTGCGGTCTCCCTCCGGCTAATAACCACGTATGCCTTAAGGGAGGCCTTGGAGGATTTATCTATAAACTCAAAACGAATACCTGGCATCCAATCCTTTCGGTAGCCGTGGAACCGGCAATTATTTCTCGAGTCTCGCTGCTTGCACAGCAAAGTGCAAGGAATAAGAAAATAATAAATATGTTTTTGTATATGCCTACTATACTATGCCTTATAACATTCACGCTATATCTAGACTCAATAAAAATCGAAAGTTCGTCATTCTTACTGAAAAGGTAAATCTTTAAAATCTTTAAAATCTTTAACAGATTTCATGATTGGATATGCTATTAAAATTGCACTTTAAAAAGTGCATGCCCTCAATCCGGAAAGGTTTTGTCATTTTAGCGGGAATCAAAATGAGGTGCAGAATAAATTATCATATTGACTAAACCGAATTAATTAGCAACCCTAATGCAAAAAGTTCTATAAAAACCTACTCCCCATATTTGTTGGATGTTAGTTATTTCAACTCAGCTGAAGAAAGTGAATCATTTTATAAAAATGAAATCGATTACCATAGCTCTTTTATTAATAACCATTATTGGTTTTACCATGGGCGTAAGATATTGTAAGTTTTTATACCCTTGCAGAGGGTATTATAATTTTGGTCAAAAGTGTGCAACGCAGTAAAGGAGACATCTCCGACCCTATAAAGTATATATATTCTTGATCAGGATCACCTCCTGAGTTGATATAAGCATGTCCGTCTGTCCGTCTGTCCGTCTGTCTGTCCGTCTGTCTGTCCGTCTGTCTGTCCGTCTGTCTGTCCGTCTGTCTGTTTCTACGCGAACTAGTCTCTCAGTTTTAAAGATATCGACTTGAAACTTTGCACACACCCTTCTTTCCTTTGCACGCAGTATATAAGTCGGAACGGGATCGGCCGACTATATCCTATAGCTGCCATATAACTGAACGATAGGAAATGCCATAACTCTGGTGTTTGTAAAGTTAGGAAGTTGGGAGTTTCTATGGCTTTTTTATTTGGCCAATCAATCCGACCTACCAAATTTTATAGGGATCGGCCGACTATATCCTATAGCTGCCATATAACTGAACGATTGAAAATGCCATAACTTTCGTGTTTTTAAAGTTAGGAAGTTGGGATTTTTATGAGTATTAAGAATGCATCATATGAATAATTTTGGAGAATATTATTTACAGAATATTCTGCAAGGTTATATCAACTTCGGCTCCGCCCGAAGTTAGCTTTCCTTTCTTGTTTTTGTATTAAAACTTTTAAATATATTTACATCTCTTAGCCATCTGCGGTGTCCCTCCGCGACTGGGCATGACTTGCAATAAGGGAGGCAGTGGAGGATTTGTATATAAACGCGAAACGAACACATGTGAATCCCATCCTATCTGTTTTGGGGGAATCAGCAATTATTTCTCGAATCTCGCTGCTTGCGAAGCACAGTGCAAGGTTTTTTTGTACTAAGCTTTTAAATATTAAATCATTTAGCCATCTGCGGTCGCCGTCCGGCTTAAGGCCTCGAATGCAATAAGGGAGGCCGTGGAGGATTTGTATATAAACTCAAAACGAACACATGTGAATCCCATCCTCTATATTCTGGGGGAATCAGCAATTATTTCTGAGATCTCGTTGCTTGCGAGGCAATGTGCAAGGAATAAGAAAATAATACATTTGTATGTGCCAACTGTATACAAACTACTATGCCGTATACCATACTATAAATACTTACACAAATTGCGTGTGTCCAGATTCAATAGAACCGAAAATTCTCTCAAAACATTTCTAAAGTACACCTAGAATCCAGAAAGCTCAAGGCCGAGCCTTGAACTGTCTCCGCCTTGAAAAGTGAATTATCGTTATGACTAGAACCGATTTAACAAGAAACCGCAAGTTCCACAAATGAAGTCGCTCTTTAATTAATAACCTTAATTGGTTTTGCCCGGGGCTTAAAACTTCGTGAGTCTGTTTATTCACTTATTTAACGCCAAATTTAGCCATCTGCGCTAACTAAAATAAAGGAGTCATTTGACAAGCCAATGTGTCCGTCATCCTTATTGTAAAGAAAAATGCCATTTTCTCCACGAACTCGCTTTTTGTGAAGATAAATGCAAGGAATAACAATAAGTACATGTTATTTATAAACTGAGCAATGTTGTAAAGAAAACTTTAAATAAGTTCATAGTTTTATCCGAATTCCACTGAACTGTGATACACTACCTAAAACAATTAGTTCGACAAAACCCTACCCTAATTGATTTATTGTAAAATTATTTTAAATGTAATTTACGAGTTTCATCTCTTTTTATATATTTTATTTTAAATCTTCTGTTTAATCGATTTCGGCATGGGATACATTACTAAAACTGCCCTTCAAAAAATGCACGCCCTCAATCCGGAATTAATTTCACCACTCTAAGTGGGAAGAAAAATAATAGAAAAACGAAGTCCAGAAGAAATTATCGTAATGACTAAACCGAATCAATTAGCAACCGTTATGCAAAAAGTTCGTTAAAAACCTTCTACCCATATGTGTTGGATGTTAGTTATTTCAACTCAACTGAAGGAAGTGAATAATATTCTAAAAATGAAATCGTTTATCACAACTCTTTTATTAATAACCATAATTGGAGTTACTTTGGGGTTAAAAGATCGTAAGTTTTTTTATGTTTGTAATTATTATTATTATTTTTAATACGCTTACATCATTTAGCCATCTGCGGTCGCCGTCCGGCTGAGGGCCTCATATGCTTAAGGGGAGGCGATGGAGGATTTGTATACATACTCAAAACGAATACCTGTAAATCCGTTCGTCGCTGTTGGGCGGGAATCAGCAATTATTTCTCGGATCTCGCTGCTTGCGAAGCTAAGTGCAAGGAATAAGAAAATAATAAATATAGTGACATATCCACAGTACCAAAAGGGCCTATGTATCCCATACTATAAACACATACACAAATAGCGTGTATCCAGATTCAATAGAAGCCGAAAATTCTCTCAGAACATTTCTAAAGTTCACCCGATATCCATAAAGCTCGAGACCAAGGCTTGATCGTCAGAAAACCACATAATAATAGGTCGCTGTGCCTCATATTAAAAAACTCTAATATTGCTGTTTTATAATTATAAATTTTGCTTGGTTTTGCACACTGCTTAAACCATTGTGAGCCTATTTATTTTGTTACTTAATGTTAAAATACATTTCTTTCATTTAGCAACCTGCGCTGACTTAAATAAAGACGTCGTTTGCCATAAAGGGCGGAAAAGGATACGTTTATCGGGTTAAATCGAACGAATGTGTTCATCATCCTTAGTGTAGGGGAAGATCCAATTTCCATGACCTCGATTCTTGCGTGGCTAAATGCATAGAATAAAAAACCAAGTACATGTAACTCTAGCCAGGTTTACAATAAACTGAGTAATGTTGAAAACTGTAATTAGGTTCGTGTGTTTTTCTGAACTTCACTGAATATAAAAAAATTAGCTCGCCCAAAAAGGCATAACCTCAGTCCGGAATTTATTTTATTTTATTTGGTTGAAAATTTAATTTTAATACAGATGCAAATGGAGCTGTATCTTTATTTTAAGTGGGAATCCAAATGAGGACCAGAATTAATTATCGAAATGACTAAACCGAATCAATTAACAACCGTTATGCAAAAAGTTCGATAAAAACCTTCTCCCCATATGTGTTGGATGTTAGTTATTTCAACTCAACTGAAGGAAGTTAATCATTTGCTAAAATGAAATCGATTACTATCGCTCTTTTATTAATAACCATATTGGCTTTTACCATGGGCTTAAAAGATCGTAAGTTTTTTGTTAACTTAGCTTTTAAATGCTAAATGTTTTTTTTATTATTTAGCCATCTGCGGTACACCTCCGGGTGGGACCCTCAAATGCACTAGGGCACGCAGGGGAGGATTTGTATATAGCCTCAAAGAAAACATCTGTAAACATCATGGTCGGTGTTGGGGGGAAAACGCCAATTATTTCTCGGATATCGCTGCTTGCGAAAAAAAGTGCAAGGAATAAGAAAATAATACATTGTATATGTGTAAATCTACTGTATACCTACACTATGCCTTATACCATACTATAAACACTTACACAAATAGCGTGTATCCAGATTCAATAGAATCCGAAAGTTTTCTCAAAACATTTCTAAAGATCAACCAATAGGTCGGTCTGCCTCACTTTTTTTTCACGACCTCGATTCTTGCATATCTAACTGTATAGAATAACAAATAAGTACGTATCAGTCTAGCCAGGATTATAATAAGCTGAGCAATGTTGAAAACTTTAATTAAGTTCGTATTTTTTTCTGAACTTCACTGAATATTAAAAAATTTGCTCGACCAATAATGGCATGCATTTTTAGTCCCGAATTTATTTTATTTTATTTGGTTAAACATTTCATTTTAATACAGAAGCAAATGGAGCTGTATCTTTATTTTAGGTATAAACAAAATAAAAGCAACATGAGGACCTGTGTAAATTATCATAATGACTAAACCGAATCAATTAGCAACCGTTATGCAAAAAGTTCGATAAAAACCTTATCCCCATATTTGTTGGATGTTAGTTATTTCAACTCAACTGAAGGAAGTGAATAATATTCTAAAAAGAAATCGTTTATCACAACTCTTTTATTAATAACCATAATTGGAGTTACTTTGGGGTTAAAAGATCGTAAGTTTTTTTATGTTTGTAATTATTATTATTATTTGTAATACTTTACATCATTTAGCCATCTGCGGTCGCCGTCCGGCTGAGGGCCTCATATGCTTAAGGGGAGGCGATGGAGGATTTGTATACATACTCAAAACGAATACCTGTAAATCCGTTCGTCGCTGTAGGTGGGGAATCAGCAATTATTTCTCGGATCTCGCTGCTTGCGAAGCTAAGTGCAAAGAATAAGAAAATAATGCATATGGTGACATATTTACAATACCCAAGTATGTTCCTACTTTGTAAAGAATAAAGTTAAAATAAACAATATCTTTTTTTAACAACTAAGGTACTAAGTGTACATAACCTTTATTACATAAACGTGTACTTATATATACATATATTCGAACCAGGAATATAACAAAATTTAGTAATGCTTTACAGAGAACATTTTTTCACCCCAAAAACCAAAAGAAATGAATGTTTATATTGTAAAGTTGTTTTAATTTATTTTTCCATACTTTTCTCGGGTATATGTTATTAATTTTCACGACTTATTAACCATTTTTTTCGAGTATAGCGGCCTCGTTTTGAAGGTTCCTTTGCGACAACATTAATTAGATTAAAATGCCTACAAATCATTTTGGAATGGCACCCGAGTGGCAGCCTCCGGATTTCGGAGCCAGTGAGCTCGGTAAGCTTCCACATTATTCACACGCTTCGAGGCGCGCAATTTTCCGCCGTTTCCCAAAATGCAAATTCCGCATGACCAAAACAACACGGAAAATACGGCAAAAAATCGGTACTACGAACACCAAGCAATTTAAAGCAGTGCCGAGCAGGGATGATGCAATCGAAATCAGTCCGAAAATTGCAAAAACAACTGCGGAGTTCCGTCCCGAAACAATTACAGAACTATAAGCCTCCAAAGAATTCGCGCCACAAATAAACAAAAAATGCAAATCGCGCAGGAGCTAAAGGGGGAAAAACACCAGAGATTGTGGCAGGGGAATCCCCTAGAGATGCCCACGCAAATTGTCCGTTATCAGCTGTGGGATCGACTTTGGTGTTGCCCTGCAATAAGCGGGTCTTAATTGGGTTCTCACACCCAGGAAAGGATATACCCATGTTGCAGGGAGTAATTGCGACTGGATTGAGTGCGTGGAAGCTGGGCGGGGAAAATCTCTGGCCAGCATGAATAATGCCCCGGGGCGAAAGCTTACGTTAATTACAAAACAAGTCCTTTTTCGTATGGGAACAGTGAGTGGGTTTGCTGTGCCCCCAGATCCCAACTAAGTCGTCGCAAAATCCCTAATAACAAAATTAATTTGACTTCTTGTGAAATAAGATTAATTGGTTACATGCTACATAAAAACAATAGGAAGTAATAGAAGAAGAAGGCATACAAAAATGCAAAATATTGTAGATAATATATTTAAGATATAACCATTTTCTTCTTAATTTATTAACATTGATACTCCAATCGAAAATATTCTTATTATTTAATTAAGTTTCCAGAAGTCATTCGCAATAGAAAAACGATAAAAAGAACATATTATTATCATGTCTTGTGTCAACCAATTATTAAAATAGTTCCTTTCGATTTGTTTAAGCATTTATACTGACATTTCAATTGAATCGATCATGGAATTTCAAGGAAAATAAAGAAAGAAATATAAAAACACCAAAGACGTTTTATTTTCTCAGCATTTTCCAGCCGGCAATTAAGCCCAGCAATTACTCACAGCGTCCTGGATTGCAGTAACTGACAGACTGGAAAAGTCCTGGCTGGAGAACCCAGCATAAAGTCGCCGACTCCCCATCTGCTTAACACATTCAATAAATAAAAAGGGGAATTTCACTTTCAGCTCAACACTTTACCCAGAAACACTTGCACTCCTTTCGGGAGGACGCTGTTAAGGCCTGCTTTTTGCCAAATCCAGGCCTTTGTTTTTGCCGCTTTTGTTGGTGTTTGGGGGCCGCAAAATGCCTTAATCATGGCTCGTAAATCTTTGATGTTTCATTTGTGCCAAAACGCTAAGCGATTTTTAAAATGGCTGTGGGCTGGTTAAGCCGCAACGCTTCGGGCAGAACCATAAATTATGGGATCAGTATGCGGCAATTTCTTTTGCTACATCACATTAGCGCTGCAGCTACAGATGAGGCTACAGCATCCGAATCAAGCGCGGGGAAAATCTCTCTAAAACTCCCTTTTGCAGTTCCCCAATCGAATTCGATTCAATTTGGCACAGAACAAAAAATAAAAGTGCACAAGTTTTGCTTGATTTCATCTCCCTTTGGCAAAGGCCAAAAAGCGCAAGGCAAGCCAAAGCAAAGCAAATCGATGTGGAAAATGCTGCATAGAGCAGCAAATATCTAGAATAAATTGAATATAAATACGAAATCAAATCGAATTTGATTCGAGTTCCAGGACTCTCTCTGATTCGCCATAGTTGATTGAAAAGGATTATGGCAAGTGGCCTGCCTCAACCTCATCTTCTACGCCGGCCAAGTGCTGGCGCTGTGGTAATTCCGATCTCTGGTAATTGGCCCTGTGGGGGAAAGGAAATAAAATCGGCAGCCAACTCGCTGGCGAGTGCTTCAAATTGTTGTGCAGCAGTCTCAGTTTCAGCTGCAGGAGCACTTCAAGTGCATTCCAATTAAGTGCGCAGGGTAACAGTAGCAGCTCATCTACCCGCACTAATTTTCCCGCTTTTCTCGCATTTTCCCCGCTTTTCCCGGATGCCTGGGCTTAATGGGGCAGCCGCAAGTGTCGCTTACGCTTTCGCGGTTTCCAATTTGTGGGCGTACCGATGGAAGTGTGGTCAGCTTAATTACGAGTGCTTTAATCGCTTTTCCAACGACAAAAACTAGTTTTAATAGGATTGCAATAGTACCAGTGAATGGTTTGTCAGTTAATAAAAACAATAAGTTGTTGTCTACGGCAGAAATTGGATTCTATGTCACTAAAGTGTAAGCTGACTTACATCAAGAGTGTAACATAAAAATTACGTATACGACCTATTGGTCGTTAATAAATAAATAAATAATGTAAAAAAACATAGCCTAACAATTATTTGTAAATTTGTTGCTGAACCACTGTATTTTATGTGAAAGCATCATTACATCAATCGCGTAAAACCAAAAATTACGTATACGACTTGTTAGACGGATCCAACTTCCTTCACAGTTGTACCAATTTTTACCAAATGGGTAAATCGAAAAATAATGTGAAGCTACAAAATTTACTTCGACAGTGTGAGTAGTTTTTAAAAAGTAAAACAGAACCAATCCCTATTTGATTATGTTGTGTTCAAATTGTGATCAAATTAATTGATAATAAATATGTTTTTTTAGCCAAATCATAGTCTTTCACCGTTGGACCATGAAATTAATTCAATTTTTTTGAAGTTTCAAGTTATCCATTTATTTATTTTTTCCCGCTTGAAAGTTAACCCTTCAAAGTCATATACATATCCTGCGTATCAGGGTCCCAGCACCAATCACGTTCACCCCTCAGCGAATGGGAAAGCTCCTCTTTGCCTTTGTCCTGCAGAAATGTGAAAATTGCTTGCCGGCTTGGGCCTTTCAGCCTCGAACGACTGTCAAACGCACTTGGAAGTCGAGTTGGAAGGCCGCCAGTTGTTTGGCTTTTTTTAACGTTTCCGTAAAGTTACGCAATCTGAGAAAACTGCGGGCACAAAGTTACAATTGCAGGCGTTGCCTGTGTGGGTGCAGTGGACCAAAGTTGGGGCAACTCTTTGACTGATTAGATGTCCACCGGGGGGACAGTTTCAACTTTAAAGTTGTCCCAGTGGCAAAAACAATGAAAAATTCATTCAAGTGCACTTTGATTTGTCGCTGTTCGAAGCGAAGAGTTTTGTAAAAAGTCGCCAAAAAAGTTCGAAGTAAAAGTGTGGTTACTGATCCCATTCTTTTTTTACGTGTGAAACCAGCGAAATTAAAATTGCACTTAGTCGCAGCTAATAAAAATTTAAATAACTCGATATTAAACAAATTTAAATTGTGGTGGCGTTCATGCCCTTTTTTGTTGTATACACTACCTATTTAGACAAACTACTAATTGAGAGTAATTGAGTATTGATCTTCGGAAAACCTTTACATATGGTAACTCCCAGAGAAAAATGAGAATGTACACTTGTCCCACTCTCAAAAGACAAAGAGAATCGAAAGAAAGAAAACAGAGACGTGATGCATACAGTTCTAGTTAATTTCGATGGAATTATTATAGACATATGACTTGCATTTTGCAATTTGTTTGCCTTCACGTGGGGCCATTAAATTATTATTTTGGAATGGACAGGGCGGAGTGGGCAATGCACGCAAATTTCGATAAAACAAAAATAAATCTTAGAGGCCTGATAATTGAGCGAAAGACCACCACTCCATTTAGTCAATTATTAGCAGCTGAAAACTTGAAGTTTTTTACATACATTTTTGTTTTATTATTATTTAAAAGATTATTTTATTCATGACAATTGTATTATATTTCTGTAAATTCAAATGGAATTGAATACATATTTAACAATGTTTCTTTGACTGATCGTGAAATAATTTGTTTATTTCTTTACTAGACTATTTTGTCCAACTGGCAAATTAAATAATTTTGATTTTCGCACGGTAAATTATACATTTTGTCGTTTATCAAGGAAACGCAGTGACTGTGGCCTTCGAAAGAATTGGATTCCTGGTGAAAGACGTTCCACGACGGAAGACGGAGCACGCCACTGGGTGGCGGACGCTTTGCTCCTCAGTTACACACACTACATACCAGCGGCCAGCGCCGCGGCAGGATTCTTAACGGGTCCGCAACCCTTTTCCACCTACTAATCCCCATGCCCAACAACTCGGGCCATTTGGCCACCCGTCCTGTCTGTCCCAGCAAATATATAAATATTTCTGTGGAGGGCCCTGGTACGACTTTGTATGTATCCTGGCCCGTGATTAGCATCCTTACAAATCTTAAAAAAAAATGACAACAATGCCTTCAATTTATGCCGGCATATAAAAAAATCTGTAAAAACGTAAGGCCGAAACAACAACAACGGCTGTAAAAGTCAGACTGTAGTAAAAAGTAGTTTATTTAACTACCAAAGCGCGAAAAATGTGTTTTTTTAAGAGGAGAGGTCGTAAAGGATCCCTCCTTCGTGTATTTACATATGTGAATGTGTGTGAGCTTTCATGTATGTGTCTGTGTGCTTTTCGCTTCTGTTTACTTATTTAAGTCGTTTGCAATTTCTGCACTTTTCTTTGCACAGTCAACGCATAAAAATAACACAGAAATGCAGCTCCAGCTACACAAGTAGAAAGATTCGTATTGAACATGTTTTTCATTAATTGAAAATTTAACATTTTACTTATCAATAAAGAAATAATAGTGAAATATTCAGCACCAAGTAATAAATATAAAAAATAAATATTTTAAAGACATATCCCTTAAATAATTTAATTTAAAATCCAAAACTTGTTTTACTTGGCTAGTCCCACAGTTAAACCGGTAATAAAATGTAAGTAAAATAGTGCATTCATTAAATACCCATTTGCAGGGCCAAAAAATATATTTTAGTATCATTTTTTCCTCAGTGTATGATGCGTAAATGTGTGTTCATATGAATTCCCTTTATAACTGACAAACTTCGCAGGCAACTTTTGCAATTACTAAACTCACACACAGGCATGGACTCAGACTCAGACACATGGTAAATTGTACTATTTAATTTGGTTAGAGCGAGCCTTTCACGGCCGACAGCTCAGATCAAGATGGCTGCTTTCGGGAGAAAGCCCTTTCTCTTTGGCACCCTTCTCCGCTTCCTGTGTATTGTCAATCGGGAGTGGGATAAGGGTAGCGGAAGCGGAAGGAAGCACGAGCAGGTTGGCCCCTGGCGGATTGTGCCCACTAAAATGCTATTTTTCACTCTATTCGAGCGGAAGTTGAGCGACAGCAGCACGCCCAAAAAGCAGCGACAGCAGAAGCATCAAGCAGCTCAACAGAAAGGAGAAAGTACCCACTGCGGAATCAGAAACAGCCACCGGATGTTTAGCATGCACTCAGATAAAAACAGCGATCCAAGAAAAATGGCGCATATCAAGGCCCGTTTTGTGGTCCGAATAGTAGGTTTTAAACTGAGAAAAACGTGTGGAATTTTTGAGTTGAAAACATACTTTTGGTTCACCACAAGACGAAATACAGTTCTTTGTTATTAAACTTTATCTTCAAGTGAAATAAGTGATATTTATTCGGAAATGCCGACCTTAGAAAATTTTGAGTACGTTTCAAATCATTTTTCACTCATACAAAGGGCTTACTTATTTTTTTTGGGACTTAGATAGCTAAGTGGTTTGTATTAAAAAAATAAAAATTTTAGATGATTTTGTAAGTGTTTAGTTTATTGAGCCTTAAACAATCACTCTCATACGCACTGTAGCCTTTTATATTTTCAATACATGTTCAGTACTTTCAGAGTACTACCTTGGACTATAAAAAAAATATTAAAGAAAATACATAATTTATTTTAATGTCTACATTGCATCATTATTTGATACGTGAACAATTACACTTTTTCTCCAAGTACATAAAAGCACGCCCACAGTCAACATCGCCGAAAACAAGGACAACAAAGTGCACACACAAGCTGTTGAGGCAGGATCAGAGAAATGCAGAGCCAGGACGAAAAGGAAGTCCAAACGCCGCCGAGGCGACAACAATTGTGCATTTGAATGCCGTTCGGGGCCCTCGTGCAAGACAGCATATTTCGCTGCGGGTTTTTGCTAGGCACAAAAAAAAAACAAAACTATGCCAAAAACAAAACCAAAATCAAAAAAACTGAGGCACACATAAAAATGTCAACACATTCAGATTTTAAGAGTTCACTGATGCCAAAAACTGTGGAAAAAGTGGCAGTAAACGTAGAGTATTTCACGATAAATGGGAAAATTTAAATAAACTTAATTCCTGAGGAGATTTTCGAGAAGCTATTGCTAAAGCTAAGTAATCGAGACAAATTAAAATGTTTAATTTAATATTTAATAACTGCAAAATATAAATAAAAATATATTTATTTTAAGGAGGACTTACAGTGCATATCTTTTTATTTGTATAACCTTTATAAATACGATATAGAAATGTTGATTAAAGATCGAGTTAAACGCAATTTTCCCCTCTGTTTTATTAAATCTTTCTCTAATTGCTCTTGCTTTCAAATACCAACTTTGCTGTGCTCATTTCGGGACACTTTGTGGCCTAATTAATAAGGAAGGCACCTGACCAGGTCGAAGGACGAGGCCCTTAGGACACGCACGTAAAGCACATAAAAAATTGTGTAAGTTATTAAAAACAAACACTCCGGAGGTGGAACAAAAGAAAAAACTACGCACACGCGCACTTTTTTATGGCCAACCATTCGGAGGAGAATAAAACGAAGGACGCAGGACTTAGCCGCTTTTGCCCACATTTTGGCCAGCGGCCAAAACACACATCAATGGGATGTAATCTCTTGGAGCGCCGGGTAAAGCTGGTGGATTGACAAGGGTTAAAAGGGAGTTTAGTGGAATTAATGAGCGTAAGAAAGTTTTTGGTAAAGAGGTAAAGGGGTTTTTGGAAATGAAAATCTTAACAGTTTCAAAGATATTTACAACAGATATATTTTTATTAGATTTTTGTTGTATTAAAGAAATGATTCCAGTATTGAATTAGAGGTATTCTCACCTGAATTCCAAAACAAGGTGTTTGTTTCCTGAATAAAGTTGAGTATAAATGATTAAACAACACGGATTTTCTATATCCTAGGGGAAATGTCCATGTAGCCAGCTAAGTATATGGACAGATTTTAAATGGGGGAATTCCACCCGACTCTGCATGGATTGCATAGCAGCTGTCTATTCCCAAACAGGAAGCAGGCAACAGCAAGAAAATCATCTGAAATAAAAAGCCCCAAGGTGGAAGAAGAAGCTGCAATTTTCAGCACACATTTCAGATGCGTTCGCATCCGCCGCTCTGGAATTTCCCACAGCGACCACCCACTCCACCCACTCCGGCCACCACACCCCGAAAACCCCCTCCTATGCCTGAAGCCTGCCAAGTCATGTTTGCATGACGAAGTTTTCCTCAAACCATTTGGGCTAATATTTTAAGTTGGGCGAAACTGCCAGTGATTTGTAACCTTTGATGACTTGGCGGGTTAGGCGAACTGCGGGGGAAAAACTGGGGTGAAGAGGGAGTCAGAGAGCAGCAGTTGGTAGTCGGAAATTAGCGCTAATCTTTGTAATTCCAACAGTATTAAGGATGGCTCTCAAGTGGTTACAAACAGGGGAAAAACGGGAATAATTGTTAAAGCAGCTGAGCTGCCAATTTCAGTCACTTAAAGCTTACTCAATCCTAGATTGACCCCACGCACAACATAACTTTTAGCCGAAATTACAAAACCCTCTGCAAGGATATAAAAATGACAACAAATAGACAGTAAAATACATTTTGAGAACTTAAATTTTAAATCTAGACTTCAATACAGACTTTGAGAGAATTGCCACTTTGAAATCGGGAGAAAAGATACGGGCTTAGAAGTGCAGTTTTTGGACACTTTTCTGCAAAGCCATTTTTCGTAAATTTGGAAAGGCTATGAAAATTACGACCAAAAATACAAACCAAGATTTAAATGCAGGTTTTTAGAGAATTAAGCCACAAACATTTCAAAGTACGCCACTTCGAAATCGGATGTCTGCAAGAAAAGTTATGGGCTTAGAAGCTCAGGTTTTAGGTCACTTTTCAGCAAGGCCATTTTTCGAAAATTTGGAAAGGAGTAACACTGTAAAAATGATGAAAAATTGATCCAAAATTACAAAACAAGTTGGAACTACAGTTTTTTAGAGAATTAAACCACAATCATTTAGAAGTATGCCACTTTGGAATCGGATGTCTGCAAGAAAAGTTATGGGCTTAGTAGCTCAGGTTTTAGGTCACTTTTCAGCAAGGCCATTTTTCGAAAATTTGGAAAGGGGTAACACTGTAAAAATTACGAAAAATCAACCTAAAATTACAAAACAAGTTGGAAATACAGTTTTATAGAGAATTAAACCACAATCATTTATAAGTAAGCCACTTTGGAATCGGATGTCTATGAGAGAAGTTATGGCCTGAGAAGTGCAGGTTTTAGATCATTTTTCTGCAAGTCCTTTTTTCGAAAATTTGGAACACTGTAAAAATGACGAAAAATCGATCAAAAATTACAAACCAAGTTGGAAATACAGTTTTTTAGGGAATTAAACCACAATCATTTAGAAGTAAGCCACTTTGCAATCGAATGTCTGCAAGAAAAGTTATGGGCTTTCAAGTGCAGTTTTTTGACACTTTTTTCTAAGGAAATTTTTCGAAAATTGAGAAGTTCAGAAAAATCGATCCAATGAAGATGAAGACGCAGAAGACAACTAAAGTATACAACAGCCACCAAAACATAATTCACAGTTTTATTTTTGGTACGCCTTCTGTTGCTGTCCTTTAATGAAAAACCGGACTAGGCATATACCTATCGGCCTCACCCTGTTTTCCCATTTTCCTGCCGATTGTTGCCTGGCACATGGGACCACACAGCAGACTCCTAACTTGGAATATCTGGTCACTTCTGCACCAACAATGCGTTCGGCTCAGGGACGTTTAACTCTTTGGTTATCCGTTTTAACACCAGGGTATAGATTGTCTACAAGGGTATGATGAGTTTCTTGGGGTTAAAGAGCTGTTAGGGGTCAGACTAAAACATTTTACCTAGAATTACCGAGATGAGCATGGCAGTAGATTTTTTCTTTCCAAACCATTTTATTTACTGCGACTTAAGTATGTTTTCATTAGGCCAAGATTAGCTGCCTTAAAGTGAAATCTACAAAATAGGAATTGTTTTTTATAAATTGAATTTACAAACTAGGGCCTTAAATAAAAAATAATTGCAATAATCATTTTAAATTTGAAACCTTGAGGATACAAACTAGTCTTAATATGTCGGTGCAGCTTACAAAACTTGTTGGTATTCATTATTTGGGCTTGTGTTCGTTTTGGGAACGGATTCTTGTCGGGAATAAAGGAAGTAAATGTGGGCTGCGTGGGTGTTTTTGCGTCAGCTGGTT
The DNA here is from genome assembly GCA_018153365.1 of Drosophila fuyamai. Lineage (NCBI taxonomy): Eukaryota > Metazoa > Arthropoda > Insecta > Diptera > Drosophilidae > Drosophila > Drosophila fuyamai. The sequence continues at coordinate 1,555,506 of JAECXW010000878.1, forward strand.
AAACACACAAATGGTGAATGGAGTCACAAAACAGAAGGAAAACATTGTGCAACCCGAAGAACCAGAAACAGAGAGAGCCCCATAAGCCACTCGCATATTTTGGCTCAAGTTAATTTGAGAGTGGGTGAATCTGGGGAGTGCAGAACGTGATGGAGTGCGGGTGAGTTGTGTCGGACTCTGGTCAATGTCGGACACAAAGTTGCCAAGTTGAACTCCCCCATCCGGTCGACGTCGGGCCAAGAAAACACGAAAGTTGATCAAGAACTTTACCTCATCGAGGTGGTGCAACAATGAATTGTCCCTCCCTCATTTTGGCACTCGGAAAAATAAAGAACAAATAATTATTCCAAGATATTTAAGAGCTCCAAAATATTGTTTCAAATAATCTAATTGAAATGAGTGTACCCTTACCCCTGATATACATTTTGTTTAGCCTATCATTCTTTTAGAATTTCAAATCAAACAAATGCTATACTATCAAATATTAAACTATACAAACATGTTTTGATTCTCAAGTGTAAATTGTGAATATTTTTCAAGTGTATTTGACCATTATTTTGCCACGCAATCTTCATAGACAATAACTAATTTTCACCCGGCACACGTCAAAGTTACCCCATCTCCGTTTTTAGTTTCCGTTCGAGTGGCTCGAAGTTTTTGCGACAACTTTGTGCCAGTTATGTGTATTGGCTGGAGTTTGAGCGCCACTTCGCAGACTCCTTTTAGTCCTGTGGGGCTTCTTCTGCCACTCCTTGACTTCCAGAGCAAATCTTGAACTTTCGCAAATTGCATTCTTTGTAAGAAGTCAAGATGGCTATGGGCTGCACACGTAATTAGTTGGGGGAAGTTAAGGCAAATTAAACTGATACCAAGCCACAGAACGAAAAAATAAACAAAATCACTATTGGTAAGATAACTGCTTAAGTGTGAAGAGTCACTCTTAAAATAAAAAAATAATATCTAAGAGTTATTTTTAAGTTTCTTAAATATATATTCTCATTCATTAAAATCAATAAAAATTTGTCCCACCCGCTTTGTTTATTTTTGTATATCTTCCAAGACATTTATTATCTAAAAGGCAATTAAGGAATATTTAATAAAGCAGTTTCAACTGTTCCCCCGAATTTCCAAGGTAACTGCTAATGCCAAAGGTCAGAGGCACTGAAATCTCGGTTTAAGCTTTGACAGGCCCTTTGAGAGCCACATTTTACAGCTGGCCAAGTTGAAAGGTCCGTCCACCATGCCCTCCATCCATCAGCCCACCATACACTACATCACCTCCATCACCGCCCTTCAATCATGTTTTGGACCTTGTTCGAACGCCTGCTGACAGCTCGCCCACAAATTTCATTCAATTTGCAAAAACACAAAACCGACACCGAACTGAAACTGAAACTGAAACTGAGCCCAGAACGGTCTCATTTTCAAAAACAGTAGTGAGGGCTGGGTCAAATTGATGAGCATGACCGAAGTTGCCCGCTACTGCTACTTTTTGCACCGAAACAAAGGAAGAAAAGCAAACATTTTCATGTTTTTCAAAGTCTTCAATCAAAATGCGTCGGCAAAGTTTTAATGCATGCGCTGCCTCTAAAAATAAGTAAAAAAAACTATAGCGGAGGAAGTTCTTAAGTGACGAAATGAGGAGGCGTTGCAAGCTGGCTCCTGCCGCACAGTTTGATAAATGATGTGTCGAAAATAAATGATTATGCTTTCAGGGGACTCCCCACAAAACTTTTTTTGTTTTACATTCTGCCACTTTTCTACTTCCTTCTCACTTTTTGTTAAAATTTCCTTTTATTTTAAGCTGTTCTCTCCGCAAAAGTTGATGTACTATGGGTTCATCTATGTATTTGCATGCCTCATTTGCCATATTGATTTTGTTTATTTTTTTCTTTTCCTTTCGTTTTACATTTCAGATTTGTTCCTTCTCCTTCAAACGGGCAAGGTGGACGGGGATAATGTACATTTGTTTCCATCAAATTCGGCTTAAGATTTACATTTTTGTTTTGGTAATTTGGGAATGAAAAATTCGGATTAAATGGAGTGCAATACGTTAGCCAACAAAGTACAGTAAGAGACTATTTAAAAGCTTGAACCACAAATTTTGAACTTCCAGTAGCTAAAGCCTTTTTTGTATTACTATTTCAGTCGGTAATTAATAGTTTTAATAGATTAATTAATAGATAGAGGAATTTATATTTATGGATGACCCAATAAAAACTGCATTTAAGCTTGTGTAAACAACTTTTACTGGACCGAGGGTCAACGCTATCAATAAGAATTTTGTAACACAGGTTAGATCATCGCCTTTTACCTTTACTCTGCCACTTGCGCTTTGGTGACTTCTCCCTCGGCCGCTTGAATGTTGGACTTATCTCCGGAACCTTCGGCGGCGGCCACCAGAGAAGCCGACGATGTCGATGGACGAAGTACAACGCTGTTGTCGCTGCTCTCGCTGCTGGAATCGCCCACATTTAGATCGCTGTTTAGAGACTCGGTGGGCGGAGGAGGAGCCACGGACACCGGAACTGGTGGCACCAAACTTGGAGTCCCTATGCAGATACGTTTCGATGGCGGCGGGGCTACATGACCCAGTCGGGCATTGGAGATGGTTGTGCCGGGGGACACGGCTTCGAAAGCCATCAGTTCTCCGAAGTAGACGTGCTGGATCACGGGAAACTTGGAGAGTATCTGTGGATTGTACGGAAAGAGTTAACAGGGTAATTAACATATATAATTAAACTCCTCATATAATCAATGCTACTGATTAGCGCAAATACTATTCAATTTCGATTCCTGCTAATCTTTTTAAGGGGCTCACCTCCTTTTGGTACATTTTTACCAGTCCCGCGTTAATTTTAATCCACGAGGGCACGTCCGTGATGCTCCACAGTTGGTTTGAGTGCTCCCCAAAGTGTCCAGTCTTGACCTTGCAGATATAGTCTATACAACTGATGAACATGAACTGATCCTTGAAGTCGCTGATGATCTGCTCATCCACAAACTTCGAGGGATCAAAGGGGCTTTTAACTAAAAGATACACAATGAAAAGGGGGAATCTCTGGAAAATATTCTTATAGCTCACCGGCCAGCTGCGCACTTCCCCAAATGAAGGGCACGAACTGGAAGTCGTCCAGGGACCAAACTCCTTGACTGCCAGCGGGTTCCATGTTGTAGGTGCGCTGCAGTTGTCTGACAAACTCCAGGTATCGATTGAATAGCCTCAGGGCGGCTCCGACAATGTCCTGCTCCTGCAGGATCTCGGCCTTGAAAAGCGAGCACAGAAAGAAGAGGAAGGACAGCTCGTGACCGGTGCCATAGTCTATCCTGGTGGCATTTCCAAAGGATTCCATCAGGTACTGCTCCAGTTCGCTCTGGTATCTCTTTTTGGCGGCGGGCAGCAACTGCTCCATCAATTCCGGCAGCTGTTCCCGCATCTCCTGAGCCCAATCCCTATAGGCCTTATTGCCAAAACGCTGAGGCTGCTCCAAAGGAGGATGCTGCTCCACCAACTTCTCCAGGGAGTCAAAAAGGCGCACCAGTTTGAGCAGCATTTCCGACTCGTACATTTCGTCCGTTGTCTTGATGCCTTGGATCGCCGAACTGGTGCCATTTATGTAGCCTATCAAATCGTGGTAGGCGCGGGATCTTTGCCAAATTGCCAAATCGCCCAGATTTTGCACCCGCTTCGTAATTGCCGGCAGTTTACCTGCAATAAACTTTAATTAATCCTGTTTGATTTTCTTGGCTATTCAGCCTGCGCACCTGCTCCTTGAGTATTGGCATCCGCCATCCTTGTAAAATGATTATATCACTTTAATTTAAGTTTATTTTGTTCTGAAGTTACGTTTTGTTTGTTATTTTGGGTGCATCTTCTTCTTTTTCATTGAGTTGCAACAGTTCACAGATAGCGATGGTAACAGAGGTCTGTTAAATGAAGAGCAACCGCATCGCGATTCATCGATTAATTTGACAATTGCCCTTCCCTAACCGATAGTTGACAACAAACTCCGCCTACGCCGGCAAATTACAGTGCCACAGCATCGAAAATTGCCAATAAATAGCTTCTCTTGGAATAAATAGCTATAAAAATATATATACATCATGATCGAGACACTATATAATCTGCCCTTCCACATCCTGGTGCCGCCAAACATAAAAGTCCGAAAATTCAGCATTCCAATGCCGTCGCCCATGGCTGTCTTCAGTGTGATATTGTTTTCCTATTTTCTGGTGACAGGAGGTAAGTTATTTTATTACTTATGGGCTTTTATTGAATTGCAGACATCCCTTGAAATAGAAATATCTGTAGAAGGGCTAAATTTGCACTTAACTAAATGCCTGTTATCTTCAGCTTACAGCTGTGTACAAAAAAATAGTTGCAGTTAAAAAAAAAAACAAGGTTTTATTTATGAAAAGCCAGAGGTTATTTGTTATACGCAATTAAATGTTTGTTAGACATGGATTAATTAATTATTGAAATTTCTTTTCCACAGGAATAATCTACGACGTGATTGTGGAGCCTCCAAGTGTGGGAGCCACTGTGGATGAACATGGACACTCGCGTCCGGTGGCCTTTATGCCATATCGCGTGAACGGACAATATATCATGGAGGGTCTGGCCAGCAGCTTCCTGTTTACTGTCGGCGGGCTGGGCTTCATAATAATGGATCAAACTCACTCCCCAGGAAAGACAAACCTTAATCGCCTGCTGCTTACCGCCATGGGATTCATTTTCATCCTGGTCTCCTTCTTCACCACCTGGCTATTCATGCGCATGAAGCTGCCCAGCTACCTGCAGCCCTAGAATCTCTACTAAAAACGGACGGATTGACACACTCTTAGTTTTCTCTTGGCTATGTACAGTCGAAAATCTCTAAATCCAAGTGCTGTCATTCGAAATTCTAGTTTCAAAGCTTAAAGCTTCGATCAAAAGCATCCCTCAATTGTATTTTTATACAAATATATATATGATATATGCACTGTAGTAACTTTCTTACATATATAGAATATCATCCAGTCAGTCAGTTTTGGTTATATCTATAATTTCTATATGATTCCATGTCAAATAAATAATATATTAAACAATCGAAAACAAAGGGTCCTTAAAATACTAAGCTACTCAAAAATACTATTTACCAATTTTAATAACAAAATAATTTGAATACTTATAGTTATGAAAGAAAATGTAATAGTTAAAAGTTGAATAGGTTAAGTGTGTGAAGATTGACTGTATATTTGCTAGAACCTCAAACATGTTGCTTATTTGAGCATATAAAATCGGGGAAAACAATATTTTCGGCGTCCCATGGCTCTCAGTTCACGTCGCGCTGTTGACTTGTTTGGCTCGCTCGTTCGTCCGCAGCGTTCAAAAACGATTTCCATCGCCTATATAGTTTTAGAATCTATTTTTGTTTATAAATACAAAGTACCCAAATACATATATCTGCGGTCAAAGCTTTGTTTGAAAAATAGTTACGAGGAAAAGTTAAGAAAAGTCTGCTTGATAAATGAAGTGATTGAACTGACCAAACAACATTATTCAGTTCTCCAAGTGATGTAACCCGAGGAATACGAATCCTCTCCTGCTCTCTTCTCCCATCGGTTTCTGCGTCGCATTTTGTTTACTTCTTGGGCTAAACCAAAACAGAGACATGTCTAAAAAGTGCACTGTGCGATCCCTGAGCGATAGTGCCCTGGCGGAATTGGCCAATTTACTGGTGTCCACCATCAGCTATGTGCAATATGCTCCGGATGTCCATCTGGACATCAACATCGTGATGGTGGAGCTGAACGAGTATCTGGCCCAGCTGGGAGCCACCTCGAACATATACCAGGATCTACTCAGGGTGATCCTGAGCTCGGATTATCTGGACGCCAACATGCGGTTCACCTGCCTGCAAATGCTGCTCAACTGCGGGGTCACTTTTCTGATGACTGAAGTATTCCCTTTCAGCTACTACGAAAAAATTCTACAGGTATTTCCGATTCGTCTTTGAAACGGGGAAAACCCTTAATTGTAAATGCACCACCTGTATTTTTGAAAAAATTAATACAACAGAGTTTAGAAAAGCAGGATTCACGAAATGCTTACCTAGAAATTTACCAAAAGTAGCTTTGGTAAAAATAAATGTTTATAATATAAACATATTTTATCCAAAACAGTTTTCTATTAGTATATGTCATGCTTGATTTCTTTTAAGCCATTAAAATAAATAATGTAGCCAAAAACACACCACTGGCAATAGCTTATTATTAAATCCCTCCAAATCGGTTTACAAATAAATGGCTTTACTATAAAACAAATTAAAAAACAAAGTGGAGAGCTCTGGAAGTTAATATAGGTTTTAAATTAATATATTTATATATTCCAGGTGATTGCAGCTCAAGGAGCGGGATTGCGGGTGTTGAATATCAAAGGAATCTGGGTGAAAGAGGAGCACATGCACTACATGTACGACATTGTCAGGCGATGCAAGCAGCTGGTTAAGCTGTATGTGCCCTATATTGCCAACGACCGGTTGCTGGAGGAGATCGGGAAGTGCTGCACTCGCCTGCAGATCTTGGACATATCCGGCGAGACTGACATTACGGAGATCGGCATCGATTTTCTGGCCAAGGGCGTGTGTTGTCAATCGCTGACTGTTGTGGATGTGGGAATGCCGGGAGAGGAGAACATCTGCTATTCGGATATTGCCCTGATCCTGGAGCACTGTCCCCAAGTGGAGACCCTTTCGACCTACTCCTTCGTAGGAGCCTCCCTAAAGTTTATCCACGATAATATCGATGACCGGTTCAAATGCCGCTTGAAATATATTCATGACACGGGCACGGATGAGTCCACCTTGCAGGTCATCATGCAGACGTGTCCGAGGCTGGAAACCCTCTATTTGGACTCACCCAAAACAGGAAGCCTGAGAGCACTCCACACGCGCAATTTGAGAAAATTGAAGATCTACAAATTCGTGGTGGCCGAGCTGCTTCCTCTGCTGGAGCGACCCATTGGCAGAAACCTGCGACATCTGACGATGATCAAGGGCTTGGGAAATCTTGATTTGGGAAAGTTGGCTCGTCTCTGTCCTTCGCTGATCGATCTCGACTGCTATATGATTGACAGTCTAACCTACGGGCAAGGTCAGGCCAAGTTCCAGCAGCTGGAGGGCCTGGAGATCCTAAGTAGCGCCATTATGACCAGTTCCCTGAAGGCCTTCCTATGCAATTCCACGGATCTCAAGCGGTTGGCTGTGGACACGGTGGAGTTTACGGATGAGGACATAATAAGGTAATAAGTTGAAATAAAACTATGATTGATGTATGTATATTTTGAATAACATTTTATTTTAGAAAAACTTATTTTGTCACTTGTAATAAAATAAATTTGTAACTTTATTTTTCAGCATGTTTATGCAGCACGACTTTAAAGTCTTGGAGGATGTTTGGTTTACTTTGGCGCCAGAGCTCACTGTACAGTCTGTGGAGGTGAAACTTTAGTTTATATACCTATATTATAATTCTATATTAAAGTGCGGTTCTTAATTTTCAGTTACTAATGGACAGCTGCCCGGAACTGCAGTCCGTAGGTCAATTGACCGGTTGGTCTCTAACGCCCGATGACTTGGCGCTGATTCGGGGACTTTTGAAAAGCGGCAATTCGAGCATTGTACTGACACCAAACGGTTTTCTAGCTTGAGTATTATTAAGACTTTTTGTTTATAGATATAATTTTAAATTAAGCATTTATTTTAATTTGAACTTTTAAACTATATTAGTGTTTTTTTCTGTATGAATTAATTATAGATCCTTTTTTCTTTCTAGCGCCTTCAATAGCCCTAATGCAGCAGCCTTTTCAAGGCCAAGAGGAGCAAACATTGTTGTGAACAAATCAAGTCTTGTGTATGTTAATTTGCTTGTGATATTATAAAAATAAAGTTTTTAAATTTAAATTTGAAAATCAAAGAAGAAAAGAGTGACCAGTGCTGCATTTTTAGTACAATAATTTAGCAGGGGATTGTCAGTATTTTTGAAGCATGTCGATATTTATCGTATTCGACTTTCATTTTTGGCGCCAGGTTAGTTTTTGAATGAATTAATGAAAATATATATTGTCCTTACAACAATCAACATTATTTTTTATAATAATGATAGACCCGTAATTATGTACCTAAAATTAAATAAAGAAAATATATCTAATGCTTATGTTTTTAGAAAACGACTTGTATTTTATGTATTTATGTATGTTGAAGTACAATATCAACCAAACATAACGTTCCATCTATTTTTTTTTAATATTTATTATCGATTATTTCAAAGACACTTAACACATTTTCACTTTAAAATATATATATAATTTAACATCGATCAACCAACTAAATGGTTATAATATGTTGAGAATACACTTAACACAGGGAAATATATTGTAATTTATGCTTATATCATATAGCTTTAAGTTTTTGGAATATTAATCTCGGTTTTTATGCATTAAAGTTGAACTAATATTACCCTTTTTAAAAAATATTTTTTTTATGATTATCCGTTATTTGGATGACTTTAAAAACACTAACACTAGTCTGGTCAGTTTTGATGTATCTTAGGTTTAAATAAAAATGTTTTTTAAATATTGCTACCAATGAAATACCCATTAACGTGGTGTCTCTCTTAAGCCGCCAGCTCCTCTCTTTTGGCCATCTTACGGCTCTCTTTTGGACTTTTTCGGCTCTCTTGCGCCACCCACGCCGAGGTCTGTGTGGAAAGCTCAATGGAACTGCGGTTGTGCTCGCGAACTTGTTAGCATTCCGTTATTCAGGTTCAGTTCTAATCCAACGGGCGAAGGAACAACATTATATACCGTGTGCTGTGCTCGCTCGAGGCGCGTCTGTAAATATTTAAAAATTGAAAAACATATTCATAAATGGCCCAGGCCAAAACACTGCGAGAAATTTCAGCAGCTAAGTGATTTTGAATGAGTGGTTTCAAAGTGAGCAGTGCTAGCCAAGATCGTGTTTTGTGGCCAAACAAAAATATTGTAGATCATAACAAATGCATTTGAAATATAAAAGTTAAAAAAGGTTTAAAAAAAAGTGCGAAGGTGAAAATTCAGCTCACTCTCTTTTTGTCACTCGGGGACTCTCTCTCTTTTTTTCTGGCGGAAACTAACGGCTTAGAAGAAGTACCGTAAAAGCTCGCTCGTTTCGCACATGCGTGTGCGTGTAAAAGTGTGGGTGCCTGCTTGAGTGTATGTGTGTGTGCTCGTGCTAGCATCCTGTAGCAAGTTCTTCACTCAAGGATAACAGTCGTAAAAGCACAACAATGTAATGAACAATATCAGAAAATATCATCATCATCATCATTCTCATGGCGAGCGAAAATATAACAATTTCATGTGTGTGAGTGTGTTTGTGTGTCTCGCAGGTTCTCTCGGCTCACAAACTTTAATGTCCTTCTTTGTCACTTAGTTTTATGCGACAGTCGCCGTCGAATGCGACAATGCGAGGGCATTTGCATACGATTTACGATTCCCGTAGCCTCCAAAACGGACAATCCTGCGGGTTAAGTCCTCAAGGAAGCTGTGTTCTCCCCGCAAACACAATCACACAGACACACACACACGGGTAGCCAAGGGCATGTAACAGGTAACACAACACAATTGACACCTGTCTCGCTCACTATTTCCGTCGCTCTCTCGCTCTCCGAGTCCCCTTTGTGGAAGGTCCTGTAATACTCGTTCCGTCAATAACAACAGTTGCCACAAAAAGCCATTTCAATGTCATGAAATGATGTTAAGTTCGTATGAGTGAAATTAATGCCACGGAGATTTCTGATCAAAAAGCAATTCACTGAGGGAAATATTATAATAAAATACTTTTTGTGCCACTATAGTAAAAACTTGACTATATTAATACTATTTAAACGATTCAGATATAAAAATAATATAATTAAAGTTTCCAACACAGTTTTTACTGGTTTGTTATAGTCTTTTGAAAAAAGCAAGCTTAATATTAGTGAATTTACATATGAACAACGCAATTAAAGTAAAACTCGAAAGTGATAGCTCACATAAAATCGCAATATTATAATTAATAAAACATTCTGTATACATATGTGGTGTCAGTTAGAACATTGTAAACTTTAAAATGGTCAACTTCGGTTGGCAAATGCTGTTCCAGAGCTTGTCCTGTTTGTTTAAATCTGTTTTTGAATGTCCAAAGTTTAATGGCGAAGGAGAGGACAGCGGGGCGGTACAAAGTCGGCAACTTTTTCATTAGTGTTGCACATTGAGTTGAATTTTGTCGTATGCTGGATGACCTTTATGCAAAATAGGTCCTGTCACTTCCTCCCCGCTCTCTAGGACCCCACACTATGACTCTTACGTTGCCGTGCATTATTAAGCGCCAGCTTTTGTATTATTCAGCGCACACATGATGTCTGTGTTTGGCCTGTGTAATAAAATACATGAATTATTCATGCAAAGGCTTCACTGTGGTCAGCCAGCTTTTCCTGCCGTTCTTATTGAAATGCCATTAGCGAAATTCGTGCGCCGACGCGGCGTATACGCAATCTGGCATTGAGATAATATTTACTCGCGCTGCTCGCCAGGTGAGCAGAGTTTTGCATTAATATGGACCGAACAATGCTGGCCATTATCATTACGAAAGCAGATAAGTGGAAGCCATAATGCCAGGTAGTTCAGCCTAATTAAAAGAGAGAGGGCAGGCGAAACAAAGGCCAAGATTGCCTTGTGGTGATGCGTGAATTTTTGTAACAACAGCTAAATAATAAAAAAAAAAAACATTGGCAACATTTCGTGGTCGTTTTCAGCGAGCTGATTCCGTTTTTGTTTGTGTTTGCCTTGCCGGAGCACGCGTGTGTCTGCTTTTTACCTTGGACAAGAATAAACCATCCAAACATCCTGCAGCATCCATCTACTTGGCCATTGTGGTTGTTCTTGGCTTTTTCCTCGGCGCGGCCTCACGTTCATCCTCATCTTTTGTGAATCCTTGGCGCAGCAGATTCTAGTTGGTGGCCTACTCTGAAGGTGAGTGCAAACATTCGCATTTTCTCCCTACCATTTGCTCAATCGATTATTTCCTAACTGAGCGCCAACTTAAATAAGCCATCAAACCGCATAAAAAGCGGTATAAAAAATGAATTCTCATTTGGGGGTCAGAAATAAGTCAGACGCCCAATTAAAATTGGAAATAAAAACGCCCACATCAACGAATTATTTAAAAATGTAAATTTTATTCTCCAGAGATAAATAGTTTCTTGGTTTAAAACGTTCAAAGCGCCTAAATCAATTTGTCAGGCAGCAGATCGATTTTTTATGGTAATGTTTACAATGAGGCTAGAAAAGATAATAAAAGATAAAAGATAATCAAATCTATTTTATTCACAAAAAGTGGAAAACAGTTCTTGGTGGAAAATTTATAAATATGTTTTAGGTGTATTGACTCTGTGGTAAAGGTGGTTTTTAGAATTACTTTGAATTTACTTTTATCACCAATTTTATTTATTTAAAATAATATTTGCTAAAAGCAGATATTGTGCTTAAAATTACATTTATCTAGACTCCAATCTTTTCCAACTTTGTTCTCTGATGTTCGTGACCATATTCATAGCGAATGTATCCATTTTGCTAAAAAGAAACATGGCCCAAATCGAAGACGAAGGCGAGCCACTTCCAAACAGCGGAAAATGTCAATAAACTTTTCGATTTGTGTCACGTCGGAGTGGCTGCATTATACGTGGATAAACGACCCAGTAGAGCTGAGATTGACATTGCTAACACCCCCACACGCCCCTAAATATAGACACTCCATAGACTGGGCGTGGCATAATGGGCGTGTAATAGAAACAGTTTGCTATAATTAGACAACAGTGGCCGGCTATTACAGTTAACTAGTTACTAGCCAATGTCCACGATGTTGCCTACTTCTGTGCGCTCTCCGTAGAGGAAATGGGGCGGATACGTTATTTCGTTTGTTCAACGTTTTAATTTCTTGTTTGTTGACAATTCGAAAATAACTTTCGGCTTTTTGAATGGGTATAGTAATGAGCTAATGTTTGGGGAAAAATATTTAAACATGGAAACTATCTAGAACAGGACTGTATATCGGTTATTTTAATACACACATTTACATACATTATTTGTAAAAAATTATGAATTGGGATTTGTTTTCAAACACTCATTTATGATGTATCAATATGGTCGCATATTGGAAGTTGGCTTTTGTTGCACTTGCTGCGAGAAACGGGTTTCAGAGCTGAAAAAAATGTTTGAGCGACATTTTGGCTCAAAACACGATCGATATTTACCAGATAAGCTTTTCGACTTCCGATAGCAGTTGATTGCCTGCAACACACATGGATTGCGAACGGTATAAAAGCATTTTCGGTCCCTGCTGACACATCCGGGGTTATCTTTAATGGGACATGGCTTATCACAATGTTCCGCAGCAACACAAACTTTTTTGTGGGAATATATCAAAGCTTAAAATGAATTTAATTTGTCTCTAAAGTTACCCAGTAAAACCAGCCAGAGGAACTTCATTTGTTGTACCTTGCGGAGTATACGATTTGACTAAGCTAAAGCTGTGAAATTGCCATTACTAATAACCGAGAAAATGGAACAGTATTTATTAAAGCATGAAAATAAATTCAACTCTAGTTATTTCTAACAATATATATTTTCCTATTGAATGCATTTTCATTGAAAGGCAAACGGGCAGATGGGTCTGAGAATGTCTCCTTCATAATTCATGGCAAGCATTACGTTGCGACTACTACAAATCATGGCGAATAAAAATTCGCCCGACCCCTGAAACATTTTTATGGCAACCATCTTTGCCAACAGCTCGTAAAACAAGAGCAACAGTCCGCAGTGCTTTGCTCTCATAATTTATTTTGCATACTCGTACTCACTCGGACTCACTGGAGAAACAAAGCAGGAAAACCAGAATACACTCTTGGCAAACACACATAAACGAGCATTGAAGGGGAAAAATTCAATTTCGGAGGATATTATTGGGGACCACAAGCTCCTCTTTTTGGAAAAGCAAACAGCAGTGGGAAAACAAACGAGAAGTTCTGACAACTAAAAATTAGATTGTAGAGGATAAGAATGTGTAAATGTAGGGAAATAATATTTCACTACACAGATTCGTGTACACTCGACAATTATTTTAACAGCATAAAAGGCGTTAAATTTTTCAGAAAAAAAGCGAGTCTAAACGTTTGATTTATAGCGTTAGAATATACAAGTAAAACTAATATTGATTGACATCTATTTCTGGCTATGTACAAATTGTGGTCATTAAATAGGACTTTTTATACCTGAATAATAAATGTATGTACAAAAAACATACACACTATGCCAACATTAAATTATTCTCAGCAAATGTATAAAAGTAGTGTTTTAACTCTTTGGTTGTTGGTAGAATTATTCTTTTTAGAACTCCTAGTGTCAAGTGTTACATTTACAGCTTATGTTTTCAACATAAATTGGTTTATTCAGGTTAAAAAATCAGTATCAGTAACAATTTTATAAAAATATGTAGTTTTTAAGATGCAAAAGTATAAGGGCAAAAATCCAATTTCAAAGGCTGGCTTTTGTGAAATCAGTTACCTTTCTTTGCGCCAGAGACAGCGCGTGAAGAGTAATGAATAAATAAAGTTTGGCTGTAGTTCGCATTCGAGCAGTTAAAGATTTCGCCTTTCCAGCCCACGTGGATGTGTACAAAGGTGCGAGGGCTTGTGCGTTTGCATATTTTAAGCTGCTCCTTTGCACCTTTTACATTTTATATGCCATGCGGCGGGCGAATTTGAGTTTGAGCTGTCCAACTGCCGACTGCCGACTGCCTCTCGACTTTTTCGTTTTCTGCGCCGACTTTTATTTCAGTTTCCGTTTATGTACACATTTGTAGTCCGGCCAGCATCACCTTCACCTTTCGCACACACTGCCATCGAGAGGTCACCATTCCCCGCCCAATTTATAAATGCTGTATGTACATGTGTTTTCGCAAGGCTTTAACTTGGGCCCCTCCCCCTCACCCTTCCCCCTTCCACCAACCAACCCGCAAAAAGTGTAATATTCGCTTTTTATGCTGAGGCCGGCGCTTCTCGCATGCGACTAAAAAGCAAGCTGCGGTCCCTGTACAGTGTGCACTTTTCGTACATTTTTCGAAAGTTTGCGGCCCCATGGTCAAGTTTCGGTTGGGCAAACAAAGAAAGAACGAACGATTTCTTTGCCAGACCTTGCAGAATCGGAACTTTTGTGGCGTGTTTTTTGGTCCTCCACTCGTATTTGGGTTAATGGCCACACACATTTTCACATTTCTCGGTCAAATCAGCAACACAAGCCAAGGCATTTCTGGCCTTTGATAAGCCAACGCTAATTTTAATGCAATGCCTGCAAATGGTGTGCGTGTAAGTCTAAATTAAATCCGCTGGCAATATTCAGCGACACCGACTTTAATTAGTTTCAGTTGAATGCGTTTAACACGGCCAACAAATCAATTTCTGTTCTGGGGATTAGCTAAAGTACCTCTTATAGAACTAATATGCTTGTGGAATAGAGATGCTAAATTGGGTACTATTAATAAAATATTTTCAAAATTTAGCTTTTGAAATTAACATTGATTAGGCCTTAAATTTGCCATGAATGAAATAAAAATAAAAAATATAATAATAGCAATATATATATTTGTAATAACAAATACTTGTATTACTTTATATTAAAATACAAATTTCTAACTTCGCATCTCTGACACTAAATGTTGATTTGATGGTTGTAAATCCAATTGAATAATTAAACAGTTTGCTGGGACAAATGTTCATCGGCAATCGATCACATAATTGAGATGCGACTTTGATTGCATCGCCCGCTGCTGGAAAATTACAGGGAAAAATGATGCTGCCCTTTGGTTGAGGGGTGGAGAGGGGTCAGAGGGCAATTGTCCTTAAACCGAGATGGCTGTGAATTGGGAGCAACTGTCGAGGTCGTCACATTTGACCCGCAATGCAGCCAGTCGCATTCAAATGTCAATTAGTGTTGTTGCTGTGGTTTCAATTTCTGCACGCCGCCCTTTTATCTTTCCGGCTCCTTCCGCCCAATACCAACCCATCAACCCATCCAATCCCATCCCCCGGGAAGCCATCGAGCAATTGAAGGCCACGGCAGAAGGGCCGCATCCGGATCCTTGGCCAGCAGCCACTAAATCTGGGCCAGCACGAATCCCTGCCAAGCAGCCAAGGCAGAAAGCCCCATAAACAGTTTAGCTGGCTGGGCACAAAATTATGACCCCAAGTGCAGTAAATAATAAACCAATTTATGCAAAATAACTCCAAACTGCGAAGCTGTCAAATTACCATAATTCAAGTGTGTTTTATCGATTTATTGAGTTTAACTACTGGCCCAATTTTGACATAATCACATAATTCGAAACTAAAAACACTTTCCAACTAAAAATTTAAATTGCAGCAATCTGGATAGTCGTCATAGTTGAGTGACATAATTTAAGAGTCTAATATTATTAGCTTGAGAGGCTCAGAGTCGTGCAATCACGTGCAGCTCGGCGAGCATCCGGGCTCCCCTGGTACGTTACAAACAGTGCCATCGAGAGGGACTTTCGACTACTACCTATCGGGGACCAAATTAATATACACAGCAGTCGTTACGCTGACAGGATTGTGGCACATCCAAACCCCCTAGCGAGTGACCTAGCTGAGCCAATTTCTCTCCGACGGCTGAAGAAGCTACATCCAACCGATCTCCCTACTCGTAAGATCGTATAAAATTCTCACTTATATTGTTACTTTGAAACTCGTTATAATTGTTACTTAGTATTTAAGGCTACTATGTATGCATAAAATTTCTTTCTCGTTAATTACGCTAGGTTAAGTTCAGAAGGCACTGAACAGATTCCAGTGAATAAAAATAATATTTTAAAACTAAAAAAAAAAAAAAAAAAAAAAAACTAATATTATTAAACTTACCTCAATAATCGAAGTTGTTAAGGAAAATATTAGTAGAAGCTTGGCCAATAACCATGATCCAAAACGATAAAAGTTTTCGACATTCTAGACAGTTTTTGAAATGAAAACAAAATATCAAAGTAGGCTGCCTAGTTGCAGAGAAGGGTTCGACTGCAGCAATCCGGATAGGGCAGATCCGGGTTGATGTAGCCACCGTGGCGACAAGGAGGTGACAGGAAGGTCACTCCGCAGCTGCCCAAGGACAATTAGATTTGAATTTTTGTTTCGCTCTCGAAGATGCCCAAACTCACCTGTGGAACACGACCCGTCCGTTGTGTCCGCACATGATTTTGCGGCACTCGTGCCTGGGATCCTTGATGCTAACCCCCGGATTCAGGACGAGGTTCGGGTTGATGGTGCACTTGCCGGGATGTCCTGCGGGTGAAAAGCGAAAGTGGAGCTGCCAGCTGCCAACTGCGGTTGTCTTTACTCACTCGGATCGTCGTAGTTTCCTTCCCACTCGGCAGACTGAGCCGCTCTTAAAAGGCTCCACAGGAGCGTGACGGCCAGGAGGAAATGGAACGCGGCCATGGGTAACCCAAAATTTCACTTCGATTCGCAGAGTAGTTTTTCAAAAGGAAAAATCGGGTTTGGTTTCGTTTGACATTCGTGTTGGAAAGCACTTTTGATATATTTGATCTCCCTTTTCATCAACAAAATTATGAGATTTTTACTTATTTTCATTTAAACAATCTTATGTTTAAGATTTTAGTTTTAGTTTCAATTTTAATTTCACTTTAAATAAAAAAGCCTAGCTCAATTCAAAATACCTTAAAATATATTACTCTAAGAATATATTATATAAATAGAGTTATAATCTATTTCAATCAACTTTTTTGGTATTTAAAGTTGCAATTAGTGTCTCAACACGAACGTTGATTAAATAGTTTTTAAGTCCTTTCAATAACAAAGCGATTGTTTGAAACCTTTTATTTTATTTTATTAAGATTCCTTATACAGTTTTTAAGTTTCAATGCCGCTTATACTTACCCACAATATCTAATGATGTTTTGTGAATCAGGATTATACGATTAAATGAAAACAACAGATTGCGGCATCCTGTCTGTGTTTTTGTCGCTGGTGTATTTCAGGAAATTTGACTAAAAGATTCGATTTTCTCAGCTGTCTGCCAGTAAAGTGCCGCTCCTGTCTCGATGCCGATTCCATATGCGCATTTTAATTAAAATCCATTCAGACGGGTGGCGAGGGAAGAGGGGGAGGGGCGGACAAATATGGCCAGGACGGGGATATGCTGATGAAGTTATCGAATATGTTAATGCAGTTATTTGCAGCTGCATTCGCCTTGTGTCATCTGTTGATGTTGTTGCATAATTCGATTAAGTGACGCTGTCTCCCGGGCTGTGTCCCCTGCCCCCCGTCCCACGTCCCTTGTCCCTCGTCCCGGCCAATGTAAATGTTGGTTTATTTGCCTGTCTGCCTTCTGTAAATTGTGATTGCTGGTGTGTCAGTCACTCGGCTCTATCCGAATCCATTTGGATGAACCCACCCAGAGTGCAGACAAATTTGTGGGCCACCTAATTGATGCCGCTGTGTACTCACATCTCTCGTTTGGTCTTTCGCCATTGAGCCAAGTAAATGCGATTCTAGCTGGCGTGTTGTTTTGATTACCTCGGGCCTGGCTGGCCAATTAGCAAGCGACCTCCATTGTTCGCCAGTTGAAACTAATTGAATCGAGTGGCCTCAGCTGGGCTTGAAATATGCACTTCAATGAACTCATCTCGACCCCAGTGGTTGGCTAATTAACCGACCCACTCGAAGCTCAAATAAACACAGGAGAGTGTGCCAGCCAGCCACAGCACACAAATGCGAAGGAGCCGGTCGGTTTAAATCAAGTGAAAATAAAATGTTAAACGCGTTCAAAGTTAAACAGATATTGGGTAATGAAGTGTCGTTTCTAGCTGGGCATTTTATTTGTCTACCAAGGGAGCACTTAAAAAGATAAGCATATTCTAATTTATGCTACTTAACAATATAAGCTACTTAACAAATTATATATATAATAAAATTTAGCAGCAAAAAGTATGCAATCATATTTATTTTTGTATATTAAAAGGCCTCTTAACTTATCGTAAAGATTTTTTAGGACAGAAAAGTGGTTCATGACAGAGCTCTACAGACCATAATAAGTCAAAAGCCTTTCCACATTTTTGATTTGATACTCTAACTTAAAGTCATAAAGATGTGTCTTTTTATTAAAATATTTTTGGTGATTGCCGTTTTCAAGATTTCAAGCAAGCTCTAATTAGGGAAAAGTTCAGCCATCACTCGCATCCAGGTGTCTATAATTGACTTGTTTTAAGCCCGGGAGAGTAGGTTTCTAATAAATCATGTGGGCAAAATCAAAATTTTAATAAGAGCAAGGGTTAAAAGTAGGGCTAAATTGATTATAGCTTGGTGAATATGGTCGCTGCTGGCAAAATATATAGTATCTGTGTTGATGTCTTGATGTCTCCTTTCCGCTACTCCCACGATCATTTGCAAAAAATGTGCGTATTTGATTGGAGCCCCGTATCAAACTTCAACTGATAAGGTATTTATTTTAAATTCTGCGTGTGAGGCGATACTCGAATACTGTCTCCTTGTCCAGCATAGATAAATAATAATTAATTAAGATACCATGATTATTGAGCAGATTGTGCCGGTTGAAAAGAGACAAGAACTAGTTATCTTATCATTCGACAATGCTTCGACGTTTTTCATCGCTGAAATTCTTTAAAAAAGCCGGACTTATCAATAAACATAACTGTCTTGCCGAAATGCTTCCCAAGTTTACTGCACTCTGTGCCTTTTTGGCAATTATTTCCTCGTCTACGGCCTACACAATAACACCTAATATTATCGAGGGTGAGATTGAATATAGATTCTTCCTTTTGCATTCCGGGGAGTTACTTTTTGTATATTTCAATTAGGTGTTCCTGATTTCTTGAATATAAGTACTGCTCCATTCGTGAAGATAGGATCAGGATATTACGTGATCGAAAGTGTTTCAAGAAAGAATTGGTATGGTGCCTACGAGTCTTGTCGGCAATTGAATGCAGAGTTGATCGCCTTTGAAAGCGTGGAGGAGTTGAAGCTTATAACTCAATATATAGAGGACTTCCTAGCACCGACTAGTCCTACTCAGTATTGGACTTCTGGCAATGACTTGGCGAACCAGGATAAACATGTTTGGTTTGCGAATGGACAACCGGTGTCTTCGGATCTGTTTGCGAAGGGAGAGCCAAATAACGCCAATGGTGAGGAGCATTGCGACTCTTTTAAGGTGTTATATGAAATAAACCCCGGTATGAATGACTGTAATTGCGACATCAAAAGAAGGTATGTTTGCAAAGCACCCCAGCCAGTGACAGCTTCCTTCATCATTTTTTAGGTTGTCTATTAAAATACATTACAATGTTATATTTACTTAAAGATGTACAATAAATAAAAAATTACCTTCGAAAATGTGTATATCAGTATTGGTTTTAAAATTTGAAGATCCTTACATATTTATTAATACAATCTTGGCTAATTTTTTATTGGCTGGTAGCACGCTCCGTTCCCACGATTATTTCCAGAAACTGTGCGTACTTGAACTTTTTTGGGCCCCAGACTTTTACTGATATGAGAGAATGATTAATGTTAATGCCATTTGATTAAGTAATTTTTATTATTGTTAAGAATTATACGCATGTGGCTATAATTAACTCTTTGACTCCAAATGAAAATATTACGGGCTTAAGAGAGGAGACAGATAGTCTCCTTTGACCTCATTTACCTCGAGAGCCACATAAGAAATCGAAATATTCTTTATCGCATATACTCGTAGTACCATAAAGGTAAATTCCTCAATAAATTTATTTGTACCAATTTGTACCAATGTTAAGAAGGCAGGAACTACATATCTAATCGCTCAAAAGTACTTCGTCGTGTTTTCATCGCTGAAATCGTATAAAAAGACGGATTTAAGAATTAGTCTTACAGTCTTGCCAAAATGTTTCTAAAGTTTACTGGACTCTGCGCCTTTTTGGGATTAATTTCCCTGTCTGCTTCCTATAAAATAACACCGAATGTTATCGATGGTGAGATTGAAAATTTGTTCTACTAATCGTTGACTAAAACTAATAAGTTCATTTTTGAATATTTAAATTAGGAGTCCCAGGGTTCCTAAATATAACTACTGCTCCATTCGTAAAGATCGGATCAGGCTATTACGTATTTAAAAGTGAAAAGGTTAATTGGTATGCAGCCTTCGAATCTTGCCGACAAATGGAAGCAGAATTAATAGCGCTTGAAAATTTGGAGGAGTTAGAGTTGATATCCCAGTATATTACCGAATCCAATATATTTCCAAGATATTGGACCTCCGGCACAGACTTGGCGGAGGAGGATAAACATACTTGGTTTTCGAACGGGCAACCAGTGTCCTCTACTCTTTGGCTTCCGGGAGAGCCAAATAAAGAAAATGATGTGGAGCACTGCGATGAATTAGACATCAAAAACGGATCGGGGGGAATAAATGATAGAGACTGTATGAGTCTTAATGGATATATTTGCGAGGCACACCAGCCAAAGACAGCTTCTTTTATAATCTGGTAGACTATTTGTGTTTAATAAAAGCTATAGTAGGGCAAGAGAGTTCCGAAATATAGATCTATAAATTATATTAACAGGTTTACAAAATTGTAAAAATAAAGAATGAGTTCGACTAATTACTTGTATATATTCGCAAACTTATTTTTATACCCGTTACTCGTAGAGTAAAAGGGTATATTGTATTCGTGCAAAAGTATGTAACAGGTAGAAGGAAGCGTTTCCGACCCTATAAAGTATATATATTCTTGTTCAGGATCACTAGCCGAGTCGATCTAGCCATGTCCGTCTGTCCGTCTGTCCGTCTCTCCGTCTGTCCGTCTGTCCGTCTGTCTGTCCGTCTGTCTGTCTGTCCGTATGAACGCTGAGATCTCGGAAACTATAAAAGCTAGAAGATTGGCATTTTGCATGTAGATTTTAGGAGTTCCTACGCAGCGCAAGTTTGTTTCAAAATGGTGCCACGCCCCCTCTGACGCCCACAAGCGACCAGCTGTGGCCACAGTTTTGATGCTATTATGAAAATTTTAATTGATCTGTATTTGTTTCGTCAATACCTATCGAATGGCCTAATAAAAGTTTGCCACGCCCACTCTAACGCCCAAAAACCCATTAAACACTTATGCCTGGTTAGCGCCTACATTTCTGCCTTTAATGGCCGCAATAGTACAATAGCGCCATCTAACGGATGACTTTGGAACAGCTGGCCAAGGTGCTCAACAGAGTCAACGTTAATTCTCGATAAGGATTTCTATTAAAGGAAATTGCGATGGTTTTCATTTGTCAATACCGAACTATATCCCAAGAACTATGCACATCAAATCAAGTTAGCCAAATTGGAGGTGTTCCCTGGCTACCGATTTTAACATAAAAATCGGGAGCTAATTCGAGCTGCGAAAAACATACAGAAGGCATATTTATATTAGTTGTTTAGCTGAGTAACGGGTATTTAATAGTCGAGACACTCGACTATAGCGTTCTCTCTTGTTTTGTCACTAATGGTTCAACTTGCTGCTTTCTTCATTCGTATGGGTTTCAGAGGCAACCAACCTGTGAAATTATCGCCCTTTGAAAGGCAGACAGAACGGAATGGCACGAAATTAATAATTGTTAATCTCAAAACAATACAAATTGTCCATGATTTGGAAAAAAAGTGAATTTTGGCTTTTGGCCCTTAATATAATCGGTTGCTTGATTATCTAGATGATAACTTTGCCATTCTTGTTGCTAATAGCAATTAAATTTGCCTCATTAAACACACTATCGGTCATTTGCAGAATTTTAACGGTTTACCTTATCGGACTAACAACTAGTTAATGCTCATAGCTTTTTTCAAGAACTTCTCTAGACAAAAGGTCTAAGCCCAAAATGGACATAATTGTATATAAATTGTATTGGATATTTAGATTATTGTATATAAAACTACTTTAAACATATTACCTATATTAATTTGGCCTTGGAGAGACAATCAATTAAAATAAAATCAATCTCAGTTCCTGAAAGAAGTACACCCAATCGAAATATTTTGTTTTGAGTATAAAATACGTCTTAAAATAAGCAGTGAGCAAAAAATAAAAATGATGTCAACACAAGTTATCCCAATTATGTTATATCACATTTTTTCTGCACTTCACTATACATTTTCATCCCATTTCCTACACCTGGCCCACCGAATTCCTGGTTCTGCTTTGGCATAAATAAAGGCCAAAAATATTTCGATCGATAGAGCAATAGAGCTATCTACACACGCAAATGGATAAGTTGTTTGCATATATAAAGAATCAACACGTATATGCGGCATAAATAACAAATTGGCCAGGTGAACGCATTATTGGGAGGGTTGGCATTGGATTCGATGGAGGTGTCCGCATAAGGGTCAAATGCCGGTCAACTTTTGCCCTGGCATCCTCTATTTTTTGTGGATTCGGAGGTGACCAACCGTTGAAGGAGAACTACACCCACATTTTGTGGGTGTCCTGAGGCCTAAGCCCAGAGATTGGAATCGCCCCTCAGAGTTCTGCCTGAATTTTTGTGCTTTTATTTTATGGTCGCACATAAAAGCACACGTCATTATAATTTCAATGATATTAAAGTCCATATCAAAGTGAATGAGATACAAGCGAAATGCTTTATTTTATTGCTCTACTTTTTCGTCTTTTGCCAGGCATTATATTTTCGGCGCTTTTAATTTTTGTGACGCCTGCTCACTGCTCACTGACCCCTGGTGCTCACCCACTCACCTGTTCACCTGTTTACCTGTTCACCAGCTCAGCTAAGCACACACTCGCACACAAATTGCTTCCTGTCCCAGTCTCCCAGAGAAATGTCTGCGTTAAAAGGCCAACGGCCATGTGTTTTATTCGGCATTTATTTACGTTCGCAGGCAGCGAAAGCCGAAAAAAGGGCGAGAAATATATATGCGATACAAGGAATGCTTTTAAGGAAAGTCGCTCATCCAAACGCACGTATTTTTTACGGCACCATACATATCTTTGCGTATTTGTAATTCTAGCTTTCCACTCATTTTTAGTTGGCGAAACAGATATGACCGAAGCGTAGGTATGTGTAGCCTGAAGGTCAGGCGCATGTTTTATATATTCAAAAGTTTACTTTTAGCTTTTACTTGAAAGAAAACCTTTTCACTCTACACAAAACGAAGGAAAACTATGCCTCAATGGAATTAAAAAAAAAGAAGAATTTAGAGCAGTTTTTATGATACTAAAATATACGTTCGATTAAAGAAATTACAAGCTTATACGACCAACTTTATTTTGTATAATAAATACGAAGACTAAAACATTTTTGTATACATAAAATACTATTTGCTTGCTATACTTGAATTTTCAGTTTTCCTTCAATTCATTTAAGTTGAACAAAAAAAAATTGTAATTGTATCTTATTTTGATTGCAATTTCATTCATATTAAGTATACGCACAGTTTTCTCAGTTCAATCCGAAAAATACATTGTAACAATAATTTGCTGAACTTACACCCTGTTACCCGTATTATATATATAATTCATTGCAAATATGAAATATTCAATAGCGTACGCTTCACTGAATAATTCATGGCCCAAAAATAAACTAACGAAAAACAATGAAAATTTCAAAAACACACATGCACATGAGTGAGTAAAGTGCAATAAACAAAAATTTTGTATCGAGATATTTATGCTGGAGAACAACAAAATCCTATTCAGTCAGTCAAGTTTTATTTTCCACAGTCCATATTTAATACCTCATGCACTCAAAAAATATTTCTAGAAGGCAAGTTAAGAAAATGATTTTAAGAACGTATATTCCGAAAATTCGAAAATAAATACAAATAATTAAAAAAAAAAATGTTTCTTGAATTACTCTAAGCTCAATGTTACTATTTAATAAAAATGAGAATACAAATAAAGTAATTTTAACGGGTTTTAAAACAAAATATACTTTTTGTGTACATCTTTTATAGTTTTACCAAATGCAAAAACAACTGCAAGCGACCTTGAAAATGCTAAAATTGAGTCAATTGTTTTTGCTGTTGCTTGTGGTTTACCAGTTTGTTTGTTTGTTTGATCTCCGTGTTGTAGTTGCTGCTATTGTTTTTGACAGCACCACACTGAGTTATTAAAATTTGCTTTTGCAATTCCATTCTATAAACCGCTTAGTCTTTGTTTCACTTCGAGCAACAAAATACTTTCGAAAATAGATCTCTGTTTTGTGTCCAAAAAATGCAAGTGCAACAGCTGAGAAAATTCCAATTATAAACAATTTGAGCGCTGTGAAAAGAGAGAGTCGAAATGCACATTTCAGTTATAAATATTTATGTGTTTGGTGATGAAATTTTTTGGACAAGAAATACAAAGTTAATTAGTAAAGAAATCACAGACTAAAGTGCTTTGACTAAAGTGTAGAATTCTTTTTAGTTCACTCATAATATTAATCTTTTTGTTACACGGCAAGTTTACATTTATTTATCAAATAACTAGATTATAAACGCATTATCCAAAATGCTTAAATTATTTTTTACACGTAAAGCTCGTTGCTTATTTAGACTAAGTTCGGTTTTCTCTTCAATTAATTAATATGAATCGGGTTTTAATATAAACCCTTTTCACTCCTTTGATGATGGGAATTTAATGTATGCCGCCAAAGTTATGACCTTCCCTACCCAGTGTAATTGTTTTAGGGAATTATTATCGGGGATCAAAGCGATATCAAAACGTTGTAAGTCGACGGGTAATGGACTTGCGGCTGCACGCCTGTGTGAGTGTGACCCAGCAGTTCGGATTAACCCAGACCCGGGAATTTATCCTTGGCATTTAACAATGCTTGACTTGCCCTGCCACTCTCTTGTTTTTACTGCTGTTGTTGCTGTTGCTGCTGCTGGAAACCGCGAAACTGCGCTTGTTGAATTATTTAAGGCACACAAGTGCGCACCACCCACAGCCACCCACAGCAAGTACAAGGATAATGCCAAGCAGATAAAAGTGGCCGCAATGTAGCATACATTAAGGCGTCGGTCGCGACGCCGCCACTGAAGTCCTCTTTGGCAGCGGCAGCTTGATTATGTCTCGGGACTCGAGACCCGAGTCACTCCACACAAAAAAGAAATTAATTAATTTTTAAGCGTAATTAAATGCAAAGCAGCACTCGGTGCCCTCCCACCACGCCAGGCTACACTGAAAAAGATTGCTATTAATTATACAAATACATATAATTAGTATTTTCTAAATGTGGAAATTTGGGAATTTTATTTTTCGCTACTGGGAAAAATAAAATCATTAGTTCGAAATTTTTGTGACTTGTAGTATGAAGATTGGATTTTTCTTACTAACCTTTGCAATAATCAATAGTTTTCTGTCTAAGAATAATTGAAATAAAATTTTAAAGACTTAATAAAGCGTAGAAAAAGTGTTAGAATCTTAAAAAAAAATCATCTAAAAGTTATCTCTCGCTAAAGATTTTATAACATTTTTAAATAATATGTTTTATTATATCGTTTTCCCACTAACCTTGATTTGCTTACCACCGAATTTGTGGCAAGTGCAGGTCGACTTGGCTTTGTTTTGCTGGCCATGAAGGCGCAAGGCTAACAAGTGGGTGGGCGAAGGACGCGAAGGTTGCGCGCCTGTAATAATTTTTGGGCCCGAACATTTCTCGAAGGAAGTGATTTCTTTGAAATGAATTTCGAGCCTCCCTCGCCGAACATTTTTCCTTCACGCAATTAAAAATTCCACTCGAAGTCGGGGCCCGAAAAAAAGGTTATCCACTCGAGCGCAGTTAATGGGCTTCGAGTTCGGTTTCAGTGGGATTTCATTTTATTTTTTCTTTTACTTTTACTTTTGTTTTGTATTTTGTTTGTTGTGGCCCTGCGAATGATTGGCAAAGGGCAGAGAGCCCCAAGGTGGCTGGAACTTTGTCTGCCATTGACTTTTGCATGTGGGCTGGCCAATCAACGCCCAGGAGGAACACAGGAAAAACTCAGGAGGAACCCAGTCAGGAGGTCAGTCCAAGATCCAATACGAGGCCCCTGAGAAACCCGAGGACCAACAATGGGTCCGACCAGATTCTGATTCACATTCAATTTTGATGGCTCGTTTCGCCCGTTTTTGCTGCCTTTGGTCAATTTCACTTTTATGTGTTAGTCATCAGCTAAATGCCTTCCCAATATATAGTACACTCCAATCTGGCCTGTTTGCGTGGCATGTACATATGTATTTATATAGACAACGTGCTCGTGCCGATTTGTTAGTTATTTTTAGGCCTGCACACAAAAAACAAAACAAACGCAAAACCAAATTCAAACAAAGCGAAACGAAACAATTACGCGCCATAGGCTCTCAGGAACTGTCAGTAGTTTCCTAATGGACTCAAATCCCAATTGATTTAAAATGTTTTGGTTATGAATGCACACGAAACCTCAAGGAAAATTTCAAGTTCACTTACAAGCAATATCATAAATAAACAAATAGGTAGATATAAACAGCTTATAAAGAATACATGTCTTTTAAAGAATAGTTTTTCCGAAATTCTTCTACGTTATAGAAACTTATCATTTATAAACAATAAAAACAAAAACTTAATTTAATTTGCTGAGTAGTATTTAGCTTGCAGTTCGTTACGCAATAAAATCCCATTAATATGTGCAATCTTTGAATGAATTTCAAAGCTACACATGAATAAAAATCAGTGAAAAATATTTATTTAATGGCATTCCCCAACCACATGCCGTATAAATATTTGCAGCTTTCATTAATTGTTTCCTACATAAGTTGAACAAACCAAAGGCGAAACGATTTTAAAATGAATTAATGCATGTCAATAAAGTCGAAATATCCAGAAAAACTATATATCTGGCTGTGCCCCCGATCAGCACCATCCCATGTCGTTATTCGTTCGTGGCCCAGTTCATTAATGGACGGGCAACCTGCATCGACACCTCCCTTTTTGCCAGGCCACACAATTCAATTAAATTTATGCCAATGCCAATGTCCGTGTGTGTTTGTTTTCAGCCGGGCGAGTGTGTGTTTGCTCACACGTATGTCAATAGCTGTTTTAAGTTAATTAATCAAAGCTGAGCCAATTTTTGCCAAACGTTTTCCACATTGCGGTCTGCGAAATGATGCGGTCGCCGCATTAGATCCCCTACCTCAAAAACACTGGTCAGTTCCATTGTGTTCGATAAGGTTGGTTTGTGAGGGTGAAAAAAAAAAGCAAGGTCGTGTCTAAGTTAAATGCATCCGCAGAACCATTATTATTCGTAATACTATACTAGTATATATACACACGTATAAATAAGCCCCTCGATTTCCTTGGAATCTAAATAGCCTTTGACATCTCTTTTCCGCATCGGAAATTCTTTCTTTGTATTTTTTCCTGGCTTCTGCATTTAGACATAAATCGGACTTTTGTAATTTAAACGCCATTACTTTTCGAATTTGTAAACAATTTAGCTTATTTTAACATTGTTCTCTGTTGTTTTAGCTGCTCGCCGATGATGATGATATTTACATTGGTTTTCGTTGAATGTATTTGTTTTGTTTGGGTTTTGGTTTGGTAACGTTCAAGGTGGGCTAGTCTACACTCTGGATAAAAATGGTTTTGGAACAAAATAACATTTTATTTCTGTAAAACTACGGAAATATTTGTAAAATTCAATATGTAATAAATACCTTTTCCTATCTTTAAATTTATGTCAGATTAAGGTACTTTAAAATCCAAAATCTATATTTTCTTAACAAATTCATTGTGTATTTTTGAGATTATTTCGGCTTGGGCTGCGGCACGTGGCGCATAGCATGGCCCACTAATTGCCACTTGAGTGTGGAATCCCAGAACGGGGACCGGGTCAAAGCCGAGCCATTGGCGGGCCTTGGCACCCAAAAAGTACGAAAAAATCAAATTCACACATTCGCAGGACACAAATGCGGGGCGAGGAGGCGGGGCCCGGCGACACAATTGTCCTTGCAAGGACACACAGCTGCCACATCAACGTCTTGGCCAAGGGCTGAGCTGCTGCTGCTGCTGGGGAATATTGATCCGTTTTTTAAAAACTGGCCAGGTGGGCTGCCAGCGAGGCGTGGCATTTATGAATTGTGCTCGTGTGCCTGGGGTTTGTTTGTTCGTGGACCACGTTGCGTATACGCGATGTTTATTGATTGTGTATTCTTTCACGGTGGCTCTTGTCTCGCCTAAGTTTCAGATCACAAATCACAGTTTGTCCCCGTAATATCTAATATTTTATTGCCATTTTTTTCGGTCGAGCCTGCTGCAACAGTTTCCTTTGCTCAATGTCATCGACATTCAACGCAATTATGGCAAATTTCCGCCGCGCCCATTCGCCCCTCGCCCCTCGTCCACCCAACTCCCAAAGGCGAAAGTTCAATTTCGTATTCAATTTGCGATTTCCACAGAGCACTGTGATAGCAAATTGCCAATGCCAGAGCCCAAACAATTTGAATGTCCTCATGGTCGGGGTGTGTGTGGGTGTGTGTGTGTGCTTTTATCGCCATCGACTCTGACTTTCCCGCCTGCAGGCCACCACCACCTGTATAGACTCTGGTAAACGATAACACTAACACACAGCCAGGTGAACCAGGTGAACTGGGTGAAGTGGGTGGACTGGGTGAAGTGAGTGAGCCGCCCGTGGCGTTTCGACTGCAGCGACAAAAGCTCGTCGTCGGCAGCGGCAACGTGTCGAGCATAAGTAATGTTTATTTTTTATGTATATTTTATACATATTTCCGCTCTTTTTCGGGGGCTACATGCATGTAAAACACGGCGCAAAGGAAGCTGAGGAACAGCAGTTTGCTAACACAAAAATTGCAGGTAAAAAAGAAAAAGAGAAGCGAAAATGTCGATTAAGAGTGCTGGAATTTAAGATGGAATATATGGCAGGCAATTTCAAACATGTAGAGAGAACTTTTACGAGCCTCGTTTTTCTCGATATAAAGCCGTAAAAGTTCTTACTAAGAGTACCTTTAACGTGGCATTGAAAATATTTCATTTTAATTAATTTGTCATTAGTGCATTAATAGATAGGTTTAAATTTATGGCACAAGGAATATTATTTAACAAATATTACTTTGAAAAATAAAATTAATTCCTTTAAGATTCCTTTCTTTTTCATATTAAAAGACAATTAAAAATCCTTTTTCGTTTTATTCGCATTTATTGGAAACGCATTATATCCTTAAGCTTCGATTCTTTTCACTTATTTCCCCGATGCGTTTTTTCACAAGGACTTTTTGGAGGCCTCGAAGAAGTAATTAATCGGCCTCCCCTGGCTCTCGATTATCTTTCTTGGCGATTGCCATTGTGGGTCAGCTGCCCAAGGCTGTGGACCCAAATTATCGCCGTGTAAAGAAAGTGGAGGGGGAGGGGGCGAAAGTGGCACGTTCGTTGACCGGATGTGTGCCTGCATGCAGTCGACGGACTCGTAAATTGCTATGGGCACGTGCCGAAGGACAGCGAAAAAATAACAGATGGATATACCATTTCAATAATTTATGCCAAACAATAAGGGGAAACAAATTTAAATGGATCTTAAAAAGCATCTGCCATTTCTTATGCATGCTTAATAGCCAAGGAAAGTTTGCGAAACGCCAGCAGATCCAAGAGCTCCAGGTGATGGACGCCCACATCCGAACTGGGACCCAAACTCACATCACTCATACGCCACGTGCAGCGCACTCCTGTCTGTCTGTCTGTCTGTCAGAGTCTTCTGCTCTGTTTTTAATTAAAAATATTAATGTGAGAGCTGCGAACTTGGCATGCTCACGTGAAAAAAGAAGCTTAAGTAGCGTTGCACATCAAAAATATATGTTTCGTGCATAAAAAACTCAATAAAAGTTACGAGTAATTCTTGTGAAGTTTTATTACTAGAACTATTTAAGTCGTAAAACAAAAAAGGGTTATATAATATATAGAAAAATGTTTTCCTTAAATTAAGAAACTTTCATCAGGAAATTATGATGAGGACTTTAATTTGGGGAAATCAATGTATTAAAATTATTTCATCAAAGCGCTATTAAACATTTTCTCTCCTACTATTATTGCAAAATAATAATCATGTATATTCTTAAAATTCGCAAAGCATTGTAACTATTCATCTTATAATTAAACATCACTCTCTTAAGTAAACAATGTCAAGTGCTAAAAGCTGTGCCCAGGCTAGTTGATTTACAGATAAATATGTAAATTCCTTTAGTAGACTGGCTGGCTTCTTGCGATGTGTATGGAAATGCACTCATTTGCCAATGCATTGGACAGAAAGCAAGTCATTTATCAATTGTAAGGCACTTGCATATGAACATGGACCCGAATACTCGATACTCCCCAAAGTATGCTATGAAAAACTGCACCGAAAATTGTTGCACATAGAAATCAAAGGCAGCGCCAATCGAGCGTGGAAACCACAGACAGGGAGAGATATATAGAAAGGGGATGGACCGAGAAAATGGCATTGTTTGGGTGCAAGTGCAAGTTATTTGTGTGCGAGTATCTGTGAGCAGCAAATCAAATTAAGCTATCAGATAACCGTGTAAACTCTGCAAAGCAATTGCAGCTTGCAGAGGCAGGAATTTTACCTTGATATTCGGCACAAACGCAGGACACACGCTCACATATATCACTGAATGGCAGAATGAAAAGAAATGTCTGGAAAAAATAGAGAAAGCCTGAAAAAATAGAGCAAAAGCGGCAAGCAATCAGCTATGCCTGTGTGTGCTGTATGTGTGAGGCTGTGTGTGTGAGTTACAGTTTTTGTGTGTGTGTGTGTGTGTGTGCAGCATAACTGACATGGCAAATCGATAGAACTGCGTTAAGCCAACGCCAACAAATGCGGTTGATAGTTGGTTGATTCTGCCTGCCTGCTCGCCTTTTTTCCCACACATTTCTGCTTAATTTCTCCTCCTTCTCTTGTATTTAATTTGCCTTTGGCTTAGCACAAAACAAACTAAAACACATGTGTGGCCTATAAATTAAATATTTAGTAAGTAAGTAATGGAATCAATTAATAATCAATTATATTAGCTAAATAAAACAAAAACAAGAAAGGAAAGCTAACTTCGGGCGGAGCCGAAGTTGATATACCCTTGCAGAATATTCTGTAAATAATATTCTCCAAAATTATTCATATGATGCATTCTTAACACTCATAAAAAATCCCAACTTTCTAACTTTAAAAACACCAAAGTTATGGCATTTTCAATCGTTCAGTTATATGGCAGCTATAGGATATAGTCGGCCGATCCCTATAAAATTTGGTAGGTCGGATTGATTGGCCAAATATAAAACCCATAGAAAATCCCAACTTCCTAACTCTAAAAACACCAAAGTTATGCTATTTCCTATCGTTATATGGGAGCTATAGGATATAGTCGGCCGATCCTTATGAAATTTGGTAGGTCGAATTGATTGGCCAAATAAAGAAGCCATAGAAAATCCCAACTTCCTAACTTTACAAACAGCAGAGTTATGGCATTTCCTATCGTTCAGTTATATGGCAGCTATAGGATATAGTCGGCCGATCCCGGCCGTTCCGACTTATATACTGCGTGCAAAGGAAAGAAGGGTGTGTGCAAAGTTTCAATTCGATAGCTTTAAAACTGAGAGACTAGTTCGCGTAGAAACAGACAGACGGACAGACAGACGGACAGACAGACGGACAGACGGACAGACGGACAGACGGACAGACGGACAGACGGACAGACGGACAGACGGACATGGCTATATCAACTCAGGAGGTGATCCTGATCAAGAATATATATACTTTATAGGGTCGGAGATGTCTCCTTCACTGCGTTGCACACTTTTGACCAAAATTATAATACCCTCTGCAAGGGTATAATAAGCAATAAAATTAAAATAATTGCAGAAGTAGGTTAATGAATTTTATGTATGCATATACATACCTACCAAAAACTGAAAAACGTTTTGCTCTTTTAATAAAATATAAATATTTTATTTAATATTAGTAACAGATTAATAAAACTCAGCAATACTATTTTATGATATTTTCTTATAAAAAAATATTAATAATAAATATTTCACTAAAATATGTCCACAATTGTAATCCATATCATTTTGGATGGCAGCTAAAATTCCTTTTCTCATTCAAAACTAAAATATGCCCAACGGAATAATCCCAAAAGCCTGGAATTATGTCAACAACAAGCTGTACTCGAAATGATTTTATAAACTTGTACAAGTTTTGTTATATTTTTAATCAACTAGAGTTTGTCCTGCAGAGAAGAGAAAAATAGTGTGAGAGTAGCATAATGCATTTATGCAACACAAAGCCTGTCTGAGGGTCCTTTTTATTTTTTGCCAGCCACAATGACACCCACACAGGTGCATTTGCTGCCCATTTCTGCCTTGGTTGCGAAAGTGTCAAAGGTTGCGTATGGTTTTTTTTTATTTGGCCATCGAAGGTCGCGCGAAATGCGTTTATCCAAAACGGGAAATGTCACAAAATGGCTGGCAAAAAGGGAAAATTGAGAAAATTGCAAAAAGCCCATCAAGGTTGGAGCGTGTAGAAAATCGCCTTAAAGTGCACAACAAGAGCTGTGGAGAGGGCACGCGGGCATGGAAGGACTTTAAGGACAATGGCGGCAGGCGACTTAATGTCAACAGCAGGCAGTTAATGACACTCATCATTATCGGAGACATAGAGACCCGAGACCAAGCTTCTTATCGCACACTCTCGCACATTCATTAAAGCACGCGCACGCATACGCCCCGTTGGCCCGCCCCCGCAGCCAGATTACGTATACGCCCGAGTGTTTGTCAGGCGGAGGTAGCAATGCTTAGTGACAAAAATATCGGAGCAACCTTGGGTGGGTGTTTTCGCCTGTGGGAGGGCGTGCACTTAAATCTGTTCTTGTTTCAAGTGCGCACAGAGCACGTTTTAGCAACGGCTTCGGTTCATTTTAAGTGACGCTTACACGGCACGACATCATGGCCCCCTTCCACCTTCCACCTCCCACCATCCACCCTCCACCCCTCCTCCGTGGCATTGCATAACTTGTTGCTTTAGTTTGCGCTTAACTTTGCTCTCAATGAATTTTATAGTTGCGCCTGCCAACCAGCCGACATCCTGGCCGTGCGCGTCCTTGCTTATATAAAATCCTGTCTATATCCGCTGCCTGTTGCTGACTCTTCTCTCGGGCCGTTGTGTGCATTTGGCTTTTAAATATTTAACCAGCGCAATTATTGAGTTCACTATGCCAGAGCTTGGTTTCAATTAATTCCAAATGTTATGCACGAATTCTCGTTTTATTTCGTTGAGAACTTTTCGAGATAAATGGCCGATTTGGATCTGCTTGCAAACTTTGGCTGCGACTCCAAGGGTAACAAAAAGTAAGACAACTTTACGGGTTTCGGATTTGCTGAAGCAAATTCAATGTGAACTGTTTTTAATGAGTTTTTCGCAGAAAACTCGTTGGGCATAGCTGGAAAAGCGCTGTATACTCATAAAGCCTTATAAGTTACTAAAAATAATTTCTTATAAATTGTATTTAAACTATTTCGCTTACATTTGTACTCATGCTTTTTATTAGTAGTTTTACAAAGCTTTATTTGTTTATTCATTTGCACAGAAGATTTTCCCCATGCATCATTGAACGATTAATGAAATTGTTTAATTTCACGCTCTAATTGAATTATGTATACTCGCCCATTCAGACAAGTACTCTCGAGTGTTTTCACACCTACTCAAAAGTGGGGTGCGTTAAATATTTGCGATACTCGATATTTTTGTAGAGCCGCAGTCGTTGGGCAATTTAACACCCAGTTAAACTGCCAATGAAAATCCCTTTCGGCGCACACAGTTTTTATCAAATTGGCACGACCCCTGACTGACCCCTGCCCCACCTGACCTCCGACATCCATTTTTACACGTGCTGTCAATCAGTGGCCCCACCTCGGTCCAGTTAGTGTTCGCGCGTAACCTCAAAGGCCCGCCCCCCCACCAGCCACCGAATACCCTTTGACCTCCGCCCACTGGAAGCCCCGCTGTCAGCGCGCTTTTCGTCGTGATTTTGTTTGCTGCGAGCGGTGGGTCTGAGGTCCGATCCCAGTGCCAGGTTAACTCCCAATGCCAGTGGCCACAATCTCCTAGGGTAATAGTGCTTTTTGAGGGTATATCAGCACATCTGGACACTCACTCTTTTAGAACTCACACTGGAATTGTTATTTGCATTTCGACTCACTGTTCTAAAAACTATTCTTAGCCCTTGTTTATTTACATAATTGGAATTCACACATCGACACGGTCTTAAAACGTTATAATTTGATTTTTCAATTGTTTATGTTGTGTCTGATAATAAATATGTTTAGAGACTAATCTATTTTAATTTAAATTGTAGTTAGATATAATTCATAATATTAATATTTAATGATTTTAAATTAAACTTTATTTAACTTACAACTTGCAATTATAACAATTGCAGCGAATTTCATCGTCGAATTTTATACCTCCCCTTAATTTTCCCCTTTTCTGTTGTTGCCACGCACCAGCAACGTGCCAATTAATCATATTAATTTGTTGCCATTCGATTGTAAATTTTTCGTATCGATTTTCAGCAGCCGCTGCCCCAAAATGAGCCCCGAAATTTATGCTAATTTATGCTGGCTAGGAACCGAAGAGTCCTTGGACCTTCGGGCAAAAAAAGGGCCCGCAGCCGACTGAGCAAACATAATTGTAACTATTTTATGGCCAGCTCGCCAAAAATTATGTTAAGCGGCACGGGCAGTAAAAACAGGGCAACAAAATAACAACATCATCATTAACATCAGCGGCAGGAACAACAAACACAATGGTGGCGTTTTAAAAATCTAATTAGCTGCTTCAATGGCGAAATTTAATTAAATAAGTTTGTGCAACTGCCGTCGATGCTGTAAAGTTAATTAAAAAGAACTGTTGACACATCCACACATGCAGGAAAGTGTAAACAAGTGCGAGGAGGATGAAATCGTGCAGGCACCTTGGGAAATATTCCTGCCAGTTAACCAAGTTACTGCAAAGTTCTTAACTTTCCGATGGCCAAAGTTATGAGTGCTTGACTTTGGTGGTAAATTGATTTGGATTATCAAAGACAAATTGGGTAGAAAGCGATGATTTATTTATACACGAGTGGGTATATGTTTTACCATCTGTAAACTACTATCTTTTGCGCTATCTCTTGCCACTATGACATTTATGGGCATCTGAATATTAATAGATATTCAAACCTTTATCTTATCAGCAGTTATGACAACCTTCTTCGCCCATAAATTGCTGTCGAAGCTGTTAACCAAGCTTTATTGTCACACTTAATCAAAGTTAATGCAAAAGCGATTTTAATAGCAAATTTAAGTACCTTTATAAATAGTTTATAACTAATTTGAACTTAAACTATTATAGGAAGGCTATTACAGCTAGAAGGTAATATACAAAAATCGTTAATAATCATAATCAAAATACAATCCTGAGTTCGATATTTAATTGATATAGTATATAAAAAAAGGAATATATTCCTAAATTTCTTTTATAAACATTTTAGAAGCATTAAGTAAGTAAGTTGCTGATTTTTCTGCTTTCTGTCAACTAGCTTGAAACCTTCACTTTATTTTGATCCTCGTTGCAAAGTACACTGCAGTGGCACAAACTCAGACATTTGCATATGAAATGACTAACCGGAAGCTAACTAAATCGTAACTTCATTTAAGTCTGCCTGCTAAGAGGGACTTTGCACAAATGTTCCCTGGTTCGTTGCCCATCCACATTTTCCCATTTGTTGTCACGCTCTGGCTGCCTGCGATACTCTAGGCGGGATCCGATGACTCGGGCTTCAGGGTTTTCGGGTGGTGGGCAGGACAAAGTCACTTGCGTTGTCCTTAAGCGAATTAAGTAGAGCTTATGCTGGGACTCCCAGCAGTAACTACTTAACGGAGCAAAAACTCGGGTGGCCATTAACTCCCAGATTTTATGCGAGCTTTTTTGTCAGTGTGCTGTGCGTTTATGTGTTTTTCAGCTTGAAGCCCTGCTCCTGGTCGTCCTGTTTTGTGTCTCTCTTTGTGCTGCTGCTCACTTATTAATGAGTGCTCTCTCAGCCAACCACCCACACCTCCCCCAATTCAGGATGTACTCGCCACATTTGCACATTGCGCCAGGATGGCCTGCTCCTGCTCCTGCTCCACGTGGAGTCGCCAGGATGCCTACGCAGTTATCTGAGCGCCTGGCTGGCAATTCCGTGCGCTGCTCACATACAAACATCCAGGATGCGGAGAGGCACACAAACGGCAGACACACGTACTGCAGCACACAATTACAGACAGCGCAGTGAAAGGACGCGCTGCAAAAGTTTGCGGCTGAAATGAGGAAAAATACGAAAGAAAGAACGGAAAAACAGGGTCGAAGTTGAGAACATCCTTTTGATATTACAAAATTAGCATATATTTTTTTATAAAATTTTAAAATATTTCTACTTAAGTTTAACATCTATAAATTTTTGTTTGTTCTGGAGCTATTACTATGGAACTATTACGTTTTGTATAGAAACCTTATTTCAAACCCTATTTAAAGCTATCTTTAGCAGCACTTATGTTTGCTAAATTTCTTCGTTGGATAAAAAACCTCTAATATATAAAAAAACATTTAATTCCCTTAATCGACAATTTTAAATCAGAAAGGGACAAATGTATTTTTTTGCTAAAAAATAAGCAATTCATTTCTTTGTTGAAGTGAAAGACAAAACAAGACTTCCTTTACCAGGGTATTTACAAACTGGCAAAAAAAAACAGAAGGCCGAAGGAATATCTCGCTTTTTATTTAGTTTCAGTTTTCGACAAGCCCTTTTTGCCGCTCATTTTCCACAGAAATTTTCAAATGTGCAACTGTTGAGTATTTATTAGTGTGCTCTATAAGCATGAATGGCTTTGTGTGTGTGGGCGGGGTCGAGGGTC
The DNA here is from genome assembly GCA_018153365.1 of Drosophila fuyamai. Classification (NCBI taxonomy): domain Eukaryota; kingdom Metazoa; phylum Arthropoda; class Insecta; order Diptera; family Drosophilidae; genus Drosophila; species Drosophila fuyamai. The sequence continues at coordinate 1,592,559 of JAECXW010000878.1, forward strand.
GAGGGTCAGGAGTGGTTGTGGGAGTCTAGATGGGTCGGAGGTCAGGAGGTTGAGGTTTGGGGTCTGGCTCGTGTGGCTCCCTAGGGGATTTGCGCTTGAATACAATTTTAGCGAATGTATTCAAGTGCGCAGTGGAAAGTTCGGGGCTACCTAATCAAGAACCTATAAATAGTCGCCCAGTTCCCATGAATTCAGGTGTTTTCTGGTATTTCGTGATCCAGGTATCCGTGCCAGCCGCTGGAGATCTCAATCAGCTTTCGTGTTTATGTTTTTTGGGCAGTTGGCGAGTAAATTAAATATTCAATAGCTAAATGTACAGCACGGAACTATGGAATCTTTAAAGAGTAGGCAAGGTATAATTTTGTGTATGCTCGAAGTTAAGGCACTCGGAATATGTTTTCTTAGTATGCTTACTCATGGTGATTTGGCTATCACAACAAACTTTAATAAGCACACCCACAGCCTAAGCAAACATAATAAGCAATGAAACTATAGGATAACATATATATACGATTATGTCTGCACTTATTCATATCAACTACATATTTCATTAGGCATGAATATTTAAAATTCAATTTCACTAATACAGTCTTTTAATCTAATTAATGAGTTGCGACTATGGGCCATTTATCATTTCATAATAGACTTACAATCATGTGTTTCACCTATTTCGTTGCTGTCTTTGCTTAATGACTAATGGCAGAAAGATATGACAGCTTATGACAAAACTATATCGATTTCAATCAGTCTAGGTTCTTTAAGTACTTCCGCAAGTTTAGTTTTTCTAAAAAATATTTCTAAAAAAAACAGAAATTGTGACTTCACTGTACTTCGGTTTCACCATTAGCAACAATTCCAATTGATGATTGTTTTTCATTCGTTAATTGGTGCTCAAAACAAGTTACCAGCAATCTAACTGCAATTCTCATTTTGCAGAACCTGTTTTTAGATTCGGCCTCAGTGGGTTAAACTCAACTAAGCTGATAATTTAGCTGCAGCAACGCTGACTGCGCAGTCGAAGTCATGCTTATCTAATCTCAGCTAATCGTGATTGTACGTACATATGTATAAAAATATGATTTATGTTTGCCAATATATAAGCATTACTATTAAAAAGTACTAAACAATTACAATTGTTTTTTAAAGTAAAGTTGTGTGTAAATTTATTAAGGCTTCGAAACTATTTATCTAAATGTTGGTGGCCGAAAATAACTATTGCTCAATTATCCAAAAGTAAATAAGTTTCAAGGCCTTCAATAGTATTGTTATAGCTGGAGGCAAATACAAAAAGTCACTAATTTAACGATATAAACTAATCTGCGGGCGGGGGCAATTGAGGGGGCGGAAAAGTGAACGGAGCGCAATGACGTCGACGGCAACGCGAACTGCGGCAGCGGAAAAGTCGGGCCGCATTATTTAGTGGGATATTATTTTTAGGCACGCGGATATCAAGAATATAGCATTATATTTCTGTTTCGGGTGCCGTTCTCCACGTAGACTCCGTGGCGCAACGGTAGCGCGTCCGACTCCAGATCGGAAGGTTGCGTGTTCAAATCACGTCGGGGTCAATTCGGGATTTTTTTATTCATTTTTTTTCTCAGCTTCCCGTCAAGGCACAATTTTTGAGCATAGGATGAACTCCGAGCTAAAGAAGTATTTTTATATAGATTGATTCTGGAATAAAAGTTTGTTAACTGAGAGAGAGTGCAAAAAATAATTTTAAAAGTTTAATGGGAATTAATTGGGAATGTTATGACCTGCTTTTGCTATATGCCCGAGAAATAATTGTATTAAGAGTACAACTAGATGTGACTTTTGACCCAAAGTGTTTATTACATTTATTTAATTAAATGAATTTATGCAATACAAGATATCTGATTGGCCAAGCATTTACTTTATTTATTTCTGTAACAATTTCTATGAATTTATTCCACTTATATCTACAGCCTGATCCTGCCAGCCAACGAATTAATCCAATCAATGTCACCAATTACTCGTCTATTTACAACTCACTGGTCCGAAATGATCCCCCTGGTCTTTTAAGTCCCTGAATCTGTTAAGAGACCTTTGCAAATAAATCTTTTCAATTCGCTTAAGTGACGCCTTTCAAAGCTAAATATGTTGATGCGCCCTTGCTTAGACTCGTTTTATTTTTGTCAATTAACCAGCGAAAAGTCAAAGCAAAAATCACTTAAAGTATTCAATTACACAATGTAAAACAACGCAGCACGAAACAAAATAGATGAAAGTGCTGGGAAAATAGAGGAAAATGGGAAAATCAAGGCGGAGGGGGTCGAAAAAACCAACAAAGCGAATGGAAAAGTGAAATGAAATAAAACTGCGGGACAAAGTGAAAGCCATTGGCAGAGAGGGACGGAAATAGCGTGGGAGGAGTGCAGCGACAACAGCAATAACTACAACAACAGGTGGCTCCCGCATATGCCATTTACCCCCCTCAATTTATTTCGCCTGTCACTGTTTTCCACCTCCTCCCTTTTCCACACCCTCGTCCTTGTTGGTGCCAGTGGGTGGATGTGGGCGTGTGCATCTGGCCTTAGAATAAATATACACTGCGCCACCCACCACCTTGCCTGCATTTATACAAATAATTGTTTTTTGGCCAGCCAGCCACCCAGCTCGTTGCACTTTTTTGCAAATAAAGCCAAAGTTGTTGCCGCTGCTTAATCTTTTTTCGTCGTCGTGATTTCAACAGCTGCAGGTCGGCGGATGCAGCTGCTCCTGGAGAGCGGGGCCAAAGCAACCAGGTCAGGCGAACAGCTAACAGTGGGGAGAAGCTTAGCTGACGGATCCTTGAAAGCATTTTCACCCGGAGGCTGACTCTTCTTCTTGCAATAACAATGTGGTTGCCAATAAAAATAGAAGATTATGAAGTCCTTAATTTGTATAATTTTAGCTAACCAGGAGTTTTGCTATGCAACCATTTAAGAAGGCTTTTTTTAAGTATGAAGTGAAAGGAAAAACAAAACTGGAAGGCAGTTTAAATATACAATAATTGATTGATGATTAACAAAAAAAAAAGCATTTCTCAAAAGCCTAAAAGTCTCCGGAATAAATCTTCTTGGGAATGAAAATGACAATTTATAGTAATTTTATTTTTTGTAGTTTCTAGTCATTATTTTTCCTTTCAAAAACGTAATTTTGAAATTTATTTATTCCGTATATATATTATATTTTTTTATAACAATGAATGTTTTCCGTATAAACACGGGATTTTATCTCTTTTTTATTTGACCCATTGTGCGCACAGGAACAGGCAGTTGTTAACTCTGATTTAATGGCCAAGTTGCAGTACCTGCAACTACCTGGAGCTGCTGTGTGTGTGTGCGTGCTCGAGCGTACTTAACTGCCCTCCTCTCTCAACCCCCTTTAACCCCTTGTAGCCCCCTTAACCCCCGCCACCCTGGCGTATCTGTCGGGTTGGCCGTGCTCAACAGAAGTGGCTACGTGCTGTGTTTGCGGCTCCCGAGATCCATCCGGATACCTGATGCAGTCTGCTACACCGTGCCGAAAGTTAATACGAAATGGGGGTAAATTTAATGAAAATGTAAGATAGCATTATCAATAATATAAAATAATAATAATTATAAAATGTTTGCAGTTAAATTTATATTTTTCATATCCATTTGGTTTTCAAATTTCGATCGTCCGAAATTTCAAATTGGACGACGATTTAAATGAAACAAATAGAAACAAAATGTACGGTGCAATGCTATAATTTTTGTATTTGTACCATGCTAGGATGCTACGAGATGCGGTCCTTGTTGTGGGCTTTTAATGGGTTAATGGCGCCAGCTGCTGTCCCGTCCCCTTTTCGAAATTGCAGTTTGGAGTGGCGAGAGCCATTGGCATTATGATAAATACACTTTTGGGCGCCCCCAACTGCAACTTGGGGGGCGAATGGACTTCTAAATTACTGGATGCGGCGGCGGCACTGGACGAAAGTTTGGACGCGTCCTGTTCGTGAGTCCTGGCCCCTGGCTATTGAATCAAAGCACATTTCCGGACAGCAATTTGCTCAATTGCGGCAAAAGTTTGCCGTCGTTTGCATAAAATGCTCGTTCCTTGCTAGTTGTCGTTGGGGCGAATGGCGGCTGGAGAACAAAAAGTTGCAGGACCACCACAGAAAATGTGAGCTGCCTGCTGCAGACAATGTGCAATCTGTGCCAGGCACATGTCACCATCACAAACACACACACACACACACACACACACACACACACACAGAGCCAGTCACGTACGCTGTACACTGACACCCCCACAAACACACAGGCTCACAAAGACAAGAAGCAACAATGAGGCGAGCTAAGGATAATGGAGATGAAGCTGCAAGAAAACTGCACTTGAAAAAAATCTACCAATATTATATCTTAAGAAAATACAAAATAATTAAATTAATATAGGGAGGTCAAAACATACCTTTAGTTTAAATTTTAATTTTAGTTGATACCTAAAGTAAAACGAAAAATAAATGATTTCTTATTGACAACAAACAAATTTTTTTTGTTGATAAATTAGCTGTAATGTGGTAAAATGAACTCTTGTTTGTGCAACCTTTTTATTTCTGCCAGTGCATAACTATAGTCTTTGCTAGACAAAAGGTTGAGGGCGGTGTTCGTTGGGCAGTGGGCGTGGCAGGCAACAACTTTAATGGTGTCAGTAATTGTTAACTCAAGCGACGTTTATTTCCTGTGCATGTGTGCGATTCTGCTGCATACTTTGTGGCGCTTTCATTATACTTCTTTGCTTGGCACTTTAACGCCGCTGTAAAGGATACAGATGGTATATATGCGAACAAAACAAACAGGAAGCACAAGTCAAGTGTCAGTCGGCAGGAAAAAAGCGTTTGGAGATGAGACGGGGAAAAAGGGAGAGCAAACTTAATGTCATTTGTTGTGGCGGTGAAGTAAATTACGTATACGCCATGTGTTTTGCCATAGTGATCGCAAAATGAAGTGTGGCTCGCAGATCATTTAATTGACACTTGACTCCCCGTGACACAAATGCCATATCAAGCTGACCCAAAAACCCCGCCAGCATTTGTCAATCCTGGGTGTCAAAATTAAATGTCCGCCGTGGAATGTCCGGAATGATGCCACCAACAGGATAACAACAGTCGTTACAAATTCGTCTAGACGTCTTTGTCCACTCACATGACAGGCCACCACCCACTGGCACAAAAGCGAGTCCTTGGACAGCCAGTGACATGGATCAATGTCCTCTGAGAAGCGTGGGTGGCCAGCCATTTGTCCGGCTGCCACATAAAAATTGTTTTAAATTAGTTGTTAATTTAACTACTCCGCCAGCTTTCGGCCTGAACCAGCTGCTAAAGCGGTTGGCCATAGAAGACGCTTAATGGCACTTTTTATGGGGTCGCCAGGGAGGTTGGCTAGGAACTTGAAAAATCATTGGCCTGGCTGGCACTAAATGAGAAAGCTGTTTTATGGCCATGGTTCGTATTAAAACGAGAGAAATGAGAATTAAGTGTATCTTAATCTACCATTTAAAGAGCTTTTTAACCTTCTACGAATTTATATTGTATGAGTTTCTTTAATCTTTTATCCAAAATGAATACAATCGTTGACATTTTCCAAGCTTAACTAACGCCTTAAGATATATGTACACAATTCTAATGGTATGAAATATCCTAGTAATTAGTTTGAAAACATTTTAAATCAAAACAAATGTAATCAATTGAGGATATTTTCCCTACCATCGATTTCCAAATCAATTTCTGAGGCATTAATTCACTATAATCCCCATTGATATCGACAAGCATCGTAAGTTTTGTGCGCGCCTTTGATATATTATATTCAGTGATGCCACAGCCATATTTAATAATGGTAAAAATCAAACAAAAAAGGAGAACAATATTTTATTTACAAGCATTTTGCGCATGTTTTTTGATTAATTAATTATTAAATAGTATTAGTTATGTTTTATATTAAACACGTTTGTTCGTTAAAACATTGCTGAAGAAAGAAAAGACTTTGAATGGAGAAAGCTTTAATTCTTTTCCCACTTATTGTTCGAAATAAAATAGAAAAGCCTGCAAAAAGACAAAATGGCATGCCTGATTTTATTACCATTGACTTTTGACTACAAATTGACTTCATTTGCCGAAATGAATTTGATTTATGGACGGACCACAAGCAAACACACACACACAGATTGCCGCATTATCTGTGGTCTTCCGAGTGATTAAGCAATAAATATACAAGTTGACAGTAAATTATTAACGTGGCAAATGGAAGAGTGGATGGGGCAATGGAAGCAGCTTAGGGAACCCACCTCGACCTGGAGTCATCTTCGGTCGGTTATCGGTGCCATCCTTGCCCGGACATCTTTTGGTGAGGCCAGGCACGTACTCCTGGTAAATATTTGAGCAAATATTAAAAGTAGAACAAATTCAAAACGTGACACATTTACGGAGGAAAGCAATCGAATTTTCCCTTTCGCCCCACGATTCTCTCGTTTTGTGGGTGTCAAAAATTGACCTTAAGTGCATAATTTGTGCTCGAATGGGTGGCAATAACCGAAATGCAATTCAAAAGTCATTTGTAAGCGACACATAAGCTCGGGAGTCAGGGTTTTCTGTCTGTTTCTCTGTCTGTGTCTGGGCCTGAGTTGGGATCATAAACGTAAAACGCTTAGCACTAAAGACAAAGGCAGCTCACAAAAACACATATATATTTATAGGGACGAAGGGCGGGGGTGGCACGGGGGAGGCGTGGCAGGGGCAGGAGCAACAATGCCGCCAAATGAAACAGCAAACAAAAAAGAGCAGGCGCGGGACTGGGGCAAAAAACATGGCCATAACAATAAAAGCACAACAATAAGCAGTAACAACGAGGACAACATCGCCGAGCTCTACGGCATGAGGTAACACACACAACACCAGTGATGACATCCAAAAAGAGCCACATCAAACATTTAAAACACCTGAAGGCTCTTGGCGATGGGTACCTGCATGTTTGGGGAAACCAAAATTGAATGATAAATATATATTTCGTGTTATGCACATTTGTTGAACCTGAATTTATTGAATTGTTTCTATTTTTCTGTACATATCAAAAGTTTGTGATTAAAATGCATCTCACAAATAATAGCGAGTTTTATTGTTATTTAATGTCTTAGATATTTTTATATTTAGAAAATACAAAATGTGTTTTTAAATCCAAAAATAATAGTCCTCTATAATAAAAAGTACTATTTGCCACAATTTATATTTATTTCAAACAACAATTCGATTGACTTGTGGAGACTATAATAAATAAAGATATTTCTAGTATTTTATAAAAGTAAATCGATAAACATTTTATTAAAATGTTAGCTTAGAAATATTTTTCTGCATTCAACTCTAACTGTTGACTATTATATATTTCTTATCATTTTAGTAAAAACATAATAGTAAAACAAAGTAATAAAACAAAATTTAAAAACATATAAAAAATTTGTAAAAATAACGTTAAATTAAGATTTATTCTGACCTTAAAGAAAATGGTATTGTCGTTCTAATAGCCAGACTACCAGAACTGGGAAAGGCACAAGTACGGGCCCAGGATCAGGATAAAGGAGCGGATGTGGGAGGCAGGCTCGTGGCCCTGGGGCTGCCAAGTGTAGCAGATTAACGGAATGTTTGTTAAATGGCGCACGGCTGGGTGGCAGGATGCAGGCAGGAGTACAGGAGTACAGAAGTACAGGAGGTGGCGGGCAGGACTTTCTGTAGGCGCGGCTGTGGAATGCCGTAATTCTCATAATTTGGCCTGGCTGTGTGGCATTGTGTGCTCCCTTTTGGAAAAGACAAAGCAGACACTAATAAGGCAGGCAGACTCGCAGAAGACCACTCAATATTTCCTTTCTCTATTTCAAAGCCCCTCCTCTCTCCGTTAAGCTCTTAAAATATTCAATTCCACAGCTTAGTGGGCATTTTAGCTAATTAAAAAAAATGAAATGCAAGCCAAGCTTGAGGACAGCAAATCGAATTGAAAAAAAGGTCACAACATTTTTGCCGTTGAGTATTTTCATTTGCCTAATGCTCCTTTAAGCCGCTTAGGTGGTTGTATGTGGTCTCTTTTGTATATATATGTATGTGTTTATATGAGTGGGTGTACTCTTAAGTTGCTCAAGCGAGTGTAAGGGTGTGTGCGTGATGACAATGATGGACATTTAAGTAGGGATTCATTGGGTGTTACAAAAATCAATGGATTGAAAATCATTCTTTAATAAATCACCAATCTTACTGAGCTGGCACTTAGAGAGCTGCCTCTGTTAACTTTAGGCGAAAGATATTTATTTCAGGAGAAATCTATCAAACTGATTTAAGGTGTTTACTTAAAACTAATACCACTGAGAGCCGTGATAAATAAAATGACTTTCTTTTAAGTGTTCCTATTTAAATCATGCCTTCTGTATTTATGGCAGCACGCCTCAATTCACATGAATGATTTCATTGTTTGCGGGCTGGAGGCGAAGTCAATTCGAGATGGCCTCAAAATCGGACAAAGCCATTTTTGTGTGAGCTTATATATATGTATGTACACAGTTTCAATTGATTTGCCGTCAATTTCATTTGCCAAAGTAAAAATACGACAGTCAAAAAATAATGCTTATGTGGCATGTATACAGGGCAGGCGTGCCCCGGGCATGATGAATTATTATTTTCCCTCTCGTGCTCTCGCAAGCCCACTCCTTGCTCGCATTACGCATACGCACCGTGCACTCAAATCCAAGTCGAGGCCGCCTGTCAGCATGTTTGTCCGTTGTTCCCTGTCCATTTGTCCAGTTGTCCGCTGGCCAAACCACAATCATTCATCATGCTGCAACAACAAGGCGCAACAAGCAGCACATTGTTGTTGTTTGGTTAGCTTGAGCCACCCATTTTCCGCTCATTTTCCACCCAATCCCTATTCCTAACCCGCCCCCAAAAGCGCCTGCTTTGACATCGATATGGCGTTGATACACACGTTCATCGAGCGGACATTGTTAATGTATTCTATGTATATTGTTTGCCCTTTTTTTCGTTGCCCACACACCCACAACTTTTCGAGCTGAGCCAAAGGCAATTATCCGTGCCAAGCAGCAAACCCAATCCCCAAATGTGCTAATCCATCAATTGGACTCAATGGGAGCTTCAACACTTTGTCTTCTCTCGGGCACCGAGCAACTGGCAGCATTTGTACACGTTATACTGGCAAGCGAAACGGAAGCTGCAACTTATTACAAGTATTCAATAACTTTGTTTCCTCGAGTAGAAAAAATATTATCCCTTGGACCGACTTACACTTTTGCAAGGGCATTGAAAAGAAACATGAAATAAATATAACAAAATTGTAAAATTTGTACATTGTAGGGGGTATATTTAGTGTCCCAGAATCCAGAACCTGGAGAACCCATATTTTACACATTACAAACACACACTTGAAACATTGTTTTTTACAGTCGGCATTTTACAATACATAAAATATAATCAAATAAAGCTTTAATGTTTTCAGTCGTGACAAATAATAAGTAATGACCTTATTAAAGAAGCTTTTCGTTTTCTTTTGCAACAAGTTCTTTGGAAAGTTGCGCTTTTCACGAGTTTCGAGACTGTGTGGAAAAGTAGACGAGACAAATTTCGCAGCCATTAGTGGAATTCAAAAATAATTGCCCGGCAAAAGAATCCGCCAACTGTGGGCCCATTAAAAATCACTCCGAACTGCTTAGACTGCAAATTGTGTTTTACATTTTTTCCCTCATTATTTGCACGGAAGTTGGACCCGAATTATGGCCAATGTATAATAGCCATTAAAACTTTCTTGTTTGCCCGACAAGTTGGAGAGGGGGAAAATCAGGGAAACGGAAAACGGGTAACCGAAATAAGCCAAGGTAGGAGCTTGAGGTGGAATACGAGTGTTAGACAAAAACTTTTGCAATAATCATTTCGCTCCCTGACTGACTGTCGCTGTCCTTGGCAGGACAAAGCGGCGATTGCCAGGACCTACATACATATAGCTATGTAAAACAAAAAAGAAAAAGAAATCGGTGGAAGGAAAGCACAGCTCAGATAGAAAATTCAGCAGAGCGGAGCTCCGCAATTGCGCGACTGTCAATACAAAACGAACAATTAGATGGTGGCCTCAGCAGGGGGAGGGGGAAAACGAGGGTCCAGGAGCTGACCAACTAGCTGCCAATGACAATGGACAATGGCCACACACAACGGCAACAGGCTACAGTGTCCTTCTGAATTATTGAGCGTGCAACTTGTTGAAAATCCAAGGATACCGCCGAAGGAGATGCCGCGGGCGGAGGCAAGTCCTCGGGCTCTGTGTGTGTGTGAGTTACATTAATTTACTCATTTCAACAAAATGTTAAAAATTTACCAAGTTATTTCCCCACGGGAATGTTCGCTAGAAAAGGGGCTAACTGGAAAAACTGCTAAAGCGCTGAAAACAATTAAAAAGTTTGAGGCACTGCCGAAGAATGCGCCAAGAAATGCTGATGGTTTTATGGCGTTTTAATGGGTTAAGGGCGTGAAGGGACGAAGGATGGGAATGGCATTCCGGGAAAAGCACAGCTTGAAGCGCAAGGTGTGGAAACGTGTTGGAGAAAGTTACGGGGGGAATCCTTGAAAATCAAAAACACCTTGCCAGCTTGATTGCCATTTATTTTGTTGGATTTTCAATGTTTAATTTCCTGTCATCAATCAGTTCAATTTTCTTAATCAATTTTTGAAATAACTGAACTAAAGTGCTGGGCTATGGCGACACAGAAACAATATATTTCACAGTTAATACCCAAAGATCTCAAGTCCACCAAATCTCCATCACTTTATTTTTAAAGTTGTACTATACTTTTTATGTAGCTATTTAGAACCCACACTTTCGCCGCAAGTGGATATCCGTTAATTTCATTGGACCATTTGCAGCAGCAGCTCGCAGCTGGCTTGAATGGCAGTCACGTCGATATTGTATGGCCAATTTGTTCGTGACTAACACTTTCATGGGCAGTTAGCCAGGTCCAGTGGAGGAGCATAAACTGCCACAATTTGCTCACCAAATAAGCGGCAAAGTGGGAAGTAGTCATAAAGAATATGCCACTGAAGTGTTCAGTAAGCTGAACAATTGAAATTTGATTTTATGCCTGTCACAAGAATAAGGAGGTATACTATACATAAGTCAAATGGATTGTTTTCCTTACTGCCATAAGATGACATTATCTTCCATTCTCATAATTTAAAACCAATATACTTAGCTGTTTTAAAGATGATTTTATTTCTTAAATTGTACTCAATACAAGCTAACATACTATAAAAGAAGCTGACTTTCGGCTTGCAAATGCACTGGGTCCATTAAAATTTGAAATCATGTATGCAAAATTAAAGAACTATTGTAATTGCATTTCCTATATATGTGTTTTGCATACAAAAATGTTTGCAATAAATTATAACCCTGTCTTAATATTAATAAGTTTGGTTCTCAATTATAATTTCTTTGAACAATTTAAGTTATATTGCTTACAATATTTTTTTGCAGAAAATGTTTGAATAGAGATGGCCAAACTTTCACGACGTGCCTCGTCGTCTGCAGCAACGCCCTCCACAGCAACAACAGCAACTACAGCGAGTACCGGAGCAACACAAGTCAACCCAAGTCATGCCACAGGCGACACGCAGCAACAAGGGGCGCAACAGCAACAGCAGCAGCAGCAGGAGCATCTGCAACAGCAACATCAGCAGAAGACACAACACCTGCAGCAGCCACAGCAGCAACATCAGCAACAGCAGCAACATCGTCAGCTGCAACAGCAACGCGTTGTCCGTCGTGCCGCCAGCAACAGCAACAGCAACCGACCCCGAGCGGCAGCCCTCATCGATACGAGTCCTGATGTCCTGCATGAGAATCCACCGCCATCACCGACACCGGCGGCGCTCTCAAACCACAGCAGCAACAACAGCAGCTACCACAGCAACACTGCCACGCCCACTGCACCCGCCCACGCCCACGTCACGGCCACGCCCTACATGCCGCTGCTGCCGCCGGGCGAGCAGAATCTGACGGATGCGGAAAATGCGGCGGAGCGGGCCAGGATTCGGGAGGAGTTCTTCGCCACGTACGACGTGATGACTGGCGTGAGGATCGCCGCCACTTTGGGCGGCTTCTTTGGGCTGATGGTCTTCCTGATCGTGTGGAAGAGTCGCAGCAGCAGCAACGAGACGCTGAAGGTCCTCAAGGATCCCAAGATGGCGGCCGTGGCGGCGGTGTGCATGCAGGAGGAGGAGGAGCGCGAGATCCACGACGCCATCGTGGCCACGGGGATGTCGATCTATCCGGATGAGTACGATGCGATGGTCTATCGCCGCCAGAGGATGCTCTCGCTGGGCAATGTGAGTGCTCCGCCGCTGCTGAATCGGGGATATCGCTGTGGTTCCATGGGTGAGTACTTCAAAGGGATTTCAACTAAGTAACTAAGTAAAATCCCGCCTTGTCCATTTCCAGGTGGCGTGGGAGTGGGCGCTCCAGTGGGGTATAGCTATCTACTGGAGCCGCCACGTCGCTTTTCCTACTCCTCCATGTCCGGCGGCGGAGGACCGGGCTCCGGCCACGTAGGACGTCGCAAGAGCGGATCAGAGTCGTCACGCATCTTCAGCAATTATCCCATGGGCGGCAGCTTCGGCACAGACGACTACTTCGTGGAGACGGAGGACGAACTGGAGGCGGTGGAGTACATGCAGCCGGGGGCGCCAGATGAGCCAGTGCACCAGCATCAGCGAACGGACTCCACGCGCAGCAAGCCGGGATTTCTGTCCGTACCAATGGCGGTGAGTGCAAGTGGAGCCAGTTTCCCCACCCACTATCAATCCATCCTGCAATGAATCCATCTTACATCACCACAGGGGCAGGACTCCCGCCGGAGCAGCGCCATGACCTGTTGCAGCACGGATAGCTCCTACCTGGAGCGGCGCTCCTCCGCCTACATGGGCGGATGCATGGGACACCTGCCGCCCACGCTGCAACGGAAGCTATCGACTGCCTCGCGGACTTCGAGCATCGCGGACTGGGACTACTACTACCCGGACATCCAGGTGATCCAGCCGACGCCCAAGGCCTCGCCGTGTCCCTCGGAGCGGAGTGTGCACGAGGGATCGGGTTCGGGTTCGGGCATGGGATCGGGATCGGGATCCGGAAACGGATCGCGGACCTCCAACCTGAGTGCGCCGAGCATCAAGCGGAAGCACAGCATCGTGTCCTATGATCCGGACAGTGCTCAGGCGGGGAGGAAGCAGCAGATCCACTCGATTAGCGCCGACACCGTGGACGTGTATCCGTACAACCAGGAGAGCACCGTGGATCTGGCTCTGGCCCTGCCTCTGCCCAAGCCGGTGCAGTCGGCCCCGCCCACCAGTGCACACCAGGCGTTCCACTTCTGCGACTCGCCCTCGGAGGAGCTGCGTCTGGGTGTGCGGCGCAAGCTGACGCTGGTGGAGCTGCAGCGCAACGAGAGCAACAACAACAGCTTTCCGTACACGGCGAACGCAGCGGTTCCGGCCGGAGTGGCGGCGGGCACGGCGGCCAGCTCGAGCAGCATCAGTGTGGACAGCACGCCGGTGAGTCTGGAGCGGTTGAACGGCACGGGGAGCGGCGGGAGCGCCAGTCTGGCCACCGTCTCCGTGTCCAACAAGCTGCCGCCGATGGGCAACAACAATCCGGAGAAGCGAGCGCCGCTGGCCTCACTAAGTTCCTTCAAGATCTCCTCGCTGGAGTGTCCCGACTCCGAGCTGCGCTCCCTGGAAGAGGACTCGGTTTTTGGGCTGGAGAGTCCGGCGGACACGGACGATGACATGCAGCAGCTGAGCAGCGACAGCGAGGAGCAGGAGGCGGCCGCCCAGGCCCAGGCCCAGGCTCAGGCTGCTTCTATGCGGGCTGTCGGGGAGGCCAAGCCCAATCCTCTGCAGCTGGCCATGCCCGCCAAGCGGATGAGTCTGAGTGCGGTGCCCTCGGCGGGAATGGCCATGGGTGGAGGTGCCAGGCCCCGGAGGCCCCTGCTCCAGAGACATCGCACCATCAGCGCCACATCCGGTGATCGAGTGGCCCTGATCAACCAGCCACTGCAGCTGCAACAGTTCCACATGGGCATGCCAATCCAAGCGGAGGCGGCGGCTCCGCTGGAGACCCACTTTGGGGCGGTGATCAGCCAGAGTCCTCCCAGGCGGGGACCCCTGCTCCAGCAGTACAGCGATCCGCAGACTACGACGACGACCACAACGACCACCACCACGGAGGAGGACACTTGCTCCACCCTGAACACAGAGCTGGGCTTGGGGGAGGCCACCGGAGCAGTCCTGGGAGGCGGTGGAGGTGGTGGGGAGTCCGCCACCCACACGCAGTACAGCAGCCTGAACACGGTGATCAGCTTGGGCCGGTCCACGCCCAGTCCCGTTCCCGTTTCCGTTCCCCTTCCGGTTGTGAGCAGCCGGATGGACAATAATGCCGCCACACAAGCCACACAGCAGCCAGCTCAACTGCCAACGAATGCCATCCGGCTGGTCCACGATCCCTGCCCCTCGTCCGTGTCCGATTCGGTGATAGCCACCAGGCAGCAGAGCATCTGTGTGCCCGCCTCCCTCAAGGATCTGATCCTGCGGAAGGGATCAGGTCCGGCTCCGGCGCCCGCCAGCGGGATAAGCCGGAGTGCCGCCAATCTGAGCTGTGAGAGTGGAGCTGGAGCCACCGCACCAACCACAACGACTGTCATGCTAGAGCTTCCCTTGATCCGGCTGCCCAACGAGGAGGATGACGAGCTGGTGGAGCACAGCGATTTAGGCGGGGAGAAGCGCGATCCCAGCCTGCCCGGCACTTCCAGGAAGTGGTCCAAGGAGACACTCTTCTAGCCCAGCTGGATTCCACTGCTCCAGCGAAGGCAGTTCCCAGGGCCGGGCCACTAATTAAGAGCTTAGCAACTGACTTTGTACGCATGGTATTGGGGTCTACAGTGAAAACTCCCCAGAGGGGATGAACGTGGTTTATGAACAGCTTCCAAGAGTCTATAAAAATGTTATTCAGCTTAATAGCGAATCAACCGATAAACCAATTCGAATTTCGGTTTGGAAAATATCCCCAATAACAACACTTGTCTAGGTCAGGAAATGTAAAATCCTAGACCTTTGAACTTTACATCATTTAACATGTTTGGGGTCACATTTTCGAAAATGTATTTGAGTCTCCTTCAGGGGGTTTTCACTGTAATTTCGGTAGTCGCATGGTCTGGCAACCAACTTCCTGGGTTGCTCGAGACCCGGAACTATGAAACGCGAGTATCGACGAGTATTTAGGCTTAGATAAGGAGGATTAGATTAAGCGCATTTAGTCAAAATATAAGTTAGTTGGTCTGTCATAAGGGTCACAGTAGTACATGTCTACTCATCGTGTAAAGACCGATCGAAATGATTAGGAGGGTAATGAACAGCAACATGAACAACAACGTATTCGTACTTAGAGACTGTTGTCTATTATTGTTAATAGAACTCTAAAAGTTAAGTAGTGATACTCGGATTTATTTTTCACACTTTATCTATAAATCGGAAGAGCAGGCATGCGAATATATATATTTGTATGCGGCCATACTAAGGAAAGAGTTTATATATTTCTATAGGTATATCGCCAGCCGCCAGTCTTTCTATCCCCTATCTCTCACTCTCCCTCTTACGGAATGAAAACTCTTCTAGTGTCTTAAACAGCAGCCAAATACTTAAAGTATTGTAATTTAGAAATTTTATAGATTGCACAACAACTTCGATCGAGATCGAGTTATCCTTGCAACAGAAGTACTCTGACAAAGACCTTAAGGACCTCGAAAGGTCCACCCGAAGATGCCTAAATGTCTTTTACGCATAGCTAGACAAAAGTTGCAGACCTTCTAGGAATATTTTCGCATTTTCCCGCTCCTGCCTGTTCGAACTCGAATTGTTGGAAATATAATAGATTGTTGTCAGAATATAGAGTTACAAAACGAATATAACACTGCAAACCAAATTGAGAAAATAAACATATATGTAAACAATTTCCTAACTCATCCCACCTACGCATCTCTATTTTTCTATGAAAAGCTAAAGCCAAGGGAAGGAAAATAAATCAAATTACTTGTATTATTCAAATCAAAACACATAATTAGTGGACGAAAACCAAGATAGTATGATAGAGCTGCATTTTGAGGTGTCCCAGCCCCCTAGAGACTTTCTCACATGCCTGAGCCTCAGCCTGAGCCTGATTTGTACCTTTCCTATGCATAAGTATATATTTATATACACTACACATGTATAAATCGAGCCCTGTTTGAATATTTTTTAATGCTAGTAAGTATTTTGTACGACGAGATCAACTCGAAAGGCGCCTAAGAAATGCAAATGGTATATCAAAAAAGGAAACCCCCCAAAAACACAAAACATTTATTGTTGGTTATATGCTGAAGAACGTAAGAGTAAATGAAAATTCGAAAATATTGTAATTGTAGCGTTGATTTGTTTCAAATGAGCAAAAATATACATATAACTAATAACGTAGCTAAATATACATACCTAATGAAACCAATGAGCAAACCTAACTTGTGTAAGTCAAAGAGTAGCGGAACCAATTGTTAGCCTAAGCATAATAAATCTGTAATAAAACTGAGCTGTTGTATTAATGAACAATAACAATGTTGAAGACAAAGTTTGGATAAATAAATGCGCAGAGCATTCAGTTTGTGAACTTCGAATACGAGTAATAGTATTTTTACTAGAGACCTCTCCTTTCGCCCCTTTCGTTGCAACGTTTTCTTTTATACTTTTGTACTAAAACCCTTTTCTTCTTGATTTTCCTAATGTTCATAAACTCGATGTCTATATGTACCTCTAGCTAAAACTCAAAGCGTAATTGATAAAATTGGTAAACGAAAGCAATTCGAAATTAAAACAAATATGTGTACTACTAACGCGCAAAAACAGAATTATTAATGCAAGATTACTTTAAAGAATGGATTAAAATTTTTAAAAAGTATGAGCTATTAAAAAACAAACTTAGTTAAATGTTATATATATAAAAAAAACCAAGAAAATTGATGTACATGTTAGCGATATTAATGAGAAAATGTGACAAGTGAAAAATAAACCGGAAGAAAATACATATACACAAGTTGCCAAGAGTTGCCAAGTTGCTTCTATTTGGGATTATCAATTTGTTACGCCTAAATGGGATACATTAAACTACGTTGCGAGAGGTGTCCCACTCTAGTATCTGTACTTCGTGGAGTAGTCCTTCGGCGAGACGACCAGACCACGACCTTTGCGGGCTCCCCGGTACACCGTCTCCACGATGTCGATCATCTCTTGCTTGTCCTCCAGAGGCCAATTGATCTTGTTGTTGTTACCAGTGCCCAAATCGATCATAATGTGCTTGTTGCGGAAGAAGAACATCACCGTGCAGGGATCGTACAGCTCGTACATCTTGTTGAAGTCCGGCACCTCGGTAATGTCCACTAGATAAATTACCGCGAAGTTCTTGACCTTCTCCGCAATGCTGTACATCACCTCGTCCATTTTCATGCAGGCAGGGTCCCAATCGTGGCCGAATCGGATTACCTGATTTGGAAGAAGTGGGAGTTACTCATTTGTAGAACTTCGTTGAACGACCAGGTGGTGCTCCAGTGGGGCCAGCGTTCCCCATTACTTACCACCACACGATCTTCCTCGGAGAGAATGGCCTGGTCCACCTGCCAGCCATTGTGCAAATGAGGGAGCATGTACGACATCCTGGCGTGTTATTTTATTCACAAGCAAACGCCGAAAAATTAAAACATAAACAAATCTCCGAAATTAGAGATGGACAAACATTGATGTTTTTTCTTTTGCCTAACTATCGATTTGTAAGGCCAGTAAGAACGAATACATAAGTGTAATTTACATTCGATAACAATCCCAAACGACTTTTTAAAAAATATATTCTGCACTCATGGTTATTTGAGAAATTTATGCACAGATTTAAAATGTATGTTTAAAAATCTCTGACATTTTGGTTATTTTCCAAAAAAAAAGGTTTATCGTAATTTAAATTTAATTTCTTTGATCTTTAAATTCAGTTGGGTATTAAATATTTGAATATCCTACGTTAAATACGAAACTCGATTTTTCAGTTTTTTTGCAATGCAAACAATAAGGTGCGGAAGTTGATGTACCGTAGCGTAAAAAAAAATGTATCAACGTTAAAACAATTTAAACATAGAGAAATAGAGAATCAAACCACAAGTCTTTAGAGATATGTCACGTTGGACTCTGGAAGTCTAATTGTGGGACACCTTTTCACAAGTTATCGAAAACTCAGAAATAACTGACATGAAAATGGGTCAAAAATTTTACCAACGTTAAATTGAAAAATGCAGATTTTTAGAGAATCGAATCACGATTCTTTAGAGGTATGGCACTTTGGAATCGGCTTAAGTTTGGTAAAGTTGTGGACTCTCGAAGTCCAATTTTAAGTCACACTTTTACAAGACATCGGAAAACTCGAAATAACTAACATGAAAATGGGTCAAAAATTTAATCAACGTTAAATTGAAAAATTTGAATTCAGATTTTTAGAGAATCGAATCACGAGTCTTTAGAGGTATGACACTTTGAAATCGTCCTAAGTTTGGTAAAGTAATGGACTATGGAAGTCCTATTGAGGGTACATTTTTTTTACATGTTGTCATAATTGTTGAAATAACGAACATGAAAATGGGTCAAAATTTTGATCAACGTTAAATTGAAAAATTTGAATGCAGATTTTTAGAGAATCGAATCACGAGTCTTTAGAGGTATGACACTTTGAAATCGTCCTAAGTTTGGTAAAGTAATGGACTATGGAAGTCCTATTGAGGGTACATTTTTTTTACATGTTGTCGTAATTGTTGAAATAACGAACATGAAAATGGGTCAAAATTTTGATCAACGTTAAAATGAAAAATTTGAATGCAGATTTTTAGAGAATCGAATCACGAGTCTTTAGAGGTATGACACTTTGAAATCGTCCTAGGTTTGGTAAAGTTATGGACTATGGAAGTCCTATTGAGGGTACATTTTTTTTACATGTTGTCATAATTGTTGAAATAACGAACATGAAAATGGGTCAAAATTTTGATCAACGTTAAAATGAAAAATTTGAATGCAGATTTTTAGAGAATCGAATCACGAGTCTTTAGAGGTATGGCACTTTGAAATCGTCCTAAGTTTGGTAAAGTAATGGACTATGGAAGTACTGTTGAGGGTACATTTTTTTTACATGTTGTCATAATTGTTGAAATAACGAACATGAAAATGGGTCAAAATTTTAATCAACGTTAAATTGAAAAATTTGAATGCAGATTTTTAGAGAATCGAATCACGAGTCTTTAGAGGTATGACACTTTGAAATCGTCCTAAGTTTGGTAAAGTAATGGACTATGGAAGTCCTATTGAGGGTACATTTTTTTTACATGTTGTCATAATTGTTGAAATAACGAACATGAAAATGGGTCAAAATTTTGATCAACGTTAAATTGAAAAATTTGAATGCAGATTTTTAGAGAATCGAATCACGAGTCTTTAGAGGTATGACACTTTGAAATCGTCCTAAGTTTGGTAAAATAATGGACTCTGGAAGTCCTATTCAGGGTACATTTTTTTTACATGTTGTTATAATTGTTGAAATAACGAACATGAAAATGGGTCAAAATTTTGATCAACGTTAAAATGGAAAATTTGAATGCAGATTTTTAGAGAATCGAATCACGAGTATTTAGAGGTATGACACTTTGAAATCGTCCTAGGTTTGGTAAAGTTATGGACTATGGAAGTCCTATTGAGGGTACATTTTTTTTACATGTTGTCATAATTGTTGAAATAACGAACATGAAAATGGGTCAAAATTTTAATCAACGTTAAATTGAAAAATTTGAATGCAGATTTTTAGAGAATCGAATCACGAGTCTTTAGAGGTATGGCACTTTGAAATCGTCCTAAGTTTGGTAAAGTAATGGACTATGGAAGTACTGTTGAGGGTACATTTTTTTTACATGTTGTCATAATTGTTGAAATAACGAACATGAAAATGGGTCAAAATTTTAATCAACGTTAAATTGAAAAATTTGAATGCAGATTTTTAGAGAATCGAATCACGAGTCTTTAGAGGTATGGCACTTTGAAATCGTCCTAAGTTTGGTAAAGTAATGGACTCTGGAAGTCCTGTTGAGGGTACATTTTTTTACATGTTGTCATAATTGTTGAAATAACGAACATGAAAATGGGTCAAAAATTTGATCGACGTTAAAATTTAAAATTTGAATGCAGATTTTTTGTGAATCAAATCCAGATCAAGATATATATATTTAAAGGGTGTAAAACACTTCCATCTACCCGTTAAGTACTTTTCGACATACGGGTATCAAAATTCTTGTACATTTTGTGTAAAATTAAGTTTTTATTAGCCATAAAGTATTTAGTAGCGTCCTTGTCAGTTCAAGTATTTCTGCTTAAAGCTATCGATGTGTTCCAGCACCCTAACCGTCATCTCGTTTATGTATTCGTCCCGACCTTGATCGCTGAATGGATCAGGTGCACTGCGTCGCGAGACGTAGTGATTGGGCAGGTTCACCTTGTGGCGGCCGATGGACTTGATGATGAGCCACAGGATGTAGAAACTGAACCACACGGTGAAGTACAGTGGGATGTACCAGAGCTTCCGGCCAATGTAGAAGTAGCTGTACTTCTTGACACGTGGCTCTGGTGGCGGAGGAGGCGGTGGTGGGGGTTCCGTGGGCGGCGGAGGCGGTGGTGGTGGTGGTGGTGGCGGCGGAGGAGGCGGTGGGTGGTGAACATGGTGGTGATGGTGCGGATGATCGTCGTAAATCACATCCGGATACGAGTCATCCGGATAGGAGGGCTGGTAGTCAAAGTGACCCGGATAGTGAATTCCGTGCACATGGTCGTGATCTGGCTCCGGCGCATGATCATGATCGTGATCGTGATCGTGATCCTCCGGCTTGGGGGCCGCCGATTCCGGGTGGGATTCCAGCCAACCTGGTGGTGGTGTGGCATACTCCATGTTGGGGTCGTACTTGTGATCGTCGTCGGGATGGGAACCATCATTGTGGAGCGCTGGCAGTGGGCCTTCGTCGCCATCTCCACCGCCGCCGCCATTATCTCCTCCATCGGCAGGGGAACCCATATCTCCGCCATCTGCAGCAGCGGCACCGCCGGCATCCTTGCCATCCTGGTCCTTCGCCGCCATGTTGTCCATGGCACTGGCGGGCAGGACTCCAATCTGATCATCGTTTCCGGGATCATCATCTGCCGGAGGAGAGGCACTCGGCATGCTGGCCGCCGCATCCTTGTCGCCATTGCCATTGGCCAGTGGGCCCGGGTACTTGTAAACCGGAAAAGAAGGTCCCGGATAGGAGTACCCCGCGTTGCTTAATCCTCCAGATGCGGGTGGCAAGTAGCTCGTCACAGTATCCGAAGGCAATGCTGCTTTGGGATCGTTCGAGGGCGATGGATACTTGGTATTCAGGGGCGGAAAGGAATAGGCATCGCTTGGGGCAACATAGGAATTCACGGAGTTGGATCCGGAGGCCACCTTGCCATCCTGTCCATGGGCATGATCATGGCTGTGATCATGGCTGTGATCGTGGCTGTGATCGTGGTTGTGATTGTGGCTCTTGAACAGACCTGCGGCTGTTCCTTCGCTGGGAGAGAAGCGATCGCTAAATCCTAGAGAGAAAAATATATAAATTACAATACAACTTTTGAAAAAGAAACCTAGTCTTAGATGAAATGATAATTTTTAATGAAACCATGCTTTTAAAGGGAGCCATTTCAATTATTAAAAAATATAAATAAATTGTTATACTTCTTAGGTTTTTAAATGGGAAATTTTTAAATAGCCGTTAAAGGAATTTTTACAGGTAGCCAAAAAACCATTTCTTGAGGAAACGCTTTATCAACCAGAACCTTTAAAATATTTGTGATTGTGATACCTTTTTTATAGCTGGGCCTCGAAGCCTGATAGCGAGATGGATTTCGTGATGATGAGGAGTAGTAAGATGGACTACCTTGGGGATAAATACGTGTCTTTGAGGGTCGGGAGTTGTACTGCTGTGGCTTGCCGCCCCGCAGCAAAGGAGTAATCAGTTGACCAAAGGGATACGCCGTCCGGTAATCCACGGCGCGTCCTGTGGAGGCTCCTTCAATAACTGGTGCTGGTTGCTCCTCGGATACCGGAGCAGGGGCAGACTCAGGAGCAGGATCACTTGATTTCGCTGCATCTGATGCAACCAAGGGAGTAACAAACACCGGCGAGTTGGTTGTTCCCTCGGGTTGGTGGTTATAGGGAATAGGGGGAAGCGTTGTTGTGGATGTGGACGTAATAGCAGGAGCGCCAGTGGTGGAGACCACATTTTCGCTGGAGTTGAAGCTGTGTGGGCAAGGATGGTCAGGAATCTCGAACACCAATCCGCGAGCACAGCTAACTTACGTTTTCGGGAAGATCAAATCCGTATTGAGAGCCTTAAATATACGAGGTCCTTGGTCGTTTCCAGCTGCACTGCCACTGACCAAAACCTGAGAGTAGGCTTCAATCCGGGCACAGCCAACGAAAAGTGCTAGACACACGAGCAGCGCCCACTTGACGCCTTCCAACCGCATCCTTAGACTTTGTATCCTTATCTCGTTTCACCACAGGACACTTGTTCAATATTTATTTTCCACACTATCACTGAATATCCTTGGGGGCTACGCTGTCGTCATAACGTTACCGGTCCGCGTCGCGAGAAGTTGTCGAATACAAGGCAGCACTTGGACGACCATTGGTTTTATTCAACTCCGTCCAGCCGAGTTCGTGATTTCGTTTTTTCGTGACCCAGATCCCGGACAAGAGGTGCTACTAGAAGTGATCTACATACCTCCGATCTGGGCAGAACAGCACTTTCATTTCGTCGACGGCGCAGGTGCTAATCAATTGTTACTCCACATTTCTGATAGCATCTTCCGTTATGTGCTTCCAACGTCTTGGGATGGGAATCTCTGTGGGGTGGAATGTATTTAGACTTCTAATCCGTGGACGGCTTATGTGGCTTGTGGCGTGTGAGTCCAATTTTGCAACCAATTAGTAACGTTTTGCATCGCAAAGATACAGATTCAAATTTTGTTTCTATTTGTTCAGCGGAATGTTTGAAAAACAGGAGGACTACAAATAAAGTAAGGAATAAATTTGGAATTATAATAATATATTTTGTTTACTTTTTGTTATTGACTTATATATATTTCAATAACTTTAAGGGATTTTTTTTCTTATTCTAAGGTCTTCAATATTAATACAACAAATATACATATTTCATTTTTTACCTTTAACATATGAATGAAAAACTAAAAGAATTCAGTTTTGGCGCCCAAAGGTGTTAATTTATATCGTACCAATTGTTTGAATATACCTGTTCGATCTCCCCAAGCTAATACCATGCGTAACCCAAATTAAACGATTTCTAGTTCCAAATAAAGACAATAATATTTGTCAACTATCTTACCAAGACCAAGGCATGGAGATGGATGTGGGTCAGTAAGTGCGGCACTTGCTGCAGCGTGCCTCTCCCGATTAGCACCTATTCAGGCGTGCTACATACGTGCTATATGTTGACCCGCTCGTTCACAACTTAATTTTCAGGCATCTGCAGAGAACCAGTTCTGGGCTTGCCACTTTCCCGATTGGAACATTCAAAATGCCTGCAACTTTTACTTGTTTAAAGATGGGGTTTCAGTTTTACCATACATATATTTCATACAATAATTGCAAGTCTTTTAAATGTTAGTACACAAAGTTTTATCTCATTAAAACAAGGAACTCGAAACAAACCGTTTTAGAAACAAGAATAACAAATGTGCCTTTCGTTACTCGATGGGGGTTGTCACAAGCTAAACAAACACGTGGAAGTACAAATGGGTAAAATAACGGGGCCAATTCTAAAAATAAGTCCAAAAATGCTGGCAGATGCAGCCACTGCTATGAATACCCCAATGGTTAGTCTGGATCGTAAAGTAATAAGAAAAAGCGTGTTGAGTGGTGGTGTTATATACAGCCTTGGCACTAAGTACATGTGTAACATTGGCGTCTTTTCGTTTGGTAAGTCTTAGCCGTGAGTCTTAGAAGGGCGAGTTCATGCCCAATTTGGTGCCAAAGTCAAGACGCGCCCGTCGCTGATAGCGAGCATTGACCCTTTAAATAGAGAAGTAATTAATAAGTGAATACCAGAAAGCGTAGTTAGCACCCACTTGTTCTCCTGGAACTTTGCCAGCTCACTGACAATCATACTCAGCAAGCTGCCGCCAAACATGACCAAAATTGCAGCCCATAATTTTGGAAACTGTTCATCGAAATCCTTTAGCATCAGTTGCAGAACACAGATTACTGTGTGGAAGAGGAGCAATAACCAGCAGGTAATGCCCCAGATACGATTGGTAAATGGATTGCGCTGCCAGAGCGCATGATCGCGATGCACAAATGTAAAAGAAATGAAAACTGTAAGAATACAAATCAAGTAAGTTCAGCAGTTCAAAAAGGTATGATACGAAAATTTACCAAAGTGTAGGATAATGCCCAACAAGGCAGAGCTTCGAGCGAGGTAAAGGAACTGATAGAAGTCCTCATCGTCATCCTCGACTTCTAATGAAAGTTCTTCTGAAGCTTCGGCAGCTGGGTTAAGTCTAGACTCCGATAAGAACATCCAGTAGGAAACGAGCTAAAATATATTTATATATTTAGAATTAAAATGTGGTTTGGTGATATAATTCCCATTTTAAACATACCATGGATACGACCAGAACGATGAACTTGCACCCGTAACACCACATGACAAAGGCAAAGGCGCGCGAATCATAGTCGGTCTGCTTTTTGCTGGTGGCCCTATTCATGATCTTGGGATCCACGTCGATGTGGGCAAGCGAGATGGCTATTAGCGGCACCGGAACGCACATCAGGTAGATGACCAGCAGCGGGGTGAGGAGCGGTGGCAGCGAGAGGCACGCGCACAGCACGTTCAGAATTGAGATGGAGCCAGCGCAGCACGCCCAGTATTGGATGCAGTTCCACAGGCCAAGCGAGAAGCGGCGTGACAGCTCAATTATGGCCACCAGCGAAAGCGGGTCGTCGCGGCAAACGGCAATGGAACAGGGCAGAGAGTTGAGCAGTCGGCTCAGATACAACGGGGAGATGGTGTGAGCGGGCGTCTGCATGGCGCATCCCTGAAGGCCGCCTTCCAGAAGCTCCTCATCATCATTGGCCTTGGATTTCCCCGACTGCCGCTGCCACAACAGTTTGTTGTGCTGAATATTGGATTCCGTGTAGGCGTCTACATCCTGGCACACCTGCGGGTACAGCGGCTCCACGGCTATACTACAGTCTGCTTGCAGGAAGATGTCGGCATTGGCATTACTCGCAGAACTTCCCAAACAGACGACGATCTCCCCGTAGGACTGCATAATGTCCAGCATCTGGCGAGTGGCCTCTGCCGAACAGTCCGTAAAAAGAGACACCTGCAGCGGTACGTTGTCCACCTGCTCCAAATGAGGTCTAATGTTTTCAATGCCTCTTGGCAGCTTCGCCCGATTGGACATGTCGAAATTTATGGGAGCACTCTGATCCGTGCTTTCGGTGAGCGTGCTCAGCGAGCGGCAGTTTTCGTCCATAGCGGAGTCCAGCGAATGGCGCTGCTTGTGCTTGTTGGGATCGGGTTCCGCCTCCAGTTCGGAATTCCCCGGTTGGTTATTTTTTGGAGTACTATCCTGCGAGCTTTCCTTGCTGCCCTCGCCATCCGGGGATTGAGGATCGTCACTGTTGAGGGCTGCATTCAGCGGATTACACTCATCCGGGTTTGAAATGGCACCAGGTGCTGAGGAGCTGAGGGTTTTAGATGACTCCAGATTGTTTGGCGGCCCCAAAAGATAACTTTTCTCTAGGCCATCACCTATAATTTCAGTGGCTTTAGCAGCAGATATGGATTCGGATACGGATGCAGTGGCAGGTGCGGGTGCGGGGGGCGATATGTACATGACTTTGGCACTGGGATGATGGCTGTTCTCATGGTCTGTTGTGGTGGTGGTGGTGGCAGTGGTTGAGGTGGTGGCTTGGGGTTTACCAATGTGTTCCGTCCCATCCTTGGCTTTGGCAGTGCTTCGATCCTTCTCGTTATCGGGCTCTGGTTCGCTAAGCAGCGAGATGTGGCAGTTCCAGCCGGACTCTAGACCCATTTTCTCGGAAAAGACACGCGATCGCAACTCGTTTTCCTTGCTGAAGTGCACGAATCGGATGCAGGCCCGTTCCAGGTGCTCAACCAGCCGAACGATATCATTCTGAGCCTGGTACTGCATAGTCACCATGCCAATGAACACCTGGTGGCACTGCATCTCGAAGCATCCCTCCACATCGTTGCACTCCTCGTCCTTACTCTCCGAGAATAGCAATGAATCCGTGCTGATGCTGTGGCCAAGCTTGACATGGTGGCCACCCTGAAAGTCGCAGTGCGTCTTGTCCACGTGCTGCATGCGCAGTTTCGATTCCGGCGGAAGCTCCAGATACAGACACTCACCTCCGCTCCGCTGGGGACCACTCAGGGCTCCATGGATTCCGTGCCTTAGAGGGCGGTAGGCGAAGGCCGTGCAGTAGGAGGTCAACGCACTTCGCTGGTAAAAGTCCAGTGCCCGCTTTCGATCTTGGGCGGACAAAGGTCGCAGATCTATACCGTCCCAAAAGTCGTCGCAGCAATCCAAAATGATATCCGCCGTTCCCTGGGTGAAGAGGGACAGATAGCCGCCCGGATTCTCACGCATAACCACGGACAGGGAATGCGGAAATGGGACCTTCACCTTGGAGGACAGCTGCAGCTGCCGGGCGAAGCGAATATCCCTGCGTACCACATCTGGTTGCTATAAAAACGGGAAAACTTTAATAATTAAATGTGTTATGTTACGTTAAGTTTACTTCAATTGTACCAAATTGATTAATTGTTTTACAAATATTAAAATCTAATTTAAATGGAAAATTAAAAAGATAATGAAATTCTGCTTTCTTTTATGTTGTCGTTTTTGAGACGTACCAAATGACGGTAGCTGGCCAGTTGACCCTCCAGCGCGAACCGATCCGTGGCATGGTCGGTGAATCCAATCTGCTTGGCCAGCTCGCACAGGCAGCGTCTGTTTATAGAGAACAACCGATTAGAACTGGTTCCCACTGCCGCTGGATGCGACGGCGGTGCGTGAGCGAACATGCAGGCAAGCGTGGCGGAGAGAGGTCGGCGGATGGGTCGGTGGCGGGAATGGGGTGACTATATTTAAGCGTTCTTGAATGTATGTTACTCAAAATAGCATGCTAATGGGGATGGGGCGAGGAGAAGTAGGAGAGATCGATTTACGAGTACAAACAAATTAATATAGGTAAGTAGAATAATAAATACAAGGTTTTTATGTGTATACATTGCAGTTAGTTTAAAGGCTCGAATGACATGTGGTAAATTATAGAGCAAAACGATTAAGGAATAGCGAGTTACTGGAAATCAAAAATACGTTTTTCTTACGCTTGTAATTTTTAAATCATTACCAATCGCTTGTGTTTGTTTTGTGGGGGAATCGTCCAATTGGATTCAAAAATCAAAAATACCCAAAGCAAAGACTAATTTGATCGGGCTGGCTTTGGATGCAATGGTATGCAATACCATTTTGGAGAAAATCATTAGACTATATAAGTAGTTTTGCGGTCGATGCTATCGACCATATTTATATATATATGATTTGGTTAGACAGAAACTAACGATGAGTATGGCAATGAACTACGTACCCATGCAAAAAGCTTTTACTCGACTCAATGAGTGCATACGCATACCGATTAGTCACGGGCACCAGATCTTTGTCGAGCATGGCCACGGCGGTTACATGGCCGCAGAACTGTGCGTAGTGCTCGTGGGTGAGCGGCGAACAGGTGTTCAGCAAAATGGCCAGGCCTAGAAGAGTTAAAATAGGTTTACTTCAGTTCGCTAAATATAATTCGAGTCATTAGTGTCACCCAATGGTTTCAAGGACTTGATGTGCGCCTTCCACTCGTGATCGTCGAACTCCAGCCGGAAGGGGCAGTGCTGATCGTGCGTTAGGTCCAGTACTTCCGCCACAATGCCCTGCTCCTTGTGATCCTCATCCACATCCGGCACATCGTCGCTCTCGCTCTGCGACGACGACTGACTGCCTGCTCCATCCTCGCGCGCCTCTTCGTCGGTGTTGTGCAGAAAAAATACCTTCTCGGCGGTGGGGTTGGGCCAAGACAGGATGCCCTTTTTGTCCACGCAGCAGAGCGCCGAAATGGAGCCCAGCACCTGGACGAGATTCGCTGAGCGCGGCAAGAGTTCACTATCCCCGCGCCACAGCTGCATCCAGATGCGGAACACATTGGAACGAAGCAACGACACATTCTGATAGTCGTACGATGGCGTATCCAGATCCTCCTCAAACGATTTGCTTGTACTCTTCTCCAGGGCAGCCTGAGGGGTCTTCAGAAAGCACTGCAGCCGCGCAATGCCCCACAGATTCATGGATATCCACATCAGAGGAAAGATCAGAGGCAACAGAGGGATTATGGCGGCCGCCGGGGATTCGATGAGCACAAAGCGCCAGTTGTGCTTCTCGTCGGTGGGCAGCCCGTAGCCATGGAGGCGTAGTAGACCCGAGATGAGCGTGATCACCAGGGCACTAATGAAGCCCCACTGCTGTATGTACTTGGTAACCAACTGTCGACGTAAACAGAGATAAGAAGGGGTTCTAATTTGTATTTAGAGATCTACTCACCAGATAGCGCTGCTGATTGTAGATGGTGGGCGGTCGTTTCAGGGATTTCTTGAGGCAAATGGTGAGGTTGTCCAGGTAGGGTGTGCTTTCCAAACAGCAAACGAGATCGGGCAGTGGCGGCCGCGCCACTGGCTTTACCGGAGGATCGCCATGTGGAGCCGCACCATAGATTTCGTTGGCCGTAAAGAACTTGTTCGTCTCCAGCTCATGACAGGGACCGGGTGAAATGTGACCCGGCCTCAGAACGATGTAATCCCCGCGCACGAGCAACGCCCAGGGCATATTGACGATTTTTCCGTCCCGATAGGTCCACTGAAGGGAAACGCACGGCGACATGGGATTACTCAGGTGCGGATAGTTCGTCGGCTGCCAGTCGTCGCTGAAGTGTTGCTCCGCCAATTGGAGTTCTCCCAGCGCGTGTCGCGTCTTCCGGAAGATCTCGGTGCGCCGCAGGTTGTTCTCCCGGACAACCACGAAGAGGTCGAGCGACAAGATAGCCAACAGGCACAGGGCTGGCCACAGCATGCCAGTGATTAGAAGTGCTCCGCTGGCCAGCAGACTGGTTCCAATGGAAAGCCAGCCCAAGGGACTATCGTATCGCTTCACAAATGCTGCCCGCAACTTTCGATAAGAGCTGTGGATACATGGGATTGCTTGGTATCAGTATATATCTATTGGTGTAGATATAACTCACCTCTCAGTGCCGCATTGCCGCTCGTGTTCTAGGAGCACCCTTTCGATCTCCTCATGCAAACGCCGCAGCGCCACTTTGGTGGTGAGTCCTCTCTGCTGGTGCTCCAGACTCGACCGCCTTTCCGGATTTTCGGCGGCCATTTTCCTCAACGTGATCCTGCCGCTGCAGTTCAAGAATTCGCGACCGCCTACAGCATAGTTTCCTAACTTTGCTTCTGTTTAGATTTGGGTTCGCCGATAAAGTGTTTGCAGCAGTTCCATGCGCTGTGCGGTCACACCAGCAAAGAGCTGCCCAATCCATTCCATTTCGCGCCAACTCTGGCTTATTTGTGTAATTTAGCTATTAGCTATGTTTTTGGCTTGATTATTATTATTTTTTTAACGAATTTTGTCGTTTTTTTAGGATTTAGATATACTATTTTATGATGCAGATATGGAGTTTTTATTCTTAACAACTAAAAGGTATTTCTAAGGAATTGTTTTGGCTTCGGAACTTTATTCAAATAATTTCCGTTACATTTTTTACATAAACAAATGAGCAAGTCTAAACATTAATGTTTTGGCTGGGATAAAAATTCATTAATTACAAAATTAAAGCAATTAAAAACAGACACTTAATCATAACATTCTGCTGAATATAAGTATGTATGTAGCTGACTAAGCACTTTGTTGGATTAAAGCAATTTTGCAGGAATTCATTTTGTAAACAAACCAATATTCAACTTTCTGTACTCTATGCTTATTTCTTGAGTGGCACTTAATGCTGCGATTACTCAAAAGCCCTTTCATAGCGATAAACAAAATGTGAACTCAAAAATAAAATGGTAACAAAAACCACGCTATTGGAAATTAAAATACTGGAACATAAACCAAACTAATGGATATTACGACTGAAGATATAGCGAAGATCCTGGGTATATGCCATCTGTCGGCAAATCGGGCATTCGTTATTTCTCATTAGAAAAGCTCGAATGCAAGAATCCCCGAAGAGATGACCACATGCCAGAGAGACGACCCGATGACCGCCATTCGCGTCCCAGGCCTCCAGGCAGATGGAGCAGGTAATTTTGTCCAGGTTGTTGTCCTCCATGCTCTGCTTCTGCGCCTCCATTTGTTGCAGATGCATTTGCTCCTGAACTTCAAGGTCCCTCAGCAATTGGTGGCGCATTTGTTCCTTTTGGGCGATTTGCTGCTGTGACTCCGAAATGATGAGCTGCATCGACCGTATCTGCTCCTCTAGCTTTGCAACGACGTCTTTAAACTTGATATCGTGCTCCTCCAATTTTAATTTCATACCATCCCGCTCAATCGTGAGTTGTTCCTTCTGGGAATCGGCGAACTGAAATTTGTAGGTCACCTTTTCAATGGCCTTCTGGAGTTCCTGGTTGTCCTGATTTGCCTGTCCAAGCTGTTGTTTTAGTTGATTCAGCTCCAGCTTTTGATTCTGGGATTCGGTAGATAGCATCTGCAGTGGCAGATCCTTAGAATCCATGTCAGTTTCCTGGAAAAAAAGCTTGCTCCACTCCAATAACCATTCAAATTGTTCCGCTTCGAAGGCATCATCAAGATCCAAGGAATCTTTGAAAGCCGCCATCAAATGTTTTGGGAGGCAGGGGCACTGGGATAATCAGATTTGATTCGATTTTTAAGTTCTCTAAATCCCCTTTTTTGCCGTTCTGACTTAGTAGTAATGAGAAACTTACGTGTTGGGGAAGCGTCAAAAGAGCACACACTTCCAGAAATCTAAACGATTTCACAATGAATGAGAAACTTTAACTTTCAATAAAACCAATCTTACCTGATTTAAATGTTTAAATATAAAAAAATAAATTCCTGACAACAAACTGCAGTTCTGGCGGCAAAAGCTGTTATAA
This sequence comes from Drosophila fuyamai, assembly GCA_018153365.1. Taxonomy (NCBI): domain Eukaryota; kingdom Metazoa; phylum Arthropoda; class Insecta; order Diptera; family Drosophilidae; genus Drosophila; species Drosophila fuyamai. The sequence goes on from JAECXW010000878.1 coordinate 1,623,990, forward strand.
TGACTAAAAACGAAGCTTAAGAATTAAGTGGCACACCGCGAACGGTCACACTATGGATTAGCTGGCGTACTTATCGATAAATACGTATGTCGATGTAATGTAAACGTATATATTTACCAGATAAAAAAGAAACCGATGGATTCCAAACTAGATGTGAGTAAGCGCGCTTAAAAACATATATTTTATTAATGATGAGCCCATTTTGTGCCCCTAGATGTTCGAGGACGTGAACACGTCGCCGAGTTTGGAGGGCGACATGTCCATTCCGGGGAAGAGGACCACAACTGCAACGAATGCAAGTGGAGTGCCTGATTACAACACTTTGGACGAGCCGATCCGGGAGACAGTTCTGCGGGACATCCGCGCCGTAGGCATCAAGTTCTACCACGTACTGTATCCTAAGGAAAAGTCCAGTCTGCTCCGCGATTGTACGTCATCATTGGGGATTCATTTGCATTCGTAGGCAGTTTGCTAATTGGAATTCCCTGCTTTTTTCAGGGGATCTTTGGGGACCTCTGGTGCTGTGCACCTTCATGGCCACCATTCTGCAGGGCTCCTCCTCCGCCGACAGCATGTCCGACAACGGACCCGAGTTCGCGCAGGTCTTCGTCATTGTCTGGATAGGAGCGGCCATAGTCACACTCAATTCCAAGCTGCTGGGCGGCAATATGTGAGTGGAGTCACTCTATTCTGATTGTACTGTAGTATTCATATTTGATCCTTCCAATCCCCGCCAGCTCGTTCTTCCAATCCGTCTGCGTGCTGGGCTACTGCCTCACTCCAGTAGCCATTTCTCTCATTGTGTGTCGGGTAATCCTCCTGTCCAATCAGACGCGATTGCTCTTCTTTCTGCGCTTCGTGACCACCACAATAGGCTTTGCCTGGGCCACCTACGGTAATGGGAGTCCATTCCAGATGTTCGAACAACTAACTAATGATACTCACGCCTCTTAGCTTCCTTTATTTTCCTGGGCCAGAGCCAGCCGCCCCATCGCAAACCCCTGGCCGTCTACCCCATCTTTCTGTTCTTCTTCATCATCTCGTGGCTGGTCTTGTCCCACAATTAGAGCAATTCGTGACGCTCCGCTTAGTGATTAGTTCGTAAAGAAAACAGTGCACGTTCCATAGCGTAACCAAAAACAAAAGTATCCGAAATCAATTGTACATTTCTTTAAGCTACGATTCCGTTTTCTTTATTCTTAAAATCTTACAAATTATCTGAGTAACGAGGTTGCCTATGCAAGCGCGGATATGTGGGCTCACACCTCCAGATTGTTCGCCGAGGAGGACACTTCCAGGGACATCTGCATCTGGACGCCATCGCCCTTGGTGGGTCTGTAGGTCAGCGAGTTGGCGCGCGCCTTGCGTCCCATGAAGTGCCGTTCCACCCATTTCAGCAGCGTGTACACGGAGTCTGTGGAGGGCAGTCGGTGGTCCGCAGCGGTCTTCACAATGTCCGAGGAGGTCACTCGGAAAGTTCGCGCCATTCCCTTGAGAGCCTGATCAGGGATAGGAAGAGAAAATAGCTAAATTCCAGCCAGCGGAGAGCACTCCTTCATCGATCACATACCACCATGGCATCTTCGTCTGTCAGATCGTCGCCCACATATATAATCTTGATGCGCTCGTTCCAGTCGACGCCGAAGGATGTGCGCAGGATGTAAATCGATGCACGACCCTTGTTCCACTGCACCGGCGGACGAGCCTCCAGAGCGCAATGCGCCTCGGTGGCCTTGAAGCCGTACTTCTCGATCAAGGAGCGCGCCTTGTCCACCATTGCGCCTCTCAAGTGAGTGGGCGTCTCGCGGTAGTGGAACGTCAGCAGCGCGCCCTTGTTCTCCACCCAGGCGCCGTCGCGGCAAACGGAGTCCTGCAGCGCCTTCAGCAGATCACTGACCTTCTTCTCGTACTCGATGGGCATGGGGTGCACGAACTTGCTGCCGTCCGGATGGAGGATCTCCAGGCCGTGATTGCCGGCGTAGGTGATGCCCTCGATGCCGACCATCTTCTTCACATTGTCCACGTTGCGACCCGAGATGACGGCCACGTAGACGTCCGAGTGGTTGGACAGCTTGTAGAGCACGTTCTTGATCTCCGGTGAGAGCGTGGCCAGATCCGGATGCGGGGCAATGGGCGCCAAGGTGCCGTCGTAGTCCAGCAGCAGAGCCAACTTGTGGTTGTAGCCGATGTATCTGGGTTCAAGGAAGGGGATTGATGAGGATTACCTTATAATTTAAATAAAATTAACCACTCACTTCAGTAAGTAGTCATCGAAGTCGTCCACGGAGACCGGTTGCATTATGGTGGTGCCCACATCGTCCATCTCCAAGGCGCCCACCGCCTTCAGGAAGCCGCGCATCCAGTGGCTCACATCGCACTCGGCTTCTCGCCGGCGGAGACGCGCCATCCGGAGCACGCGCTCGTCCTCGGGCATGGTCAGCGCCCGGTGGATCACTTCGGCGGCCTCGTTCACCTCGTACGGATTGCAGAGCAGCGCCTCGTGCATCATTTCGCCGGCGCCGGCGAACGGAGAGATGACCAGGACGCCGGGCACCTCGTTGATCTGGCAGGCCACGAACTCCTTCGCCACCAGGTTCATGCCGTCCCGAAGTGGAGTGACCAGGCAAACAGCCGCATCCCTATACAGGGCCGCCAGCTCGTCCTGGCTGACATAGTCGTAGATGTAGCGGATGGGCGCCCAGTTGGCGGTGGTGAAGCGACCGTTGATGCGGCCCACCAGCTGGTCCACCTCCTCCTTCAGCTCGCGGTACTCCTTGACATCCGTTCGCGACGGTACCGAGATCTGCAGCAGGCTCACCTTCTCCTTGTGCTGCGGATACTTCAGCAGCAGTGCCTCGAAGGCCATCAGGCGGTGGACGAGGCCCTTGGTGTAGTCCAGTCGGTCCACTCCCAGGATGATCTGCATCTTGGATGTCTTCAGCACCTTGGGTGCGGTCGTGGCCAGGTTGACGAAGCGCTCGTAGGGAATGCCAATGGGCAGCGGGCGGATGCGCACTGTGCGCCCACCGTGCTCCACGAGGAGGTTGTTCCTATCCACGCGGCAACCGAGATTCCGCTGGCAGCAGTCCACGAAGTTCAGGCAGTAGTCCTGGATATGGAAGCCTACCAGATCGCAGCCCAACATCCCCTAAAAATAGTGAGAATGGGAGTTATAGGTGATCCTTGCATCAAGATGAAAGGCAGAGCCTTGCTCTCCAATATTATTTGATCATTTGGTGACCCGAATTCTTCCTTTCTTCTTAAAAGCTAGACAAGCTCACCTGCAGGATCTCATCGGACCAGGGCAGCAGACGGAAGATGTCCCATGGCGGGAAGGGGATGTGCAGGAAGAAGGCCAGGCGACAGGGCAGGTTCTTCTCCTCGGCGTGCTCGCGCACCCAGTTGGCGGCCAACATGAGGTGGTAGTCGTGGATCCACACAATCGGCGGGCTCTTCTCGCTGCCCTCGTTCTTGGCCAGACACTTCTCCAGCGCCTCGATGGTGCGCACCGCGAAGTGCTTGTTGACGGTCACATAGTCGTGCCAGTGCTCGCCTCCGAAGTTGGCTCGTCCCGGCATCGAGTGGAACAGCGGCCAGAAGATCTTGTTGCAGCATCCATTGTAGTAGCTGTCGAAGATCTTCGAGTCGATATTAACGGACACCACCTGTTCCGACTTGAGCCCGGCGGTGGGCGTCTGATCGTTGGGATTCGACTCGGGAATGGCCTCGTTGGGGTCCTTCAAGTGGATTCCCGACCAGCCCACCCAGAGGCCTTTGCCCTTGATCACCACCGGACACACTGCGGTCACCAGACCACCGGCACTGAAATAAAGAATACAGAAATACCATCAATATGGATCATAATCTGGATAGTTTTGAAAGTAAGATAAATTTTTTGTGATTTTTTATATTGTGGTAACTTGAATTAGGTTTAATTAAGATAATAAACCCCATATTGAATATCAGAAAATGTCTCTGCAGAATGTTATGTTAATACCTTAATTTTAGGATAAACAACTTAAGACATTAACAATGAATGGCAAAAAGTATATCTCTGTAAGCCCTTAATTTTGGTTCTTAACTTTAGGTCCACTGCTTTAAAATATATAGCTTGATGGAATACATAAGACGTGTGATGTAAACGTGCTTCTTCTCCTACGGATGAACGACGTAATCAGGTGTACCAGGGGCACTGGACCGGACGGAATATACATGCGAGCGTGTGTTGGTGGGGACCAAGCCCATTTTGTGCCGAGTGCATGACACCACGGCGCTGATAAGATGAGGCCCATTAAGGCAGCGATTGTAAACAAGCTGTGGATTGGGCTTTGGTCAGCAGTCCGTCCGGCGGCCGGAGAGAGTCTGGAAGAGCTGAAGAGGCCCAAAGAAGAGCCATTCCTGGCATAGGTCGGACACAGCTCCATCTCGAAACAATCGCACTCACGTGACTCCGGTTTTCAGTGTCAGGTTCAGGTTCCACTGGCCACTGGCCACTGGCGACAACAGCCTCGATTTAACGCCTCCAGTTTTGACCCTTTTACCACACGCTCGGAAGGGTCAAAAACGCGAAAGAAACCTCGCTGATAAGGCCCGCCATTACGGGTATTATTGAATTTGTTTTCTAATTCAAAGCCTAGGCTCCGCTTCTCTCTGTGTGTTTTGCACTGATAAGATTGAAAACCCAGCGGAGATCAAGATGAACCATGGTCTAGGTATGGCACATACTTGGATCGAGATTTGAATGGGGGGAGGGGGGCCTTTGGAGCTATTTATTGGGAGGCGGTTGTCGGACTGCTTATCTTCTATGCAAATTGTTCGAGGATCGAATTGGGTTACTTGGGGATTTTCGGGAGTGCAAAGAACATGGAAATTTGCTCGGTGCCGAATTTCCGACACTTGATAAGCATGCTTACGAAACCATCAGAAATGTGTTATTATTTGGTTTTTATAATAAATTAAAACTTTCCTTTGTTCGAGTTAGTTTTTATTTTAATATTAGCTTGGCCTTATTATTTGGGTTGACTAAGGAAATGAGACTCTTGAATATTTTACTTTGTATTTAGTTGCTCAAACTGATTTCTATGTTTGAAAAAATGTGTTTAACTGATTAGTAATATATAATCGACCTGTACTTTATATTTTTTCAACTGTTTCGTAGTATTTATTGTCTTATTTAATCTGATTACATAAGTCACATTTTTAGCTAATATTTTTTTTTACGTACACATTTTTATATGAACACTTCTCAGCTTGGACTTATCCCACTCACCTGGCTCTGCGTTCCAGCTCATCGGTTTTCGGGTTCCGGATCAGCACAAATGGCAGCCGATTGGAAACCACGATGAGGCTCGCCTTGGTGGAGGGCTCCCCGGCATTGGTAACAATGATCTCCGTGTCGGGCATCTCGATCTTTGGCAAATCAGCAATGGGTTGAATTAGCTCTGGGACTTGTGAAAATCTTTTCTCGGAGGCTGCGATCGAATTTAGCACATAGTTTTTCGACAGAACCGATGCGAATGCTCGCGGATGTGCAGGTGGGACACCTGGCTGGCTTATCACTGGGCTTCCCAAATGAGAGAGCGACCGTTGCCGAAATCAAATTTAAAATTCGCTGATGGAAGACTGAAGATTCAAGAGCAACTGGCCGAAGACAAGCGGCTGACTGTCGTCTTATCGCTTCTCTCAGATGCACTTCTACGTGGAAATCAGTTTTCCTGGCTGCGTTGCGAGTTGAGAGCCAGCAGCTCCGTACCCTGCCGAAAATAGACAAGCACTAAGCCAACTAGCCGCTCAAGTCGCACTTTTCTGCTAAAATTAATGCCTGCCTGCCATCCCCCTCCAGTCCCTTGGGTTCCACAGTCCACGTCCACTGTCTCTCGCCTTATCAGAAAATCGTCCAGCTTCGTTTCTCGCGCTGATTACGATTTCCCTGCGGTTGGGCCTGACTTTCGACGGAGAGTGCTGCTCCTGTCCTGGCGGACTGGACATACGCTGCCATCCTTGAAAGGGGTTGGAGGTGATGGTGCCCCATATGATCTTTCGGATCCACAGTTTACACATCGCAGCTAGTTTTCTGGAATTAACTGGCCGCGCCTGGTATTATCAGCCCGCCGACATTTCACGGCAACGGCGGCCATAGCCTCCTCCCCTGATCACCTCCCCATCCACCACCACCACCACCACCACCACCCATCGATGCTGTCTCCCAAAGCGATAAGTCAACAAATCGATGCTGTTGTTTACGCTCCGGGTCTGGCCTTATAAAGAACATCCGAATTGTACACAGAAGATTTCTATTTTCGTGTCTCTATCAAGTTGTCTGCAAATCTCTTGGGCTCTTGGGCTCCTCCTGCACATCTAACCTTGTCATGACCGCCATTTGTGGGGTTCATTAACGGGCGAATAGTTTATTTGGCCGGGTACTTATATTTGGCCAGTAAAGATATCGGTCTGATAAGACGCTATCTGGTGCATCTTAGTCTCGGATTTACGGCGGAGTGGTGCAAGGGATTACGCCTGGCCAGGCCCAACTTATATATTCTAGTATGGAAAACTTGGCTGAACTTGAACGCTTGATCATGTTTGGCATTCATGCGCTTATCACGACGCCCGGCTGGCGTTTTACGTGATTCTTGATAGTTGCCCGCTGCCTTAGCCGGAATCTGCAATAACAGTTTCGCATTGGGAGCACAAATTAGTCAGCTCCGCTGGGACATTAGTTGCATCGGTGCATCCATCCCGATCCGATCCGGTCGGTGATAGTGATAGTGAGATAACCCGGCCGGAGGTCGCTGTATTACGTTGGCTTATTTGTGGATGCGGTCTATGGCTATTAAGACGCAGACGTCTATGGTTTGACGTGATCAAGCTGACGCATAATCCCAATTGCTTGCATCACGAAGCAAATTGCTTGGAAAAATAAAACCGCTTTTAACGGTCGATAGGTGGGCAGGGCTGCCAGCCTGCTAGAATTTCCACAGCGATAGTCAAGATCGCTGGCAGGTCGTTGCCATCTCCAATCCACAGTGTGACCGTAAATCCCCGCATTTGTTTATGTTTTGCGCAGCAAACTATGGATCCTTCAATTATTGAATTTATTGGCGAAAAGTGCATGATCAGCATTATTCCAAACTTTTCCAACGAGCCCCTCCATCTCATATACGGCTCTGTGGGTCCTTTCCGGGCGGGCTTTCCCGTATTTGTGCCCCTGTGGATGGCCACGCATCTGCGCAAGCAACAAAAGTGCCGGATCGTGCCGCCAGAATGGATGGATATGGATATACTGGAGGAAATCAAGGAGGAGGAGAAGCGCTCAAAGTATGTACATATGGAGTGGGATTGATTAGGAAAAGCACATTTCATTTTCTGGTCACTAATAGATTCTTCACGAAAATGCCCTGCGAGCACTACATGGTTGTGGCCCAGTTGGTCATGAGCACGGCGCCGGATGATGTTCCCCGTTGCGAGGAGCTGCGCACTGTGATCAAGGACATCTTCGACATAAGGGAGTCCAAGTTGCGCACCTCGATCGATGCCTTTATCAAGGGAGAGGGCACCTACGCGAAGCTGGACAACCTGACGCTCCTGGAGATCCACAGTGTGCGGCCCATTTTGCCGTATTCCCTGGACCACATAGCTCGGTACCAAAGAACAGCCACCGCCTCTCAGAGGGATACCTCAATGCTGAGTGCTTCCATGGCGGGATCAAGTTCGGTTCCCAATAGCAACTCGCTGTTTTCTCAGTAATCTTACCACCTAAGTGCTTAATATCATTATGGACCTGTTCGAAAATAAATTTTAATAGATGTAATTTAAACTTTAAAAGTAAACCATTTACAACTAAAGAAGATAAACTAATATGATTTAGCCTAATAGAAAATCGCAGCCTAAAATTACAAAAAATGTATATTCCATAGACATTTCAAATTAAAAAAATAAAATAAAGACATTTATATGAGCAACTTATAGAACATAGTATTGAATAATTTTGTTCTGATATAAGAAAAAATATATAAGCAATTAAATTGTTTACTTTTGATAAGGGCAATTTAAATTCCGATAACTGGTACTATCGATGTGCACTTATCCAACAGACCGCGCCTAACAGCACGCTAGCTGTTTAACATCGACCCGTTATCAAGTGTGGTAGTTGCACTCTCCATCCCTGGTTGTTCCACGAAGAAAATAACAAATAATTTTTGTGCAAGTTAATAAGGATTTTGGGAAAATGAGCGAGGCTGCGGTAGCTGTAGAGTCGGAGGAAAGGATGGTTGCCAACAACAAGATCCACTTCTCCAAGGAGGTGAAGCAGGTCATCGACAAGGTAAGCCTAGTGAACATATGTATGTAACTTGCACCCAACCCAATACAAATCCCCAAACAAGGTCCTCAAAACGGATGATCCCATGGATGCGGCGGACTTTAACACCGTGGACTACATCAACCAGCTGTTTCCCAACGAGCAGTCGCTGGCGGGGATCGACGAGACCATCCAAAAGATGCAGTGCGAGGTGTCGCTCATCGACGACAACATCCGATCCGTGGTCCGTGGCCAGACGAACACCGGCCAGGATGGACAGCTGGCGCTGTGCGAGGCCCAGAAGGTGATTAGCTCCCTGTTCAGCCACATCATTGATGTTAAGACGCGGGCGGAGCGCACCGAGGAGATGGTCAAGGAGATAACGCGGGACATCAAGCAACTGGACTGCGCCAAGCGAAATCTCACCGCTGCCATCACCACGCTCAATCACCTGCACATGCTGGTGGGCGGAATCGACAGTTTGAACAAGCTAATCGAACGGCGATCCTATGGGGAGATCCTCAATCCCCTGCAGGCCATCACCGAAGTGAACCAGCACTTCCAGCAGTTCTCCGACATTGAGGAAATCAAGGTGACTTTATAGTTAAACTAAAGTAAATTACTATATGAAATGCCTTATCTTTTAGAATCTCTCCCAAAGCGTGGACAAGATACAAGTCACACTGGCGCAGCAAATCACCGAGGATTTCAAGGAGGCCTTTGCCGCCAAGCCTTCCTCCCAAAACCAACACCGTTTGGGTCTTAACCAACTGGCCGACGCCTGCAAGGTGATGTCGGTGCTGGATCCCAAGGTGAAGAAGGAACTGCTGAAGTGGTTCATTGCCCAGCAGCTGGAGGAGTACACGCACCTGTTCCACGAGAACCAGGATATTGCCTGGCTGGACAAGATTGACAAGCGGTACGCCTGGCTCAAGCGGCATCTTCTGGACTTCGAGGACAAGTATGGCCCGGTCTTTCCGTTGGACTGGGAGGTCTCCGAACGGATTACAGTGGAGTTTTGCCGGCAGACGCGTGAGCAGCTGTCACAGATAATGTCCAAGCGCACCAACGAGATCGACGTGCGGCTCCTTTTGTTTGCCATCAACAAAACGCAGGCTTTTGAGCAGTTGCTCTCCAAGCGCTTCACTGGAGTCACACTAGGAGCAAAACCCGCGGAACAGGCGCGGGTGCTCACAGAACCATCGGCGACGGATGCTCCTGTGGGCGTGACCGTCTTCCACGACCAAATTGGGCAATGCTTTAAGTCACACTTGGACATCTACATACGCAGCATCGATCGAAATCTCGCGGAGCTTATGGAAAAATTCGTGGAGATGTCGCGGGAGCCATACAAATTCGCCGAGGCCAAAACCACCGTTTACCCCAGCTCCGGAGATCTATTCGTTTTCTACAAGAAGTGCATGGTGCAGTGCAACCAACTGAGTAACGAACAGCCCATGTATGATCTTGCGTTGGTGTTCAAAAAGTATCTACGCGAGTACGCCTCCAAGGTTCTCGAAGGTAGCACTCCTAAATTAGTGCCCGCCACCACGGGAAGCACCATCGGCAAGAGCGTCTCGTTGCTCACGCGCGACATGCAGAACTTGTCCACTGCCGCTGGCCAAGTGTTCCATAACTTCCTTAAAGAGGGCGACACGCAGCGCTTCTCAAGGGACGACTTGGTGCGCATCTGCTGCGTCCTGACCACCGGTGAGTACTGTCTGGAGACTGTCCAGCAACTGGAGGATAAGCTTAAAGAGAAGGTGACTTCAGCTTATGTGAGCAAAATCGACATGAGCGAGGAAAAGGATGTGTTTCATCGGTGAGTCAAACACACATGACTAAAAGTTCTTCTAACCCATTATTCTTTTATCCCCCCGCAGCATTATATCCAACTGCATCCAGCTCTTGGTACAGGACTTGGAGGCAGGCTGTGAGGCCTCGCTGCAGGCGATGGCCAAGGTGCAGTGGCAGCACATCAACAATGTGGGCGATCAAAGCGCATTTATCAGCAGCCTCTGCGGCAACTTCAAGCAGACTGTGCCCACCATCAGGGACACGCTGGCAAGTTCGCGCAAATACTTTACCCAGTTCTGCCACCGCTTCGTGGCCGCCTTCATACCAAAGTTCATCAACGTGCTGTACCGCTGCAAACTTACCCTCTCGGATGGATCCAATAATGTTCTGGGCTGTGAGCAGCTTCTGTTGGACACCCATTCGCTGAAGACTGCTCTTTTAGAGCTGCCTTCGGTGGGATCGAGTGTGAACCGCAAGGCGCCGACCAGCTACACCAAGGTGGTGGTAAAGGACATGACACGGGCAGAGATGATCATCAAGGTGGTGATGACGCCAGTCCAGCCGCCAGCGCATTTTACACAGCAGGTCCTGAAACTGCTACCCGACATCACCATTGCGGAGTATCAAAAGATTCTGGACATGAAGGCTGTGAAGCGGGTGGATCAGCTGCAACTGATCGATCTTTTCAAGCACACGGCTTCGGCAGCGGCGGTTAGTGGCTTGATAGAAGCAACGCCTGGAGATGATGAAGTTCAAGAAGTAGACCCGGCTGCAGTCACTTCAGAAACCCATGACGATGCCGAAACTTTGACAGGAGCAACGGAATCCTCGGCGACAACGACTGCATCCACTTCCACACCTAAAAGAGCCTTCATCTTCAGCGTCGGCAGTTTTACGGGCAGTGCGGACAAAAATGCCGATGGCAGTTCCCAAACGGGCATCAGGAAACTGGAGAATCTACTGAAGAAGCGCTTCCCATAGACCACAAATCTATTTTTCTTAAGAAATCATTCCATTGAATTTAGTTTGACAATATTCGTTAATGCTTTTTTGATTAATTTATAGAGCCTTATGCGGTGCAATTGGAGTAATTAGATTGGTAGAGACAAATGACACTTTTAGTTTTGTAGTTAAGATCTGTATTATTTGCAAACCATCCAATCCGTCTTTTGTTTAACAAAAAGTTTAATAAATGTTTTATTTCCACGTACCCAGAATTTTCCCTAAATTTTCTACTAATTTTACATGGATTTTAGTCAGATATACCACCGAAATAAAATTTCATAATGATATTATTAGATTAAGAATAATACGAACTCTACGGAAAAGTACGCTTTGTACTTAAATTGGAATGACGTTTTCCTCGTAAAACAACCCGACTTCTTACGGGTAAAGCGGCAACTTAAACAATTCTTTACTATTCTGATTTATTTCTTTTTATTCGCTTCGTATTCGTAAAATGTGATTTTCCTGAAAAGCAAAATTATTCATTTTTAATGCCTTTTAAAAAGTATTAGAACATTATTGCTCCAAAACAATACCAAATAAACGCTCACAATTATCATTTTAATTACTTCATTTTATTGTATGCTTGACTTGTAGCTTTTAAACATAAACTTATTTGACTATGCTGAAAGTTGGATTCTCATGTTTATGTTCGTGTTTTCATGGTACTAATGACTAATGCGTTGGCTTAAGCGGCTAACTATGTGCTACAACTAGAACTAGGCTTGCGGTTGCTGCGGCTGCTCCGAATTTTACGCTATGTACATGCAACTTATGGTCTAACTGATTTTGAGCGTACGGTCTAGTTTGAAGATCTTTTGAAAGTGATCGCATCGCGCGGAATAATACAACTCTCTAAACAAAAGACTTAAGACACGAACTTAGGCGTACATTTATGGATGAATCTTATTTCTAATGCGTAAGTATGCTTTGGTTTAATTCCAGCACTGCAAAAACCTAAACGAATCGAGTATGACTATGACGCAGTGGCCCAGCGGTCGGCATTCCAAGGCCAGTTAGCACCTGCCGGCCAACATCGCCCGAAGCCGCCGCTGGGACTGAATAATCTAGGCTAGGCTAGGGATTCACTCATACATTTAAATACACAGTATTTACACAAGTCGAGTAAATGTCTAAGCTAGTGGGGCTCCTCCCTAGACGGCCACGATCTTGCTGGGATCCACTTTCACCCGCAGGAACACGGTGTCGCCCTTGATGAAGGGTCGGCTGTGCAGCAGTTCGTGTGAGATGAAGCGCGGGAAGCCGAAGCCCAGCTGGTCGGGTTCGTTCGACGGCCGCTGGAAGTTCTCCCAGGTGGGATCCGGCACGAATGACTCCGCCACGCCGCCCTGGCCACTCTGGGCTCCCTGCTCGAACAGCGTGAAGGTGATGGAGTGCGAGAAGGGCCACTTCAGCAGGGCATCGTACTCGCCGGGCAGGACCTTAATGTACACGGACACGTGCGTGTTCTCGCCGGGTCCGTTGCCATTGAGGAACATCGAGGCCTGCAGCTTGTAGCCGTACTGGGAGGTGTAGAAGGGCGGGGAGACCAGCTCCAGGCCGTCCTTGCCCCTCGCCTCCGACATCTTGGCCGACCAGTCGGTGATCTTCCACAGCAGAGTGCCGGTGTAGTTGATCGACAGCTTGGACACCGCCGACTTGAGCATCTGGATCTGCTGACCCTGCCGCGAGCTGAGGGCCACCATTAGCGAGAGGTGGGCGGCGGCGTTGCTCTCCAGATGGGCCTCCAGCATCTGGCGGGGACCCTTGAAGCGGCAGCCCGCCTCCTTGAAGCTGCAGGCCACGGCCAGCGACTGGCACTCGTCCCGCAGATGGGCCTCCAGCTCACCCCGGGCAATCGGACCCGCCTCGCATCTCTGGGGGCAGGCTAACGGAGCCCTGGGGCACTGGGCCGCGTGCAGGGGCAGTGTGTCCGCCGAGAACTCCCGCTGGCAGTGGGCACAGCGTCGGAGTCGCTTGGCGCAGTCCTTGGACTTGTGCAGGGTCATCCTGCCGCGCAGGATCCTCTGGCCGCACTTGGCCTCGCAGTAAACCGGCTCCTGGCCGCAACTGCCATTGTGCTCCTCCAGTCCGGCGCCGGAGAACTCGCTCTGGCAGAACTCGCAGCGGGTTCGCCTCATCGTGCAGGTGTACTGCAGGTGATCCGTCATCATGATCCGGGGAATCTGCGCCCCGCACTTGTTGGGGCACTGCGTGGCATCGTGCTTGCAGGCGTTGAGGTGCCCCTTCAGCTTGCGCAGCTCGTCGGACCACTTGCAGCCCTGCTTGTGGTGGATGCAGAACACCAAGGAGCCCATGATGTGCTTCGGATCGGGACCGGGATAGATCTGCAAAAGAGAAAAACCGTGAGTTAGTTAAAATTGTTACCCGTGATTACTCTCTAAGCGAAATCGTAAAATATTTAATGCATAATGATAGACCTTTAAGCCTTTTCGGCAATAAATATAGCTTGTATATGATTTAAACAATTTAAATTCTTAACTTTAGTTACCTTTTCAGCACAAAAATAATTATTTGCTTTGGCAAAACGTTTCCAAATACCCATGGAGTACAAGATGACTTTTCAAGTGCGGAAGTTGAAGTGAAACTAATGAGTTCCTTGAGCTCCCCCTACCTTATAAAGGTGTTTGAGATTTGCTTTCCCAAGCTGATAGGCAGGAGATGGCACTTCTTATCTGGCGATCCCCTCGACCTGTTGCTTATCCAGTCCATCGCAGATATTGATTTTCCAGCTACCTGCCCGCCACCTTTCGGTGCATTTCCCCCGAGGGTTTTTCACACATGACTGCTCATGTTCCTAGGCACACTGGGCACACCCAGACAGGCACTTCCTGTCCTACCTTCTAACGTTCTTTTTGGGCACTCTCCCCACTTCCACGGCCATCGCTTGACTGCCTTTGCTTCGCCTTTGCCCATACTGGCACTTCGGGTTTGAAGAACTTAAGAACTGCACCCGCTTCTGGTTTCTGCTCCCCAGCTTTTCCTTTATGCACTTCTGTTTTATGCTTTTAATTGCTGGGGACTGCGAGAGGAGTGCGACTTCACATCCGGTAGATTAAAGTAATAAATTGCGTTGTTGTGCGAAAATATTTATGACTTGCTGCGGCCGCCTAATCTAATTAAAACGCCCCCATTTCGAATTCCCAGCCACCCACATTTGGATATATATGGTAATTGTTCGATATAAAGATATTTGACAAACTATTAAACGAGGAGAAGAATCGGGGAAAAACTGAGATGTTGTATGGGATCTCTGGCTCCTAACCGAGCGTCGCGACATTTCCGGTTGACTCTTTTAATTGACCTTATCTGCAGTTTGTCGTGGGGCCACAAGGAAGGTCAGGGGGTTGGGGGAGGGGCGCCGATTCAGAGCGTGGCTTGACTTTTGATAAATGAACATGTCGCTGCATCTGGTTCTGGTCCCAGAGACATTAAAACGAAGATATAATAAGCAATTAACACATGAGCAGGGAGCGGGGAAGTTCGGATCGGATCCCATGTGCCCTCAACCGAAATGGGCGTAGGAAAAAATAAAATATTATTTCTATGGAATCGCCTTTGCTGGTAATTTCATTTAACGTGAAAACGAGTTTAGCTCTGTTTTTCTGTGCTCTGCTGTTTTATGTCAACTCTTAAGTGGTGAACTGTGCGGTTGAACTCTCGTTGGGGCCATGGACCAATTGGCCAATTGGGCAATTGGGCAATTCGACTTGGATTCGAAGAGCGAACCACCCACATACGAGATCGCTCAGGAAGTAACCGCCACTCAATCGGAAATGCCGTAAACAAATGGCCGATGTTTACACAAATGCCGTATCATGTAGTGGATGGTTTAATGAAGCACATGCAGCAGCATCCGAGCAGATCAGAGATCAAAAGCCAACTGTTTGTCAACTGTTGTCGGCTCCGAATGTTTACGGGGAAACCAAACAATTATGCTCCAAACGGAAAAAAAAACGTTAAAGAGGGGGAAGACTTTTTTTTAGTGGCAATTACTTGCCGCTCTGCTAAGGTTAATTTACTTTGACTTCCACATCGGGGACCACACAAAGATGGAATGGAGATGGAGGTCGTTTGCCAGATTTCGTCTGATGATTATATAATTAAGCGATCTTTGGACAACTTTTGCTTTTTTCCTAATGCCAAAAAACGCAAGGAAGTAGAGAATATTGTTATTCAGCTCCTCAGAGTCATTCAGTTTGATTGGTTCTTATGTAAAGCCGCAGACAATGGCAATTGAAATTCCGATTCGGACACGAAAGCGTGGCCAAATTTCAGGCCGCGGCAATTAAAAAATAACATAAAAACGAACAGACAACAACTCCAAACCAAATCAATGTTCAGGCCAATGAAAGTGGAAACACCAAACAGAAATGAGTGAACAACGCATTATTTATGAACAACAGCAGTTGGCGCATTTTGTTTTATTTTTATGGGACCCAACGTCTCCTGGAGTGGCAACTTCTTTGCTCCACTCGGGGGATCATAAAAATTAAGTTAGGAATAGAGTCAGGAAAACGAATTTATAATTTTAGACATCGAATGCATTCGATTCCGTGGAAGACATGAGCCTCCTACTTCGAAGATCCCCCAACCATTACGCTTAAAGTTCAAGGCGCTCGTAGACGAAGAAGTTTGTTTGAGTTTTTATGGTCTGGCCTGGCTTCAATCGTACAACATCCCATGCCAAGGTATTGTTTATGCTTCTGTTGAAAGTTTTGAACGGCCAAAACTTTGGGGTTCGTTCCTCTTGGGACTTTATTAATAGACAAATTGATTGGGAGGCACTTTAATTTGAAGGGTTGCAGTCCGTTGGGATACACTGATTTGTTTGTGTGATTATCCAAATGAGTTTCCAAGTTATGCGGGATCTGGTAGGGTCTATTAAGGAAATATCTCTAAATAACAACACAAAACAGTCTAGGAAAAATATTATCACATGTTCCCACATAAGTACAATGAAGTTTACAAGTTGATTATTTCATATTCATGATAAGTAAACGTCAAAGAAAGACATTTGAACCAAATTTGAATACAGGCGTTATATTCTGGGTCCACAGAATGTTCTATTATTCTTCTGGAGCACGATCTCTCATCTTGCTAACCAGAAGACCATCAAAACCCGGGGGAAAGGGGACTTAGCACCTTCCATTATTGGTAAGCCCCACACTCCACTCCACTCCCCGCTGGGATAACTTCCGTTTGTTCAGTTAACACAAAGTATTCCCAACCAAAATATGTTGACGTTCATTTGTGTAATGCATAAAAGGCTGACAAAAGAGGGGGCAACTTGGCATGGGTCTGCGGCATAAGCACCCCCTCCACAAAAACGCCCCTGGCATGCTTTTTATTTGGTACGTGAGCATTGGCATTAGCTTTTTATATTTCGAGACTCGGCATGTGTTTGCCCAAGAAATTCTCAGCATTCATATGGTGCTACAGTATCAACATTATAAGCTCTATGAAAACTGTGCTAAATGTTTTTGATATTTACCCGCAGCTGGAACACTAATTAGTTTTTTTCGGGGTGTTTGCCTAAGGCCAAAACTTCCCACAGTCGCACAGGTTGCTAAAGCTTTGGGTATATTGCCGCTGTTGTGACCTAATAAAATGCACCGATGCCGGATTTAAAAGTGCAGCGATGGCGAATTTGTTGGCTAAACGGGCTAGCAATAAAGGAAACCGATAAACCAGCTGATGCGCAGTTTTGTCAATTTCACAAAATACTCGGCCAGTATGTAATTTCAGCAATATACTTATACTCGTACCCAGCAGCAACAGCACAATGGATGAATGCGAGCCAGCAGACAGCTGCAAAATACAAAATACAAAATACAAAACACAAAACACGAGAAAAAATGAAAACAAAACATGGCCAAAGCCAGAAAACTGGTTTCACCCGAGGAAAAGAGGGGACAAAGCGGAGCAGAGCAGCTGATTTCTAAACAGGTAAAAACACCATGTTGCTGCTTTTTCGCTCCCTCTGCACCTGCAATACTATATGGCCTAGCTGTGTACCCATGTTAAATGCTGCTTTTGGCCGCTGTTAATCACGGTGATGAATTTGCATGCCTTGCCGCAAGAATAGATAAGTTATGACTGTGATCAGATGTTCTAGTTTCAGTATTAGATCCCCCTTACATTGTGGCCAAACTCCTCCAGTGGCAAGCAGGTGAACCTATTGTGCAGCTGCCGCACTTTATGGCTCTTTTTCGTGCGGGTCTGACCTTTATTCAGTCTGGTTGGCAGCTGGTTGTCTGGAAAAGCGACAGGAAATGCAGTTAACCATCGGTATCGGTTTTTTGTGGGGTCATCAGACTCTGGCCAAAATTCTGGCTGCCATTAGCGAAAATATTTCGCATTGACAAGGTCTTTAAAAGTCGGAGAATGGGAGAAATCTGTTGAGTCAGCGGCCGGGCGAAATGTGTCACTACCAGCAGTATGTTAATTGATTGCTAATCGAAAGCGAAATGTTTATGAAAATAAAGCTTCAGCACGTTCTAAAGGCTGACAGACAAACATGGTGTTCAATTTCAACTTGTTAATAGCCTATGAAAAAAATATATATTTACAAGAGGTAGTATTCAATAATAAGAAATTAAAATATATTATCGTGAATAATTTTAAACATACAATGGCATCATATTTTAAGGACCCCATGTGTTTAAATTAATATGACATCGTTAAGAATTCATAGAAAAATAATCTGTTGACCATATGTTAAGCCACTTGACAGTGGGAAAGTGGGAAATGCAACGGGATTAGAGCGAATCAGTTCTGGATCGGTGGGAAATGTTCTCCAGACGGAAGCTCCCATCCCGCCACTTAACGGGTTGCACTGTGATTGCGAAATTCCAGGAATGCCAGTGCCGGGGAAACAGGGCAGACGCCCCCGTCAGAGAAGCTGGCAACTGGAACTGGTTAACTGGTTTACCTTTGGCCAAGGATGTTTGTACTTTGCACCGCAGCAGCTGAAAAGCCGCTGGGCAACTTTTCCGACCGTTTCGTTGGTCTAAGACCAAAACCAAAACAAGAAACTAGTTTTTGTTTGCGCTGCTTGATTTGTTTCTGTTTGGTTTTTCGCAAATGGCAAAAATGCGAGGCTGCCTTACATAAGCCCAGCTCAGACCGCTCATTTAGTTTTTCCTCGGCTAACGGTTGGGCTCCTTGGTATCTTAAGTGGTCTTCAACTTTGCCATTTTCCGCAGATGCGTCGCCGGCGCCTCGACGCTGCTGGTCACGATTTTCCATTTCCCTGCCGCCGATGAAAACTGTGGCATGCTCGTGCCGCCTTAGTTTTTCATTATTAATGCTTTTTTTTCCAGCCAGCCAGCGCCAGTCGGTCGTGCCGCGTGGGTGTGGTTCGCAGTGGGTCTGGGTCTGCAAATGAATGCAGCTCTCGTCTGCGGAATCCACTGACCAGGGAGAATGTCAAAAGCGGATTGCGAAAAAATGCCAGCGAAATCGAACTACGGGAATTCTGATTGCATTGCCCACTCGTATCCGCATTGAAATGGGTTTAGTCGGTGGGAAAAAATAACTTCAAAGGGTATTAAGCCAATTGAAACTGCTTATTAATTACATACTATAGTTGCAGTCCCTTAGGCTTGTTATTAGAACCGAACTCACAGGCTAGATATAATTGTTTATTTTATAGTTTTCGGGATTCAATTTCCCAAATAAACCAATCAATGGTTTTCTTTGTAATTTTGCATTACCTTCAAATCATTTCTAGCTACATATTTTTCCTCGAAACTGCTCCCGTAAACCTTTTTCCCCATTCGATCCGGCTCTTCTTTCCATGGATGTCTGGAAATCGGGCCACGTTGTGGCCATATGTTGTCGCCCAAGATGGGCCTGTCGGTATCCCTAAAAAAATTCCCAGCCGTCTACATCCTGTTTGCTTTTCGGATTTTTATTTCCATTTCTTTTGGTTTTTTTATTCCCATTTTCCTGCCATGTGTTCAAATGAGCCGAGGCAATCTGTCGCTCAGCTTTGGCAAATTGCTCTCAACTTGGCCATCAAACTGTGGGGGCTAATTGCAGCCGACTTGGTGCGGGAAACCCATAAATATATTCGATAGTTGTCAGCCCGCTTATCGGGTGTGGAAATCCGCTATCAGTTGAAGTCCCCACGCTCTACATACGCCTATTTGTTTTACGAAACTGATTGATTGATAATGATAAGTGCCGGCTAAGCCCTAGTATCTGGTCTCTGGTATGGTCTAGGGCCCATTCAATTGGGTCAATGAGCTTTATCACGAATGGAATGCACTCGGCCAGGCAGCTTGGTAGGGCTTTTATGGCTGTGGCAATTATATGCGGGCTTTGGTTAAATGTTTGCACAGCTGGCTCGCCAAAACAGGAAGTCCCGTCCACAGGGGACGGATGTGATTATGATCCCTGCTGCTGCTGCTCACCTCTGAGATAACCTTTATCTGGCTATTTGTTGTATTGCTAAGCGTTTTTTTTAAGAAAATATTTTACAAAATAGTTTCAAAATAATTTGTTTTTTCTAAGGCAAACAAAAAAAGTCTTTATTAAAACCTGCTAGACTTTTAATTATTTATTATTTATTAACGGTACTCCTAATTTTTTTAAACCACAATTTTTAATTTTTTTAAAAAAAATGTTTTAACTTACAATCTGTTCCAGTTCCGTTATGGGCATGTTGTTGTTTCCGGGAGTGGGTGAACTGTGGGAGGACGATTGCGATGAGGACACCGTCGACGAGGAGGAGCGCGATGTGGCGCAGTTTCCGCTGCCGGATGTCGTCTTATTTCGGGGCGGAGTGGGTGGCGGCACAGGACCTGCCAGAGTGGAGCAGTCCTTGGAATTGCGATTTGGCGAGAGACGCGAGGGGAAGCTCAACGTCTTCGTCCACTGGGCCAAACTTCGAACCATATTGTTTGTGTTTGGTTTTTTTTTGCTTGTCGTGAAACTAATCCAAAAGTGTTTCAATGGGCAAGTATGTCTTGTTTGCTGTTTTTGTTTTTGGTATTTGCACTGTTTATAGGCACATCACACAGATCTTGACTATTTCAAAGCTTTGCGAAATTCGCAGCACGGCGCACGCGCATCGTTTATCTTGCTTTTCGTTCAGATGCGAACCTCACGAATACGAACCGTTTGCGTTGACTTCTCGAAAGCGATTGAATTGAAGCAGCAACTGCAAAACCGTCCAAGCCGCTCTGAAACTCTCACTCCCAGTAACTCGCTCACACTGTCGCTCAACGGCTCTCACGGATGTGCCATAGGGGATGCGCAAGCGAGAGAGCATGTGGCGATCTGCACTGGCAGTGCATTTCAGAGCGAGGGAGATTGCACTTCGGGGAGAGTTGTGGCCAACAGAGAGAGAGAGAGGTAGGGAGAGAAAGAGAGAGAGAGAGAGAGAGAGAGAGCCGGATTGCACAATGGGAGTTGGTAGCATTTTTTTTTAATTTTAACTTATATTACCTTAAGCCTTTTCAAATGGCAGCCCAAATTTCGAGTTTATTGTACATCTTACACATACAACGTAGCGGATGAGTAATTTTTTATATTCCCAAAAAAAAAAACAAAATTTCATTTGCTTATAAAAAGAAAGATATTGAAATAACAAGAAATAAATGTTGTTTTACCACTGTGCGGTGGTTAAACCCATCGTTTAAAATACTTAAATAGTGGTTAATTGAGTAAAGTTATGAAATTCTCTTTAAATTGCATTTGCAATATTTAGAAAAGATCATAAAATAAACTCAAATTTAAAGATCCAATTTTTGGCGAATGCTTTATTGCATAGTTATATATGTATGTATTGTATATTAGTTTTATAAATTATGATTAGTTCTCCTTAAATCCAAGGTTTTGCTCTAGTATGGAAGCTGTAGAGTTTATCTTTGAAGTACTAACAATTCCTATCAGTCGTCAAATATTATTTTTTTAAAATTTGAAATTAGGTTTCGATTTCACGCAATAAAATATTTATAAGTTCTTAATTTAGAAGTTATAGTTTTTCCAACCCATTTCTTGGATAAGTTTGCAACTGTTAATTTCCCTACTTTATTTCCTTTGTTGTTTTCCAATTTCTATAGGCTTTCCCCTTCAGCGCCTTCCGCTCAATTTGGCAACAGGACATGCTGCATGCATGCGGATACTGTAATTGCTATATATTTACCCAAACTCGGCTCTAATGATGCCAACAAGCCATTGCCAAGTGCAATTACCCAAAGGGCCACAACATCTGTTGGCCAGGAGTGGAAATGTGGAAAGGGGGAGAGTAATTGAGGGGCCAGAGGAATAGGGATATGTTGATTATGACCCATTCCCGACTTCCGTTGGCCGCATACCAAAGAAAACCCACGCAAAAACACATAGCCACTGGGCCCACTCACAGATACTAACACACACTAGCACACGCACACAGGCAGCATAAAAAACCGGCAACAACGGCCTTGCCAAGGTTGACTGAGCATGTTGCCGAAAAAAAGAGCCATAAAACCAAGAGGCAACAAGAAAAGTTGCTTCTTTTTCTTCTGGCCAAGAGGAGAGAGCAGAGTTGGCTCTCTCTACGCTCTGTTAATGGCCAGAAAGACAGAAAGCCGCTTAGAAGCTGAGCCACCATGAGCAATGCGAAATGAGTTCATTCAGCTTTAGCTTCAGTTCAAGCTGAAAGTTTCTCCAGGGTGACCAGATCGTCAGGAGATTGTCTTCACTTTATTGAAATTTTTTAATAAAATAAGCTACAAAATAGGTTGGATAAAATTACTGATCTTTAAAATATTGCACATTTGTTTTTAAAAATAATCTAGATTTTTCCAAAGTGTGCCTTTAGAATAAAGATTTAAATTTAAGGAAAGGTTACAAAGCAACAAAGGATTTAAAATGAGAGTATAAAATATATTGATTACTAAAAAGTTTATTTTTAAGTAATACAAAGTTGCCTAATAATATATATTAAATTAATCTAAATATTTTTTTCAAAAGATTAAATTTGAATGCAATAAATTAATTCTGAAAGAAAAATAAGTTTGTTAAGACCATTAATTACCGTCATGAGTAGAAAAGGCTTGGAAATTTTTACAATAACGGATCTTTAGTTAAGTGGAAATTAAATTTCGACAAATAGCTGATGTCTATTGTAATTAGTAGTTCCCTACCCTTTTTCGACCATTTCGTTAACGAAAATCCTGTGTTAATTCCAGTTTACCGCCAAAAATCATTCGCATCTTGCCGGCACATGTCGGCCATGACAGATGCAGATGCTCTCGTTCGATTTCTGATTTCTCTGCCTGGCCAATAAGCTGTCCTCTGCCTGCCACATGTCCTTGCCGGATCCTGTTCCCCGGCTTTGTTCTGTGGTCGAGGAAATGATTCGCAGTTCGATGGCAAAAGGCAGCTGCATTTGGCTGTGGTCGAACAATGCCCTCGCTTATTGACAGTTTCCCAAAGGTGTCACACAAAAGAGGATCAGCCTCGTAGTAAAAGGATCCTCCATGCCCGATGTTTGACAATATGTCAGTTGCTGTGTGCAGATTTCCGGACAAATGTGCCATGTATCCTAAGGAATTTGTGTCCTTTTGTATCTCTTTTTAAATTTCGTATAAAGAAAATGTATTTTTTCGCTTTATTTGGAATTTTTTATATATAACCTTTAAGACATATAATACCATTTAATGAATGGAAACTGCCTTATTATTAAAATTATCACCACATAAAAAAGAAAATAGGTTTTCATGAACGAAAGACAGTTCGGTTTATTTTTTATAAATATAAACAAACGCATAACAAGTATTTTTGACGTCCATTTTATTTTGAAGCTATAGTATGTCATATTGTAAACATTCTCTGATATTTATATAAGTGGATATTTGTTTATCTCTCTTTTCATGGGATTTTTTGTTAATCGGCTTGAATATTTATATTAGTCGCTTGAGCCCCAGTTCTTATCTAATAACTATTTCTAATTTGCATTTTGGGAAGTTAGATCCATAAAACAAAGCTTTTTCAGAAATTCCCAGCTTGATCTCCACTTATGTACATCCGCTGCTCAGCCAGCCCACAAATCAAAACGAAATTTGCCTAATTAATAGTTCAAGATCAGAGAAAAGTAGTCGGTGATGTAATTTGTATACGAACATAACTTTAGGCAGGGCACGATGTATCTTTTAAGGGGAAGGAAGGCGTGCGCCTGACCATTAATCTTGCATAAAGATTCCGGGTTTGTACAAGAAATCATAACTGGCAGATCAAATATTTGAGCCCTCGCTGATAAGTCAGTTTGCCTTATCAAGAGCACAGGATTGGTAGTGAAACAGTCGGGTATGTTACTTACTGAAGGCCCACAATCAGTCTGTCAGTCAGTGACTGAGATGGGGACCCTCATCGGAGGAGGAACTGGAGGGGAAACTGAAATCTACTCAGTTTCCTTTACTAATGGTTCATTGATTTGCATTTGGGTGGGGGTTCAGTGGCATCTCGGACCGCCAATGGGTGTGACCTATCTTTATCTGGGCCCAGTTTCGGATGAAAACATTTTCGCTTCTTATCTAAATTCCCGAAAATTCAGTTGTTGTTCCTACTGCTGCTACTCGTGCACATAACAAGGCCTTTTGTTTAAAGGCAAACAGTTTTTTGTTTTACAAATCAACACCTTGGGTATCAATTACCCAGAGGGAGATGGAGATACAGAAAAAGAACGAGAGGGAACACGAGAGATCAGCATGATTCACTGGACCGCACTCTGTGTACGTTTCCCAGCCCAAGAGATCCGCTTAGACTCGCTTTATCTCCAGCAATTAAAGTGTGACCGACCCTCGAGAGTCCCCGACGAAATGTAAATCTTCCCTGCTATTTATTTATGATCTTTTATGATTTCCCAACAATAAACAGACTGGCCAACCGCACACGCCGGGCCTTCCGTCCCGTTTATCTTTCCCTCGGCCGCATTAGTTGCGGATGGTTAGCAGTGCAAAAAATAGCGAAAATCAAGAGGTGTTCTCTCTGATGTACTCGAAATGCATTTCTGCGAACAGGAAAGATCTCCTGATATGGTAGCTAAATTTATGGGCCAAGCAATTGTAGTTCTATAGACCAAGACTTCTTTGAAGACGTCTGTTTTGTCAAAGAAAAGTGCTTATCGGAACACTTACAGCAATTTAGGAAATTCAGAAGATAGACTAAAGGAAATGGAAATAAAATGTATAGATATTTCTATTTAACTGTGCATATTTACATTTCCCAGTTTATAATAATGTTGCTTTGTATTTATGGGTTTTACACTGTCGAAATATTTAACATATCACCAACGTAATGAAAACAGTAGTAATGTAGTTTAATTTAAAGATACGCTTTCAGGTAGTCGAAGATATTTCAAACCCAATTAAAGTATTTATTATGCATATTTTCCAGGCAATTTTCCTCTAACTCATTAGCAGCTAAGTTATTTGTTCTGTCTACCGATCCCTCATTAGAGTGTAAACTGGGTCTATCGGGTTACAAATGGCCCATAAGAGGCCGCAGCAGACACCTGCCACACTCCCTCGCAACTTCATTAGAACTAGCGCCCTGGGTGTTGGAAATGTACAGAAATGTGTAAATATTTTGGTGACCCAAGGAACAACTAATGTGGAAGGAGATCGTCGGGTGTTTTTGTGTTGTCCATGCAACGATATTATGCAACGGAAACAGGTGCCACCGCGATCGATACCAGTGACACTCATTAAATGCGAACACGCTTAGTTTTCCCCTGGCAGCGCGGGAAATGAAAAACTCTTGCAGAACCAGTGACTCAATGAGGCCGTTCACTTGCCCGAAAATTCTTCTGACTAATCGCCCATGACTCAGAGATCGGTTTTCATGCAACCACGCCAGCCATTACAGAATGTTACACATTTATTACCCGGCTCCAGAGCGGTGGAAAACTAATCAAAGTTCAGACACGTCCACCTGCAAAGTGTGGGAAAATTCCAGCCCAACTGGAGGCGTCTGCTCTGGGTGCATTTCGCACTGCAGATTTTCCTTCCTTGTGGAGCGAGGAAAAACAATTTTCACCCCAGAGCAATTTCGCTATTTCGTTTCGCTCATTTTGCAACACTTTCACCCGCTGATTTGGCACGTAAATGGGCTGATAAAAGTAGCAGACAAAAAAGACACAGAGCTTAGTCTTTGTTTTTTACTTTTGTTTTGGGAAACTTTTCAAAGCCCATAAGAAACATTAATGGGTTCTGCCTACAGCACCGGTTGACAACTTGGACCGTGTTCGTTGACCTCAATTTCGGTTTTTGTATCTCTATCTGTTTTTTTGCCAGCCGAATTCACTTTCAGTTTGGCTCAGTTTTGATTAAGTTGTGTCATGCAACGTTGATTTAATTATCATCTGCGGCGGAGACAGTGGCAAACTTGGGGCAACTTCCATTGTGCCGCAAACAAAAAACTAATGAGGAAATGCTGTGAATTTTGTTGTCTCTCTCTTGGCTGAAAACAGAGGAAAGCCATAATAGAAAGTTGTTTTATCTATGAGAGGCTACTGGGTAATCAGCGTTAATGCAGATTGTGCGGATTTAGTTCCGATACATTTTACTATGAGTAAGATATACTTCCTTACACCTAAAAAATTCTGATAATTCTACTGCTAAATTATCTTCAGTATTAACTAATTCTTTAAAAGCATTATCACTTGTAAACAAAACTGTCTTGTCATAATTTCACAAGCTGATAAATCAATCAGTCCTAATGGACTTAACTATGGATCATAAAATTATTTGAGAAAGGTTTGCTATTTTCCTTAAGTTTTTGCACCCTGCACCCTTCATTTGAATGCCTTTAAGGACCACCTGCAGGTCAAAGGTGAGACTGGATTTGCCCGAAATGTGTGCAAAACATGTTCGCATCCTAGGACTTTCCGCTGCCAAACATGCTGGGCTAAGATAAAGTCAAGTGCGGCCACGGAGACAATCTAATTCCGGCTAAAAAGCTGCTAATGGCTGATATTTTCGGTGATGAGAAAATTCCGGAATAAACAGAGATAGGGAGATAATTTCCCAGTTCATTCACCAGTTCGCGGGCTAGGAATTCTGAGATTCAGGTAGATTCCGTGTACTCGAGTCTGGCATTTTGTGTCTCCCTTATTTCCGCTGTATACGATTATGATAAAGACGCAGGCCGAGAGATGCGCCAACATTTTGTGAATGAATCTGGGTTCACATGTGCATTTTTCGCATATAAATTCAACAATAAAATGTATACAAATAATCAGCTTGCGGTGGCTGTGTGGGCCGACATCGAAAAATTATTTAAATGCCGTACATTTCCCGCAGCTCGAAAAAAGCGTGGGATCTGCCGAGCGGCCTTTTTATTTCGTTAATTGTTTGGAGCTGAGATACGGATTTCAGAGTCGCCGTAAAATGTCTCAAAGTGCTGCGAGTGCGTGCTGTCGACCCGTCCAGCAATTTTATTGACAATTGTGCCTTGTCCTAGCCGCTCCACTCCAAAAAAGAAGAGTTCAAAATTATAAGCTTCTCGTGATCGGCATGCTAATGAGCAGGTCTATAAAACATAAAAACGCATAAAGCAAAGGCAAACAAAACGAATTCACAGGCCCCCCGAAAACCCAAGAAACTGAAAACCAAAAACCCTAACCATTCCCGATCCCGATCCCCAACCTCTAAGCTCCATGTCACGTTGTTTGAGCTGTGAATTTGCGGCTCTCGAGAAATGGTATATGGAGAAACAAGAAGGCAGCGCACAAAGCTGCTTATTATTGTCAAAATATGTTCGGCTAGAGGAGCTCACGTTTTAATTTTTTTATAATGTCACTAATTTATTGTACGTGCTGCACTACAAAGCACACGGACACACGACCCATCCCCAGTTGGCGACCCATTTAGGTGTTTTTAATAATAACATGAGCAGATCTGCGGATCGGGGGATCGGGTAATATCAGGGCGTATCGCAACTGTTTGCATTTCAATGAGGTCGGGGCGGACCTCCTCGAAAACCCCTCTGTAAGACGGTAATAAAAGGCACATGACCCACCAAGTCCATGCGGCCATCGCATGTTTGACTTGTGATGTCTCTTCAATTGGAAACCTCTACACTTATTGAAGGTGACATTTATTTGGTCTAGCCAAGTGGGAAATCTGGCAGGGAAAAGGGAGGAAAATCCGTGGGATTGTGTCGGAAAACTTTAAAGAACTTGAGATATTTACATAGTATATCGTCGCCTTAGTGGAAATTAATTATTGAGGTACAAGAACTATGTAGGTTAAGTTTTAGCTTACAATCACAGAATTTTATTAGGGTTTAGGCACAAAAAATAAGTGATCAGAATTCTATCTTTAATACTATTATTTATTTTAAGAAATATGCCAACTATTGCAACATTTTGATGTGCTGCACTAATGCATTACAGATTTAAAAACACTTTGAATAATTGCCAAAGTTTCATGGAATAAATTTTAATTTTCCTAGTTCCATTTTGAAATAAATTAGCTTTCAGATTTCCCATTTCCCAGCCATAAATCAAACAATTAAGCACAGAAATTAAAATCGTTTCAAGCAGGTTCGTCACCCTTTTTCGAGCACTTGAAGGAGAATGCAAAGTAGTGTAATTTATGAGGCCCATGAGACCACAAGCAGGGCAACTGATTAGAGGCTATCAATCCGGATAGTCTGTGTCCCACACAGAAGTCGAATGCCCTGGGTCTTGTCAAATATTTGAGGGCACCCAATCCATCTACGACTCCCATGCCGATTCAGATTCCGATCCGAAGACGATGAACCGCAGCAAAGGCCATAAAACCCTGCGAGGCGTACAAAAATATTTGAATTGTGATTAGGCCGCGGCAATAAAGGCAAACAAACAGAGAAATGTTTGACTTGAGTGCACTCACTTGCACTTTCCATAGATTAGCCATACGTGGATGGGGTTTTTGGGGGAGTGGAGTGCAACTTGGACTGGGTTGGGGTTCACTAACTTCCATCTATCACTGGCCGCAGTTAAATGCAACTTGAGACCGCCTGTCAATGATGATGATTATGATGCCATTGCCCATTAGAGATCGTCGTCTGCCTGCCACACGCTCAACTTGAGCTGCGATCGCCTCCATCTTCATCTGCATCTGCATTTGTATCTGCACCTCAACTGCGTCTCCGATTCCATCTCCGCCTGCCTTTGCGGTTTTCGAGCTCCAAATGAAATCGAATCAAAGCTGCAGCTTTGAAATCGTCATATGAAATGCATTCGAGCGCGGTAATTTGCAATTTTATGCGTTTTACACGCGTTGTCTGGCTGACTGTATCCATGGCTGGCAATCGCATCTGCCAGATACATTTTCACGCAGCAGAACTACTTAGATGGCAAGCCCAGAGTTTGCGGTCGTTTGGTATCGAATGACAATACTTTCTGGCTCGACACTTTGATTGTGTAATGTGAAGTTAAGGAACACATGTCTAATAAAAAGGGGGTGCTTATTTGAGAGAGCTTTAAAAATAGTTTGTGATGGCCTCATGAATTGCCAACTCACACTAAAAGTATACACAGAAAAGTAAAGAAAAATATATAATATGATTATATATAAAATTTATAATCAACAAATTGTTAATCAAAATATCGACTTTTGTAAACCTTTACTATAAACTGTAATATTTATTCTCTTAAGGAATTATTGATTGACAGGAAACGAAAATACTAGCATTTTAATTTGATTTAAAAGTACTTTTTAAATTGTAAATAGTAACTTTTGCTTAGTTTAATCAAAGCATTTGTACGAAATTTTATTTTAAAAGGCATTTATTTGTTACTTGCCAAGACAAAAATCAGATTTTCACGACTATAAAATGTTAAAAAATTCTTCCTCCGATTTAGATTAGATAAGTCTACAATTAACCCCAAAAACCCTTTGATCTCTGATAAGATCCTGGTCCTGCTGAGCTCGGATAGTGCTTGGTTTAGACACAAAGATTTCCCCTTAACCGGAAACTGTCAACAATCCTTGCAGCATGCAGGCGACTAAACTGGCTTATCACCTTGCCGCCATCATTGGAGTGCAGGAGAATTACTTTCAATTATTGGTTGGCCATCGAAAGGACCCTCTCAAGGCCCAGGCAGATGTTTTCGGCAGGGACAGCAAGCAAAACCTGTATGGAATGCAGCTCCATCAAGCATCGACCTGATCTTCCTGGGCTAACGAACTGAGACGCAGAGCGATGAGCGCGCCAAATCGAGGACGACGCCTGTAACAACACGAAAAAGGACACCCGGGCGAGACTCATAAATATATGGTATATGCCAAGACGATCCCTTTTGAGGACGAGGGCGACAGATGTTTTCGGATGGCTTGGCATTCCGAAGCAGGTCAATGCCTGCCGTCTTTAAGGATGCGGTGCGTTGGTCCTGGCTCGCAGCTTCTTAGCAATGGGAAAGGTATCTCAAAGATACATCGGCAGCTGACACACTCGAGCGCGGCCTGTTTACAAACCGATCGATCGACTGCTCCTGGGTGCAGACCCCATCCTGAAAGCGGCTCGGATTACAGCCCGCGCACTCATAGATACATAGCGATGCATAGATACAGATACACAGTAGGCAGTCGCTTGAAATGTTTATAAATTATTTCCCTTTGATGGTCTTGCTAAAAGATTTTTATTATGAAAAGCAAATCAACTCGGAACGCCTGGAAATTCGAGAGGTCTTCCATGGGGTAACGGAAACTTTGCAAGAATTCTTTACCCCTTATCAAAATATTACGTCTCGGCATTCTGTTTGATTAATTAGTCGAATTGTGATGGGTATTCAACAAAAGACTTGTGGGGCAGGTAAGAACGATCAGTTTTCCATCTCTGGGGTTGGTTTGAATTCCCCTTTTTTTGCCGCTTTCCCCCAAAAGATCTCAAGATCTTTCACGCACAACACTTCATTTATAATTTTCCCGATCTACATTTACAATTATAATAGCTATTTCGTAATGGCTTATCTAAGGATCATCTGTCGGGCATTCATATGTATATTTATTTGTATCTTACCTCTTCGTAGGTATTTTCCCTGGAACTGGACTGGCTGCTGGCAATCGAACGCCGAAACATTTCGCTGTGAAAATTAAAATTATAAAAGCAATTAAACAGTGAGGCGTTTTGTGCATTTTTCATCTGGGATAACAAATGATATGTAAATGTTCTCAACTCGTCTAGCCATGAAATTATTTCAAGGATGGCACAAAGGTTTTTTTCGTTGCTTTACATATTAATCATTGTGGCTATCAGGATAAGAAACACATAATAATAAGAAAAGTAATTTTAGTGCCGTTTGTAAGGAAAGCGTATTAAATAGTTATATTTTAAATAGGTCTTATGTTTATTTGTCTTTTCAGTGAACCATCATTATTTTAACAACATTTTTTTGAGTGGGAAATAAGAAACTCATGCTGTTAGTTTAAAAGTCGGACAATAAATTGATAATTTTACAATATCTATCTATAAGTATTTTTAAGTATATCCCATTAAAATAGCTGTATTGATTTTAAGCCTTTATGTTACCCTGTTACAGTTTGTTTCATTTTTTTCACAACCTTCCCAATACTTGAAAGATGTTGTCTCAGTAATCAGTAGTAGCTTTGCATATGTGAGTATAAGTAATCTTTAATGCACAAATTAAACAATCCGTTCTGGCATAATTTACATTGACAAATTCCCATTTATTAGTAGACACACAATTAGGCAAACTCTATAGATGGAACCGAACACACAGAGGGGCTTTGTGCCCCGCAAAGACCCACGCCAGGGGCATAATTTATTAGCACCACAATCGCGGAGAATAGTTTGGGCCGCGATAAACTAGTTCCAATATCAAATACGATGGGCTGTAAAAGTGTCATACCTTAATCGCTGGCAAGTGGTGGGCGTGTTGACAGTGAGATTGGTCCTTGAGTCGCTCAGATGGGCGATGGAGTTGCATAATGGGTGATTACTGTGGCTGGATTTGCCGCTGCTGAGCTTGGTCGTGTGACCAGAGGCAGGCTTCACTGTGGCCGGCGGGGCGGGCATCTTGAGACGAGTTTAATCTGGCCAAATATGGACACGCTCATTAACCAACAAAGCTTCTCAGCCAAGCCGATTGTTAGTGTTATTTAAACTCGTCATTTATTTTCTTTTTGTTTGTCAGACTTTTCTGCCCACACGGATCTTGGGGCACACGACGCGTCGACTCGACTTGTCCAATTTGGCGTCTCGCAATATCGAATCTCCGTGTCTCGTATCTTATTTATGTGCATTAACTAAATGTTGCTAATTTTTGGTTTATTTCCAGCGCTGCTGCTGCGCCTTTTTTGGCCAAGAAAATGCTGTCCAGCGATCAAACATAAATCAGCCAAACAATTCGGTCCCCGAGCACACGACCCGCACTCTAATTAACTCGTTGTCGCCGTCCGAAAAAAAGCAGAGTGTCTGCCACCACTGGGGATGCTTTTTAAGGTGTCACACCGCGTTCATTTTCAATTATGACGCAACACTCGCGAAAATCTCAAGATCACTGCGAATTTCAGCTGGGACAGGTGGTTAGCTTCGACTGACTTCGACTTCTTGCTGCGCCGATTACTGAAACAAAACTGATTTATGCCTGTCACAAGGCGAACGGTGCAGCCAATTGCAGACAGAGTTGCTGCCAAGTCGGTTCCAGTCTTGCAGAGTGCCTCACTCTGCTCCTCGGGATCTGTCCCTGCCCCCCAGTTCCTCCTCCTCCCCCTCTGCCTCCTCCATCGAAGCTACCTTGCCGCAGTGGACGACAATTAGTTCTACATGTCGTCACACGTCGTAAGCTGCAGGAAGCCACAAAGTACACTCAGAAAGAGGCTTGAATTTTTAATTTAAATAATTTTAATTTAAATATGATACTATCTGCTTTACTATCCAAAATAATTAAGAGCTGAATCTAATCTTAGAGATGGTTTTATGGGGGTTCTTCATATTCCATCAATGACAAAAGTATCTGAAGGATCTAAGCTTATTTCCATCTGTATTATACCCACGGGTAGCTATTTATTATTAAAACTATTTGCAAGAAAAACGATTATCTTAATCCATATTGGGTTAATTAGTTGTTTTTTTGAAAAAGTGTTATATTTGATTATATATCTATACATATTTTGAAAAAGGGAGATCACTGATAATAAATACTAATATTGATTATAAATATCCTATTATTGATGATGATAATTGATTGGTTTTCTCAGTGTAAAGAAAAAAGAAATAGTGGAGAGAACAACTTTCGGCTTGGGGACTCAGCCAGTGCTTTGTCTGCACTTTCATCTTTAGCTCTTCTTTGCACCCCCTCCCCGAACTGCTGCCCCTCCCGCTCCTCCCCCGGATACTTTGCGGTTGTGTAATGCCACGACAAAAAGCGATCAGATGTCCTTCTACGGATGTGCACTTTACTTAGCTCCCTCTCTCTCTCGCTCTCTGTTTGGCCATCTCTTTCTGGTCTGGCGTCTTAATGATCTGCAAGTAACTACACTCTAGAAAAAGTAGATGGAAATCTTCGAGGAAGTGGCGAGACTTTGGGGCTTCCGAACTTGTATCAACTTTCTTTCATCTTGACTTGAAAACTTTATTTTTTAAAGAGCTGACATCCTTAATTTACTTCTTTTGGAAGACAGAGTCTAAGCATTTAAAATGAAAACTGGCATTATTCCAGACTTATTACTTATTTCTTACAAGAGGCCTATTAATTGTTCAATTTTATTGATAGGAAAGCAGTTGAAATATGTGTAATTAATCCATCTGAGGCTTGACTCTTACCTTTCAATGTTTGCCTCTTAGAATTGATCTTTATTTAAAATATATTTAAAATTGTTTTTAATGATCCAAAACTTTGAAATCCTTCTTTTGGCATTCCCTAGTGACTCCACCTGAGCATCTCTGTATCCGAGTTGCCCTTGGAGGGGGTTGGGGAGGGAGTCTTCCCAACCAGTTGGGCTCGAGCCTTGTCCGCATCTCATCCTTGTCATAACATGCCCGTATCGAACTCAGTGGCTGGCCAATGATAAACCACATTAATGCGCCTAAGTATGCCCATGTATGCTACCTCCCAATACGTGATGAGTGCCACTCCCCTTCTCCCCTTCTCTTCGTCGCCAACTGAAACTATCGAGTGTAACAACTGGCAGCTGGCCATGTAATTGCAGAGTGGACCGCACTGCCATTTACCATTCAAAGCTGCCTTTTTGCTGCTAAATGATCACCATCTACCAACTGCTAGCTGCAAGTTGCGACAAAAAGTGGCATTGCAACTGGTTGCAGTCTCGATTTTGGTTTGCTGCAGTCGCATTTCTTGGGTTTCTGTGCCATCCGAGTCCTAAAGGTCATCGCTAATAGAGGGCATCTTCTACCTGTCTGGATGGCGACACTTCCGTTTCCACTTTGCGGTTGTCCAGCCTCAAGAGATCGAAACCCGAGTGAGGGAATGGGGATACCAGACAGGATGAGTTGCCCAACGGAAGTCAAAAGCATTTTGTGCATTTTTTATACATTTTTTTCGGGGTATCATGGTTATGATTAACAGCCGGCCAGACTCAAAAAATCGTAAACTCTATACTCGTGTGCCATTCGGGTCCGCAGATCCGAGATTGGAGCTGCTCACTGGTCCGGCAACAATCGCTGGAACTTTCGGCACTGGAAACCTGACCACTTGTCGGAGTCGGATCATTCTCAACTGGGACGGGGTGCGGACCAAGTTGTCGATGGCGGTGATTGCCAAATATAGTTGGGCTTAGATTTCAGGTTATTGGCGGCTATAATGCTGCGAGAGTTGATGTGCAGATAGAATATTAAAATTGATTTGGCATTATTTAAGGCCAGAGGAGATGATTACCGAACTATCTAAATGTCATAAAGTCATTGCTGAGACAAGTTGTCTGATAAACCTGGGAAATAACAAACTGTTCAAGTAACCAAAGCTCTTTTTTGCACATTCTCTATGCTTAATCTTTTAATTAGCACTATCTAACTTTTGGTTCGGTAAAAGGAGATACGATTATTACTTATGAAAATACCAGTTGTTAATTATTGGTATATAGAAAGCCGAAGCTTGTAAGGTTAAAGTACTACTTCAAGAATTAACTTATCGTGTTATTTCAACATAATAACAATTTAATTTGAACATCTTAAATTATTTTTTTAATCTACTAATCATTTTTCCTAATCTACTTTTAACAGACCATCGAGGGAACTATAAGCTAAAACCCTGCTCACTTTATCTTTGCTAGGTACTCATTCTAATCCCTTAAACAGTAGCGCTGACTTCGAACCTTTTTTGTGTACAAATAAAATTAGTGGCTCGTTTGGATGGCCCCTTTGATCTTGTTCTGGCGAAACGCCTGGCTGCATTCAGAGGAGGGAGATTACTTCTAAGTACTCGTATCTCCAATCCGAACTAGCCAAGTGCGTCGGCCAGATAGAGATATGGAAATCAGCTCCCGTCTGGCCGCCGACTTGGACACGTGTTGTCCGGCGGAGGTTCAACCGAGTTCACTCCGAGTCCATCAATCGATGGGCACTTGCATAGTTGGAGTGACTATAGTTAGGGACTGGGACTGGGACTGGACTTGGCCTAGCCCTATTCCTCCTATTCCTCGACTAGTTAAATGCAACTTTGGTTTTTTGCGGGCACCGTCTGCGCACGAACGACGACGCATTTTTGTGCTTGTCATGCCGGTAATGACTGCAACAACAGCAGCAAATACTATACTATATACTATATAGTATGGAGCAGAACAAACAGCGAGCAGCAACAAAAACAGTGAAACATGCTACCGCTTTGGAGTTGTGGAGCTGCGAGCCCGCCCCAACTGATCCATGAAAGTCAACCGAGCGAGTCCGCATCCATCCAGTGCCAAAGCCACCTCCCCAACTATGAGCACACTGAGAGAAAGTAGGTTTTAAGTTTCACAGATATGTTCAGCAGTGATCAATGTTTTGTAATGCCGCAAGCTGCAAATGCATGGGTAAATACGTAATCGTCGTCAAATACATTTTTAAAACAAAATACTTTAAAAAAAATGTTTTATTTTGATCCTAACAAACTAATTTGGTTTCACTTTTTGATATTTGTAAAATAGTGATCTCTGAAGTAAATCATTGCCTAAAACTACTTAAAATCCTATACACTCTTTAAAAATAAGTCAAAAAAGATTAAAAATACAATTTTTACCAGATCATTATTGAATTGGGAAATATTCCGTTTTAAATTATATTTAATTATTCCTAATCAAAGGAGGCATATTTTTCTCAGTGCACGTCCATGAGTTCTACTTGGCCGACCAGTGCGACGTCAGCAGCGAAGTATTCCTTTGTTGTTGTTATGCTTTTCAAATTCCTTTGTGGCATTAAATGTAATGAAAAGAGCTCTGGAAAATGCCCGAGCGGCGGAGAAAAGCGCAAGGGCACAGTCGTCGCCATAATTATAATGGCTGGTCGACATGAAAGCAAGAGTGTGGTGCGACTAACTGCGGGTGACGGGTGTGGGGATCTTTGGTGGTTGGATTATGCCCTGGCCATCAGATTCGCCAAATGCCTCAGAGGGTTGAGCTTCCAGCGATCTTCTGGCGAGCTTATAGGCTTTACCCCCTACTAATCTGTTGGCGAGCGATAAAGTGTGCCCTCAT
The DNA here is from genome assembly GCA_018153365.1 of Drosophila fuyamai. Taxonomy (NCBI): domain Eukaryota; kingdom Metazoa; phylum Arthropoda; class Insecta; order Diptera; family Drosophilidae; genus Drosophila; species Drosophila fuyamai. Next base: position 1,659,744 of record JAECXW010000878.1, read on the forward strand.
AATTGCTAATTAACAGGCAATTTCATATAATTATGACTCCGAAACAACTTATAATTGATAGTTTTATAGTTTTTCGTTCATTAAGTGATTTATGGAAATTTCTTTAAAACTGCATAATACTTTTTGACATGCGGGTGAAGCTTTATTAGTTTCAAAAACTTAGTAAATATTCCTATTACTCAGGAATCTTTCATTTCTATATACTGTGTATCCCACACTTCGAAAAAAGGCCAGTGAGTCCTATTTTTTTGCCATTTTCTCTGCCAATGTTCCAGCATTTGCATTTGTAATTGATATGTCAGTTGGATTCTCTGCGCCCTTGATTGATTTGGCAAAGGGTTCCACCAAATCAGCTTAGAAATTACAACCAGCTCATGGTATTTAATAAGACTCTGGGAATCTGAGGGACACCTTACATCGAGTTACATAAGTCATTTCCCACGCTGCTCCCAGAATATCACTCATTCTAGCCGCCCTTCTTTGGATCCCTCGCAGATGTCTGAATAATGGCTTAAATCGGCTACTGGTATTTTCATGTGTAAACAAAAGTTTTACCTAAGCCTCTTCGCCCCTGAAGTTTTGGGGGAGCACGGAAAATACAAATCATCTTGGTCAGGCCTCTAGGGCTAACCAAATGAGCTGTGGTTGCCGCATTGTACTCTCGGCCCTCTGACTGAATCTCGGCTTCTGTTTCTGCCCCCGATTCTGCTGTTTCATCGTAATTATCAACTTGAAAAAGCGCTCATTACTCCTCGGAGGAAGAAACTGAAAAGAGAAGGTTGCCAACCAATCATTGTTAGAAAGTGAAGCTACCTGTTGTTTTTTAACTCCTCTCTATAAACAAGTTACACGAGTGCGAGTCCCCAAGAAACCAAAAAAAAAAAAGAGTAGACCTGATTGAAGACTTCTTGTTGTCTCATCAATGTGTGGTTTTCATTTTCAGCTAAAAACTTTGACTGTGGTCAGGGTGCGACAAAACATACGAGTACCTCTTGGAATAATATTCAAACTAAACTCAGAGAACCCTTATAATCCCTGCCACCCTCAGTTCTCACAGTTGCAACCCTTCTCAGGAACTCATAAATTTCAACAAGATCAGTTAGGCACTTGTCTCGCATAAATCAGAACCAATTTAATGGGCGAGTACACCAACCCTAAGCTCAAGTAAACAATTCAATTTGGCAAACCCTTAACCACCACCCTAAACCCCGAAAAGAAAATAGATCATACTTTGATAATCTGCCTTTTCACTTAAAAAATTCAATTGAAGCCCGCAGAGCTATAAATCAATAGAGTTTAAAGCCACGAAAATTGATTTTGAAGTCAGAGTGGCTCCCACGCTCCTTCTTTTTTGATATTTTAATTATCAAGGCTGGCTAACGGTCGTTCGGGGAAAAGTCCCCTGGGACAGGAAGTGTTTGGTCAACTAAAAAAACACCCAAGTAGAATGACAAGCAGACGGGAAAGGATACAGATGTGGGTAGTTGTGCGTCACGTGCGCCTTTAATTGATTTTTGGCCAGGCGATTTGCATGGGAACCATTTGATTCCGCTTCCCAGAAAGGCCTCGCCCGCTAATTAACCAGGGAGCGACAACAAATATTGTGTTAATAACCATAAATTGAGGCCCGAGCGAGCCTTAACCCCTTCGTAGCCATTCGATTTGCATAGCTCTGCGAACTGAAAACCTAAAAACCGCCCCATTGTCTCCCGATCTTTGCGACATTCCCTTTGAGCAGCGGAGCGGAACCCAGAATACACCTCAATGTAAATACGAAATTTATTTATTTTCATTTAGTTGCACGCGTTAATTTATGCCAGTCAGAACGGTCTTCGTCTTCTTTTCACTCTGCGCCAACCACATCCGAAAATTATACAATAAAATGTAAAATAAACTCGGAGTTCTTATTGGCGATGGATATTTATACGAGCAGCTGGACTGCCATCGAAAAACCACAAGAAAGTGCAGATACCCCCCTCTCCCCACTCCCCGCTGACCCACTGGGCACGTAATGTCCCCATCGAACCTTGTCAATCTGCCAGGGAGTACCACACATCCACAAAGGCACACATCGCAGGAGTGACTGACAGACTGACTGACAGACAGACACTCCAGTCCAAAACGGAAGCAGTTAGGCTTTGAATAATTTATGAAAAATCACCGACGAGACCCGTGAGGTGCAAAAGTGGCATGTCAATTTGGCGGGAGAGACTTACATATCCATTCTTACTCATACGCTTTTTGATCAGGACTAGTTAAGTAAAATATACAAATTAAGAAAGAGCTTCTACAATTGATAGAATAGGAATAATATATCATTTAACACTATATACAAATATTTGTACACTTTTTGATTGAGAATAATATAAGTCAATCACGGGATTGTCAGACATAAATATGATTATTTATTTGATGTTCATAAATATGAATTTCAGATTAATTTCAAAGTACCTATCTTATTTCTCTAGAACTGAGCCTAAACCTGATGTCTTGGTTCCCAACCAAAACTCACCCAAGAAGCCACCAAATCAATGGCTTTTATCACAATTAATATGCCAATGACAGTGGGCCCCCGAATATGGAGTTGGGGACTTTGCGGGTTGGCCACTTCCTAATTTGGTTCCGCTATTTATTGTCACATACTCTTTTTCCCCTCGTAAATTTATTATTTAATTTGCCTTGGCCGTTTGGTGTGGAATGCCAAGTGCCGAGTGCAGCGGTCAATGTTTTGTATGCCAAATGCAAATCATAAGGGGGAAATGGAAGGGGAGCCATCACAATAGATGGCGGAGTCGCAGGCCAAGTGGCATTTAAGAATTAAAAACAGTAAAAGTAAATTAAATTGAGCCATAACGGATGTTGGATCTACACTGTCCGTTTTTGGAGGCGTTGAAAAGTTTGGAGCCACTTCCTTTTGGAAACGCGGTGTGACCGCGGGTTGACCTTCATGCCAAAATATTTTGATTGTCCCGCTCGCCTGGCTTTCTATTTCTAAGCTCATCTGCATAAGTCTGCGCAATTAACAAGCCGAACAGGAACAGCGCACAGTTTATGTCGAGCTAAGCACTAAATTAGCTCGCTTAGCCTGGGAATATCGCTGGAGGAAAGATGCCGGAGCAGAAGAATGCTCGCATACCAGAGCCTCGACTTCCGCCTGTCTTTGGGAGATGGGAAAGAATGCGACGGGCGTGGAATTCAGATTTACCCAGCCAGGTGAATAGGTGGGAATGGGATGCCGGAGCCGCCAGCGAACTGGGTTACATGTTCCACCACTGTGGGTGATGTCGATTGGCCATGATAAATCCGGTGGCTCTCGAGGAATGCCTAGCGAAAACATGGCAATTTATGTTATGACCCTGCAAGATGTCACTTACTTTGTTGGTCTATATTATAATTATTTCCGGGCATCAATTTGCCCTGCAGAAAAATAACATTTAAATACAAGAAAGAACTTCGTAAAATACTTTGCTTGAGATTGTGAAGTTTTTAAGAAAAATCACATTTTAAACATGGGTTTTCGTTGTAACTCGTTGAAAATGAGACACACAGCCAAAAGACAGACTGTTTTGTACAGCTGACGATCTCTACTATCAATCTCCATCACTTTTTTGAAGAAATTTTTTTTTGTAAATTTTTTCATTTTTTATAAGGGGTAACATCGTAAATTTTGTTAAAAATTAAAAAAAAACAAATTTTTTATCTGTAAATGCAAATTGATAGGAAATTTTATGACAAATTTAAAGAGGTATGACATTCCAAATTGTGTGTATTATTTCGCAGGGTTTTGATATAAAAACTGCTAAAATAGTCGATATTTTAGACTTCTGGCAATAAATAACATTTTTAAGAGTTATTTTGTTGTAACTTGACCAAATCAAGACGCCTATAAATAATTTTTAATAAAAACATTTTTATTTTAAATTAATTTAAGAATCAATTGGTGTAAAATAAAGTAGGAGAAAATTTTGCTCTCATGGTGTCCGGCCTATCACAAATATGGCTTAACTCACAAATGCATTTTGTTTACCTATACAGGCAATGAACTCTGTGGCGCTTCAAACAAAAGACTTAGGCAACGAACTTGCTCGGGGGAGTGGAGGTGGAGTGGAATGCCAAAACAGGTTTGGCCAAACGATAAACGCAATTCCATAGAGCCGGGCCAGTGCAGCGGATTTGAAGGCTTCTAGGCAGTGATGGCCCCCTCCCCTCCGCACCCACCATTACCAAAGATCGCGGTCCGCGGCAGGTTCCCAATGTTCGATATTGCTCCTTTTTTCCCAGGCCCTGACAGGCGCAAACGTGTTCGCACAGACTCGGGTGAGTCATCCAATCATGTTGGTGGTGCCTGGCACCGAGATTTTCATACAGAACAGGTAGGAGAATTTCACAAGATTCTGCATGTCTTGGCTCAGACGTTCTTAGGCCTCAATTCGATTCGGCGGATTTAATTTGGGTCTGTCTTTGGTCTCCTTTCGCTTCCCTCTAGTCACATGAATGTCTTTAGGAGGTTCATTCGATTGTCTGGCTGTTTTTAGATTAGGATTTTAGATTGGGTACTTAAATAATTGGCAATTACTAGAAATATACTCCCTTTACTAAAAGCTTACTACTTGCAGCAGATATATCAAAGACCATTTAATTTTAAATTGTGGTTTTAATGTCTTACTTACAGCGACTTCCTATTTTTCGCTTGTTATTTACGCCTCCCTGAGGTTAATTAGATTGTTTTTTTTTTCATGATAAACACGACCTTCTGCTGCCAAACCCCTTGGCTTGTCAAAAATCCCACATACTCCGCGACTAAAATATTTCACAACATTGTTCAAGTGCCAGATTCTTAGCCTCTTTTGTCGCAATGTAAATTAAGAACACAGCCACAGACCATTTATGGTCCGGCCTGGCCCCAACTCAAAGCCATGCCATACCCGTAAAGTGCCAGCACAAACAGGTTTGCAATTAAACAACTAAAAATTATTAAGCAAAATGAGTCTGAAATTAATTATTTATGCGCTCAAGATAATACAGCGAAACCCCAGTGGAGATCCAAGCAAAGTGGGCGTCTCTGCTCCCTGGGCGCACTTCCAAGAACCCAGAACCAAGCACCATAACTTGGGCTGCTAAAAAACGGCGTAGTTCGCGGTTCAGTGATCACTCCCCCCGGAAGGCAACGCGTGCCAACTGGGCAGCTGCAGGCGCTGTACCACTCGGAGGCCCTCGAAAAACACAGACACCCCGATGATATCGTCATACACGAGTTCACAGCTCCACCGGCCCGCATAAATTAGAGCCGCGATCAGGAGCAATATAGGAGGTACGTATAGCGACCCTGAACAAGTCTGCTGCACTTTTTTGACTTATTACCGCCCGCTGTCGACCATGACATTTGTTGAAAATTGCCTAAAATGCCTGTAAACTACCCGATCAGCAAAGTCCGGTCTTGCTTGAAATGAGCTTTACTCGCAGCCAAAGAGCACATCGAATTTCCAATAACCATCGAACATAAACAGAATTAAGCAATCGTTATGTCGTCCGTGTAGTAGAGCCAAATGGAAGGCGGTGGCAGTTCCACGGTGCTGTCCTCATCATCCGTAAGTCCATTTTCATCCAGGGTGCCATTCGGGTCCAGCACACTGCAGGACTTGCCCTGGTTAAGATAATTTTAATACAAATTGGTAGAGGTTATTTTTATATTTTTAAAGAGCCTTAACTTAATGAGCACATTATTTTTTCTATGAGTAGAAATTTACTATTCTAATACCATTCAAATTTAAAATTTAGTTTTAACAGTGTCGCGAGTTTTTGGAGTTGAGTAAGTTAAAAACTTTTTAATAAAAGGACATAAACAAAAACTGTGAAGAAAACTTAGATCTTCAGAAAGTCTAAGGGATCCTAAATAAGTCCCCTATATATTACTCCAATTTCTATGTGTATGTGTTTTTATTGAAAATAAAAGCTTAAGCTTACCCCGTTCGAGAACTTTCGCCACTCGTAGCTGCCTGCGTGGTGATTGTATCGCTGTTTGTACTTCTGCTGGATGTCGAAGATGCTGTCTTCGTTGCAGACGGTCATGAATTGCGTCTGGGCAGTCAGTGTGTTGACAATCCGAATAACCCGTGCTCGCTTTGTGACCCTGCCGATATGGTAGAAGGGATCCTGGCTCCACATGGCTCCTGGCGTTTTGGAGAACTCCGAGATGGCCACCTCCAAAATGGGAGGAAACAGGACACGTGGTCGTCCAGTGCTGGGTGAGATCTCTGTGCGGGGCTCTCCATTCTCATGGAAGAAATGGGTGAGATCCTTGCCAGCATGGGCTATCAGATAGTCCAGGGTCTGAAAGAGGTTCATACTCGTAATGTACTATAAGTGTTACCCCTTTCCACCTACGCGATTCCAGTGGTCCAGGCGATCTCTTAGCATGGGCGTCAGATCGAAGACATTCGTGTGTATGATCACCCAGCAGTCGTCCTTCTTGTTGTGCGAGACCACCTCATCCTTCAGATAGTACCGCATCTTGCTAATCGGCAGCTCCATTTCACAAAATTAACGCAGGGAAACAAATCCGAACAAAGTGTAATTTGATTTTCTCGACAAAACTGTCGCCTCTTGACTCGTCCCATTAATTCTGACTGTTCCAGCGGTGCCGACTGCTCATCATCATCGTTTTCAGAGGTCCCGGGAGCGGGTCTTATCGCCAGACTTGAATTTCTGGGCCTCCGGTTGGCGGGCCAATTAATTCCGGCTGCCAGAGCGGCCCGAGTTCCCATTCCTGGTCGGCTTTTCGGGATGCCATTGCATAATTAGCCGCCAATTGTCAAGTCGTCGGCGACTCAAGTCTTGGCCCATCAATCGTTTGCCATAAATAGAAAAAATTAGATTAATGACCGATGGCATTTTTGGTCTAACCTCCGAGGTTACACACACTCGAAAGGCGTTCCAATTGATGGGAACATTGTCAGCGGCATTCAGAGAGCACTGCACTTTGAAATATTTGCCTCCAGTTATTCCGAGATCATTCAGCTTTTTCAAATGAATGGGGAGCATTCTATTTCACTTGATAGGTTGATTAATTTGGTGAGATATTTTTAACTTTTAAATCATTTGGGAGTTGGTGGAGTAAATTGACAATTTAGAATTATAAATTCTGGAACTTTTCTCTTATCTTAACAACATACAGGTACAATTAACTTGCTTATCTTTTATGTATATCAATTTTATGATATCAATATATTTTTGGCTAAGCTTTTGGAACAAAAGGTTTCGTATGTATTTATTTAGTTTCATGAGACACTTAATAAGCCAAAAGTATACAATGATTTCATAGCACAAAAACTTAAGTATCTTTCGGCAGATGTTTGAAAAGGGTATGGTAGTCTAAAATCCAAAACTATATCGATAAAACCCTTTTCATTCCCTTTAATGGTTTCAGTTTCCTTTCTGCGGGATGCTGAACTTTGAACCCAGCGGTCGGACTTGAGGTTACCGAAAGGTAACTAATGGACACACGTGATAAAATCAACTTCCGCAGGATTACAAAGTCGGCGACCTGGGGGTCATTCGTTCAACTCCATGCTGCACCATTCGCAGCTGCCACTTTCCGTCGCGCATGCGCAGACACAGAATTCGAGGGATTTGCCATGGCAACTCCCATTCGAACCAAACATATTAAACAGGGGCAAGGGGTAGCAGCCTAGGGAAGGATATTCTGGTCTCGAGTGGCATCTCATATTGCAATTATAGGGCATAGTGCTAAAAGGATTTATCGATACATCGTGTTTACTTTAATTGTTCGCCACGCGTCGCTCTAAGTGGTTTTTAATATTTGCTTTCTTCGGTTGCAAGTCGGCAGACTGCGTGATTGCAGCAGCTGTTGGTGGATAGCCGCAGACACCATCCGTCGGTAATTATCTGGGATTGGCCTTGTCCCGAGAAAGCTGCATCCTTTTTGCCAATGCCAACCAGACAAATGGCAACAGCAGGACTCAAAATAATAGCGACCAACATTGCCATTAATCACGCAAGCCAACAACATTGTGTGATACAAGGGAAGGTAGTAAATAAATCGACCTTATTGGTACCTTGTCAAAACTGTTCATTAAAAAGTGTACAGATATATTTTTAGTCTTGTAGAAATTATCAGTATGCTGCTTAAGTATAGACGATCGACCAGGTTTTTCGTTTGCTAAGGTTCAATAAGTATTTTTACCACACTACAAAGTTCAGAAACAACAACTGTTTATATTGCCATATATAAAAGATATTTAAATTCCAATTTACATAACTTCCTTTTTCAGCTTACACACCAAAACCAGTTGTAACACTCCCCGCTGAAAATACAAAACCGAAATACAAATTGTTGATAATGTAGCACACAAAAAGGGATAAAAACCTAAAAATAGCCAGGTCCTGAAAAGCAGCTGCCATTTCGGTGGTGCCCAAATAATAAAATAGGTTTGGTAGTGGGTTGAATTGTGATCAGCTCATTTGCATGGGTGGAAATGGGAAGTTGAGGGTGCGAGTCCTGCTAATTGCCTCCAAGTCAACTGTGAAGCTGCACATATGTCGCCGAAGGACAATGGCTCTAGGATCAGGTTCTCAATTTCAATTGTTTGTCCGCCGACTCGCTTTGATTTGGTGGGATGGCAACAGCTGGTTGGCCATTTGACACGCCACCGCTGGCAGCCTTGATCTTTTGGCCAAGGAGTTGCTGCTGGTGCTGGTGCAGCTGCAACTGGCTTTGTGTCTTGGTTTTCGGGTCAAGAATGCGTGTGGCAGGCACAAGCGAGGAGCACAATGCAGGCGAGGCAAACAAGCCATCGAAACTGGAAATACTGCGGGCTAAAAACAACCCCATCCGAGGTCCCAACCCCTACGCACCACCGAACCCCGATGAACCACGTGCGTCACGCGCAGTCGCAACCGCTGACACAGCACAAAAAAATTAGTAATCTAAGGAATGAGTTTAATTAAAATCATAAAAAGGTATATTTTAATCCCCATTTGAAAAAGGGCTTGTTTTGGAATAAAGAGCATACACCTCTAACCTCTTTTGATCATTCAAATACAATACAAGAAAGGAGTCGTTCTTAACGTTTTGTATTTTGGAAAGTAAACATAAAGTCAGTATTCGTAATATTTATTTTAAAATTAACATTTATTCTGTACTGAATATTAACCAATTCTTATATTTTTTGTTCTCTTTTTATTTTACACATAATAATTCTTACAAATTAAGCCATACAAGTTTTGTAACTTTTAACACACATTTAAAATGATTTTTATATAAAAAGCCATGAAATTTCTTTGTCTGCACTGGCAGGAGCCCCTAATGGGACTCAATCTCCGGATCCAGACTCCAGTCCAACCCCGTTCCGATTCAGAGGCCCCGTTACGAATCGAACAATGGCGCATGCTTTCGAGAACCCATTCAGTGCGTTGTGAAAATAAATAAAAACTAGCAGAAAAATACTTTGTTAATGTAAATGACAGGAAGTGTGCACTTGAGTGCCAGCATCGTCGTCGTCGTCCCCCAGAGGCTGCAATTAAATAAAAAACCAAACCGAAGCACTCTTTCCACAATGACAAGTTTAGCGGAAAAAGTGCGACAAAAAGTGCTGCAGCTGCAGATATGTATAAATATTTGTAGTTTCTGTTTTTGCCCTGCCTGCTAATCATTCAAATTGCAATTGCATTGGCAATTGTAATCTGGACCGAGCACTGTGCGTAGGCAAACGAGTTGTCCAATTGTGGGTCCAGCTCTTAGATGCTTTTCTGATTGCCTTGACACATTGACAAAGTGCGGCGCCAATTTACTTACATTCTGTGATTAACCGAGAGTTTGCATGCCATTTTAAAACTCATTGAATATTCAGAGAGGTGGGCACAAGGAATTTTCTGCAAGCTTAGTTATTTTAAAAATCTGTTCAAATCTTTCAAATGACTAAAACTGTAGGCATTTAAAATATCAGTAAATGTAATTCGTCATGGATCTAGAACCTTTAGATGCTCAGCAATATATGACATAATCCAATTATAACCACTTCTGGTTCAATCTACACCTATTGTTCGAAATTGGTGGTTCACCATGCCAGACACACTCAATTCTATGAGGAATTGTACCTCCAACAACGTTTCCGAACAATTAAGCACCACCACAGGGTGGCTTCATTATAGTCAACACCCTGCGCAGACTCATTCGAATACTCTTCAGAATTCAACAGCTGACGTTCTGTATCTTTTGACTATCAGAGGGTGTACATCTCCATGAGTTCCCGGGAATCATCAAAATTATTGTATAAACATGCAACTAATTGAAAAGTGTGCCGTAATTCATTAGAAGGCCAGATACAATCAGGCAGATCCTTTGTTATATAGTATGTGTGGCTGACCAACTGTTATTGTCTTCAAAGGGGAGGAAAGGATCTCAACCAGTTGCTGAGGGGGCGTTCTATATGTCGGGATACGGGGTTGCCTCACAGATCGCATTCCACACAACTGTTCCTATTTTCTGTTTACTCCTCCATTTAATCCGAGACGATGCGCCTGCGCAAATTGATTTATTCAAATAAATAAATTACCAACATATGCGAAAAATAGCTAAGTTCCTAGCATCTGGACCAACATCTGCTATCAACAATTTTAATCGGTAACGTTCCCACGATGTCAACTGGCTTATAAAAAATATAATTAAAATTCAAATGTTATTTGAAACCTTTTTAATTCAATAGCATATATAAGTTACCGCAGACTTTAATAAATTGTTCATACTTTAAACGAGCTTAAAATGCACATACTTTGGCCTGAATAATTCTGCATAAGTGATACTACAAAACAGTCTCCTTATTTAGCCGTTCCAGCCTCATTTGCTAACATTTTCCTCTACACAGCATCCAATTAATTCAGTCTTAATTGAAACCATTGTTCTGCAGGTCATCTCAAATTGCTGGGCCTAATAAAAGTACCGCTCTAAGCTGTGTCCCAAGCAATTAGTGCTCGACACATTACCTAAATCTCCAAGCAGCTCATGCTATTAACTGGCATGGCTAAAATTGCATTCTGATTAGCCATTATTTTATGGATGAGAGTACTGTGGTAGTTTGTCTTGGCGTGGCATGCAACATGCAGTTAGATTTGACATTCGCATGGCATGTTGGAATTCAAGTGGGGGCGGCCAAGCCCAGAGTCTAGGCCCAGTTAACAGTTACACAGTTGTTGCCAGTTGGTAGTTGCCAAGTTACCAAGTTACCAAGCTACCAACTGCAGACAAATGGCGGCAAAGTTAACAGACAGCGATCGTCTAAGCTCGTCATCGTTGCGACATTGCAAGGTCGCTGCTGTTGCTGCGGCAGCTCCCCAAACTTCCTGCCATTCATGCCAGTTAATTGCCAGCATTGTTACTGCCTGTACACTAAAAAAAACATAGTTATTATTGTTACAAAAGCTTTCATAAAAGGTAAAGGTATTAATCGAAACAGTTGTACCTTGTAGTATTCCTAATACATTTTAGTAAACATGATTTAAGTTCTCGATATATTTTTGCTAAAGGAAAATGCCTATTCTTTGAATGGGCTTTCAATTCTCTGTTAATCTGCATTAAAATATTGATTTTGGACTCTTTCTTAACTTTTGACTGTTTGAAAATAATAATTGTCCAATGGTAGAATGTCATACATCGTTGAATTCGTTATAAAATTTGTAGTAGATTGGCATTTACAGATAACATATTTTATTTTTTGGCCCATTTTGGGAAAATTTTGTTATTTGTTTAACTTTCTAAATAAAACACAAGATTATAGTTAATTGCAAGACAATATATGACCATATTAAGTAAAGTGGTGTTGAATATTTTATGTGCCGATACATAAATTATAAACAGATTACGAATGGAGGACGAAAAAATGGAGATAAGCCTGAAATAGTTGGTCGACAACAAATTTTATCCATGCATTCAGTATTTAGCAGAACTTTTTTTGAGTGTGCCCATTGTTACTGCTGGTTTTCCTGTTGTAATTGCAGTTGCTGCTGCCATAAGCAAAATTCCTTTTTGGCGTTTCACAATGTCGTCTCAGCGCATCCGCAAACCAGTTCGCCCCCGATTCCCCTTTTTTGGTCCACCCTTCGCCGCCTTTTTGGGCAATTCAATTTAACTTTTCGCTCACTTAGTTAATATGATTACCGTTAATGCTCGCCGACTGTTCTCACTCCGCTGAAGCAGGCATTTTTAAACCAGAATTTTTCTGAGGCGGCTTCACTGCTTTTGATGATCTCGCCCTGCTCTGTAAATATTTTTATTGATATTTATTGAATTTCGCTGCTGTTGGGGTGCTTAAAACAAGTGCCAATTTGTGAGGAGTTTATTTTGGGACCAAGTTAATAAAATTAACAGCTCTTATGGGAGCTCTCTGAAACGAGTTTTATGGGAAAAAATACAAAATATTGGGGTGAAAAATTGTATTTAATTAAAAGGATGATAAAACGAGTAAGGCGAGTAATAAGTAATGTTTACAGAATATACTTCTTTATTCATACACTAAATCGACCGAATATATTTCAATGTTTACAGAATATACTTATTTATTCATACATTAAATCGACCGAATATATTTCAATGTTTACAGAATATACTTCTTTATTCATATATTAAATCGACCGAATATATTTCATATAAAGTATAGACTTTTTGAGTAGTTTTCCAAGAGTATGTGAAGCTAATTATAAGCACGTTCCGTACCTTTTTGTACTTTTTCGACGCCTCACAGTCTGCGAAGATCGAATGGAAAACATAGTGGAATCCATCTCACACCAGCTGGAATGCTAACCAAAAACAAAGACCGATTGCAACATTTGTTTAAAATGCCACAAAGAGTGAGGGGAAAAACATAAAAACCCCGCGTATTGCAGACTAAACAATGCGAAATTTAGCCAAATGTTTTTTCCAACTCGTTGTGTTTGAGCACGCGCCAAATGGTTCAGCGAGCTCAGTGATGATTTAGCCCCCACACCCCTTTACACTTCGGATGCAGACACGCGTGTGTGCCAAATATAGTTTCTCGGGGTTACGTTATGGACCAGCTGGTGATATTGGCATTAACTCAGTTTTACAGTCACTCTGTCTGCAGTAAAAGATCCGTACTTCATAATAACAGAGCGTTGTGTACCCTGTAGGTAAATTGGTCAGGGAAAGATGATTCAAGAACTAATCGAGGAAAAATTTCAATTTCTTAAACTCGTTTCTTGTAATATTTTGTATTTACTTAAAATAAATATATCTTTAAATATGTATTTAAAATATTATTTTTAACACAAAGATATTTTATAAATTTAAAACACCCTATAATAAGTAAACATAACATATCTTAAATATGTCATTAAGCTGAAAAAATGAGACGACGGAATGATGTTTTCCTGTAATGTCCAACGTTTTATATAGAGTCCATATATATTAAGCCTTTTAAAAAATACAAACCATACAAAAAATTAAATTGAATAATTTTAATTTAACTTTATTTCCGAGTTACAAATATACAACATTAAATTGTGTAGGATATCACTACTTCGTTCGCCTTTTAACTCATTGAAAACTTGAGTTTCCCTAGCCTCTTTGGCACTTGCAGACTCACACTCAATATTGCACACTCATCACCCACTTCCTGCAATTCCCCGCCAAGACAACTCTTTTAATCCGAACCTGAATCCATCATTAACCAGCCTGATGGTCGCTTTCATTGATTCGCTGAATTTATGCGAGGGCCCGCGTCTTTTTCATTTCATCAAATTTTATGTTTACGCGCGTGTTTATGTCAGGCCTTTTTTGTTTGCCACATTAATGAGATTTTTTATGGTCGACCAAATTTGGTAGCGGCCCGAAGGTTTTTTTTGCCAGCTCGTAAAACGCCGCCTATTGCTTTATGGCCGGGCCAAAACCATTAGAAACCACTTGGCGACACCGGGAAAAGCGCAAGGCAGCGGAAAGCTGGGGAAAAGCTCTCATGAATCGCTCGCCAAATGGATCGACGTCAGCCAACAGCTTCCCATCGATAAGTTGCGCTAGCTGGTGTTTGTCTGCGTTTGCCAGCCACATATGAAAAGCGAATTTTCTCTGGCCGAGCGCAAAAAAAAAATATAAACGAAAACGTCGGAAAATTCGATGTCGGGGTTGAGTGTGTGTTTGGTTTTTCTTTGGTCAAGTTTTCCTGCTGCTGGTTTCTGGTTGCCTGCTACAAATATCGGAAAATTCCTTTGAGGATTTGCCACAAAGGCGGAAAAGCCGCTGCGGCAAACCTTTGATGATTCTCCACACATCTCTCTATCTCTATTCCCCTCTCTGTCTGTTCCCCCTGGCATTTTCCGATAGTGTGACATCCATTTGCAACCCCCTCAAGAAGCCACCCCTCGCCAGCGGTGGAAAATGTGAAAATGTTTTATGGCCCGCTCGATAGCTCTCACTCCTCTTTTCCGCTTTTCTCGAGTGTGCCGGCTGCTGCTGCTGCTGCTTCTTCCACGTACTTAATACTTTTTGACTTTTTGGAGGAAAAGCATTTCCCGGGGCGAGTGTGTGTGTGCAAGAGTGAGAGTGGCAGGGAATGTGAATGCGAGTGCTCCTAAGCGGTTTTCCCAGCTGCCTTCGTTTCTGCTCCTGCTCGCCTTCCGTTTCTGTTCGCCTGTTACATAATTCGCGTAATTTATTCAATTTTGAGAATTAATTTAATTTTTCTTTTCACACTCGTGAATTTCCCGCTATCTGATTCTGTTCTAAAGAATTTTTCCGAATTTATTCTAAAGTCAAATGATTTATAAACCACAAATGGAAAGCTCTCATTCATCAAATTCTGCTGACAAATATATTTGTTTTTTTCTCGTGCCAGATCAACATACTGATAAATTAATTAAAGCTTGATTATTTAATTAAGCACTTAAATATGAAAATGTATAAAACAAAAATATGATAGCAATATGAATTATTATACATTTATTATTTTAGAATTTTAAAATGACCTTATGAAAAGTTTCATATTTTCTTAATATTTATTTAATTAAAAAAATATATATTCTTTTCGCACTTAACATTGAGTGCTATTAATGCCTCTTTTAAAAATGTTCATAAAAAATTTGTTTTGAATGTTAGTCAGTCATTATAAATATCTTTTTTATGCGCCATCTAGATTTGCATTTTAAAACTAGCGACGGCCATCTAGTTGTTATTTTTCACCTTTGTAGAATAGTCCATCACCAAGATTTTTGACTTAGTTAGGTAAATGGATTTTATTATTAAATAGTTGTTCATACTTCTTTAGATTTTTCATAGGCTTATCCCTAGAAATTCCACATACCATTCCTTGTTTAGGAAAGATTGTTCCAATTCGCCGTATCTCCGTATCTGTAGAACTATGAAGCATGTATGTTAAGCCTCTATTCGCCGCACTTTGTATCGTATTTGTAAGGTCGCATGTAGAGTATCTGTAGTTGCTCATGTAGAATATCTGTAGAATTCCATGTGGTTAACCATTAGTGAGTAGTTTTCCCAATGCCCACAAGAGGCTTGTCTTATGGGCAGCACTGAGCAGACATACTCAAGCCACTGTTTAAATGATTTTATATGAGGGTCCTCACGCGTATGCGGGGAATCGCGGCTCAACTTTTGGAGGTCTGATCCTATAAGCAGATTGTCTTGCTTCGCAAATACTTTCAAGTACATATCCATATCTTTATCTACAAAGAAGCAAAATACATTCACGGAAATGTAAATCTTGGCTGGGTTTGAGCAGGTGAGCTCATAAAGTTCGGTGAGTTAGAGAAGCATTTGATTGGGATAATTGTGAACGAGTGCTCCAACAACGCCCTTTCCAACCGCCTTGGAAATATCATGAAGCACGTGCTGCAGCTCCAGCCCAACGAATGCAATGTTGTAACCAATAGTGCTCCTTGGTTGCAGTACAAGTCTGCCAGTGATAAATGTCCGAAATGCGATGGCTTTAACCCATTCTGCCGTAAAGGTCTTTTAAATGTCTTTTAAGTCAGTTTTTCCGGATTGTAGAGCAAATTTACGAGAGTTAAAAATGTTACACTATAATGTTATTTTCATTACCAGAATTGAAAACTTTATATGTAAATAATAAATTAAATGATTCTTATCAACAGATTAAAATAGAGCTAGAGTGGGGTAACATTTTCAAACTGGGTCAAATTAAACTGTTAACTATTATTCATCCACCGCTCTGCTCAACATTTGGTCAAATACTATGCTTCAAATCGGAATTCCCACACTCTCTGGCAGCTGTGGAAAATGGGTTAAGGTGCATATTACCCAGGGGCCAACACAGGGCGGTCCACGTAATGGCTCTTAGATTGTTGTTTTCATTAAAAAACCAACGGCTGCAAGCCAAACAGACAGCGACTCCTGGTCTGCGGTTGTGGCAGAGGCAGAGGTTTTGAGGTTGTGGCAGTGGTTGTGGCAGTGGCAGTGGCGTGGCTATGGTGACCCTGCTCCTGCTCCTGCGCCGACTCCTTGCTCCTGTTACTGTTAGGGAACGCCCAATTGCGCTGCGAGCGACAACAAAGGAGACGCCGCCTTTTGCCCAGCCAGCGAACAACAACAACCAGCAGGAGGAGGAGATTGAGGGAAGGGGATCGGAATCGGGATCGGGATCGGCAGGGGATAGGAGTCTATAATCTCGTTCGCTTAAGCGTCACGCATGCCACTCCCCTAAATTGATATGCCCGCCATGGCCAAACACCGGCAAACATCATCATCAGAGCGGAGGAAGTGGAAGTGGTACCAAAGTGGTAGTGGTAGTGGCGGCACAGGCGGAAAATCATCAAAGCGCTTTGCCACGGCGGCTTTTTTCATTTCATTATTTTTTTTCCCTTTCATTGCGGCATTTCAAAGAAATGTTCCGACATTTCTACCAGGCGAACAGAAACGTCGACAGCCGTCCGATGATGTGGTGTGCCAAAAAGTGAATGAAATCGAAAACTCAGCGAAAGAGGCACACCACACCATATACCTCACAACACACGCACCACCGAACCACCGAACCACCTTTTTTCGAGGCGTCGCGTCGCTGCTCTTGGCTGTCGGCGTATAAAATTGGCTGTGACCCGATTATATAGTATTCTATTCGCTGGCCATTGTTGTTGCTATTGCCTGGGATGGTCTCGTTCCGTTTCGTTTCGGCACCGCTGCTAGGGGAGAATCGCAAAGGGGGTGGTATTCAAGCCAAAAAAATAACAAAATCGTGCTTCTAATGATTGTCTACTTGGGGCAGTGTTAGTCTAGGTCGGGGCTCTCGGTCTAGTTGGGGTAGGTTCTGTAGCCTGATGGAGGGGCTGGCAGCCCCATTTTTATAGTTTTGTTTTGGTTTTTTCTTTGCCACACACAAATAAAACTAGCATGATTTGAGTTGCCTCTTTCTAATTTTTTTTGGATTTTTTAATGCTTGCTTTACACACATAGAATAAACATTTGAGTATGTATATAATATTGCACATTTTAAGTGTGATTAATTTGTGGTTATTTCGTTAGTTATTCTTGTTAGCTTAAAGGCCAAGTCCCTTTGAATGAGACGAAACAAACTCTTTCAGTGCATTGCTTTTGGATGGTGATGGACACACACTGTCAGAAAATACCGCTTTCACTGTTCAACTATTCATTTCACATTACGGTGTCAAATTTTTGTCTCTGGAGAGATCGAAAAAAATATTTAAGAATTAACATTTTGAGTGTAGTTTTATTATTTTTAACTAGCTTCAAAGTTAAGTCTCTGGGGAGACGAAAAATGTATTTCTTCCAGTGCAACAAACTGCGATTAAAAAAGGGGTTTAAAAACCCGCCTGCATTTAGTTTTTGGGGTAATAAGTTTTTGCCTCTAGTGGTTAAATTTGAATCTTTTGGATATATTGTATATTTTTAGTGTGATTAAATTGTGATTATTTCAATAGACACTGTTTTGTAATGGCCAGGAGCCAAGTCCTTTTAGAGGGCCAAATTTGTTTTCAAGTGCATGAATAAGCGCTTGCACCTTTTGTTTAGCTTATTATTTTCTTGTCTCTGGGGTCGTTAAACAAGCTCGTGTGTTTAATATTACTCTGTAAGTGTGACATTTAATGTGAGTGTTGTGGTTAAATTGTGGTTATTTTACTAAATATTGCAGTTAGCTTAGCAGTAGCTTACTCTTTCTCTTGAAAGAAGAACTAGTGCGAAAAACACGATAAATTTGCCTATTTCCTCTTAGGGAATATTTGCTTACTTCTGATTAGCGTCAAATCGAAAAGTGCTTACCTAGTGCTTTTTTGTAACGACAATGGAATAGTGTAATGAAAAAACCGCTTGCACATGTTAATTTAATTTAAGAGTGCACTGGGCTTTAACCCCTATCCCTGCTTGGAAGCTTTGGGTGATTTGCAAATTTTTCAATTCTTCAATTTAACTATAATCTATAAACAACCTTTTGCTGAAAGTAACAATTACGAAGTACGGCATTTGAGTTTGGTTTGAAGAGGGCCTCGAGATTGCCAGTCTCTGAATCATATTATTGGAGGGCAGGGAACCATGCAACTATTTCAAAAATCTATAGGTAAATTAATAAGTAATCGAAAGAAATGTGGATTAAGTCGAAATCATGCGTGTTAAAAGGACTGAGTGGGAAAGCGTGCAAGTGTGCTAAGTATGCTAGGTGTTCTATGGTTAGTTTAAAATCTATATTATTTCCGATAAGCAACTCTACAGATTATTGATAGTTACAGTACCTTCGTAGACTGTTAAGTTGTTGTGATTGGTGTTTCGTTTCAGTGATGTTTAGAGCCAACTTGCGGGCAAGTTGGCCTCTATTGACAGATATGCTATTTTGGCGCCGAAGCTTTTAGGTTACTCTTATCTTAGACACAGACAGTGAACACTGGGTATGGGGAACGGGAAAACCAAAACTCCTCTTTGTACTACGCTCGGCATTGGCTTGTCTTGGCTAATGCCTTCTTGGTTTATATTGTTGGTAGGCTCAGTTTCTTTAAGGGTCTCTTTATTATTTTTTGATTCGTATTATAATAGTAATCGTAATTATTACCGGTTCTACATCGTCATCGTCCTTATTCTTTTCTGCTTGCTGTTTATCATCGAAAATTGTTCGCATTTTTCTGTTTTCTGGTATTCTTTAATTTACATTTATATAATTTACACATGCAGCAGAATATAATATGTTTTGTTTTGTGATTTTCAACTTGTATTTGTAGCGCATATTACACAATGGCGCGATACATTTAGATATAGGTATGCATATCCTTCTCCGTTCTTCATAAATTCAAATTGGTTAATAACATTTATATATATGTGTAGGTATACATGTTGCTATGTAATTCTCATAAATAATTGTAGCATGTTTAATGTTATATGTATGTTTAAAACACTTAAATTGCATAGTTTAATTAGTTTTGCACAAAAAACCTTTAATAGGTATGCTCCATGTTCTTTTCTTCGAGTGTATGTGTTCGGTGTATTTGATTATTAGTTTGACTCATGTTCAATAATCATTTAACTTTGTCGCTTTTATCAGTTTTAGTACATTTAGATATTAGTGGCCTCAGCCAGCATAATTTTTTGCTGGTTTTTACCTTTTTTTTGGGTTTTCTCATTATTTTTTTCGTCATCTTTTTTCTTAATAACACAAATCTTTGCCAAGTGGCTAAATGGATATATATTCTTGTATGTAGCATATTGTATACACATCGATATTGTTAAATGTTTCTCTTATCTGCTAGATGCCTCACTTAATCAGAATCTTTATTTTGGTTTTCCAAAAATGTATGAAAGCCTGCTCGAATTATTTGTATTTTTATTTGTTAATTTGCTTACCCGTTAATTAATTGATTTAGACAGCAATAATTGCATCTTAGTATGCATGCTGATCAATGCTTCAAATATCTCCCACATTTTTGGTGCCTGTATTGTGTTTCTGTATTTATTTGTATTTGTATATTATCATCCGCGGTCACCAAACTCAATCCTTCAGAAAAAAAAACCAGTAAGTAACATTGAGAGTTCAAGTTTGGTTGCCTGTCTGATAAGTAGGTTAGTGTTAGTCCGTCAAATGTCTGGAAATCCCGTCCCAATCACTTGACCTTTATCTTTATGGGCACATTTCACGAAGTTGCCGCACTCCGATCCTCCTAATTCATGCCCTCGTACGAGTAGAATCTCATTGTGTAGGCCTAAGACTAAATTCCGTCCGATCGGTCAGTTTCAGTTCCGGTGTAAGTCGGGGTTAGCTGCTGGTCCGGAGTGAGATGTGCGTATATACAGCCTGTTCTGGGTTTAGTCGTCGGAAATCGGGTCCGTCCTGTGTTGGTGGTCGGGGTTATGTTTCTTTAGGAACTCAAACCATTTTGTATGCCTCGTTCTGGGTTCGTCGGTCTATGGCTGGGCGTCCTCCTCCTCCTCCTCCTCCTCCTCATCCTCATCCTCGTACGATGATCCCAGTGCCTTGGTAACAACCTGATCTGCCCCGTGGAAAGTTAAAAGTCAAGTGCCGAACAGGTCCCATTTGTCTCAATCTGCGGAATCTGTCAGATTAGTTCTGTCCTCGTGTGATTCTCGGTTCGATTTATTCTTTTTCTGCTCCTCCTTTGCCTTATAAATAATAATTCAGATTTCGCTTTAGTTGATTTTTGGTTTTTGTATATCTATGTTACACCATCAATGAAAATAGATTGGGGGAAATGATGAAATGCATGACTTGTGTGCATTTAACCCTTTTGCTTGGGTTGTTTTTACACGCAATAGGTACGATTTTATATATATATATTTTTTAATGGAAAAGTCCGTTAGACATTTATGCATTAAATTTTTATAATAAGTTATTTTATATTTAAGTTCCTTCAATTTTCTACGCATGGTTGTTGTTTCTTCCTCGTTAATCGTTAACACTTTTATGTTTATGGTTATGTCGAAATATACATCAATAATTGCCTTTATATGCGATTGACTACAATACGATACATTTACGTTTGCTTGTTAGTACACTTATTTAATTTGTTTCGTCGAAGAACATTTGAATTGAAATTGTCGTAGTTGTATTTGTATGTATTTTAATTAACTTTGAAAAAACGTTGCTTCAATTACTCGTAAATCAATCGAAAAACTCACTACTAAATATTTTGCTCTAAAACAATTATGTTTAACTATTCTCATATTTTTGTTTTTTCTACCACGTTAATAATTTTTTTCAAAGTTTTTTCGCAAGCCCCAAGTTGTTGTTCGGACTTGCCACAGTTATTGTAATATTGTTTTCTCATTTGCTTTTATTTGTTGTGTAGTGTCAGTTATGTTTCAAACGAAGAATATGTTTTTCAAATTATAAGTTTGCGTCGAGATAATAATTTGTCGTTTTCGTTTTCATTTTTGTTTTTGTTTTGTTGCTTAAATTTAGCTGAAATGTATCTTATCTTTGTCGTCTTGGAATATTTCGAACTACGATAACTCATTTTCATTATGTTTAAGTTCAACTGCTACGTAAAACTGTTAAGTAATTATTTGGTAATTTTTTTGAATATTTCTTTGCTAATTTGCAGCACTTGCACTTACGTCCTCCTCAATCTGAGTTTATTTCTCTTGTATTTTTTTGTTTTTCATATTTTTTCTGATCGGGTGCCCTAAATCGGAATTTGTGTGGGTTTCTGCGAATCGCTAGTCACTGTATCTTTGTTGCCGTTCCCTGGGGTGTTTTGTATAGTGTGTCATGCGGTCTCTCGACGGCATAGTACCGTGTGATTATCTATATATTTATTTGCGTTATTCGTTTCCTGTTTGTCCTTTGATTCGTTCGCGGTCGTGCCTGTTTGGGAATTTGTGTTCTGGTGATCTTAAGTTCCAGATTGTTAAGGATGCACTTCTGGGGCAATGCTCCTTCTTTTTTTTTTTGGTTTTTTTCATTTTTTTTCCTTCCTCGATAGATTGATCTCATTTAATTGTTGTGGCACACATACTTTTAACCACACGCGAAGCTCTGGCTGCTCCCAGTAATCTAGCCTGCCCCTTGGCTTCTAGCTGCCTCAGTTATTGGTGAAGGAGTAGATCGTGAATTCAAAACCGCAGGAGACAGACTAGCCGGCAGAAACCAGAGCTTCGGCGTGGTTCCTCTGACGTTTAAAGATAAGTTTACATTTACATTATTCCTAAGTGGATAATATGATATAATATAATAATGTAATATAATATAATATAATATAATCAACTGCGAAGGGTAAAAAGTGTAGCTTACGTTAAGTAGCGATTGGTAACTGAACAAATTCTTGACTTCGCACACATACATATGGTCTGGTAAAACAATACTCGACTCGCTTCGAATATCGAGTGTGTGTTGGCTAGATAGATAATGACATTCACCATATTGTATATGCATAATACATATATATATATATTGTATACAAATATATTTTTAAATGTGATTATATCCTTGTATAATTAATTGTCATACACATCAATAGGTTGCTTCCTCACTAAACTTTCCCTTCCATGTTGTAAATAGAACTTTGTTAGGTACAAATTTTGCATTCATCCATTTCTTGTATATGTCTGTCTCTTGTATATGTATCTTGGAGTGGGTTCAGTGTATATAGTGAATGGTGATCTTGATGTCTGGCGATGTCCAGTGTCTAGTGTCTAGTGTCTAGAGTGCTAGTGTCTAGTCTCGAGTGTGCTAGTGTCCAGTGTGCTTTGTCTAGTGTCTAGTGATTCTGTTGCTGTTCTGTCTGGCTTGGCATATGTATACCGTTCAGCGATTGTTGTCGTTCGTTTGCTGGTTTTTCAAGCACATCGATTAGAGTTAAAGTTTAATGCCAACATCGATATCGATAAATGTACGAGTAAGTAAAATGCCTCATAATTGAATCCAATGCTTAGCAGCTAGACATGTATATAAGTATAGGTATGTATGTAAATATTTTTGTATATCCTTTAACACTCAAATATGCTATATATATCGTGCGTCTCTATAGTTGCTTGCACCACACCTGGTCGCCGGAACGGGATCCCTCCGGCCGGACGCACCCCTCGTCTCACGGGCTGGTGCAGACCGGGGCAGCGTGGCGGACTCCGGAGGACGCCGCATCCCGGCGAGCCATGTGCTCGTCGGCGCGGTGTAGATGGAACCGAAGATAATAAACCCGTCTACTGACAAGCCTCGTGAAGCCTTTTTCGAACCTTCCAAGTGCTCACGCCAAATCAAGATCGAACTCAAGCCAATTGCTAACTATAACGAACAGAAAAGACCCCCGAAACGCTGCAACAATCATTAACCTGAGGCTTAACCTTCAACCCGATCCTGGATCTGGGTTGGCTTACTTCTTCGCCTGCTTCGCCGGCTTGGCTGGCGTCTTCTGCTCGGCGCCTTTGGACTGCTCCTTGGGCTGATCCTTCGCCTGATCCTTCGCCGCCTTCTTCTCCTCCTTCTCCTTCTCCTTGGCGATGGCGGCTGCCTTGGAGCTGCTGGTGGGCGCCTCCTCCTCGGCGGCCTCCTGCGCCTTGTCCTCCTTCAGCGGTGGCTCCTTGGTGGAGGTGGAGCTGCTGCTGGTGGCGGTGCCACTACTGCCACTGCCCGCCACTGGATCCTTGTCCAGCTCCCGCTTCTCGCCGGATGTGTTCGCCGGCAGGGCCTTCAGGATGGCGTGCACCTCCTCGGCCACGGCCATCAGCACGAACTCGAACTGCTGCCGGGTGGCCACCACACCTGCCCGCTGGTCACGCAGGTGCTCCAGAGTGGCGGCGATGTCGATCTCCCGCGCCCCCTTGTTCATCCGCTCGAGGACCAGGTCCAGCAGGATGTAGGCTCCCGTCCGACCGGCTCCGGCACTGCCGTGCACCACAATGGGGCAGGAGCGTCGTCCCCGGTAGGACTTGTTCACCTTCCTGGGGAGGTACAAAAATTGGGAAGATATTAAAATAACTTTTGAGGTTGGAAAACACATTTTACTATTTATATTATGTGAGCCAATAATATTCAAGTTTTACTATGATTTCTCGTACTTTTTGCATATGATAGATACAAAAGCATTAAATTTAATGTTCAGAAATTTTAAAATAAAGTTTGCAGAAATTTCCTAAAACGCTCTATCAATCTAACATTTTATATTGCCTTATTTTTGGATGAGAATGAAAGAGATCATGGCACTCGTAACACTCTGTTTAAATTAAACTTTAATATATTTTAATATATTTTGAGTAACAGTTTGCTTACCTCCTGAAGTCCAGCAGAGCCTTTGCCTGGGCAGGAACACCCATGTGCGGCCAGGAGAGGAAGTGGAACTGGGTGACCGTTCTGGTTTCGCTGGTGCGCAAATTCTTCAGGTAGAAAGAACGTACGAGGTAATCGTCGCACCATATGTGTTCACTAACGAGGTGAACCTGGAATGAAGAATTGAATTTAATTGTAATTCCAATTGGAAGGGCTCTTCTACGATTCTACCTCATAGATGTGATAGACCTCGGCACCTTCTTCCGGCCAGTAGCGCGCACAGGCCACCTCGCCGTTCTCCTGCAGGCGGCAGAGGGCCACGATGACCACGGCTCCCTGCTCCCAGATCATCTGCCAGAAGTGGGCCAAGGTCGATGGTAGTGGACCCTGGGCGGCCACGTAGGCGGGGGCTCGGGGATCGTGGTCGGTCTGAAGGGTGGGAATCACAGGTGAGTTATAAAAATCAGTGTGTAAACTATCCCCGACAACTTACAATCGTTGAGGCGTTAACATAGTCCAGTCCCTCGGCGTTGGCCAGATGGTTGAGCACTACGCGCGAGTGGTCGTAGGGCAAGGGTGCTCCGGGTCTATTCAGACCCGCACATTGCGGCTGGGAGGCGGCTTCCCGAGCACTGGGTTCCGCCTCATAGCGGCACAGCGCCTCCCATTCCCGCTGCAAGCGTCCCTTGTTGCGCAAGTGGTCCTCCATGTAAGACTGAATTAAGGTAAAATGAATTAGTTGTATATATCACCTCATGAGCTGCAACACACTGTCGATCTTCTTTAACTTTAGCTAATAACTCAAAACTATTTTGATTTTTGGAAAGATAAAATCGCTCTTAATTTACATAGGAACAAATTATCTTCTTTAAAAATTCCCCTTTCAACGAAAACTCACCGAAAAATCATTTTTTTTAATGTATTTTGTCTTGATTTTCGCTCTAAAAATCAGTATTTTGGCCATAAATATGCAAATAATAGTCCGAATTTGAAATGTCATATATCGTTAAGCTCGTAAAAAAAAAAATTTTTTTTCTCGATTTTCAACAAAAATTACAGTGTTACCCCTTATGAAAAATGCGAAAATCGTCCAAAAATATAATTTTTCGAAAACAGCCCAAAAGTGATAGGAGTCGTAAGCTGAGGTCTGCAGCTGTAAAAAACAGTCAATCTTTCGCTTCTGGGTCACCATTTGGCGAAGTTATACCCAAATCAGGGATTTTAAAGACATGTTTTCCTCGATTTCCGCACTACAAAAAAATGAGTGTTTTATGCAAATAATAGTTCAAATTCGAAATGTCATATATTGTTGAACTCGTAATAAAATTGCCAATCCACGTGTATCAAAACAAAATTTTTTAAGATATTCGGAAAAATTACTATGATACCCCTTATGAAAAATGCGAAAATTGTGCAAAAATTGTAATCTTCGAAATCAACCGGAAAGTGGATGGGGGCAGTTAACTTAGGGAGTCAGCTGTACAAGTCAGTCATTTGCTTAGCTTTCGGATCCTTTATGGCCATGTTACGACGCAAAAACAGTCGGAAACATTAGTTTATTACCCAAAATTCTTGTCGCGCATAGTACAAATTTTCTACTATATATATTTTTTGATATTTTTTTATTTAAATCTTACGTTATTTAAATCTTACGCTTTTCAATCAGATTTTAACTAAATTGTATTGCAACTCATTACTTAAGTATAAATAAAGCACTGATAAAATGTCGGTCATTTCTATAAGTTTATGGGAATACAAAATGCTATTTTCACTTTTGAGTTGCAGAAGTTTGACTTACAAAGGATCTACTGGGCAACCCGCAAAAGTAATACCCGTCATGACTTACCAGCACCATGTGCCCGGTAGAGATGTCCATGTTCGTCAATGCGGGCTCCTCGCTCCAGGACGAGGTGCTGGATCGCGAGGAGGGGGGGCGGCCCTCGTTCTCCTTGCTCAGCGATGTGATCCGTCCACCCTGCGCCGGTTCGGTTGACCCACCGCCGGCGGCGCCGCTCGACGAATTGCCACCGCCGCCGCTGCCGCTGCCCCCGCCGCCGTTGCCCCCCTTGCCGGCCATCCTGGCGCGGCACAGCTCCTGGTAGTCCTTGCTGCAGGTCTCCGCGCCCGCGATGCCCGACTGCAGGCCGCCCAGCTTGTCCCGCTTGCGGTCGTGCCGCTTGATCAGGATCAGGGTGACGAAGATCACGATCACGGCGGCCGCTCCGGCGCCGGCGAACATGTAGGCCATGATGTGGGTCACGTCGGGACCCTGCTCGGCCAGCTCTATTCGCGAGGACGACACGCTGGGGTCCTGCAGGTCCTTGATGACGTCGCCCACGCCGGCGTGCAGCACATAGAACCCGACGCGCCTCTGGATGTTGTTCTTCACGCCGCGGTTCTCGTTGATGGTGCGTGCCACATCGCCAGCGGTCTTGCGCTCGGGGTTGTTTGAGTTCACCCGGAAGCTGACTTCGTGTTGTTGAACGCTGCCGAGGGATCACAAAGGCCAAAGTTAGGGGCTTTTCTGGGTGCAAAGCTCTCAAAGGACTCACGTTAAATAAGAAAAGTATCCCTGCAAGTGTAGTATTTGCTCCAGCTCCTTCATTATGCGCTGCCCATCGTTCCAACTGTCAATTCTGCAAATAATAAATAGTAAAATACATACTTATTCACAAATACAAAATGGACAGTAATTATTTGTATTGTTTTGTACCAAATACCAGAATATCAATTTAATATATAATTTTATTATAACAAGATTCAAATTCCAATATATTATATAAAACAATTTAAAGTATAACACATTCGTGCCTTTAGGAAGGGAGAGTTAAAATTTATTTAAATTAAAATTGAAATTTTAACGCATATTTTTGAAATAGGGTAGTCATTAAAATGATACGTATAATTCAAAAAATCGTAGGTCTATTAAAGTATCAAATATTCCTTAGTTTTGTTTAGGAAGAGTTTAACGATGCATTGGAATAAAGTAAGTGCATATCATTTATGAACTATAAACCATAAATAAGAATGGGTAAGTAATCAAAATAAATATCGTTTCAACCGGTGATTACAAAATTCAAAGGACTTCCAGGACTACTCACGGGTTCTTCACGAACACATGCACGTATTCAGTGTCAACGGTGTGCGGCGCATGATCCTCGGCCGAGTGCTGCTGCTGCATGACCTTCTTCTTCTTGTGCGCCTCCTCGTCCTCGACGCTGCCCTTGATGTGGGCGGGCAGGACCTCCTTGTTGCCGTTGCCAGTGGCATCCAGTCTGCGTGCCTTGTCCGTCTCCAGCTGATTGCTGAGCTCCGAGGAGCCCGAGGATGGAGGTCCTAGCAGAGGACCGGGTTTCTTCACATCCAGACGCTCGTGCCGTGCGAATCCCAGCATGTTGGCCAGCAGCGACTGCTTCACGTTCTCCGGCTCGTCGGCCTGCATGCCTGGATCGTTGTCGCTGCTCTGGGAATCCTGGGGCATGAGCAGCAGTCCGCCCTCGGTGTAAACGCGCTGGGCTTTGGACTGCCGCGGGAAGCTGTTGGAGGCCAGCATGGCCTCCTCCTCGAGCGGGGTCAGAGAGTTCCTCAGCAGACCCGACTCGAAGGCCAGCTCCTGCTGCTGCAGGCCCACATCGTAGGGATCCAGCTGCCTGAAGGCCGGAGGACGTCGCTTGGCCAACTCCGGAGTGGCTGCAGCGTCGGTTTCCTCGTGTCTGAAGCGCAGAGACGGCTCCTGCACCAATCCCTGGTCGTCGGCCAACTCGCGGAAGAAGGAACGCTTGGGTGGCTGCTGCTCATCCAGCTCCACCTCCACCTCCTGGGCCAATCCCCCCCTTGAGCGACCCCTTGCTCGTTTGAAGGGGGCGAAGTTGTCCGGGAAGTAGAGTTCGCTCGACTCGTTCACCTCCTCCGGCGGCACGTAGACCGGCGCCTTGGCCTGCTGCTCCTGCTGCTCCTTCAGCTCGCGCTGCTGCTGCTGCTCCACAATCGCCTCCAGTTGGTCCATGGCGTTCGCCGGCTTGCGCTGGTAGGGCTGCGGATCGGGCTCGGAGGCGGCCAGAATCTGATACAGTTCCAGCCGGTTCTGCTCCGCCCGTCGGTCGGCATCCTGCTCCGCGGCCGCCAACTGCTGCTCCCGCTCGATCCGCTGCCGCTCGGTGTCCAGGAAGGTGTCCATGATGCTCGGCGTGTCCACCTGCACACCCACATGCCCGTCCAGCTTGCCGAAGTGCTCCAGCTCCGAGGGATCGTGCCTCAGCCTCCGGCGGTCCTGCAGCATCCTGTTCAGGTACACATCCTCCGCCTCGCTCTCCCGCACCTGCTTCTTCCTCAGATTCGGATAGCGGACTGGCGACTGGCCGCCCGGCTGCTCGTAGTAGTCCATTTCGGTGTCCAGTTCCGGCGGCGTGAAGCGCACATAGGCCATAGCACTGGCCGGATCCCCGAACTCCGGAGGAGCCGGCGCCAGGTTCGCGCAGAGATTGGGGGGCAGCTGCTGTTGACGCTGCAGCGAGAAGAGCGAGCCCTGGATGCGGCACTGCACGTACGGATGGTCCCATCCTAAGCCGGCGCCCTGGAGTTCCTCCAGCATGGTGGCCAGCACACGGGACTGCTCCTCGCTGAGTGGTGTCCTTTGGAGGGGGTAATTAAATTATAACAAGGCACAAATTGACTAAATCGCAATAATTACTTCTCAATGTCCTCAACGTCGACACCGGTGGTTGGAATGCACTTGCCGAATATGTTGTCTACAATTTAAGCGGAATTCAAGTGGGTTAGTATGGCGAGTCCATTGGAGTAGCTGTCTTGCGTTTATCTTAGGCAACTGCAAAGTTTTCCTTTATACTTAAAAGTACACTTTATTTTGCTCTAGAGTTTATGTATACTTTTCAAACTTTTGCACCTGAAGAAGTTCCGGTTGACAGAGAAACTTTAAACGCATAATTTAAATACATTTGTTAGCCCCTTAAACAAAATAATGAATTTTGGAAACCTAGTTAGATATTAATAAATTGAATATCCCCTCTAAAAATGAAACTATCAAGAAAGTGTTTTTGAAAGGCTTTTACAGACTGATCATTATCTTCAAAGTTCTCACCCTTACTTTACCCACAAATCGTTATTTTCCCTAGCTATATTGTGTCATTATCTGATCGTAAAAGTTAATTACACGTACATGGCTTATCCCCCATCTTCATACCCTTATTCTTTTATTGCACTTGCCGAAATTCGATCGGAAGCGAGCTGTAAGCTCTTGAACATTCCGCGCTATTGTCATCATAAGTCCCGATATTAATAGGGCATGTAACTGCATTAATGGCGGTCGTCTCACAATGGTTCGTCCTGAGTCCTTTCCCCGAACTCCTGCCATCAGCACCTTTTGTTTTCATTCTGATTTACGACCATTTAAATGCATATCCTTGCGGCTTGTCTCGAGCGTAATTTGCATAATGTAAATGCTTCTCATGCGGACGACTGGCACTGCAAGTGCAGACCGCACATGTGAGTGCCACGCCACGCCCCGCCCGCCCGTTCCGCCCCTTTTGAGGTCAACCATTTCTCTGCAATTTTCGCCATTTTTCGCAGCGTTTTTCCAGCTGCAGCTGCTTTTCCAATTGTTCTCTAGCCCTTCGCCACCGCTCGTTGTGCTTACATAAGTAATTGAGTGTGTTCTCGATAATGCACTGCCAGTCGGCCCCCTTGCACCCCTGCCCCCTTCTAGGGTGTCTGCATCTGGGACCCCCGATCTCCTCCTAGTTTCCTCACACTTTGTTTCGGTGTCGTTTCGTGTGAACTCTCGAACCGGCATTGAAGAGCTCTGCAAATACGAATAATATGCCCGGGGCCAGAGTTCAGCTTCTCCGGCTTGGATTCGCCCTTCCTCCACTCCCCGCCGTTTGACCCACAAATAGGTTTTTTGTCTCTAAATGCATTTTGGCAACTGTAGTGGGTAATGGCAGCGGAAATCGACAGTGAAGGCTTTCATTGTATTTGGGGTTTAAAGTGCTTAAAGCAATTAGGGCCAGCCCTCCTGTGAGGTTTGTACTTTAATGTTTACTTAAACAGATTGCTAGCTTAATATTTGTTTCTATGTTGTTCATCCTTAAATAGTAACCCATCAGGTAGTTTTTAAATGAAGTTCATTAGTTTACAACTCAAAAAGTTATCTTTTAGTTTTTATTAAAAAGTTTGTCCATTCATAATTAGGTTTATTTACCAACCCACTGCAAAAAATTAGCATTGGATGAATTCCCCACAAAGTCCATTATTATTGGATTTAAGCGTACTTTTTGTCTCATTTTTATACCCGTTACTCGTAGAGTAAAAGGGTATATTATATTCATGCAAAAGTATGTAACAGGTAGAAGGAAGCGTTTCCGACCCTATAAAGTATATATATTCTTGTTCAGGATCACTAGCCGAGTCGATATAGCCATGTCCGTCTGTCCGTCTGTCCGTCTGTCCGTCTCTCCGTCTGTCCGTCTGTCTGTCTGTCCGTATGAACGCTGAGATCTCGGAAACTATAAAAGCTAGAAGATTGGCATTTTGCATGTAGATTTTAGGAGTTCTTACGCAGCGCAAGTTTGTTTCAAAATGGTGCCACGCCCCCTCTGACGCCCACAAGCCACAAGCTGTGGCCACAGCTTTGATGCTATTATGAAAATTTTTTTGATATGTATTTGTTTCGTCAATACCTATCGATTGGCCAAATAAAAGTTTGCCACGCCCACTCTAACGCCCAAAAACCCATTAAACACTTAAGCCTGGCTAGCGCCTACATTTCCGCCTTTCATGGCGTATACAATAGCGCCATCTAACGGATGACTTTGGAACAGCTGGCCAAGGTGCTCAACAGAGTCAACGTTAATTCTCGATAAGGATTTCTATTAAAGGAAGTGGCGATGGCTTTCATTTCTCAATACCGAACTATATCCCAAGAACTATGCAAATCAAATCAAGTTAGCCAAATTGGAGGTGTTCCCTGGGTACCGATTTTAACATAAAAATCGGGAGCTAATTCGAGCGGCGAAAAATATACAAGAAGGCATATTTATATTAAGTTGTTTAGCTGAGTAACGGGTATCTAATAGTCAAGGCACTCGACTATAGCGTTCTCTCTTGTTTTTTAATTCATATGCATTGCCGATAAAAGCTCTGCGACTTGTTGAAGCTGATTACTTAAGTTGATTATATTTTGAATAACAAAATAAAAACCTTTCTTCCTCATTTGTCATATTTAAATATCGATTTTTATCGCAACGTATATGCATACTTAATGCCCTGAAAAAACTTTCTTTAATGGCAAATTAAAGTTTAACTTTTCGAAAGAAAACTAAACGTTAGCCGTCACTTGGCATACTTAATGCCACGAATTTAGTGGGTTTTCTTATAGCTCCTGCAGCTCCTCACACACCCCCGCAACTATCCTGCATAATCCCTTCTTATGCTGGGTAAATTCAATTTGCACGAACTCGGCATCTCTTTGTTCCCTGACTCACTGATAACCACAATCGGGGGCTTAGGTCCATCTTAACTGGGTGTCGCCGTCTTATCGCATACTCACCATCGTAGCAGACCTCGGAGTGCGGTATGCATAGCGTCCTAACAAACTGGCAGCCTGTGGAGAAAGTGGGGGAAAGGAGAGAAAAAGGGAAAGTCTTTGGTTAGTTCATGAAAGAGTTGTTTGGGTAAGTGGAAAGCGGAGCAGAGCAGTCTTTCAGTTGAGACATAATGATGTGGTAAGAGCCAAATCAGCATTACGTCGCTAAGCAGACTCTCGACACCCCCAATATCCCAGAAGAGCTACACCCCCACCCCCCCTCCTGTTTTCCTGCTGGCGGTGTCATGTGTCGCTTGCCTGACTCTTGGCTAAATAAACGCTTTTTATGAGCATGTCGCACATGGCTAGCACACACCCACGCACACTTGGCAGTGGGGAGACGAAGACAACTACAAATTCCTGGCCCGGAGGATGCCCGAATATATCCCCGTTGGCCGTTAGTCAAATGTCTGTTAGCGTGACTCCTTGTCTCCGTGGCTCCGAGTCTCCGTGTATGTGACGTCAACAAGAACGCCCGCATCGCATCGGGAATTTGCCAGTGAAAAATTTGCCTCCTCCTTTTTCCTGGGCTCTAGCATCATATGTGTTACGCACGTCCTGTTCGTCCTAGTTGTCCCTGCTGCTCCTGAACCCACGCCCAAAAATGGCGCCACTTTGGAACTTTGTTGTCAACAGTTTTCGTGGTCTTTGCCTGGCTTTAACTTTGGCCTGTGACAACCAAAAAAAAGGCGACGACGCTTCGACATTCGTTGGCCATTAATTAAGCCAAAGTAATTTCATTTAGCTGCCACAACCACCCCTCCCTTCCCGCGAAGCCCACATTTCTGGCTGTTTTGTTTTTAATTGCTGAATAATTGCAGCCCGGGCAAAAAGGGCAGCGAATATTAATCTCAACGTTCCGAGAGTCCCGGTCCCATGATGATAAGAGCCCCATGAATGCCCAGAAATTAAGTAACTCGGGAAAAGAGTTCGCTTGGGGTGAGATTTTCTGATGAATTCATAAGACAGTTGGAAAAATGGACAGAGGAAATTACGAATCTCTAGGAAAATTCCAGGACATCTGCGGTACTCAGTAAAATTATTATTTTAAGAAGTCTTAAAGCTAAATTTGCTGAACTGAAAGGGGAGCTTTAACTCCTATCTATTCATAGGTATTGTTATGAAAGAAAGACTATCAAAAACTTAACTGCAAAAATACCTCTGCCATTTTTCACTTAAGTACCTGCCATCCAAGTTGACTATAAAATTCTTAATGACTCTTTGCTCAAGTGCGGCAAACTTGATTTTTATTCTCTGTGTAGTTAGCAGTCGAGTGGCTACATTGTTTGGCCATATGGAGTCCTTCCCATCCTTTCTGTCCTTTCAGCGTTGTCGAGTCGACAGATTGAAGTGCACTCCACAGCCAGAGCAAGAGCAAGAGCACCATAAACGCTCACTTTGTCTCCTTTTCAGCGGAAAGTCCTGGGCCGTTGGGAAAACAGTCAATAAATGTGGCGACAGAGGCCGTCTGTCTGAATTTATCAATAGGCCAACAGAGACGTGACCTGAATGCCAGACGGCAAGCAATATTAAAAGACCCAGCGCGAAAATAGAAACTAATTAAATGAGATGGTCTGCGGCAAGTGAACGCTCTAATTGTGATTGCCGATGGCCAGGCTGGGTGTTTTCCCCTCCTCCGAAGTGAACGCTTGAAGAGACCAATCATCCCGAGGGATCAGGACACCTCGGAGGTCCTCAGACTGGCCTCATAAATATGCGAGCTCATGGCCGTTGTTGTCCAGGTAAGCCTGGCTGCATTGTTTTTCTTTTTTCCGACTTTACCTGTCGTCCTTTTCTTTTTTGTTTTCCCTTTTCCCCAGCGACTGATAAGTCCACACGGCGTATGCGCAATGTGGCGTTACGTGCCGCATTCATAGGCCATTTTAACGCCATCGTTGAGCCATGCAAATGCGTCCTGGACACCGAGTGTGGCAATGAAAATAAGAGGCATCCTACGAACTGCGGAGCCAAAAGCTTTTACGCCAACAAAATCCCCGTCGGACAGAAACTAACTATCTACCATTCGTGATGCAACTATTATTTATGGCGGCTTCGATTCGCAACGCCAGGGAATGAAAAGTGAAGACCTCGGATGCAGGAATCGACCGCAAGAAGGAAATGGCAAGCACTGGCCTGCATTCATCGTTATTGCCAATCAACAAATCAAAATCTGTGATGTCAATGGGGGGCCATCGTCCTTTTGTGCTGGTCCTGAATTGATTGATAAGTTTGCTATGGTTTCGCCTGCAACTTGATTGCTCGGGGTTCCCAGTAGGGAAATCTTGGACAGCCTAAATTATGCCACAGGCCATCGGTTGCTGGGCAAACACTAGAGATGGAGATGGAGATGGAGACGCAACAATTTAATAAATTTGCCGCCCCCAAGGCGAAATTGAAAATTCCGAGAGCATTGTGGTTGCCGTGGCAGCCACCGCCTCGACAGGAAGCCCCCGCATTTTGATTGATGTCCACCGGCACACCGCACATAGTTAGGAGGAAGCCCCTTCGGTATTTTCCGGCTGGCCGGGGATGTTTACTCTCCTTCTGCCGTTTGCTTTTGGGTCAAGGCATTTAGGGGAAAAAAGATTTTCATTTCATAACGACATTTTCTCCCCTGTCATCCGGCCACGTCGCAGGCACGTGTGGTCGGGCCAACGTGTGGTATGTGTAATATGCGTGGGCGGGCGTTGAGAGCCCGCCGACGTCTTTAATGACAATAACGAATGTCCGCACTCCGATTACGTGCAGCATTTACCCCAAGCAGCCAGAGCTGTCATAAAAGTGTGCCAACACACATTTCATGGGACACTCAAAACTTGGAGCAGTAGGTTTGTTCGCAACTTTGCTTAACATAAACAGCGAACGGATCAAAATGTAAAATGAACACAGTTCCTTTGGGTAGTTCCAACAAATGACGTTTATAATGGGAGGGAAAAGCGTGAAATATTTACTAAAGGTTTCATCACTCACATTTTCTCTGATTTTGACGCAGGGAAAATTGAAAACGCTGTGGATAAGTCCGGTCAAATTTATAACTTTGTTGGATGTGCATAAACTTTAAAAGCTGTTATTGATTGCCAGAAAAAAAACCTTTCAGAGCTCATCTAAATAAATTTCAAAGAAACCATCTAAGTCTCGGCACAACAAAAGAATCACGAAATCTTTTAAGGCTCATGGAAAAGGGAATGTAATATTTTCCTCAATACCACATTTTTAATGTATTTTGTGAAGAAAGAGTAATTCTGCTTAAAATTGTTATCCTCTTAAAAACAAGATGAAAGGCACAAAATTGAGCTGCAGCTCAAAGGGCTACAGTAATATGAGAGATTCAAACGCGATTAAATTAAATAACTGATTTATTAGACAGAGAATTTCTAAGCCTTTTGACATCCTTTGAATTTAAGTCTGAATTATTTGGAAAGAAAAAGCTGTTGAAACCTAAATCGACCACCATGGCTACATTGTACATTTACCCAAAAATTACTCGTGCTTAACTCACAATTACCAGAACAGGCAGGATGTTGAGGAGCGAAAAAACACGAAAACATGGCACATTTTCCTTTGGCAGGATGAAAAGATGCGTTAAAGTCGCCCCGCGGGACACAGTACTTGCGTTGACATTACGTGTCAATGCTGGGCGAACAAGGCGAGCGAGGCGAAAAACAACTGTCAGGGTGGGCGGCACAAAGAAAATAAAAATAAATAATAACAAAGGACATTAATCATGACAACGACAAGGCAGGGGCTTTTCCAGGGGCGGGGGCCGGGGCGGGGTGAAAATGGCAGGGCCAATGGCAAAGCAAACATGATGCAAGTGTGCCACACAGCTCGTTAAAGGGCAGCATAACAAGTACACACGAGCGCCAGGACTCAGGACGCAGGACGCAGGACTCAGGACTCGAGCCTCGGCGCCTGCTTATGCATTACAGTCCTGCCTACTTGACTTGCTAAGCGTTTAATGCCATCGCACACATGCGCCGCACTAAGCAAGCTGAATGACAAACAAATAAAAAGCACCGAGGATCTGCATCCTTTCCTCTTCCCCCGTTTTTTTCCCACGGTTTAGTTGCAGCTGCAAAAGTTGTCGCTGCTTTGCAGCTTTATTAAGTGTAAATAAGCGGCGGCATTTCACAGCATCTCGGGTCCTGCAGCCGCATTCCTGTGAGTGGGGCATTCCTCTGAGCAGGACAAGCCGCACAGATGCAAAAATAGAGTGTTCTTTGCACGGAACTAGTAACTCGGAAGCTCAAAAGGATTTTTTCAGACCATATAAAACATGAGCAAAGGCTTTGTGTCTTAAAAGAACTTAATTTTCAAAGCATGAGTTCTTTATTCAAGCCTTTGGAGGATTGATATATGTTATTTTATATTATTTTATTTTAATATAATTTATTACTTGTTTTAAAAATACATTGATTAACTGAATTAATGTTTCAGATAAAAATGTATCTTGACAAAATAATATTTGGGATACAAATCAAATAGTTATGCCTAATTTAAAGTGCGAAGCTTAAGACACGACACGTGGTTCAAAATTTTGGCTCTGTGCAGGTTCCTTCAACATGTTGCTGCCACTGAGCCGTTTTTCATTTTCTCTCCAACGCCACCGACTCCTTGATTTATGCGAACTCATTTTATTCATAAATTTTAAACACGTTTGACGTCGCTGGTTGGTTTGGGGTCTCTGGAAATCGGTAGGATGAGCTCGTCCTCCGGAATGCCAACTGTCTGTGCCTTTTGCTGAGTGCGGGCGGTTCGTTGATTTATCTAGCCACATTTCTAAACAAATATTTTTGGCCCCTTTCCGGGCGACCGACGCCAGTGACCCAAACAAATTTGGCACGCAATTAGGCGGCCCATGGCTTTCTGTTTCTAGTCCACTCTGCTGAAACGAACGTCCAGCATAAATATAAAGTTTTTATGGCAGCCACTTTGACGCCTCACCCTTCGTCAGCCTGGCACTAATAAATTGAGTGCCACTTCTGACCAGGCCAAAAGCATAGTGCACAAAAAGATAAAGTGCCTGCGGGGAAGGGAGATCGAGTTCTGAATTGTGAGGCAACGGAAAATGTTTATTTGTTTACGGTTCATCCAACAAGGAACTGCCGGATGTCAACATTGTTCAAATATGTGTCAAGTACCTGTCGAAAAAGTTGTTTGCTTATCAGATAGGCAAGATCCGAAGGACTGTGAAAGGCATGTGAAATAGAAACCAAGAAAATACATTTTACGTGACTCCTCAAAGTATGCAATCAAAAATGACTGCTCATGCTTGAAGCTAAAGAATATTCAAGAGTTTTATGTGTTTCAGTTATTTGTGCTTTTAATTGCAAAGCATTTTTGGAGCCGTACTCTTGTATTTCATTTTATTTAAAGATTAAATTGAAAAAAAAAAGGTATAGAGAAAAATAATTATTCGAGGATAAGTACAGAGAACTCTTGTATATATTTAAAAGAAGTTGTTAGTGAAAATGCATTTTAAGACTAAAAGCTTGTCTTTCCATAATCTTATTATATTATATATATACTGCCACTTTTTAATCCCCTAAATGTACCAAGCAGAAACAAGACAATCCACAAATCGATTGCCGCAATAATTTAATAAAAATATTAAGCATAACAAATACTGACGGCTTATTGAATTTGCTTTATTCACAAAGACACTTGGGAACAAGAAACTTATCTTTAAATTTCAGCCACACAATTTCCCAGAGCTTTTCTCATTCATTATCTGCTGTCTGTGTGGATGACAAATTTGCCATCACTCTGTTTTCAATGGAATTCCTAACGAACTTGCTTGTCTCATTATCAAGACTCTGCTTTGGTCATCTGCATCGTGCAGTGCTCGAATTACACTTTGAAATGTGAGGAATGAGACAGGGACAGAGTTTCAATTTGAAATGAATAATAGTAGTGAGTAGCAGTATTTTGTTTCAATTTGAATTTACGTGCATGTTAAACATTGCGTGCAGGTATAATGTATTCTCCAAGCCCTGAATTGCACATCAATTTTGCATGTCATTCATGGGGTCCTTTGAATGTGAACTCTGCTTTTTCCATCTCCCTCGCTTTGGCTGCACTTTGTGTGCGATTTATTAGAAATTCCGTTTCCAAAGTGACCTGAAATGGACCGGCATTCTGGCAGGGCCAAACCGAAATGGAAACGAGCAGCAGTTTGGGCACACAATCGAATACGCATTTGGATCCGAGGCGAAATCAAAATTTCCAATATGACGACTGATTGCTGGCCCCGGGCATCCAGGTTGCCAGGCATCCTGTGATTCCCATCCTGCGGCTTACTGCTCACTGCGAGTCGGCAAATGCATCCTCAGCCCTCATTCTATATGGATTTATGCCAGGTTTGCTGGATCCAAACCAACTCAATGCCAGGCAAATCCCATGCAATTGGCTTTAAGAGCACACAAAATAGAATAAATCGAACTCGACTTACGAAGCGATCAAATTGATTTAATTAAATGCAAATAAGTTGTAGTCACCACTTTGCGCTCCAATGGATTTAATGTGCAATTACTTTTCCAATTTGCCATAAAAGAATACACACAAATCTTGATTGCTTATTACTTGGGCCACATTTTTCACCATTTCCCGGCCTACGTGCCCTTCATTTTCCTCTGGCTCTTTCTCGGCTCTTTGGTTTTCATTAATGTTTAGGCAGCTTTTAATTTGCGCCCATTAAATGGGCAGCGGGGCGGGCAAATCGAAGGAGGGGCTCTACTGATGGCACCCGAATACAGGATTCGCTCATGAATTTTCATTAATTTGCATTGTTTGTGCTGCTGTGTTGTGCATGAAAAATTCATTAGATTTTTTGCATAAATTATGGCCGGGCAAAGTACAGCGAAAGATAGGAAAGGGCCCAAAAAACAACTGGAAATTATTCCGCAAACTTTCACCGAAAACATTTGGCTGACAAAATCACCCAGTTTATCGGCGATGTGAAGGCAAACTTGGGTCAAATATTTGACGCCACAAAAGTTTCCACCTGACAGCCCCGAGAGACCAATTAAAGTTGTTCAACGCAGGACCCGAAAATGTCAAATTAAATATGACCTACTTTCTCGGTAGTTTATTAATTTAAATTGGCGGAATTGTGTGTTGTTTGAAATGGTGTTTTGCTTCCCACTAAACGGCTATAATGAGTTTATAGCGGTGAGATTTTGTAATAAAACAACAATATTGAAATACAAAAATGTATTGCAGAACTAAACATTTTAAATGTATTTTCCTTAGTTTAATAGTAGACGAACAGCGCTTTAAGCTAAAGTTTTTTACATTTAATTTAGTTCCAAAGCCATAAATTATTAAAGAATATTACAAATTATAAAATGAGTTTGCTAAGAAAATATACAAAATTAAATTCTGGGATCAGCAAGCCTAATTGTCGTCTGTTTAAATTCTTTAGAGAAATCACTGACTTTTGAATTGATTAAGCAGTTGACACTGGGATTCCTTTGGGGTTTCTGGTCTTCTGGACATAAAGGGGCTTTCACATTGTTGGCTATTTGACAGGACTTGACTTCTTCTGATTTAGCTGTCTGTTCACTTTCCTTGTTGGAAGGCTGGGACTTGCGAATGGGAGAAGGTACCAATCCTCCGGCCATCGTAATGCGACGCTGGATGCGAGTTGGGGGTTGTTCTGAGTATTTGGAAGGAGCCACAGAAGCTACTAGCTTAGTGTTGAGGTGTATGGAAAGCTCCAGTTCCCTGGCAGCAAGTTTTTCACGCTTTTCAATAGTTGCTGGGGAGGGTTTCGAGGTTTTCTTCTCATCACCAATAGATTCCAATTCAGATTCATCGCTGCTCTCCTCCGTTTCCTCATCGGATAAGGAGTCGGAGTCATCCTCGGATTCGGAATAGGAGTCCTCCTCGGAATCGCTATCGCTATCAGATTCAGTACCACTGTCCACTTCACTTTCATCGCTGCCCTCGATCTTGGCACTCAGGTATTCCTGCAGCAATTTGCGCTGATCCTTGATCGACATGCTCTGTTGTTTGGTCTTATCGAAAAGCTGATTGGCCAAATCATCCATGTTCGCAGGTGTGAAGTTATTTGCCTTATTGCTAGACCTCTTGGAACTCGATAGTTCCTTGGACATTGTGATATTTTTTGTTACTGAAATTTCGTTGTTGCACAGGTAATTTTTTGTTTCTATCAAAAAACTAGGTTCGTATTGGACGAGTGGCAGTTAGATACTGAGTGTGGTTTTTGGTTGAGAATCAACGAAGTTTTAGCCTTTTTAAAACCAGACTGCTTTGATTCAAAGAAACTTTTAAATAATAATGTACATAATTTTTAAATTAATTTTTTAATGTAGCTCCATTAATTGTGATTTGAGCAAACACGTAATGAAGAAATATTTGATTTCTGACCCTAATTTGTTTGGCCCACCGCCCGAATCAATTACAGTGGCGCCGCAAAGTATGCCACGCAGGTGGGGCAATTTATTTGTGCGGTCTCCGGTAGATAAATCAAATCATTAGCTCGGAGGTCACTCGAGCGAGGACAAGGGTCACAGGGGTGGCTGCATTAATGCCAAATTAGAGACGCCCAATGGAGCGTGATTACAGCAGGCCAAACATCGCAATAGGACACATAAATACACATTTGCCTGGGGTGAGTGTGTGTGTGTGAGTGTTTTTGTGCGGGGGCAAAACGCTTATTTGCGTATGCGTAGCACATAAAAATCCAGTTCTTATTAAATTTCCGCACGCCTACACATGTCCTATTCCTCGATGGAATGGGGATGGGGGCTTAACCCCCCAAGCCCAAACCTTAACCCATGCTGGCAGTTGGGAGCAGCTGTTGGGCCTTGTTCCCCGGCATTTGCTCAATGAATTTTGCATGTTCTTCGTATGTTTTTTACACTTGCCGCAGGCGATGAAACACTTCCACGACTTTGGTTTCCTATTTGTTTGCCTTTGGGAAATGGAAACGGGAAAGCATTGGCTTTTGTTCCACCTTCAAGGCGAGGGCGAAGTAAACAGTATTAACATTAAATTAACATTTATTTGCTTTTGCCAAAGGTTTCCCCCGCCCCTCCCCAGTGTCAAATAAATACATTTACATACATTACGCAACATATGAGGACTTTCGGTAGTTTTTTGCCCTAGTTACCATTAAAATTTCCTAATGGTCCGTTGCCAAGGGCGGGCGAATGAAAAGCCACAAAAAAGCGAACCCCGAAAATGGGAACTTCAAAAGGCAAGCCAAAACAAAGTGCCAACAAAGTAATTGCAGGGATTTGCCTTGCGGCCAACTCGAGGGGGGAAAATGAGTGGATGGGGGGGGGGGAACCTAGACCATTTCCCGGGTAAATATGTGGGGAAATAATACTCAAAGAGGCCGGGATCTCCCTACCGAAGGACTGGCAACCAGTTGCCTCGCCTTGTTTTCCTTACATTTCTTTTCCTTTTTTTCAATGTGCCAAAATGTATAAATGTAACTGCTGCGCATGGGTTGTCGTTTGAACAATTTTACGCATATTTGCACTCAAATACAACATATATATGCCCGGGTCGAGCCCAACGCCCAGATATTTACGATGGCACGTTAATTTTTATGACATTTCCTTGCCCCCTTCAAGCGAGTGCCGCCAGACAGCGATTCGGATTCCCATTATGGCAGGTTTATGATCGGGATATATATCTCGAAAGGGCACAAAAGTGCGGGCTAATAAACCTATTAAATTGGGTGATAAATGTTCGTGAGGAAGCTCCAAAAACCTGTACAAATTTCGATAAATATTTTGACATTAAATTCTTTAAATAAAGAGCTTATGGCTCCGCATAAAAATTCCTTTTAGTTTTGTTGTTCCCTTGGAGATTAGATTATATATTTTTTATAGTAATCGATAAAGGAATCATAAGCAAAAAAAATATTAAATCACTTTAGATAAAATAAAAAGCTATTTAAAGGATTTTTGTTGATTAAGATGGAAGAACCTGTACAACTATATGGGGTATTATAAAACAAATGAACATCCATTTAAACATTCACCATTTCATTAGCAAATTATACATTTTCCCCTATTATGCCAATAAATTTAAGCTTGTCTGGATTTAATTTTCATTTTGTATCTTCTGACCCAATTTGTATTCCTTACTCAGCACCACGTATTCGAGGCCATCAGTTATGGCTCCCATTTCATTGTTATATTTTTTTGTTATTCTATATTTTTATATGCCTGCATCTTAACGATGATTACGGTTATTATTCATTAGCCACGCTTTTGTCAGTTTCCCAGCTGCTCGTTTCCCTCGCTGCCCTTGATTATCTGCAATTTTTCCTGCCAATCGGGAGCTGGAAAAAGGGGAGTGTCTGGCCATGGTTCATTGCCCATTCAATATCTTTTTTTCCGCTCGATTGCTTATCTCTGGGAGGAATACAACGGGCCAGGACCTCCGCCCCTGACCTCCGCCCCTGACCCCCTTTGCATCTCCGAGATTGAAGCCCTGCAACGGGAAACTTCAGGTGGGCGGCATCTTGAGAGGGGGCGTAACTCTTGATGTGTGTGGGCCCGTTGTTTCCAGTTTTATCTCTTAATTACATCTTCATCTGGCCATTGAAAGCCTTCAGCTCGGAAAGTTTAATTAACTCGCCAGGACCTCGTATTATTGGCCAGTCTGGAGTATTGATGAGCGGCAGATGCGAGTGAGTGCTACGAACCGATACCGGCCATCAAGTGCAAAATGCCATTTTGTGTAACCACATAATTGAGTTGCCACTAAAACCTACTAAATATGACAGAATCGGGTGTGCCGGCCATGGCCGCAAATTCATTAATTTCAGGAATGCTTTAGAGAGCGCAGATAATGCTATCAAACAGCACACATGCCACACACAAACGTTTTTGTGTTTACCTATATTGCATTTTATTCTGCAGATTTTATGAATTTATAAAGACTGCTGAGAAACGAGCATTTTTATTAAATAAACCTTTTGAGTAATAATCCTGCTTTGTTTTGTGATAAAATTGGAAATATTCGTGAAATCTTGACAAGTAAACTACCTTGGTACTTTACTTGTATCACTTTTTGTTTAAAAATATTTATCTATAATCTTTCTCTTTGATTTATCTTTAGCCAATTTTATTAAAAACTACAAGTTGCAGTGCAAAGACCAGAC
Source organism: Drosophila fuyamai (assembly GCA_018153365.1). Taxonomy (NCBI): domain Eukaryota; kingdom Metazoa; phylum Arthropoda; class Insecta; order Diptera; family Drosophilidae; genus Drosophila; species Drosophila fuyamai. The sequence continues at coordinate 1,702,705 of JAECXW010000878.1, forward strand.
AACGAGTAAGCCGCAAGCATTGTACTTTCAATTTCTGTCTCAATTTTCGGCAACCAATTTCGAGCCAAAATCTCTAATCTCCGTCAGCCCAACTGTTTTCCACTTAGCACGACTTAATCCCCCGAACGGAAACTCAAACTGAAAAGTGGAATAAGTCCTCCGCTTCTGCGGTGGCTGCCACAATGGCAAATGAGGGGAAAACGCACCAACATGCAGCAGTAACTGCCCCATTCACATGCACTATACCGTGTGGCACAAAGTGCGTTGTGGGCCTGTCGGCAGTAATTGCGGCGCTTAAAACGACAGACGAGTTTAGGGCTTAGCTGCAGATGCCACTGCATTTTCAGTGCCATTTTCGCTTCCCCCCCATTTGCCACCCAAAAAACAGGGAAAATAACTCGTAGAAAGTTCGCATCCAGTCGAGCGCAAGGATATCTCCTTCATCGAGAGCCTTGTCTTCAAGGCTCAAGGCATTCCTTTCGCCTCACTGCTCTGATACTCGATTATGTCGGCAATATGTTTACGTTAACAAAGCCCCCACCCAGCAGACACCAATTTGTTCCAAATGACTTGAGCGTGGCGCAAATTAAGTGCATTTTCATTAGTTGCAAGTTGTTTGCCATCGCCAGGCACCCGGACCATTTGAGAAATTAAATTGCCGCCGGAGAGTCAGGGAGTCGGAATGGGAAGCGCTTGAAGTTTCCGCTCGGCAATTATTTTTCCAGCTCCCTCCGACACTCATTTCTGGGGGCTGCCAAAGGGAAACCATCCAACTATTAGTGGACACCACTCCACGCAGTCATCCAACCTTTATGAATTTCGGCCATGTGCAAAGTTATTTGCCAAAAAAAAAACAAAAAAAAACTAGTAACCTTGCTCCACTTTAAACTGGATGACGAAGGGATCAGCAAAATATTTGTGGAATGGAGAGCAGAACCTGAAATCCCGACAGCCACAGGACGTCAGCAGGAGATTTTTCGGTTTGAGCCTAGGGAAAGAAGAATGCATTCGTATTTCCACCTGTCGAAAAATTTCTCTAGTCATGTTTTTTCACCATAGTCCCTTGACCAGTAACTTTTCAGCAAGAAAAGTTTTACAGCACAGAAAGGTGATGGGAAAAATGTATCTTTGAATTTAAGAACTGCTTTAAAGTTTCCAATTTCGCTCAGAACTTTTAATAAGTACATTCAATTTGCCAACCAATAATTCCGCTTTGCATAGCATATAAAAAGCAATTTGCATGGCTCTTTTCAAATTGCACCACTAATTCAATAGAGAGTAGGAAAAATGGGAATAATTCGAGCCTTACTACTGGGATCAGTAAACCACTGCTATGTATTTGCCTTACTATATATGTATATCGCATATAACCATCTATATGGCTTTGAACAAGTGCGGTTTGTGTGCCCAATCAACCGCAGAGCATGATGTAAAGCGGCAGCCAGAGGTTCACCGCATTCCATTTGGCCGAAAATAGAGAGACCACCGTGGCGTATACGCAATACGCAGCAAGTTTTCCTTGTTTCTACATGGAAATTGCATTAGTACAGCCTCCATTTGAACAGTTCTCAATGCGAGGCTTTCCATGGCGACGGCCAACTAATTAATAATGCATTCGCAGCTGATTTGAAAATGTGAAAATGCGCGAAAAATGTAAAATCCAATTTCGAACCTATGCAAAAAAGGGGGCCAAGATGACTTTTGCATTTGGCCTGGATTTCGCTTTGCTTTAGATTGAACTGAATTGAAATTGAAACTGCGCAAAATATGAAAACTATCTGCCGTTGCAGAAAGCTCTTCAGTACGAGTGCAAATATTTGTTGTTCGAGTGAAATGAATAAATGCATAAACCAGGCGGGCAAAGTTGGCTGGGCGTGGCCCATGCCCAACTTGTTGTCGGCTTAATGAAGTTGTTTTTTCACCCGTTTGCCGAGCTGCTCCGCTTGGTTGGCTGCCAAAGGTCAATGTGTTGGACTGCGGCATGCAACAGGGAGCTCTCCAGAGGCTGTCATGTGTCCTGGCTGCTCCTCCTCATCCAGCTGCTGTTAATTAAATTTTATTGTGCAGCCATCAAAAGTTGCCACCATGAAATATGGCAACCAAGGAGCGCAGAAACAGGAGCATCATCTGCCGCTAATGATGATGTTGCTTGTTGCCCGTCGCTCGTTGCTTGTTGCTAATTTACACACACACACACAATGCACAACAATGTGGGGAGCAGTCGACTGCACAGCCAGGACATTTATCTGTTTGTGTATCTGCAGCAGGACAAGGGTGTGTGTGCACCTGCATCAGCAATCAATAAATCCCAGGACCCAGCTCCTGTTGATTCTTGCGCAAGCCTGTGCATAAATGCATGGGCGGAGCTCCCTGGTTAACTTTGCATGTGGGCCGTGCCACGAAAGCTGCACAGCCACATGGCCAACAAAAGCAGCAACTAGTTGTCGCCATGGCAGCACCGCAGCTCTGATGCCAGGATATGAGCTGTGAGTCCTGCAGCCACCCCACTCACATCCTTGGCAGCTGATGCCCCCATGCAACATGTAACATGGCCATGAATGCGAAGCGAACTTGGATAGAGATGAACACGATAAGCTGCAAAATGGTTGGCTCAAACTCGGGCTTAAATTGCGGGGACCGAGACGAGACTGACAGCTTTCGGGGGCCAATTTACGCTCGCTATGAAATAATTACGAAAACTTGATTTTCCCAAATGCCAGCTAAATAGAAAGCATAACGTCAGCCAGATTATGACATGGAAATCCTGGGGAAAATTTCTCGGAAATGCTGATTTTCAGCTTAAAAGAGATGCATTTCATGGAAATAATAAACATATAATTTATTTAATCGCTTTTAAACAAGTCCACCAGTAGTCATTGTCAAAAATTTATCAGCCCAAATAATTTGTCAGCAAAAATAAACAAATATTTGACAATGTCAATAATGTTTTGCAAAAATATTTTCATCGAATGCCAAAATAAATTCATTTTAAATATTCATAAGCAATAAATGTTTTGTTTGATCGAATGTGCGAATACATTTTGAATATTTTAACAGCCAAAAAAATAGTTGAAACGCGCAAAAGAATACTTATTTAGAAATAGAAAAGCAGCAAAGTGTGAGAACTGTTGAAAAATGTATACATTTTTTGACATTTTTGTGAGAGAGATAAATAAAGTCATATCTGCATTTTAGTTTTTCAGCAGTTTGTTAAAAACTTGTTGGAGTTTCACAGAAAAACATGCAGAAAAAAAGACTTAATCGAATTCCAGACTTCTGATAATCCATACCTGTGATTCTCATATCTGCAAGTGAGTTTCATTCACACACAACTGAAATCATTTCGACCCGTAATTGGCCCAAACCATATTCCGCACCAATCGAACCCTGTTGCACATGCAACACGATAGTTGCGCCTGCCAACAACTGTAACTCGTTTAGCCAGCTTTTTGGGTCGATTCCGGCCGTAGAGGCCATTTCCTGGCCCAAACGTGTAGCTGAAATGCAGCAGCGGCTGTTGCAGCCCGGATTCCTCGCCTGGCCAATTGGATTATGCACGATGCGGGCTAAACTAGTTAAAAACATATTTGCACAGCTCCCAGACCTCTGGACATGGACATGGACATGGACATGGACATGGACATGGGCCACCTCGTCGTCCGGGGAGCGGAGTTAAAAGCCATGTGGCCATGTTGCCAAGTTGCTGTGTGGTGCGTTCGGTTTGCTGCGTCCAAGTTTTAATTAAACGGGTTTATGTTTTCGCCGCAACACACAAAAAGTTAGCACGAGAGGCGTGTTCACTCGCATGGGAAATCTAAAGACACCAGGGATTAATAATGCGCCTTTGCTATGCTTTTTATGGGTTTCGACTAATCTTGGACCAGTAAATTATAGATATTTCGATAGGTTCTACTTATGTATGCAAATTATATATACAACATTCGATTGGACAACAGCAAATTGATTATAAAACTTAAAAAAATGTTTTTATTTCCAATATCCCCCTAAAACCAATCACAAGTAGATTTTTGAACACAAATAAATTTGTTATTAAAACTATCATTGAACAAAGGGTAATCTTCAAGTCTGCTAATAAATGATTTTCAGGAATATATATATATATACATATATGTATATATATATTTTGATCTGCCACTCTGCATCCACTTTCCGTCTTGATTGTATGTATCTTTAAATATGGAAGGACACTTTTCAAAGGACACTCACCAACATTGCCCTCCGCTTGCACAAGATCTCCATGCGTGGCGAGCAGCAGGATCAGCAGGAGGACTCCGAATTGCAGTAGCTTGGCAGGACGACTCAGGGCGTCCAGGCTGCAGCAGAGTAGGCCGCCGCCCCCCGCCCCGCAGCCGCGCACCTCGCGCCGTCGAGCGCCCTCGCTGATCAGAAGGCGACCGCGGGCGGGCAGCGTGGGCGGCAACCTCCGCTGGTGATGCAGTAGCTCGTGCTGGCGCGGATGTCTCTGGTGCTGCTGCCGCACCTGCTCCTGCTGCTCCCGATCCCACTGATCCCGCTCCCGCTCCCGCTGATCCCGCTTCTCCTGCTGCTGGTGACTGAATGGAGGTCGCTGACTAGACCAGGACTGCTGGCATGCTCCCGCCGCTGACTCCTGGCCCTTGGCTGCTCGTCGTGCTCGCTGGTGCTTGGGCTCTTCAGTTGTGGTGCATGGATCTTGCTGCCGTTGTTGTACATTGCTTGCCATGATAATCGGCACACCTGGTGAAAGGCAATAGTTAATTAGCACACGAAAATAAAGGAATTACATCCTAGCCCGAAGGTGGTATTAAATTAAATGCTTAGAAAGGAAAATCCCCCTCATACTGATGCGAAATGCAATGGTTAAACAGATAAATCTGTTGCTTAAGCCATTATGATATGCTTATAATTACACCCGGTAATAAAAACCAGAATTTGTATCCAGCTTGTACACTTTTTTCAGCCTTTTTAATATAACTTTCATATTTTTTTAACCTTTAACGCATTTAATTAATTTTTTTTCTGCCAGCTAAGTTTCTTCACAGAAATTTGTAAATAAAAAAGCGGATAATGCTTCTTAACACTTCCGTTATGGATATTTTATTGCCAATTAGCACGAAAAAACTAATAAATTATAAATACAATGTAAAAGTATTCACATGCATTGGTTTTTAATTAGCTCCGCGAACAATACCCATTATTACCTTGAAAAAATAGCTTCAAGCTTTTTTTAGTAACTCTGCCTACAAGTTACATTAATATGTTAATTGAAAGGCTCTTGTTAAACTATATTTAAGCTACACAGCGTGTTTTCCATTCCATGAACATTGTTTTTAATAAGTTCCCAATTTTAATTAGCCAAACAGTGCACGAAGCGCGCATTTCCAGCGCCAACATCTCCCAGTAAATCCTCGCAAGCAATTTATGCAGGAATTTGAACTAATAACCCGGAGCTGCTACTCAAAATGGGTGGAGCAGCCAAGTACAGCCAAAGTATCTGGGTGGCTCCTTATTGTTGCCACCGGAAATTAGCAATGTATATTCGAGGGGCGCTGCCTCTTGAGGGAAATTGCATTTTATTGTGCCAGGGACAACTTTTCGCTTTTCCGGCATTTCCATATTTCATATTTTCACACAATGCGCACAAAGGAAAATTCGGGGAGCAGGTGGGAAATGGGGCAGTTGTGGGTGGTGGATGGTGGCTGGTGGCTTGGAGTGGAATCTCTGTTGTTCGAGCACATTTGTCGCGCTGCATTTTCCGGTCTTTTTAGCTGCTCCTCTTTTGTGCGGGTTTACTTTTGCCTCCGGTGACTCCTGCTGCCGAATGCTTAGCGAGTATTTCTTGCTCTTTATATGGTAATAAATGTCAGACGTTGGTTAGCCAGCTGGGGAAATTGATTTTCCTTGCCGCAGTGATGGGCAGGTTCTGGTTTCCCCGTCTGGGTCATTTGGCGATAACCGCGTTAGCCTCGCTCAAGGTTGACATATTTCGGATGGGGGTGAGGGCAAAGTTCATTTCATCCTGCGACCGCCTACGAAATGGGATTCCAGCTCATCACCAGCACCGCAAATATGTGGCAGATTAAGCCCACAAGAAGAAAGAAACGTCAAATTATCGGGCAAAACAAGATACCAAATGAAATGGCCTGTCAACTAACAGCAAATTGGAAGGCACATGTGTCCTCCATGAAAACTACAGGCCTCGTTTATAAAGCAAGTCCCTTTTAAATTACTAGAAACATCAATCATTATAGACTCAATCTACTATAAAATCAAGTTTCTTTTTGATTACTTCCTGGAAAACAAGCTGACTCATTATTTTAAAACAATATGAAGTGCAAACAACTAATCAATAAAGTAAAGAAACAAAGATTCCGTCTTATTACGAGCCAGTCTCTCGAGCCATGTCTGCTGACTCACTTATAGTAATAAAATTAAGCCAACAAGCATCCATCAGCTTAGAAATTCATTAGCAGGAATGGGGGAAATTTATACAAGCAGAATATAAACGTCTTGGCTAACATCTCGATTACGGAAACATCTTTGGTTGTTACATGTCTGGGACATGGTAATATGATTTCAATCATTTCTCGAAACTTGCATGATTAATGAATAACAGATTTCTGTCCTCCAGCCGCCGGCAGCTTCTAATGTACCTTATTGGCCGGGCAGAAGTCTTGCGAATGATGTCTCCTTGGCCTCGAGGTCGGGTTCATTTTTCATGCACAGGCCGTGCAAAAACTAAACTACAAAGCCAAGACTAAGCCCCCGATAACTTGGATGGCCCAGATGACACCGCAGCATATGGGCCGGGATAATTAATCATGGGACGAACGTGCCAGGGCAGCCAAAAAGTTTGCACCCCATCTCTGGGATGCCAACGGAAAGCCCAACTGAACCAATCCACATTGAATCGAATCGAGCAGAAAGTTAAAGGCCGAGCTCTTTACGAGCCCGATGCAGAGTGGCAAAAGGGAATATCTGATTAGTTGGCCTTTTGAATTCAATTAAGGTGACAAAACAGACCTTGTGGTGGCAGCCAGATGCACCATCCTTGGCCTCCTGCCCTCCACGTCCTGCTGCTTCTCCTTCTCCTGCTGAATAATTTATGCAACTCAATTAGGCGTTGACCTGGCGATAAAGTTTAATAATTGCAGGCGGTGGCGCGCCCTTCTTTTGCTCGCACTTTAATTAAAAGAACCGAGCAATTAAAAACGCATCATCAGGCAGAACACAACGAAGGGCAGAAATGAAAAAACTTGGGGTGGTTCGACAAATAAAATCCGACTAGCAAATACCTGGTATTGAATTTAAATCTCTTAATAAAATCGTATGCGTCATAACTCATACATGTATGATAATATCAGCCATTGTTATGTCATTTTGTTTTGGTACTTTCATAAAAAGTATACAAATATTTAAAGCAGCAGGTTTTTTAAGAAATTCCTCCCCCAAAAACCCAGTCAAATTATGGTCTGATTTTTAAAATGTACAAAAACCAATGCAGAATGGGGCAAAAACAGGCTCACAATGCCAATATACCTTTGGACTCAGCGAAAAAAAAGTGAAATCGCAATGTAAATGTAATTTCCGGAGTGAGCAGGGTGTGCTAATGGGGCGTGGCACTTTTTTAATATAGTTAACAGCAAACCGTTGTGCTTTACATACAAACAGGGGCACAGGACTTGTATGTCCTGGGGAAATCCGGAGCCGAAAAGCCGCAGAAAGAACCACTGGAACCGCGTTTGCTCCACGCGAACCGTGTTTTTGCGGCTCCTCCAGTTTAACCGCCGACAAACCGCGACCACGACTGCAATTAAAATGGAGCAGAGCAGCAGCTCCAGATGCGCCTTTGTGCTCGCCGCTTCCTGCTCCTCCGCCATTCCCATCGCACTTCCGGTCCTCCACTTTTCCCGCGGCGACACGCGACTTGTTTGCACATTCAAATATTCCCCGGCCAAAAGCCACTGCACTTTTCCTTTCCTCGGCACTTTTCAATTGGCTTTGTCAGCCGAAATATTGCTGCGACTGGCACGTCTCAGCCATGGATTCACAATCGTCAATTTGAATTGAATTTGTTTGGCGCTGCCGCAAAACTTTTATAGCCCCCCCGAAAAGTGCAAATTTCGCAAACAGATGCCATTTTCGATTTGAGAAATAGCAGTCACTTTCCATTTGAAAAATAACGGCTATTTGTCAGCGCAGAGCTGCTAAGTTTTGTAATCCGTTTCCGTTTTGCTCCAAAATATATCGATATCGATAGATTTGGGAAACTCAAAGGTCTGCTTGCACGTTCACGTTTGCTTTTCCAGCAGTTGTGTTTGACTGCCTCGAAAGCAATTCGTTTCAGCCTTTGACTTTCAGTAGCCACTCATTGCATTATGAACTTTGTGAAAGCAGCAATTTATGTTGTTTATTACGCTTCGTAAGCAGCAGCAGCATGGAAAAAATTAAATTGTTCGCAAAGAGCTCTTGAGCGCGGACAACAAAAATACTGTTGAAGGATGAAAAAATACTCAAGGGGATTCCTAGGTGAAAGTATTGTATTTTAAGGAAGTAAAAAATATTTAAAATTCTTCATCTAATTCTTAGATAGAAGAAGGTTTAAATATTTGCATAATCTGCAATCTAAGGAAATGTTTTTAAACAGAGAAGCAAATAGAGAGATTTTGGGAAGAGTTTGCATAAAAAAAGGGGAGTCTCATTGCAAGAAACTTAATTTTTAAATGCTGCTTGTCCATTACATCATTTAAAAGCAGTACATTCGTTAGACTCTAGCACTCCGAAAATATATTAAAACACTCCGAAAATGTATTTGGTACTATCGATAGTAGTTTGACAGCTCTAGTGGAGCGCCCCAATCTGTCAAACGAAAAAGCAGCGTTACGCAACACTGTCAAAGTTGCTCGAACCTTCTGTCTTTTGTGCTAAACCGCATCACGTGCGTCAGAATTGCTTGGAAATCATTCAAAAAACTTGTGTTGCGCAAATCTCACGTTTATATTTTATCCTTGACGATGGGCAAGAAGCAAAAGCTGAAGAGGGCCGCCCAAATGGCAGTCGCCGCGAGTGCCTCGGCCGCAAAAGTGCAGGAGGAGATCAAGGCCATGGACCACAAGGTGGCCGCCAAAGGAGCAGGTGCGAAGGAAGGTCCTGCCGCAGGAGGAGGAAGACCTGGCAGCAGTGCCAGGAAGGAGCCCAACAAAATGGACCCTAAATATCGCAAGAACCTCAAGAAACTGATGAGCCTGGCCCAAAAGCTGCCGGCCAATCTGCTGACCCCCAAGAAATCCCAGGAAGCCGCATCCACCGCCGAAGATTCCAATGGCAGTGGTGACACCACGGACAGCGACGACGAAGAGGCCCCCAATCTGGTGGAACTGAGCCTGAAGGACAAGCTGGGGGAATTCAGTTCGCTGGGCCAACTGGCCCTGCGATCCAGCGATTCTGCCAAGCAGTCACGCGGCGAAAAGAAGGCCCGCCGCATCCTCATGAAGCTCGACCTCAAGCCCATCGAGAACGTGGTCCGGGTGACCATGAAAAAGAACAAGAACATCCTGTTGTGCATCAACAAGCCCGAAGTGTACAAGGTTCCGCACTCGGAGACGATCATCTGCTTCGGTGAGATCCGCGTGGAGGACCTCACCAACGCCGCCGCCTCGCAGGCAGTTGCCAAGGCCGCCGAGCGTTATTGCAAGCCAACTCCAGGCACTGGCGAGGATGCCAAGAACAAGGAGGCAGCCGCTGCGGAGGCACCCGCCGTCGACGAAGGTGACGAGGAGGAGGTGGACGAGGAGGCCGCCAAGGCCCTCGACGAGAAGGACATCGAACTGGTGCAGATGCAGGCCGTCTGCACGCGCAAGAGGGCCATCAAGGCGCTGCTGAAGAACGACAACGATGTGGTCAACGCCATCATGGCCCTAACTGTGGGTTAGCCCTGTCACTCAAGTATTTATGCAACTTGTCAACCAAATTTCAAATACACCAATTGCACTATGTAATTCTTGAAATACAAAACTTACTATTTTGTTTACCTATGTTTGCTGTGGACTAAGTCCTTCAAAAGGTTAATTGAAATATTTGTAAACCAAATTTCAAATTTCTTACTTAACTTAATGAAGTACAAGAACAATAATTCTATTTTCTCCAATAAAGTACCCTTAGAGGGAATCCTTTTACAAAAACAAGAATAGGAATATTTATTTCTTCAAATTATGGTGACAAATCTCCATTTCATCCGACAATAATGTTTCGATAAACGGACATTTCCCAGGAAAGTTACTGTTGCACATTTCCTATTCGATTTTAGTTTCATTGGAGTTTGGTACTTTATTGCTTTATTGAATTTGGAAAAATAAATCAAGTCAAATCCTTTTGAAGGAGAAATACCGACAACCCACTTGTTTAACAGGCACGACAATTTCCGGTGAGCGGAACATATCGCTTGTAAACTTCGATTGGCATATTAATATTGCCAGTGGGTTTTTATTTACATTCAAAGAAACGAGACTTGTTTGCGAGGAAACGCATTTCCTTTTTTTGAGCATTTTCCGGAAGCGGATGTAAAGCTTTGCTTGCAGACATTTTGAATATTCAGAAACAGACCTTTTCCTTTAAACAGCTCATAATGTGCACATCTTTAATGTTTCTGCTCTAATGAATTGACATTTTCCCATTTTAATTTTGACACAGTGAAAGAAGTGGAATTTTTTACTAAAGGGAAATTCGGATATGCGAAGCTGGACTGTTTTCTTTTTTTACGCTTCCATCAGCGCTGGACCTAGCCAATTTTCCTTTCAGCTTCTGTCATTCTTGGCCATTTTCTTTTGTGGCGAAAATTTAATAGCTTCTTTCTTTGCACCGCTGACGCTGCACTTTTGTTTATTCTTCACTTAGTTTCAGCCGTTTGGCAAAGTCCCGCAGTACTCAACTTGGATTTTTTGTTAGCAAATTTTTTGACGACGCCAGGATTGCGTTGCCACTTTTTCCTTGAAGGGAGCGGACAGGTGATGTGGCTGCTGGTGACGTGGCTTCATAGGACCTGCTCCGCGGGAACTCGCTCAATTAAAATGGCTTGACTTTTTCCAGAGCAGACAACAATGGGCGAAGCCACTTAATAAATAGCTGGCTCCAACTTAATTTCATTTAATTTGCAGCTGTCGTCAGCAGCCGTAAAAAAGGCTTTAGTTTTGCATTGTGGGCGCTCAGCAGTCCGTGTGGCTGGGCACGTGCTCGCTTTTCCACCGGAAAAGTGGAAATGGAAACTTTGTATGTACGCCCTTGCCATTTTCGTAGTGCCAGTGAAAAATGCTCGCGCGTGTCGGCTTCGAGTGGAATTTTCCTCGCCGGAAATTGATTAACTTGGTTTGCCTTTAATCAGTGGAATTGGAGATGCTGCCGAAATACAAATCAGTTGACAGTCGGCAGGCAGACAGCTGGGCACCGCAATTTACTGTCCAATTCAAATGGTACTTTGAAGCACTTTCCGCCCGGAGTCCGGCTATTTCATCTCCTTCCTGACCAAATCCCGGAAACTGCGGCAACAAATCCGAAAGTTGTAAAATGCCTAATAGCCCTCACTTAAGTCTAGAATTCATCAGCTACAAAAGCCGACTACACAAGAAATACAACTTTATTAAGTCATTTCTTGTTGGGAAATTCTTAGTTGAAATAAAACATTTGGATTCCTAAATATTAAAGTCTAAACCAATTGAAAACTGAGTTTACTGCATGGAAGTGCTGTTTCATCAAGATTTTAAGAATTCATAGAACTCATTATAATAATTGATTATAGTATTTATTTAAATGCCTAAATAACTTAGTTTTCAGAAGTCCAAGATATTTTAAAAGCTATTGACAAAGCCCTTACAATTTAGAACATTTCTTTTTGTGTAGGCTTAAAGACTTCCTTTATCTGAATGCCACCTTCTGTTCCTGTTTTACAAGAATTTTCTTTGGCATAAAATGCTCAAGGCTTCCCCGGCCTTTTCTTGGCCCTTATAAACTTTCTCTTTTGGTTTTGCGGCCAACGTTTGGCCTACTGTCCTGTTCGCTTGAGAAGTTTCCATTTTCGTGGCTTTTTATTCACTTTCAAGTTGATTTGGGTTTCACATTTCGGTGCGCATTTCTTGACCAAAATCTGCAAGATTTGTCTTTGGCTTTATCCTTCTGCCTGGCCGCATCCGTCTGGGCATGTTAGCCTCCTCCAGCTGTGACTAAGACTGGGATCCCCACTCAGAGTCCTTCCTTTGCCCCACTGGCACAGTTCATCACTTTGCGTGGGGATGCCATATACTGCTGAGCTAATCATGACGCCGATGATGTGGAATTCCCCTGCCTGGACCGACTTTTCCACAGCCATTTCCATTCCGTTGGGTTAAATGTCGAGTGTCGAATGGCGCGTTGCCTTTGGCTGCTCGAAGTGTTTGCCAGCTTTTTGCCATGTGATTTGCCGCCTGTGTTTGGCTTCGGATGGCCAAAAGTGGGTTCAAGAGGCTACGCAGGTGTGTTTGCCAGCACTTTAGAGCTCTTCGGGGCTCCTTGGGGCTCTATTATTGTGAATATCGAGCACCTGGGCGCCCCGTGAACGGTGTACAGTGAAGAGTCAACAGAGAAAAGCGCGTAAGGGAAAGCCAACTTCCTGGCGTGTGATTTAAGGCCTCGACAGGCTCGCATTTCCCGGCCTTTGTGTAATCGATGCACGGAGCCCGGCTAAAGGATAACAAATCGCTTTCATCCTGGCTTCGCTTCCTGCCCGAGCACAATGTGCACAACTCGCCATCTCCATCTCTAAATACACAATTCATAATTCCTTTTCTGGCCAGCACAGCGTGAAAGGGATTTCCGCCGCCTCTTCAAAAAAAGGACCCTCCGCCCAAAAAGCAATTAGATAAACTTGCCAGCTGGATTCGGCAATTGAAAGTGGGCGAAAGTGGGGAATTTCGGGGCCAGTTGAGAGTGGCAGGACAATTACGAAAGCGAAAGGATTGAATAATTCAGCAATTTGGACGGGTTAGGCGAATCAGCGTGGAATTATTCTCCTAAGTGGCATGAATTATGACTTAATTCGCTAAAACACTGATTGTTACGGGTCTCAAAGGAATATACATATTTAGCTTGTTCAGCAAAAAGTAAAGAAGGGAATTTATTAAATATTCGTGAGACAATATTATTAAACCCCTTGAAATCGTTTTACTTACTTCATTGAATCTTTACTGGGAAACAGAGTCGATTTCATATATTCCTTTATAATCCCATTTAAATTGCTTTTCTAAATTGTGATTGCTCTACACATATCACACATCCATCTTTATTGTTTTAGCTGTTTTTGTCTGGATTTAATTGTTGCAAACATCTAAACCGTTTTGGGTCCAGGTATACAGCATCAGATAAGTTGTTTCAGAAGTTTTATTGTCCTATTTGGCATGTAAGGCAAATTACTTTTCCTTTCCCAAATTGTTTTCCATTTCAACCCGAAAACTTTTACCATTTTACAGTCTACCTCTTGCCCCTTTTTGCAGCCGAATTTCAGCATCGCAGCAATTATAAGCTGCCTAGGGAATATTCTGGGAATTTGGCAAAATAGAGTGCTGAGGGTTCGCTAGAAAACCGAGTTCTTCGGAACCCTCGTTATGGAAAGCTGCTTATGTTTCAGTAAAAACGCTCGTTTTTCCCCTGAATTTTCCTGCATGCAGAAGCATCTCGCAGTTAATAAGCATTTCCGTTTGCTGGAATTTATGTGCCATATTTTATTCAGATTGCGCTTCATAAATGCAGCTGGTGAAAGGAGAGCAAAGGCCACGGATAATGAACCAGCCAGCACTCGGGGTAGAGAATTTTCAGCGAACTGATAATGTTGTTAAAGTGCATATGAGGGTGGGGCCTCTGATTGTGGGCGGGGAAAACCGGGGCTGCGAAATCAATTTCGGGGAAAACAAATTGCGCAGCTCAGTGGAAACAATACTGTCGCATTTTCTGCCTTTATGAAGTACATTTTCCGAGTTTGTGTGCTTATCTACCCTTTTAATGGGGACTATCTGATAGCAGCCTTTTCCACTTTTGATAAATAATGTTTTCCTAATTAACTGACTTTTTATCACAATCCCCGACACCTGATATAAAAACTCGCTTCCTTTTGGCCAAACAATTTCGTAATAATTTGTGAAAATCCAATGATTTTACGGCAATTGTCACGAAAATAAGCGAACAATACGCAACGAGATTCATTTGCATTTTATAATTGAATTTATGTAACCAATATGCCTGTCTTCCCTCGAATGAAATCACTCTGAACTGCGTTCGATTTCATTTCTGCCCGAGTGGATAGTGAATGCCATTGCCTACTTCTTTGGGCACTTTTCTGCCCCAGATCGGCTTTATTTATTTGCCTTGTCCACTACCTGTCGGATATATTTAAACGCTTTTAATTGAAAGCGTACGAGCTGCGCCATTTAACTGACGTTCAAAGTAATGTTTACTCGGGCAAAGAACATCAAATATCAATTTAATTTCGCTTCGCTAAATTGATATATGGGATTGCATCAATTTCAATAAAGGCTTAAAATTCAGTGCAATGTCATCTAACTAAAGAATTGTGGAAATTGTCTGTATAGGGAAAGAACCATGACTTAAATAAGAATCTTATGTATTAAATATTGTATTTCAGAATATTTACTACGAAAGTAATGTGTTTTTTATTTATATATAAACACTCTAACTTATTGTAAATCAAATGTTAATATTGTAGTTAGAAGTCATAATCGCTTTACGCTTTGCATTTAAATTATTAGCTTATACTAACATTTTTTATATTTTAAATCAAATTGGAAGACTCAGGCCTTATTCATTCTTAACCAAATTTTAAGATATATATTACGTATACGCTATGTATTAAGTATACTCTATATATTAAGTATACGCCACGGGGAGAGCAAAACTATGAAGAATTCGAAACATTTTATAAAATTCAACAGGCATCTAAATTTAATAAAAGTTGTCTTGGCTTGAAATCACAGCTTCAGCTGTTTAAATAACTAAAGTTAAAATTTGAATTATTTTTGTTTGTCTTTTAAATCAGATTTGGCACAATTCATCGCAATTAATTAGATTTCTTTTCTGGTAAATAAATGTAAATCAAATAGCAGAACGATAACCATCATGCTAGCATGTAATTTACTTCCAGACCTGCATTTAGCTGAGCAAGTAAAAGTTGTGCTCCCAAATTGGACCCTCGTTCCCAGTCCCCCGACTCACCGCAAGAAGTGCCGACGGCTGGCATCGACGCTGGGTGCCATATGTTAGGCTTACACGCTTATCGCACCCAGACCAGGACGACAAAACGACGGCAGGAGCAGCTGCAGGACTCTACTTCGTCTTCGACTTTGGGGCACTGGCTGTGGCAACGGCAACGGCCACGGCAATGGCAATGGCATTGGCACTCGGTCCTCGGGCGATGAAGTAGCTGGCGCAGAACACTGGCTGGGACTCAACCGCCTACTTGTTGTAGGCGGGCACTTTTCTTATTTAACCGCTCAACACTTGGCCAGCGTTCGCTGCGCTCCGCTCCCCAGGTTGAACTGAACCCGCGGAGCGTTGCGAGCATCAGGTAGTGCACGGCGGCGGCGGCCGAGTGGAGCCGAGCGAAGCCGAGTGGAGCCGAGCCGAAGTCGCCTTCCAGCTGCCCTTCCAGCTGCCTGGGGAAGTGGGCGAAAGCTCGCAGCTTTCGCTGTTGCTTGGCCAGCTGCTGCCGCCCCCACCCCCTTTCCACTCTCCCATGGCTGCTCCTGTTGCGCTGGCAGCGCGACGCCCACGCAAAGAGCTTTTCCGCGCAAGCCACGAGCTTTCTCTGAAGGCGGCGCCTACGATTCAAAGGACTCGGTTTCATTTTCGGGATTCGGGGGCTGAGTTCGTAATCACCTCCCACCTCCCTCGCCTTCCTGCGGCGTTCGGTGGCCAAAAATAGCAACAGCGCGAAAGTTCCATTGCCTCCTACCACCATTTACATGGTACAGTAGAACATCTCTAAGTAAATATGAATTGTTCTGGAAAATTCTGTAACTATTCATGATCATTACTTTTCAAATACCTCTTCACTAGTCATCGGAAAAATAATAGTACCTAATAAAGAAATGGTGCAAAAGTTTTAATAACATCAGTTGCAACAATAATAATGTGGATTATTTAAGTTATTATCACATGTTAAATTACCATTAGGACATTTTTACAAGCTAGTTTTATATGCTAGTCAACTTTCAACAATTTGTCTATATTTTCTTAGGTTTTTACAACATTTTACCATAAAAGGTGCTACTGTGCCGTTCCTTTCATTTTCGTTTGGCAATGGTCTTCTCCACTTTTTTGTGTTTTTTATGCTACTTTCTGTCTGTTTAACAAAGTGCCAAGTCAGTTGTGGAGCTCAGCTCACGACCAACCGCAACTGCTGTGCCGAAATTGTGTCGAAAATTTTATAACTTTATATCCCTGCTTGGGCTATTTTTAGAAGTGGGTGTAGCCAGGGTTGCCATTGCCACCATTGATTTTCCCACTGTTTTCCTTTTTCCCCGCTTCTTCTTTTCCCCCGACCACTTTTTCCGGGCTTTTTCGTCTGTTGCCTGACGCAGCGCCTTTTATGAATGAACTTGGCTCACATAACCATTTGTTATAACTCCCAGTCGGAAAAATGAGGGGCGTTGCACCCTTCGCTGAAGACAGGAGTTGGGGGTGTGGTGTTAGGGAAACCCTAATAAACGCGTTTTCAATGTCACCAAAATGCTTGCAATCTCATTAGGTAAATGGATTGCCCTTGTCGTAGACGACATAGTCGAGTTTTTGCAATACAGACATTTGCCCATATGACGCCATTGTACCGCATCCTTCTTAGCCTGATGTCATGGATTTGTTTCTATGTTTGTGCAAGGATATTGTTTAACTGGGGCGCTGTGCTCGTTGGCGTATGGAATTATGATTAATATTTGTTCAGTTTAAAATTAATTGCGTTCAGCTATTGGCTCGACAGCCGTTACCAGTCCACCCACACCCACCGCCAATCCCGTCACTTTCTGAGCCATTTATAATCCCATAGACGAATGGCTGAGGTCAGGTTATCGGGGGGCTAACACGATCTGGCTTGGAATTGCACGGAGGTACGGTGAATGATTACACGGCACAAGGTTGGCCCGGCTAATTAAACGAGCTTACCTAATGTATTTAAATAAAAAAGCAGAGCTAATCTGTGTTTCCTTTGATGGGATTCCCCAGGCGCAGATGGGTCTCATTTGCAATTAAAAGGGATTTAAATATATTCCAATTGCTGACTTAATTTATGATATTATTTCATGGTATAAACCTAAGCCGAAAGGAGCACAATGATTATGTAGTTCGAATTCGTTTGAAATCAAGGAGGAGTCCTTTGTTTAAGAAAATAACATAGTACTTAATTTTGATGATAATACATTGTAGCTAGCTATTGAAAATCGTTTGATATTTTAAGTATTTCAATTGTTTTTCCTACAATTTAGTTGCCAGAAAAAGAATTGTAACACAAACATCCATCCCAGTACCCTTTTAAATTTTTGTATAAAAAAATGAATCCCCAGGACAACCTTTTTTTGTCCCTTAGTAAAGTTTAAGGTTCACTAAGTCCAATAGTTGTCAATCTTTTGAAAGATTCATAGTCAATTTTAATATTAAAATATCCCCTAAGAAGTGACGCACAAAATAAGCTGAAAAATTTAATATTCTGGGCAAAGTTAAGGCCAATTTAATTCACTTTCAGCCCACCATCAATCTTTGTTATGCCAACAGAACGGAAACTTGTTTGCTTATTTGTTCGGTCAGGCCAGCGTCAAAATATTTGTGCAATTGCTAGACTTTGTGTGTAGGGGACCATCAAAATATAATGCCATATTCATGCATGTTTAACTGCTGCGGCTTCTGGGTGAACCGTATCTGAATCTGTATCTGAATCTGTGTTGGTTTAGCATTAAAACTAAAGTGGCGTCGTAAGTTCTGCTTTTAGGATGGCATCCATATTTGTATCTGCGGCGTTTGAGCCGTGGCGTTTTTATGTTAGCCGTTATGAATGTCCATTTTATAGGCCGACTTGTTTATGTTTACGCGAAAATATTTTCGTTTCATTTTTAGTAGGGCCCCGTAAGCTGCCACGCCCCCTCCCCCCAGACAGCCCATGCTTCCGGTTGTTGACGCAGCTCTTAATCAACCAGCGGGCCTTTGTGTGACATTTATAGCCGAAGTCCGGCCCGGGCTAAATTTAACGCACTTGTGGCTGATGGTGGACCACGACCTCATCGCTTTCTCCCAGAGCGCTGCATATGCCAGCGGCCATGTCAACAGCATTCAATCAATCGCAATGAAGTCGACACAAAGCCCACGCCCAGCAGGTCCCCATTGTTGATGAATGAGTCGTCAGTGGCTCCTGCGCGTCCTGTTCGAGAATGACGACTATGGCAACGGCAGCTCAGATATCCGTGCTCGAAATACAATCGAGTCACATGTCCTGCCGCCTGACGACGGCAACAACAAGTGGTGGTGAGCGGCCATGCATTGAAGCCCTGAACAAACATGGTCGTAAAGGGATTGCACGGTAACCATACAGCGCGATAAAGCCGGATCTATGTCCGGAATGATTGTCCATATATGGCTTTGACATCGTTATGGTATCGCGCTGCTAATCCATAAATGGTTGTGAAATTATTATACATGTAACTCTTCCAGAAAATTCATAGTTATTGTCCATACTAAATATGTACCTAACAATATCAAATCAAATATCATGTGTATATTATAAACTACGTTAATGAATAAAACAAAGTAGGAGAACCTTTTTTTCGGAATTAATAAACTGAGTTGTCTTATCTTCACAAATATACTTTGAATCAAAAATATAAATAATTATCAAAATTCATTTAAGTTTTTTAGGTCGTACTAAATATGTGCAGAAATACTTCAGTTAAATATTACGTATACGTATTTAACGAGAGCGTCATAAACGAAATATTGCCCTTGCATGTACTGCTAATCTATATTTAATGATACGATAAATATACAAAAGATAAGTTTTATTATTGTGTTTACCATATATAGTAAATAGTAAATGCTCTCATAAATTCCTCAGACGAAAGAAAAAAGTGTATATTTCCTTTATCGATTTACTATCCGGAATACACTAAATAGATTCCTGGAACTAATAAGGATTATTTTGATTGGGCCCCTACATCGCTTAAATATAAATATTATATATTCAACTCGAGGTAATAAAACCTTAAAAACTTTGTTTGTTGTTTTATATGCAGTAAGTCATCGCAATTAGGAAGCCGTATTAAAAAGAATTTAGTAATCGTTTGAATTTGCTGTCACCTTGACGTTTAATCAATACCCCTGACGAAGCAATTAATTAAATATTTAGAATGACCCCCATCAAGGAATTTTGTAATCAAGAGGCACGCGCCATTAATTGCTGCTGCTCCCATTGCAATCCCATTTCCATTGCCTACATTTCAGGGCAACAAAGCCAGGTGATAACTTTATGCGCGCACCTGTTGCCAAAAGGTCAAATCACTTAGCTGGTAACCCCATAGCCCACACACACTGCGGGCCAACTAATGGTGGATGCAAATAGCTGTGACTTACCTCACTTTGACATTTATGGCGTGGCTCATGTATTTGTTTACTTCATATTCAGCGCAAACGAACGAAGACATGCAAATTGATGTGCGATGATTGTATGTTTTTATATTAGCGATATTCTTTGTTGTGTGCCGTTTCCTGCCGTTGCTCCCTTCTCCAGTTTAATTTGTTGCTGTTGCTCCTAGATCGTATAAATTTTGATTAATTCGGCTGGTATGTACTGGGTATTTAGATGTATATGGATTTCGTTAGCAGGCACTTCTTTTTGACGCAAACAACGTCAGCGACTGACGACAGCAGCCTGAAGCCGAAAGCCAGAAACCAAGCGCTTCGAAGACGTTTAAAGAGAGTTTGGGCCCACAAATTAAAAAGAGAGAGCGAGCTTCCAAGAGCACCGGCTATGTTGTGATTGTGTGCGTATTTTTGGTGTCAATGTGTGGGTGGATTCGCTTGCAGGTGTTCGCAGGCGCACGGATGACGTGCGATTATTTGCGGCCACTGGCGTCTAATTGCCGCCTCGCTGTTGATATTGGCCCACATGTTTCAATTTCTTGGCTACACAGAAAAACTGAACATTGTTTGGCCCACGCCTGAAAGTGGGCGTGAGCGGAGAAACTGGGCATTTAACTACGCAATAGGCCAGGGGACACACACTCTCAAAAGTGGGCCTCAAGTCCTCTTGTTTCTGGTTTTGCGCCTTTGTTTTTGGTCTCTGGTTAATTGTGGGCGCGTGCACAAAACACGAAGAACAGAAATAGCCAGTTAAGGCCAAGGGAAATGGTGGAAAGTCGGGGCAAATGGCTGTTGGTTCGCAAAAACATTAGCAGCATATGGCTGGCTGACATTTTGTGTAGCATACTTCTAGGCTGTCACTTAACATGTTCTTTCACACACACACACTGCCGCACTGTCACACACTCACTGGCACACACTCACACATACAGGCTCACATTTAATGAAGTTCAGTGTCAAAATTTTCGTTTCGCTTTGGGCCACAAAAATAAAACACACACAATTGCCACCGAGCTTTTTGGTCGCCATATTTCTTCTTTGGCTTGGTCTACTTTTAAGTCGGGTGAAAAATGTTATTTAATATAATAACAAAGACTAACGCCTCCTTACTGTATTTTTTGTATTATTTTATCGTGCTGCCCAAGTCCTTGCTGGCTGCTCTTTTCTGGCTTTTCGCTCGCGTTGACCGTCAGCCGAAGGACTGCCTGTCCTACTGAAGCGCCGTTCCTCGGCAGCCCCGTTTCGCAGTCGCGTCGCTCTCGTGGCACTTTCGCTCGGAGTTTCGCCTGCCAGCTTGCCAGTATGTACTGTACAGTGCGCCCCCACCCACACACACTCACACTCACGTACGCATCCGAAGCTGTCCAAAATTCCTACGCATTTCGCTGTGTGTGTGTGCTGTAGGTTAGGCACACGCACTAATAAGACAAAGCTCGGCAAGCTTTTGGCCATGCTTTTGATGGCCCACGGATGTGGATTACTCTAGAAATAACTGTTCATTTTTAAAATATAATCTGTTATGCTTCAACCTTTGTTTAAAGTGTATGTATCTTGTCTTTAAAGTAATGGTTTTTTGCTGTTTAATTTTTTAGGTAAGAATATATTTTACTTAAGCTAGTAGTCAATGACAATAAGTTAACTTTTGGATTACGCTGGAATTTTATTAAAATTAAAAAACTATTAACTCCTTTTGAATTTGGTTCATTTTAATTTTTTTTGTTTAAGTTAAAGACGATTTACGACTTTTACTTTGGTTTAACATAAATAAATTTCTGTTGGGCGTTGAGTTAATAATTTAATTTAGTCGGGTTGGATACAAAAATTTAACAAAATATTTATGCTTACGAATTTTAAATACTACTAACGCTACCGCAACTGTATTCTTGCATATATATTTTGTGTGTCACTTTATTATATTTTTTAAAACAAATAACAAACAAGTCATATATCAAGAAGAGAAATGGCCACATTAAAGGGTACCTGTATCTTGGTACATTTCCCAGCAAAGTTACCCCCTGGAATCGAAGGGTTAGCTCACCCGAAAGCTGCCCTACAGCAACAACAATGGCCGGGCTGCCAGATACCGCCCACCACCTCAACAATATAAGCCATTTGACGTAGGTTGACAGCTGTTTGCGTTGGCCAAACTTTATGGCTATTGATTTTGCCCCGAATTCTGGATGCCGAGCCTGGGCGCAACAGTTTGAAAGTCGCAGCTTTCACTTTCGTGGGAACCGAGGAGCCGATCCGAAGGACAAGCCACCCACTGCGCCTGTCCGTTGCCTCTGTGTTAGTGTGTCAGGGCGGCGCCTGCGCTGCATTTTCTCGAGCGGAAAAGCTCCGCCGCAACAGTTTGTTGCCGACGTAGGCGGCACCCGGAGAACAGCCCACTTCCAGGTGGCGCCGATGCACTGGAAGAGGTCCCCCCTCCCCCGAAGGACCCCATTCCACACATCCTTCCACAAGCCTAGACAATGACCATGCACATGCCAAGGCGTCGCAGTTGGCTTAGCAAAATTAATTTGATCACCCTGCTGAAAGGCTAAAAAGCGAGCTGCATGCTAATGCCGCTTTAATGAGTTCTGTTTCCGCCTGAATCAAGGGATTATGACTGCACACAATGGCTGAGCGTTGAGCTTTGCACTTTGGGCTGCGACTGGGACTGGCCAAGTGGCAAGGCAAGGGGTTAGTTCGGCTTTGCAACAGGTTGCCAATGGCATCCGGCACTTTGAAAAACTGCCCCGGCGGCCATTTAAATTCAGGGGATGGTAAGCCATTTTGAATGGCAACCGGGAATGTAGGCAATGAAAAAGGTCTGAAATAAAGGGCTGAAATAAAGTGCTGCATACTTGTCGGCTCATAAAAGCATTTCCAATTGCTAAGAAATTTCTTGAATTAAATTTGCTTTGTAAGCTTCATGGGCTTTAAGGTATATAATAAAAATTTAATTTCAAGCTAGAATCCCCAAACCATTTCCCAACAATAACAATCACCTTTTACTATTACATTTCATGTAAATCTTTATTTATTCCATTCATTGAATTCGTGTAAATTTTGTTGGTATTCATAGTTATTATTTTGTCATAGTTGCTGGCCTTTTCTTTTCAATTTGTTAGCAAGTATCTAACTATAATAAGTGGCGGCAAAGTTACATTCAAAATTTCCATAAGTATTTCATCCAGTTTTCAGTTAGTTCTGAATAGATTAGAATATGTACTCGTGTCACTGTGTGTCTCAACAGTTTTCAAGTCAATTTCATAAGATAAACAATTTCGATTTATGCCATAGATATAGTTCTTGGTATGTTTCAAAACGAGTGAACTAAAAGCGATGGGTGAGCAAAACAAAAGTCAATGAGATTTCATAAGTTTTTGATTCTTTATTTTTTATATTAACTATAAATTTTGTTTCCTTAGTTTTATGCTCGCTGTAAATACAATTTCTAGTTCGATGTCGAGCTTAGCATGAGTTAGCCTTTTGCTTTTATATGGTGTGTGTGGTATGGGTTGGTTTTCTGAGGGAGTGCGATGCAATGCGGGATGTGTGTGCTATGGACAAGGCCAAATCAGATGGTTATCATAATAATAGCCTACTTAAAATTTGGTTAAACGCTAATTTACACAAGATACAACTAAGTAATTAGAATTAGGCTTAAAAAAACAGACATTAGCACTGTACTTAGGACTAAGGTGATGTGTTGTGTGATTTAGTCGCGTTTCTTTTGTGGTTCTATAGTTGTGACGGATTTGAGTGTGGGTAACTGAGTGTGGAGACTGTGGGCATCACCGTCGTCGCATCATCGATAAGGCAAGTTTAACAGACGGCAAATGGTAACAACAAATGTTCTTCTAGTGACGGTTGCTGCGCAATGCTCTTTCTCTCTATGTACAACGATTTCAATATGAGTAATGCTTAGATTTTGGTTTTCGTTTCAAGTCTAAGTCGAAGGCACTGATTCTGATTCTGTACTCGGTTCTCAATTTAATATCTGTTTCTGGCTATAAGTCTGTTAGTATTTTGGGAGGGGCGAGGTGCAACGAGTTCGCGGCACTTGCAACAACTGTCACCGATCGATCTTTAGCTGAGCGTGTGTCTAAGTGTGCACATAAAAAATAATAATACATCATAATTACTAAAATGTAATTGAAATACGGTTGGTTTTACATTTAATTTCGTTGCGCTACATTTACATTTATTTACTTCGTTTATTCACTAGTACATGTAGTTCATAAAATGTGCATGAGTGTAGTGTGAGTGTTCTTGGGTGTTTTTTCTTTCAGATTTTTGCTCTATTTCGTAATTGCTTTGTAATTTACTTTTGAACGCTGCCTCGTTTACTAGTTTGATTCTTCCGATCTTCATTTTTGTTCGTTAATTTAATGATTCGCTTATGTTGTAACTATGAGTATGAGATGAGTTGAAAGCAGATTTTGCAAATGAGTTTTCTATATATTTATTCGCTTGCGCTATAGTGTGTATGTGTGTACAATGGTGGTGTATTGTGTATGTGTATGGATGTGCTTGGTTTGGTTCAATAATTTAATATAATTTAAATATTTTTGTATTTAGTTTTGCGCTGCTGTTTCATCGTCGTCTGGCGCCAGTTTAAACAATAATTTACTTTAGGTATTGTTTACTTATTGATTACTAGATAAAGCATTCGATATAACATAAACTTGCATAGATAGACAGTTGGATAGTTTGTAGGAGATAGCCGAGCTTAGCCTAGTAGCAGAACAGTTACAATAATTTCTTGTTCATAAATCGAACTCGCCGCGCCAGTTGCAATTTAATTTATACATCGAAAAGGGGCGGGCGCACTCTTAGCTTAACATTCATTTAGCATAGCTTATAGCAAATCATAATACGTTATATGCATATATGTATATAGTTATGTGTTTTGTAGTTAACACAATTGTTCTGTGTACTCTGCTCGTACACGTACACAAAAAACAATTTCGACAAAAAATAAATGGAAATAATAACATAAAGCCGATATAATATGTTTTTTTTGGGAAGGGGAAAAGGAGTTTTGAGTTTTACAAAAACTAAGATTCTACTCGTACAATATATTATAATCGGTATACAGTATATATAAACGATATCGTTAGTGTAGCGTATGTATAGTAATAATTATCATTATAACATAGAGTTCAGTTTGAGAGTTATACTAATCTCTCGCTTTGCTGCGAAGTGTTTTGTTGAATTCTTTCAGTAACTACTTTCATTTCTCTCGCATTTTAACGCTTGTCTTCACTTCGATGTCGTTTGTGGAAATCCTTTCCCAATTAGATCCTTTGATCGTTCGTTGTGATCGTCCAGCCTAGGGCGTCTTTAGCAGCAGGATGTCTTTCTTGCGCGTGCGACTGGCACTGGCATTAAGCCGTTGGTAGAAGTAGTTTCGCCCAATCTTGCGCTGCAGCTTGTAGGACTTGCCCGCCAGGAATCTGGTGATGTCCAGCACATAGTCGTGCACGTCCTCATGGTCCTCGAGCAAATGTATCGATATCACATCGATTTTGACTTTGTCGAAGGGCAGCGTTTGCAAGATCTGCAACAAAAAGTTAACCATTTAGCGAAAGTGTTGGGAGATTAGAGTCATCGAGTCACTCACCTCCAGCTCATGCCCCTGTACGCCCAGACTGAGCAGATCGTATTCGGTGCGCTCACATGCCAGCATGATTGTGTAGAGCGGAAAGCATTTGACACGCGAGTTGAACCACGAGGTCTCCTCGTCGTGCAGACTATTGATGCGCACATCCTCGTTGTGTATGGTAATCTGTAAAGAAAGCGAACCGAAATTAGTTTATGATCTGAGAGTTTATTTTAAGGCAATGGAGGAAAGTTACTTTGCATGTTTATCTAATGTTTTCAATGATTTTTTTGAATAAAAAATAAACTTTTTTTGTTTTTCTTAATACATTTGCATTCCGATATTTCCCCTTAAGCAAAAACTCACCTCTTTGGGATACGTAGTGGGCGAGACGCAGGCATGTACCACCTGCATGCGCGCCCGCTGGGCGTTCTGCTTGCGCAACGTGAAGTACCAACGCGGCTCCGGCTCCACCAGCACGCCCATCCAGTCGAGCTGCTCGCTCAGCCAGGGCGCCGTGATCAGATGGGCGAGCGGACCGCTCAGCGACTGGATCACCGCTCCATTCATCTTCCCGCCCACCAGATCGGCCACATAGTGGGCCAGCTGGTCGGCTCCACTGCCGCTACTGTTGCCGCTACCGCTTCCGTACGATGAACCGGCGGTGGCGGGGCGGGGGGAGTTTGGCGGCGAACCCACACCCACTGTAGCCGCCGCCGCGACCTTAGGCGACGCCTTGCCCAGGTACTTGCCCATGTGGATTTGGCGCAGGAATGCAATGAGTGCGGGATCGTCTTGCGCAACCCCATTCAGCTCGTAGTCGCGCGACATGTTCAGCCGAAACTGTTGATGGCGAATCTCTGCAAACGAAGAAAAATCGAAAGATCAGTTGCGAGTTGGTTAAGATGATGGTGGCGGTAATTGGATTTAATTAAAACTTGTTGCACCACTGGACGCATGGCGTGTGTGGCTCAAACTCTGCCACGCTTCGCTGCCAATTGGAGCGCATTGACCACATTTGCATTGGCAAAATGAGTGCGCTTCAAATGCGCACTACTGAGTTGTGAATTTGAAGGTAGTCGCCACTCTTGAATCTATATTGCACGATAGGTATTATAGGACCTCCCAATATCAGTCGAGGATTATCTATAACTCTGTTATAGATTAAAACCATTTTCAAGAGTTAGTATACTGATGTTTAAATACTTGCAATTAGATATACGATATCTCAGACTTCTTAAAGAATGGTGTGAAACAAATTACTCGAAATCTAGAGCAATAAAGTATTTTGCTAAATTTTAGGCGAAATGCCATGTCAGTTTGACATAAATTGTGCTGTTCAAAGTTAGAAGTAAAGGAGCAGGAGACCCCGTCGAAGGTCGAGTGGAGGAAACTGCCGCTTGGCAGCGGTGATGACCTCGCCTTGAAAAGCGGCTCGACTCGGCATCGGCTTTTGGCTTTTCGCCGCTTCGCCGGCCCATAAAGTATAATGAGCGCACGGCCTTTGATATTTAGCACATGACCCCATCATCCTCCTCTCCTCCAGCCGATTCTCCCCCGGGCCACCACCAACCACTTGACTCATGGCAGAGCCGGCCCAACCTGTCCATAAACCTTAGCTACAACAAGAGAGAACGCTATAGTCGAGTGCCTCGACTATTAGATACCCGTTACTCAGCTAAACAACTTAATATAAATATGCCTTCTTGTATGTTTTTCGCCCCTCGAATTAGCTCCCGATTTTTATGTTAAAATCGGTACCCAGGGAACACCTCCAATTTGGCTAACTTGATTTGATTTGCATAGTTCTTGGGATATAGTTCGGTATTGAGAAATGAAAGCCATCGCCACTTCCTTTAATAGAAATCCTTATCGAGAATTAACGTTGACTCTGTTGAGCACCTTGGCCAGCTGTTCCAAAGTCATCCGTTAGATGGCGCTATTGTATACGCCATGAAAGGCGGAAATGTAGGCGCTAGCCAGGCTTAAGTGTTTAATGGGTTTTTGGGCGTTAGAGTGGGCGTGGCAAACTTTTATTTGGCCAATCGACAGGTATTGACGAAACAAATACATATCAAAAAAAATTTTCATAATAGCATCTAAACTGTAGCCACAGCTTGTGGCTTGTGGGCGTCAGAGGGGGCGTGGCACCATTTTGAAATAAACTTGCGCTGCGTAGGAACTCCTAAAATCTACATGCAAAATGCCAATCTTCTAGCTTTTATAGTTTCCGAGATCTCAGCGTTCATACGGACAGACAGACAGACGGACAGACGGACAGACGGAGAGACGGACAGACGGACAGACGGACAGACGGACATGGCTATATCGACTCGGCTAGTGATCCTGAACAAGAATATATATACTTTATAGGGTCGGAAACGCTTCCTTGTACCTGTTACATACTTTTGCACGAATATAATATACCCTTTTACTCTACGAGTAACGGGTATAAAAAGCCAACGATTGGACGTAGTTTTGTTTTTGTTGCCACACTCCGCACAGTCATACATTTAGACGTACCACTTGGGTTTGGTTTTATTTGCTTTTCACACTTTCCTTGTGCCAATTTCCACTTTTTGTTTCGTTTTAACCTGGCCTCCGGCGAAACAAATCGTAAAAGAAATTAAAATATTTCAAATGTACATGCAGCAATTTGTGGCAGCTTTAAACTGCTTTAGGCCGTCCCTCTTGGTTGGAAAAGGTTTTCGAAAAGGCCAAGGTTTGATGATCAAAATCGCAGGTTTTTGGGACTGAGAAAAAATGGTTGGTTTTGCGAAAAGTTCAAAGTTTGTGGTAACGATTTGTAATTGTGTTTTTAAACAAAAAATAAAAAAAAGTTCGTTTTTTGATAGAGAGATATCCATTTCCCTAAAAACAAGAAAAACTTGAAAGCTTGCCTTCATTATAGTTCAACGTAAGATTAAGAAAATTTATTTTCCCCATTTTCCAAGAATCGGCACTAATCGTAAAATCTTTTCAATTTTAAATTATGAATTCAATAAATTTGACAACAAGAAATTTGTCGTGGGCGGAAAGCGTGGCAAACATTCAGTCAAATCGATCTTCCATTTCGGCTACTTATACGTCATTATTTCTCGGTCGGGTTCGTCAGACGAATTCACATCGTTAAAGCCGCCTCACCCAAAAACCAAGTCGTTATACAAATATATTTTTATATATTTTTTTCGTTGCCCATTCAACGCAAATGTGCCATGCAAATTTTGAGGCGAAAAAAAAAACAGCTAAAACTTTTATGTTTCGGTCACAAAATGGCCATAAAGTTTATTATAATGCATATACGAACAGATAGACAGCCAGAAAGCCAGAGCAAAAACAGTTGCCGGCCATTTAGACAACCACTATAATTTAGCCGAACGGAGAGGAGACATTTTTCTGTAATTTTCTAAACCAGGGCCCCCGATGGCCAGTGAAAACTTGCACTAATTAACGCCCGACCAAAAAAAAAACACCGATCGTGGTAGGGAAAGTGCCCAGTTGGGGGAAATTGATGCGGCCATTAGTTGTGGAAATCTGATAGCTGATTGCTGGAAGGTCTCGCATTACACCGTGTGATTAGAAGTTAAATGAATTATTTGATCGTTTGTCTACCAGCATACGAAATACCCATACCCAGACCCATGCCCACCTCCAACATTGATCCCATACCCCCGACAGATGTGCAATAAAAGCCGCCTTAAACCGTTAAATGCGAGCACATGTAAATCCGATATATAAAAACCGAAAATGAAAATGAAAAGAACGAAATGGGATGGCGTGGCATGGTGGGGAAGCAAATCTGCCCTCGGGCGCAGCAATTTCGGTGTCAAAAGCTGACATTTCTAATTTGCACAAGGGGTCGTGGTCGTCATTGTCGTCGTCGTCGTCTTCGTTCAGGGTGGGCAAGACAAATGACAGGGCAGACCCGGGCCCGAAAATTATATTCAATGGCAGCGGACATTACCCAGAAGGAATCGCCGGTCGAGGAGCAACGTTTAATTGCGGTTAAGCGGCGGCAAACTTTAAGTTGCCTGGTTGCCCGCTCTCGTCGTCATGAGGCGGCGGTTTATTCAGATTATTCAGGGGTAGCGAATGAGGGACCGACTTGCTCTGCCAGTGCACGCCCTATTCAATAATTCAACAAAGGCGGACGGGCAAATAAAAACACAGAGAGAGAGAGGGACAGGGGGCGGAGAGCACAAGTAAAGCCCACAACTTTTATGCATTTTCAATTGCGGGTAAAAGTTTATTTAAAAAAACATTACACTCATCGGAATTTATTTTAAATGTAATGTCAATACGGTCCTCAAAAGGTTACGAGTTGTATAAATTGTTTAACAACTAATTATATGAAATTATATGAAAACAAATAAAACGAGAGAAAAACAACCTATTTTGTGGTAAAAATTTGTATTGTATTTATTTATTTTATTATTTTCAAAAGATTCAAAATTATTGCATTTAAATCCCTAAAACTTTACTAATTTTTCTGTAAAGTGTATGCCTATAAAAGTACCAAAAACTTTATCGTTGTAGTTTGTTTGCCTTTGTTTTTTGAGGGCACTGCGACGTGGCTGTCGCCGGGCAATGTTACCCTCGTTGTGTAACATCCAAACGGCCTGAAAATCGGGATCTGGAATTGCGTGCCCGCCCTGGGTTCCGTATGTCCTTTTGCCATTGCCTAGTAGTTCAGTTATTGATTTGTGCAACGATTTAGTTGGAACCGGTAGACGGGCTTGTAATTGCCTGTTTGGCGCTATTCAAAATGGCCTGTTTCCATGTTGATAACGACGAATGTTCCTACATGTCTTGCATGTGGTAACAAAATAAGCAACGCAAGCGCTGATTTATTTAGCAAATGAGTCCGTGGGTGTGAGTGGGCCTAATCTAAGTGGGTCGGATCTTAATCACCGCCTGCAAGGCGCATTTAACTGTGGCGAAATACAAAAGGCCAATGCGGGCGAACTTCTGCATCACGTGATCAGGTGTGAAATGCATTTAGTGGTGAGCAAATAAGGGAAATGGAAAAGGTAGAAGGTAGACCTAAATAACACCAATTTCCATGGGGAAATTTAAAATGGACTACTCTTTGTCTGTAGAAATATAGCGGGAAATTGTAATACTATTAAAGCTACAAAAAGGTGTTGACCATAAATTTAGGCACACGAGATCCAATAATTGCTTCAGTTAGGAACTGACTGATATATGGCAAGCAAACACTCTATATGATATATGACCTCAATTGAAACGTGCCAAGAAACCTTTAACATAATAAATGACCCCGTTTAATGTGTTAAACGTCCCCTTAGCCATTTATCAACCCTGATTGAAATATCTTTCAACGAAATCCCGATAAAGCAGGCACACACTCACGACTGGAGGGCAGTTGTTCAGCTCCCGCTGTTGTTGTTGTTGTTTTCCTTCTTCTTATTAACCTTATCGCTGGGCAATTTCCCAAGGAGAACCCACACGACGCCTAAGAAATTGCGCAATTGCATTGGCAGTGAGGGTTGCAAAATCCGAAACCCACATGCGGGTGTGGTGGCACTAAGGAAAGGAGGAAAATAAGTGGAAAAAGTGGTTCGCAGTCATCGTGAGTCGCTGTGGCGCATGCTGTGATAATGCCATTTGAGCTTTGCTTTTCAAATTGAGCACTCGCTGCGCATTTGACGGAGCCGGGCTGATGATCATCTCCGCCGGAGCCACACGAACGAACCACTTGCACCACAGCGACGAACCGCAGACCATGTCACGCAGTCCAGACGACCACGAATCCGACTACGACGACGACTACTCTGCGGGGGTGGATTTTCTCCGGTGCCATTTCACCGGGTTGGGGGCCATGCAACAATGTTGGCAACTGCACACGAAAATTATGAATCACAAGGCAAAACTAAGCCGGCAGTGGGAGGAGGGCTCTGAATGACATCCGGTGGCTAGCAGGGGAGGTTACTACTTACACTCAGAAAAAATAGGGTTCCAAGTTCTAGTTCTTTATGGCTAATTCGTATGATAGATCGGGTAAATCTACATAATGTTTTCAGTACTTTAAATATATACCTATTATTAAGCCTGGTATTTGTGTTTGTTTAGCAGTAAATTATGTAGTTCAGATCATCTAATATTATAAAATACATTTTTTTAGGTGCAGGATAAAAGTCCAGGAACAATCCCGAGTAGTTAAAACTGCTTAGAAGCAGTCAGACAAAAGAGGGGCTTGCCAAGACTCCTCCCCCGTTGGAAAACCTCCCTATGAACACGCTGCGTGCTTAACGGGAATTAAGTCATTAGTGGTATGTAGTGTTGTCTGTATGCAATGGAGTTCAAGTTGTAAATTTCAATTAATGTTGCAATTTGCAAATTGTCACCAATGGAGGCCAGACGACAGTGACGACGACATCGTGTAATCACCGCAAGTGTGGAGATAATGCGCTCTTAACATGATTAATGCTTTGACCTTTAGGGGCGTGTTCGATACGAAAGGCAAGCATGGTGGAAATGTATGCAGAAGAGGTAGTGTTGCAAGTAGGTGGTGTTATATTTAATTTTATATATGAAAGGGTACACTTTCTACTTTCTTGTTAATGAGCCACAACACATAAAAGTTGTGCGCCAATTCCACAAATGGGCTAATACGATTTGAGGTACTTGTTATGGTCGTCTTCTTTTTTTCGGCTGCCGACTGCTGTCAAAGGTGAGGCTAATGACACTGCACCTGGCCACCTGCACCATTCCTCCCCCTTTTGGTCACGAGTCACGAGCCATGTCAACAACAACAACAACAAGTGAAATGCGGCAACGTCGCCAAAGGCGCGGCTTGGCGTGTGAAGATGGCAACAGTATTTACCAGTTACCAATCAGTTAAAAGTGAACGGTGAAACAGTGAAAGCCAGCTAATCGATGACTAAGTAATCACAGGGCGTCAATAAGTAGGCTATGCCTGGATTATGGCACAAATCAATGCAATCCGAGGGTGGAATAACCAAATCGGGTGACGCATATTAGAGGGCAAATACATTTTATTGAAGTTAGACATGTGTTCGGCAATCAATATAATTGGAAATATGTTGATGGAATGGGCTAAAAATAAATAATACTACTCGCTATATTGGTAGAACCAGTTCTTGAAACTAAATGATTTTTGCAGCCAGTTTGGCAAGTAGTAAAACTATCGTAAAAATTTGGAATGGTTATTACCATCAGGTAAATAAAAGTTCGATAACCTCGCTCTAAATTATAATTTTGAAATCAGACTAATAAATAATTTCAAACTAATACATACCAACATTTTATTATTAAAATAACTAACAAGTCTAGAGATAATTTCCTTTCGTTTTATTTAAACTAATTAATGGTTTCTTTTTATGCAAAATCATTAACCAACTTTTCAAGTGGATAAACAGAGAAGGCGCCTTTATAATTACGGTGATTATATCTGTGGCTATATAATTACCTCTTAGTTTTTACTTACTCTAGTGAGTCTAGAACAGTTTTGTGCCTTTCCCAGTTACATTTTCCCAGAGAAAGGATCCCCGCATTCTTGAGTGACTCACATTCCCCGATTACAAAATGCCGCCAAACATCAAATGCCATTTCCGATTCCGAATCTCTCCCCAGAGAAAAGCGCAGAAGTGCTTCGGTCATTGCAACAATCAAAACTGGAACGTGACTGTTACAACAAATCCAGGGATTTTGATTGTGGGGGACCATCAACAAGACTATCATCGCCATGAGAAGTACAGAAGTGCTGAGGAAATGGAAACAAAAAGCGGCCGAGGCTGAATTTGTAACAAAACGAGCGTAGGCAAGCAGAAAAAATGAATGTGAGAGTTGGCATTTGGTATTTGGGTTCTGGAAAGTCATGGTCAGAGGCTTATCAGCTTGGGAATTTCGGAGGGGCGAGGTGGCTTGACTACCTCCGACGTCACACATTCCATAGCCGAAATACAGAAAAAATTTGTCACTTTAATAAGCGCATTTCGGTTCGCTTTGGTTCTGTCAAGTGCATGATTTGAAGAAATTTCGACTGGCTCAAAGCTTCCACTTTTAAACCTCAATCTTTGTTCCTCCGCACGGAACGTGTTAAATTTATATGCCCCTCTGCTTTTGTATTGAGAATAAGAGGGAGAATGGGCAGAAGAAGGAATGCCTTATTTATGATTATTTTTGTTTATGAATCCGTTCGCTCGTATAAACCTAATAGAGCCATCAATGAGCCATAAAAATGGGGCTGTCCAGCAGCAGCAGTTGACACGCCCAACCTGGAGACATCAGACCTTCCTCGAACCCATTCGAATCGAATCAAAATGAGACCCAGCCCCGTCTGGTCGACGTGGCGACGAAAAACAAAAAGAGTCGGATATTATAGCCAATGATATGTTGAATTATAACCCCTTCGAGCACTTAACTGAGAGCATGAAATTACAAATTTATGGCAAGAAATCAGCAGCAATCATCATTTCGATTGCTTACAGTTTTTAATGGCGATAAACCACAAAAGGAAAAAACCAAAAGTGGCAGGGTCAAGCCATAAATTTAATAACAATTTTGTCATTTAACAAGGAAATGGGTAAGTTCTTTTTTAATCAATAAAAAATCATGACACTTCTTTCGATTAAAAATTCAATTGTATTAGGTGAACTTTAAGAAAAGTTCTAAGTCAAGACTCATTAAGGCAAATGCAAATAGAGAACTGCACACTTGTTCAATCAGCTGGCAAATAACGCAGTTCAAATTCAATTCCTTACAAAATTTGCATAGAATTCTTAAGAAACTGCAAAAAAAAAACAAAAAAAAAGAAAGGAAGAAGTTGGCGCTACGGAAGAAGTCGATGGGCCAAAAGGAAGCAACGCAAGGAGGCAAAAAGTCAACGTCAAAGCGAAAATTGCCAACACCCGAGTGGAATTTTAAAATGCCTCTCTAGAAGTGGATGTTGATTTTTTGCAGCTGCAACAACAATGCACTGACATTGATTTTTTGGGCCCTGGTCTGGGTGTTTACTCTTAGTAGCCCTTAGTCACTCTCTGGGCCATATGAATCACCCAATAATACCCGGCGCCAGCGTTCGCGATCAGTCGTCAGCGAGCTCACATCATATGCAAAACAATTTCGATTGTAAAATACTTTACGCTTTCATTGAGCGCCACAGCGAAAAAAAAGCATTACAAATTAAGCAAATTTATTTTGTACTTTCGTACTAGTCCAGCGACGAGAATTTACACAGGCATTCTCCATCCGTCGGGCTGTAATTTGGACGTCCCGGCGACAACAAAATATTTTAGCGAATTAAAAGAAATTGCCTCATCCGACAGCTGTCCGCGATCTGGACAATAATGTGGATAGATGGCCAAGCTAACTAAGCAGGCAGTGCGTCATCTTTCGGATATAGATAAGTCGCAAGGTTTACGACATGGATCATTCAAGGGAAGGCTTTGTGGAAACTTATAACACAATGATAGCAAATCAACTGTTTACCATGGCAGTTTATAATGCTCACATAGATATCTTTATAAGATTACATATTTGCAAAATTCTTTCCTTATCGAATGGTTAAGTAAACAATGTTCTGTCATGTTCAGTAATACCTTAGGAATGTGCATTTCCGTGTATAATTTATCTACAGAAATTGGTAACTTTAAGATAAGCTATTTTCATTTGAATCATAAGTGAATTATCTATATAGTTCTCAATAATATCTCCCTTGTTGCCAATCACCTATTCAAACTCTTTTAGTTAGTCAACTTAGCCATGATGGCTCCACAAACGATGGAAACAAGGCAATTAGATATTCCTCTGGCGTTGGGGCGGCTGTCTTTGAAACGGAGGAGCAGGCGGGGGACAGGCAGCAGGCAGCACGTGTCTGGGCTGCCTCATCGATGGCAACGTTTTGGGGCAATGACAACAGCAACGCAAACAGCAGCGACAGCTGCGATATTGCCTGTTGCCAAGCGATTGCCGACAGGAAGCGCCACTGCGCCAGCCAACGCTGCACAACACGCCCACGCAAAAAAGATATTGGCAAAAAATGCAGACCTTAAATAAACTCTAGAGGGGAACCAAAACGCAGCGATCTATGACAAAAGATGCGCTGCTGGCCAGTTTAGATGACGCGCAAACTAATCTTAAAAGTGTGCCCATTACCAGGAAAGGACAACCTTTCGAAGTTCAAAAAAAGAGAGGGAGAACGGAACGGATCTTTAGCCAAGGCAAACACAGCCTACATCCGGTGGAAAAAATTGTATTTGGGTAAAACCCAAAGAAGCGAACAAAAAAAAAACAGATGACATATGCCAAAGATATCAAATTTAAATAAGTAAACACTGGACAGGATAGAGGATATAGAAGACTCACCTGTCGTGTCCATGTAAACTATTAATGTGGCGAAGACAGTCGCGAAGGAGAGCAGGCACAAGGCGATGGGCAAAAGCTGGCGATAGGGCGAGGGGTTCAGTCGCGGATCGAGCTTCTTGGCCTTGCAGGATCCAGATCCTCCGGAGCCACCTCCTCCTCCGCCTCCCCCCGCCGCACATCCCGCTGCCGAGAGGTGATGATGATGGTGGTGATGGTGGTGCTGCTGCTGGTGGTGGTGGTGGTGTGGCCTGTGCGGATGCTGAACCTGCTGGGGAGATGTTCTCGCCCGGGATTCCACGCCCTTGGACTTCTGGCAGCAGTGCAGCTGCTGCTGCAGCGCCTGTGGCAGCCGAGTGGGCGTGGAAAGGGGCGAGGAGACTGTGCTAACCGACGGCGAGCTGATCACGCTGCTCAGATCGCTCTGGTCGCCACCTCCTCCGTCCTGGTGGTGGTGCCTACTCGTCGTCGTCGTTGTCGTCATCGTGTTTTTGTGGCGCTGCTGCACATGGTCCGTCTCATCGGTGCCACAGTCTTTGGTTGGTTGCCGGATCTCCCGCTCCGTCGTCTCCTTCATCTCCTTCTCCTGCTGGCCAAAGTTCACCTCGTCGACATCCTCGCACTCGATGTCATCGTCGTCGTCCACTGCCGCATAATTTGTCCGCACGGGCAGGGTTTTCCTGGACTCCGGACTGATGGCGGGATTGGATGCACTTGGCGTGGCCTGCTGGTGGACGCCGCTCAGCGTTCCCGATCCTCCGCCGGCACAGCTCCTGCTCAGGGTGAACTTCTTGGGTGCGGCCTTGGCATGCCGTCTGCTCTGTGTCGCCGCCGATCGCTGCTGCTGCTGGTGGTGATTACTGCTAGTGTTGTTATCCTCCTGTTCAGCCAGCTGCAGCTGCTCCACCGCCAGCGCTGGATGCGCCGAGAACACTTGCTGGGACATGACTTCTCTGTGGGTGTCAATCGCGAATGCCTCCTGGTTGGGAATCCTCTCCTACAGCCGCATCCTGGAAAAGAACAGAGCAGAAGAGAAGAATCCAATTAGTCCCGAAACGAAAACTAATTTCACAAAGTGCATTGAACTGAATCATCATCATCGTCAACATCTACCCAGCATCCTTACAGCCAGCTCTCCATATGTCTGGCAATCTTTTGTCTGCTCCTTTGCTCCTGCTGCTGTCTGAACTCATATTCATTTTTATGAATAGGCAAAAATACAGTCCGAAAAAAAGAAAACCGAAATGAGCTGAGAATGCCCAGACTCGAACTCAAATTCAAACTCGAACCCAAGAGCAAAAGTCGCTCCAAGACGGAGGCCCGAAGAAATTGAATACAAAACTCCACCACCTGTCAAAAATCGAGCGACTGCCAGACAAAAGCCGGGTGCGACAGAGACGGCAGATCCAGACATAGAGCGAGAGGGAGCGAGAGCGGTTGATTGCCAAAGAATTTCAACAACAACGCGAGGTATTTTGTGAACCAAATTAAAAAAGACACAGAACGAGAGTAAGCGAGCTGGGCCCCGGAGGGGTGAAAATGCATTGCAGCGAGGCATGAGAATTATAAATGGAAAAGCATTGAAGACGACCAAAAAAAGAAGGCGATCGAGGGCCGCAAAGAAGGCGGAGGGTCACAGTGGAAGTGCCAGCCGTTCTTTGTACTAATGTGAGTACCTACAGCACGGTCTAGATAATTATTTTTATTCTAATTAGTTTGATTTAACCAAAAGGGTCGCCTAATATCGTTAATATCTATAGTTCATTGCAAAACCTCAATTTTTAATAAGTTTTGACTTTTGACTTTTACTGGATTTCAAAACATAATTTTTTTTTTTTTAATATCTATTGTTTCAGATATTTTGATGTTCTACCATAAAGCCATAGCTTTATTGTAGTTAACAAACAAATACTAAATTCAATTTAACACCTTATAGTTTTAAATGTAAAAAAAAACTTTTTAGAAACCTTAAGAAAAGAGAAAAAGCCCTACAATATCAAACTCAAAATATTTCTTGGGTTAAATACACGTACATTTTTCGGTGTCGATGCTATTATGTTGACCGCCACTGTATGGGTGTAGTGCCGTGTACTGGTGCGCCTGCGCAACAGACGCGCGAACGAGAGAAGCCATGCTCGGCTTCAACTGGAGTGAATGAAACAGCACGAATCGAGTTCATCAACTGGCAGTGGAAACAGCAGATGTTTTTCCAATGTTTGGCGGCTGTTGCTGCTCTTGGCTCTT
This sequence comes from Drosophila fuyamai, assembly GCA_018153365.1. NCBI lineage: Eukaryota > Metazoa > Arthropoda > Insecta > Diptera > Drosophilidae > Drosophila > Drosophila fuyamai. The sequence goes on from JAECXW010000878.1 coordinate 1,740,542, forward strand.
ATTCATTCTCGCCCAATCCCTCTGCACGTTGCCCTGCCCCCAAAAAAAGGTATGCACAAATTAACAAGAGATTTGTAATGGACCAAGCAACAGGCACGGATCGCAATGAGATGGTCTATTTAACAGAAAAATCTGTATCCTTAGCTAGAAAACCTTTCCTGAAATTATATTTCGCATATAATATAGTTCTTTAATTATTATTTTCAATATTGTGCACCCCCGGTTTTGAAATTTAGAAAACCAGCTAATTTGAAAACTTTATAATTCGATTTGGGTTTGTTTTTTGAAATTCTATCAAACGAACGCTCTAAGTAAGTCGCTCAAATGTTCTATCATAATGTCATAAAATACGACCATTGGATAACAAAATGTCATACAATCTCTACGTAAAACAAAGTGTATTATAGCATCTATTCGGGCTTGAGAAAGCATCCATTCATGTAATTCCCTTCCTCTTAGTTTTTGCTTTATGTACCATAACGTCTTCGGGTTTGGCTGTTGTAGTATTTTTTGCTCAGCCTCCGTTGACTGGCTCGTAAAGCTCCTTTGTGCTAAGGGCAAGGCTGCCATCCATCCAACAGAATCCAGAATCGGAATAAGAATAAGAATCAGAATCAGATCGCTGACCAGCAGCGGAGTCGTGCTTGCATTGACTTATGTGGATGCCGCCGCGAGGCATTCGCGCATTCATTATCCATTACGCGTGCGCCCAGTTCTTGGTTCTTGGGATCCCCTTACTCAACTCGACAACTTCCCCGCGGTTTCCCCTGGAGAGTGGAATATGTTTTGAATGTTTTGATTTGCTGGAATTTATTGAAACATATCCCGGCAGCGAAGCCGGCTGTTCGAGACCTGTGATTAAATGCCCGGCTGTTGGATGCTCGCATTTAATGATACTCTTCCCTGCCTTCGTTCGTTAAACGATATGGTTCCAGGAATGTGCTCAGCTTAAATGGGTCCATCTGAAAGATAAGTCGAGCATCTGCAGGTTGCAACTGCAGTGGGTAGTTTAAAAGCAATCAAAACCCTGGTGAAGCAGACCATTTAATCGATATCAAGCGTGTAATTAACCACTTACGGACTTTTGTATAATGCATCTAACATGTATAAACTAAATTCCTTAAAATTCGTTTCAACGCCCGATTTTCTTGAATTTTTCCCACAACTATCAGCTTTTTAATCCTGTTCCACACACTTTCTGCCAAATGATTTTTATGGTATCGAACAATTAAGATGCATTTTCACAGCTCTAAAAGAAACTTCAAGTTTATGGACGCGTTTAATGGGCTTTTAATTCAGTAATTAGTTGGCTTCGTCTTTGATTTGCAGTGCGTAAATAAAGCGCCATGAAATCGAATTGAAACGGAGCGAAAAACTTTGAAGTCGGCTAGGGAAAGGGCCGCAGATACAAAGTATCTGGTGGATACTGCAGGCGGTCGGTCTGGCGTGTGATTTACGGCTTGTCGCAGCGCATGAAATCGATCGATTTAAGAGCGAGAGAGAGAGAGAGAGAGGAGAGAGGCCAGGAGAAAACACAAAATACAAAATCAGAGGGAGCCGACAGCACTCGGATGTATCTATGCATCTTTATAGCTATATCTATAGATGTATCTGTTTCTGTATCCGTATATCTATCAATAGCTGTGTGCGCGCTTTTGCCGGCGTCGCTTTCATTGATGCTGCCCTTTTTTGTGTCTGCTGGCTGTCTGGGAAATCGTCGACTTGGCAACAGTATCTATAGCCGTCTAAATATTCTGTGACATAGGCACCTCCCAGTTGGCGCCATCGCAGAGGTCACCAAGACTCCAGTGGGCTGGGGTAAGAGATTTAGGAATCCGAGGCGATTTAGGCCCTGCAATTTTAGCCATTTGGCGTTGTGCAACATATTTTGCGGCCCCAGTTCCGAGAATCGCCAAGCGAAGCTGAACAAACAACAAAATCAGGAGGGGAAAAGGAAAGGAAAAGGAAAGGTGAGACAAGGTGGCACATACACGGAGAAAAATGTAAAGCAAATTTTCCCAAATGTATTCAAAAAAAATATTTATATCGGTTAGATAATTTATATTTGTAAAGTATTTTCAAAATTTTATTCTGGAGAAAAAGGTTTGTAACTCACACCTCTTATAATTCGCTCGCAAATATTGGTTAAAACAACATTTTTAAATGTCGGAACTTGATGACATTTTGTCCATGTGTAAGAAGCAACAGCAGCAGAGGAAGAACCAGCGAGCGAACATGCCACAATAATGTTTTGCGGTTAATGATCGTGCGATGCGAGGTACGTATAAATGTAACACATAGCCAGAAAGAGAGGGCGAACGGCACAAGACATTTTGATAAAACATTTACAAACGCACTCAAGCAGAACTCCATCATCCCAGCCACACACAAAACAACACTGCCAACACAGTTAGAAGGTATAAGGTATAACCACCAAAGAAAACAGAACCACCAGCAAAATTCTACAAGAAAAAAACGCTAAGAACAGGAGAGACAAGAAGCGTTGACGATGGGCAGCCAAGTAGGAAAAAGGCAGGCAGCTCGAAGAATTATTCTGCTACGCTTTTAACCATATGGTTTATTTATACAACAACAACAACAACAGCAGCCAAAACGACTGAGGAACAAGAACAAAAAGTGGAAGGCAGGCCACTCGCCAACATTGGTAACAACAAAGTGGCAGACAATAAAAATGCAATTCTAAAAAGCCAGCAATAACAACAGCTCGGCGAACGTTGCACATAGGAATTCTTCGTCTTCTACACTTGGAACTTGGGAAGAGGCAGAAAGGAGAGCTGGTCAAGCGATCAAGTTGATTACGAATATATTGTCGGGTTGACCAGTACGAAATACCTTTTAAAAATGTTTAAATATTAGATGGCAAATCGTGAAAAGATGTTATTTTATTTTTAAACCACAAAATAGATAAGAAATTTGTTAAATTGGCAACTCAACCAAACGTTTTGGGTTGCAAACGAACACCTTTACCCTCACATTTCCCAAAATAAACCCTAAAGATGTCTACTCCCACTTGTCTCGCTAAAGACCTTCATAAATAACTGCCCCATTCCTGTCAGATAAACTCACAAATGGCCCAAGGGACCCTCCTTTTGGCTTCCAAGGCGGTTCTCTTAAAAAGTTGTTGAAATGTTCCAATTGCTGCAATTGTTTCAAGTACTCGCCCTTACCAAGATCTTCCCTTTTCTTCCTCTGATGGCTACTTAGAAATGAGCCACCCCGCTGGACAGCTCCGCCACGCTGAACGCGCTAATGAAAAAATTGCTCGCCCGGTAAGGCAAGAAGGTATTTCGGAAATTTATTGGTAGCACACTGAAACGTGAAAAAATACGAAACTGTTGGCCAAATGTGTAGCATATGCTGCAGACTGGTGAATGGTTAATGGTAAATGGTATAAGGGACCTAAGACTTGAGACCCGGGACCTGTGTGGTCGTCGAGGCGGCATTGACTTATCTTGGCTTGTTTATCGGCCAGCGTCGTCGGCGTCGTTTTAATTGTTTGTGCCCAAGGCGTCGGGTCGGTTTGTAGGAGTTTGCCAGACTGCCAGCCAGCAGCTACAACGGTTATTTCAGCAAGTCGTTCTAGTAAATTAGCACATAAAAATGCGGCTGGAAAGTTGCCAAATAAAAAGCAGCAACAGCAGTGGCAGCAGTTGAGGAATCTAGGGTAAGTTGGAAATGGCAAATGGATTCCATTGCAGCCGCTGCTATTTTATTGCACTCGCCTTTGCATGTTGGGAATTTATTACCAAAAAGTCAGCAGGGGGCCAAGAGCCGGGATAGGCTGGCTACAGTTGGTAGTTGGCAGTTGCCTCGGTTCCCGGACAGATGGCGTGTGCCAGGACTAAAGAGGAGCTCGGCAGGACTCCAGGCAAAATGCAATTCATTGCATGCGACAATTGGCGGGGCACTTTGATTTTGCCCCTTTAAGGAGATCCATTAGGGGTCCCCAAAACAGGAACCCGAGCAGTCCAAAAACTCAGGAAGTCAAAAGCGCTTATCTTAATGAGAAGTTGACGTGTCTGCATGCCACAATACCAACTCGGTTGGGGCTTGAAAATTGCCTTAATGTGCCGGCAGATGCCCGAAAAAATAATATTTATGCGCCTCAATAAAATTGTGGGAGTTACTTGGCCAATTACACCATAAACTTGGCCCATTGATTGTTTACTTTAGTCGCTCTACCTCCCTGGGAGCCATAAATTCCCTCTATTGATGATGAGAGTTTCATTTGTTGACTTCAACTACAACAATATTTCGTCTTGGCTATGGGTTGTTGATATCGAATGACATTTGTTTAGAGTGGAAATTTCTATAGAATTCCTATTAAGTTTTTGATTTATTGCCAACGGATGTCTGTTAAGTGTCTTACAAACAATATTACATAACTATTTAAGACTCATGTTTATTTTTAGGAAAGAAAACTTCCCACTTATGATTAGATTTCCTCAATTAACTAAGTTAACTGCAAATTACACTAGCCGCTGGCCAGCGGGATAATTATGCAATGTTCATCTCGGCATAATTTCGCAATTAAATTGAAGTCCATAATCTATCCCACATCATCGCAGACAATTGCCAGCGCGTACTGGCATTTCCAGGGAATCAGAACGTTATATTAATTTGAACCCCGCTCGTCCACGAGATGTTTAGATGTTTATGCCGATGCTGACGTGACTGCAGCCAACCAAAGCTCAATGAAGCAGCAGCAAAGTGAGAAAACAGAAATGCAGTAAATGCGTAAATTTACAGTGGAATCCAGTAAGGGGGAACTTTAAAATATATAAAATAATAAAAGGCCCACAAGCCTTCCTTTATTGTTTCTTTTCTTATTAAGCATCATTTTAAAATTTCTTGATAAATTCAAAAAAATATTTGAAGGATTTAAAGGCTTCCCATACACAATTTTTAAAAATCCGTCATACAAACAAGTTTGTATTTGCCTTTTCCACTGTGCCTGACAGCAAAAGAGGCAACACCATCCATCGCGTCGTAATGAGCAACACGCACAAAATCCATAGAAATGGAAATGGATCAAGAGCAGCAGATACAGATACAACTGCACATGGAGGGGCAAGCAGATGCAGATGCAGATACACCAGCAGCAGGTCAAGCAGGTACAAATGCAACAAGCGTTCGCTCGGCTGATTAGAAAGAGCGGGCACTACTTGTTGGGAACATAAACAATATTTGATGGCTGTTGCTGCCTTTTCGGACTACAATGATGACGATGACGACGATGATGATGATGCGTCGACGGTGGCGGCTGCTTCTTGTGTGTCTACACATGCATGACGAATGCCAAGAGCCATGGAGGACGGCGATCGAGAGAGAGAGGTCGAGGGACTAGCATAATAATTCACTTAATCAGGCTTGAGCGGATTTACCGACTCGGCGTATTTATCACGGGAGAAGACAGGAAAAAAATGCCGAAAAGAAGCAAAATTGGCCCAGACCCGACCAGCAGATAATAGACAAATTGCTGCTGATAACCGGCAACAGCAGGCAAAAGGGAAAGGCGGGGAAAAATCAGGGGAAGATGGCTAAGTGGATGCGGGTCCGTTTAGGCAGGTGAAAAATGGAAATTGAGATTATGTTTAAGAGAAATCCTCACCCCTATGATTTTTCAACCACCAGCCGACTACACTTCATCTCAAACACATGTCGCTCTTATTTTCCTTTTGGGCAAAACGGAAGAAGTCTTTGGAATGCATGAATGAGCAGGAAAACAAAAAGAAATGAAAAACCATGAAAACCTAAGAAAACTCAAGTGGAAAATTTTCACTAGGATGCGTGGTTAAGAGATGAGAGAGCTCCGAAAGGCAGTGTTTTGTGCGTTTGCATGTGTATTTCGGTTTCTGTTTTTGTTTGCAACACGTTCACTGCATGCCATGTTGCCTGACTTTACATTCAAATGGCATGACATTTCACATTTCTGGATGGATTCCGAATTTAAATGGAATTGCTCAAATTGCAGCCTGAGCTTGGCTCAAAAAACAATGGTTAATGCAGGAGTTTACCAGGAAATAGTCCCCCATAAAATCGAGGCATCTTTTTTAAATGAGCAATGCTTAGAGGGATGGCAAACAGCTGCTGGATTAGAAGAATATCATATTTAAAATTGCAGGCAATATATTAAATAAATTTGTTTGAGTCCTGTTAACTTAAAAGCCATTTAATTAATGAAAAACTAGCATGGATGTTCCGACTGATTCAAGTTCTTTTACACAATCCTCCCTTAACTTTACGGACGCCATTTTCCATTGCGAATGAACGTCCCATCCATCGATTGCATAAATCGCAAAAGCGCCAGGAAACCGAAGCCGGCACACAAATGGTAATAAATGTCAGTCAAAGGGGAGTTCAGTCTAAAGGAGCAGGGAGCAGCACAAAGAAGTCGCCAATCGAAGTCAGGTCGTGTCAATAAATCGAAATGTAAACTCAATTTACAAAATTGAAATTGAAGCGGGCCGCACGCAGAGGGTTAAACGCAATGCAATGTCGGCAGGGAGCGGCGCACCTGCGCACCATGTCCTGGACTTTGGACGCCTTCATCTTCTGGCGTCGTTTGCGAAATCAAAACAACTCGTGGGGGAATCGAATTGGAAATGAAACAAAGGTGGTTCACACACTGATTATTAATAAAATGCTTAAGATCGAAATATATAAATAACATACATTTATGGACAAATTATTTCTTTGGTTTTCGTAAAGACAAAAACGTTTAACATCCGCAAGTAATTTTAATAAAATCGACCATTGTACCGCCAAAATCGAGGTGTGTGACCTTTTTCCTCGCTTTTGGCGTTGCTGTAACTCTGTTTTTCTTCATCGTTTTAAGTCATTTTTAGGTTGACGTGTGCGAAGCATTAAGTAAAAGCAGCAACAACAAAGCGACTATGAATTCGCATAAAAGTCTGGGAAAAGTAAAACGGTTTACGTGCGGATTACAAAAGAGCAATGGATGGGCGGACGGAAAGCATAACTAAATAGACCGGGGGAAAAATCAAATAAAACAAAACTCCATTTTCGCAACATGCTTGCAAACTATATATATACCACTCTTTTATATATAGTGAGAAATCTGTACGGGCACGTGCGTGATTTGCTTTCTCGAGGCATTCAACTTTGGTCAAGAGATGGGGCGGGTGGGCGTAATTAGTGGAGCTAATGACAGGTGCCGCAGGTGGTGTCTGCCACCGGGTGGCACCTTAATTTGCCAAAAATGATGGATTCCCCTTATCAATTTTTTGGCTCGTGTGTACCGGCAGCCAGAGAAGGCAGGATAATATGTTCCTCGAGGCTGATGTGGGTCCGAAACTGTGGCGCATTGAACCCAATCGGTGGGGCGGGAACCCGGGAAAGGAATCAGGGGCAGGGGAAGGGGCAGTAGAGCGGAGTGTAGCCAAGCGGTGCATGTGCAGCGGCTTGTTGCAGGCGGCAGTTCAGCAGGAAGCCAACAAATTACGGCCGAGCCACTCATCATCAGGTGGTGCGACACGTCGAGTGATTGAGTGCACAGAAAAAAATTAGAAGCAACAGTTGTCGGGAGTTTAACATTATACAAATATATTTAGTAGAAATAAAAACTTAGTCTAAAGCCCCACATCAACAAGATTTATTTTACATTTTACTTTTTTATTTCTTTTACTTCGCTTTTTCTGTCTAACATTATCATTACCATTTTACCATTATAAACTTATAATGTTAGTTGAATTGTTCTCAGTGTATTGACGAGTAGAACAAAACTGAGAGGCGAGTTAACTTCGGTTGGCGGTAATTTGGTTCAACTGCCAGCCATGACACATTTTCACGGGCCTTTCTGGAGCGAAACGCAGAGACCGACTGCCTCATTCATCTCTTTCTTTCTCCCCTCGTAATTGAAATTGAAGTTGATGCAGCAAAATGGCGACGAGCACTTTTAATTGAACTTAAACTGTACTAACGGCACATTTCCCAGACTAAAACACTTTTCCGACTAACTTTGGGCACATTTAAATGTCGTTTGTGCCCCGTCATTGTCATATTTATATGATTGGAGGCGAAGTCGGTTTGGTTATCTCGGTTGGAACTTGATTTTAGGGGCCCCTCCCCAACTCTTAAGAAGTTGTTAAAGTTTTACCACCGCAAACCGAGAAGCAGGAGGAAAAATAAAGTATAATAACAACCACAACAAAACTGAGAAAACTTAGACGTTGGTATTTCAAGCAGTGGCTTAGGCTGAATTCGGTCTGGGGAAGTTCTAAAATCTCCAAAAGAAGTTTTTAGAATAATTTTGTACACCAGTTTTCTTTTATTATTTGCTTAGTATTTTGTAAAAAGTAAGGCTGCTTGTTTATTTAAAACTCAAAATCCCTTCTGCCTACGTCACTGTTTCCAACTTTTATTTTTGTTGTGCTGAAGACTTCTTCCGACTTTATTTCGTTTGGTATCCGTATCATTTCCTACACAACACACCTTTTTCTCCATCCATCCATCCATCTATCCAGCTATCCATCTCTCCAGTCTTTGGTTCTTCTTGGTTATTTTTTCCGTTTTCTGTTTTTGTTTTGGCAGTCACAACTTCTTTGGCTTTGCCATTGAAAGAAAGACAGAAGAAACAGACTTTTGCTGTGGTCTAGAAAAAACTCGTAACCACAAAAGTTTGTATTTCAAAGCAAACCACACTGTGATTCTTCTTCATATACCTCTTATTCTTCTTTTGCCTCTTTGCTGCCTCTTGGTTGCTTTATTTGTTGTTGTTTTGGGGACGGCGACACTTGGATATCTCTTTTTTTGGTCGGATTTCTGTATCTGTGCGGTTCATTGTTATAATTATGGGAATTATTATTGTGGTTTTCACTCGGCTTTACCTTTTTTTCGAAAAGGGAACTGAGAACTGGTTTTAAAACCCCAGAAGAGCCAACAATTTTGATGCAATCGATAAGAAAAGTGTCTGGGAATCTTAAAGCTCCACTATTTTCCCCCGAAAATGTTGAGACAATTCCAGAAGTCAGAAAGAGATGTTCATCAGTAAATTGCGAATTAATTTTTGGATAGCCCATTGAAATTGGTTGTGTTTATTTAAGGCCGCAGAGATCTCAGCCAGACATTGTTTACACCATGCGGAGGATGAAGAGCCAAAATAGATGGAAATGGTTTGTGTTATACTCCTCCACAACAGGTAACGCTGATTGATCGGGGCAATACTAAACACAAATCAAAGCTAATATTCTTTATGGACTTCTTGGAAATATTCTTATCGCGACTAAAGAGTTGGGTCAACAAGTCAAGTGGTGCAATGGATATAGGGTTTACAAACTCCAGTTCCCACACTTCATGAAGTTCGTTAAGTGAATCATTAAACAAATTACAAATTAGTATGCCAGTTATAAATAGCGGCAGAATAATACATAAATAAATAAGCCAGATCTATATAGAGGTATATTTGTACTCATAACAAGGGGGCACCGAAACCGAAGCACCTCAAAGTAGGTAAACATACATGTCCATCAATGTTGTGTAAATATTGGCGCAGTGAGTTAGTGTAGGTGGCTATGAAAAGCTGCACCACCCACAGGCATTCAGTCAGGCACCGCGTCTATATAGTTGGGGCCCCCTTTCGATCACCGGGTTAGTCAGCTGTTTGTTGTGGATAACGATATGATGAGTGGGATCCATTTCGGTGAATGGATTTCTCTGGCTAATAATGACGATACTCTATTGCGCACAGGGGGATATCTTAGAAAACAATGGTCTGCAAAAGGTTTGCATCTTACTCATCTTAAGTCGTCGTGGGACTCTATTATCGTATAATTAAATCATCCTTAGAGGAATTGGGGATAGACTTCATTATTCATAAATTAAAATTTAGTAATCTCTTAAACAGTCATTAAATTAAAATTCTGAAAATTTTTCATTAAAAACCCATAATTCGGGAAAATTTAATACACAACAAAAAACACTTTTCTTCAAAAGAATTTGATATATGTTCGGAAAAACACTATATAATAACCTAAAGTACCACATAATCGACCGAAGAAAAGCAAAAAACAGAAGGCAGTCGATCTTGACTTCATAACAACATTCCCATTCATTATTCCATTCATGAATGTATCTCGGTTTATTCCGAATGCTGCATTAACGTAAGCAAATCAAAACAAATGTCCGTTGCCCCTATAAACTAGATCGATGCGCAAGATGTTTTAATCTTCAATTAACAGGGCAATTTGTAAAAATTTATCGCATTATGGAAATTGTTTAGCGAAAAGTGAATTTCTAATGAAGTCGGGAAAAAGTAGATAAATGCCGAACGGATTTCGCTTAGAAATAATGTGTCGCTAGAGAGAACCAGATAGAGAGGCCAATAGATGATCTTGGCAATGATATATGGGCTATATGTAGACAGCTTCTCTTCCTCCATCTGCTTGTTGAAAATTATTAATTGAGAAAATGTGTACAGCAGCCGACTGTATGTAAATACATATACCTACTTGCGCATCCGATGGATTCGGGTAATTTCACAACTCAAGAAAAGAAAATCCAACGTCTGACAATGACTCAACTCAATCCGAGCTGCTGCGCTACATTACCTACTTTCAATATTTTGTGTTGACGGCAGCGAGAAATTTAGCCCACAAATAGCAGCCAATTGACAACAGTAAAACATGGCCAAATATGTACGAAGTCGCCCATGACGTAAGCGCCCCACGGTAGCTGCATAAATAGGCAAAAACTATCGAGCAAGAAGTGAACAGAAAAGGTTGCAACGAAGCTGGAATTACCCTTGCAAAAGATATTTTTCTATGATTGGAAATACTTTTTTTTTTCTAACTAAAATATCTAATTTATATGACGCTTTTTTCATTATAACTAAAACTTGCATTATTTTAAGTATTGTAAGGGTTCCGTACTATTCTTTCCTTGTGTAAATTATGAATTTCTGTATGTGAAAGATACAACGAAAACAAACCACTCGATTCGAGGGTACCAAAGGCTAAACAAATGCAAAATTTACATGAGCGGGTCATGATTTATTAGCAACAGACAAGGACGGGCAGATAGACGCGAAATTACAACTAAAGACGATGGCGCCCACATATGTATGTTCATAGATAAGGAGAGAAGGGGAATTCAACAAATACATAAGAGTTTCATTCACAAAACGAAAGCAAACGAAATTCGGTGACATTAGAGATCGATTTACATTTATTTTTGTTTGTGTAGATGAAGCAATTAAATGGCAAAAGAACAGGCAAAAATCAGTTTACCCAATTTGGACAAAAGGAGTGGCCACATAACGGATATGGGAATGGGCCCAAAGCGAATTTAGTCATCTCCTGCCTTATGAATCAATCACAATAGATCCCACAGATGTGTTTCATTCACAACGGGCTCCACACACACATTGTCAACTATTTTGAGTTCCGTTTTTGCCAATTTAGTGAGAGATCAATGCGAAAATACTACTGCACGTACTCCTCACTCTCTTTAGCGACATATTTATGTGTGTGAAACAACTTTATTAATAGTTTGCTCTCGCTCTGGCTACCTCTATTTCTCCCTTGCTCGCTCCCAATTGCACGTGTTAGGGCCGCTGCAGCAGAGAAACAACAACAAAAGTCTCGAAGCCGACAGCGGATTTGGTTGGATTTTATTTTTGGGTCTTGAGGCTTCTTTCGCTTTTTATACCCTTGCAGAGGGTATTATAATTTTGGTCAAAAGTGTGCAACGCAGTGAAGGAGACATCTCCGACCCTATAAAGTATATATATTCTTGATCAGGATCACCTCCTGAGTTGATATAGCCATGTCCGTCTGTCCGTCTGTCCGTCTGTCCGTCTGTCCGTCTGTCCGTCTGTCCGTCTGTCCGTCTGTCTGTCCGTCTGTCTGTCCGTCTGTCTGTTTCTACGCGAACTAGTCTCTCAGTTTTAAAGATATCGAATTGAAACTTTGCACACAGCCTTCGATCCTTTGCACGCAGTATATAAGTCGGAACGGCCGGGATCGGCCGACTATATCCTATAGCTGCCATATAACTGAACGATAGGAAATGCCATAACTCTGCTGTTTGTAAAGTTAGGAAGTTGGGATTTTCTATGGCTTCTTTATTTGGCCAATCAATTCGACCTACCAAATTTCATAAGGATCGGCCGACTATATCCTATAGCTCCCATATAACGATAGGAAATAGCATAACTTTGGTGTTTTTAGAGTTAGGAAGTTGGGATTTTCTATGGGTTTTATATTTGGCCAATCAATCCGACCTACCAAATTTTATAGGGATCGGCCGACTATATCCTATAGCTGCCATATAACTGAACGATTGAAATTGCCATAACTTTGGTGTTTTTAAAGTTAGGAAGTTGGGATTATTATTAGTATTAAGAATGCATCATATGAACAATTTTGGAGAATATTATTTACAGAATATTCTGCAAGGGTATATCAACTTCGGCTCCGCCCGAAGTTAGCTTTCCTTTCTTGTTATATTCTTCTTTATGTCTTTCCGATTTTGGAGGTAGCTCGCCATGTGAAAGGAAATAATTACTTTATTTGTTGTTTTTGAGTGTGTATGCGTACAGTCGGGGTAAAAATAATAGAGGATGCTACTTATTTTCCACAAAATCAAACACAAATAATAAAGCTTTATCCCAAGAAATTTTGAAAATGTTAATATTTGTTAAGCAGACAAAATGTTGATATTTATTGTTTGATAAAGTTATAATTGCCACAATTTTAATTCAGACTTTAACAGTAAAAACTCATCGCAAATAATATTCATTGTAACCAAAATTCATATTAGTATAACTCATTTGTTTTAAAAAGCTTTATTATTTTGACCGCATTTGTTAGCCTATTATGAATGTGTGAGGAAGATTGTTGTTATGGCCGTGTTGCTTTTTGGTTAATTCGGTTGCTTTTCTCTGTTGCCAGCTGGGCAGCATTTCAAACAATTTGGAAATTTGAAATTGTTTGCAAGCTTTTATTAGCCAATGTTGCCCCTATCGAAACTCCTCCCCCGCTTTTCCGAATTGCCTGAGTCTAAACACAATTAACAGTAAATGAAAATGGGCAGGAAATGCGAGAGCCCGCTTGTAGGTCAAGAAGCATTAGATGGGCAAAGGTAAGCAGCCATTATTTCCCTAGTCGATGTTGTTATTCTGGCCACTGTTGCAATGCCTGTATTGCGTTCGTTAGGCGTTAGATGCTATATGGTAAATATAGCATAACGGTGTGCCTGCCTGCAGATAATGACGAATAATTGTCCAGACAGAAATCACAGTGATCGCCAATTGAGAAAGTGAGATCAGTGACAAATTACGCGGGCAATTTGAGCGCAGCTTTAAGCGGCAACATCCGTTTTGCAGATAAACCCGGAGCGTAGAACATTAGACAAATTTGCACATTTAATCAAAGACAATTGTTTAATTGCTCAATTACAGCAAATAACTGGAGTACGACAAAGGAAATGGGAACGGGACAAGTGCAAAAAATTAAGCAAGGGATGAGACACCTAAACGAAGCATTTGTCATAGCAAAAATGTTACATGATGAACTTGTAGGTATTAAAAAGTGGCATTGTATATGTATTTTTTTTTAATACATAATAGAAATGTACATTAAAAGCTCTTACAAATTTAATTATTAAATTGTATTTTTTAACGCATTTTTATTGCTCTAAAGAAATGTCAAGCACGGGAGTTCGAGATCCCTCCATATCTGGTTCACTATTTACGTTTCCAGAGTGGGATGTCGATAGCTAGGGAAAGACACTCGTCAAGTGCGACTCTTGCTGGTGTTTTCGCTGTAGCCCCTGCACTTCCTACTAGGAAATTCTCCGGAATTAAGAATTATGTGCAGCAGCAACGTTGGCAAGTGTCATTTGAGACCCAAACACAAAGAGACAAACAGCAGCTGCTCCACCAGTGGTCTTGTGTGAGTGTCAGAGAGCGGATTTTATTTGAAATTCAAACTCTTTTTATGGTACCCAGTGATTGTAGGGTAGCTGAGGGTATAATAAGCATAAAAATAACAATAAAAAGTGTAGAGAATATAATAGAAAACCTATTCTTTCATTTATTGCTGGGAAGTTTCTACTCTTACTATATGCTTCAATTTAAGCAATTTGATATTATTTTTTTATTGTTAAATAAATTACAAAGGATCATCAAAGATAACTTTGAAAATCTAAAGACAAAAATATTCATACCAATTTTTCGAGCGGTATTAACTTGTCGAACATCCATTTATATTCTTGCCTCCCCGGGTTACTAGTAGAAATCGTAAAAATCGCAGTCGCAACAGCTGTAGGAAAACTATAAACCGTTTTGGGAAATGCGTTGGAAAAGGGGGAACTAGAGGAATGTTTTTTTATTTTTGGCAGGGCTACGCCTTTTATTCTTCGGCTACCCGGATACCAAACTCCGGAATGAACTTTTGTGCTCGATTTTTCAGTTGCCAAAAAGCGTCGGAAATCGCTGGCAACTGTCGGCGGTCGCCAGATCGTCGGCAGCCCCTTTTTATATGGAAAATCAACCTGATTCACAAGCACTTGGCGAAAATTACATAATCGCCGAACAAATGGGAACAACACAGTCATATCGAAATCGTGCCAAATTGCAACTGCAGAATGACAATAACGTTGATTTATTTCTCCCCCAGAGAGATGTTCATATTTTTCCAACAATTTTCTGGAATCAGCGGGTGGCTAATTTCGCTCAATTTTCGCTGTTTCTTCGGTTGGGAAAATATTTCAATTATTTTTTCTCGATTTGCCTCAGCCCACCAACAGAGGTATTCTCTAGTTTTTCGGGTTTCCCGAGGGTCTTTCTACCTGCGAATACCTGCCCAATAAAAAGGAAGGCGTGGGAATCACCAAAAATATATAGGGTGAAGAAAAGATGAAAAACGAGAAAATTGCAATTGCAGGACGTGTGAAAATGTGCGGAAGACAGGAAACGTGGGCAGGACCACTCCCTGGTTTCCCGGGAATGGCCTTGGCCAATGGGAAAGCGATTTTTCTTTGATTTACACTCACCTTTTCGGCAAAGAGGAAAATTTAGATGTGCCGTATCCAAAAAAAACCGGTCAATTATAAATCGGTGCTCCAAATCTCCAGAAGAATTGTACAAACACAATATTTTTCACTGCTGATTGATCCAAGTCGAAGACGAATTTTCGCACTTTTGGTTTACGTTTTTTTCTTACCGATCTCTTTTTGGAACATTTATTTGCACACAATTATTTATTAAATGCCGTACTCACACACAGGCACTGGCAATTGTGTGTGTGTTTGTTGTTTACGTACGTGTGTGTGTGCGTAAAGCACGCCTCGCACACACTGACAAATATTCATTCACGATACGGTGATCACGATCTTGGCTCTCGCTCTCTCATTCATATTGTTGTTGTTGAAAAGCCAAGAGAAAAATAATACTATATGAAATGAATGCAAAAGACGCACAAAGTTATGAACACGACGGGTATACGAGTGTGTTGTTGTTGTAGCTACTTGTTTTATATTTACTTGATTTCATATTTTCATAATTCGCTTATGGTTTTCTTTTCGTTTCTACCTGTGTTTAGTTAAACGAACACACGAAAAACAACACACACGCACGCACACCACACACACACTCACACTAGGAAACGAGAGACGCAAAGGTAAAGTGGTAAACTGTGTGTGCAAGAAAAAAAGGCGACAAGAAACGGAACGGAATTAACGGAACCCGTATATATGCACGCGCTCGGCGATTGAATAGCGAATTTAACAGCTTTCTGTGTGTCTTTGAGCTATATATTGAAGTTTTCCCCGTTGAGTGGGTCGTAGTATTGTTTTTGGCTGCCGAATTTTCCTGGCTGTTCGTTGTACTCGCGGTGTTACGTTTTTCGGCGATGCGCGGACGGAGAAACTCGAGCGTCGGGTCGGAATTTTCGGGACAGTGTGACTGCAGAAAGGTAAGACAAATATGCTGTGTAGCTCTGCACAACAAATACCAGTATCATTTTATTAAAAATACTAAAAATACCAGACCGCTATTTTATACGGTCCTCACACTGCCGTTTAAAAGAGTTGTTGCGAGCCATTCACACCGGCTCCCGCTGATGCAAATATATATACAAAGAGTAAAAAGTTAATATAGCGAATAAATTTATATGTTTTAATTCGATATAAAAGTGGAGGAATAACTTAATAATATTAAACTATTACCTAACACAATTTAAACATTACTAAGTCGCTCATAAGCAATTTTTTTCTTCCTGTGTAGCTATGAATAATTTGGTGTTTATCAACACTGTCGCTAGCACGCGTTCGAACTCCAGGTGAAAAAATAAACAAATTGCTGCGGAGCAACAAGTGCCGGATAACGATAATGGGAGTCCGGGGCCTAACCAGTTTTATAGCACAGCGTGCGGAGATCTATCTGAAGCCCTTCGAACTCCACTCCACGGCGCTGGTCATCGACGGGGACAACCTTTCCTGCAATCTGTACAAGGATGTCACCGGCAGTTACTCTGCCTTCGGAGGAGACTACGATGACTTCTACCGGGCCGTGGTGCAGTTTTTCCAGGTCCTCGCCGAGTGCAACATCCGGCCGTACGTCCTCATGGATGGTGGCTACGAGGAGCGCAAGTTGCGGACCGTCAGCACCCGGCTGCGTGGAAAAATCACCGTGATCAAGAAGATTAACCCGAATGCATCGATCACTCTGTTTCCCCTGCACATGAAGGAGGTCTTTGTGGACGCAGTGCGGGATTGCGGGGTCCCAGTGATGCGGTGCGTCTTTGAGGCGGACGACGAGCTGGCCGCCCTGGCCAGGAAACTCAACTGCCCAGTGCTCTCGTACGACTCCGATTTCTACATCCACAATGTGAAGTACATACCGCTGATCACGCTGACTGTGAAGGTATTTATTGGACTATTCATATCGCCACAAATACTCAGCAAATCTACGCTCTCAGGTGCTCACCAAGCAGGTGAAGGACAAGAAGAACCACAAGCAAAAGGACTCTCGTGATCTGCGACGCAACGAAGCCAAGAATGTCGAGAAGCGCACCAAGTCCAACAAGATTGTGGGCGGTATACAAACCTCAGAGCAAGTAGCGTTCCCAAAAGGGAATGCAAAAACCTACAAGTACCTCGACTGCTGTATCTACCGAGTGTCGCATCTGTGTGGACGAAGTACTCTGAGCCCCGAGAAACTGCCACTTTTTGCCGCACTCCTGGGCAACGATTATATAGCTCGCAGCGCCTTTAAGAACTTTTTTGCCTCCGGACTGGGAAAAGCGGGAAGGAGTCGCAAACTTAAGATTCAGCAGAAGCGCATTCAGGTAATCCTCACGTGGCTGAAGGAAGAAACGGCGGAGTCTGCTTTGGCTAAAGTGTTGTCCAGGTTAAAAAAGGTTGGTTTTTTCTGATCCCCGGGATATGTTTTAGCTAAACAAATACTCTTGCAGAACCAGCGGGAATCTCTGGTTTCCCAGGTCCAGGCAGCCATCTCTGGTTACTCCAATGAGTTGTGTCACGCCTACGATTTTTTCGAGGAGCACTACGAGAAGGCTTTTCCTTATATAGAACCCACGAGTGAAGAGGAATCAGGCGATGAAGAAGATTTGGCTAGTTTGGAGGATAACTTATCAGCAGGAGAGGTAGAAGAGGAGCAAGGGGAAGCTGAACACGAAGAGGATAAGGAGCAACAGCCAGTGAACGAAGAGCGGGACTCTGGAGAGGATGTTGAGGAGGAAGAGGAATCTGATGAAGGTCTTGAAATCGAAGTGGAGGACAAAACACTACTCTTCCCGCAATGGTTTCTGGACAAACTGTACCCGGCTCACTTGTCCCGCTACTTTGTGGATCTTATGCACCTACGAAAGTACATAAACAACCCACAGATAGAACACTTTCCCTTCCATGACTCCAATGAACTGGCATTGCCCATTCTGAACTACGTTTTCTCCCTTCTACACCATGTGGAGGGTGAGCAAACGGAGCCACAGTTGGATGAGGAGGGCTCACCACTCCCCATTGAGTTTACCTACCTCACTAGAGCTCTTCGAGTGACTAACGTACGGTATCTCAAGATGCCCATTGAGAAGGAGCCAGCTTATGCTTTCGAACCGTCTGCACCGGATGCCAGGCATTTGCAGGCTGTATTTAAGGACAATATTCCGCATGCCGATACAGCGAAGCTGTTCAAGAAGGTGGATGAGCTGCCGGAGGATCTAAGGCTGTACTTCCTGGCTATTATTTACTGGCTGCATCGCTCGGAGCACTGTGATCTGCTGCACCTCCACTCGCTAATCCTTTCTTTGATTGTGTTGCGTACCATCGATGTAACGATACCCGCAGAGAGAGAAGTGAAAGCGTTTCGCAAGAGATTTGGAAAGATTTTGAAGGCAGAGCGAGCAGTGAGGGATAAAGAAGTCGCCGAAGGGATCAAACGTGGCATTAAACCCATTCTTCTTGAGCTTTCTGTACCAGATCGGATGCCCCATGTACCGAAATCGGACTGCTATTTAACCCAAGAACGCCTGCTACCGCATTTCCACATGCAGGAGATCTTCAAGAAAAAGTTTGATTTGTACTCCTCGACGGTTATTCACTCATTTGCCGAATTTCAAGCTGTGATCTTTCAACTCAATGGCCTCAACTCACTCTTAGATTTCCCATTATTAAGTCCCAGAATGAACCAACTTTATTGCGGCTCTTTTCTCTACAATATCTACGATCTTTTAAGAAACCGCTCCGATGTCCGCTACCATGTAGAAAACTTTCTACTGCCCGACTCCAAAATGATGTTCGATTTCTATTGCTTCTTGTACGATTGGTGTGCGGAATTTATTCCACATTGGAAACAAACAGAGGTGGATCAGACGGCAGTAAAGGCCCAAAAGAAGCGACTGAAGAAGCAGCGTCAGGCGGCGAGGAAAACGGAAGGAAAGGAGTGCAATGCGGACCCCAATGCGGATATGGTCGAGGATGCAGATCCCGAAGATGCCTTCTTCGATTTGAATAACAAATTCTGCGCGCTCAAAGTGGCGTAGCAAATTATAACTATTAAGTGCAATTTAAAACTTGTTACTCGGTTACATAATTCTAACTTGATTAATTTAATAAATACAAGTTTTGAAAACAAAATCGGCAATAGGTAATTTATAATCGCCGCCTTCCGAAGTGCAGATCATTCAAATATATAAAATATATACATATATTTAATCTAATTTTGAAAACCGAAAAGCCATAACAGGTCACGGCGCCTTATCAAAATTTGAGGTTTGTTCCTTACTTTAACACGTAGCTCGATTTCAGTACGTTTTATAACTTGTCTGTGTTAAAATGTGGAATTTGGCATCCTCGTCCTTCTGTTCATTAGTTATCCTGAGTTTGCTAGGACCATTGTTGAGTTTTCAGGATAATGAATCATCGGTGTGCGTTCTCCACGATGAACCACGTCAATGCAGCACCTTCTGCCTGGCGGCACTGCACCCGCTACATGATGATACTAGTAACATCCTTATCAAGTTGGAAGAAATAGAAGCGGGGCAAGCAACGCTCAAGGACTTCTGTGAGAAAGGGACATCGCAACAGGACCACATCGCAGGATTTCAAACCAAGCATTATCCCCATTGGCTTGCACCCCAGGCACAGCTGGCTTTAGGAAATACACGAGAAATCGAGAGACGACTTTTAAAAACGGAAGAACAACTGCAGTTGCTCCAGGCGAAACTGGAACACGGCCATCAAATGATATACAACAGTATTCAGGCGCTTTTGGAAAAAATGGAGACACCCCAATCGGCATTTCAGGGAGCCAGACAAGTAGCCCGGTTCGCAGACAAGGGGAAAAGCATTGAATCACGGTTCAAAAAAATTGGTAATAGGAACTTTCACATCGAAGAAGATTATAAAAAAACTTGGGCTGAGGCCGCAGATACCTGTCGTGAGATGGGTGGATACCTGGCTTCGATTAGAGATGAACAGGAACTTAACGCCATCTCAGACTTACTGGGATCTGATTGCTTTTACTGGCTTGGCATCAACGACAGGGACGAGGAGAGCAAATGGATATCTGTTGCCTCCGGCAAACCGGCGCAGTTTTTAAAATGGGATTTTAGGGAACCCAACAACAGGAGAAATAATCAGAACTGCGTTACTCTGAGAAGTAGGAGAACAATGAGCGATAAGGGATGTTACAGGGAATTCTTATTCATCTGCCAATCCGACGACGAAATATAGACAAAAATCAGATATTAATGCCAGACTTTTTATGTTTCTGTATTTAAAATAAATGAATTTTAAAACTTACATTGTCAATTTATAATTTTGGTTGAAAAGATGTTAGCTAAGCTTAACAATAAAAGTACGCAGAATTCAGTATAAACAAAGCTGTAAAGCTTTTTGAAATTGTATGCAATAAATAAATTTAACTATTTTATAAATATGAAATTGTTTATCATTGGGATGTACATTATTTCATTTCAAGAATTACCGAGTTCAAAAAATATATATTTTATTTGGCACTCAATAAATGTTTAAAATTGCTCGAGTATAAAAATGTTAAAACATAAATTTTATCTATAATAGAAAACCGTTACTTTTTTAATTTTTGAAAACTATGTTATGTTATTCTCCAGTTATCCTCCTGTTGAAAGTGACTTTGGTATTTTTTTTACCAGAATTCTGGACATTTTTGGCCGCACATGCTGCGGTCATACCAACAGCTACGTCACTGCTGTTATCGTTGTAATCAACAAAAAAAAGGAAAATAAACCAAACTATAAGCGCCGCAGACTGATCAAAAGCTCTCGCTTGGCTTGTAATCAGCGCCCGACACTGCCAACAACAAATGCCACCACTGTGACCTCGGGCGGGAGCAGGAGCAGCGCTGCCATCGAAAACAAAGGCCAAAACAAAGGCCCCCAGCCAAAAAAAAAGCAGAAAGTCATTGGCAGGCAATTAACCCGAAAACGGAGGCGCTGTTCTCGTCTCCTGGTGTCCACCCCCTCCTCCTCCCACCGGGCAGTAGATGCTGGTCGGCCTCAGCGACCAGCTAGCGAGGATCATGGAGAGCGTCTTCGAGGCGTACTTGGGCCCGGAGGGCGTCCTCGCCAGCGCAGTTGGCCAGGCGGTGGGCAGCGGCGAACCGGAGGATATTCCCCGCAGGAACACCGATGTCTGGGTCTTGGGAAGGCGATACAACGCCATACAGGGTAAGATGGGATCATAAAGTGGGGCATTATGGGCAAGATCCAACATGCTTGGGCATGGATGAGTCATTTATGTTTCCATGTGCAACATCTCTTAGCAAATAGGTGAAGTACAATACCATTCAGGCATTATAATACGGAGAGAGATCCAAGATGTTGGGGTCTTGATGAGTCATAGATGTTCCCATATGTAGAATTTCCATAACTTAAGCTAAGGACTAGAAAAAAATTTAATTGACTCATTTTTAACAAACATTTCCAGAGCTCGAGCTTATCCGACGCGACATTCAGTCCCGGCTGTGGTGCACCTACCGCCATGGTTTTTCGCCATTGGGAGAGGTCCAGCTCACCTCGGACAAGGGATGGGGCTGCATGCTCCGCTGTGGTCAGATGGTCCTCGCCCAGGCTCTGATTGACCTACATTTGGGTCGCGACTGGTTCTGGACGTCAGAGTGCCGGGATGCCACCTACCTCGAGATTGTAAAACGATTTGAAGACGTGAGGAGTAGCTTCTACTCCATACACCAGATTGCCCTGACGGGAGAGTCCCAAAATAAGGCTGTGGGCGAGTGGCTAGGGCCGAATACAGTAGCCCAGATTCTCAAGTAAGACCAATCATTCTTATAAATAGGATTATTGTATAGCTACTTGGCTATTTCAGGAAACTAGTGCGTTTTGATGACTGGAGCTCCCTGGCAGTTCACGTAGCCATGGATAGCACAGTAGTTCTGGATGACGTGTGTAAGTGGAAAATACAGAACCGCTTTCAAAGAAATTTCCTTCCTAAACCTCTTCTCGTTTCTCGTAGACTCATCCTGCCGCGAGGGTGACAACTGGAAGCCACTGCTGCTCATCATTCCCCTGCGCCTAGGCATCACAGACATTAACCCGCTTTATGTGCCAGCTTTGAAGCGTTGCCTGGAATTAGATAGCAGCTGTGGCATGATCGGCGGCCGGCCCAACCAGGCCCTGTACTTCCTAGGCTACGTGGACGACGAGGTCCTCTACCTGGATCCGCACACCACGCAAAGAACGGGCGTGGTGGGCCAGAAAACAGCTGCGGGAGAACAAGAATACGACGAGACCTACCATCAGAAGCACGCTGCTCGTTTGAGCTTCTCCGCCATGGATCCCTCGCTGGCGGTTTGTTTCCTTTGCAAAACCAGTGACAGTTTCGAGGCCCTGCTCACGAAGTTCAGGAAGGAGGTACTCAGCCTTTGCTCGCCGGCTCTCTTCGAGATTAGCCAAGCGCGTGCCGTCGATTGGGACACAACGGAGGACATCGATTGGCCCACCATGCCGGATATCGATTGGCCCGCGGGCACCTCGGACTCCGATTCGTTTGCCATAGTTGGTAAGAGAGGAAGTGACATTTAAGCCGCACGTTTTTTCTCGATTATATTGTACTTGAGTAAATGTTTGGGGCAAGCTAACTGAATTAGATAAACCCATTGGAGGCCTTACATTAATCTTAATAATAACAGTAGACATTACTTGTTAATCGGCTTGAGAACAATTTTTAGCTTGCTCTTCTAAAATTTAATTAATTTGGACAGCCGGCAAACGTGAATTTAGTGTTTGCCTGTACTTTTTCTCTATTTTATAGTGTTCTTGTATCACATAGCGCATTTGAATTCAATTTCCAGTTTTTTAAGTTGTAAAGTCAATCTTACCTGTTTAAATCATTAAAAACCGTTCACATCATAAAAGATATTCTTTTCGAATACTTTGTGTTTTTAATGCTTGCTATTCCGCATTCGGTACCCTGTAGAGTAAGAATTCCACTCGAATTTCACTCAGACCCACTTATCAATCCACTCCGTTTTACAGAAGAGAGCGGTAGAGACGGCGACGCCGGCTGCAGCGGCACCAGTGGGAGCGCCTTCATCTGAGAGGGCCGTTGGTGGAGCGCCTGCGCCGCAACAGAACCGATGAGGCCCAACCAGGCGAAAGTGGAGCAGCCGAGGCGGACGAGGAAGAGGAGCAAAACCGAGAGGGAGCAGGAGGTCGAGCCCCCACTGCGGATGCTGCGAATGCAATAAACTAAGGCTACAGTGCATAATTAGACGAGTGGTTGAGATTTAGTTTTTAGTATGTTTACGATTTGTACGAATGCGATTCTTAGCGATTCATAATGCTGCTTTATTGTACGCGATTGACTCCACGGGAGACAATTATTCAAAAACACACGCAGAGTGACACTTACTGACAGACACACTCGCTTTTTGATGATCAATTAAACATTTTTATGCAACGTTGTACATTGAAGACTCAATGAGATCGATCGCCTTAGCCCAGTGTGTATTTATATGTTTGTATTCATAATATTCATATTCGTTTCGTATATTCGTCTGTATATGCTCAAAAATGGACCAACAACTAAATACATAATACTTGGACTATATGTATGTATTTCTATATATATATATATATCAACTTTGCTATCCGCCTTTGGACTCGACGATTGGACAAACTCAGCTACACGAAATAAGGAACTTTCTCGAATGAGTAACCAAGAAAAGGATGTAGGAAACTACGTTAACAACAAACTCGCGCCTATGCAGCTGGCAAATTGACACTAATTGGGCTTGTCCTGTGGTCTTCCGACTTTATTTCCCCAGAAAGGCAAACTTCAATTTCCCAAAGAATCAGCTCAAATAAATTGTCTTTGTTTGCGTTCATTCTACATGTTCCTAACCTTTTTTGGTATTACTAATAGAAGTCTAACATAACCAGATCGGTATTTAATATTAATAACAAATCTAATTTATGAAGCTGATCGAACAAGAGGGTAAGATATGCCAGCTTGTTTTTGTTGATTCAGATTTATCAAGCTACAGCCAAAACAGCGCTTGTTATAGGCTCAACCTGGAAGTCTTTGGAACCTCTGATTTTTTTTCCCAAAGAAGGGTTAACGAAGTAACCCTTATTTCTCAGCGAAATGCCATAGAAACCCAAGTTTGCCTTTCCTTTCGGGGTAGCTTCGGGACCACCTGAACCAGGAGATTAATATAAACATGCAACATCTATTCACGGGCCTCTTAGAGTATGCAGCACGATCTCTCGATCCGCTTCTCCGCCTTCGGCTCGCTGTGCAGGGCCATCTCCACGTGCTTCCGTGCCAGCCAGGACTGCTTCTGCAACCGGTTGACCACGATCCTGTAGGCGCCAATGATGTCGGAGCGGGGTCCGCTCTGCCTCGCATTGATCAGCATCTCGGTGGACAGGCCCAGCTCGGCCAGAATCTGGCGAGCCTCGAACTCCAGGGCTCCCAGTTGGCTGAGATCCTCGGTGCTCGTGGGCAGCATGATGCAGCTGCCCGTCTCCGCGTCGTAGTTCTTGAACAGGGGGCAGTCCTCGGCCACCTCCACATTCCACGGATTGATCTTGGCCGATCCGCACTGCCCCCCGTTGGCCAGCTGCTTCTCCGGTGTGTCCGTTTCCATGGGCGTGACCTTCTTCTTGAGGCTGCCGCAGAACATGTACCGCCTGGCTGGACGCTTCGCCTGCTCCGCGGACTGCGGCTCCTTCAGCTGACCCGATCCCTGGAGCATCAGCTCGTGACCCATCTCGATCGGTTGCAGGAAGTTCTGCACAAACATCTCGTCCTGCTGCCGCGTGTTCATGCTAATGGCCGGCTTCTTGACCACCTCCGCATACCGATCCCTCAGGGAGGCGGACTTCCTCAGGCGGTGCGACTTGCTGCGCACCCAGAAGATCGACCGCTTCACCGGCTTGCTGTGCTGGCTGATCTCCCATTGCATCAGGTCCGCACTCAGCTTGGGACAGGTCACGAACTGGCTGTTCAGCATGTCGTCGATGGTGGGCCGCTGGGCGGGTATGTGGATCAGGATGCGTTCTGGAGAGGAAGAAACGATGGTATAGAGAAATATTTTATTATTTGGAAAGAGGTTTTTCTCATAAGGTTCATAGCGACTGGTATTCGTACTAAATCTTAATCGTGTACTGCCAAACACTATAGTTATTATTTGATCTGTATTATCTTTCTTGACTTGTTAGATAGCTTAGCTTTCATCATTTTTACTGGATTTATTAATAACACTTTCACTTTAATCTTCTTTTTTAAAAATGTACTAAATGATAAGATATATAATAGATAATTTTATAAAATGCTTATCAACAAACCACTGTTTGTAGTATAAAACCATTAGCAAAATGAAACTACCTCCTGTAATATCAAAATTATATTAAATCGCTTAAAACAAAATGAAACTTTATATCCTGATGTTATACTCTTCTTAATAACTTGTATTGTGTACTAAATATTTTTAAAAGCATTTAAATTATTTAAAAATAGTTTAGTTTATTTTAAAGAGCTTTTCGTTGACCACTTACGAATAAGTCTTATGCAGGGCAAACTGAGCTGGCCGGGCAGCAGATAGTCGCCCTTGAGAATGGCTGCCTTCAGGCCGGGAATTGTGGGTGCCCGGAAGGGCATGTTTCCGACCACCATGAAGTAGAGCAGGATGCCCAGGGCCCAGACGTCCACGGGAGCTCCGATGTAGTGGTCATCGGAGAAGAGCTCGGGCGCCGCATACGGCGGTGAGCCGCAGAACGTATCGAGCTTTTGATTGGCACCTGTCAGAGGGTTTGAAATTGATTAGATTGCTGAGGGAATGGGGAAGGGATTGCCGGGGGCTGTTGACCGCACCATTGATAAGTTGGGTGCTGAAACCGAAATCGGCCAGCTTGAGGCGATCTTCCGAGAGGAGCAGGACATTTTCCGCCTTGATGTCCCGATGCACATAGCCCAGACTGTGCTGCAAGTATGCAAAGTAATCGAAATATAATTAATTAAATGGTTACACAATGCCGCAATTAATATTCAGTGCTTTCATATGAAGAAGCCATAAATCAATCTGTCAAACCAAGCTTTAAAACGAATTAATCATATGATTAATATGGCTTTTTGTCGATATATAATTCAATTATTTTCCCCACAATTTACTCTGCAATATAAATATTCCGGCTTACCATATGTTTGACGGCCAGCAGGAGCTGTTTCAGCAAAGGAGCCGCATGGATCTCCCTCAGGGGACCGCCTTGGGTAATGTGGTTGTACAGCTCGCCACCGCGAATCCACTCCGTGACCAGATAGACCCGTCCCAAAGTCTCGACCACCTCGAAAAGCCTACGGGAAATGACATGGATATAGCACTAGCATATTCTTTAAGAGTGATCCGCAGCCACCTCAGTATATTTGGATGATGAACACACTCGAGAGTGGCTATCTCACTGGACAGCATTCGCAGCGCCTTGGCATCGAGACCGGCCCGATCCAGATCCACCACCTTAATGGCCACTTTGTCTGCAAAGTTCCCAGTTAATATGTGATCGGGATAATGTCCTTAGGGTCTTTGGCTTACCACGCGTCAGCTGGTGGACAGCGAGTTTGACTTTGGAGAAGTTGCCGCGTCCGATGTCGCCACAAAATCTGTAGAGGCCAATGCGACGGCCGATGGTTACCTATAGTAAGAGAAATAAATGAGAAAACATTTATTCACCTTCTCTAGTTGAAATTAAGGTAAGTATATCATCTTAAGGTATATATTTCTATCAATAATAAACAACTATAATAAACTACCCTGCTTAATCGTTATGTAACCTAGAGAAAGCCCAGGAATTTTCATTATTTTCTCAAGGAATTAGAGTTCCCTGCTGCTTGAGTAAAACTTCTAGTTTAATTTCCATCAAACTAATGTCAAATTATGAGGCACTTCCCGAACCTTTTCCTCAGGGACAAGGCTCGCCTTAAGGTTAATCCGAGGCAGCGATTACTTGATACTCCCATGTACACATGTTCTACCAATTAACATTGACTGCGCCCATTCCGGCCACAAGCTCGGTGCCTGTAATTTATGCACTTCCGCTCAAGACTTGCTGGTCTCGCAATTAGCCAAGGTCAAGTGCGGTGCATTTCTTTTTTGTTAATGTAATTTGAGCTGTGTGCTGCACTTGACGTGGCCGCTGTTTTTGCTTGTTGCTTGTCGTACCTTTCGCCTCTTGGCTTTCTGTGTGTTTTTTGTTCTTTAATCCACCATTTGAGCCATCGAGAAGGAGGCGAGCGTTAATTAAGAAACGAGCGAACGCAACGCAACGCGGCGTATACGTAATGCGAATAGCTCGCCTTCGGTCACACGCGCATTCTGCAGCGCTAACCCCAAACAGGCGGTGAATGAGCTCCCACAAAGACAACAAATCCACAAATACACTGGGGGACATCTATCTATCTTTTTATGGGAGGTGGACAAATAAGAAATATAAAAAATTCGGTTTTTTATGAAAGGGTCGTAAAAATGTAAACCTTCTTGAAGTAGGTATAATTTTTTAAGTGATTCTTTTTTATAACATATTTTTGACTATTCGATGTATACTTATTTTGTTTAAACTGCCAATGACGTAAGGTAAAGTAATGACTGTTCATATTATATATATTTAATATGTTATAAAATATTCCTGTATGTAATAGTAAGATATTAATCTATTTAATTAAGTTCAGAAATGTTTTCTAATAAATATTAACATGATTTCGGACTTTTAATCATTTCAAATTCGAATTGTTTCCAGTGTACCGCCTGACAACGCCATTGCTGCACAAACAAATTAGCCTTGAACCCCTGTTCCTACATAATTGCAGCTCTGCAGCAGAGGGTTTGTGTATTAGCTAACACACAAGCACACACACAAAGAGACACCCACACGGCGAAAATGGTACAAAAACAACAAGTGACAATAACCTGGCTTTAGTTTTCACCATGACGTCAGAGCCAAAGAGGTGAGCCCTGTTTCTCGTGTGCTGCCAAACAGGTTGCATTCAGACCTACTTTCCCGTGCATGAGATACAATTCATCATGCGCAAGGACACGCAAATCTGGCACAATAAGTTCATGACACAATGCGAAGATAAATTCCTGCCATAACAATTTGCAGCCTTCACGCTTATGACGCCACAAATTCTGCTGAAGGAAATTGGTTTGACTATGCGGATGCTTTGAATACCAGACTTATCTAAGAGATCTCTTGATGATGTAAGATGAATTCGACTTAATTTTTCAAACTGGTTATGGAAGATAACTATGCCCTTGTTTCTTACTTATTATAAGCTTTTTATGTTTATCGTAAGAAAATATTTTAGCCCTTTTACCAAACTTTTTGTATGTACTGTGGTAACATTTTACAATCTGGATTAAATCGTTTATTATATATTTTTTATTAAGCCAATTCTATAATCAATACAAATATTTAACAAGTGAATTTCACGTAGCTATTTAATTTTTTAATTTTTTTTTTGATTTTAGAATGTATATTTTTTGAACTTTTAATACTTGTATATCTAAACAATATTTTACCCTTAAACATGTTTGTGAAAAATATTACTAATACGCAGTGTTGTCTCCGCTTTCCTATGTATTTCATATATTAAACATTGAATCTACAGAAGCTTTATTGTAAATGTAAATGTTCCTATACATGAAAATATTTAATTAAGACGCAAGACTTTTATCCCTTCCTTAGTACCTTAAAAATGTTTGTGAAATATATTACTAATACGCAGTTTTAACTTTGTATTTCATTTCAGTTCAACATTAAAGCTACTGATGCTTTATTGTAAATGGATATGTACTTATAATTTATATATTTAAAATTAAATTAAAAAACTGTTTTGCCAACGAAATGTAACTTTTTGTATCCGTATATTTTTGGCCGTTCACCTCAAAGCTCATTTATCAAATAACTTTAAATTTATTAAAAAAGTTGGTCGGTCAGAGAGTGCCACAACTAATGGCGGAGGTAATTGACTTTAACCGCGCCAGAGAAAACCCAAACTTACAGGTTGGCGGGCAGGCCCCCTCTGATTTTGTGATTTTCCCCGCCACAGGTATCCGGCACTCAGGCACTCAGGCACCCAGTCACCCAGGCATTTCCATTTGCACTCACCTCGTGGCCGCAGCGCGGATCGCATTGCAGCGCTTTGGTTAGCCGCTGGTAGGGCGGGGTGGGCGGGGGCGGCTGACAAATTGTCAGGGGCGTCGTCGTCGTCGTCGTCGTCGTCGGCGACGGGGTCACTTTCACAGTGGCTGAGCTGCGCAGCGCGTTGGTATCCACGGCTGCCGTTTTGCTGCTTTCACTTCCGGGAAACCGGACTGAGTTCGGTTGGCAACTTGTTGGTCCTCGTCCTCGTCCTCGTCCTCGTCCTTTTCCTTGGTCCTGGTGCGACGACTCCCTCCCGAACTCGTGTGTAATTACAGAACGTCAAGTCTTAGGGCAGTCTTACATTATTGAATGCTTTGTCTGCAAACACTTTTCTGACTTTGGGGGCAGGCCACGCCTGCAAAAGAAAAGTTGGCAAGTGAAGGAGAAGAGTTAAGCCAAGTTGATTTCTGCTGTTCGGTAAGCGTCTTATTCTATTTGCTGGCAATGCAAGTCAATTGAAATTATATAAGTTAATTGTTTTTTGGGGTGCGAGTGGGGCTTACTGCTAAGTGCGGAATAGTTGGGGTTGTGTTTTACCAGTGAAATGGATCTTAATATTTTATTGTTTTTGACGAGGTCGAAGTAAGTTCTTGTAACTGGAAACACGTATTGATATTATCGTTTTTGTTACAGTTAAACAATCATAATTATTATGGAACTTTATAAGTATGTGTGCAAGATGTCTAAGGCCTTAACTATTGAAATAGTTTTTATTTGAAATGCCCTGGATGAACTTTAAAAGTAGTAAAGAAGTAAGTTAAATCCCTTAACCGGCTTTTATTTACCGCTCTCAAAGCAGAAATTCTTATAATATTATTTTGGTAATTACCTACGTTTGCGTGAAATTTACGTTCTATGGCCTTAATGAGTTTCATCCAAAGGAAATGTATGGCGGCTATTAATTTCCCATTTTTGGCCCACCTCAGCCACACGTCACCAACTACAGAAAGATTGTTTGAGAACACAGCTTTTGGGGCTCCAATAATAATAAGCAACTTCGATGATGGATGTTCCGTGAACCATAAATTATAATAATTAAATGCAACTTGGCCCGAACACGTCCAACGCGCTTCCCTCTTGCGAAACCATCGTAAAAAATGTTGCTGGTCAAATATAATTAACGGTCGTCGGAGGGATATGAAAATGGGAAAACTTTTCGCTGTAATGTAATCGATATAGGTTGAGTGTTCGACCCCGTTTCATCCAATTATGGTGGCTGTAACTCAACTAGTGGCAGTGCTAGAGGGAGAACAGATTTCCAATAAGCGAATAAGCAATTCTTCAATAATTCAATAACGAAAAGGGCGCGCATCCTTCTGCAGCAGAGGAGCAGCGGGGCAAAAGTTAACTCGAAGTAATTACGTAAATGGATTTTCTTTCCTTTTTTATTTTTATTTTTTTGCTCATCCAGCGTTGCTCAAATTTCCTGCACGTCGTCTCGAATAAAACACAGAAATGGCAAACACTGTGCAGGGATCCAGGGATCGGGGTAATGTTTATATAGCAATCGGCAGGGCTGAAGGACCTCCACCCCCCCCTCAAGCGTGACAGGAAGTTGGTCAGGAAGGAAGCGAGCAAAGGCGCAGCGACTAAGCCCCAAACTCGACCGGCAGGCGACAAGGCGTTACAGAGATTGGCCAACGGGCCCGCATACTATGTCTATATGTAGCGCACTCGCACTCCCATTTATATATTTCAACTATAAACACTTGAAATTATTATAAAAGCCGCAGGGCTGGCCCAACTTTCTTGGCAACTCGGCGACAGGCGACGCCATCTCTCTGATTGACTGACGGCCGCAACTCGCCCACGTCTCCTTACCCAAGTGGTTTTAACACTTTCAGGATGTGCGTACTGGCACAGTGGAGGCCAAAATAATAGGGATTAGCTTTGCAAGTTTAGCCTTTCCTTTTCCCATTAAGGATATAGAAAAATGGTAATAATTTTATGCATTACCAAACCATTTCAATCATTACTTATTTTGTCATCAACATTTAGATAAGTTTGAGAAATTCTTAGTCAATAGGGCCAGTTTTTTCGTCCTCATAGTAAACCAAGTATAGTATTTAAACTGAAAAATGTATTTAATTTTAAAAGTTTTTAACTAGTCTTTCCCATATAAATGAAATATTTTTTAATCCAAACACGTAGGCAAATTATTCATTTGGCTGCAGCACGGGTGAGTGATGTTCATGCAAGGTTGCCGAAAAATATTATTTCATGTTGAAATTGAATGCACGCTAGAGAGAACCACTTTTATTTAAAATGTACTCTGCACTTATAAAACCAAAATGTAATATAGTTTCAGTGTTAGCATGCAAACAATAATTGGTTAAAGCCTTATGGACTCAACTAAGATTATCTTTTTTGTTAGTTTGCTGTTTAAAGAATATCCTGTTTAAACTTCCCACTATTGTCATGGCCATAGTTATACACGGCTGCCTGCGTGTGTGTGGGTGGCACAATTAAATTCACATTTATATTCGCATGAAGTTTCGTGCCAGCTGTCACATTTCCCCATTTTCCACAGGAGCCGCAATTCCATTTCGACGCTCACAAGTATGCAACGAAATTTTTACACTTTCCCACTTATCAACCAGAGCAGGCTCCGTTTTTTGTGAATGTGTGAGTGGGCGTGGCGGCTTTTGGGGGGGAGTTGGGGTCACCTTGGATGGGGTTTCCACCCGTCACGCATACATTTGCATGCTAATGCCATCCCCGCAGCCCCTCGACGGGTATCTATGTGGAATTACGGTTTTAATTACAAAACTAAACGTGAATGCATTTGATATCAAAGGAAAACAGAAGCGACTCGGAGCTCAAAAACTTTGAGTAGTAGCAGTTTGAGTGATGGCAATGGCAAGAGCGAGGCGCACTGACGAAAGATAGTGTGGCTGGCTAAGTTTATTTCAGCCAGATGGAATTTTCAGCTGGCAAAGAGTGAAAGGAGTCGCATAACTGGGTCAAAAGTGTTTGCATAAAAGAAAATGAGCACTTGGCAAAAGCGAATCTGGTAATGTACAAAAAGCTAAGAGCATATAGGATATTGCAAACTCATAAGTAGACGCGCAAAGGAAAGTCTTCTTATTAAACTTAAAATCTAAAAGCTTTCCCTGTTTAATTTTTGTTTTATTATTCCATTGATAAATAACATTTCTGGTTAAATTCAAATCACTCCACATTTAAGCGAATATATTTTGGGACTTATTTTTATTATTTTGGATTAGAAATGGAAAGCCAACTTCTAGATTAAAGCAATCCAATTTACTTACAGCTAATTCCTCTTAGTATTTTAGCAAGGTTCGAGAAATAAAATCATACTGATTGATTAGTGAAAGTAAATTTAAGTTCACTTATATTTTTATTTCCATAGAAATTGAAATAAGAAAGGACGTTATAACAGGTTCATTTATATTATTTATACTAAACGTAAATCTCAGCATTGCAAGCCTTTAATCCTCGCACATTTTACCTCAAAAACTGTCATTCTCAGTCTCACATTCTCTTTATTCTTGCAGCTCATAAATTCTTATAATATTCACAAGAGATACCAATTGACCTATTTAGACCCTTTAGCCCACTCGATAAATCACACAGACAAACGGTTTAGAGTTTCGCAATTTAAGACATGGGATGCTCTAGAGCGATTCCGCTGGAAATCTGCTTGGCAGCCTCCTCCGCAAATTCAGCTCTTGCTTGAAAATAATTCACACATTTTTTGGGTCAAGTTCAATTGCAGGCATTAATTATAAGGACTTGGCACCCTCTTGTTCGGTTCTCAAGTTCAAACGATTTCAAAAAATAGTCGGCCTTTGAGTGAGATTAAAGTGAGTGTGACGACAAGATGTCTTAATATATATACTAAAGCTGGCACTGCCTATTTTTTTAAGATTGCAGACAAATTTTAATGCAGATCAAAATAAAAATCAACCTAGAGGTCTTAATAGGTACGTGACTTTAAAATCGGCCTAAATTTGGTAAAGTTATGGACTCTGGAATTATCCTTTTTACAAATTATCGGAAACCAAAAAAATTAACATGAAAATGGGTCATAAAATTGATCAACGTTAAAACGATAAATTGAATACAGATTTTTTAAGAATCAAACCACAAGTCGTTAGAGGTATGGCAAAGTTATGGACTCTGAAAGTTCAATTATGGGTCACCTTTATAAACTTGATAAGCTTAAAATCCATGGGGTAATTTTTGGTATGACTGCAAAAACATAAAAATATTAGCTAGCCAAAGTTAATAATCATGCGTTTTGTAAGCGCATTTTAGGATCTTGGTATTTAGAATGTATTTACAATATTTGAAAACAAAAATTGTTAAATGCACTGAAATAAATTATGCCTGCTGTTTTCTCCACCTCCCCCCACATGAATCATAATGCAATTCAGAATCATACGCCGCACAAGTGCGTGTATGTCGTGTGATTAAAAATAACAAACAGCGCATAATGCGGTTTGTTTAAAGAGTGCATGCTGAGGAAGGGGGCTCGGAGGGGCGGAAGACCGCTGGGGGCCAGTGAATATAAATAGAAAATGCTCCAAAATGAGATGTGCAGTGCAGAGGCTGGTGGCTGGGCGAAACTGGCGCAAGGACACTTGTTGTGGTCACCAGTGTACCATCTGCACCATTAACATGAACCCT
Organism: Drosophila fuyamai; assembly: GCA_018153365.1. Classification (NCBI taxonomy): domain Eukaryota; kingdom Metazoa; phylum Arthropoda; class Insecta; order Diptera; family Drosophilidae; genus Drosophila; species Drosophila fuyamai. The sequence continues at coordinate 1,774,396 of JAECXW010000878.1, forward strand.
CCCAAGAAATCGATGCCGTCTGCATGGCGTAGCTACTAGCTAGTGAAGCTCCCACACGTTGTTCGAGTATGTAAATGACATTATGTAACAGCAAATGCAATGAAAATGAATAATTAAAGGGAAAGGAGTTCAGCAAATGGAATTTATCACAATTTGCACGTGTAATTAATTAGTTTTTACGCTACGTAAAGCAGAGCCATAGAAGTCATTACGGATTCTTGCCTTCGTTAGTCGGTCGTCGTTCGTCGTTCGCCATTCACTTTTCCCATTCGCAATTTGAATTTCATAAAGCAGAAGCAAAAACTACAACGACCGAAATTCAGTTATGTCCTTCAACTTGAACGATGTCGTTATACCCTGCCCACTTTCGCCCATTTTCCCTATTTGAGCTACTTACAAGTCCAACAACAAATAACGACGACAATGAGAACCAGAGTCGGAAGAGCACTAAAGTGAATGAATGAGTGCACAGCGAGAAAATAAGGGGTTATTTTCTATTTGCAATTGTGTTAGATTATATGATAACATCATATATTCATCTTATTAATATAAGCCCCCAAACTATTTCAGAAATTGTATCTAGTACAGCAAAACATTATTCAAACTCTGCAGAAAGATTACATCTGTTCTTAAAACAACATTTTAGAAATAACAAATAAATATATATTCTGTATATAGTTATTAAAAGGCAAATGTGATTATAACTTTTTAAAACTGTATATTTTCCCTTGAGATCTAAACTTTCTAAGAGTGTAATAAAAAAGTTGAATCGGCAAATAATAAGTATCAAAGAAGGCAAAAAGTAGAGGACAAAGGAATTTATGTAGCTGAAAGTAAATATAAAATTGCGACTCATTTTATTATTATTATTTTGTTTCGATTTCCATTGTAAAAATCCAAACGCAAAGAGGATGAGTAAAAAGAAGCTCAAAAGTATTTTACCGAATAACTTTGCATTGTTTGCATTAAATGTATTTCCGTATTTCCTATCTAAGTCCCTGGTAATGTCAAATTTAATTTGCCCATTTAAGTAGAACTTCAGTGCTTAATGATCATGAAATTTCCATTGAGAGGAAGCCATCCATCAGCGGACGAAGCCACCGAGTGACCGTCATTATAGGTAATTCCCCGATGCCAGAACAGAAAAGAGCTGGCAATAATGCAAATGCTTGGGCTCCAAAGAACGCCGGGGGGAAAAACTGGAAGGGAAAGCCAGTAGGGGAAAACCTGGAGGGGAGCGGTACCGCCATACTACCCACATTTCGAACAGCAACCACCGATAAGGCTGCAAAATTTCCTCCGCTTCTGTTCGCCATTGTGTTTTTATATGTTTTGCTTTTCGGACAGCTCTAAGCCAAGCCCAAGTCAACTCAAGTCAAGAATAAACGACGACAACAGCGATACGATTTTCCCAGCACAAAAACAAAACAAAAACAAGAAAGAACGCTATAGTCGGGTGCCCCGACTATCAGATACCCGTTACTCAGGTAAAAGGAGTGCGAGGGAGATGGAGATAGAAACTTTGATCACGCATAACTTTTTAACGAATGGTCCGATTTGAAAAATTTCTTCTACATTTCGATAGGTATTGATAAACACAATAAAACTGCATTTTTACTTTTCCGAAATATTTAAATTTTTAAAATCGTATATAAGCGATTGTGGGCGTTAAAGGGGGCGTGGCACCTTTTTGAAACAAACTTGCGCTGCGTAGGAACTCCTAGAATCTGCATGCAAAATGCCAATCTTCTAGCTTTTATAGTTTCCGAGATCTCAGCGTTCATACGGACAGACAGACAGACAGACGGACAGACAGACGGACAGACGGACAGACGGACAGACGGACATGGCTAGATCGACTCGGCTAGTGATCCTGAACAAGAATATATATACTTTATAGGGTCGGAAACGCTTCCTTCTACCTGTTACATACTTTTGCACGAATACAATATACCCTTTTACTCTACGAGTAACGGGTATAAAAAGCTGGGGGGCAAAAAGAGTCGGAATAATAAGAAATGCAAATTTGCATACAAAAACCCAAAAGTCGCGCGGAAGTTGTACGCGAAATTTCGCATGGGCGCACCTGGACGCAGGGGGCGTGGCGCCAGCAGACCGCCGTTTTGGCCAAAACCAAAAAAAGGGGGAGAGAAAATATATAGAAAAACGTGAAACACCCGTAAGGTGTAATGAGTGTGGAATGTCGTAAATTTTTAAATTGCTTTGCTTGGTTTTATTCTTTTTACTTTTTTTTGTTTTGGTGCTGTCTTCCACCGTGTGTATGCAATTTGTAGGGTGTTTCGGTGCGAGTTTTTCGGAGGTAAAAAGGGGGGGCAACTGGGAACACCTAGTGGGAATTTCCGCTGAAAAGTTAAATTACGAGCCACGCACCGCTAAGCGCCATCAAGTGCCGTCCAGCCCCAGCCCCGAAATACCCATTCTCCAGACACCGAGCGAAATAAAGTGGCGCGGCGACGCTTCTGCTAACTGAATGTCAAATCTATTGAGGCGATTAAAAGATCCACACACCCACACACAAATGCCCGAATAGGCACACACAGTCGCCGGGGAGCGCCGGCTTAAGCGCCATTGAAAGCAATCAAAATTTGTGCAAATCCCAACAGCGAATTGGAAGAAGGCAATCTAGTTTATGGACTAAACAATACCCTAGATTGGAAATATAAAAAACATCTCTGAAAGTGAAAATGATCTGTCGACAAAGGCACCTTGAAAGTTATAGTTTCCATTTCTGTAGTAAAAATATTTATGATTAAATTACTTTACATATGATTCCCTTCTTTTATATACTTTATGTTATTTTAAGTATATTATTCCAGATTATATATATTAATAACATTGACTTCTTTAATGCAAATACCCTTTAAGCGAACCTCAAGTACTGGGAATATCAACCCAGCTTAAATTGGCGACTACGACACATTGACCAAAGCGACAACAAAGTTAGTTTTCCGGGCACAGTCCACGCTCTGCTGACGTGCCAGTGCCATTGATCGGATCCATTGATCACTTTGTTGGCCCCCAAACGAATCCCCACCCCCCGGGAATCACATGTCGTCACAGCTCCAGCTTTAGCTTCAGTGCCATGGAATGCAAATTAATATTAATTAAACGCGCTCGCAGCTCGGCCAAAACTGTTTTTTGCGAACGAACGGGGTTGCTGGGTATCTGGGTAGCTGGGAAAAGGCAGTGGCCCGGATTATGTGTCTGATGTGGGTCTGATGTCTGGGTGCAAATGCGTGAAAATTCAGCTAAAGTGCTGGAGATTAATGACTGGCCATGAGCGTGGCAGCGAGTAACCTTTTCTGGCAGCCTTATACCCGTGTCGGGATTCATTGTAATCCTCATAAAACGAAATTTATGCTTTGCCGTTTAATCAAACATTTCAAATTGCTAGCTGGTTTACACAAAATTAATCATGTGGAAGTGTAAACGAGATTGGGGATTCGGGGAAATATTATGACATTATCGTTTACAAAAGCTTAATTTCATTGAATTAAACGCATATTCTCTAGCTTCCACATTAATTCACCCAGAATGAGTAGCTGTTGCTGAAATTACAGCCCTTATTCTACAAATAAACTGAATTACCAATTGTCTCTTTGTTTATTTTTATTGACAATTTACAGGGTAATGAACGAATAAGCTCCCATTCCCGATTTCAGTATGCCTATTTATTTATTTAACTCGCGAGATAGTTTATTCATAGAACGCATTTCCATATACTATACATAGTTTATTATTGTTAGATAAGGTGGACATAAACGTAACTTATCTCTGATATGCGTTGCCGAAAATATGCCAACAGAATTAACAAAACACATTTCGGAAAATAACACTCATTTATAGCCGAGTGTCAATGCCAACAGATGAACTAAATCTGGAGCAAATGATTAGCGTTCACGTCTGATAAGTGTGGCAAGTATTTTTATAATTCCCAGAAAATTATATGCCAGAATTGCTTGGGTTTTTGCAATTTATTGCTTAAACTATAAAATAAGTAGAAAGGAAAGAAGTGTTTGTTTTGCTTACACTTTTGAATGAAATAAAGATATTTTTTTAAAATAAATTTGGTTAACATACAACGTTTTTAGTACCACATTTTAATTCCGCGTTTTTATTGAAAAGTGAATGCATGAAGTGCATTTACATATTTCATTACATTAACAGCATAAATATTTGCATGACTACATTACTTTGAAAAGGAATTAATCATTTTTTGAGGGCTATGTTTGTTAAAAAAGTATGTTTATAGTTAGCATGCCATTTGATATTTCGATATTTTGTGAAAGGGTATTAAAGGAGCTCAGTCCTTCCTTGCATATTTATTTTGTGGCCGTGCTTTCAAACCAAATATTAATATTTAAAATGGCAAGGGATAGAAAAACAAAATATTGAAATTTCATGACCGGCGGAGGTTTAAATTTAAAGCCTTTCTGCAAGCCACAAAACGCGACAGTGGAATTTTCATTGGTTCAACAGGAGAAAAAAGGGAAACATTGAAAGGCAAATAAATTAGTTTTGTTTGCATGTCGCGGGTTTTGCAGCTGCAACGACAACGGCCACTGCATGCGAGCATTTAATTCAATTTACACTTAATTTATTTAAACCTTATTGAAAATTATTTATTTAAATGACACAGCGCCTTTTGTGCGTTCGTTGGGGGCCCATGAAATATTTATAGCGTGGCAGGGGGTCGCGCAGCATGGCCCATGTTTTATTTATTTATAACATTTAAGTACAACGAGCAGACGCACGCACTGGCAATGAGTGTTTGCATAGGCCTCTGCCCTCCCCCGACTATGCAAATATATTATTATAATACGTACTTAACAAGAAGAGCGACCGACTAGCGAGCAGCGGAGAGCTCGCCTATTTGCACAACAATAAAGTCAATTTAGTCGACTTCATTAAGTGCAGTCAGACGCGAGAAAACGTCGACTCTACCTCTATTCCTGAGATCCCACATTCCTCTGCATGCCCCCGCAAATCCCCTGCCCCACCAGCATATGTGTATAAATATTTGTCATTGCCGCCGTTTCGCACTCTAATCAAGGGGTCCTACAGCATCGTGGAAAAGCTTGCAGAATAAATGTTTTCAAAGGTGTTGGCAAACTACTCGAGTGTCTGCCGCCCACATTTCTCACTCTATCTGCTGTGGCAGAAATTCAATAAATCCCCCAAATCCTTTTTCTTCTGTCCCTTTATTTGTCCATCTATTTATAGATGCATGATTCTGCCAATTTGTCCACATGTCTTTTAGAGTGTCCTGAATCAAGACCCACCTGTGACTGATTAAGTGACAGGGCTTAAGTGGCAGGTCAAGCACACAGAATAAATGATTAAACAAGAGTTACGTAAGTACAAATAGAAACTATTCTATAAATATTTTACAAATCTTATTTTTTCTTTAAATCACATTTACGTTGAGAACTGCATTTAATAGCTTACCTAAGTACAAGTTTAGTATTGCTTTTGCTTGTAAATAATAACTTATAAGTATATTTTAAATAATACATTCTTTACCCAGTTAGTTAGTTAATATAGTCACTTTGCCTGCTATAATTTTCTAGAGTATTTTCCGCATCGGCTGGCTCTCCGTAGTTTTTCCTCCCTCGCCTCTTTTCTTTTTTGCGAATTTATTTGTTGCGTGCGAATGAGAGCTCAATTCGCCTGATAAGGCGGTCCGAGCGACAGCGACAAGGGGTCTGACGTTATGTTAACGCTCAGAATGCCCGGGGCCATTTCCTTGGGGCTTAGCGTCGAAGTCGAACCTTAACCCTTGTCAGAAGCGGGGAGACTCGGGGCCAAAGCGCCAAAGTTTATGTATAACGCGCGTTTAATGGAGGCTGAGAGGACGTTACGCATCCGCCGCGTGGTACAGCGAAAGTAATGCGACAATATGGAATAAACTTAAGCGAGTGCCAAAAAAAAAAAACACAGAAACACAGGAAAGAATGTTTTCTCCTCTGTTTTATTTCCCTGGCTGAATGTCTGGTGTAATGGCTTTACTTGCCTGTTAGCGAGGATGTGCGAGCTTTGTCTACTGGTTTCGCCTTGAGGCTGATTATTGCCATTTGACACATTCGGCTGACTTGTCGTCGACTCGCGTGGCAGTGCAATGGGAACATCGACATCTATTTCAACTGGCACATCGAGCATACGCCCCGTCGACGCCCCCACGCCCGACTTATTGAGCAAACACAGAGCAGAGCCATGTGTCTATGTCATAGGCAAACAAATGGGAGAGTGGAAAACGTGAAAAGTGAAAATAAACAAACAAGCGCAAGTACGAGCAAGTCAAAGACATCAACTGTCTGTCTCTGGCAGAGGCATTGACCAGAGTCTGGCTCGCTCAATTTCCAGCACAAGATTGAGATGTTCTTATTCCGGCATTATTCTTCCCCATCTGGCTTGTAAACTCACATGTTCGATTGCTTTTGCAGTTGCCAACGGGTCTATTGATCTGCTTAATTCAATTAATGACTGGCTTTTTCCTCAAGCAAAGACTGAGAAGCTCGAAATGGATAATGGTGTGAAAAGTAGACACACAAAAGCTGAATTTCTTGGTTGGTCGAGTGATCCAATCATTAGTAACTATGTAATTATTCTGCTATATAAGGATGTACTCCAGACAGACTGGATAGGCTTATAATTACTGCTTATAAACTACTAATATCTATATAGAAAATGAGGGTTGCTTGTAAGTGCCTACATCATTATTTATTAATATTTAATTAACTGCTTAATCAGTGTGGGGAAAATAAATGAAACAACATTTTTTAAAAGCCTAAATAATGTGAAAAATTACGATATGCGCATATAGCGGGGATTTAATGACGTTATTTGCTATTTTTAAAGTAATGGCAAATTTGACAACTGATTTCACAATTTTCTAAGAACTGCCATTGTAAAACTAATTCTGTTTTTATTGGATTGCCGAACTTCCTTCCCCTCGCCCCTATGTGACCCATTGCCTCGTCTCGATATCGAAATTCCTGGAATCCCTGGCCAATATTGCTGGATTAGACTTGCCAATAACAAGCACGTAATGCTCTCAAAACCCAGATGAAGCGAAGGACTTCCAGACTCGTTTCCACACTTTTTCGCCACTTGAGTTTCGCAATCATTTGCTCATCTTTCGCTGCTGCCCCCTCTCCCTACCCCTTTTCCTCCAAAGGGGCAAGCTGTTGCATGGCCGGTGGTTATAGATTGCCTCACAGCACATTACATTTGATTATGAGTCTGTGTGCGCGTGTCGGCAACTACGCCTCACAAATGCCAGTGGCCCTGCCATTCCCAATTTCCCTGCCCATTTCCCCGCTCATTTCCCAACCATTTGCCCCCCTTCCCCTCTGTCCGCCGCCCCCCAAAAGCACTCACAGGAAGGAAGCTTCAAGACGCGATTAAATCAGCAAATAAAATAGCAAGCGGACGGTGTGTGGGAGTGAGATGGAGCCGAGAAGATAGGGTGATTGAGTGAAGAGCAACAAGAAAATATCAGGGAAAGCGGAAAATGCAAAGGAGGAAACATAGCAGTGCAAACAGCAACGAAAACTGCAATTGGGTAAACAGAGAAATGCTGAGAAAAATGAATTTTTGAAAAGTTTTTCGCTCTGCGAGTGGGTAAGCAAGGTAAATAAGCCTCGGCCAGCTTAAAATGTTCCATTTTTCGGCAAGGAGGGTTGACTTTCTGATTGAATAGATAAATGAAGGACGGAAAAGCACTGAAAATTGATGGCTCGGCGAAGGTTTTGTATAGAAAAACACAATACGAACTTTTCTATAAAAATTTGTATATGTACATACGTCACGCAGAGGAACAAATGAATAGACATGAATAGAATGGAATCGAATGAAAAATAAAAGTCGAAAGAGTAAAGTCGTGCAAAAATGAAAAGTAAACTGATAACAAATTTGTTTACCCCATAGAGTTCAAGGTTGACAACAAGTCGGTGGGTGTGTAACAGGTAGGAAAGGGTGGATATCGAACGAACATATACATACTGGGGCATATCCATATTGAATTTCAAATCAAATAATAGAAAATCTACTTTAAATTGCATTAACAGATCGAGAAGGAAATTACATTTTAAATTTTAATTGCAAGCAAGCCTTAACCCACTTTAAGGGCATATCAATTCGTTTACAATCTATTTCCTCGATCGATTTTCTCAACTTTCGTTAATGGCTTTGCTAAGCCAAAGTAACTCGATTATTCAACATAAATAACTGAAAAAATTTGTTCTCAGTAGCTTGCAACTATTAAAATAAGACGGTATAACATGAACATTTAATTTTTATTGTCTTTGCTCTTGTGAATTTTCTCTCAATTTCCATTTCCAACGATAAAGGTTGGTATCTGATAACTATAATTAGTATTGCACCTCAGATTTAATGGCTTTTTTCTACAAAAGTGTGAAGCTTCCGCTTGCGTGGGAGAAAAATATAGTGCAAGAAAAGAACTTATTTCTTGCGAAAAATAAGGCATTCGACTATAAGTTGATTTGTTAGTCTTCGTTTTGTAAACAATTCTGACATCAAAATAAACAATATAACTATTAGTATAATCTTAAGTCCAATTAATTAACCAGATTAGTTTGTGATGCAAAGCTTAATATAATGATTACACTTAATTTCCCATTTTGTATATCAATTGAACATGAGTAACTGGCATGTTGACACTTATTTATTGGCTATCAAATTCAATTCATTGGCTGAGTTGAGTTCACGTCTAGACTTCGAGTCATGTAACACAAAACCGTTGACAAACTGAAAATCGAGCGGATGGGCGACAAAAGAAAAGAGTTCGTTTAGCGAGTTTCACCTTTTTCGTAACTTCCTCGAAAAATGTCTCCAATATTGTGTGTAACCGGGCCAGAAAATGATGTGAACATACCTAATTGCGTCAATTCTTTCGTTTTTTATTCGAGTCGAGCGGAGGGGCAGATGGAATCCCATGATAATTATTAAATGCCATGGCAACGTCCGCTCGGTGCAGGAGAATCGCATTAATTTCCCAACCCATCGCTGGCCAATTACCGGGCAAATGCTATTAGCCACAGACCCGCAACAGGCCAATTACAAGAGCAACTCGAATGGGCCGAAACCAACCTAATCAAGACCCAAAAAGACCTGCCAAAAATTTTCAACTTGAACTGAATCGAGTTACGTGAACGTTTTCAAGTTGTTGCTGCCACTCCTGCTGCTATGATTTGGCCAAAATCATTTTTTAAAGGCCAACGAGCAATTTAAGCTTAGGCGGGGATTTTCTTGGCTTGGCCATCATTCCACTGACTGACTGGGAATGGACAGCTCTGTTGTGGCTTCTGTTTCAGTTTGAGTTTCAGCTTCTGTTTCTGCTTCTGTTTCTGTGTTGGTTTTATAGCAAGTCAAAAACCTATTAATGCCCAGCTCAGCAGCACGTTCAACTTGTTACAATTTTTATTTTCCTCTTTCATCGTTTTTACTTCATACTTAACTAAAAAAGTTGCTTGGCTGGGCGATTGAAGATTTAAGATACAGATTAATATCGAAGGGGTCGCATATGCATATTCATACACTCCAACCTCTGGATGACCTTGGCTCACCGAAGTGACTGACCATGTCAACTTGGCTGTAAACATGTGTAAGCCCGTCAAGTGAAATTCGTCTGCGAAATGTGATGAAAAATACTTATCAGTAATAAAGAAATAATAAATATAAAAAAACATATTAATCAATATCCCCAAAAATATAAAAACAATTTTTAAATGGATACTTAACAAGGAGATTTCTCTTCTTTTCTTTAAGTTTAAAATTGTACAACATATTTATGATTTAATCATGGAAATTAATTGGATTAGCATTTTAAAATTCATTTTATTATTTAAGTGTATAGGCTGTTCGCATTGCTCGAATTTAATTTGTTTCTTTCCTGTTTTCGTTTTTTGCCATTTTATTTGTTTTCTACTACTATTTCCGCCAGTTGGCTTTTCTGTGGCTTTTGCATTAGCTTCTGCCTTCGAGTATCTCATGCCGACCCGCTGTCATATATGTTCGTGTGGGTCGAACCCCTCGACTTTTCCCCCCAAACCCAACAATCCCATATCAGCGAAACAGAACCGAACTCGTGTATTGAGCCACCTTTGGCGCATTGTTTGACATGACTTTAATATTTCCAGAAACGATAAAAAGACAAGTGGGCCTCCAAATACATTTTGGCACTGTGTGTCGCAGTTTTAATCGATACGAAATATCAGCGGCAATAACAATTGCATGCCGCACAACCTGATTGCTCGGCAGAAGGGCTGTCAAGTTTTGAGTCTGAAATGGTACATACTACTGGTATCTGGGTGCCTGTGCAATCAATTTTAATTAGGGAAAGTGGGACAGGTGGTGCCCCGAACACGGGGCACAATTAAGCTGCGTGTCATTATGCATTGCTGGCCAGGATCATTTCGGGCTTAATTCAATCAAGCCTGCGAGGGTCCACTCCCCTTCGGGTTTTCCTTTCGCTTTTCCATGGCGAGCCTGGCCAGCATGGAAATAATCACCGGAAATCTCCGAACGGAAACGCTCGTAATAATGGCACCCGAAATGGACGACAGCACCGCATTTAGCCAAACAAAGTGAAGTGCTGCCGCTTTGCCTTGGCCATTGCCATTGGCATTGGCCGTGTCCCTTGCTTTTGGCCCAAAGTGTTGTTGTGCATGCTAACGGTACATTAATTCGCATTCATAAATAACACCAACGAAAGCGAAAGAAGCCAGCCGCCCGGCAAAGTGGAAATCAATGCAGTCGAAAACGGAGCGAGCCGAAAATACGGGCCAACTCTGTAGCATTTTCTGCCCAGATTGTCTGATTTGTGTTCTTTCCAGGGAGGGGGGTCTAATTACTCACGTTAGGCGACCGGTTGACAAATGGACGGGAATTAGTGAGTTCAGGGAAACAGAGCACAATACGGTTTGAATAGCCAAGAAATATTTGAACAAGGCAGGGAAGCTTGAGACAATTCTAACGTTTATCAGAAAATATTTTCACGCATTTATTTACTTTAATGAGAAAATATTACCTTTGGCTTATAAAAACACTTTTAGCATTTGCCATTCTCGTTTTAAATCTTAACTTAAAGTGTAAGAAAATAAAGGTTATTTGGTTTTATTAAATGAGCAATCAAATAAGTCATCTCATGAGCTAGTTGCGAATATTTTGTTATCTGCTTACTTATATACATATTTTGATATAAGAAAGAGTTATTGAACAAATTTATCATGTACCTAAGTCGTGTATAATGTTAGAATACTAATTTTAAGGTCATGGAATAACAAAATAAATCAATTTATCTTGTCCGTCTTTCTATAATTTACATGGCGATATTTATGTTGTTTATTTTAATGTATGTCATTATTCTTATTATTGGGGAATTTGATTTTATATGTGTATAAATAAATAAATATGTGATTGCTGTTGGATTCTGACAGAGTAATGTAAATTTTAATATTTTTTTAAACATATGGTTATGGATTTCGCTCCTTAATAATACTTGTCGCAGATTGCCATTATCATCACAATTTCTGACAGTGCCTCTGGGCCGCCGAAAAAGTGAGCTGCCAGAATAGCATAATCTCTGCCTGCACTCGCACTTGACTTGATTCGACTTTCCCTGCCCGATAATGGCCACAGCTCACGCGAGGTGGAGTGGGTGGATTGGGGGTGGAAATGGTGGGGAGAGTGGAAGGGGGACAGGACAGTGACAGGCGGTAAGCGGTAAGCGGTTAGGTTGACAGCTGGCGGTCTTGCAGTTGACTGACTTCTTATCTCCTGCCCCGCGGCAGCTGAATGTGTCGGCTCTGTTCGCGCCTCTGGAAATCCTTTCTTCTATCTCGCTGACATTGAATGGGATATTATCGGGACGTCGCATACCTATTAAATATGCAATAAATAATATGAGAATTCCACGCTGAGTCACGGCATAAATTTAGTTGTCCGGGAACGCATTATAAATGACTCAACCTTCTGGTTTCTGATAAATGATGGCGGAGAAAAGTGCAGGCAAACTGATATTGACAGCACTTACATTCCCAAAAATATTGTTCAATAATTTAATATTAAGGCAAGATTCTCTTGGATTTTTCCAAGACTATTCAGGCCAAGATATAGTTCTCTTGGGTAAATGTTTTGTAGGAATTTCAAGATGTTTATGTTTGCGTAAGAATAAGCATTTGATTTATCTCACTTACTATCTCTTTTTACAACTTCAGTTGCGGTTAGGCGCAGGCCAACAAAGTCATAACACTAACTGAAGTAAAATAAAACTAAATCCAACCAGTTAGCACTCAATACTGACACATCACATTTACGTATGCATCACCATCACGATGATTTAAGCATTTTATCCTGCAACATCGTGCCGCACGCCACAAGGCAGGCCACGACAATAAATTTAAATGGCCATTTCCACTGTGGCAAAATGGATAATAACCCATTTGATGTGCGGACACACTTTTTCCATTAAGCCAAATACAATGCGATGCTTGCGCACCGGAAAAATATGGCCTACAAGGCGTCCGGAACGGGATTATATGGGGCGGGACTTAAACACTTTAACGCCCGCAACTTATGGCACACACACATTACGCATACGCACGATTGGCCTACAAAAAATCATTTCCCTACTCATGGCGATTGTTAACTGTTTTTAATTGAAATCGTGTCGGGTCTCCATCAAACGGTATTAGCTAGCTGGCAAAAGTCGCTCCTGTTCTCTATTCATAATATGAATGCTCTCGTACATTACGTATACGCAGTGGTGCTCTAGCTGAAAACCAGTTTAGTTATTAAAAAAACACTAAAACTATTTTTAAATCCTTTATAAGTTAATTGAAATCTTTATTCCAATTTTACCCCTATACTAATACTATACCCTACACTTTCTAAGGCTTTTTAATGTTTTTTGCATATTACCCATACGCAATAGTAGTGTTCAAAACTGAAAACATTTAGGCTATTAAAATATGAAGAACTCTATTAAAGCTAACAATGATCAACTGTCGTTATTATTTTTATTAAACTTAATTTTATTCAAAAGAAATTTTATTTGCATTAACTTTCTTCTTTTACTTATCAGAATTTTCACGAATTACGTATACGCACCGTGCTCAAATGTTCCTTGTTTGTTCGTTATTTGTAAATGATAAATGCATTTTTATCACATTGCAGTTTGTTCTGCGACCTATCAAACGATTAATTTTCATTTTAAAAGTTTTAAATTGAAATCGTGTCGAGGTCTTATCATTTTTTTTATCAAAAGCGGTGCGATAATTTCGTCACTTGTTGGCAAAACTCATTTGCAACTCAATTTCCTCTGGAAATTCAATCAAACCCGTCGACAGGCCGTCAATTATGACATTATCACGAACAGAAAACTAAGTTCCAACTTGGCACCCCCTTTCAGTCCCATCCCCCCCGCAACATTGTCCCAATTAGAAAGTGGGTCCGTGTGCGTTTATCTATATATGCTACCGCTTCTGCTGATTCTGCTGCTGCTGCTGCTTCTGCTTGTTGTTATTGCCAGCGCTCCTTCTAATTTGCATGCCCCTGCACACACACACCGCCTGTAATTGAATTAGTTTTAATGCGATATTCTGGTGCGATAAGGCCGACACCCAGATAGCTCTTTTTATTCGTTTATGAACGGTCGTTTATCAATTGCAGCTCGCACAATTTACTTGCAATTACCCAAACAAAAGACACAGTAAAAAACACACGAAAAACCGAAAGATGTAGCGCTGGGAAAAAAGAAAAGCAAAGAGCCACAATAACAAAACAGCGAAAACAAGAGCACGTTTTCCGAAGCAAACGGAATATATGTTTGATTTTTTTTGTGGTTAATCTATCCGAAAATGCCTAAAATCTTTCATTAAAAGAAAACAAAATTTGAAGATGATTTTTCAAGTGTTTGTTTTGTATGCTGTTTTTCTTATTTACTAAGTTTATTTGGACTTTCACGTGTTCTAGTCTTCAAACCAAGTTAGAAGAATATTTTTATTTCCCTTTAATAATTTAGTTTTAATTTTAGTTTTAAATCTGAATTTTAGTGTCCAGAATTCAGCCAATAAATGGAGGAGATTTTTATTTTATTCACAAACAGATAAAAAACTGTTTTTGGATTTAAATTTAAAATTCGTTAAAACACCTTCAAGTGTATTTACTTTTGTGGCTGCTTAGTGTCACTTAACATACTTTCAATTTGCTGAAATTAATTTCACTGCACTCTGCGGTTACCCCGCCCCCGTCGGATCGTCTCGCATGCCACAGTTTTGTGATATGCGGTGATAAAAAGCTAATCAGGCTGCTGCTCTCATTACCTGGGCGATCCACCTTCACCTGTGCCGCGGAACAGGTGCAAGAATTGCAGATGCGAATTGCAGATGCCAGCGGAATTCCCTCAGAGCGCGCTCGGCAATCCAATCAGAAAATTGGGAAGCGGACTCGAAATCGCAGCGTTCTCGACGCGTCACATGAACTTTTCAGACTGAGCGGCGATTCGGAAGCGAGCGGCCAGCCGAGCCAAAAAAAAATGAGAGCAGCGCGGCCGAAGAAAGTCGACGCCGACGCCAACGTCGCCGGTCGCCGGTAGCAGAGGCAGCGGCAGCGGCAGCAGCAGCAAAAGTGGGCGCATGTAAAAAAGGGGGGAGTGAACCCGAGCGTGGGCGTGCTCCGATGAACAGCCACTCGGAGTCGGAATCGGAATACAACTGAGTGAGTGAAATCGAAAGCGGAGCAAAGCGGTCCGAACTGGGAAAATCGGGATGCGATGCGGTCGTAAATCATAGGATTCTAATCCAAAATATTTGAAGCATCCAAACTAAAGTACATTTTAGTAAAATAAACAGTTCAATGGAAGAAATATATAAATAATGAGCAACTGATCATAAAAAAATTGCTTACGCCGAGGTTTTTTAAACCAAAATGAAAGTAATTACAAGCTTCTCAAAATAAGGACCTTCATGAATAAGAAACACATGTGATATATAGTTCATGAAATCCTATATTCCTCCTACGTTATTTAGAGTGAAACACAAAGTTTAACTAAATAAGAAGCATTTAACTTGTAAATTGGGATTTAGTAAGCTTTTTCTGGGAAAAGAAAACAACGACTCTCAAAAAAATTAGTAATGTGTTTATGATTCCTATATAAATTTGACAAAATTAATAAAGCAATTATTTATTTAAAGACATAAAATGATGTAGGTACTCTCACGGAACATTGAGTGGGTTAAACTGAAAGCAGCACAAAGCGGTCGGAACCGACCAAATCGGGAAGTGATCGCGAATCAATGGATTCTTTATGTTCTCCCAGCCAAGCAGTATTCCTAAAAATTAGAAACAATCAATTGTAATTGCCACAAGTTAATTGAAGTAAAGCAAAAAAAAATAAAATTCAACAGAAGCAAGTATGGAGAATAATAATTAAAAAGGGAAAGTCCATAAAAAATCTGGGGTAAACATTTAAATTCAAATAAAATAGATATTTATAAACAATATGAACTACATTCGTTCTTCCACTCAAAAAATATTTAATTTTAAATAGAAATGAGCACAAGATAAGTTCTCATACTATTAACTTTTTGCACATGAATCCAAATACACACATAGCACATAGTATCCACAATGTAGTAGCCAAATTTAATTAAACAATCTTCTAACAGCAGAGATACACAACCACACATGTTCAAGTAGCTCTGACCCGAAACGCAGTAAAAAACTTTGCGGTAGTAACATACATAAATACTAAATGAATCTATAATTAATTGAAAAACAATTATTGAATTAATAATTAATCATCATTGAATTTAGTTGTTTTTTTTTATTTTTTATCCCATTTTTAATTCTATCTGTAGAAATTACAAAACATCTCTTTTAACCATTTTATAATCCAATTTATTAAAGGATACAAAATCACATTTGGCGTCGATCCACTACTCGCCCTTGTAGTTTTTGTTTTTTCACGTTAGTTTTTGGTATTGAAAGCCGAATCGTTTAACAAA
Organism: Drosophila fuyamai; assembly: GCA_018153365.1. NCBI lineage: Eukaryota > Metazoa > Arthropoda > Insecta > Diptera > Drosophilidae > Drosophila > Drosophila fuyamai. The sequence continues at coordinate 1,790,445 of JAECXW010000878.1, forward strand.
TTAACTCATATTTAAATAAAAGTAATATCTAAATTAAAATTAGGCACTGTTTATGTCGCAGATGTCGTATCTAAATGTTTTTAACTGAAGAAGTACACAGAGTCGAGTACGTTGCGCAGGTCAAAATCTCCCTTCTGGGGGAGTTGCTTCAGAGTGCGGTTCAGCTGGCGCTTGGACAGATCCTCCACGGAGCCATCGTTGGTGAAGTCGCTGAGGGAACAATATGCATTTTAAGAAAATTAATTTAGAGCTATAGCCTCATAACTTACTTGTCTTTAAAGCTGTAGGTGTGATTCATGAACTCGGAGAGCTGCTCCAGAATGGGCTGCGAATGCAGGGCTACAAACTGCTCCCGACACATCCGATTCAGGTCGGGCACGGTGTTGGCGTGCGTCCAGAAACAGTCGTGAACGGAGACGAAGGTTATGCCCTGTCGTTCGCAATGCAGCGAGGTGAGCATCATGTGCGACGAATCCAGCGAATGGATAAAGTTCGGCGGGAAGGCGTTCTTCTGCTTCAGGATGTTTGGTCGCTCGTACAAGTCCATTGGCAGGTTGGCGGTGACCTTAAATCCGGTGCGGGGAGAGTGCTTCATCTCCTGGCGATTGTACGGCTGCACCACCGGGAGACCCAGTGGCGTTACCCACTCTACGTTCTGGCTACAAACTCCGGAAATAAGACGGGCGCACTCCGTAAACCAATCCTGAATCTCCCTGGTCGATGTGAACATTTCTCGCAGGCTCTCGAACGTCTTGGTGGTCAGGTATGTGGACGCTGGCCACACCCACTCTTTGGGGAACTCATCGATGTCCTTTAGCTGGCGGGCAATTTGTAGTCGTGCTCCATAGCGGGTCACCCCATAAACCGTGGTCATCACGGTTTGCTTGATAACCTTGCGCCGAACGAATCCGGCGAGTGCTTCCGCTACATGTAGTCCATTCTGAGCATCGGTTTTCCTGCTCCTCTCCACCAACGTGGCCACCGCACTGTAAACATCCTGGGGAATGGCCGATGGGGCTAGGTTAACGCTACGAGCACCAGCTTCATCTCTTCCTAAGGCTGCGTAGTGTTGCAATCCATTGCAGGATCCATCCTGGTGGATGGGAAAACGACTAAGATAGGCGGCGGGATCGGGACTGCGATATACATTGGCGATTTCCATGCAGCAGGCCAGCGTTTGCCATGGTTCATCCGATTTGGACCACCACATGCGCCCGGTGAGGGGATTGTCCGCAGAGTCAAGTATATCTGGCATAATCTCTTCCGCGTACAGAAGACGTTCCCTCACTGAATCCCGCTTTTTCAGTCCAGTCAGATTGATGCAGTGCAGCTTGAGCCAACTGAAACCATCAACGCCCAGAGGCTGCGCCTGATCAAATATGAGCATCGAACGAGCCAAATCTGAGCCAAGGTGATTGAGATGCGGGGGCACGGGATACACTCGACCACGGAAGTCCATGTTGTGTGGCAGCCAGAAGACTTTATCGCGGTACTAAACAAAAAAAAATGTAGCATATTTTATTGGACAGAACCCTTAAGGAATACTTACATGCTGTGCCAGGGACAACCTATAGAGAGCATCACACCACAAGCTGTACATCTCGGCCTGCTTCCTTCGATGTCCCAGCTTGTCCCGGAATTGCTTTGCACGATCTGCACTAGAGGCAGCGTTACCATCCACATCCTTAGCCGGCAGCGTGGGAAGAGGAGGCAGGGAACTGGGAGGCTGAGGGACATCCAGTTTCGCATCGCCACCTTTCTGGAACACCTCAATAATCACATCCAGCAGCTGCGTATTCACCCGCCAAGGAACACTGGCCAACTGATTTAGGGAGTCTAGGGCAGGATAAAGATGTTGAGGATTCGAAGAGGAAATTCGGTCCCACTGCTGGATGGCTTGGTGAGGCAGGCGAACCAGCTCCGACTTGTTGAGTAGATAGCCACCATTGTGCGGAGTACTCCACGGTTGCGGAGGACACAGCATGGGCACCAGATTTGAATCGAAGGTTAGCGTCTGCTGGCGTGAAGCTCGAAATAATCTCGAAAGAACTGGATGTGGCTTGACCTCCTCTTTCACGAAACGTCCCTGATTGCGGAAGAGAGTATAGAAGGCAGGAAGCATATTTTGTGTCTGAGTAGCCGCTTTGGTTTTGCTCTTTAGCCTCATGATATGAGCGTCAATTTTGATGTCCCGCATCAGAATGTTGTACAGAAAACGACCCACTCCGGTCAAAACGTTGGAAGGCCACGGCACCTCTGGCAGATCCATACTGGGTCCACTGTCTCGCTGATCGTGCACAAGACGCTGCCAAGCCTGTCGCGTGTTATCCTGTGACTTCCCGCTGTCCCACAGTTCACAGTACGAGCTGTATATCTCGCCAATCTTCTCCAGCGTTCCGTTGTGCTTTTTCTGCTCAATTTGGTAACGTTGCTGAACTTTCTGTCCGAGTTCTTTGTACAGCTGACCCACAGTTGGACTGAATGTTTCCGAGCCCTCGGCAAGCTTGTAAAGCTCCTTGATGAGGATGTCTGCAAAGTGTGATGTCTCCAGGGTTTTCAGGTACGTGTAGTAGTTCATGAAGCCGTGCGGCTTAAACCGCACTTGCGCCCGCAGCGTGTTGAGATCTCGCACGATGGCTGACGAAATTTGTTTCCGCCAGGTTTCCTCCAGTTCTTTAAGGCGCTGGCGCTACAATAGATTACATTTCCAAATAAATATTATGAATTTGGTCTGATTTTAGTTCTAGCTTACACATTTTTCCGAATTCGCGAACTCCTTTGATTTTTCGATTGACTTTATGGTAATGCTACCATCCAGCTCAATTTTAAGCTGCTCTCGAGCGAGCTGCTCCAACTGAGCAGTGCTGTAGCCTCGTTTAGAGTTCATTATGGCATAGTCTACGTCCTTACTTCCAGCTTTTTTATCAGCACCAACAGGTAAAACATGCTCATTGAGATGGTTCAGCAGTTTGTTGTCGTAACCCAGCTGTGGCGGCACATAGGCAGGTTTGAAATCCGGACGAAGCCGTCGAATAGCATCCAGGGCAATGTCCCGCTGATCAGCCACGAACTTGGATTGGTCCATAATTTGATTCAAGCTATATCCCTCCATTTCAGCTTTAGCGATGTATTTTGATATAAATTGCTGGTTCTCTTCATCCGGTTCCAAGCGACCCAAGCACTCGAAGATGGCCGCGTAAGTTTGCTCATTGAACGCCAAGTTATCCTCCTCGATAAGCTGGAACAGTTCCTGTGCCCGATCGAAGGAGCCCTTGCCCGCATAGCCGTGCAAAAGGATATTGTACAAATGGATGGTCATGAGGCCTTCGGACATGTGCGGCAATGTACTCTTCCGTATCCTGCCTCGATAAGCAATAATGGTGGACAAAGCGCGGCTCAACATATTGGCTGAAACACACACATTCAGGTAAGTGTTTAGGTTAATGTGCAGTGCCCGCTGTTTGGCCAGACGTTCTTGCTCCTCATTCACGTGAACCTTTGACTTGAAACTAAACGGAAAATGGTAAGTTTCTTAGTTGTTTTGTCTGAATAAATCTGCTCACCGTTTTTTGGACTTGGATGTAGCTGCAATTGCATTGGGCGTAGCCACAGCTGTTACAGAAGGTTTACTTTTGTCCAGGGGATTAATGTACGGTTCAATGGCTTCAAAAGGATCTAAGACTTCATGTTCTTCTGGGAGCACTTTGGAGGTACTCATCCTATCAGATGAAAAATATATAGAAAACGGGATATGTAAAGTAAACAAAAAGACATACCCAAAATCCATTTCGTGATAATCATTTCCCATGCTCTCGATAATGTCCCGAAAATTATGAAAGCTCTTGAGGATATTTTGTACCTCCTCGGGATTCGCTACAACTTGCTTGGTGTACTCATCCTTGCCGAAGAAGAGCAGTGGCCGATCATCGTATATGCCTGATTCTAGAATTGACGCATCCAAGGCCTCCATGTCGATTTTTTGATACTCAACAGGTTGTCGTTGCGCCAGGTCCAAACCTCCTTTAGACTTCTTATCCTTGCGATCCTCCCGGGCACGTCTTTCGAGGATCTGTTGCTGTGTTTTCTGTATGAAATCAGCTAACTTTTTGGATTTTAGACGCTTAACCCGGGATTTGCGTTCGCTGATTGCCTGTTCGGTGACTAAATGAGAGGAAAATGGCTTTAGTTATGCTATAGATTGGTTGGAATCCTAGCTAGGACTTACCTTCCAGGAGTTCCACATATTTGGCGTATCGAGGCTTGCGCAATCTTTTTTTTTTCGCCTGGGTCAATGCATCTGCCTGTGTGGTTGGTGTTGTTGTCTGCGCGCGTGTTGTTGTTGCTGCTGCTGCTGTGATAGTCACTGCAATTGGAAAGCACATGCTGTTACTCCTTTTAACACTTTCTACAAATATTACTCACCTGCCGGCTTTTGGCGGTATAGCATTTGATAATACTGCTGATAATGGACAAAATTTGAAGGCGCAATTTCGCCGCAGCCGCAGCACACTGTTGTTGTTGGTGCTGAGTGGGCGGTGGGTGGCACGCGAAGTGCTTTTTGCACGGCTGCCGCTCGATTTGCACTCAACAAACGATACATTTTGAAAGACTGCAGCTGGGAAGCACGATCCACGTAAATGTCATCCAATTAACGCAGTTTTTGACAGTTTTAAGACACAATTTGTTGCATAATTTCGCTCGAACCCCGACCAATTTGTTGTTTATTCCTCTTCACGTGTGGCGGTGCGCAAGCAGTCTGCAACACTGCTTGCGCCGCTGAACAGCTGATTGCAAACTAGGGATGCGAAGCAAAATATACTAAAAATATACTGCAAAGTACTGCAAAGTTTCTGTTATAAATAAATAAGTTTAAATTTTAAAGCGACTGCATCGAAGTGTATGGTTTTTAATTATGCAAAACGTTATGTGCTTCCTTGGTATTATTTACCTTGCCTAGTATTATTTACCACCTGCCCTGGATCGCTGTACCGTTGCCAATGACTTTTCCGTTAGAGTTCAAAAACAAAATAAACACAATTCAAAAGTTTGAATGAAAAATGGCGCCAAAAAAGGCGAAAAAGGGGGCGTCGTCCAAGCCGGAGGAGGATGTGGGCATCCATCCACCGCCGCCGAACGTGTTCCTGTACATCCAGCTGGCCAACATCGCCAATCTGCCCACAACGGAGCACCGTCTCGAGATTCACATCAGCCAAGGAGGCAGCCTGATCGTCAAATGCGACGAGCACTACAACACGGATGGGATCATAATCCAGTCCGAATTCTACGAGAAGCCCACCTTCACGCTAATCTTCCAGCAGGACAATGTGGATAGGATCAATCACGCGGCCGACAATCCTCTCCTGATTCAGCTCTACATGCGGGTGTTTCCCCCGAAGCGTCATTTTTTATTGGACGACACGGAGGACGAGATGCTAGAGGAGGAGGGAGAGCATGATGATGTGGTAGACTCCGATTTCGTCTTATCTACGATGCAAACAACGGAGGAGGATGACGCCTTCGAGGCCAGGGAGACGATAAAGTTGGTGCTCCTCTGTGTGGGCTATCTGGATGTGATCAAGTTGTTTGGCCATCGACGCAGTATGATCTCCGAACAGCTCTTCCTCTATCCCATGCCGGATGTGCCCAACGAACTCCGCTGCACCGTCCACACCGACTGGCACCTCTACACCCTGCTGCCCATCGCCAAGAAGCTGACCTTCACCAACATGGCCTTCGTGACCTTCGAGAGCATCTACAACCTGAAGGACGAGTACATCCTGGACATGAATTCCCTGCGGGTGCGCCTGAGCTTCCGATCCCGGCTGCCCAGCGACCGCAATGACTATACCTACATCCCGCTCTGCGAGTTCGGGAACCTGGAGCGGAAGCTCATCAGCACGCAGGACAATCATTATGTCTTTGAGTCCTTTCGCCAAAGCGTGTACCCTTGGAATGTGACCGGCCTGAAGTCCGCCATGGAGGTGGAAATGCATCAAATCTTCTCGGAACTTTTTTACTCGGAGGGCCTGACGGTGGACTTTGAGGAGATCGATCAAAGTGCAGACGAGGCGCTCGTCTGCAACTCCTTCCACCGCTTTATCCTCACCCAGCAGATGGCGGACATCCTGTCGTTCGCCATCACCTGTCAGCAATATGTCCTAGCAGTGGAGGTGTTCCAAGGATCAGGTGGTGCCAAGCCACAGAAAGTCTTCCAGGGCGTTCTCGATCCGTCTATCATGGCCTTTCCGGGGGGTAAGTTCAACTAATTAAACCCATTACTGGTAGAGTATATTCTGGACTAGAATAGAAAGCCCATTGGATCTAGCCATAGCTGTCTGTATGTCCATCTAAGCTACAAGATCTTGAAAACTCTATCTATATGTTCAAAAATGTAGCTCATTAGGCAAATATTAATAATATTAAAGATGTGTCAGATATATCTAATCGGACTTAAAATATTATCATAAGTTTAAAAGTTTAAGATAATTCTATGGCACATCCGATTTTCTTCGCTACATGTTATAAGTCGGACTATAGCTATTATTCTTCTTAAGCTAATAAAAGGCCTTTTCTAACAGTGCAAAACATGAGGTTCGCTGTCCAACTGGAATACCTGGGAAAGCTTAAAGCCAAGAGGCAGGTGAGCATAGTGAGCGGGAAGAGCTTGGACCCCCAAAGAGTCCAGCCCACTTTCGCCATCATCAAGTTGTGCCTGCTGGCGCCGATTGGGGAGATCTACAAGGAGCTGAAGGTGTTCCGCGACAGCTTTGTCCGGCAAAATCGACTGCTCTTCTGCGATGCCTCCTACGTTCCCCACAGAGCGGTATCCCTTTCGGAGATCCAAATGGAGTCCTATGCCCGCTTCGACAAGTTCATCCGGGATTGCGTAGCCTTCATTATCGACAAGAAGGTGATGAACATCGAGGACAAAAAGCAGCACTTTTGCTGTGCCGTACAAAACCTGACCAACATCCTGATGAAGTTGGTGGGCAGTGTCTACAATACGAGGACTCCCACGAGTACGAGCGTGGAGTTTGCGGTGTGCAGATTACCTGTATTGTGAATTGTTTATATTAACCGATTTCCATTCCCCAGAATCTCTGCACTATTGCCTATAACGACTTGGAACCGCGTGTCCATTCGATTGTGGAGGAGATTGAGAACGAGGGCTTCGAGAACTATACGGTCAATAAGCAGATCCAGATAGACCGAATCATCGACTACTTGAACACCATCAAGCTGCTCCAGTTAGTCAAAGATGATAGCCTGGGTAATCTTTTGCTTGAGAAGGTCAGTTCTTGATTCATGCCTCGCGTTGACGGGCAGTCTGATTCATTGATTACTTGGTTATGGTTGGAGACCAGTCCGACTATTACTAACATTCTTTGTAAAAAACTAAGTCGCCGGCTTTGCAGTTTAAGTAAAAAGCTTAATGATTGCTAAGTTTTTACTTTGTAAGTGAGTTTTAGGTATTTTTCTGCTTTTTTTCTAAGATTCAACAATTCGCGAGTAGTTTTTATAAGTCATTCAGCTAAATTTAAAGACTGAATCATTATAATATATGAGGCTGTCATTCAGTGCATTGATAAGTTGTTGTTGAATCAACCATTTAGTATTATTATTTTATATTAAAATGTAAAATAATGGCTTGAGGTTTAATTGAGCATTGTCATAAAATTCAATTTGTATTATTTTTCCGTTAAAATACTTAATGATATAAACGGAAATGAATAAGGCTTCCATATAAACCTGTAAGTGAATCACATAAATTGTACGCTAATTTGATTAGATTTGTACTTTTCCGGTAGTATATCAGTTATGAATGAATAAAATTCGGAAGCAAACAATTAATCATTATGACTGTTAGGGTATGTTATCTAATTGTTCGTTTATTAAATTAGACATCGACAAATATACATAACTGGTTTAGAAAAGGCCGCCAGAAAAAGTTTTGTAAGCATGTAGTTTACAAGTTTGATGGCTGTTTCACTCATAAAAAAGCAGAATAATTCCATTAACTTGGGGAAAGCATAAAAGATTGTTTGAAAACTTTTAAAAGCGCCCATTATTTTAGATAATTTCCAATTATAGGCTACCACCGAGTATCCCAGTGACGAACGCTTTTGGTTCTACATGCTTATCGCGAACATGGAGCGTGGCGATCTCGACAAGGCTAAAATCTACTTCACAAAGAATCACCTGGCGGACACCCACGACTATTTCGCGTAAGTAGTGGTCTATTGATAACCCCACTGTAAGAATCACTATCTTATCGATCTGATATCGACCGACATTCAAAGTGGCTGGATCAAATTGTACATCAACTATGTGGACACACGCAATAATCCGGAAACGTCGGCCGACTGTACGGAGTGTCTTTTGAAGAGCATCACCAACTACGCTGAGAAGAACACTCGGCAGCAGGATGCCTGGATCCTGCTGTACTGCTATTACAAGCGATTCAAGTACGAACCGGGCTGCGCCTTCGCCCGCTGGCGATTCGAGGATCAGAACACGACCAGTCGGGTCAGCTCCTCCCATGCTCCGCACAGTCTGTGGGGTCTTTGCCTGTCCATGGAGATAACACTTCCTCCGGGTCGAGGAACGCTCTTCTACGAGGTCTTCAAGATCTTTGTGCGCCTGGGCCTCTACGAGTTTGCTCAGGTCGTTTTTGCCGCCGTGGAGCATCTGGTTAAGGATGCGGATCGGTATATGATCAACACGCAGCTGGCCTTGATGCTCAACCAGCTGGATGACGACTTTGTGCTACAGAGTTTTGAATTTGGAGAAGGCGAAGAAGCTGATCAACTAGTGTGTTTTCCTTAAAGAGAGCCCAAGACATCTAGTAACGAAATTCCTTTACAGACTGCCATGAATGCCCAGATCAATGGGAATGTGGAGTTCCTTCGCGGCAACTTGGAGGAGGCGGCTCTCTACTACGAATGCTGCCTGACCTTGCCGCCTCCAGAGAAGTACGAACGAGACTTATTCGAGGTCAGCAGACTGCGTCTAGGATACATATCCTACGAGCTGGGCGACTACCACAAGTGCATCGAAGCCCTTAACTTCACGTTCGGTGGGCAGACGCTGACCCTCGTCGCAGACTACATGATAGGAAAAGCGTACTACAAACTGGACCACCTGGAGATGGCGCTTCAGTGCTTTGCCAAATCCACCCGGATTGACACCCATGTACCCAACGTTTGGGGCTTTCTGGCGCTTATCAACCTGCGACTATGCGATAATTACAAGGCCGTCGAGTGCTGGAAGTACGCCAAGATAGTAAGTGCATTCTTACAAGTTATATACTTAAAATTAAGTGTATTATAGGCTATAGAATTCGAACTTTAAATCATAGCTACTAACAATATTACCTTTCAGGAGCCCAACCGATCGATTGACGACCTTATGATCTACGAGGAGTTGGATGCCATCGACTACGATTCCGTTGAATTGTACATCGATATACCTAGTCGGTTGAGCGAGGACATCTTCGAGGACTCGCAGTCAGGCGGGTAATTTCTATATATTTTGTGTGTGTTTTGCGCTGTGAACTCGAACCCATAAAGTGCAGCATTCTGGCTGCTCTGCTCTGCTCATAATGGCTTCATCTGGGGCTGCTTCGGATGAAAGTGGCACGGTGTGGGGGTTGCGGTTGGCTTTATTACCTGTTTTTTTTTGCTACGAGGCTCATTTGTTGCTGTTTAGCTGGCGTGACTTGTTGACACAAGGTAATGAGACAGGGGCACCAGCAATTTGCTTACATAAGACCAGTCCACCAAACGGGCCACACTCAATACACAACCACACGGCAGTAGCAATGTCCTGGCTTTTTATAGAACACATCCGAGACCTAAAAAGCGCGCTGCAGTCAGCATCCAAACATGGCCCATGCAGGTGGCATCTGCTCATCGGCTGTGCTCGACGAGAAGCCAGCGGCCTGTGTGGCCAGCAGCACAGCCTTGGCCATCAGGAACTCCACGATAATCGCCCATCGGCTGTCCATTTATCTGCCCCAATTGCTGCTGCCCTCGCGGGATCCCCAGAAGGTAAGGGCCTTCCTCCGTATGTCCTTTCTGCTTAAATGTATATACAATAATAATCTTACCCAACATAATGAATAATTTAGTAATCCTTAGTTGCACCTTATGATTATTGTAGTAATTTAAAACATCCCTATACCATGCTTTTTTGCCTTCCCAGCTCATTACCGAAATAAACTGCCATGTGGCCCAATTCCGGGAGCTGCTCATCTTCATAGGACAGGCCCGGGATTCCCCAGAGCTGCGCGAGAAGATCAGAAAACTGAGACGGAACTGTGTGGATGCCTGCAAGCACACCGCCCACTTGATCACTCCTCAGCCGAGGCACTGTTTGGGCAGTCCCAGCGAGAGGATGCACTTGACCCTGCTCTTTCATCTCACCCAGCAATTTCAGCATGAACTGATCAAGAGCCATCGGTTGATTCAACTGGTGCCCCTGGACATGACGGATTACTATGGTTAGGAAGGAGATATATAGCAACAAATGAGTTCACAATGTCATGTTACCTTCTAGCTCCTTCCCGAACTGCTCCTTCCAATCTCGGCAATGTCATCAGCCAATTCCTGTTGTGCAAGCAAATAAATCCGGATTTCCAGCAGGAGGAGCTGTGCAGCATTGTCAAGGACTCCCAGGAGCTGACAGAACTTTTGGAGGAGCTGCAGGCCCACATGCCTTTGGCAGAGGCATCTCCCGAATCCGAACTGGATCCGGCACAGAAATGTGAGTTACTTGATTGGTTTTCGAAACGTGTTATCACATCCTAAATATCTCTAGCTGAAAGCAGTCTGGTTTCCCTCAACACTCCGGTTTGGTACGCCCGCCAGCGAAGAAGGAGTTGCAAAACCAGGAGCCGCAGTCTCTGTTGCTGTTTGGCCAGAAGCCAGACCAAAACTTATTAAAGTTTTAGATTCGTAGAGATAACAGAAGAAAGTAATCGGAAAGAGCAAAGATAACAAGGTTCTTCGGGAAATTGACTTCCCTTTTGAAACATCTTAGTAATGTACTGAAATGTATCACCTAGGAAATAGTGATTTTAAATCTATAAACAGGTTATTAAGCGTGTAATAACTGCAATGCTCAATGATAAAGGAACAACTTTGCGACTCGATAAAATGTTTTCCCAGAAATGATAATAGCAGGTAATACCGGCAATGTGGGACATCAAAGAGGCCCAAGGCAATAACCATAATGAAAGCGATTAAAAGAAATACAAATTGAGAGTAGCTGTTTTCTCGTTTCGCGGAATCCCAAAGAAAATGATGAAATCCGAAATCTGTGCCCCCTTCGCAGACAAAGGGCGATAAATTCACCGAAAGTCGGAGAAATCCCGCTTTACGACGACCAAGAAAGATGTCACATTTATTGGCGAGAATCCCCAGAAGCCTCCAGAGTGTTTACCCGCCACTTAGCGCGACAGGTGATGTCGGCTTTGCCCACCTGGTAACCATAAATGCTGATTAGATTCCGGCTTACACCGCGTGCCTCCCGCCATTGGACAATGGCACACAGGTTAAGCGAAGCGCGATTCCGTGACTGGCTGATATAACGCCTTGACAACGGAGAATCTAGCATTAGCATAATCAGAATACATTTGTTTTGGTTTTTGCATAGTTTAAGTTTTAATTTTAAAAATATGCCTTTGTCTTTTACAAAACATATCTCTACATTAAAAATATATATATATATATGTATGTGTATATTGTATGCAGATTTATATGGTATATAATATATATGTGTATATATTAGGTATAAACTTCTACTTGTCATATGGATTTTCACAGAAAATCTTCAACTTTTTGAGTAATGCTTTTTAATTGTTTCCTTGTGCGTGTTCATACATCCTTAATTTCGCTTCTTATTCTTTTCTCGCGCTTTCACTTTCCTCTTTGGAGAGACTGTGCAATCCTGTAGTTACTTTGTTGAGCATTATGCAATATGGAAGATTCTTTGTTACGCTCACTGAGCCCTCCGGCTGCACCATCGCAGTTTACTTTGATCTGTGCTCGCGGATCTCCTCGCTTCGAACAAGCTTTGACACAAGGCAAAAAGCAACAACAACTAACTAATTGTTAACAACAATCTCTACACGATTACACGGGCTGTTTAGTGTGTGTTATACAAAAACGACGTTAGACATTTGCTACATCATTATAAATTCACTATTTGTTCACGATTCTTTCTGGCTAATATCACCGTTATCACTGCAATGCCTAAACTCGGCTTAAGTCTAAGCAGAAAGAAGTCTTTTCCTGGATAGAATAGGTCTTGTGTGCAAACAAAATGGTGCCATTAAAAAGTAAACAAAGGAACTAACTTAACTGCTAAGAATTTGCATAGTCACACAACGAACGAAACGAAAACGAAACCAGTGAAATCATAAAACGAAAGAAAATTGTGAAAAAAAACAAAGAGACTCAACACTGCACAACAATAAAAACTAACAACTAAAAAGCTTAGCAATAAGGCCCTAAATTACGGGTGAGAGACTGTGTGTTTTTGTGTGGAGGTGGAGCTGTATCTGCTACAGCTTTCAGCTGTCTGCTATCCGGATGAATGGAGCTGTGGCTGTGTGCGGAGGTGTGGCTGATGTGGAGGCGTGTTTGCAGTCTGGCTGTCGAAGGAACTGTGTGCGGTGGACCGCGCTCTAAATGCGACCGCTTTTGCTCGCCGTCGACGTGGACAGCTGTTCCAGGCGGGAGCACAGCTCCTGGGCCAAACGCAGTTGATTCGCGGCGGCGGCGGCACACGAGGTGGCGGCTCCAGAGGCTCCTCCAACGGGCATCTGGACTCCGGCCATGACTTCCGGATAACTTATGCACACGCCCACCCAGCGAGCTTGACTGCAGGCATGGGACTGTAAGGAAATAAAAGGAAATGTTTAGTTGGGTAAACAGATATGGAAGAACTTTGTTGAATTTGTATAGCTCGAACTTAAAGCGCAGTACTATTTTATTTTCCAAGAAACATTTGTTTAAAGAACCCACCAAAAGTTCTCTGTTCTCAAAAAAAAACCACAATGTTAGTTACCGGCTTTCAATGCTTATTTGTGTTGACTTATCAACAAAGTATAAAGGTGTCAACCGAAGCTGTTATGTATATTAAGCTTTGTCAATTATTATCGGTTTCATTTTCTGTACTCGCAAGAAATTAGTATCCATCAAAATGGGACTAATAGAAAGACTCGGCAAAGCAAACAATTAATTTGAGATAAAGAAATTTCAGTTTGACGAGTGATAATCCAGGAAATTAGGCTTTAGTTCGAGTTATGGAAAATTCGACAAGGGGAGCTCGCACTCGGAGAAGTCAACTCACCATGGCGAAGTCACGTTTCCACTGCACACCGCACTGGCCGTCGCAGAGGGGACAGGGACGCTCCAGGCTGTAGCCACCGCACTCGCTGCAGTCGAGGGACACATGGTCATCCGTCCAGGAGACGCCGCAGGTGAAGCAGGAGCCCATGTGCTGGCGCAGCTCCTCGATGGTCAGCACGTTGTCCATGCTGATCTCCAGGGGACTTCCCACCAGATCTGGCAGCGAGGCAGACAGACCCAGATTATGATGCCTGCAAGAGATTAAAAACGAAGCGGGGAATTCTCGATTAGTAATCATGACAAATTGTGGCGGGCGTCGGTTAACCGTGACCTTGCCAAGTGGGTGGCGGCATGCGCTGGCGTGATTATGATAATGAGCTGCGTGCCGGCAGGCAACGCGGGATGGGTTTCGGGTGCTGTGGGAGTGTTGTCGGGCAAGGGGAAGGGGAAGGGGACGAGGGCAATAATTGGCGACTGTACTACGACGACTCTACGGCGAGACTTTCGCCCGATCATGTGAGCGATGGCGACGGGCTTTTGTTGCTTTTGTGCGGCCCCAAAAAGCGAAATGATAATGATACGAACGCGAATATATACAAATATATATGTATATATAGCTGCTTGTATACAAACACAGACGGACGCTGAGCTGTTGAGCTCTGAAGGTGCTGGCCCCTTCATTAATGGGCCAAAGTCGTGGCCAAATTGCAGGTGTGGTTGTCTATGGTATTGAGTTGTATTGTATCGACTGGAATTGCGGTTGTGTACTCTGCACCCTGGCCCATTCGCCGCTCGATAAGATTGCTAAAATCATGAATGAGCCACCGAACTCACGCCCCTTTCGTATCCCCCTGAATCAACCCTGACATTGTTTACACCGAAATTTGGCAAATACAAAACGGAAACGAATCGAATCACTTCCAGCTAAATGAATCATGTGTGCGGGATCTATAGATGGACACCTAAATTTAAATACTTACGACAACGGACTGCAGATGTCGGCGATTTGGGGACCGTGAACACTGGCGATCGACATATTGGCTGTTGATGGCACTGCAAAGAGGAGGGAAAGCATAAGTCAGTTAAAGTTCATCAAAAGTTACAAGGCAACAGGGTTCAATGCTGATCAGGTAAATGCTTGCCAGCGAAGGTAAACAAGCTTGTTGTACAGGTGCGTGACTCAAATGTCAGAGCTCGACTGTACCTAGCTTCTGGTACCACAGAAGATCATTCAAATGCGATCGATATAGATATACTTGTATATATCATTTTCCAGCAGCAACTCGGACGACATTCTTGGCTAAAATTAACAACTATTTGTGGGGAGACTGAAGGTGGAGTGCGCGGTCCACGAACCGCTGAAATCCGGTTGAAAGCACCATAAACACACCGAGGCCGCCGATCAGAGTGATCAGTGCGTCATCTCTGTGTAGTTTCAATTGTTTAGGGGACGGACAATTAAAAACTTTAATGTGCGAATTATTTGGAATTGGAAGCGGATCGTTAATTGCTTGTGTCTCCATGGGGGAATACTGCCTGCAAGGTATACTATATGCTATATCTATACGACCTGTCTACATTGTCGCCACGATTTTGGCAAAGTTGCCAAAATCTTTGTTGGCGAGGCACATGATTGCCTGGCCTGGCATCATAATAAATAAATAAGATTTCTGCGTTGTTATGCGGTCAGCCGTTGGACGTTCTATATTTAGCTGGATCGTATCGAGAAAGTATAATCATGAGACGTGCCCGAAATAAACATAAAGCAAACAACATGCAGTATAGTCTGGGCTGTGGTTTGGAGCTCAGCTAGCTGCAATTTGGTTTGAGTGCTGACTACTGGGGGCAATTTTCAACAACGGCAACGGCGCAAAAACGAAATTGCTGTAATTTATCCGATCATATTGTGCCGCACACACAACTAGTTGCATTTAATTTGATTTTATTTATTTATAGAAGGGCACACACACAGTCGCACGAAATCGGAGGGACACAGACGGGGCGCTTAATTTTTTGTTCAGTTATTTTAGGCACGGAAATACTTACATTTGTTGTGTTATTTACGGCAACAGTTGTTTTTCTTTTATTTTTTCAGCGCTATTAATAAATCCAAATTGGGATTTCTGTGTTGTTTTATTTGATTTGTTGTTGCAGTTGTTGTTGCAGTATTGGTAATTGTAGTTGGCCTTGCGTAAGCCAGAAAATCAAATTACTTTTTTTTATAATTGCCTGGATATTAAAATTAACCGTTGGCAATTGTTTTTATATTGTTTGCAACTTTTCACACGCGATGCGAGACAGTTAGCTCATGAAAATGCAATTTGCAGTAATAATAATGTATATCTGAATGCAATTGTTTGACAGCGACTACAGCGCACTTTTATAGTTGGACTGGGAAGCGAAACTGAACTGAGTTGCTGGGAATTGAATGGATTTTCACCAGATTCGAATAGTTTTCTCCAGAGCCGAAAGACCAAAAGTGGGCTAGCACGTCGAACCGCGAAACTCAAATGAACGGCGCTCGCTGAAATCGCCCCGCTTTTATAGGCGATCGAGGCAGCGAGAGCGGGAGCCAGTTGGCGGAGAGATTGCGAGTGGGAGAGCGGGCGAGTGATATTGCTCGCCTCGGATGACAAAGCAAAGCTAACGAACTGCGGAAAAAAAAACAAAACAGAACTCGAGTGGCGTGCAAAACTCGTAATAAACATTAACGGGGGGTAAAAGCACAAGCGAAATGCCAAAACAAAGTCAGATGCTGACCAAATCAGCGGTAGTTGGCAACAGGAGCGGTTCTCTCGGTGAACCCAAGAGAACGAGAGATAACAAAACAAAACAATCTGAGAAATAACGAGTGTCCCGACCATAAGATACCCGTTACTCGATGTCTGGCTACAAAATATGTAGCCTATCTTCTGGCACTATGCAACCACATATTATGGTAACCTCCTTACATATTCAAATATGCAAGTGTAATTATGTTTCTTTAGCTCTTAGAGATCCCGATCTACTTTAATACCGTTACAAACGATTTTTCAAACACAACATCCCTTTTCACTTTACACGTAATGGGTGTCAAAGCAGATAACGAGAAATCGTGAGAGGACGAGCACATTTAACGGTCAAGCACAGCGGGCGGGCACCCTTACACCCATACTTATGCCGCTTATACCTCCTCCATACGCCCCATCTGCCGGGCAGTACGTATACGACACATTGACCGGACGGACACTATAGTACAACGACTAGGTGTAATCGGCCGCGGTTATTGACGCATGTCCAAGAAGACGGCAAAACAAGATGCCCCCTGGCAACCGTCAGAAGAATCGACGTTCGCCTTTCATTTGAATAACAAATCATTTTGCGCTATGACAGGTAGAGCGCCAGGCAAGGACAGGGACGGTTACGGGTTCGGATTCGGGTTCGGGTCCGTGTCCGTGAAAACGGCGGCAGGTGAAACACCAGAGTGAATGGGCTGAATGCAAAGGACAGGCGACAGTGGGAGGTAGCCGAAAATGAGATCCCGGAAAATGGGCAGGTAGAAAGCATCCCTAATTAGTAGATCCGCAAAACCAACGGAATTTTCCATCAGAGGGTGTTTTTCAGCTAATTACAATAGTGTCATCGGAAAAATAACATGTTATTTAAAGAATATTTAATTCATTATATTTAATAATAATAATAAATATCTCAACTAAAACGAATACAACATTATTTACGAATAAATCGAGCATACTGTGTTATTTTCCTTATTTCCTTATTCCTCTTGAAATTTTCAAAAGTGTGTTCGTTAAAATAGATATTAAATCATCTCACTAAGACAAGCTGAATGAAATATTTTCGCACTGCGAATACTTTCCCACCATAAATATACATAAACGTTAGCACACACACCATTTTCGCTTATCAATCTACCAGTAATCTTATCAGCAAAGTCCGCCCCTTTTCCCCCTTCATTTTAGCAATGCGCGTGTCTCTGCAGTAAAATGTAGGAAAGTAAGTGTAATGGTGAAACCCATTCGGTATGTATAATATGAAGGCGAGGTGACTCCCGGGGCTGTCATCCCGCCGGAATGGAATTTTTAGCTAGCGTTAGCATGTTAATAGGAAAAAAGCTGCCAAAGTGCAGCTAGACCCGGCTTAACTTATGCATACGAGTCGAGATACAAGGCGCGCGCGTCGCCTCGAAGGCGTTTCGAATTACACCAGCCAAGCGAAAAGGGAGCAGGGCGACCAAAGCCAAAATCCAAAACCAGAGGCGAACCAGAGCCAAATCCAAGCGACCCTCGCCAAATTAATGCAACTCAGCGTCAGAGGCGACGGTCAACCGACTACACACATCGGACAGTCGCACACAACCGCATAAACTTGGGAACAACCTATAGTATAAACAATTAATGTTTATTTAGAAAGCAAGAACGAAACCCTCAAGATCCGGGCACGCTTTTCACTGGCATTCAACTTTTGTCGAGGCGCAGTTTCTTACTTCTGTGCACGGAGAGAAATAAAATCAGATATAATATTGGATAAATTGATACTAATTTATGCTAACACACAATCTGCATTATGTTCTCCATTTCAACAAAAATAATTCTTAATAATTGAAAACTTTCTATAAGATTTGTTCCTAAGATCGAACACTATGAGTTTTAAGTTTTATGTGCAGAACAACTCTGGAATTACGGGTATTCAATATGTGATCCACAAAACAAATATATTAAATTGATGACTGTTATTATCTGGTGTATTAAATTGTATAATATTGGGTAGTTGCATAATGACCCCAATCATTTTGTGGCACTTTAGTTTTCAGTGTGGAGATGAAATCGGGGGACCATTGTCATCGGAGAAGGTCGCACGGCAATTGCCTGAGAAGCTCACACAAAAGAGACAGTCTCACCTCAACGGATATTGCGTCAGACAACGTGAGGATATTAGTCCGAAAATAACAATATTTAAACAATATTTTGCAAACCTTTTAAAAACTTATTAAGTGCCCGCACTCATGTGTGCGTATTTTTATACTCTTCCTCGAAAGCCAATCCAACTGCAAATTGGTTTATATCGATTTCGCTCTATAAATATTCGACATATTTTTTTTAAGAAGCTCATACGAATATATATACAAGTATATTTCACAAGCGGATGATCTAGGGTAACATTTGTCCAGAAACCTTATTTTCTATCTTATCGCTTGATTTATACGCCAACAAAGGTGCAATCAACATTTCAATAGATTGGATATCGTAAATATAAGTTTATAGGGGGCTATTGCTAAAATATTTATTATTTGACATTTTTAAACAGATATTATTTGACGCACGGCAATATATACCTGATTATTATTTTCCCAAATGCGCATAGAATTCAATGGGAATTTCTATCTATAAAATGCACTATTGTTTATATTTTTAAACCTAATTAAATTTGTAAATTATTTAAACTTTCCTACTCTTGTGTTTTTTAGCTAGCAAAAATTGATTTAATAGACATAAGTCAACACCCCGACTTAAAAGCACTTTTAACAAGCGTTCAGCTTTGTTCTATGATTAGCTTTTGTATTTTTAGATCATTGCCTATTGTGCTCCTCCAGACTTAAAAATGTCTCATTAATGTTTATAATCTATTTAAAAATTAATAGCTAGAAAATGTTTTTGCTTTAAACTAAAACCAAATATAGTTTAGAACTATCTTACTTCACCTGCCGTTATCAATACAGCTCAAAGACATTATTTACCCAGCCCGAACAGGGTATTGCAATTGCACATATGCCATAACTATAGTTTCTGTTTGCCAAGATAGCCCCTTGGAATCATGCATAACCACAGCACTCAAGTGCTGCTTGAAGACATGCGCTTCCTCTTTTGGATTTGGCCTGGCCGCGAGTCTCTAGCTTCGCTTTGAGCTCTGTTTTGAACAGTTTGCTTCGCAGCTACGCAAACAAAGCTGCTCCTGAATGTAGCTGTTAATTATTGTTATGGGTGGACGTTGTGGCTGGTGTGTAAACACACAGCACACATGCGGATGGATCCGTGACAGCCAAATGCAAAAACAAAGGCGTCCACGGCTTGACGTCAATTGCAAGGGGAAATCAGGAACCCAGCCCAAAAGATAGCGGCAGAAGTGCGGCTTTGTTTTACTTTTGATTTTGAACATCGAACATCGAACACCGTGATCTGGAGTTGTGGGCGGCTGATTCATTGAGTTATGGGGAATCTACGACTCTTGCTTTTTTTGGCCAGTCAGCGCCGCACGTTGATCATTAAATTCATCTTCGGTCAGAGCGTTGCTTCCATCATCACATGCTGATGCTAATGAGTTCGCTCGAATGCGACAAACCCGTTCCACGGGATTCCCTCGCCCCGAGATTCGAGAGTAAACAAACAGAAATCGGAATTCCAACCTGCGGCTGTACTATGAAAACCGTTTACTTAATTAATGGGGGAAAAGTACCCACACGAATATCGTGGTAAACTGCCAAAACGGGGCGTGACTCCGTCTGGGCATAATCCAACGGAAGTGGCTATGGGTTCTATAATCGCAGTTCAGATGAGTGCACTTAGCATTCGACTCTATCCCCGCCATCACCCCACTCGATCCAACGTCGATCGGAAAGATTTACGATCCCATCTCGCCGGCCGCCAGACGAAACTGTTGACAAGGGCAATTAGAATGCCGACGAACGACCCTGACCTTTGGCCCCCATTGGGCATACTAATTTCCATGGGTTTTGTAAGTCTTCCACGTAATTCATTTGCATACCGTGACAGATAAAGCGATCATGTCGATGAGAAATGGGAAAATCTCCTATAAATAGGTCTATGACATGTTATCTCACGGCATCGTTTGCCATTTATAAATACGAAAGTATAGTAAATATCTTGTTGTTTTAGATCGGCGATGACTGATACTGGCTGCGAAGTCAATGCGACCCTGTCCGTGACTGAAAACCCCCAAGAAGGTGGGTCTCATTGAGCTCTGGTTCAAGTGACCCTGGCCCTGGAAATGTGTAATTCACCCAAAGAAATGGAGCTGCATTCCTCAATGAATCTGACGATGAGTTATTGCCGGACTACCTTTATTAGCAGTCTCCATTATTGAGTGTACTGTTTTTGTACTCTTTTGAATTTAAATTAAGGGGTTTTTGCTCAATGCATAACATTATCTAAATTGTAAAAACCCCTTATTGCTATCATAAACAAGTATTTGTTATATTTGAAGGGAGGGCATTAGCGTATTCTTCCAAATTATCTATATTGGGAAAATGTATTTCCTATCTTTAAAAATAGAACGTGTTCTATTCAGGTTTAATGACGCCTTTTTAATATTTATAGATCTCGTTTCATTTTCTCTGAACAGTCTCACGATTTATAAACACGATTCGTACGTAACCTTCTCTAGACTAGACGGCAATGATCTGTGATAAAACACCTTAGCTGATTAGATCAAAGGACAATACGTAAGAACAATAGGGTAGGTTCTAGGAACAAAGTATCACAAAGATAATATTTTACCTTGAACTATTTCGTTAGCAATGCTTTTATCTTGTAATCTCTATGTAAGTTATTATAACTAGATAAATGTTAAGAGCTTTCTCAATAATAACTCATTAAACAATTTATTGTTCAAAACAATAATACAAAAAACATTATCGCTATCATATTGGTTTATTGACTCCGTCGCTTGAAAGTACAATAATTGGAATCCCCGACAATACGCAGAGGTTTTTTTGCGTTTAACTAATTGGGAGAATGCAGTTTCATTTAAGATTCTCTTCACAATTTTTCAACAATCAACAAATAATAAAAAACCCACTAGTGTTGCTTATTTTCAACCGTTTTTAATTCCCTGTAATTAACACCTTCTAAGCTGTTTTAATCGGAAACCCCAAGTCATACATTGTCCCCACTGAATACACAAACCAAAGATCACATATGTAACATATGATATTTAATGACAGACTAAAATTACTGGGAAACGATATAAAACCAATTAAAAATCGTTGTTTATTTTATTTTCCTTATGCTATATACAATTTCTCCCTAAAACCACAATATCTAATTGGTGATAATTTCAGACAGAGTTAGTGGAAATAAATAGAACAACCTAGAAACATTTTTGTTTTGTGAACTACTTAGCTAAGCCAAGGGGATCATTATAAAAACAATGCCCGGAACTATCCCCAAGTGGATTAAAATTCACAAACAAAACCCGGCACATTGAACAATAGTTCAAGCTACTATTTGCAACGCAATCGCACGAATAAGGCGCAAAATCGAATTTTGCAAAAATCCCAACCGCAGGCAAAGTGCGCAATCCCCAATCGAAAAACTAGAACACACCGGAGCGGGAAATACAATGCCCCCAAGAGGAAGGGAAAGGTCTGCGGTTTCGTTTGGCGCGCGACAATTAACACTTGTGGAAATCTGGAGAACACTTAATTAGCAATTTGCATAATGCAACAAATTGTTAATTACACGTGACACGTGAGATTTCCACAGGGGATGGTGGTCGCAGATGTTGCGGCTCACACGCTCAAAGATTCCCCTCAGATTGGGTTCAGTTCAATCTGGTTTCGCTTTTAATTTGCTCAATGAATTTATGAAGTTCGAATTTTAGACTTTCGCCATGGACAATATTTAATTAGTTTTTAGCATGTGCATGGCTAACAAACAAACGGGTTTCGTGAATTGACAAAGGTTCTACATTTGCTCATTTGATAACGATCTTGGAATTCAACTAAGGAACTGTTCAGTTTGATCTGGTTTGGGCCTTTAATTTGTCCAGACAAGTCATTTCGAAATGAGAGCATGGGAATGGCCACAAATTAATAAATTGATTTCCATGACAAACTAGTTTTATAATGTGAAATATTAGCTATGTTGTACGACTGAAAAGCGAAGAGTGCTAAGCATAAGAAATTATTATAGAGTAGCGCTTCTAGAAATTATTGTTTAATTAAATTTTCTATTGAGCAAAAACATTATCAGCTTAAAGTTTTCCTCTTAAATGGGGTTTAATTAATGAAATACCTATTCTCGCAGTTCTACTGAACATCAGATTAGTACTTTTCCAAAGAAGATTGTCGCTGACTACAGTCTCTTATCTTTGGGCTTAAAATGTTTTTGCGCTTTGGAAAGTAGATTTTTATGTAATTTTCGGTTGAAAAATAAAAGTTTGTTATTTGATCAAGGAACACATTGGCTTATTATCTTGAGTTACATTATAGCCAATGAAAAATGCAATAAACTGAAAGGTTGTATTCCGCACTTAAGATCCCAGGTGCCAGCCTTCCACCCTTTAGATTTCCATCTTTATGACGACTACCGTTTGTGATGCAAATGCCTGGACTTTACAACAAGTTCGGGGGGTAATTTTAGTCAATAAAGTGGCGCGAGCGACTAACTGACGTCGCTAGATCTGCCAACGTCGTCATCAGCATCGTTGACTGAATACTATATGGCACTACGGCAGCCGCATCCACATCATGGTTGGCTTCTCTGCGAGATTTGCGTCGCACGGAACGTTTGCCCAGTGTAAACATATACACAACCGGCACCGGTTTGAACCGATTACGACTGCCGTAGTGGCCGGCAAGGGTTCTGTCTACATGCTCGCTTGTGTGTGCTAAAATTGTAAATTAATAAAAAGAACGGAGCCAGCACAATGAATGAATGAACGGGCGGAATTCGAATTGAAATCAATCCTCGACACACGGACACACCCAACGATCGATCGATCGATCGGTCGGGCCTCTCCAAGTCGAGTGTTGGCACCGCATTAGAGGGGTTTAGAACTTTACAGAACAAGAAAATAGATGTAACTATAGATTGGTTCTCTGTTGCCATCTGGGTTTTTTATATTACATTCTGTTCACTTATCAATTTGTTCTAAATTCTAGTAAGTGGGTTCGTATATTCTTTGGCACCCCTTAAAAATCGTGCTAAATCATTGTGAGTTATTTAAATAACATTTCTATAAACTAAACTAATTAAAGCTATCATTTTGTAATGGAACTCAAAGTTTCTGGTTTTTCAGATGAAGTCGATTGAGAAAATATGTATAACTAATACAAATACACAATTTATTGAACACAATCATTACTCATGGTTCCTGGAAGTAATACCTAATTGTGTGACACACTTTGGCGATCTTTTCTCCATGTGGTTGGATTATACCCGGGAACTGGCAGTCAGCCTCGAACCGGTTGCGACCCAAGCGAATCGGTTGAGGGCCATCTCGAGCCGCCTCTAACTGGTGGCCAGACCACAAAGCCCGTCGCCAGATCCCGCTCAGAAGTCAAAGCTCGCAGATCAGATTGCATTTGGGCACTTTCCATCACGCCGTCGCCGGCAAGACATATGTTCGTACCCGTACCTGTGCCGGCCAGCACACTTCCACTCCTTTGCCGGACTATCGGCTTTCGGCTTTCGGCGGAGATTGGAGAACCGAGGCGGGGCTGCTGCGCAATTTCAGGCGGCGGTAACGGACGGGACTTATCAACAGAGACGCTCGAGTCGACAAATTGAGCAAAACCGCGAACGGACTGCGCGTGGCGTTTCGTTCTATAATGAGCATGGGAACATAAAAACACAGACAGTGGGCCGAGGTGGCCGGGGGCATTGCGAAATCGAAAACCGTTTTATTTTTAAAAATTGCCATTACGTTTGTCGTTTTAATAAGCATTTTATGCAAGCAAAACGCTTATGCAAGCGCACATGCGAGCTGCCAATGGATTCTACAGACGCTTCCCACCGCTCACAAAATTCGAATTAATGTTATATAAGGAATAGCCGAGTCTAGACAACGGATGACTCAAGCCGTACACGAGATAGGCACAAGAGCGATCAGTTAAGATAATAAAATTGCACGACATCCATCATGATAAGTTGTATAAGTACCGCATGAGTATTCAGGAGAAAGATCAAATCTAATGCAAGTGAGTCACGATGATAAAGCTAGCTAAAGTCCCATAAATAGCTCGGATAAATCGTTTTCAACTGGCTTGATTGACTGGAAATTCTCTGATTCATTTAAAATCTTACAACACAAACGTGAACTGAAACTGTGTAACTTTGGCAGACGAAGCTGATTGCAAATAGTCTGATGCAATATGCTAATCATTCGCAAATGTGCGAACTAAGCTGAACAGTTTGTAAGGGGCAAACGTTCGATTGCTGCGGTAGCTGCTTTGACTTTCTCTTCCTTCAAGCTGAAAATATGGTCCCTCAAATATGTATAACAAATAACATTTTTAGTTGGGGTAGTTAAAGCCAACAAAGGTCATAACTTACAGTTAAACGCAAAATACTATAAAATAATGTAATTAAAAAGCAGTCATTTTTGAGAACATAAAACCCAAACAAAGTAGTTCCACCAGTTGACAGAAAAGTTTTCCCTTCTATAACTGGCCCACTTAAGACCGGAAAAGGGACATAGTTTGCAACACTCATGGTTGGTTCACACGCAATATTCATCGGTGGCTTGTTTACCCCGACTCCATAAGCCCTACTCCGTAGAAGCCTTTAACGAGCGACACGTGCCGAGCCGCTTAAACAAATTGCATGCAAAAACAGCTCACGCTAGCCATAAAGCGCCTCTGTTATTGTTGACCGAAAATTGAGAAAAATTCCACTCATGTTGTTGGGCCATCGGGCATATTTGCACACTCTTTTGGCACCCATTTCTCAGCCGGTGAGTCGAAGGAGAAGCATGATCGATCGCAGAGACCGGCCCGCTTCGATCCGGAGTCACATGACAAACGCGTGAGCTAGCCCGCTTAATTCTGGGTGACAAGCGAAACGTGTGAATAGGCGGCTCGCACGACTTGGTTGTTTGGCTAATCAGATCGCAGATAAACGGACGGGCCAAACAATTAGCCAAGAGAGCGTACACCCACATCCATTGGTCGCTGTTTCAAAAGGTTATTGATGGATCGCCCAATCGCGAGGGATATACTTTCTAAAAACAGCACGGAATTCGCCTAATTTTAAATGGAACTCTTTTGGGAAGACAGAGTGTGTTTATTCCTGCATTGTATAATTGATGGCCCTTGTTTATATACGGCCATTATCAACGGCACTCGAAGATAAAGCCGAAGTATTGGCATTAATAAAAGTGTTCGGCAGTTTCCGCCCGATCAGACAAAAGCCGGGAATCAAAAGACTGGGAAAACCG
This sequence comes from Drosophila fuyamai, assembly GCA_018153365.1. NCBI lineage: Eukaryota > Metazoa > Arthropoda > Insecta > Diptera > Drosophilidae > Drosophila > Drosophila fuyamai. The sequence continues at coordinate 1,815,974 of JAECXW010000878.1, forward strand.
AAGGGTGATAAGCCACTGCAGCTGGTACAAAGGTGCGAGGCGTTTTCCGCCTCTTAATTGGAGGGGTTCTACACGGCTAATCGTAAATAACATAGATTACTTCTGATGTCTAGACTATAAATATAATCGGTGGGGCTAATTATATGCCTTTATATGTAGTCACCTATGAAGTTCATCTTATCGGCGGCCAGATTACAAAAGTCGGGATCGTCCACATCGAAGATGATGCCATCCTCCCACTCGGTGACAATGTGGGATGAGCCGATGGCCACGCCGGAAACGGATACGGAAGTGGAGGAGCGGGCATTGTGCTGTTGTTGTTGCTGTTGCACCAAGGAGTTGTTGTTGTTGCTGCTGCTGCTGGCGGAGATGTGGTTGTTGTTGCCGCCCGTTTTCATCTGTTTTGGGAAAAGTGTAGAGACGCAGTTATAGAAGGGTTTCCGATTATATACATATGCATACGTGCTGCTATGCAAATAGCAAACTACACACGTGGCTCAAAGTGCCATTTGTGGTGATTGACCAGGTTAATGGATAAACCCGATAAAAAGGGGATTTTCGAAATAACTAAGGGAATGAAGGAGGGTCAGGATTCCAGCTGTTGCACACTCACACAAACACACCTCATATTTTGCAACACCTTAAATGCAATATGCAAAATCAATAGATGCAAGATGCATTTTATTTGGGTGAAGGCTATTCGTGTATTTGTATCTACGAGTGTGCAACTGCATTCGCTTAATGTTGTTATTTTTGTTATTGCCTTTGCATTTGCAAATTTTGTTTGGCCCCAAGTGCATGTGTGTTTGTTTGAAAAGATATCTAATGGGTATTACCTGTATTACCCCACCAGTTTTACTCACTTTTAACTAATCCAGCACCCTCAGTTGACCAGCACAGAAGTATGTTGCCAAATTTAAGCCCCAACGGCTGGATTTTAAGTTTAATTTGGATAAAATTACGGCAAAACAAAACTTTGCTTGCTAAATCGCTGGCAACTAGAGGTGGCAAACTATCGATTTCGCCAGTTGGCAACACTAATCGATAAGATGCCGGGACGTTAAATAGTTTAAATTATTTAGACAAAATATTTTGCAAAATTAATTTAGTGTATAAATTAGATTAAGAAACCTGAGTTATTAAAACATATTTTTAATTAATATTTTAAAAGTTAGACTCTCGTGCACAGAGTCTGTTATATGTATGGACTCTGTCAGTTATTAGTCCTCATTTGATTATTTAAGGGGGAAGTAAAACTCCTCTTTAGCTAATATTACATTTTAGGAGATATTAGTTATTTACCTAACTCTTCCATTATCAATTTTATGTTTAATAAAACAAATTGTGTTTTACCTTAAATTTATTATTAACTGTTAAGTACGCGCGCTATGCTTTAACAGAATGTAACATTTCTAACGTCCGCCATGTTAAACGTAACCACTTGCCATCTCTAGAAACGTAACCATCTCCCGTTTCAAAAAACGTAACCAAAATTCGATCAAAATAAATTTGGAATATCACAAAAATCATTATTCGCATTTGAAATATAAAGAAAATGCACCTGCCTGGCCAGCCTCAGCTTAAGAGAGTGCATTAAACACAGCATTTGGAAACGGAAACGAATGAATTAGCCAAAAACGCAGTCATGGAGGAGAATATGTGGTAAATAATAAACATTGGGTTGGGGCTACGTCAACAATTAAGGTTAGTGTGGGCACAATTAGCTCCAGCATCCAGTTGGTTGCTGCTCTGTGAGGCCTGTTTGCAGGTTTCCAACACAGCCTTGAGTTTTCTCGAACAAAAGTCCATTTGTTTCGGTGATTGAGTCAGCAGTTTGGGGCAGGGTCAGCGGGGGGAGCGGAGCACCTAGGGGAGGTAATGGGTGCTCCGCCTTATCAGCAGCTGTTATTTAGACACGTTGACGTCGCCTTCACCCTTCTACATGACTAAAACAAGCGACTCATTGTGATGGATATTCGCTCCCTCATCTCTGTAGGATCATTGAGCTGGAATCGGCGCTACTCGACGACTGCAATGTGAACGATATCTACGGAATTTGCCAGGGCAAAGCTGTGCCGGAGGCTCTGCGGCCGGACGTGTGGCAGGTGTGCCTGGACGTGCGCCACAAGTCGGACCAGATGTCGCTCTTCAACGAGATCTACGACCTGCCCTTCCAGAGCCAACTGCGGGAGGATTGCCAACGGCACGTCGACCGAATGGGCAACGACGAGGAGGATAAGGTCTCTGTGGTGTCCGACCTGGAGTCCATTATCACGTTCTACTGCAAGAACCGAAATCTGCAGTACGAGCCGGAGAACGGTTGGATAGAGCTTTTGCTCCCACTCTTCGCTTTGAAACTGAACCGCTCGGACACCTTCAACCTGTTCGAGTCCATAAGGGATACCTATATACCCAAGGGGTGCCGGCCCAAGGGCAACGTCTTCCATGTTTTCCGGCTGCTCCTGCTCTACCACGATCCCGAGCTATGCACCCTGCTGGATACCAAGAAGATCACGCCCGATTTGTACTCGCTGACCTGGTTCCAGTCACTGTTCGCCTCCTGCAGCAGCCTGTCGGTGATCATTGCCATGTGGGACCTGTACTTCCAGAACGCTGACCCATTCATGGTCTTCTTCCTCGCGCTGATTATCCTGATCAACGGAAGGGAGCAGATCCTGCAGATGCGGAGCTCGTCCAAGGAGGAGATCATCAAGTTCCTGGCCCTAATGCCGTGCGCCCTGGAATTCGACGATGTCCCCGACTTTTGCTCTTTGTCCCAGTACTATGCGCTCAAGACACCCACTTCTTTTAAGACGGATTACCTGAAGGCGCTGTACGGCAAACAAAATGATACGCCGCGCAGCCAGGAAGAGGCGAACAAGGTGTCTCAGGCACTGTGCTTGCCCGTCTCCGTTTATGAGCTGGTGGAGAACTCAGCCACAGAATTTCCCGTGCCGGATGCAGTGCGTTTCTTTCTCGTCGACTGCCGACCGGCAGAGCAGTACAACGCCGGCCATCTGTCCACGGCATTCCACCTGGACTGCAACCTGATGCTCCAGGAACCGGTCGCCTTCGCCACCGCCGTCCAGGGCTTGCTCACCGCCCAGCGGCAGGCCATCGAGGCCAACTCGAATGCCGGCGGCGAGCATTTGTGCTTCATGGGCAGCGGTCGTGTCGAAGAGGACCAGTACACGCACATGGTGGTGGCCTCATTCCTGCAGAAGAACACCCACTACGTGTCGCTGCTGACCGGCGGCTACGCCTCCATCCACGACTACTTTGGTGACCACATGGCCGACTGTCTGGAGGATCACAATGTGCGCAAGTGCCTCGTCTGCCAGCAGCACAACGTCCAGCAGGTGAGTTGAACTTGAGCTATGATACTGAATATAATACTGAACTACTTTATTCTCCTCCAGCCAAAAGCATCGTCGCTCAAGGCTTCGACGCCCTCGTCCACGGACCTGTTCAGCAAGTTCTCCGCCGCCATGAAGTCAAAGTCGGCGGAGGTCAAAGGCAAGTTGCTGGACATCATTGTGAATCCCAGTGCCAACGGCGGAGCCTCGGCCAGCGGCTCAAATGGAGTGCAGGCGGCGCCGGCCCAGGAACGTCATGTGAGTGCCAAGGAGAGGAACGGAAAGCGCTACCGCAATGTGGCGCCTGTCTTCAGCATTGACGACGAGAACGAAGAACCGTTCGACGGGGCGGGAGAGCGCGATGACGAACCGTTGGCCGGCGACGGCAAGGAGATCGTGAATCTGAATCAGTACTTCAAGACGGCGAACATTATCAACGCTTTTAAGTGCCAGGAGGTGCACATGAGCGGCTACATGTACGACAGTCACTTGATAATCACGCCCGGCCAACTGGTGGTGCTTAGGGAGCTGGGACGCGGCCAGGCCCAGATCATGGTGCGCCGACCGCTGGCGAGCATCGTGAAGATCACGGCCAAGAAACGGCACCGCGACCTGATCACCTTCAAATACGGATTCCCCGACGGCGACGGCCTGCTCATCACGGACATGGACCGCTTTCTCATCCCGAATGCCGCCGAGGCAACGGCCCTGGTCTCCAGGCACATAATGCAGGTGCTGGACAACGCCAAGTAGGATATATTGAACAACCTCCACGTGCTTTCTGGTTTCCCCCTTCCCCACACTAAGCTTTATTTAATACACAATCACAAAATGGACAGAAACTGAATCGAAAATCAGAGACACGAAGTGCAATGCGCTGCTGAGAGCGCTGTAACTAGTTTGTAATTGGCAATGTTTTCCTTGTAGTAGCTGACAAATTGTAGTTCTTATTGTAAAAGAAGGCCTGGATGCAATTGTAACATAGAGCACTCGGTGCACAGTCCGGAAAGTGAGAAAATAGAGGAACGTAGTCCCCGATCACATCGCCAGCATGCCCTGCCCCTGGCCCCGATTTTCTAAATTTCTAAGTGCAAAGAAAGGAAACCTTAACTGAAGCCTTGAGACTTACAACGTGTAAATGAAGAGAGTAACTAATATTTATTGCAATTAAACCAAACAAATAAACCTGTATTATAATCGACACAATAAGTACATAGTTCAAACAATTATGGTTAATTTATTATTTTTGAGTTTGGGAAAAGAAAGGCACATGTAGTGTGTGAAATAATGCTTAGGAAAATTTCGAGGTTTGAAATTGCAAAAGGTTGAGGCCTTTTTTATATTTCTCGTTTTTCCAGAAGCGGAAGATTACTGGACTTGTTTTCATTTTTTGGGTCTTGGAGAACATTGACTTCTTTGAGTGAATTTTGTGCCTCTGTCAGCTGTCTTCTACGGTGGAAGCGATATAAGTAAACCAGCGAAATTATTACGACAATCAGCACAATTATGGGACACACTGCGATGACGGCTATTGGGTAATCCACGATGGCTTTCAGTTTTTCTAGATCCAACCTCACTTGGGTTACGATCTCAAGTAGTTGATTGACCCTCCTTCGAGGGGACTTGTTGGTCCGTCGCAGGGATGCGTAACCCTTTTTCGAGGGAGTACTCCTTGGGGATTTTCCTTGGAGTGTGACAGCTGAAGTCCGGACGACGCAGTCGCTGCGAATGCTCAGGATTCCAGTGCCATTTATCCGCAGTTCCTGACTCTCACCAGAGCAAACACCCATCAATGAAAGCTCCTTGGTGAGGGCCACCATCCATGAGTTCGGTGCCACCAGCTGTGTCCACATGATGCTCTCTTCCACTTGACGAAAAACGCAGGCTTCAGAGGATTGATTCTTTATGGCCGCCAAAGAACAGGCCAAACTGTCTCCACCATTTCCATATATGATTTGGTTGTCCCTACACAGGAATCTTTCCCCTGCCAGTTCAATGCAGCCTTCCAAGCTCTGGAGCGGAAAATACCAATCCTGATGATCATTGATACACAGGTACGGTGTTTCGGTGTCCATCAGCTGGATTTTGCCATCATCCAGCCGTGGAATGGGTGTCAGGCGGTACATATTGAACTGATCCACATCGGTCAAGGGCACTCTGATTTCGAAGACCACATGGTTGTCCATCTGCTTAGGGACTACAGTGGCAATGCGATAAATATTGGAGATTGTGGATTGATCGAAGGGTAGTCGCCGCCCTGGTGGAAGGTTTGCCTGCATTTTTACCATCTCCTTCTTTATCTGATTGATGGATAGGACTAGCGGACTAAGTCGACCCTGTTGGGCGGATAATATGGCTTCAAGTATGGCATCCTGTGTCATTTTCAAGTGGGTGCCCAGGTGATTTAGTTTATTGGTCAGGCTGTAGATATAACTTAATGGACTCTCGGTGCCTTCATAACTGTCGAGATCGAGTACAATTTGGTCAACGTTTCTTGAGCTGTTGATGATGATAGATTCGTCGATTAACACTTTGCTCATCTCTTTAAAAAACATCGTCACAATCGATCCATTTTTTATAATAGTGTCTTCGAACTTTATGAGATCGAAAGATCTTGGGCACCACATATTTGGGTTGTCCCTGCAAACAGAGGAAAGAGTTTCATAGTCTTCTTTGAAGGTCTGGACTTTCTTGAGAAGCGACTCAAAATTAAAGCTGGCATATATGGTCAAATCTTCGAAGGCCAATGCGGCCCGTCCGGTGTATTCCACAAAGGTGCCGAGAGTGTTGTTGAACCCCTTCATCGTCATTGGAGTTCCACCATCATCCTGATCAGTTGATGGAACAGCCTCATGGGAGAGCCCTATCAAGATGGTTATGAGGCTAAAACAGAAACTTTGCGTATTCATTTTCCGAGCTTATGGCTTTCTTATACAAAATACCGCGGCAAACTGAACGCAAGCTCCAGAAAATATGAATATGAAGGGGTTTCGAATATACCTTGCTGATTTAGCAATTTGATAGCAAGTTCAGCTTGTTGGGATTTTGTACTCAGAGTTCCTTATAAGTATTCAGTTTACACAACAAACATTATTATTATTATTATTGTTGTATAATTCGAAGTGCAGTATTGTAGCTATCGTATTTTATGTATAAATGTGTAAAAATTACGCTGACACTCTTTTAATTTTTTTTGTATTTATAGCTTTTAAAATATATTGTCTGCCCATATGCATTCTTATTCTTATTTGTATTTATTTACATGTATAATGAAGTACAAAAAAAACAAGAAAGGAAGCTTACTTTGGCCATCCGAAGAATATATACTCTTTTAGATTTAACAAAAATGCTTATTTTATGGGTATTACAGTTTTATAAAGATCCTATGGCAGAAATAGTATATGTTAGAAAAGAAAGTTATGTTGAATTTTTTTTTTTTAAATAATATATGTAAATTATGTAATTAAATAATTATTTTACGTAATAACCAGTGTCATAGCCGCACATATTCGCCACCATAGAGGCACACAGATACGACCGAACTGTAAGTCTGCAAAGCGCTGCAGACTCGACGCAGGCGCAGGGGAGGATTACGAAACTGGACGGCCAGGGAACTACGTAAGCAGGCTCCTCTGAGGCCCGCAGTTCTTTATCAATGAGAGTGACGTAGGTTGTGTGCAGACTGGTCGGATGGGGGAGGAGTGGGAGGGCCGACCACCGGGACTGGGTGTCTGCACACGGAATCGGGGCCAGTACGTTAAAAACTGTTGCACTGCGTCGCTGGGACGTCAGTTCATTCAGAACAGTCGAAGTGCGCAGACCACTGGAAGAGGCCAAACACGGAGACACCAGCCAGGAGTCGAAGTCGACCTCCGCCATACCTCCAGCTCCAGATCCGAGATTCCTATTTGGGACACCGTTGTGCGAAGTGCAAAGTGCGAAGTGCCCCCTTGAGCCATGAAGATGCCACACCTGACGCTGCACCGGAGCAGTCCCTTGCTCGTCCTGGCACTGATCCTGTGCCTCAGTCCGCTGATCCGGGCTGTGCCCGCCTCCGTGCTTGCCCAGGACACGGAGCTTTCCACCAGCGCCAGCCATAAGCTCCAGCAGCAGCAGCACCAGCAGCAACAGCAGCTGGAAAAGCAGCAACAGCCGGCAGCAGGTGAGTGCCAAAGTTCAGGTGGAGCAGCTCCGCCCACAATCGCCACCGCCCGTTAATGCTAAAGGTCATTGGGAAATTTCGTTTCGAGTTTTTGAAAATGAAAAATACTTCGCCCCTAGGCGAAATCTGCTCGTCGGCTGCGTGGGTGGCTTCCTCATTGGGAGGAGGTCTCCCCTTTCCGAGGATCCGAGCCTCCGAGCTCCCATCTTGGAGCTCATCTCATTTAGCATTTTCCATTTCCCATTTCCCGCTCGTCGTCGTCCGCCGTTCGAAGATTTTGCCAGGAAATTGCGTAGGTGTTTTGCGCCAGGACGACAGCTGTCGCCTTCGCCAGCGATGTCCTAGTCCCTCTGCCCCTGCTCCTCCCCCTTTCTGCATGTTTTCACAAATTTCCATCCTGCGGTTGTTGTTCTTACACTGGCTTAGTGAATCATTACTATCCCTACACTGCGGAAAAATCTAATCTGTGTTGTTCAAATGCCTTTAAGTTTTTGAGCGTTAGGTCACAGAATTTCTTTGTGCCAAACATTTAACATTTAACTTTAGTGAAGTTCAACGTTAAACATTTTCAACTTATTTTTCAGTTGTTTGTTGTTCTTAAATCAAATAAATTTATTAAATTAATAACTTTGAACTTTGAACTTATATCTGAGTTGGTAATATATTACTTTCGTCTGGTATTTACACCATTGAAGTAAATATTAAAAACAAACTAATAACAGATATGTATACAATTTTAAGAGATTTTACATTTTATAAATTTTGAATTTTAAATTACAACTTTTTCAAGTGTTTTAAATGCAGAACCTACTTTTTCCAGTGCATTTACACTGTACATACATGTGGCTCAAATCCCACCAACACAAGCGCACGGGAACCTACAGCGCAGTTAAACATCGCGTAGGCGTTCGCCACACAAAATGGCGGCCAGCCTCCTTTGTGCACACACACTCGAGCACCAAAAATACACGTATTTTGTGTGTGTGTGCTGGCCCTCCTCGCTGTTAAAGTGTGCGTACGTGCGCGCGATTTCATTTCTATTTTTAGAAAGCGAGTTAGGCGAAAGTTTTACAGCCCCCTTCTGCGTTTTCAGCATTTCTTTTCTGCTTGCCTAGCATCGCCATTCACCACATCTTGGGCAGAAAGTGCCACCCCCAGCTAACCCATACACCCACTCTCACCGCAGGACCCTTGAGCCTTTAAGCAGACAGCCAGCTCAAGCTGTTAAGCCTTTTCAATCCCGTTGCCCCGATTTTCGACCGTATACGTTATATTTATATGCAACACGTTCGTTAGCGGCCCCCACCGCAGAAACGCAGAAAGCGGGGCCAAAACGCTGGTGAGGCTCTGGTCAAATGTCAATCGCCTAAAGCCAACGGCAGCCACATCAAAATGTCAAAAGCTGGTCCTGAAAAAATGGTATAAATTGAATTGGGGTGGACAATTCGCCCAGGCGACTGGGAACTTTGGGCCAATTAATATGTAAATTTAATTATAAACAAAACTCTTTAGCAATTACAAGAAAAACAAAATTAGTATGAAGTGTTTCGTCCCAGTTTTTTCAGCTAAAACGCTTGCCAATTTTTTCTAATAATTTGAAACCTTGGTCGAGCTGCCAAAAATCTTTAACTATTTGAAAAACAAAATTTTCTAATTTTTCTCCAAGGCATTAGTTTGACTGATTTAGAAGTAAATGTGGCACTCTTTAAAATATCTTTGAAAATGAACTGAAATCTCTGGAAAAAAGAAAGTTGTTGGGACTTGAAAGTTATTCACACATCTTCAAACAGAATCTTTCCAGGAATTTGGTTAAGCAATATATTTGTGACAGCTCTTAAAATACTAGACACTTTCGACATTTCCATCACCTACACATTTTTCATAGCATACTTCAAGGTCCATAGTTCCTAGGAACTCACTAATAGATTTCGCCCCCACAACGGTTCGTCCTAAATAGATTTATGAAATCCCTGGGTGGGCGTAACTAGGGCCCCCAGCGTGTTTATTAAATTACATATGGCAGCTTAACGACAAAGGCAAACAGGATCAGCCTTCAAGTGTCCAGCTGTTGGCACTCCTGACACTCTTTAAAATGCAAAGCGAAACAGGGTCCACCCCAGCGCTTAAATTACGCACCAACAGCGTCGGCAGTCAAGTGTGCACATTAAATATTTATAAAAGCAATGGCTGCTGGCCGTTCCTGTCACTCATCGACAGGCTATAAAATATTCAGGGAAAGGACTCAGTCCCGGTTGCGATCCCAATCCCAATCCCAATCCCGAAACCGCAGGCTCCCAATCGCATTTCCAGGCGTTCGACAACATTTTTCCATATGCCAGGTTATTATTAAGTTATTTCTGGAGGGGAGAAAAGAAACGCCCAAGGACTTAGCCCTGGCGTTAATTGTGCTCATGTTCATGTCGTGTGTCTGTGGTGGCCCGACTTTTCGAACAGCTGCTAGATCCAGGACCCACCCACATCCAGGACCTCCCGTTCAAGCACCCAACCACCCAACCACCCACCACCCCAATCTCTGCGCATGTATGTATGCAGAGAGCAAACAACTTGTTGATACTTTCACAGTTCAGTGAACACTGTGGTGGAAAAAGAAAAGTAACGACGAGGCCGACGTCAGCAAACGTCAGAGCTGGGCCAGCTTTTTCTTTCTTTTTGTTTATTTATTTATGTAAGAACCCCCCCCCCCCACACACACACACACACACACTCACGAGCCCCTCCCAATTTGATGGACATCCGAGGAGCAGGACATTTGCCACATATAAACATATTTAACGGGGGCGAAATGAAAGCGAAACACGAGCATTGTTGGTATTAAATGACTGCGAATTCTTGGAATCATTTAGCCGGAGGGTTTCAGGAATTGTTCGCTGTCACCAAGGACTCTCGGGCATTGCAAACTGGGTTACGCGTAGTCCGCAAATTAAAGAATGTACATTTCAACAACTCAGCTAGACTTGCATAGAGCAGGAGTGTAGTTTCTTGGAAGGAACTAGTATTTCAATGTAAATGAGTCATCCTAAAATTATGGCTTGAAGTAAACTGCTTAAAAGTGTGTCTTGGCTTACATTATATAAAATATGTTTTGGGAATTAAATAGATATATTCTTAAGTGCTTTGCAAATTCTTAAGGGTTTTCAAAGGTTGGCTCCTAAACTCCTTTAATAAGTTGTTCCTCCAATAAATTGTGGTTGATAATAAAAAACATTTTAATGAGTTTTGAACATTAGTTTTTTGTGGCAACAAGTTGTTTAAAGGATATTCTGCAGAAATCTATACAATCCATAGATAAATAAGTACCTTTTAAAACGTGCTTTTGATGCTCAGTCGCTTATCATTTTATTGGTTACCATTTTCTGATAGCCAGCCGGATATATTACCACCTGGCCGAGTCAATTGTCACAACCCAATAACACATTAATCATTGGGGTCGTAATAATCATGGCTATTTAGGTATCATTCCCACTCCACTCGATCCGATATCTCTGTTCTCAATAATCTACTATCAAAGGTGCGAAAGATAAGCCATATATAGGGTCCAAAGAGAAAGCGTCCAAATCCCCACTTAAATATAGCACTAGGTATTTGCGAATTGCTAAATCCTCTGCTGGGGAGTTTAACGAGTTTCTGTCACGCTCCAGGTGGCTGCTCCACCTGGTCTTGGATTGGATTTGGAGTTGGAATAACGCACATGTGGAGGGCTCATGTCAGGTGTTAAATGAGTCTTAATTGGCGGCAGCCAGCGCTCGATTATCATTCGATGAGATCCCGAGTGCTCAGAAAAAGTTTGGTATGATTCGATAATTTTTCATAATTTTTTGGACCAGTCAAACATGTCTTTAATAACAAAATAAATTATAATAGTCTAATGAATTATGAAAATACTACGATTATAATCAGGGTTTGCTAAAGCAACTACTGTAAAATTTAAAATGGACATGTCTTAGATTTTATTCAGTCATCAAAAAGATAAGATAATCAAATTAAAATGGAGATATACTTTTGTTAACCTTTAAGTGACTAAGGAAGAATTAAACCAAGCCAATTAGCAGGCCAACTGTTGCGCGGAGAACCCTTTTAGATTGGATGCCATCCAAGCAGCAGGAGCGGTGGGCAATGTGATTAGGATTAATAAGGTCAATCCTGGGGGCCTTCCATTGGGATTACATAAACATAAGCCCGCTGTCAGGGCGCTAAAAGCAATTAGTGCCGACCGAGAAATATGTTCGAGTGTATAAAACAATTATGGTACTCGTTTGGTGGACGGCGGCTAATTGGTTTTGCGGTCACTTGGCTGCGGGGGGCGGCGAATTTATTGAATCAGCCCGGGGAAATGGGAAATGGAAAATTGGAGTGCCCCCTGTGAGCAGGCAATGGAAAATTTCAATTGCAATTTCAATTTGTGTCCTCTCTCTCGCCACTTAGCGAAACGCTCCGAGGAGGCGAACGTTGTGCCCTCGGCGGACAAGAAGTCGAGTCCGGAAATTGTGCCCGCTTCCTTCAGCAATGCTCCCTCGGCCAGGAACAACCCCATCCTCCCGATCTCCAGCCAGCCGCAACAGGTGCCATCCGGCGTGTACGCCCTGCCCAGCAACGATGAGATCCTGGCCGCCGTGGCAGCCGCCGCCCAAAACAGCCAACAGCAGCTGCAGGAGGAGCCCACCGCTCTGGAGGAGGCGGTGGCCAGCTCCACGATGCGCAAGCGGGGCGTCAACTACGAGTACAACCCGTACCTGTCGCCGCCCAGCGACTACGGCAGTGATGTCCCGAACGGCGTCTGGTCTGATGACTACGAGGCCGCCGTTCCGGTTAGCTACGGAGAGCGGGATCTCCAGGAGATCGAGGACTACGTTCCGGAGCGAAGAGGTGGGTAAACTAAACATATGAGGTGCTTTACAGGATTTAAAGGTTCATTTAAACTTTGCCTTTAAATTTGTGGTTCAATGGCGTAAGTTTTTTTATATTTAATAAGTATTGTGAGTAAGAAAGTATTGAGATTTCTGATAAAACACAAACGGTTTTATCGTAATCCACCTTGTTTTAGCCGATGAGTACTTTTTGGGTTCTATAGGCTGTAAACATTCAACTTTAATTTAAATTTGTTTAAATATGGTTAAGTCATTTAAATTAATGATTATAATACACATTGTTCATCCCTTGAAATACCTTTTTAAAGCTTACTTCAACACTGTCAACTTATGATTATTGTTATTAAGTTTCAATCAGTTTCATTTAATAATTTTCCCATGTTTGCAGTGAGTGGCTCGAATGCACGAAACAAGGCCTACGACAATCTGCAAAACCTTCTGAATGCCGAGGCCTATTTGGAGAGCATTCCGCTCTCGGTTCCACTGGCCTATGCCAACCGGAACTACAATTTGGATGACCGGAACAAGCGCGGCATTTACTACAATATGGGCAGTAATGGTGGCAATGGAGCGAGTAGCCTTGGCAGTGATAGTGGCTATAACAGCGAAAATATTAATCTCAGCAAATACCGTCGCTTCAATGATATGCGGTGAGTGACTGGAAATGTTTTAAAATAGGGCAACACTGCGTATGAGTAATAATTTTAAATTTCATCCTGCTAACAAACGCTGACAATATTTAAAAATGTGTTTTAAGCCAAAACTAACTTATAACAACGAATATATTAAGAGTATTATTAAGGCAACGCTGCGTATGAGTAATAAGTTTAAATTCGACCCTGCTAACAAACGAACACTATATTTGGAAAAGCCGTTTAAGCCAATCTTTAAACTAAAAGAGATCGTTTTCTATCAATTCTAGAATATATATTTTTGCCAGTTTAAACAGATAATAGTTTTAATAGTAGGTGAAGGATATGTGAATTAAAACCATTTAAGCTTTTTATGAGTTGATAAAAGCTAAGTCCCTAAATACAAATATGTCATAGAAATCCAACAAAAATAGTCTCATAAAATGCATCTATTTATTCTGTAATTTCAGTCTGAAACGCGACACCCAGTTGAATCCCGCCGACATGTTGGCCCTGGTTGCCTTGGTGGAAGCAGGGGAACGGGCGCGCAAGGAGGGCGATGTGGAGAGCTCCGGACCAGTGCCCATGATCGCCTCCGATGACCTGGACTACGTCCCTGCGGGCAGTTGGATGGATGTGCCCGTACAGGCGCAACCCGCTCTGGTGGACTACTACGGAATGCCGCTGGACAACCAGGTGCCGCGACAGCACAAGTACAGTGGAGTGAACAGCCGTGAGTTTGGGTCGATATAAAATACCTAGCATATATTCAAAATAGGAATATAATTCCGCAGGCTTTGGTTCCTCGAAACAGCGATATATGGTGGCCAAGAAGAAGCGTTCGATTAGCCAAAGCCAATTCATGAACGAACCCGTGGCCGAACGCGGATCCAGCTATAATGGCGAGAAGTACTTCTAAGGATCCCAACGCATCGATAGTCTCTAGTATTTAATGATAGCCACAGGCCCCACGGAAAGTATTTCTCGTTTTTTTGAACATTGAACATAACATAATCCAAGGAAAAAATCCGCAAATTTTCAATTCAATTATAGTAATGAGCTAGTGTCAAGGTCAACTCGTGTGCAATTTTTGTGTAGAATTTGAATTTTAAACCAACTAACAAGAATTAAATTATTGTTATATGCATATGAACACTAATATTGTACGTCAAGAACATAATCAAATCAATGTTTTCGGATATCGAACAGGGTTCGACGACCTTGTCCCACGAAAACTAATCTTTAGTCTAACCGAAATGGAACTAAACCGAATCTAAGCCAATCTTAATCCCTGTAAGAAATCAATGTCTATGGCAACTAAATGTACAATTACTGAAATCCAGAGAAACCGCAACTATCTGTATCTACTTGTGTAATACTTATCGAACTAGAGGCTTCCCGACTAGTACAAAAAAATGAGAGGAGAACGTTCAAATATATATATATATATATCGGATAGCAACAATCGCCAAAATTCGGCTAGTTATCAACTTTAATCGAGCTCAGAAGCGACAATGGTCCTCTTAACCGCTTTAATTTATATAACCAAATATTTTTGAAGACATATGAAGCCACCACATTGCGATCTAAAATTTTATATAGACACTCGCCGACTTGGGGACAAACCGATCTGACAATTGATGAGAATTTTAATCGTATATACCGAATATCCGCAGCTAAATATATTGCTAAAAATATATAACTATATGTATACAATATGCAAACTATTTGTCAAAATTATAGAAGTGGCTCAGGGCATAAATATTTTAAATATTCCATGCCGACGATGAAGAGGCGTATTTTTAATTTGAATGAAATTGTCTGACTGTTTTTGGTAATAATCAAATATACATACATATAAAAATTAATTATATTACTTATACAGAGTATTTAAAATGCATTAATAGCGTATATGTGTGTGTGTATACAATACAATACAAAATATATATATATATATGAACACTCAACTAACTATAATATTGTATATTTTTCCTTACACTTATTGGGTCTCTGAATATTTGGCCTTTAATTTACGCCTTAAGTTCTTTGCGCGAGCTTAATTTGAGAATACATTTATTTACAAGCAACTGATTTACGATTAATAAAATACGTTTTTGGTTTGGAAACCAACGAAAACTTGGACAAATGGGGGGTTTTTCGAAACAGGGGGCTACGAGTCTATTGACCTGGAAATCAATACAATATGCTGTTGTCAACGCCAAATATTTGAATAAAATGGGAAATTAAAAGCCCTTCATTCGTGAATCAAATAATGGAAATGTGTCAATTTGGCCGCTTACAACAATCATCAGTTACAATTAGATGAATGGAATTTGTATTTTCAGCTGCGCAGTAACAGCTTCTCAATGAAAAAGTCATAAAAATCATTTTCTTTTTCTACGTTTTGGAAGGAAAAGTTAAATAATTGAAAATTGGGAGACAATTCAATGAAAGCCAATTAACAACTAGACACAGCAAGTGGAAAAAGTGGCCACACTGTGGACTTCCAAACGAAGTGTGTGCCAAAAATTAAATAAAAACCAATTGGCCTTCGCACACGCGTTGACATCAATCGGAATTCAGATGATCATCAGCAGAACCCCAGTAGTTTGTTTCTGGACCAGGGAACACCATGCGTTGTACTTCTTTAATGTTCCATGCCAGTCCCAAATGACACGGAGAACCAAGCAGCCATGAAGCCATCCATTGTGGCCACTGCAAATTCAAAGCAAAGTTCTGTTTGGTTTTGATGAGGTCCAACATTATGCAAACAAAAAGGTTCTCTTGCCGGCCATAAACAATACCATAAACAGTTGGGCAAATAAACAAAACACTGTGAATTACGAAGCTGAGGTCCAGATACTTAAATGCATTTCAACTCGTACTCTGTTTTCATTTACTTGAGGGAGATATATAACAAGTCGTTGCTCTTATGACTATGGGTTACCCTTTATTTCAGGCTGATCAATTGCAACTTTCAATTGAAACGACTTTATATCTAATAGAGTAACTAATTTATAAAATTCATAGCATACGGAGAGTAGTCAGATTTAGGTCCAATGTCATATCTTATCACTAGGCATTTGCAGAGTGTAATACAAATTAAACATCTCCGGCTGTATCCCAAATTGGTACCATATGGCCAAGGAAAAGCAACTAAATACAAACAACAGGGAAAATGGCAGAAAAGCAGGCATTAATATGTATGGAGTGTGTAGGGGTGGATAACGAGTGCATTAAGTTGGAGGATTGGTGAGGGAAAACTAGATGCGGGTTAGAATGGGAACCTAAAAAAGTGGGGGACTGGAGGGACATTTGCATATCTCATCAGCAAATGAGCAATGACCAGAAAGAAAAACCTGCTGGACAAAGAGGCAAAGAAAAGTTGTTTGACGGTCTCTTAAATACGTTATTATTAAGTATACAAAACCAAAAATGTAAATCCCTAATGATAACTAATAGATCTGA
This sequence comes from Drosophila fuyamai, assembly GCA_018153365.1. Lineage (NCBI taxonomy): Eukaryota > Metazoa > Arthropoda > Insecta > Diptera > Drosophilidae > Drosophila > Drosophila fuyamai. The sequence goes on from JAECXW010000878.1 coordinate 1,832,478, forward strand.
CTTTGTTAAATGCTCACGGGTCTTTCTTAATAGGAAGCATTTGTTTTAGCGATTCCCCCCACGGGCATCACGATTTCGCACCTCTTATCATGAGATCAATCTGCTGAAAACTTATACGATCGGCGTTAATTAACTTGCCAAATAAGAAATTCATTTAAATCAATAAACTCTCGGTAGAAAATTCTAAAAGTAAAAGCCACAAAAAAGAAACAAATTATAGGAACATTTGATTATGATTTTTGGATGGGTTATTGGGTCTAGATCGTCTCAGCGTATTTATACTAATTTCATGCACGCGTTTTGCATATTTAATAACCGCTTTATAGGCGGTTTGCTTCATTTTACCACCTGTAGACGAATTTTTATTTTTGTTGTTTCATTTTCGTGTTGAGTAAGGTGAGCTAATAAACGATTCCCCTTACTTATATAACAATTAATTGAATTAAATGGCGGGCATTAAGAAAGTTCATCCGCCTTCTGCGTTTTTATCAAGAATACAAAATTATTAATTCCGTTTCGATTGAAATAATTTTATTGGTAATCTTGATGATTTTTATTCTTGTAAATTAAATCTTTTTAATTGCTTAATAGGAATTTAAAATAAAACTGTTTTGTAAAGGCATTTTATTATGGTCTAAAAGCTCGCAGACTATTTGAACGGATTTCCAAACAAGCCATCTTTTTTGCCCCACAAATGTGATAAAAATTATATTAAAATTCACCCGCGATGTCTCATAAATTAAAAGCTTAAATTGCTATTACCTCTTCATTCATGAAGTATTTCGAAATTGGCCTAAACTCTGGTATATATCATTGATATGCTGGCCAAGTTAAAATGCGTGGGCGTGTTTGTAAAAGCCAACTTATCGGGGAAAAGCACCTAGTAAAGAAACGAACCACGAGAGTCTAAAAAGTAACGATGCAATCGAATGAAAAGCAAATGAAATTCAATGGGAAGCGGGGAGTGGCGTTCGCTGTATGAGGCACACTACTATGAGGCATAGGAAAACGGGTATTTTAGATATCGGGCAGTATGACAATCAATTTCCGAACCCCAACAAGTACGAAGCCAACGAATACGCGCCAAACGACAGGCAAACCACTCAGAAGCAGAGAACAAGATCCCAAAACTCGAGACCCACCACCACCACTGCAAAGTCCACCCGAAACACAGACACACACCCATACCAATAAGTGAACGAGAATTTCTTTTTGGGGGACGACGCACAAAATCAAAGAGTATTCCAGCTATTCGCTTCAGTTGGTGAGCAACTTTCGCAGGCAACGCACGTGAATTTCGTATTCGGATTCGGATTCGGATTCGGTCTTTCGGTTTCGACGCGTGAGAATATATCTCAATCTGTTTGAACAAACTATTAGCATTTCCCGGGTCGCCAGCTGCAGTAAGCCACATTCGAAATCACCAAGATGCCGGACGAAGTGCCCGCCAAAGGCAGCATATTGGGCAGTAAGTCATGGGGTCATGGGTCTCAAGTCGGAACCATCTGTTTCGAGATTGCACCCGTGGAATGCATCATGCGGCGATGCACAAGTGCAACAAGTGGGTGGGCAAAAGACTTAACCAAGGCCTGTGTAAAAATACGACTTTGACCTTAAAACCGGCACAAAGGTCGTTCGCGTGCGTGAGCTCCAGAAATCTTCCTTATTCTCCGTTTCCCTGTCAATGTGTTTGTGTGCCTGTGTGTGTGTGTGTGCCATATCCTTTATGTTAGGTTGCTGTGGCTTTTTTTAGATTACTGCCCACGCGGCATATTTGATTTGTTTTTGGCGTTTTTATACCCAGGGAATGATGTCCGGGCAAGGTCAAATGGAAGTCATAGAAATAAACAATATTGGCATACAAATATATAGCCGATTTGTATATGTACCACCGAAAACAAACGCGACATTCTTGAAATTCGTCTACCTATCCCAACAAAAAAGCGACAGTTTGCATACTGCCAAGCTTTTGAATGGGGTAAATAATACTGTTTACTTTAATCAAACTTTGCGAGATTTTCAAGCGGCTTTTGCAAACAATTTTGAGTTTTATGATAAACGCCAGGCAAATTATAAAGGGTTGCTCGAAAAATTTCTTATCAGCTATTTTTCGTTTTTATAATAAAAGCAAAAACAATGAAAAATGTTCAAATATTACAACTTATCAAACTGTTGTACAATTTTAAAGTTCATATTTGTAAACTATTATTTGCCAGCTGGTCTGGTTTGATTATTTGATGACTAACTGAAGGAGAGGCAAACAGGCTATTTCAAAAACTGTAGGCATATTGCATAGACGTACTAATTATTTGCAAACATTTATTTGCTTGCTTTAAATATTTTATAAAAAACTCAACAAGAAGTCTTTCAATAAAGCTTATAAAATTTTATAAATTTCACAACTTTTTGTTTATTTAATCATTAGACAAATGTGAAACATTTCACACAATTAGCAGCTAAGTCAGCATATTCAATTTAATAAAAACTTATCCAGGATCAGTCGTTCTTATTTTAGCACTTGAAAGATTACCCTAGCACTTGAGCTTTACCTTCACGCCCCACCCAATCAAACAAGCGAGTAAGTCTGGGTGAATTTATGAATACTAACCGTCGTAAAGGTATTGGTGCTTCCCCGCAATAAACACAAAGCAAATATAGATTAAGTAATAAAGTATTAGGAAAGAATTGCCCCACAAAGAAAGGATACTCTTCTGAGATATGTTAAGGATATAAGAAAGTAGTTCCATTAGATATATTGAAATACTGGAATATTACTTAATCTAATTAAGATTTTTCTAATGCCAAATAATAACTAAACTATAATGTTTAGTCCTACAATGTAATTTAATATAAAGTAAATGCCCATTGAGATCTTAAAAGAAAGGGTACATCTGAAGGCATTGGTGGAATAATACTCCCAGTATCGATGGAGCAATTAGCAAGTATAAATAATCGGGTTGCCAGCTAGGAAGGCCCACTTCTGACAGCCATGAAAGTGAAATTGAAAACAAAGACCACAAATTTATACCCATTCTTATCGCAACGTGCGTTCATAATTGCCAGACATGATTGCCCCCTTTCCTACTTCAAAACCAGGTGGATTATAATCGGGTAGTTTCGATTCGATATCGATGCGCGTGCGGTGGTTCCACACACTGACCCTACCCAACTGCCAGTAATCAGAGGCCAGCTCCATGTAGAACTCGTGGGTCACCAGGTGATTGGGTTCCGAGTATCCAAATTGTGTCATGTCCATATCGGACCCTAAAAATACTTCTATGGTAATGTTAGCATTTCTTTAACTTCAGACATTTGCCTTCACTCGTTATACCCGTTACTCGTAGAGTAAAAGGGTATATTATATTCGTGCAAAAGTATGTAACAGGTAGAAGGAAGCGTTTCCGACCCTATAAAGTATATATATTCTTGTTCAGGATCACTAGCCGAGTCGATATAGCCATGTCCGTCTGTCCGTCTGTCCGTCTCTCCGTCTGTCCGTCTGTCTGTCCGTCTGTCTGTCTGTCCGTATGAACGCTGAGATCTCGGAAACTATAAAAGCTAGAAGATTGGCATTTTGCATGTAGATTTTAGGAGTTCCTACGCAGCGCAAGTTTGTTTCAAAATGGTGCCACGCCCCCTCTGACGCCCACAAGCCACAAGCTGTGGCTACAGTTTAGATGGTATTATGAAAATTTTTTTTGATATGTATTTGTTTCGTCAATACCTGTCGATTGGCCAAATAAAAGTTTGCCACGCCCACTCTAACGCCCAAAAACCCATTAAACACTTAAGCCTGGCTAGCGCCTACATTTCCGCCTTTCATGGCGTATACAATAGCGCCATCTAACGGATGAATTTGGAACAGCTGGCCAAGGTGCTCAACAGAGTCAACGTTAATTCTGGATGTTTTCTATTAAAGGAAATTGCGATGGCTTTTATTTGTCAATACCGAACTATATCCCAAGAACTATGCAAATCAAATCAAGTTAGCCAAATTGGAGGTGTTCCCTGGGTACCGATTTTAACATAAAAATCGGGAGCTAATTTGAGGGGCGAAAAACATACAAGAAGGCATATTTATATTAAGTTGTTTAGCTGAGTAACGGGTATCTAATAGTCGAGGCACTCGACTATAGCGTTCTCTCTTGTTTTGGGTTGAGAAGTAGCAGCAAAACAAACCCAGAACTAATTCCTTAATTTGCCTAAATGGTATTATTTAGCATTTCATATCGATGCTAATTGAAACGCGGCGAGCAGGAATTCAATTGGCCAATACGAATATCGTTGGCATTAATCAAATGGACTTGCCTCACACTGCTGAGAAAATATTTAATTGCTTATGCAATATTGCTCTTCAAAAGATAGATTGTTATAAGCTGGTCTTTTACTTTGACAAAAGTACTTTATTGATTTTAAAACTTCTGCCATCTTCTTTCCCATTATCAAAGATTTACTATAACTATAATGTAAATCATTTTGTTTTGAATGAATTAATTTAAACTACTGTCGATTTTGGGTACCTGCCTTGTTTTAAAGCTGAGATCTAAATAACTTTTTTTTTTAGAAATATTAGTATCTATCATAAAACAAGTTTAAGATAGGAATCTCTAGGAACGACTCTTTCTAGAATATGAAATTATTGTACTTCGGCTCCACCTTAGATAATAAATAAATAAAAAATAAATAAATAATAAACAAATATATTTTTAATTAAAAACCCCTTTTCCATTTACAGAACTCGTGCCCGCCCGCTATGTGTTGGCTCTGTTGGGCTCCATCGGCATGGCCATTGTCTATGGACTGAAAGTGAATCTCAGCGTGGCCATGGTGGCCATGTTGAACCACTCGGCCGTTAAAGCGCTCAGCGATCGGGCCGGAAAATCGACGCTATCGAATGTCACCGAAGCGTCCTTAGAGCTGGAGTGCTCCCCGCCGGGAGGAGTCAGCAACGTGACGGTGAAGGTGGAGAACGGACCCTTTATCTGGAGCGAACCCCTGCAGGGCATCCTGCTGAGTTGCTACTTCTGGGGCTATTTGGTCTCCCAGATTCCGCTGGCCCATGTCGCTGAGAACTTTTCCGCCAAGTGGGTGATGCTCTTCTCGGTGGCCATTAATGTTGTGTGCACCCTGTTGACTCCCGTGTTCACCAAACTGCATTACGGAGGTCTAATCCTGATGCGAGTGCTGGAGGGCATCGGCGGAGGAGCCTCCTTCCCGGCCATGCACGTGATGATCGCCTCCTGGGCCCCGCCCACCGAGCGCATGGTCATGTCCACCATCATCTATGTGGGCACCTCGGCGGGAACGGCTCTCTCCATCCTCCTGGCCGGCGTTTGCTCCGCCCAATGGGGCTGGGAGTCGGTGTTCTATGTGATGGGCGCCCTGAGCTGCATCTGGATGCTGCTCTGGGTCATCCTGGTGCAGGACAGTCCCAACAAGCAGCGCTTCATCAGCCCCGAGGAGCGGCAGATGATCAACAGCTCGCTGGGCACCGAGCAGAAGGTGGAGCACCACCCATCGGTGCCGTGGATCAAGATCTTGAGATCGGTTCCCTTCTGGGCCATCCTCATCGCGCACACCTGCAGCAACTTCGGCTGGTACATGTTCCTCATCGAGATTCCCTTCTACATGAAGCAAGTGCTCAAGTTCAACGTGGCCAGCAATGCGGCACTCAGTGCCCTGCCCTACTTCCCCATGATCATCTTCAGTATCTGCCTCGGCAAGTTGTTGGACAGCCTGCAGGCTAAGGGTGAGTTTGGATAGCTATCCTATATCTTCAACTATATACCATGATCTTTCTGTTAGCCCTAATTTGGATATTATGATTATATTTCGTATCCCACTATTTAATCGTTTTTGTCTTATATCTTTAAACCTTTTTGCCTTGCAAATGAGATTTCGAATGGTTATAAATATCTTCTATCTTATCTTATCTTATTTCATTTATTAAGTGTCAATCAACATCAAATCAAGCTGCTTATTTATAGATTATTTTAATAAAAAAAGTCTTCTCTTCCTTTTAAATTACAAAGAAACAATTTAATTGGATAGTGGTTTTTTAGAAATCTAATAATATAAAAAAACAAATACTTTATATAATTTCGTTCCTTCTGCAGGTAAAATCAGCACTACTTTTGCCCGCAAGACGGCCACCTCCATTTGCACTCTGATCCCTGGTGCTTGTCTCCTGGCTCTCTGCTACATTGGATGTCAGCATTATGAGGCCGTGGCCATCATGTCCGTTGGCATTGTGGCCATGGGCTCCATGTTCTCCGGCTTCCTGTCCAACCACATCGACATTGCCCCCAATTTCGCCGGCACTCTGGTGGCACTGACCAACACGGCGGCTACTTTGCCTGGAATCGTGGTGCCACTCTTCGTGGGATTCGTCACCAAGGGAAATGTAAGTGCAGAATCCTGAGATTATCCTGATTTTCTCTCTAAACATTAATGGTTTTTCATTTTTCAGCAAACAATTGGAGCCTGGCGTATTATCTTCGGAGTGACCATCGTCCTGTTCGCCCTGGAATTCCTGGTATTTGTATTTTTGGGTTCTGGTAAGGAGCAGCCATGGAACAAGTCAGGATTCCCCAGGGCTCCGGAGGCCAAGGACGAAAAGACTCCATTAAAGGAGCTCCCACAAACCAAACCCTAAATCTAAAATCTCTCTTCGATTGCCCTGCCTCAATTACTCGGTGAACGCTGCTTGATCAAGTTCTGAATCTTGAATGAAATAAAGCGAGCACCAAATGAAATGGTCGACACTGGACTGTAAATACCAATTACAAATTATGCAATGCCCACCCGAAATGGTGAAAGCCTAAAAATCAAAGTTCAAAATGATCTTGGGGTTTCATATTGAAATAAGAAATAAAAGTAACACCAATATGAATACCGAATTAAATCATTTTGAAGTTGCATTTTTATGAGTTCTCCTTTTAGAGAGTGCACTGTAGTTTTTAGATCGCTGTAACCCTATAGTTAGTAGCCGTACACCATTACGGATAAACACTCCAGCCCGCCTAATGTACTTAACACTCTTGATTTCAAAAGTTGTCTACAAATAAAGCGCCGTCTCAGTGGATGCATTGAGTTTTTTACAAGTTGGGAGGGGAAAATTGGTTTCACCTTCAGTTTTGATGGAAATAGCATTTTATTTGTTTATTTTTATTTTTAAACCAAACAATATGCATTTTTGAAGTCTTTAAGCAAAGCCACTAACTTTCTGGTAATGGAAAAGCAACATATTCGCCGAAAGAACTTGTAAGAATATTTAATAAAAGTTAGAGTCATCAAAATTATAAAATGGTTCGCTTCACTAAATACCATATGCCTGTGACCATAACTTAGCTAAACCTAGTTCGAGGAGAACTATAATCATCTAATAAAAACTGTAACAGTAGATTTTATAAACTTTGAAAGGGATATTTTAAACAGGATACTTTATGCTGTGCCTTACTGGAAGTACAACAACTTGCCTTCTTTTCCAACTAATTTTACTGAGATTTCTCTTATCACTTTTCGAATTCCGATAACTTAAAGCGCCAAAAGTCAGCTCGATAAGACATCCACATCTATCGATACTCCGGATGAAACATATGATTATATGTAACAGTTTGCCGGTTTCATCGCGGATTGTGTAAAATGTTGAAAGTCCGCAGCATTGTCCTGCTGCCAAGGAGATGGAAGAGCGGGGCCAAGAAGCGATGGAATGTCCTGCAGAACAAGAAGAACAATTGCGACCGGGCCATGGATAACTTCGACGACTTCTACGGAAGTGTTTACGGCAGCCGGTGGAAGAACATGCGGGCGGCGCTCCTCACGAGGCACAAATACGTCGCCATGGTGAACAATTTCGGGGACACGGAGCAGACATGCAGCATGCTGGAAACGGATGGAGCCATCAACATGAAGTCCCTGATTAACCTGGCACAGGATCGCCTAAAGGACAGCACGGAAACGGTGCCGGAACAGGGAAAATCCCGCCATGAAATAGAGGGCAAACTGGATGCACTATTTCGAAAGCAGCAGGAACGCGAAGTGGCCTCTATTTATCCGAGTTCAGGAGAGGATGGTTCATCTAACACACTCCCACAACAACTGAAGTTCGACAACACAGAGGAAAAACAGCCAGCGGAAGAGGAATTCAATAATCCCTTCAAACAGAGCCTTACAAAGGCCCTGGAGGAAGATGTGAAGCTGGACGAGCATCGCCTGGTGGATCCTCAGTTCGGCACTGGCGGACTGTATGAATACATGCCCGCCCACAGCATCAAGGGCATGGAGGATTGGGTGGCGGAGTCGGAGCACTATAAGTACTACCAAACCAGCGCCGATTTTCCACTCACCATTGAACCAGAGGCTTCGTTCCACTATCCCGAGCATCTCTCCCTGTACACCTATGAAATGGGCAACTGCTCCGACTTTAAGGGACCGAAAAAATGTCTCACCGGCGTGCTCTCCCACTTCATGATGGATGGCGCCTCCACTTTGCCACCGCTTTTCCTGCAGGTGAAGCCAGGTGAGCGGGTGCTCGACGCCTGTGCCTCTCCTGGCGGCAAGTCTCTGCTCATGCTGCAGACCCTTCACTTGGATCGCCTCGTCTGCAATGACATCCAAGAATCCCGCCTGAATAAACTGCGCAAGGTGATGCAGGAGTACCTGTTCGACTTCAAGGAGCGCTGGGCGAGCAAGCGACTCATCTTCAACCAGAGCGATGCCCGCAACCTGGACCAGTATGAGCAGTTCGACAAGATCCTGGTGGACGTGCCCTGCACAACGGATCGCCATGTGCTCAACGAGCAGGACAACAACATCTTCAAGCCTACGCGCATCAAGGAGCGCCTGCGGATTCCCGAACTCCAAGCAGGTATCCTAGCCAATTGTCTGCGATTGCTGCGACCAGGTGGAAGCTTGGTCTACTCCACCTGCTCACTGTCGCCCATCCAAAACGATGGTGTGGTGCACATGGCACTGCAGAAAGTGTTCACGGAGTACGGCATCACGGCCACCATCAAGGATCTGAGTCAGCACACGGCGCTCTTTAGCGATGTCTTCAAGTTTGAGCACCCAAAGGGTCTAAAGTATGGACAAATGGTGGTTCCCTACCTGCCGGCCAACTTTGGGCCAATGTATTTCAGTAAAATAACCAGAAATGTGTGATTAATTGAAGTGAAAAGTACATTAAAGATAATTTTTAAAGCTGTTACTTAAAATCTTCCTATGTCGGTATTTGATTTGAATGGGAAAATATATTCAAAGATATAACTATTTTCTAAATAAATCAATTCCGTTGTAAAAATAAAAAGTACCTTTATATTTACTTCTGCTTAAGTTACATTTGTTTGTCCGTTTTCTTTTTCTTTTTAGCCTTAACGGGCAAAGGTCCGGGGTTCTTGAAAATGGTGCTGGAAAATAAAAATGTCATTCATAGCTATTAAAGGGAATTAAATTAGCCATACTCACTGGCAAGTGGTGCAAATTGGACTGTATTTGCAGAACACCGACAGGCAAACCGAGCAGACATAGCCAATGTCGATGAGCTCACGGTGGCAGAAACAGGAGGCCCGGTAGTCCACCTTGGGCGGTGGAGGCAAGACCAGTTTGTGACGAATTTGCGGGGCTGGCAGGAAGACCCAAAGAAGGTACTGCAGCAGGCCATCTAACTGAGTGACCTTCAGGAACTGTCCGGAGGTAATATCACAGCCCTGCTGGAGCAAACTGAGTGTCTTGTCCAGGGCGCAGGTATCGATCACAATGCCCAGTTTCTGGGCGGTAAAGAAGACATTCATGAAGGTCATGTACTGGGAGGCGCACTCATTGCTGCCGGTCAGGACCAGGATGCGGGAGTGCATCTTCACGCCAGGCGCAACGTTCCTTTGCAGCTGTAGAGGATCAGCTTGGGGTTAGTATCAGATTTAGAAAGGAATCCATAGTAATATCTTTACCCTGGATATGTAGCACAGTGCCATGGACATGCTGCCAGCTAGGAGACTCTCACAAGGAGCACTCAGGCGTGGGGCATTCATAAGGATGCTGCCCAGCTGCTGTTTCACCGTCTTCTCCACGAGACTGAAGGCCTCATATTGACCATCAACCTGGCGCAATTCCACTTGACGCCTGGGCAAAGGATACAGGAAGTTTCTGCAAGGAAGAAAATCAGTTTACATAAATTATAAAGACCTAGGAAGCCCACTTACGTGGCATGATGGGAGCAGGATAACACAGCCAGTTTGTTTTGGGCCTTTTGCATGAGGTGCGCATTCCCGAAGGCAATCACCGCCTCCAGAATTTGGGTGAGGTTCTGTGGGTTCTGGCGCACTATGTGCTGTGACGGATTCGTGTCCAGCACGATGACCAAGAGGTCAATGCACGACTCGGCTGTAATTAAGGTATATAAACAATTGTTTTCAGGTATTAAACGGGGTTTAAATACGCACCTTCTTTGCTAGCTGCTTGATCCGCTTCCATTTTCGCCGGCAATGTTATCGGTAGAGATGGGCAATAGTTGTTTTCAGTTGGGTACTCAACCATCATTCAAACTAAAAAGTGCCACCACTATCGATAGACACACTGTACTTGATATCGCTGCCTATCGTACATTCGCTGGGCGTTTCACAATTTTTTAAGAAACAAAACAAAGCTCCACAAACGACACGATGCTCGTTCTGGTACTCGGCGATCTGCACATTCCTCACCGGTGCAGCAGCCTGCCGGCCAAGTTCAAGAAGCTGCTGGTGCCGGGCCGGATCCACCACATCCTGGCCACCGGAAACATTTGCACCAAGGAGTCGTACGACTATCTGAAGTCCCTGGCCAATGATGTGCACATAGTGCGCGGGGACTTCGATGAGAACCTCACGTATCCGGAGCAGAAGGTGGTCACGGTGGGCCAGTTCCGGATTGGACTGTGCCACGGCCACCAGGTGGTTCCCCGCGGCGATCCGGAAGCCCTGGCGCTCATCCAGCGGCAACTGGACGTGGACATCCTGATCACGGGGCACACGTACAAGTTCGAGGCCTACGAGCACGGAAACAAGTTCTACATCAATCCTGGCTCGGCCACGGGTGCCTTCAATCCGCTGGACAGCAATGTGGTGCCCTCGTTCGTTCTGATGGACATCCAGAGCACCACGGTGGTCACATACGTTTACCAGCTGATTGGCGACGAGGTGAAGGTGGAGCGCATCGAGTACAAGAAGATCTAGGGTCATAGTATTAGCCACCAGCCATTCCCAATCCAGCATCCCCGATCCCCCGAGCTTGGCTTTATTAAAGAAATTGTAAATGTACGTAGCAATAAATCGAGTTCTCATTTTTTTTATCTGATAAAAAATGCTGACATTTTATTTAAATAGAAAATAAAATTATGATCGAATGAACACCACTTTGTAGACTTTGTGTTTAGTTGTTTAGTCAATAAAAATAAAACCATTTAGGTTTGAGTTTTCAAGTACACAACCCGTACCATTTAAATCGAAAATGCCCCATATTTATCTGATAAAAAATGTTTAAATTTTATTTAAATAGAATATAAAAAGAGTTACATCTGATGATCGGGTAAAGAGTCTGCTTCAAAAGATCGAATTAGGTGCTCAGTTTCATTACACACTCTCGATATAAATACATTGGGTTCGCTTGTTTTGTGGCCATCGCTTTTCCATCGAAATAAATTATATAAATACTTTCCACTAGCCAGGATAGCAAAGTTTGGCAACATCATCATTACGAAAAGTTTGATCTTAAAATCTCAGAATTACGACAACTTTGCGCTTATAATTAAATACAATTATGATTGCTGACTGGCTAATTTTGCTGATGATAGTTGGAAAAGCAACGGATCAGATCCCTGAGAGGGAAACCACATTAGCCGAGGCTGTCCACGCAAACAGTCTTGAGGGTCTTGCCAGCAATGGTGGTCTTATACTGCTCCGGTAGAGCCAACTCGGTCTGGAGGAAAAATGCAAAACAATTACTAAGGGAAATGGATTGGTTAAAGTCTTAACTCACATAGTCGCCGGAATCGTCGGGCAAAAGGATGTTCATCTCAGAGGACTTGGAGTTGACAATCTCCACGCCAAGAGAGTCCTTGGACAGATACATCTGGCATCCGTCGGTCTTGTCGATCGAAACCGTCGGGACCGAGCCGAGCACCTGCATCTGGACGCTCTGGCAGTTGACAAACTCCACGGAGGCCACCACCGAGTCAAAGAGCAGGGAGCACTTCTTGCAAGAGTCGAACACGATGTTGTTCACCTTGCCCTTGACGGTCAGCGTGGATCCTTCGCAACGGAACACATACACCACGTTGTTCATCTCGGCGTTCTCCACCAGCAGTCCGGTGTTGTTCTTCTGGTACTCGATGATCCACTTCTTGCCATCGCGCTCGAAAACGGGCGCCTTGGCAGCCGCACTCGATGGAGCAGCAGCGGTTTGTTTTCCGCCCACTTGGGCAGGCGACTTAAACGGAGCCGGTCCTGTACGCAAAGATGGATTTTTGTGGGTCTGCATGTCACCAGTGACCTTCTTCAAGCCTGTGAGATTAACCAAAAAAAAAGTTAGGAAGGTCTTAATGGTTTTCCCGTTACAACTTACTCTTGGTGATGTCGGCACCCTGGTTTATCTGAGCGAAGAGGGCGCTGCGATCATCCCCTGCGCTGTCCAGCTTAAGGGCACTCAGATCCAGCATCGGTGGCGGTGGGGGCAGACCACCAGGTGGTGGTGGAGGCGGGGCACCGCCAGCGGGAGCCGCTCCCTTGCCGGACCAAACCAGACCCGTGGTGTGATACTGCTTGATGTAAGCCTGCAACTCGGTGAGGGTCTGCACCCAAGCGCGGGCCCACTCCACATGCGTGACATCCTTCTCCTTCCACTCCTTGAGCACGCGGTTCGTGTAGAACTGGCCGGCGTCATTCATCTCCTTGACATACGGACCCGGAGTCTTCTCCACGCACACCCATCCCAAAGCGGGAATGCTCTCGCTAATGGCCGACAGGTGGTTGAACAAGGCCGAGGAGCGGTGCTTCTCGCGGAAGTCCTGGATAGCGCTGATCTGCGTCGAGGTCGGTTTTAGGAGCTCCGCCTGCTTGGGCTGTGCCGGCTGGGCAACCTGAGTGGCCAGCGTCACGTACTGCAGCTGGAAGCTGTTGGGGGAGTAAATGATTAGATTATTTTATACATGGATGACTCATGCAGGCTGACTCACCCGAAGGCGCTCTTTACGAGCTCGGCATGCTGGGCAACATCGCCGCCGATTTTGGCGGAGAGGGATAGATATTGGCTCAGCGGGCCCGCCACAATGTCCTCGAATCCGGCGACACTCATGTTGTTGCTGGGCGGTGAAGGAGGTGGTGGTGGTGTTTCTGCTTTCTCTACAACTGGAAGAGCTTCTTCAACTTCTTCTTCGGTTGGCGGGGGCGGGAGTGTCGGTGTGGGCAGTTCTATCGGCTGTGGCGCTGTTAGAGTCCGTTCCAATCGATCGACGAGGGTCTCCAGTCGCTCGCAAATGCTCTCCAAGTGCTGAACAGCAGCCGTGGGCTTGGCTTCCGGCTCGTTATCTGAACCAGAATGACGCGTAAAGAAAGGAGAATATAATTAAAACTTGTTTGACAGCTAATATTTACATTACATTGAGGTTTTCAAAAAAATATAAATACATAGTGAGGTGATGTTTTATCGTGATAAAACCGCCCCTCAATCGTGCACTCACAATATGGCAAAAAGGCGATATCAACTTAAGCTTCCCGAGAAAGATCTCTTATCATGAGTTCGTGAATGATGATGAAGAACAAACGAAAAGGTCCATGAATGGTGCACTTAACACTTATTAACTTAAGATGCATTAGAGCTAATCCCAACGAGTGAAAGTGATAAACTGCATGCAAAAACGTCACAAAAGGAAAAAGACTAAATTGAAACCTTGAACAAAGTTACTCGACTGGGAACTTTTTTAGCCATTTAGAAGATAGGCGAATAGCCAGATTCACACAGCTTCCATTAGCAAACATTACAAAAACCCAAGCCAAGTAACTCTTTTAATATCTGAGAGCGAAAATAACAAAAGAATCGGACTCTATCGAAGCTCGCATACCCCGCACGGCCACGCTGTGCTCCACAGCCGCGTGAGCTGCCCGCAGGAGCTCCGTGTAGAGACGCTGGCGCTTGAGCTCCAGCTCGTCGCGTCCCACCGGCGTGACCGGTGGCTCGATGCAGCCGCTGGACATGGAACGAAGTCAGAGGACGCCAAATTCAAACAATATCAAGGCAGGGAATACAATACAGGAGGGGAATTCAATCTGTTCTGGTTTAAACCAATGTTGTTTGTTTTTTCCTGTGGTTTTTTAATTAGGTATACTGCTCCTTTAAGTACAAGTTAAAAAACCACAGAAAATCTATAAAACCAAACCAGTATTGTGAAACCAGAACAGGAACTTAAGCATACATCTCATTGAGGCGTTCGTCGTCGAACCAGGAGGGTAGTCCGTGGGCAAAGAACACTGTCTCCGAAACGACATCCCCTTCGATGTACGGCGCACACATGCTCTCCCGTTTCGGCGGAGGCAGTGAATCGGAGAACACCTCGTCGTCGTCCAGCAAGGAATTCTGGTTCTGGCTGGCCAGCAGAAGCAGGGGCAGCGGATCATCCGGCTCAATGATCTCCGCCCTGTTGCTGATGTTAACCTTCTTTTTGATTGACTGATGTGTGGAGTTGTGTCTGGAAAGGCAGCTCTTGGTGGGCGGTGGTTGGGGTGGCGGTGTGGTCGGAGTAACTGCAGCCACCACCACATCGTCCGGTTCCTCCGCATCGGCGCTGGTCATCGAAGCAGGTGGTGCCGTTGATGTGGAAGAGTGCGTCGAGCGGGCAATCGCCTCCGATTCTTTGGGTGCGGGAACTGTCTTTGAAGCTGAAACTTGTGCTGGTGCTGAAGTTGGTGGTGATTTGTTAGCTGCTTCAGCCTGAGTTGGTTGGGCTGTGGAAGTGTTGCTTAAGATTACTCTACATGAAGCTTGAATTAAACAGACGGTCATCAAGAAAAGCGCCGATACTTAAGTTGATTACTTCACTTTAGTCTTTGCCTACATCACTTCCTGGTTTCATTATTGTCATTTATCGCTTTTAAAAAGCATTTTCAATTACAACCATGATTCCATGATGTCATGGTCAGTGGTAGTTATTTATTGCTTAATCTTGAATAGGAACTTGTATGCAAACAGCTGCGATTAAAACAATGGTAGTGGAAAATATGATATATTATATCACGAAATAATTAACTTTTATCTAGAATAGAAATTTACGTTAAAAACATTTTATGTAAAAACCAAAATTGGCGACATTTGTCGTTTAAATTAAACATAATTTGAAAGAAAACATTCATATTTAATAATCTCTCTCGATTTGTGTCTAAAGAAATATATCAATAAATTAGGAGAATATTATAACCTTCAGATCGTTTTATATATTTTTAACCTCAACTGTATATACCATGCAATATACTATATCACACTCATAGGTACACTTTGATCGATGTGCACGATTTTAATGCTCAACACAAATTTGTATAGTAGGCAATGTCATTAGCTATACCTCATTAATCAACTGCGTATCGGTGCTATTCCTTGATATATTTCTAATATAAAATTCACAGAAATAAACCCAAGAGAAAGCACAGAGGGAAAACTTAAAAGTGAACTAGGAAAGGCACTTTAAGCCCTTTAAAGTAGTTTAAAATGAAAAGTTTGAAGTAGTGGTCAGCTGCAGTAGTAACGCAGTGACGGAAAACCGGCCGGATGCGGTGATTCGTTCCGGAGAGTACACGAAAGCCGACACAGCTGTTGAGCTTAAAAGCCGGAGAGTACATAGAGTGGTGTATATAATACTTAGGGTTGTGTCAATACCAGTGAGGTTTGCCTGGGTGCCTTCATCTACAGGATTATCCGCTTCTGTTGTGCCCTTTTCTGGTTTGAGAGGCTCCTCTTTTGGTGAATCCTTCTGGTTATCCTCCCGAATCTCCGGTTTCCCATTCAGCTGCGTTTCCCCCTTTTCGGTGGCCTTTTCTCCATCCTCCTCGGTCTTTTTATCCTTTTCCTTTTTGCCCACCTTGGGATTCGATCGGCAGCAGGAGAACATTTTTGCAGGCGGTTTCCTTGGCTTTTTGCGGGATTCAACTTTCTAAATACGAATCAAGCACATTATGTAATTTCCGTTTTGGGATTCCGGATTCCCCGTTTTGCTCAAGCGGCAGTCACAACACTGGCATCACATTATATTAGCAGCAGTCATTTAAGTTTTAGTGGCTTCGAAAGGTGACAGGGGCCACTCCTTGCTCATTTGGCTATGTGTATATGCTTCGCCCGAATAGATTGGCACATTAAAATGAAGGCAAGGTTGGTCCACGAAATGCTCCGCACCTGGACCTCCAACTGGGTCAAGTGACTACCAAACACAGGACTAAATGACACACAAATGAGATTACACACGGAGAACACACCCTAAACGAAGCGCACGCCCACGCACTCGGATTCCGATTGGGATTCGGTTTTGGTTTCGGTTTCGAATTCGAAGTTTTGATTCGGTTTAAAGAGGACTCTGTTAACTGCTGAGATAACCCCTCTGTTAACTGTCGACTTTGGTTGCCTTTTTTGTGCAAAGCGCTGCTTTTGACCATTTCAGGCCAGTCATCGGATTGGCAATGAAAATGTGTTTCATTCAATAACCACTTTTGGCCAGGCAGGCAGGATTTTATGCAAGCTTTGAAATCTTGCACATTTGCAACGGAGAAAGCTTCAAACTCAAGGCGGAAAATGAGAAAACTCTCTGAGAGTTGCGCAGACATTACTTTGATTTTTTTGTATACCCTTGCTGCGGGTAATTCAGCTCTTATCAGTGAACAAAACATTACCAAGCCTATAGTTTTATTGATAATGGGAAGGTCTCTTCTTATAATAAAATTATTCAACCCGAAGTTATCTATAAATCGACATTTTGTATGGGAGAGTTTTAAAGTAAACGGCTTTGAAATTTTTCAAGGAAAATAGTTGATAATGATAAAAGGTCTTAGAATTACTTGCTTCACCTTAAAGATAGCCATTGCTTAAGTTATTTTAATCTACATAAATTTGAAAAAACTTGACGATTGCATCTTAAAAAAATATTCTAATGACTTTATTGAAAGTTAATCTTTCGCGACAGTCGAAAGGGTATTAAAACTTCGACTATCTCAAGATTTCTTTCTCATTGTTGCGTGTTTTTGTTTTAAGCCTTGGTTGCAATGAGTTTATTGCACTGGCAATAGTTGTTTTTGCCTTTAAGTAGCTTTAAACAAATGTCTGGCAATTAGAGTGGGAAATGCATTGGTGTCGTATCTTAAAGAGGAAGAGGGGCTTACGAGTGAAGTAAACCGAGATTCAACTTTCGCCTGGCGATACTAGTTCTAGTAGTTGTTTTTGCGGCAGATGCGTTTGTTGCGTGCAAAAATAAAAACAGAAAAAGGAAAAAAACTAGAAATCAAGAAGATTAAATGTCGGCAGCTGAAGAACCGTTATTTAAACCGCCAAAGTATGCGTGAGCGAGCTCGAATTACAAGTAAATGGAAAATGGTAAAAGGAAAACTTAAACCGCCGCCTTATAAGGCCTGGCATTTATTTTTTCACCGGAATCGAATAACTCTTGTAATCTCACTTCTCTATTTTCGACTGCCATTCGCTGATAGCGTATTTTGGCCAACTTTTTTGAGTCATCCGCATGCCAACACTAACAAATGGGTTCGGTCTTGCGTAAACTTTATAGTTTATATATATTTTTCCCCGTGTATGAGTCAGCAATAACAAAAACAAAAAATGGCCGAAACAGCTGAGTAGTTATTTCTTGTCGAGGGGTTAACAAACCAAGGGGTTCATTTGCATACACTTGCTGGCAATTAATTAGTGGTGGCGGTGGTATACAAATTTTGGAATCGGATATGAAATCATCGTTAAAAATACATCTCATAGAATTTAATTTTACAAACAAAATGAATCACACAAAAATAGCCATAGCACAGCTGTCTCTTGTCTCTTCTTTGCTCTCTTTTTTATTTATTTGTTGTACATGAATAAACACCCACGGCCTGCAAGCACACACACACACACATGCACAGGGGTTAAACCTTCCCATCCTCCTGAGAATTCAGTAGACAATTGGGCCGGCGAATTAGAAAAATGGCTTACAAAAAACAAAGCCCCGCTTAATTAAACGCTGTGCGACAGAGAAAGCGAATATATGGCGTTACTCACCTTTGTTTTTGCTGTTGAATTGGCAATAAATTGCAGTTTTTACTTTTATAGAACCGACGAGAAGGGAAGACGAATTCACAAACCGGCAAAGGCGAAAATAATAGCAAACTTGGCGTGGCTTTCGGTGTGACCAGAGCAGAGTCGGCTTAAAATATCAAGGGATTTAACCACTGTTGCGCGTTTAGCTTTTTTCCGTTAAATCTGTCGTTTTTTTTTTTAAAGCTAATTGCTAAGAAATTCAGAAAAGAAAACTTATAGAAAACTATAAGTCTTTGCTATAAAAATATTGAACAAATTGAATTGAATTGAAATCTTACAACGATTCTGGTGTCAAGAACGTACCTCCAGAGCTGTATAGCCATATAACCTATTGATATTTAAAAGATGCCCTGGTAGTTTGTTATATACATATATTAAAAATATAAAATGTTTACAAATGTTTACAAAATGTTTATTATTAAGTTTTAAAAATCCAAATAGTAACGAATATCCCATCAAAATGAGCGAACAATGAGCTAACTAAGATATTGCTTCAATCGCCGCCTGGTCACACTCTAGAACACGTACTTCATTATTCTGGGAGAGCGCATCGGTTAAAACTTGGATAACACGATGACCCCGCGCCCCAAGTGACTGAGTAGGTAGCCAAGTGACCCTGGATAACAGTGGGTATGTCGCCGGCTCTCTAGTAAACCCCTAATCTCCAAGATCCGCACTCCATTTGCAGGTTATGTTCGCTTGTGTACACTGCGAAGGGGATTCGAAGAAGCAACAGGAGCGGATTCCGAGTGGAAGAGACTACCCGCTGGTCGACAAACCGGCCCTGGACCCACCAACATGATCGAGGTGCTGTGCTTGCTGCTGGGCAGGATCCTGCTGCTCCTAATCGGCGGCTACGAGCTAGTTTGGCGACTCCGAGAGCGACTGAATGCACTGGTGGTCAGGCTGTCATATGACCTGTGGCGCAGCGCAGCGGCACGTGAGCTGCACGAACGGCGCGTGCTCACCGATTGCCGCTCCCAGTTGACCAAGACGCCACAGCATCTGGTCCTGGTCATCTCACCCACGGACGCCGGCGTGGATGCGGTGCTCCTGCGGAGGATCTTTGACTTTGCCCTGGATGTGGGAATCAAGCATGTCAGCTTGTATGACAGGCGGACAAAAGACAAGGGCTATGTGGATTTAGCTGATATCTGTCGGTCGAGCGGCGAGGAACAAGGTGGCTCCTTGAAATGGCCACCGACTACAAGTCACAGCAAAGCAGAGAATCCGCCCAAGAACGGAGAAAAGACAAATGGTTATGTGAACGGGGCAAACGGCTCACATTCCACCCAACTGCAGGTAAGTGGCGGGAACTGATAAGCGGGCTGAAGGTTTGGATTCAGGGAACGAAGTTCGCTGAGTTCTCATGTAGCTTTACAGTTCCTATCTACATTTCTCAAAATTGTTCAGAACAAATTTGGGTTTTCTATACTTCTTCTTTTTAGACTGATTATCGACTTTAATTTAAATTTACTACACTGTCTTTCTAGTTTTAAATTAAAGAACGTGTGAATATGTGAATTAAAAGATATTGCACCTATTTATACAAGGTATTTAAGTCAAACTCCATAAATGATTTTATCCAAAATGAAAACAAGTAAATATTTACAAACTATAGATAGATAAAGCCGATTTCATTTAGTTATAAATCTAACCACATTGGCGAATGGTTTCTTTCCTGAACAATAAAATCAACAAACGCTTCGTAAGGGTATCTCAAGCGATTCCCGGAACTAATCGTTCTCTTATCATTTATTGATTGAGTTTTTGGCTTCTTCGTCTTGCAGTTATATCAAATCAGCGCCGCCGACGGCCATGCCCTAATCGCCGATGTCTGCCGAGAGCTGTACGAAGGCAGGGAGACGCCAATGGTGCAAAATCTACTCAAGCAAAAGCGCGAGGCGCTCACGGAGCAGATCAGCGACATGCTGAACAAGCGACTCGGATTCGTGGCCCCGGAGCCGGAGTTGGGCATCGTGTTCGCCCGGCAGACCTGCACCTACGGCCTGCTGCCCTGGCATGTGCGCTTCACCGAGTTCCACACTCATCCCAGTGGACGCCACTTCAACGTGGAGACGTTCGCCAACATCCTGTCCAAGTACTCGAGATGCGAACAACGATGGGGCACGTAGACGTCCCGTTTTGAGTGGGAAACGAAACCCTTATATTAACTAGTTACCTTAACTATATGTAAATTATCGCCAGGAATTCCTCTAGCTCGTAAGAATAAAACAGCAAAAGTGTATTGTTCGTAATGAAGTGTATTCGGGGCAGGGTTTAAGGTTTTCAGACCGATTTACATAAATATCTACAGTTGCGATCAAGTCAATAACACCATTTTAAAGTATTATTACATTGTTATTGTTATGTTTAAGAGAGTTTATTTGGATATCTTGGTAAATATTGGTTTCTCCATACCTAATCCAATTTTTATTGATCTAAAAATGCTATTAACTTAAGCGCAACTAAATGTTTATTAATTAAGTGTGCCGACTTATACGCTATGGTTAGGAGTATTGTATTTAGTCAATTCTTGGATGAATCCCTTGTTCCCATCTATTCCCTTTCAGGTTCAGCATGGCGCTTGGACAGCAGATTGACATCGGTCTGATACTTGTTCTTATCGGTGTTATGGCGACCGGGACCCATAGGCATCCGCTCATGGATGTCATGGAAGGAGTTGCGAAGATCCTCGAGGGACTCGGCCAATCCCTTCTTTATGTTGGCGAACTCACTGGACATCAGGGACAGCTTGCCCAGGAGGAAGTTGAGGTTCTCGTCCATGGCGATCATGTGTTTCTTGGTCTCCTCCACCCGGTTGCCCAGTCCCATCATAGTGGCTAGAGTGCCGTTGATGTATCCATCGGATGCGGACTGCATTAGCGCAAGCATTTCCCTGCTCTGGCTGATCTCGCCGGCCATGATCTCAATGCGGTGCCACACCTGGTTCAGCTCCGTCTCCAGCAGTCCACTCATGTTCTTGCTCGCCTCCTGTTGGGTATTCACCACCGTTCCGTTCAGCGATGAGAAGCGCTCCTTCAGCAGCTCGCTCAGCTTGCCCACCTCCTCCTCCAATAACTTGCCCACCCGCTGCACCACATTCAGCGTTCCGAACTCCACCTTGCGCTGTGTGTCCAGCACCACCTCGGAGTTGGTCATGATTATGTTGTTGAACCTGCCCAGAGCCTCCAATCCGTCGTTCAACTTGGCACTGCTCTCATTGGCCGAGGCGAAGTATTTGTTGAGGATGCCCACGTCCGTCGAGAGCTGACGAACGTCCGCCTGGATGTTCGCCCCCGTCTGCTGCAGTCGCTCCGTGGTCTGAGTCAGGGCTGCAATAGTCAAAAAATTGGTTTAATTAAGAAACACCCTCTGCAAAGGTACAACTAACATGCAAATGGGTCAACAAATTTATCAACGTTAAAGCGATCATTTTTAATGCAGTGTTTTTGAGCATAAGTCTTTAGAGGTATGTCACTTACTTACAAATAACTAACATGAAAATGGGTCAAAAATTTGATCAGCGTTAAATCGAAAAATTTAAATGCAATTTTTTTGAGAATTCAACCACAAGTCTTTAGAGGTATGTCACTTTGAAATCGGTTTGAATTTGATAAAGTTATGGACTCTGGAAGTCCGATTGGGGGTCACCTATTTGACAAGTCATCGGAAACTTACAAATAACTAACATGAAAATGGGTCAAAAATTTAATCAGCGTTAAACCAAAAACTTTAAATGCAATTTTTTTGCAAATCAAACCACAAGTCTTTAAAGGTATGTCACTTCGAAATCGGTTTGAATTTGATAAAGTTATGGACTCTGGAAGTCCAGTTGGGGGTCACCTATTTTACAAGTCATCGGAAACTTACAAATAACTAACATGAAAATGGGTCAAAAATTTAATCAGCGTTAAACCAAAAAATTTAAATGCAATTTTTTGCAAATCAAACCACAAGTCTTTAAAGGTATGTAACTTTGAAATCGGTTTGAATTTGATAAAGTTATGGACTCTTTAAGTCCAATTGGGGGTCACCTATTTGACAAGTGATCGGAAACTTACAAATAACTAACATGAAAATGGGGCATAAAATTTGATCAGCGTTAAATCGAAAAATTTAAATGCAATTTTTTTGAGAATTAAACCACAAGTCTTCAGAGGTATGTTACTTTGAAATCGGTTTGAATTTGATAAAGTTATGGACTCTGGAAGTCCAATTGGGGGTCACCTATTTGACAAGGCATCGGAAACTTACAAATAACTTACATGAAAATGGGTCAAAAATTTGATCAGCGTTAAATCGAAAAATTTAAATGCAATTTTTTTGAGAATTCAACCACAAGTCTTCAGAGGTATGTTACTTTGAAATCGGTTTGAATTTGATAAAGTTATGGACTCTGGAAGTCCAATTGGGGGTCACCTATTTGACAAGTCATCGGAAACTTACAAATAACTTACATGAAAATGGGTCAAAAATTTGATCAGCGTTAAATCGAAAAATTTAAATGCAATTTTTTTGAGAATTCAACCACAAGTCTTTAGAGGTATGTCACTTTGAAATCGGTTTGAATTTGATAAAGTTATGGACTCTGGAAATCCAATTGGGGGTCACCAATTTGACAAGTCATCGGAAACTTACAAATAACTAAAATGAAAATGGGTCAAAAATTTAATCAGCGTTAAACCAAAAACTGTAAATGCAATTTTTTTGCAAATCAAACCACAAGTCTTTAAAGGTATGTCACTTTGAAATCGGTTTGAATTTGATAAAGTTATGGACTCTGGAAGTCCAGTTGGGGGTCACCTATTTTACAAGTCATCGGAAACTTACAAATTACTAACATGAAAATGGGTCAAAAATTTGATCAGCGTTAAATCGAAAAATTTAAATGCAATTTTTTTGAGAATTCAACCACAAGTCTTTAGAGGTATGTCACTTTGAAATCGGTTTGAATTTGATAAAGTTATGGACTCTGGAAGTCCGATTGGGGGTCACCTATTTGACAAGTCATCGGAAACTTACAAATAACTAACATGAAAATGGGTCAAAAATTTAATCAGCGTTAAACCAAAAACTTTAAATGCAATTTTTTTGCAAATCAAACCACAAGTCTTTAAAGGTATGTCACTTCGAAATCGGTTTGAATTTGATAAAGTTATGGACTCTGGAAGTCCAGTTGGGGGTCACCTATTTTACAAGTCATCGGAAACTTACAAATAACTAACATGAAAATGGGTCAAAAATTTAATCAGCGTTAAACCAAAAAATTTAAATGCAATTTTTTGCAAATCAAACCACAAGTCTTTAAAGGTATGTAACTTTGAAATCGGTTTGAATTTGATAAAGTTATGGACTCTTTAAGTCCAATTGGGGGTCACCTATTTGACAAGTGATCGGAAACTTACAAATAACTAACATGAAAATGGGGCATAAAATTTGATCAGCGTTAAATCGAAAAATTTAAATGCAATTTTTTTGAGAATTAAACCACAAGTCTTCAGAGGTATGTTACTTTGAAATCGGTTTGAATTTGATAAAGTTATGGACTCTGGAAGTCCAATTGGGGGTCACCTATTTGACAAGGCATCGGAAACTTACAAATAACTTACATGAAAATGGGTCAAAAATTTGATCAGCGTTAAATCGAAAAATTTAAATGCAATTTTTTTGAGAATTCAACCACAAGTCTTCAGAGGTATGTTACTTTGAAATCGGTTTGAATTTGATAAAGTTATGGACTCTGGAAGTCCAATTGGGGGTCACCTATTTGACAAGTCATCGGAAACTTACAAATAACTTACATGAAAATGGGTCAAAAATTTGATCAGCGTTAAATCGAAAAATTTTAATGCAATTTTTTTGAGAATTCAACCACAAGTCTTTAGAGGTATGTCACTTTGAAATCGGTTTGAATTTGATAAAGTTATGGACTCTGGAAGTTCAATTGGGGGTCACCTATTTGACAAGTTATCGGAAACTTACAAATTACTAACATGAAAATGGGTCAAAAATTTGATCAGCGTTAAATCAAAAAATTTAAATGCAATTTTTTTAAGAATTCAACCTCAAGTCTTTAGAGATATGTCACTTTGAAATCGCTTTAAATTCGATAAGGTTATGGGCCCTGGAAGTCCAATTTCGGGTCAATTTTTGTACCCACCTGATTTTTGTACGGCGGAGGACTCGGTCTTTAGCTGCGCCAAGGCGTTGAGGGTGTCGTTATTCAGCTCCTGGATGTAGGCCCGATCCTTTTCGGTGAGGCCGACTGGAGCAGCAGGACGTTGGACAGTTTCACTCAACTCGGACACCTGTCCGCCCAGCAAAGTCAGACGCCCCAGGAGTTGAGCCTCGAATTCATTGTTCTTGGGCGGAGCGGCGGTGGTTACACTGGCGGAGTGCTCCTGCAATTTGGCCTCGATCTGGGACAGCAATTCCGGTCCCTTGGGCAGCTTCTCCAAATTCTGTTGGGTCTGGGCAGCTGCCTTCTGGCTGCTTTCCATCAGCAAGGCCACGCTCACAGTAAGGTCCTGAATCTGCTTTTGCAAATTGGCATTGGACCGCTTTTGCTCCTCCAGGAACTCCTTAGGGATGGCTGGTGCGGGGGGCGCGGTCGGAGGAGCAACCAGGTTGGCACTGACCGGCGGTCTCTTGAAGCACTCGTCATTCTCCCTCATCCACTTGAACATGTGCTCCGTGGCCTGGTTGAAGCGGTCCGACTGCCCATTGTACTTCTCCTCTTGCTAAAGATCAGATGGCCGATATGGAATGTTAAAGGTTCCCAGATGAGATGATATATTCCAGAATATTATATTTTTATAATTTTCTACCATTGGCTTATAGCCAACTTAACATTTGTATTTACAAATAGTTAATTATCATAGGTATTTAAAACTAGATATTTTGAGGATTGAACCCTTGAACTCTGAACGTTTGGTAATGTTTTAACAAGCATTCGAAGATTTGTTTTAAGGGAGTTAATTTTAAAGCAGTGAGTTGTTCTATTTTTTAATAGTGGGGGAAACTGAAATATCTTAAATTAATAGTATATAATCCACTCACCGTAATCAACATGGTCTCTATTTGGCTGACCCTCTCGTCCAGTCTTCCGAAAATGCCATTGATTGGCTCCAGGCTCTTTTGTCCCTTTTGCAGGGATTGCAGAGCCTTCTTCAGCAATTCGCCCAAGGCCCGTTCCCGATGCTCGTGTCGCTCCAACTTGTTGTCCAGTTGGTTGTAGGAGTAGATCAGCGACTGGATGGTTCCGCGCAGCTCCTCGTTGCTAGAAAGAGTGGGGGACAAGGGGATTGCTTAAAATTAGCCCCGCTCTGGGCCATTAATCATCGGAGTGGGGGTGGCGATGCAGAGTGGATGGGACCACCACCAACCCGTAGTCTTCTGCATGTGCATCTATAAATATTGAGGGGCGCGATCGTGGATATGGATAAGTGGTGAGTGCCTGATGGCCGGGAGCTCAGGGTCAGGAACCCTGTTCCTCGATTCTGAAGGCTGTGTGCCTGTGTGAAACGCATTGATGCTGATGGATAGAGCATAGATATATGGCGAGGGGAAACATAGAACACATGCTACTCCATCCCCAGTCAGTG
This sequence comes from Drosophila fuyamai, assembly GCA_018153365.1. NCBI lineage: Eukaryota > Metazoa > Arthropoda > Insecta > Diptera > Drosophilidae > Drosophila > Drosophila fuyamai. The sequence goes on from JAECXW010000878.1 coordinate 1,858,394, forward strand.
AGAAGTGGGCACTAAAAACATATTCGTCCCATCCAAAGTCCGAAAATAAACAAACAAATAAGCGGAGCAGGGAAAACATCTTGGTTTCCCTTTGAAGGCATTAGTCATTAGTGGTTGTGCATGGGATGCATTCATTGCATCTCCCAGGCGCCGACAACTCCACTTGGTTTTGAAGTCTGGCGCAGTGGAGGAAACATACCATATAGGATGGCCTAGGAACCAATACGGAGTGCGAACGAATGTGTGACATGTGTCAGAACCATTAAAAGGGAGAGCTAGAAATGGTAGTTCCTTTGAATCCACCAGATTGGGAATGGGGATTCCTAAGATTGAGCATCCAATTACCGCCCCTTGCATGAGATATGATCGCATAGTTAATGTTTTCGAGAGAGCTCTCTCATTCAAAGTGTCGTAATTGGGCTCTTAAAACTGGGAATTCATAATGGTTTACGAGTTTTTATCTTTTATTCTTTTATTCTCACTTTAAATTGAAGTATTTCTAACGAAATTGGAGGGGGAACTAAGTGTATAAAATTGAGGAATCTAATTTTAAAACGGATTTGCAATTGCGTTTTTAAGAACATAAGACTTTTTGTCGTTTAATTTTAAACTTCCAGTTTAAAAGTTATATGCGAATTAGATTAAAAGAAATTTCTGGGACACCCATTAACAAAATTAATTTCGAATAGCAAATAACAGTTAAATTTTGAATATAAATTTCCACCGTATTTATATAATATTGTTTTACTAACTGAAAATATATCTCAATTTTATTCTTTTTCCTGCCTAAAGGAAGGTTATCGCTCCTAATTGTAGTCCTAAATCGATCGGTCTTATAACTTACGAGACTGGCACTGCAGCAACCGTCTGCCATTGAGCGATTGCAATTAGAGCTATGAAGACCAATTGAAGAGTCTGACTTCTTCCTCCCATGGTTTATGGTTTGTAGTGCGCCTTTGAGGGTCTGATCTGATCCGATCTTTAATTGGGATGCTGCGCTATGCAAATCCGCGGAGCGATCCACTGCGTGGCCTGGGGAAAAATCGAACGGATACTGAATCATTGGCTATGGAAAAATAAAATATAAATTGCAATGGCGTCGTTTGGCCATCGATTGTGGGCTTTGACTTAAATATTTCCTTGCGAGTTACATCAGGAAATGTTTATCGCAAATAACTGTGGCATAAACAAATATAGCAAATTTATGTGCAATATTTATGGGGGCTGCAAACAAATAATAAAGACTTGCTGGTGATTTGCAGCTGAAACAACCGCAAACAAAGCGAATTGGTTCCTTGTCCATTGTGCGGATATATATGCATATATAGAGCGCCATATAATCGGCGATATTGTTCTTGCGGCGATAAACAAATGACGCAAAAATATCCACTGGACTGCATGTGCCAGATTCTCCTTCCAAAGGGAGGAGGAAATGATGCATTGGGGAAATTGGGTCAGAAATTAACGAGCGTTGAAAAAGCCACCGTTAATGAGTACAAAATTGAAAATGTCTCAAGATAGGTTCTGTCTATCATATATTCATGTTGATAAGAACTCTGGCTTGGATTAAAGGTTGACAATTATTATATATTATTTAATACATATTAAGTTGCGTGTTTTGATTATTAAATAATATTCTGTGGACTAGAATAATTAGCCAAAATACTCACTCTTATAAGTAGGTATTTGCCTAAAACGACGTCGAGAAATACTTTAAAGGGTCGCACTTGGATCAGTTTAGTTTCTAATCGGAGCACTATAATCGGACCTCCTCACAGCTCGAGTTGAGTACTCTGAATGATGCTGGACTGCCGACTATTCCGGAGTAGCAGTGGATCCGTATTCCTCCCCGATATTGGTTCTCTCTGCTCTCCGCTTTTCTCAACTGCAAGAGCGCCAGACAATTCAGATGTTTCGAATAGAATGTAAATGTAAAGCGGGAAGCTAATCAAAATTCAATTTATTCTAATACAAAACCATTGAGTACAATTCAAACAAATGATGTGGGTTATGCTCTTTATATGCTTTTGCGGCAAAATCAAGACAATTAAAAGCCAGCATACAAAATCGATGGACGGGGATGCCTATGAGCTCATAAATAATTTAATTCTAATGGCGCCAAATCTAATATATCAGATTCCAATTAATATGTCAATAATATTTCTACAAATTATTTACTCTTCATATTTGTGAAATCAATATGGATTATGAATTAATATTCACAAATGGTTAATTATATTGTTAATAAAAATATATATAAATTGTTGATATTTTTGTTAATTTAAATAAGACAACTCAGGAATCATTTAGCAAAGGTAACAATTACACTTCTGTGTAAATTTTAAACGAATTTGATTAAATTTCTTATTTGAATTCTTAATTGGCGCCAATTCATGGACAACAAACATTCACAAGGAAAATGATGCGTACATTCCGTTTGAATGGCATTTCAGCTGGAGCGAAAGAAGAAGATGCATTAACAAACAAACTTGTCGGAAACATTATTTATTTATTTATTTATTAAAAAAGATGCCCACCTTAATAGCGCTGGATGCATCGCTATCGATGCTTCGTCCTGTTCCAGGACGAAATGAGCACACCTACCAATCGCTGGCCATTAAGGGGATTCAGCATCTGCTGGACAACCTCACGGCAGCCGGAAAACTGGAGCACCTTGCCCTGCTTTCCTACACAACTACGTCGGAGCTCAAAGTGGACTTCACTCGGGACTACGACCAGATCCGGCAGGCGGTCAAGAAAGTAGAGCCGGTGGACAAGGCCTGTCTGATGAGCATGCTCAAGGCTGTGGTGTCCATAATGTCGCCATGGGGCAACCAAAACATCCTCCAAGTGGTGGTATTTACGGACTGTGGTCTCGGCTTTGGTCATACCTCCATCACTGGCTTCCTGGAAGCCTATTCCGGCAAGGATACAGAGCCGGAGTTTAGTTTTCTAAAAACCCTAGCCAACTACAACCTTAACTTCATTTGTTTGGGTCTGCATGGCGATCACTATTTCACCAGAGGATTGGCGGTGTACCAGCAGCTTCTGGACAAGGTTTCACTAAAGGGTAACTTGTTACACTGATGGATATCCCAGTTCCTAATCATTTCATTCCCCTTCCAGGACAGCTATTCATGACTAAGCCTACGAAAACCCCAGAAACAGTGGAAGGAAATCCCAATCCCAACCCGAATCCAAGCCACAAAAGCGAACTAGGACGCACTACGGTCTTCGAGCTGATTGAGCGTCTGTGTGAGACGAGCTACAAGTCCTCTGAGGTGACACTAAAGTGTGGCAGCTATTTCCGCATGGAAGCACCTGTTTTGCTATGGCCACCCACAGCACCTTATGAGCAAAAATCGCCGGTGTTTGGCCGAGAGCCCACCATCCGCCACATAGATCAGAGAATTGAGGTGTGTGGTTTCCTAGCCCTCTCTGATATTGGTTCGCCGGCCACTTGGAGTCGTCATTGGGTGCTTCCAAAGGTGGAGCGGGAAAAGAGTGCCGGTAGCCGAAGGTCTGGCAGTTTGCCGGCAGCTGCGAAGCCACCGAAACTCAATCTGGACATCAGCAATCCCAACTATGAGCTAGAAAAGCTGGAAACCGATATCAGAGACTTTTACTCCAAGGACCCAAAAGACACCGAGGAGAGTGGCGATGACGATGTTACCATTGTTTTAAAACCTGGCCCGCAAACGGAACAACAGAAGGAAAACCTTTGCGTCCTCCTTCATGGTGCCCTTAAAATGGAGAACATGGCCGCTTTGGTAAAAGTGGGCGACAAGTGGTATGGATTCATATATGCGTTCACCGATGGCAAAAAGAAGTCAAATCTGATGTTGAACATACTGCCACCTGGGACAAATGTTATACCTTGGGTGGGAGATCTGGAACTGCTAGGTTTCCCCGAGGATCTGGCACCGGGAGAGACAACTAGTTTTCCAGTGCGTGCCGATCGGAGATCCTATTCCCAGAGCAGTGTTGTGTGGATTCGACAGGCAAGCCTTCAGTCAGATGTCCAGAAAGTTTTGCGACATGCCAAGAAAATGCCGGATAAGACGCAACATTTCTACAAGGAGCTCAATCGAATTCGACGGGCTGCTCTGGCCCTAGGATTTGTGGAGTTGCTGGAAGCCTTGGCCATGCTGCTCGAGAAGGAGTGCGCACATCTCAGTCTGAATGGAGCCAGCAACGAGTGCACGTTGCAGTTGCAACATGCGGCAACGGAACTACGAAAGACCTCGAATAGAGATATTAAGTCCACGATTATACCGCTGCAGAAAGTGGGCTCTTCCGATGCTGGTAGCACAGCTGCCACCGCTCCTGCTCCTCCATATATGTACTAAAATTTGTTTTGTGTCTTTTATGTAAGAGTTGATGGATTTATTTTTGGATCTGATGTTGGTACTTGCAGTTTAAAAAAGGGTTAAGTAGCTCTCTTTTCAGACATCAAAAACTGTATTAAATTCTGTCATAAAATAACCATTTTAAAAGTATAATAAATAACATTATAAATAATAACATTATAAAGAATGTTAAAAAATAATCTATGTTTTGAAAAAGGGGACTTCTGCCAATAAATTTTTAAATTTGAATATAACGGTATTCTTGCTTTATTACAAGCACTATATATTTGTAAATTTTTCAGCACTTGTTGTGTTGCCTATCGTTATCGATGACAAAATTTTATTATTATTTTGAGCGAAATGGGAAGTCCGGAATTACCTACAGATCCTGGCCAAGAGGTATTTCCAACGCCAGCGGTGGATCATCCGCGAAATGGCGTGGAGAGCGAGGAAGACGATGATTCAGATGCCTACGATGGGTACCAACCACTTGCATTGGATGATGATAATGATGGAATGGACACCGAGGATAATCCGCCAGAACCAGAGGCTCCATCTGCGGATAACGACGAGGACATTGACTTGATGACAGCTTCAGTCACTCATGGTGATCCTAACATGCCGCCAATCGAGCCAGCGGACGTGGAAATCGAGCGGCAGGTATGGAGTGAGCCAAGACCAAGGGAACTTCAAATAGATCTGGATAAAACGCGAACAGAACAGGTGCCCATAGTATAACTAATAATTACTAAGATACTCTACTAATCCCCATCATTCCTTTCCAGATCCTTAAAGCCATGTCCACAATAACATTGCCCAACATCACAGTCCCAGATTGGGCCAAGGGAGTGCCCGAAGAGCGCTGGAAGCATGAACTCCTAGACCGGATAAGCAACCGTCAACATGGACCAGAAACTTCTTCGTCGGCGGAGAATCCACAGCATTCCAAGTCCAAGAAAGATTAGCCTGTTTATTGTGTATTTAGAAAAAAGTTCTCCAATATATGTTTAATTTAGAATGATCATAAGTGAACGGGGATGGCAGGGATCCTAAAATGCAGCGAGCAGGGCCTGACCCACCAAGTTCACCTTGTTAAAGTTTTCGCTCTGCGGAGTGTTTGTCAGTTCCCGCAACTTGTCCATCACATAGTCCACAGATACCACCTGGGCGATGGTCTCCTGGCCGCAGGAAGTGGTGGTCAGGTTGCCGATGGCCTGCATGGAACGGTAGCAGGCCTCCAGATCCTTGGCCCACTTGAGCAGCTCCACCACTCCGGAGGTGACCACATGACAGACCTCCGACTTGGCCTCGCTCACAGTCTGGGCAATGGTAAGGTTTAAATAGAACGTGGCCACTGCAATTTGCAGGTTGGCACTGCCCGTCTTGATGCCTCCCACTAGCTCGATGATCTCCGGCAGATGGGACTCCACCTGTTGCCGTCCGGTGGTGTGGCTTAAGCTATTGGCCAGGCAGCGAACTACCATGAGCTGATTGGCTGCCGATCCAGTCAATTGGGGGATCACGATTTCCAGAAAGTTGTGGCTATTATTCAGGACACTGAAGATGGGCTCATTTCTCACGGCCAGGCGAAGAATGTCCACCACTGGAAAGAGCATAGCGGCTGGCCACTTCAGCAGGATAATCAGTGCTTCCAGAGAGGTCAGATCCAGCTCCGGTGATTGGTCAGTTAGCTTAATGACAGCCAGCAAGACTTCGTCTCCAACTTTGCCTTCGGCAGGAGTCAGCTTACTATTGAACTCCCTGGAAAAAATAAGGAATCAGAGGCTTTTAAAACGAAGGTGATCTGCCTTCACCCACTTCATTTTTTCCAACACCTTCTTGGCATCACACGTGTCGAAGGTGCGGTAGCTGGTAACCGGAAAGTGCTTGTCACCGGCTCGCACAAAGTTCACATCCACCTGCGACTGGGCATTGCTTCCTGTTGTGGAGTAGCTAGAGGCACCTGTGAAGGGATCCACATTGCCACCACTTCTCACATTGGTGTTGCTCGAACCAGGAACATAGCGGGAGCCTCCAGTAAAAGGATCCTGATAGCCAGTGGGTGCTTGATCCACCACCATAGGCGCACTCTGCGAATTCTTTACAATAAAGTTGGCCACCTGGTCGAGGTAGGCCTGTGGCAGGTTATTGCGATGGATAAAGCTCTGGGCCGCCTGCCAGGGGTCCTCGCCCCGGTTGTAAGGCAACTTGATTGGTGGCTCCGTGTCGGAGATGTCCACGTTGAACACAAAGTCGTACTCCTTGCCCTCATGCAGTTTTTTGCCGGAGCTCGCCTGTGTGCCTCCAGATGCTCCTGTCACATCGCCGATAAGATTCCAGTTACCCAACTCCCAACTGTAACACTTGACGGAACCATCGGGATGTCGTACCATCTTCGTTTGCCCCTCGCGGGTTCCATTGGACAAGAGGGCCTCGGGACCAGGAAGACTGCAAAAGAGTTTTTTAAGAGGTAGAAAAATAAATTTTCCTATAAGGCTCACTCAGTTTTCTTCACCCCACCGATCTCCTCGTTCATCTGAGATTTTCTGGTGGCCACAGCCAAGTCGAAAGCTCTTTGAATTCCTTCGCTCGCCTGCCGAGCCGGAACCTGGCTGAATACCCTAACCACACCATCGCTGCAGCCGGTGACTATGTCACCGTTCTTCAAGCAGGCCACAGACCACACCGAAATGGCGGGATGTAGGATGGGTTCGCCCAGTTCATCGCCAGTGATCACATTCCACATGCGGAGCGTGCTGTCCTCGCCGCAGGAGACCACCACCTGATCGCCCAGAGCTTGATTTCGGTCCATTGAATAGATGTAGTTGGTGTGCCCGCTCAACTGGCGGACGCACTCGCCATCCTCGTTCCAGAAGCGGAGTACTGCATCATTTCCGCACGAGAGCAGAGTGTTGGCCTCCAGGCCGATGAGACCCCTCACGCAATCTGTGTGTCCCTTAAGCAGGCGCAGCTTTTCGCCCTTGGCGTTCCAGTAGTAGATGTTCTTGTCGGCTCCACCGGTCACATATTTCTGCTGCTCCTTCAGCGTGGCCACTGCCCAAACGGCCGCCTCGTGTCCCTCTAGCGTAATAAAGGTCACGTCGCCCGCCTCGCTGATGGACCACACCCGTGCGGTCTTGTCCCAACTCCCGCTAATCAAGCTCCGTGGAGCCAATCCTTCCGAGAGCGTGCACACCGTTGACCCGTGACCCTTGAGGGAAAGCAAGGGCACAAAACCGTCCTGCTTGTAAATGCAAATGGTGGCATCGTTGCTGGCCGTGCAGATCCACTGCTCCGGTTCCAAGTAGTAGATGTAGGATATGAAGTTCTTGTGATCCTGCAGGGTCAGGCTCTCCAAGTACTCGTTTCTGGCGGGGAATAACAACGGAGATGGATTAAGGATGGGCATTAGAAGGGATTACCACTGCTCTTCTCACCCAGTGGGCCGCCAGAGCTTTGTGCTCTTGTCCCTCGAACCGGACAGAATAGTCTGCCCACCCTCCGGAGCAACGCCACCCACTGCCACCGCACGCACGTCCATGCTGTGACCCAGGAGCTCACAGCTCAGCTTGTAGTTGTCCAACGATGGCTCCATGTCTGGCCTAATATCCTGATAATCCTAGTTCCCAAACTCCGCTCTAAAAGTGTTACTTTGTTCGCCGGCTGTCAGCGACTTTGCCATTCACTGCGAAAAAATCTGCACACTCAGATAACGGTGAGACTATCGCATCCGATTCAAGGTCAATAAACCCAGTCCGATAGTTTCGCCAATTATATTTTTGAGATTTAAAAAACCAGTTAATATTTCTTAAAATTACTATATTAAAGTCATATCGTAATACCTTATTGTGGAGAGTTACATTTTTTTTAAAAATGTAGTTTGTGTAAAACATAAGAGGAACATCCGTAATACTGATTTTGTTTTCGAAATAGTACTTATTTTTGCTTTATGATGGATAAATTAAATACTAAACAACTAAATAAGAATAATATTTACTAAGCAAAAGATACGCAATTTTTTGCAACTTCTATATTTAAAAAATATTGATATTTACCCATTTTGTCGAAGCAGGCTTGAATTCTGTCTTCCATCTCTATGCTAAAAAGTATTGTTTTGCGTTGTTTATATTTTTAGCAATGGGCGGAAAAAGTTACTTTTGTGATTACTGTTGTTGTTTTATGAAAAACGATTTAAATGTGCGAAAACTACACAATGATGGCATCTCCCACACAATTGCAAAAACAAATTATATGCGGCGTTATGATGGTAAGGATTTCCTATTACAACAACTAAATAAATAATTTCAAATTCTAAAATCTTTAGATCCCAAAAAGATCTTGACCGAAGAGCGGCGAAAAATACCTTGTAATCGTTACTTAGGTGGCTACTGCAAATTCGATCTGTTTTGCAAGTACTGTCATTATAGTGAAAAGGAATTAAAGGAACTGGAAAAAATAGGTATGAGATTTAATGTTGTCTTTGAATAAATACGATTCTAATGATATAACCTTTAGTTCTGACAAAAAAGAAGTCACACTCCCGAAGGAGAGGTAAATCTAATCAATGGCCCTGGAAAACTCATTCGCAGACAGGATTACCTCCTTCCTTACAGAACATAAATTTAGCCAAGCTCAGAGAAACTAATTTTGAGCTAAGCTGGGGTTAATTACTCATCAGATATATTTATAATTAACACAAATTTCATTAATTATTCAATATGCTAGCCACCTTTTCCATAACTCGGGCCACTTTCAGGTTAATTCGTAATGTGCGAGCGTATTCGTAATGAAACGATTTCGGAGAATGCCTGCTTAAGTTCTCCTCATCGGGATCGGCAAGATGTGCTAGCAGGAAATAACAAAGGTGTTCTGTAATAAGATAAGATTAGAGGATATTGGTTAAATAAATATTTGTCTCTATGTGTTCAAACATTAATTCTGATTAAGTCGAACTCTTTCAGCTCGAAGTTCGCCAATGAATCATTATTTAATCTTACGAAATTGTATGAAATTCAAAGAAATTATGCATTAAAAACCTACCTTGCTCTCCTTCGACGGCATAAAAAAGGGGCGGATTGCCGCCCTTAACGTCGGAGGCGTTGATCACATCCAGTTTATGACGGCGGTTCTTCAACTTCGTTTTACTTAGCTCCAGTCTCTCGCAGGCACGATCATAGTACTTTCCAAACGCCTTCTCGTCCCTTTCGTTCGCATTTGGAGCCTCCATGGTCCTTCTGTAAACTGCATCTCCCAAATCCCGCTCGTCTATGATATCCATAATTGCTTCCGCAACTAGAAACTGATTGTTACGCACTGCCAAGTGCAAAACCGTGTACCCATCATCGTTGGTCAGCAGTAGAAGATTCAGGTCGATGCGACGCATCAGTAGCCTAAAGGACTCAATATTTATATTGTTTATTACCGCCAGGTGAAGAGCTGTGTTGGAGTTCTCATAGAGCTGATCGGTCAGGCAACCAGCCCTTAAAATCATCGACATAATCTCCGAATCCGTGTCGTTCTCCAGGGCAAGTTGCAGGCAATCCTCGCCATCGGAGGTAAGTAGCTCATTGATGTCCATGTTGGCGTGATGGCACACAAACATCTGACGCTTCACCCCGTGAACATCACCGTGCAGTATTTCATCGTGAATGGGCCTAAAAGAAACATATGTATTAGGAAGATGATATCATTTGGAGTCTTCAATGATGTAATTCTGTTTGATGACTGTTTTCAATTACTCACAGCAATCCTTCTTCGGACATTATATGAGCCTTTTTAAATTCAAGGGCCATTATGCGTAGAATCCGATCTTTACTGGAGCCGTTAATATAATCTTCCACATAGTCTTCCACTCGGGTGAGCTCATCCATGTTGAAAGATATATCGGACATGATCGATTGGCGACGCTGAGGAGTCGCTTTCGGAAAGCTAATTTCCCCTGAATTTGCGGTGTCCTGTACAAATTATAATTAAAATAAATGTCACAGTAATCTTAGTAATATAAGGTCGTTAAACATGCAGGGGAAAGTTTAATAATTCTGACGAATTTTTAATATAAACTGCACAGTAATTTTTTATCAAGTTTCACTTCCTTTTAGGGAAGAAATATCGAGTCATGGACTTGTAATAATTTTAGGAAGAACATATATTTCATTAACAAACTAACAAAAAACAACTGTTTATAAGAGAAGATTTTAAATTACTGGTTTTTGGTGAATGTAATATCAAAGAATTTAATACTAATCATATTGGACTTACCACAACTTCCTGCTTTTTCTTCTTGGTGACCACGGGCGTCAGTTGCTTTTCCTCTCGCTCCTGGAGCGCCATTTCAGCTGCCGATCTCTTGACCACCTTTGGCACACATGTGTTTCGTTTTCTGCCCCGCTTTTTAGGAACTTTTCCAGTTGGTATAGGTGTTTCGGGTCCAGTGGAACTTGGACTGGCCAGGGGGCTATTTGTAGAGTGATTGATTGGTTCTAATAATTCATTCTTTATGGCTGGCTTTTCCTGGGATTTTATAGTCCTCGGATCGGGTTCAGTTTCCGTCTGCGTAGAGGCATTAACTTTCTGGGCGCCACAAGAACATTGTTTACCTTGATGGGAGATAGCGGCCTTATCGCTACTATTACGCCCATTAATCGCGTCGATCACCCGTTGGGTGAGAGCTTTATCAGGAATGCGCATGAGTAATTTGAAAATATCCTCGTAAACAGACTGGAAGGACTTCCTCTGGTTGTACGTGGTGGTCCCCAGTTGGGCTGGCATCGAAATAACACGAACTGGAGCTGGTTGCTTGGACCGCAGTGGATCCGATCCGACTGCCACGACTGGCTGGATGAGCTGGGATTTCGTTAATAGCACTTTCTTCATCGTGACAGACTTGCAATAAACTACTCGGGTGTACACAATCTACCCTGCGATAAGATGTCAGTACTTGTGCTTGATTTTCGGGGGAAGCCTATTTCTATACAGATCCTAAATAAACTAAGTTGGTTTTTCCCCAAGACACGCTGTACGGAATGGCACTCAGTGGTGGCACTTGTGACCTTTCAAACACTTTTATCGAGATGGACGATAATCAGCTAACTCATCAAACTTTTTTACGATGTTTTTAACTCTCATTTTTAACGGTTAATTGTGTATATGCAAATTATATGACCTGCCAAAATAATGACTGCTCAATTTGTTTGGCGAAATGAAACAAATTAACTCGATAGCTAACGCATCTCTTCTGAAATTAAAAAAATTATATTTAAATTAATTGTATCGTTGTGACATATTTTAATTAATTAAAACAAAATTTTAAATCAGCTTCACGACTATATTTAATGAATTTTTTATTTTATTCACATACCTTTAAAAACATTTACTACTGTCTCGTCTCAGGATTCTCTGAGCCTATCGATATGTCGCTCGCAGTGAATGGCAAAACAGGGGCAAAGTGTTCTTGAGAAAAAAATATACGGTCTGTTATAAGGGCGCCGGGATAAAAGAGCAAAATTAGTTAATAATAGAGGAAAAGAGAGCTCTTAGCTTGGGAGCTCTCGAACAACTATACCCCGGCAAAGGGATAAACCAATCAAAGTCGGTCATGGACTCGCGTAATCGGCGCAGTTTCTCTGGAGGCAGTGGAAATGAGGGGGGTCGGGGCAACAATTTCTACAGATCCAGGCCGGGTTCTCGATATAGCCGATCCCGGTCACGCTCACGGTATAAATCACTTCCCATCCAATATAATAGCTGTATTTATTAATAAAAAGCAATTCCAGTGAGCGTAATCGCGGTTTTGGAGGCTTCAGGCATCGCAGTTCTCGTTCTCGGAGTCGCGATCGTTCCCCCACGTTCAGAAACGATCATCGCGGCGGTCGAGGGGGAGGAGGCGGATCGGGCGGTGACCCCGATTTGTACCACAATCTGATCAACGATGACTACAGGGAGGAACAGCGCAACTACAACCCCCGGAACAACTTTGATAGTCGCCAGTTCCGTAGAGAAGATAGCTTCGATCGTCGGAATCGGGATAAAGATGGCGGTGATAGTGACCGCGAGCTGAATGACTATGAGTACGAACAGCGCTGCCGGGATCTCGATTCCCGGGAACGTAACTCCATGGAAAGGGGCGACAGGTACCAAGACAGAGGTCCAAGCAGGGAGCAGAATAGACCCTGGAACAGGAACATGAGCCACGAAGACCGAGGCAGAAGCAACGAAAGCAATACGTAAATAAATTTAAAGATAAACATATTGAATTTTCTACTAGCACTTTAAGTTTTACCTGTGAACTTTTGCTTAGAACTATAATAACGTGTTTAATTAACGAATGTATACCATCTGTATTATAGACGCTCCAGAGAACATCGTTTTCACAACGGAGGCGGAAACAATATGCCCAGAGAAAGAGAACGGGATTGGGAACAAGATCGCGATCGGGAGCGTGATCGGGAAAGGAGAGGTTCATCGGATTATGACAGTGACGAGGGTCATATGAGGAGGAACAAATACCGAGGCACCACCGAAGCCCTCAACATAATAATAATCTTCGGTCTCACCAAGGAAATGACTAGGGCAGATGTAGGTTGGAAATGTATCTGAAAAACATCTGTTGATCACTCACGTACATCTTCCAGATCATGAGCGAGCTGATTAAGGTGAACATGGAGCCAGCCTGCATTCGCATAATCCGGAAACATGGCACAGGTGGGTTACGAAATCAATGACTTTCCACTTACAGCATATACGTGAGTAAGTCCAAAAAGTATGTGCGACTATGCAAATTATGGAGACGAATGTACCAAAACGAATTTAACCGGCCACATAAGAAACGAAAGAAAACAATTTCCCACAAAAATGTTACAAACCTATCGAAACATTCAACATTTTTTGACGAAAACATTTTGTATCTGCTTCTATCCGAATATTTAGATTCATCACGCGGTATAGCGTTTGTCGAGTTTAACACCGTTGAGGAGGCGAAGCAATGGATGGATATTACACAGGTATCAGCGCAATCAACCAGAAACCCTTAAACCTTTCAACATCAGCAAACAAGGATCCTCTTTGTGCAATGATAACAAAATGCGTTTCTGTGTTCAATGACCTTATCCCAACCAAAAGTTAGTTTATTGCACAATCTGAATTTTTCATAATCCTAGAAACATGGAAAATGAACGCGAAACTAAATTTGTATTATTATTGCCCAAGGAAGCGCTGAGAGGAGATCGCCAGCAGCTAAAACTTCGCGTTACGAAACACAGAAGCAACCGGTGACTGTGTAGAGTGTGAAAGAGGGAATCCTTTCGATGGGTTACTAATCCTCAACCTTTCTTTTTCCTATTTCCATGTCTGGCGCACCAGGGCGTACTGAAGTTGAACGATCAGCGGGTGACCATGCAGTACAGTCACAAGCGGATACAGGATTGGAATTGCAACAAGGTGGGTGGGTTGAATAAATCAATTTCGATGTGTTGATTACTATGTTTCGTGCCTTCCAGTGTGGCGTCTGCAACTTCAAGTTTAGATTCTATTGCTTCGTTTGCAAAACATCCCGGGAAGATAGCGAAACCACCTTCTCCTCCGGCAGCGAGGGCGTGGACGAAGTCAGCAGCATTCTCACCAAAAGTATACAAACTACATATACTCACTTGCCATCTCGTTTTGTAGCGTCGAACGCATTGAAAATGAACACACCACTGACAGCCACGATTTCTCTACCACTTCCCCATTCCATGCAGAGATCATGCTGCGCAACCTGGACGCCCTGACCAACGAGGAGGGTGTTCTCACTGCCCTCCAGGAGCACCTGCCGGAATTGAGCAAGACGGTCAGCAAGGTGCTGATCAGTCGGGACACCTTGACTCAGGCATCGCGAGGCATCTGCTACCTTCACTTCGACACCCTCGTCGACTCCATGAATGTGCACAATGCCTTGACATCGCTGGATCCTCCACTTACTCTGGATGACCGACCTGGTAGCTTTCTCTTGTGTTCTCCAAAAATCTGGTGTATAACTCTCCTCTTCCTTTCAGTTGCCGTTACCTATTGCAATGACTTGGAGGATCGGCAAGCGAAACCCAAAGACTCGAAAGCATCAGCAGTGAAAGCCAACGAACCAGGCGGTCAAAGTGGGGACATTGCAGCGGTGCCACCCTCAGGAATGGGTGGAAACTACACCCTGGCCGATGTGCCGCGCCTTGCTGAATACAGTGCCTCTTTGTACGCTTCGAATCCCGCGGAGCATGCCCACTACGTGCAGTACTACACTGATTATTACACGACGGATATTAGCAAGAAGAACAATGATCCTCAGGTGACGGAGGCCAACTCCGGAGCTGCGGTGGCCCTCTCGGCCATCCAGCGCAAGCAGAAGAAGATGAACAGCATCGAGACAACGATCACGCCAGCGGCCATGGCTGCCGCACAGGCAGCGGCGGAAGTAAAGGCCTCATTGGCTGCCCACGGCGTTAGTGCGCCCAGGGGCAATGATGGGAAGACCTACCGTAAGTGCATCTACACATATGTTCTGAAGAACTGGATATATTTCCATTTATCCTTGCAGCTACTCCCGATGTCACCCAATACCAGTACGATGAGACCTCTGGCTACTACTACGACCGCACCACGGGTCTCTACTACGATGCCCACTCGCAGTACTACTACAACAACGAGACGGGTGCGTATCTCTACTGGGATCAGCGAAGAAGCACCTACGTGCTGGCCACGCCCGCCTCTACTCAGGCGGCCCTCAAGGAAGTGCTCGCTGAGGCCGAACAGAAAGAGGATGATGCCAAGAAGGCCAAGGAAAAGGACAAAGACAAGGAGGGAGGTAACAAGCACGACAAAGTAAAAGTGGCCAAAAAGATTGTCAAGGACATGGAGAAGTGGGCCAAGCAGCTAAACCAGAAAAAGGACTACACGGCAGTGGCTACGCCGCAACCAATATTGGCAACCGACGGCCCCAGCTCTTCACGAGGCAATCAAGGAGGATATGCTGATGTGGGATTCTCCATTCTTGAAAAGAAGGAGCGGGCCAAGCTGAACGACTATGTGCCTCCGTCGGGCCCTGGTCCGATGAACAAGCTTGTAAATGCCTATGGTGGAGCCTCTGACTCTGAAGAGGAAAGTGCATCCACTTCGCAGAACGCGCAGAGTTTTGCATCATCAGGAAGTGTATCTGCAGGCGGTGGCGCCGAGGAATCGGATTATGTGGACTTCCAAAAGCTAACTTGTCTGCTCTGCAAACGAGCCTTCCAATCGCTGGACATCCTTCAAAAACACTTGAAAATGTCCACCCTGCATAAAGAGAATCTGGCTAAGCTTAATCAAAATTCTGGAGGAAACAGCATTGATGAGGCACTATCGTAAGTGGAATTATGTTGTTAAAGTAGTGTATATTTAATTGATTTAATTATATTCTGTCAGTTACCGTGACCGAGCCAAGGAACGTAGGCTAAAATACGGCGAGAGTGATCCTCCTCCGCCAAATCGAAGCCGGGAGCGATTCGAGCAGGAAATCAAGACGTTACAGACACGGCAGAAGGAGTCCTCTGGGGCGGCTCCAGCCATGCCCATCAGTTCGAGTAATGTTGGCAGTCGCCTGTTGCAAAAGATGGGCTGGTCGGAGGGCCAGGGATTGGGCAGGAAGAACCAGGGCCGGACTCAGATCATAGAGGTAAGCTGCAGAGATTTTAACGATTAAAATGATCATAGTAACTGATATAATTCTTATTCCAGGCTGAGGGTCGCACCAACAATGTGGGCTTGGGCAACAAATCGGGACATATGATTCCGGGCAACGACTACAAATCGTACATCAAGAAGATGATGAAGCAGCGTTATGAAAACGCTTGAGGTTAGGCTATGCTTAATGTCATTTACAACTTAAAGCCGTTTTTATACGTCCCTTCTGAACTAAAAGAGACCGTTAAATTTGAATTCTTAAGCTGGAAAGCACATAAAGCTACTAAAAATAATATGGTAATATATGAAAATTATCAACCATTTTCTGTTGCTAATTTAAGCTAAGTAAGTTACTCACTTTACATTTGACACTGCGCAGCTTACTTTGAAATGAATAGGGAAATGTGAGACCGGCATTTTAGATAATAGATTTATAGTTTGAACTATGATTAAGCCAATTTCTTACGCTTATTGTACGCAAATAAATTGAAATGACGTTCAAATATTTAAATATTTTTGTATTGGGAAACAGCTGATTGCGGGCGCTTTACAGCACTGGCATTCGAATAGTTATCGATTACTATTATTCGGTATTTCTGGGTGAACGGCAAAAGGAGGCCGAGATTTTTCTATTCGTGTTTTTTTTTGTGGCCGGAGAACTCTATTGTTTTTCTATTTAAATGAACAGAGACCACCAGACTGGAAACTCGTTTGACCAGAATTCGCATCCTAATCCTGTTAAAAACGTGGTAAACAAGTAAGATGTGTAAATTAACGCGGCTCAACTAAATGGCAAAAGGCCAAAAATGCAGGCAGACTGAATATAATTACAATCGATTCGCATTAGATACGCGTAGAATGGATTCCCGATACGGTCGCAGTTTTTCGGGAGGCAATGGCAATGGAAATGGCAACGATTCGGCCTACAGACGCTACACTCGCTCCCGTTCCAGGTAAGATACACACAACGGACCACTTGGGATAATGCTAATAGACCACCAATATTCCAGGGAGCGCAGTCGGGATCGTAATGACTACAGACGCCACAATTCCCGTTCCCGAAGTCGCGAGAGATCCTCGCATTATAGACACGATCGCAGTACAGACCGTGATCTCTACCGGGATCTGATTAATGATGATTACGAGGATCAGGGAAACTATAATTCGCGGCATAGCTTCGATCACCGTCAGCATCGCAGCGAGGATAACTATGATCGGCGGGATCAGGATAATCACGGTCGCCGCGATCACGATAACTATAATAACCATGATCGCCATGATCAGAATAACTATGATAAGCGCAGTCGGGATAAGTACGATAGTGAACGCGAACATCGCTGGAAGGATTACGACCGTGAGTCGAAGGAGCGCAACTATGATGAGTTTGATAAAGGATCAGACCGCAGCAGGTGAGCGAGTACATATGTTTGTAGTATATATGTTAGCTGTCAAGATATTGACTCCAATATTTTGATCACAAATTAAACTACGCACTTCCAAACATAATAGTTATTTAACGATAAAGTTCGTGTCGTATTTATTCCACTTGAACTTACATGTCGTTTTCCTTGTTATCACGACGGTGGTCTAAGAAAACCGCACTTTTTAAGGGTAGAGTAGAAACTTAAACCACAAAATGTATACGTATATGTATTTATTTTTGGATTTTAAACGTTTTCTTCACTTATAACAAATAGTCCTCAATAAATCAAAACCCTATATAAACATTTACATATCGCCCGACTGTATTGTAGATAGAACTTCGCTTGAATGCATACAAATTTCCAAATGAATCATTCATGCTCAATTTAATGAGTTAAAGGGAGTGTATACATTATTTAAGTGAATAACAAATGTTATTTCATTTAATTGCTTACGCAATAAATGTAAGAAATGCAAATAGAATTCCATAATTAACAAAATAAATACATAGAACAAGTTTAACAAATCCATTTGCTTTGCAGTCGCAGTGGTGACCATCGGCAGTATAATAACAATAATGGCAATGGCTCGGCCAACACTAATAGGGATCGTGAGCGCGACAGACAGTATTCCTCGGATGAGGACAGCGACATGGCCAATGAATTTAAACAGCGCGGCGGTCATTACAGTGGCAGCACCGTCGAGCCGCTTAACAATATTATCCTCTTTGGTCTGAAGAAGCACGTCACGGAAGCCGACGTAATATTGTAAATATAAGCAATGCAAACATGATAATAACATCGCAATTTCCCACAGATTATGGGCGAGCTGATCAAAGCCGACATGGAACCCAGTTCCATTCGCGTGATGAGGAAACAGCCAACAGGTGGGTTTCATTTTCGTGTATGATATTCGACTTAATGTAAAAAAAGAAAACACAGCGTGAGTATTGAGTGCCCAGCTAAATGTTCGGAAAAGGATTTATTATAAATTCAATTATACTTGGCTTACGACATCTGCAACAAAATTCCACCAAAACTATATATAGATAAAAACAAACTGAAACCAAAATACAATCCCCAAAAATGTTACAATGCTATAAAACAACCAACAACATTTTTTGACAAAAACATTTTCGTATCTGCTTCTATCTAAAATTTAGGTGCCTCACGCTGTTTTGCATTTGTCGAGTTTAAAACCGTTGAGGAGGCGAGACATTGGATGGATTTAAATCAGGTATCACAACAAACAACAAACAACAAGAACCTTGAATCTTCTTGAATCAGCCAAAAGAGAAATGACGGCAAAACTTGGCATCATCTTTACAGAAACCGAGGCCTTGAGTTCAGTTCCTCCAAGGCTCTTCTTACTCGTTCGTTTTATATCAGTATATCCTGGTCCTTTAATCTAAATTCCTATGGGCCGTGTAGGAGGAACCGAACTCAATGCCGGAATTTCTCACACAAAGGATAACCACCTGCATCGGCGACATCTGCGCGTTGCCCAAAACACAGAAGCAACATGGTGACTGTGTAGTCTGTGAAAGTTATTAGTTTTTGAGCGATTGCAGTTTCTGATCCGTATTTTCCTTCTTCTCTTTCCTTTCTTTCTAAAGGGGATGCTCCAGCTGGGCGACCACCGTGTGTCCATGCAGTATAGCCACACCCGCATCTCCGATTGGACCTGTGTTAAGGTGAGTTTCCACGAAATATAGACCAAATAGCGGTTCTAAAAGGTTACTTTATCCTCTAGTGTGGTGCCAGCAACTTCAAGCGGCGCTTTCAGTGCTTCATGTGCAGCTCCTCGCGGACAGAGAGTGAGAATGCTCTGTCAGGAGCCGGCGAGGGGATCGACGAGATCAGCCGGATCCTCACAAAAAGTATATCCACCAATGAGCAATATCTTTCAATGCCGTTCTCTCCAGCTAATCAGCTTAATTCCCCACTAACCCGCACCACGCTTTCCCAATGCAGAGATTATGCTTCGCGGCCTGGACGCGCTGACAAACGAGGAGGGCGTGCTCACTGCCCTCCAGAAGCACCTGCCCGAGCTGGTCAAAACAGTCAGCAAAGTGCTGATCAGTCGCGATGCCCTAACCCAGGCATCTCGGGGCATTTGTTACCTTAACTTTGACACTCTCATCGATTCGATGAACGTATTCAACGGGTTGACGGCGTTGGACCCGCCACTAACACTGGACGAGAAGACTGGTAATTGCCCGCTTTCCACGATGCAAGTTCTATGTATCTTTAATATTAACAATATCCCTTCGTTTCAGTTATTGTTACCTACTGCGTAGATTCCGAAAATCTTCAAGTGGGCCCAAGCGATTTAAATCCATCTAAATCCAGCGGAGGCGCGATGCCACCCTCCGGACTGAGTGGCGGCTACTCTCTGGCGGATGTCCCTCGTCTCGCCGAGTACAGTGCCTCCGTGTATGCCTCCAATCCTGTGGAGCACGCCCACTACGTCCAGTACTATACGGATTACTATACGTCTGAACTTAGCAAGAACAGCGGGGATCCTCATGTGACGGAGGCCAACTCCGGAGCAGCTGTGGCCATGTCGGCCATGATGCGCAAGCAGAGGAAGATTGGCCAGATGGAGACCACGACTACTGTGGCCGAGGCGAAGGCTGCCTTCCTTGCCAGAGGAGCAAGTGCTCCCAGGGGAAATGACGGAAAGAAATACGGTATGTGGGCGCATAATAACTTGTATTAGTATCTGAGATGATCTACCTTGCATTTTTAATTTATCTAGCAACACCCGATGTGTCGAAGTACCAGTATGATGAGACTTCCGGCTACTATTATGACCACATTACGGGTCTCTACTACGATGCACACTCGCAGTACTACTACAACAACGAGACGGGTGCGTATCTCTACTGGGATCAGCGGAGAAGCACGTACGTCCTGGCTACGCCCGCCTCTACCCAGGCAGCCCTTCAGGAAGTTCTAGCTGAGGCTGAGAAGAAGGAGGAAGAGGCCAAAAAGGCCAAGGAGAAGGAGAAGGAAAAAGAAGAAGGCAACAAGCCCGACAAAGTGAAGGTGGCCAAGAAGATTGTCAAGGACATGGAGAAATGGGCCAAGCACTTGAACCAGCGGAAGGACTACACGGCGGTGGCCACACCGCAGCCCATTCTGTCGGGGAATGAAGCCCCAAGCACCTCGCGTGGACCTCAAGGAGCATACGCTGATGTGGGATTCTCGATTCTCGAGAAAAAGGAGCGAGGAAAGCTCAACGACTATGTACCGCAGGCAGGACCACCCGCCATAAACAAACTGGTCAACGCCTATGGAGGAGCATCGGACTCCGAAGAGGACAATGCTGGTTCATCCCAGAACTTGCAGAAGACGGCGGAACCAAGTGGTTCTGGTAAAGGGACTGCCGATGAATCGGAATACGTGGACTTGCAGAAGCTTACCTGCTTGCTCTGCAAGCGTGCCTTCCAATCGCTGGACATATTGCAGAAGCACTTGAAGATGTCCAATCTGCACAAGGAGAATCTGGCCAAGCTTAACCAAAATTCTAGAGGAAACAGCATTGACGAGGCACTATCGTAAGTGAAATTGTGTTATTTAAATGATGTGCAGTGAATAGATTTTATATATTTTCTTAGTTATCGTGATCGTGCCAAGGAGCGCAGGCTGAAGTACGGCGAGAGCGATCCACCTCCACCAAATCGCAGCAGGGAGCGATTCGAGCACGAGATAAAGACTTTGCAAGCGCGACAGAAGGATTCCTCTGGAAGTGCACCAGCCTTGCCCATCAGTTCGAGCAATGTGGGCAGTCGTCTGATGCAGAAGATGGGCTGGTCGGAAGGCCAGGGGTTGGGCAGGAAGAACCAGGGCCGCACCCAGATCATAGAGGTAAAAAGAAATACTTTAAACCGAATATTCCTAATGTAATAATTTTGCTTTATCAGGCTGATGGTCGTACCAACAATGTGGGACTGGGCAGCAAGGCTGGAAACTTGCCACCTGGTAACGACTACAAATCGTACATCAAGAAGATGATGAAGCAGCGCTATGAGAACGCTTGAGACTTCGTTTAGATATGTATGACTTAATTCCGCTTTAACATAGAAGCATTTAGGCATTGTTTACCTCAGTACACATCCACCACCTTATTACGCTCATTTAGCATTACTTTCGAAGTTAACATGTAAATAGGACGTAAATAATAAAATGTCTCAAATTAGATTTGATCTGTAATTAACCTAATAATAGCAACAATAAGATTTTAAATCGCGTCCATGTAGCCGTGCTCGTAGGCGTGTCGCACTATTTTGAAGATCTCCAGGTTCGCCTCATCACCAGCAATGTCCAAGGACAACTGGTGGAAGGCAGCACCGTGCATGTCCGTATCGAAAAGTCGGGACAATTCGGCGCAATCCGTTTCACTACCCAAAAGCCAGGGCAAGAAGTGCATGCAGACCATTGCCCCGTAGAAAGCGTAGCGTTTAAAGTGCGTCTCAAAGTGATCAAAGCTGTATTCCTTTAGCAGCTGATCCACTCGATCCTCGGTCAACTCGTCCTGGTTACGCCGCAGCACCAACTCCAGCATCTCAATCATTTTTGAGTGATATTTGCGCAACAGATCGGTAAAGATCTCCTCCCTTCCTTCGGATGCAGTGTTCATGTACATGAAGAAACTAAGATCGATGGCAGTGGTACTGAAACGCAGCTCCTGGAAATCTATGGCTTTGATGGCATCCACCTTGTCATCGGCTCCGTAGTGGAAGAGCACATTGTTCCGATTGTAGTCTCCATGCAGGAATGTGGCAAAGTGGCTTTCCGGTTGGTCCTCCGCATAGGATGTGGTGCGAATCCATTCCAGAAATTGTGTAGGCCGCTTGAAGTACTTTTCGCGGAGACGTTCGATGGCGGCACCAAATCCCGCATCTGAATCCTTGAGGAGCTGCTCCTTTTGCCGGTCGTAGAACTCGTAGAACCTATCGAAGGCGACGCGGTAAAGGACATCAAAGATGGCCTTTCCAGAATCGGAAACAAAGGGCATGTCCACCACCCCGGCACGTAAACGGGCATGAACGTTCGGCTGGAGGATTCGAGTGGCATAGCCAAGAGCATGGAATGGTCCAATCAGACCCACCATGGCCTCGAGTTGATCCCGACGAAGGGTTAGTCTTGGACCCAACTGGTAGCCATCGCCCTTGAGGTGCTTCAGGGCTAGTACGGATTCCCGACCGTTGCCAAGAGCTAGAAGGATTTCCGGATATGACTGATTAAGCCGTTTCATAGCCACTAACCATTTAATGACCCACCTTCAACCAGACCGAACTTGGCGAAGTAGCAGCGGGGAACCCAGTTTCCCACCACATCGCTGACCAGGTGACTTGTCCTCAGGAGACTTTCATAGGCGGGCAGGATTTCGGCATAGGCGAAGATCTCGTTGGCAAACTGGATGTACGAGTTGCTGCTCTCCCGGAACTCCTCCGTGCCCTTCATGAACTTGACCAGGACCACCTCCGTTTGCTTGCGATCCGCAATCTTCAGATCCAGCTGGACGGTGTACAAAGCGGACATGAAGCCATCTAGACCATTGGAGCATTCCACTTTGTGGGATTCCAGCGAAGCACCAGCTCCAAAGTCCTTAAAGATATCGAACACCAGGTGGCGTTCGATAAAGTTTAATTGCTCCTGCTGCGTTGACATTTTCACCTTCTCTGATAATGATCCTGGCAATCTATACTTGTAATCAAGAAACACGTAAGCCCGCCCTCCCAAAGTATCCGGACAAATAACAACCCAGTTAGTATCGATAGCTCCGATTCACTAATTTGGTATATTCCCGATTATAACCAAGTGGTCACACAGAACTGTGATTAAAAACGTGCACCGGCTTTTTCCGGATATAGGATAATCCCAGCCTTAATGAGTCCCAGCAAGATTCCTCCGCTGACCTACAAGGTCGTGGCGGAGTGCTCCGTCTCCAAAGCCAGGGCGGGGTTGATGACCCTTAGGTGAGTGTTGCCATAAGATACTTCCTTGAGAACTCTGACTAACTCATATGATTAATCAACATTACAGGCACAGTGAAGTGAACACTCCAGTTTTCATGCCCGTTGGAACTCAGGGAACCTTGAAGGGCATCCTGCCGGACCAACTCATCGAGCTGAACTGCCAAATCCTGCTGGGGAATACCTACCATCTGGGCTTGCGGCCAGGAATTGAGACTCTAAAGAAAGCCGGCGGTCTCCACAAGTTTATGGGCTGGCCACGGGCTATCCTGACCGACTCCGGTGGCTTCCAAATGGTTTCCCTGCTGCAGCTGGCCGAGATCGATGAGCATGGAGTGAATTTCCGCTCGCCCTTCGACAACAGCCAGTGCATGTTGACCCCAGAGCACTCAATACAGATACAAAATGCCATCGGAGCGGATATAATGATGCAGTTGGACGACGTGGTCAAGACGACGACCACTGGTCCTCGGGTGGAGGAGGCCATGGAGAGGACTATTCGCTGGGTGGATCGCTGCATCGAGGCACATGCTCGTGATGATGATCAGTCGCTATTTCCCATTGTCCAAGGAGGATTGGATGTGCCGCTGCGACAACGTTGCGTATCCGCCCTGATGGAGCGTCAAGTTCGAGGATTTGCCGTTGGAGGATTGAGTGGTGGCGAGAGTAAACACGACTTCTGGCGGATGGTGGACGTGTGCACTGGCTATCTGCCCAGGGACAAGCCCCGCTACCTGATGGGCGTGGGATTTGCGGCGGATCTGGTGGTCTGTGTGGCCCTTGGAATCGATATGTTCGATTGTGTATTCCCCACTCGAACAGCTCGATTTGGTTGTGCCTTGGTGGGCAGTGGACAATTAAACCTCAAGCAGCCAAAGTATAAACTGGACATGGAACCCATCGACAAGGATTGTGAGTGCAGCACCTGCAAGCGATATACTCGATCGTACCTGCACCACATTGCCACCAATGAGAGTGTCTCCTGCTCATTGTTGAGCATCCACAATGTGGCCTTTCAGTTGCGATTGATGAGGAGCATGCGGGAGGCCATTCAGCGGGATGAGTTCCCGCAATTCGTCAGGGATTTCATGGCCAGCCACTTCCAATCTGACCCCATTCCGGCTTGGATACGGGAAGCTCTGGCGGCTGTGAATATTCAACTGCCGGCGGATCCGGAGAAGGATGATGAACAGGAACATGTTAAGCCAAAGACAGAGAAGCGGCAGGAGACCGAGGATCTGCATAACGAGCAGGTGGCCACCAGCTAATAGAGTAAAAAAAAACCTAAGCTTGACTATACACCCTTAAATAGGCATTCGTATTTAATAACTAATGGCTTAATAATACCCTTAAATACCTTGAAGACATTTTATATTCATGAGAGAAATCATGTACATATTTATTTAAAAGAAGAAATATACATTTGTACTTTTATAACTTAAGAACTGTATCCATATTTGTTGGAAACAGAGAAAACTATAACTATATAAACTATATAAATCTTATTTTTTAAGTTCAATGGGCTAAATAAACTAATTAATACTATTTACAAAAAAAAAATGGTTGGAAAAGTTTTTTTTCGGTCATAAAAAATATCGAAAACTGGTTATATAAATTGTTGATACATTTTATTCCCTTGGTAAATTTTAAGCTATATAAATTTATATATGGAGATTTTAGTTGTACAATTATTATTAATTATGATATGGCTCAAAAACCTTCCCTAGTAGTCAGGTATACTCCAATTCAGGGTATAAGAATACTGGTTTTTGACTCTGCTTTGCCCACGTTTTCGCTTTTACCTATGGGAAAAAGCTCTATCCGCCAGTATGCGTCATAGCGCAAATCGGTGGCGATCGTGAATCTCGCGTGGAACGGCCGACCAGACCAATTCATTGCCCGTTTTCGATTTTGTACTTTATTTTCGCCGTTTTCCTCGGCTTCTTTCTTGATTGCCCGTAGAGTACATGTGTGGTAAATAAGAAAAATAAATAAAAAACCTCTCACTTTTAATTCGGGTCTCTCGCGAGCTCTCTTTTCCGCTGAGGGATAACTTCTTGTTGGACTCTCTGTGGAACGCTGCGATCTGAGATCTCACAGAGAGCGCGAGAGAGAGAGAGTAGGAGCACGAGATTGGGGCAAGTGGTGGTGGATCCAGTCGGTGGTGTTGGATCGTTCAGTGAGTCCCCAAGTGTTGTCGCATCCACTTTATCGCGTTGTTCGCGGATTCTTTCGCCGTGGTCGGTACTTTACTAACGGTATTGCTGCACGCATCTGGCGGCAAATTGGCAAATTGGAAAATTGGCAGCGAGAAGCCCGCGCTAATAATAAATATTTTTGAAAGTCGCCAAATCGGAGGATCGCAAATCCATATCAAGCATACGCCCCATTCACCCCGTCAATTGTAAGGAGTCCCCCAAATTTATTGGTTTGCAATGACAATTAATCACGGACTTGCAGTGCGTGAGTGTGTGAGTGCTGGATTGACTCTGAGTGTGTGTGTGTGTGATTTTACCTCGTATCGCTTGCCAAATGTGGTAAAAGCGAAATAACAAAAAAATATATATAAAAATATACATGCACCCAAACAATCGTGCCTTGTAATCGTGCTTTTTATGGCTATGTCGCCTTTGTTTATGCCCAGGATTTCGTTGGAGTGTCAAAAAGAACAAGAACCCTTATATAAAGTATACGCCAAGTATATCTGCAAAGTCCAAAAGTGATTTTTCCGCTCGTTTTATTATTTATATTTTTGTATTTGCCATCGTTTTTGGCTTTGGCCTGTGTGTTTTTGAATTTTCATGGTTTCATTTCTTTAAATAAGTTTTATTTTTAGCATTTTTAGTTATTTTTGTGTATATGTTTTTTTTGTTCTCACCATTTTCGCTGCTGCCCAGTTCGCCTGATTATTTTTCGAAATGTTCATGCCGATTCTTTGGAATATTCATGGGCTTTCTACTCTGTGTACACACAATGTGTGAAAAGATTTGTGTTCGAAATTCGTTAAAGTTAAAGGTGCACATGGGGTGGGCCAAAAATAAAGGGAGATTAACGGGAAAGCGGGAAAAACTGCATTTGTTTGTAAGGCAGTTTAAGAAAACCAACAAATTAAGGATAATTTACTTTGATTGCAATGAATTCTGTTTTTTATTCGACCAAAAAATGTACTTTCATATTTACTGGACGGAATTTTCCAAAGTCCATTCTCAGTGGAAGAGAAATTTGTGAAAAATTGCATATTTATTTATACACGTTAATAGACGACAGACCTTTATTAATATACATTAATCCAAGGAAAAAGACCATAAAGAAGCTCTCTTTATTTCTTGTGGTCATGTTAGCTTTTTATGGCCATTTTTTGAGGGGCTACTATTGCCTCATTTTTCAAACACTCAAATTTTGTTGGCCACAATTCATAAATAAAAAGTAAACACACAAGTCAGCCGAATATGATTGAAGGCATATAGCGAAAAAAGATTTTTCGGCTTTGATTGTTGGCCTCCAAATGCAAAGTCTCAGACAAATGGTCAATAGCACAATAAAGGCGAAAAGCCAAATGGCAACAAATTACCACCGAAGAGTGGTGAAAAAAAATGTAAAAAATAAAAGAAAATTTTAATGATTGCTGCTAATCATAATCACACCAGAATTTGTCAGTTCGTACCGTTAGTAGACTCTGGGCTCTTTGGCTTTGCCTAGTATTTATAAATTATGACACATTCGAGAGCCGAAGAGAAACCGAGAGAGTGGTCTTCACTTTTTCAGGGGAGTGGAACTATGGGTAATACTCTTTGAACAGCTGCTGGGTGGGCGGCAGGCGAATGGGGGCATGGTCCCAGTATTGTTTTGATGGTCGTTGTGTCGCAAAACATGCAAAATTCGTCATTTTCCCGAGAGTGTTACAGAAAAATGAAGAAGAGCCGAGGGCAATTAAGCAAAGTAATTATGGGGAAAAGAAAACACAAGGAAATACACTTTCGCGCCTTTGTTTTTGCAATTGATTAATTTCAATCTTCCTGTCGTGGGCTAAAAAAAGCTTGCTTTAATTATATAAATTAATGAATACTTTTTATATATACGGATATTAAAATACAGCCAATTAAAAACGTTTAACAAAGCTCATTTACAAACGAAACTCCAAATTAAGTATTTCCTGTCTTTAGAATTTCCATTTATTTTTAATTTCTGAATGTATTTAAATTATAAATTATGTCACAAAATTTAAAAAGGATTTGGCATTAAAACGAATCGCAATAATTAACATTTTATTGGAATTTCAATCTTAAATTGATCAAAACCACTATGGTGTTGATAAGAAAGTTTTTATTTTAATAAAATGAAACAATTAATATTTTGTTCTAAGGTTGCATAATATAATAAATCTCGGTAACAAGTTTTAAAGTGAATTTGGAAACCTATAAAAAACTAAATACACTAAATGGATTTGTTTCTATCTGAATTATTATGTGTTTGCTTTCAACATAATCCGAGTATTTTGCAAACAATTCATTTTAAAGCTTTCCATTTATTCATTTAATTAAATATCATTTGGAACAACATTTTAATCAATACATCAAACAAAATCAATAACAATTTCCGCACAAACAACATTTGTTCTAACCAGCTGAAACAGGTTTTTCATTTTCACCGTCGCATGCAAATTTCTGTGAGACAAAAATTCAAATCCAAAAATCTTCGTATACAATATGTCTGCTTTAATAGTTATTCTATGCAAATCGATGTTTGCCTTTTTGCATTTGTTTTTGTTTCGCTGAAACCAAAATAAACGGAAATGGAATATTTGCGTGCATATTTTGTTGCTTAGAAATCAATGCTCTTAGCAAATTAGTATAAAATTCCTGGATAAACAGAGGGTCAATTTGCAAAGATAAACCACGTCGGGAAAAGTATTACCCAACCTCATGCAAATCAATGTCAAAATTGCTGAATGCTGATTCATTTATCCAAAACCAACAACAAATTTCTCCAAAATCGAAAATGTTTGGCTGATGATTGTGTGGGAGATTTCACTGCTCGGCCAAAGGTAAAGGCGCTTAGTCATTGGACCTATTTTTGCAGCAGATTTGCGACTTAGAAACACCCACCCCAAATACTGATAATTTGCCGGAATCTATTCGCCTTTTTTTTGGTCATCTAATGTTGCTTTGCCTAAACGATTTGCCTTCGATTCTTGTCGTACTCGTTTTTCTCCATTTTTAATTTGCGATTTTCGTCGAGTGTGGGTGAATAAACTTCATGGAGCTTGATCAGTTTTTGACTGGTTTCGAATAGCAAAACAAAACCATTGCGTTGACAATGAATGGGCTTCGTTGTTGACTTTGAAAAAGAGAAATAACAATAAAAGATTCGTGTTCCCCCTTTGAGAGCGAGAGTGAATGGCTGAAGTTGAATGAGAGTCAGGGGATCAAATGTTTTGTCAGCCTTGAAACACTAAACCTAATACAATTGACTGGACATTGAACATGGAACGAAATAAATAATGACACATTAAAATTTAATTAAAAAATATATTTCTGTGATATTTTAAGCTAAATTTAATGGACTTCATAAAATTATAAGAAAATGTTTAGGAAAAATGACATTCAAAAATTAATTATATGACGACATTAAAAAATATCAGATAAATCCACAGCTTAGCGAAATAATAGTGAGTTTGATTTCACTTTATTTATTTTTTCAATAAACGTGCACCAATTAGCTCTGGTTTAAATATTTGATCTGGGCATCGAGTTAATTTATCCAAGGAGACAAATGTTGACCGTCGCATTAGTAACCGATTTTATCAGCAATTTGAGGCCCCAAGCAATAAATAACAAATGTGAATGGCCCAACATAAATCACACAACAATTTGATATTCGTTTATTATTAAATTTCGTTTCTTTTAATTTCGATTCTCCACCTCTCACTTGGACATGTGAGCATTAGTTGGAAATATTTACGAGCGGAGAGGCGTTGGGCAAAAACGAGACATAAAATGGGAATTAAAGCTGCCGAGTCGGGGCATTAATAAATCAAGTTCAATTCAATTAGTGC
Organism: Drosophila fuyamai; assembly: GCA_018153365.1. Taxonomy (NCBI): domain Eukaryota; kingdom Metazoa; phylum Arthropoda; class Insecta; order Diptera; family Drosophilidae; genus Drosophila; species Drosophila fuyamai. Next base: position 1,887,882 of record JAECXW010000878.1, read on the forward strand.
AATCCGGGGACAACACAAACAATTTTCATTTCCCCCAACGCTTTGGCCTCTCATAACCTACGACAATTTATAATATTGCGCCGAAATGGAAAGAAATTCAAATGCAAAAATGACAATGAAAACGTTGAAAAAGCAATACACTAATAATGCCGTATGCGAGTATCCAATAAATTGTTAAACAAATGTTATTCTGTAATCAATAAATGAGCTGCCGCCAGTGTCTGGTGAATAATATATGCGGAAGTTGCCCCACGAACCACCCACTCGGGAACGGGAACCACGCAAAACATGTTGTAACTGTCAATTGGGCGGGGCCATAAAAATCCTCTTTATATGGCCGGCCATAATTTCGATTTCAGCATGATTTTATTTTCCACCTTAAGCCCGTAATTTTACACGGAAACCATGCATGTACTGCCAATAATTCAATAAAAAACCATAAAAAGAATTATTAAAACGCGTGCGAAAATCTCTGCAATATAAAAATAATCAATTTAATCGGTGGAATGAACAAAACATATAAAACACATAACATAATCACCTTGCGTAACATATTTCGCAATTTATTTATTTTTTTTTGCCAGCGCAAATGAGAAAAACTTTCTTTGAATGAAAGAAAATGTTGTCAATGTGTTGAAAAGAAAATTCGGAAAAAATAGAATATCTATATTTTTGCGACCTTGTCCCCGGCTCGCTCAATCTGGCACACATTTGGCACGAATCGATGAACCGATCCGGAATAGATTTCACGATCCGCTGGCAAATTATATGCAAACTGCAGCTGACTAATTTCTGGAATGGAATGGCGCTGATCGCATCAATCGTCTGCTGTCAATAGCCAACGAATCTTGTGCCCCAAAGTGTCTCTCCGAGAATCGAAATTCAAGGCAGACATTTCAGATATTTTTTCCCCGTTCAAAATCGTCAACGCAACAAGTCTGTATATATTCTCAACTATATATACGACATGATGTTCCAAGATGAAATCAGTTAAGCCCAAGGCTATAAGCTGTTTTGAGTATGGATTGCCGGTCTGAGTGTTGACATCTTGAATGTTAATGAATTTTCGGGATGCGATCTTGAACTTGAGCAATGACAGACCTTCAGTGCAATTAAAGGTCTTGGCGATGATCGTGTTTACTAGGGATTATAAAAATGCTGAACAATGTGTGAATGAATGTGGAAGTAAGAAAAATTGTTAAATAATATTTTTTATTTATGTTGGAAGTCTTATAAGTCAATGTGTAAATTATAAAAAAACTAAAGTCTTTGGTAGTTTTCAAAACTATTGTGTTAATTGTTATGTATAAAAATGATCATTTCTCAAAGTTACCTATAATCTGATTTCAGTCACTCATTTCCTTCCCGTTTAAAATCTCATTTAAGTGTCTCAGTTTTATTTGCTAAATGCGGCTTGATTGTTGTGGTTAACATCACATAATGTTATCAAAGCCCTAACTTGATTAACTTTTCACGACGAAAGGTCTGATGATCTTCTATAGATCGATTGTTTGGGGAAACCGCAGTCAAGCAGGAACAGTTTTATGTTACAGACTTCTCAACGCCCCTTGATAGACATGTCAACTAATCAAGTTCTAATGTTCTTCGTGCCATCCCGACGGGGGTATTCCAACCCCCAGTGATCTCAGGCTGTCGCCGAAATATTCATAAATGTCATCGTCATTTCTAATTCAAATGGCTCATGTTAAACTCAATTGGACACCCAGATCTTCAGATCTTTCAGAAATGTTAAGGTCAATGCAAATTGGCTGGGGAACAATTTTCATTTATGAATTCAACTCAAAAAACTTGGCGATGTATATGTGAACAAATTTGAATATTTAAAAGACTTTCCTTGTTTATTGATGTTTGTCCGTCGAATGCTTATGAATAACAAATAAATGGATAAATACATAGAGGGTTAATTGAACTTGCATTTGCGCTAAAGTCTGGCAAATACTTAATTTTTGAGTGTCCATCATTGGATGGACAGGCATCATAAGACAGAAAGGGCGAGAAGTGCGCATAGAAATTTCCAATGTTCCGCAAAAAAATAAAAAATATTGCTAGCCAGCCGAGCTAAATTTAGTGAAAGGCGTGGGCCGTTCAGCATTGAACATGACCAGGGTCTGTGACGCGTCTTAAGATCCCAACCCGACCAGTCGGATGGAAATATCTATACGCGGCCAAATAAATATATACATTTTTTCTGTCTTTCAGATCTTAGCTGATAATAGAGCAAGCGAACATTTGAGAGAGAAAACACAAGATGCATGTGCCATTATAAAGATAAAAAGGAAGGATATTATTGGAGCAGTATCATAGCAACTAAGGACGTCCTTTGTTATATATGGAAAACCGATAACTGATATAAATGTAGGTGCTTGTATTAATGGATTATTCAAATCTCTATCTAATTACACCTTTTTTTTTATTGCAGATACTAGAGCACTGTCAATATTCGAGAGTTAACTTTTTACCTACGTATAAAGAACCCGCTCACATACACAGATATAACCTGCAATGGGTAAGGATTACTATAAAACCCTAGGGCTGCCAAAAACTGCCACCGACGAGGAGATCAAAAAGGCCTACAGGAAACTGGCCCTGCGCTATCATCCGGACAAAAACAAAGCCGCCAATGCCGAGGACAAATTCAAGGAGGTCGCGGAGGCCTACGAGGTCCTTTCGGACAAGAAAAAGCGGGAGGCATACGACAAATACGGCGAGGATGGTCTGAAGAATGGAGGTAAGTTCTTAAAAAAGAAATGGTACTTTATAAATCAAGGAGTAGTATGTCTTCATTTCTATAATCAGTGTACACTTACTCTTTTAATAATTAGAAATGTATACATTTCATAAAATAATTTCTAAGTGATGAAGCTTTAACTAAAATTTGAATCAAATATTTTAGGCACTCGGAATGGCGGTCCCTCTAGCAACTCGTTTACATATCAGTTCCATGGAGATCCGCGAGCCACCTTCGCCCAGTTCTTTGGCAACAGCAATCCGTTCGCCTCGTTCTTCGACATGGGCGACAACATATTCGATAAGAACGTCTTCGACCTGGACACGGAACCCGACTTCTTTTCATCGCCCTTCGGAGGCATTGGTTCGCGGCATGGTCTTGGCAGTGCCTTCAGGTAGGTCCATCCCCTTAGAGATTCCTAGTGAAACCTTGCTAATCTTCCGTAGGCCATCTTTCAGATCACACTCCTTCAACGTGCACACGCCTTTCAAGAAGGAGCAGAAGCAGGATCCGCCCGTCGAACACGATCTCTACGTGACGCTGGAGGAGATCTACCACGGCTGTGTTAAGAAAATGAAAATCTCCCGACGCGTCGTCCAGGCGGACGGCAGTTCCCGCAAGGAGGACAAGGTCCTGCAGATATCCATTAAGCCCGGCTGGAAGTCCGGCACTAAGGTCACCTTCCAGAAAGAGGGCGATATTGCGCCCGGAAAAATCCCCGCCGACATTGTGTTCATCATCAGGGACAAGCCGCATGCCATGTTCAAACGCGAGGGCAGCGATCTCCGCTACACGGCGAGACTGACGCTCAAGCAGGTGAGTCCTCGATTTTGGATAGGTTTAAATAGTATGAAATTAGTAATATTGGATTGATGGAAGGGGGCGAAATAGCTGTGTTTCAGCAAAAATGGTTAAAAATAGTTAGAAAATGTGGGGAAATCACTGACTGAATCGTATCTGTCAATAAATGATACACAAAATATACAAATTTATGCAATGTATCAATTTATACTGTATGTAGAAACATAGATATCTTTCGCCTTTAACAGGAAACATTCAATATAATAATTTATTTAATTATACCCGTTACTCGTAGAGTAAAAGGGTATATTGTATTCGTGCAAAAGTATGTAACAGGTAGAAGGAAGCGTTTCCGACCCTATAAAGTATATATATTCTTGTTCAGGATCACTAGCCGAGTCGATATAGCCATGTCCGTCTGTCCGTCTGTCCGTCTGTCCGTCTGTCCGTCCGTATGAACGCTGAGATCTCGGAAACTATAAAAGCTAGAAGATTGGCATTTTGCATGCAGATTTTAGGAGTTCCTACGCAGCGCAAGTTTGTTTCAAAAAGGTGCCACGCCCCCTTTAACGCCCACAATCGCTTATATACGATTTTATTTAAATATAAATTTAAATATTTCGGAAAAGTAAAAATGCAGTTTTATTGTGTTTATCAATACCTATCGAAATGTAGAAGAAATTTTTCAAATCGGACCATTCGTTTAAAAGTTATGCGTGATCAAAGTTTCTATCTCCATCTCCCTCGCACTCCTTTTACCTGAGTAACGGGTATCTGATAGTCGGGGAACCCGACTATAGCGTTCTCTCTTGTTTTAACTTAATTATTTTTACTTAAAACTAAAATTAAAACCAAACCAAATGTTCGAAATTTTCGTCTACTTTGCTTAGTAGCTAAAGGTTCTTGCCAGCTCTTAATCAACAGAACGGGGTTACGTTTTTACTCATAGATAGGTTATCATATACTTGACCCTCTGCAATCTACTAGAGACCTCGCTTCAGAACATTATTTTTACGATATGATATTCACTCGAGAGACCTGCGGTTGGGTTCTCACAGTATGGCGCCCAATTAGAGGCGCAGCCAGTGCCTAAATAAAATTGTAATGAAATCAGGCAGGCATAATGGTTATGGCAAATTTACCATATACGCGGTGAGCAGCAAAGCACCCCGCCAAATTGGTGAACATGGTCAAGTTTCAATTAACGGAGACAGAGATTGGGATTGTGGCCAGCAATCTGCTCTGTAGCGGCTCCCACAGAGGTGTTAGATTTTTACACAGTCGCCGAAGCGCAAAACTTCGCACAACATTTTTTTCGTTTGTTCACTTAATTCCAATATGGTCAGATCCAAAAAACAAAAGCAGACAGACAGAAAAAATATAAAATATTTTGAAATACTCAAAACTAACAGACGAACAAACTGAAATGACACGCCACTGAGTTTGCAGTCATGTTAAAATTATTAATTGCATTAAGTAGATTAAATAGTTGACTTGGCTCCGTCGGAGATTTTTAACATTTTATTGCTTGTTAGTGCGACAAATTTAGTAAATGTTTTTGGGCTTCTCTCTCGGTCCGCAGCCACTTATGGCATAGTTGGCCAAATATTTTTGCTGCCTCTATTTTGAATTTATGAATTCCATTTTGGTTTCGGTTTTGAGCTAAAAGTGTCATGTTGTTCTTTCTATATAGAAATATTTGACACGGTTATTTGGCTCTGAGTGGATAATGGGAATGGATTTAATTTAAATATTTTTCAGCCTGAAGTGATTATTATATGTTTGTTATGGCTATAAGTTGATCTGAAGGCTTTGCTTTATATCCATCAGATAACAAGATGTAAAGGTTTCATTAAAAATTGATTAATTTGTTTTATTTGTTAACTTAACAAAATATATGCAAATATTATTTCGCAGTATTTTAAATAGCTCCGCCAATCTGGTTAATAAAAACCAATAAATCTAGGCTCTCACAATCACATGCCCAACTCAACGTTCGTAAGATTCTGGTCGAATCAATAAAGCAGCCATAAGGCAATTGGAGCTCCATATATGTTCATCCACATAATTGCCAACAGCGATTTCAATTTTTTTCTGTCATAATTTTCTGTTGCTTTTGTTGTCGCTGCAGCAGTAAATTTAATGCCACTCATAAATTACATCATCGTTTACGATAAAATTGAAGTCAATGAGTTTCGAATTAATTTTTTGCTTTACGTTTTTGGTCTTATATTATTTTTATGCATATGGCGGATGATATATAGACTTAGCACGTTTCAGTTTGAATTTGAAATTCTCTTTACTTTACCCCACTGCTTTTGTCTGGCTGTACATATATTTTCGAAATGGAAATCAAGTTTAACAATGGTTTTGTTTTCAAGTGCCTGCGTCAGAATTCTCGCAAATGCAGCAAACTAAAATTGATGAACAATTCAAGGATGTACGAGTGTAACCAGGACTCACTGGTTGTAACTGATGGCCAGACGTTGTTGTCGATGTCTGTCCAATGGCATTGTCATTCGATTTGGTGGCCCAAATAATTTGGTCCTATCTTTTTTGTTAGAAAAAAAAATTGGAAGCTCCGAACAAAACCATTTGGTAGACGAAAACTTCGTTTGCATTTTGATGACAGTTGTCAACTGGGGTGAGCAAAAGAGTTTGGTTGGGGACACACAAAAAAGAGGCAGAAGAATAATGCTTTATGACATGCGATTGAATGCTGTTGATTTGTTTTTCGGCCAAAAAAGAACTCCCACCTAAACCTTCACTTCTTTCACCGAGAGTAATTGTCTAGAGCAGTTCGGAAAAAATGAGAGAAAAGCGGCAAAATATATAGGGAAATTTATGTTTACTGCCAAAAACTTTCCGTTTAACTGAGCCTGACATTCAAATTTATCATCTAGTCTAAGCTAGTTCCTACCATGATTTTTTCTGCACAAAGAAAAATACAGGTTCATTTCATTAAAAATGCAGTAAAAATTAAAAAACTTTAGCTATTAGGATTTCAATATATAATGTTGTAAAGCTTAGGATTATCACCAAGCCAATGATCGTTTTGGTAAAAAAATGTTATTTATATTTTTTAAGAAAATAATCTATAGATATTACTAGATTTTCATGTCACATTAATTTTTTCTGACTGTTTCATAGTTATAGCTTTGAAACTGGTTTCCATATTTTTTCTAAATTCCTTTTAGGCCTTGTGCCTGATCCAGATAAAGATTCATCGGTGGGAAGTGCTCGCAAAATTTTATCGATGCCCCATTCACATTTTTATTCCCTTTAGTTTCGGTTCCCTCTGTTTTGCTTTTTTATGCCTCGGCTTCCGTAAAAGGTAGCAAAGTATTTAAGCGTTACAGATTTATATATATGTACGCTATGTTTTTTTTGGTGCGACAACATTTTCAACATTTCCATTAAAAATATTGATGCTGGTTGGTCGTCATCATGGGGACAGGTTGTTATCGTTGTGGTTGTTGCTGTTTTCTGGGTCTGTCGTCATCAGTTTATGTTGTCATCGCTTAAAATTCGCCAGTCGGCAAATACTCAATACCCGATCCGCGATATAAAAGTACGCACATATATATTTAAATATTCAAAAGGTGTGCACTTTGGTTTTGTCGCAATTTATTTATGTTTGAAGTGATTTCTTGTTGAACTTATAACTTATTTGTATTTTATAGGGTGAGGCCCGGGGCACATTGACAACTATTTAACACATGTCCGGCAAGTTCTTTGGTTACAAATCACTTGTGACAAGTTATGGAAAGACATATAAAATATTATATCATCCATTGATGGGCATCAAAGGGATTGTCTCAATAGCGGGCTTAGATCAAAAACCTTTTTCATTTCCCTCTCATAAATCACTGTTGAGAAAGGGATTGACATTCCAGTTATTGGTTGGCTGTTTATGGGTTTCGTTGAAAATTTTGAAAAATAAAGGCGTTACCAGTTTGAATGGTCGGAATTCGGCCCCAAAAGGATTACCAAAGATAATCTGTCATTTCTGGGGGTTCTCTAAAAATGATTTCAGATATGTTAACAAGGCATGTCGAAATGGAAATGGTTAAATGATAAATTGGGACTATAAGTCAGTTATTTTATGCGATTTTGTTGGTAAGATATATCTTTGCATTTAGAGAAAGTTGTTAGTTATAATTTTAAAAGTTTATTTTGTTATCAATATTGTTTTTTCCTTTAAGACTTCGAATTTCTGTTGAAACACTTCAAAAAGCAATGATCCAGATTTGACACTATTTATTCAATTTGTCACTTTTTATACAATTTTATAAAGTGATAAGATAAGTCTTTAGCTTTTAATGAATAAGGCGCAGATATAGTTGAAAACATTTATCTATTTAAGAATTGTATTGGATGGTATCTAGCTTATTAAAGCATTTTCCTTTGGCGGAATGATTCAATCAGTAAAAGTTTCAGCCAAGTTCGATAGAAATTAATTGGGTAAGCCACATCAATGTCTGGGGGCGAAAACAAAACCTGATTGATGCCCATCTTTTAGTGGGCCAATTAAACAAGTCGTATGTCAAACGAACGAGCCGAAAGAAGTATCAATGAAATTGTCTGGGCCAAGAAAGGGAAAGCAAACAGAAAAGGACATGGAAGCGTGTCAACAACATGTTTAAACACGAATTAGGCAACATAAAAAAGGATTTACAAATGTTATGTTCGATACGAAAGCAAACATGGAACTCGGAAAGAATGGGGAATAAAGGCTCGAAGGAGCTGGAAAAAATCTAGCATTGGGGTTGGGGCATCTAAACAGGATTACTCGGAGAAGATTGATAGATCCCACTCGTCAGTGGAACTCATGTGTTGTGTTTGCTCATTTCGGGTTTGGGTGAAATAGAAAACGAAATTGCGTTATTGTCCGGGGTATTTGCTGACCATTTTGATTGATAAGCCAAAAACTTAAATAAATAAAACGGAAAGTGTATAAATAAATTGCATGATTGGCGACGAAAGCCTTTATAGCCTTTTAGAGTACCTAAAAGATACCGAAAAACCTTCCATAAGTCTAGCAAAATATATATATATTATTTAATGATATTTTTAATTAAATTTTCAGGCTCTGTGCGGCGTTGTCTTCCAAGTTCCTACCATGTCCGGCGATAAGTTGCGCATCAGCACCATGCAGGAGATCATTAAGCCGAGCACGGTGAAGCGGATCCAGGACTACGGACTGCCATTCCCCAAGGACACCACTCGCAAGGGGGATCTCCTGGTGGCCTTCGACATCCAGTTCCCGGAGAAACTGACTGCCGCTCAGAAGGAGAAGCTCAGGGACACGTTATGAGGGACCAAATCCACCCAGTGACCACGGCTCAGACTCTCACACAGTCCGACGGAAAAACAGCGGACTTAGTCATCCAACACAAACACACCGCACTAAAACCAAACCGAATCCATCTTTCAATTCTATGTCCTATTCATCGTCTAACCCGCATCGATATCTTCCTCCTTTTTTCTTGTTTTTTGTGTTCAGTGAAACATTTACTCATTTTCTACAGGAACTCTTTCTTAACAATCGGTTTTGCTCATCTGCGCCACGAACACGTTTGCATAATATATATGTTGACCATAGTTATTATATCATTAATTCTTAATTTATTTGTCTAAATTAAAGCTACATTTAATAAAATTACACAAACACACACAGAATACATGTGGAAGAAAAAACAAGCGAATCGAAAGTGTTTATTAATGTTGATAATATTTTTTTAATTTATGAAAGAGTTTTCCTGGGAAAATAAATATTTTGGTACTTCTTCACCAATCACTTATAAACTCAAAAAACATTTTCAAAGTTATTTCCCAATTTAGGAAAATATATTTAACAGAGTACATGTCTACTCCATGCATTATCTGTGGAGTCTGTGCCAAGCCGACAAAAAACAACGGAAAACAGTGAAAGGAAAAGTGAAATTTTCTTTTAGTAATCGCAAAGCGTTTGGCTAATTAGCTGCCGCTTCCAGTCGGTCGCCCCTTGTTCCCCGAAAAAAAACACTCCCATGTCAAACGGAATGCTGCTCGTTAAGTCATTAAAATTGCATGAAGTCAAAACTTTATGGTCTGCAAAGTTTCCGTCAAAGCCGAACTAACCCAAAAAAAGGAGGGAAGTCCTAGGCAAGCCGAAAAAAATTGAAAATGGTATAAAAGAATGGGAGGAAAGTTGGCGGAAGAGGCGAAGTACGAGACGAACATCAAAGCAGGCAAATGGTAATTCGTTTAAAAAGAAAGCCACGACAGACGAGGACATAGACATAGACGTAGTCATAGACGCATTTCATTTGCAGACAATAAACAGGCAGCACCGCCCGGCAGCAGCAGCAACAACAACTCGAGGGCAAAGTAAATAAATTAAATTTTGAACAACTCTTTGCATACAAAATAGCGAGCAGGAATGCCTTGGCTTGGCCGAAAAAGATTCAAAAGCTTGCTCAGATTTCAAACACATGCCAGTCGAGGAGCAGGACCAGGACGAGAAAACAGGAGCAGGAGCAGGACATCAGGATGAGCTCTGTGCAATGGATACGATGGATACGGGACGCAGTCGCGTCGAGTGTTCGATCCGCACGTGCCAGGAACACTCCACAAACCTCTGGCGCTGACTCTGTAACAATTCGTTGCGATTTTCCACTTATTTGCTGAAAAACCAAGAAAAAAAAAGAGCACAGCACTTAAAAAAATGAAGAAAATTTAAAACTCAAAGTCTTTAAAAAACATACAAAAATTAGCCAATAGTATATGCTTATATTAATGGTAAAACAATTGTAAGAATTTGATATCAAAACATTTCAGTAAAATGCATTAAATATTGATAGATACTACAAAATTTTTATTTTATTTTAAATTTAAATTAAAACTTTCGTTATTTTAAATGAATTTTTGTTTGTACAAATTTGAGTTCAATGAAAACATAAACAGAAAATTTTGTATTGAATGCTTCCATTTTTCAGTCATTTGTTCGATAAGAAATCCATTAAAGAGCCAACTGAAAACTGATCACTCAGAAAATATAATAATGCTTAAAACAGACTCTTAAATTTTTTTGGGTTACAATGACCTATAAAAACAATTTAAATTCTTTACATTTTTTTTGAGTGTATCTATCCAAAATTCGAAGAAAAACCTCAAAGTTGTAGGCCGAAGCTGAGGCTGAGGATGAGCCAGCAAGAAGTTGGAGGCCCAGTCAAAATCACAGAAAATCATCGACAACTGGCAAATGTGTGAATTGAATTTTCAAACAATTTTCCCCCGTGCAGAGAGTGCAGTGCTCGTCATCGGGCTGCTATTTCCCGGTTTCAGTTTCTGTTCCTGGCGCTTTTCAATTCCGCTCATCCTCCCATTTCCCGATTTCCCGCTGGCCAAAAGGAAACGTGCATGATTTGAGATTTGATTTGGGCGGCGGCCACATTACAGTCGCTAAGCCTCGGCTTCCGTCTCGTTGTCCTTGGCTCCTTTGAATCGGCCTTTAAACATTTCGCTCACGTCTCGGATGTTTATGCCATTAGCGTTTAAGTTGCCCATACAAAATGCGACTCGTAAATAAGCAAACGTTCCTTTGTTTTGGCTTCCGTTCTTGTTTTTCATTGTTGAGGCAGAGGTAATCGATGCTGTGGCTAGTTATTGAAAATTATCGAGGGGGAAAGATGCAATCCGATTAAATTATACGAGGCTTCGCTTCGTAAAATTTACAATATTTGTTGGATGACAAGATAATTCTCTTTTGAATTTCCAGAGGAAGAGAAAATTGTTTCGTTTCCTGAAAGTATTTATTTTAAATACAAAACCTATTTATGACAAATGATAATATACAAGTGTTAAGAATACAAATAGGTTTAGAACTTGGAACATTTTTGAGCAGATTTATTTGTGAAGAAAAAAATGTAACTATTTACTATATAAAAGAAGCAACTAAAAAAACTCAGTATTAATTAATTTATTATTAACAATTTAAGTGCTCGTACAAATTTTTATATGGAAACCCCAAAAATATGCAAGACATACAAGAATGCATGAAAGCTCAAACAAGTAATTTATCTGCACTCCAAACAGCAAGATGAGCATGAGCAGGCTAAGTTGGGGAATTCTGGATATATCTCCTGGTAATTCTCCTGGGCCAAAGTCTCCTCCTGCCGATTCTTGCGCCGAGCTGCCCGATAAAGTCTCCTGATGAGAGCCCCATATGGTTTTCGGGTTACCACATGGGTAGTTGTTTTGTGTATTTCGTAGGCACAATTTGTGTCCAGGCAGACGAAGGGTTCTTCCATTTTAAGGACATTTTCAGATGTTTGGTTAGGTGGAAGAATGGGCTCTTTGGAAATTGGCTTGGCCTTCCTAACCCGCTTTTTGTTTACCATCGTGGTCTTATTTTTCTTCTTGACGATATTTTTTTTTGACAGATTGGTGATTTTGTTTTCAGTAATGGCCGCCTGGATCTCCGCTTCAAAGGATTCCTGACGCTTTTCATCCTTCTTCTTCAAAGCCGAGACCATTTTGTATCGGTTTTGAATACTTTTGATGTTTCTCAATGTTTTCTCAAAAGATACCTCTACTTTCTCGACTTCCTGTAGCGTTTCCCAAAGATTATTTTTCATAATTTTTTCACGAGAAAATTTTACTCAAAACTATATGCAAACACACACTCACTTGAACAGATCGCAAGAATAAATGAACCCTGTAAGAAAGGAGAATCAGTGTATCTAGATTTTGATTTTCTCATTGATTTGTCATTGGGAAATTCCGATATGAAACGACAAGTCGTAAACCGACTTTATCGCACCACCAACTGATAAACTGTTTTGATGGGAAAAACAACACTTCAAGCCCATTTTTGCCACTATATATAGGGTGGAAATTAAAGCAAAACACCAGTTCAGAATTGCACTACCTATTGGAATAATGCCGCCACCACCTCAACATCCTCACAACCCACCCAAGGGTCCTGGACATCCTGGAGATCACCATCCAGGTCCGCATCCACCACATCACGAACCTCCAAAGCCCCACCATGGACATCATTAGGATTGGCTGGGAAACAAGTTGAAACTAAACGGATTTAAAAAATTGGAATATATTTGTCTAGAGCTAAAAAGCTATTAACAACAATGTGTGGTCTTTTAATAATAACATGCCAAAGAAAAACAAAAATTCAAAAAACATATTCTTGTGATTTTGTATTATTAAAATAAATTTGTATTCAAAATAAATTCTTAACGATTTGCTGCGATCAAAAAAATACATAAATAAGCCATTACTAATTGTAAAAGGTTTCATACCTTTTAAAATAAAGACAAAGTCATCGATATTTTTCGAGTGTTTTTCTTATCTTTATGGAGACCCACCACAAATATAATAGAATCAACCAAACAATCACATTCTGATATTCTGAGTAATATTAGGGGAGTTCTTCGTATAAATTCATATTAGCAGATATCGATAAGCCAATCCAATTGTGAAGTGTTATTATGCACGTTTAGGCCATATAATCTGGGGACAATGTGTACAGCTTTGCTTCTTATAGTGCATGTTAAAAAACATCACATCTAAATAAATACTGCAAGTCAACCTGTGTACTTACTCATCAGTTAAATTTGTGATAAACAATATACGTAATAGTGAACCATTTGTTTATTTATAATGATTGATATTTAACAAACAATAGGTTGTTATTGCTGAAAAAAAAAACTGTCCAACATTATGATGGCTCTATTGGAAAGTCCGAAATACTTAAGAGCTTAAAAGTGCCCACCTTATCTGGTCGCTGATAAGATTTTACCCTACTCGAAATATATAATTTTGTATAAATGGTAAACAAAGAGTGGAAGTGTTTAGTACGCAAACGTAGTTAACCAAGTGAAGATGCCGCCGCCACCCCCGCACCACCACCACAATCCGCCGCCTCATGGACCACGCCCACCGTTCCAACAACCGGTGCATCCCATTTATTACGAACCCACTCCCCAGCCAGGAAATGGATCCGGCTACCACCCACCACCACCACATGGTCCATATCCGTATCCACCTGGATCTGGATCCGGGGCGCCAGGATCTCTTATTCAACCTCGCTAGGGATTGAACCAAAAGCTGGACTTAAACATAATGATTATAATGATTAGTGCATTATAAAAAATTAAACAAAAAAAATGTTTGAATATGACAAAAATTTAAAATAAAATCTTTATATATATACCAAGAAGAATAGATTTTTATTTATACGTTTGAATTTTGTTTGGATAATCATTAAGTGTGTGTTGAAATGAGCTAGACGGCGGTCGAAAGTAAGTTGGAACCTTCCAGTTACTGAATTGCAATTAAGTACTACATGGTAGACTTAAGGCTTTGCATTTATGCAAATCTATATCATTTCTTAAGCATTTCCGCTTTATATTTGTACAGCCAGAGTTCCGTTGCTAAAGCGGAAGAACTCTTGTAAGTATAACAAGAAAGGAAGCAAACTTGGGCAAGATGAAGTTTATATACCCTTGCTCTTATAAAAAATCGACTACATTTCTATTTCTATGCCTATAATACTTACTAAAAGCAATGATGCTGTGGATATTTTGACACGGACGGACTCGGTTTGCTTCTTGATGCACTGCATCCGATTCAAGTTATAGTGTACCTCCAAATGCCTCCAGAAGCCTTAAAAGGTCCTTGACGCTGGATCCTGCTGATCAACCCAAATAAGTAGGCTTCACCAAATAAGATATCAGACTAACACACTCAAACACTCAAATGAATGAACTGATTTATCGCATGCCACAGACCCTACTTCATGAAGATTTGGCTAGAACTAGTTGGGAATTATAATAATCGATGGTAAAGATTCTCATTAGGTATGACGTGGCAATGCCAACTTTAACATTAATGACAAGGCAATAACATAACATTACATTGCTTTAACATAACTTTAACATGAGTTTAACATGAGTTTAACATAACTTTAACATAACTTTAACATAACTTTAACATAACTTTAACATAACTTTAACATAACTTTAACATAGCTTTAACATAACTTTAACATAACTTTAACATAACTTTAACATAACTTTAACATAACTTTAACATAACTTTTACATAACTTTAACATAAATTTAACATAACTTTAACATACATTTAACATTACTTTAACATTACTTTAACATTACTTTAACATAACTTTAACATAACTTTAACATAACTTTAACATAACTTTAAAATAACTTCTACATAACTTTAAAATAGCTTTAACATAAATTTAAAGCATGTCCGTCTGTCCGTCTGTCCATCAGTCCGTTTGTCTGTTCCTACGCTAACTAGTCTCTCAGTTTTAAAGAAATCGAATTGAAACTTTGCACACACCCTTTTTTCCTTTTCACGCCGTAATTAAGTTGGAACGCGATCGGCCGTCTATATCCTATAGCTGCCATATAACTGAACGATCGGATATGCCAGAACTTTGGTGTTTTTAAAGAATTATAGGGTCGCAGATGTCTCCTTCACTGCATTGCACACTTTTGACCAAAATTATAAAATTATCTGCAAGGGTATAAAAACTAATCTTTGCTTACAAAATCCCTTCATGAATAGCGAATGAATAAATTTATTTGCTTAAAACAGGAGAGAATCGTTCAACTCGTAAACATCTTATCGGTCACATTAAACATTGAACATGAGTAAGGACTTATGTACTTAAATAAAATTATCAAAAACACAACTTGTTTATATTTTATTTTTTTTTTTTATTTTTTTTTTTTTTTTACACTTTTGGCTGAGCATGACAATTTTGTTCAAAGGGTGGATTTTCTTCAAATTAAATCAGACACTTCACTTAGTTTTCTAAATCATTTTTGTTAATTCTTTTAAGTCCTTAGCGTGGGTGCATTGGAGGTCCGGGCGGGTGGTGATGATGGTCATGGTGGGGTGGACCATGGTGCGGAGGTCCGTGGTGGGGTGGCCCATGGTGGGGTGGTCCATGGTGGGGTGGACCGTGGTGCGGGGGTCCGTGGTGGGGTGGACCGTGGTGTGGAGGTCCGTGGTGGTGATCGTGGTGCGGCGGTGGTGGAGGCATCTTTGCTTGATGAACTAAAGTCGAGTACTGAAATTAACTACTTCGGGCTTACCTTTTATATGAAAAAATATATTATTTCAAGTACACCTAAGCAGATAAGGTGGGCATTTAGGAATTCCCAATAGACCGCCATAAAGATAACCCTCCCACTCGCAGAAAAATTGTCGTTCTCCTGGGAATAACTCTACCAATGAGTGAGTTATGAATTTTATTTTTGTATTATATCAAATATTCTTGATTTCTCGCATCGTAAAAGTAAATATTTCAGTGGTCACCTTTTACTAAGAGAACTATCAATCAATCACTTGGATGGTGTTGATAAATTGCTTATCGCATTAGTGTACTGTCATGTATGCTTAACTGAGCATATCTTTGATTTATTCGCCTTTGACACATTACCCAAAGTTTCATTTATTTAGCAAAAATGTTCTTTATTTTTTCTGAACTATTAGTAATAATACGTAAATATCTGTTGTAAATGTTATCTATTAGGGTGTTTAGACCACGATAATACTTTGCAATCTAAAAGACTTATCTTATCGATAGGAAATACGCATTTGGTCATAGAAGTTGAGTGACATTACTCAGACTTTAGCTCCGATTATTACGATAATAGTGGTTACTATTTTTGGGATTGTGATTTTCTTTATTTTTAGGGGAAGCACTAAAGAGTTCGTAAAAATACCAAATTTTTAACTTGCTTACATACTCATACTTAATATTTCTTTTAAACTGAAAATATTACCCATCCGCCTTGTTGGCTTGTATGAATACGACTTCTTTGAAAGTAAAAATTTTTAATAAATGTTTTTGTTCCGATATCCCGAGCTCTTTTGTATCTGCAATCACTCAGGCGTTTAATAATTGACTGCATCTGCGGTTGAACCCCGATCGACTCGTCGGTGGGTAATAGAATAGACTGAGGGAAAAATCAAGCAGCAAACAGCAAATAAAATTTATAACAAATCTAACACACATACATCATTTTGATATGGTCACGGACACGTTCCGTCCGTCTATTTGCTTAAGGATGGATGCCTCATCGGGTGGATGTGGACCAGGTCCTGGGGATCCGGGCTCGGAGCTGGAGGCAACTTCAGCCGGGACAGACACATTAATTTTGCTGCTCGCTTTCCCAACCGCATGCAATTTTTCTTGGCTCGCCCCCCCTCGGCTATCGCCTTTCAATGGCAGGAAGCGAGCCCCGGGTAGAAAGTGGTGCAGGGAACGGGGTTCAAGGATTCCGGGACGGGGATAGCCCACATCCTTCAGCCAGTCAGTTAGTCAGTCAGCCAGATAAGTGCGGTTTATGTGCAGCACGTAGACCGACTCAATACACTCGATAAATTGCGGCAGCGTTTGGCTGCTTAGAAACGGGCAACTTGACCGCATCCAAAAGGGGCGGTGGAAAATGGTACGAAGGCTTAACAGATGCAGTAGGATTATTAGTTCTTTCTTTTAACAATTCACTAATATAGGAATTTGAACTAACACTTTGGGAAAACCGTAGAGTACCAAATGGTAGTTATAACTTTTTGTTATAAACAATAACAAAAGTTCATTAATTGCATCATGTTATGTATTTAAGAAAAAAGAAGACGTTTTTTCTAACTTAGTGTTTAAAATAAATTCACAAAATTTTAAAAATGTTGAGAAATCACCAAAATATAGTTATTTATTGTCAGATTGGACTTGGTTTATTTAAGCTAAATTTCACCATTATAAAAATGAGCAATACAAGCAAGACTAAACATTTTGTTTGTTAATTTATAAGCAAGTAAAAATGCTAGTACTTGAAACGCAACTGTTCGTAATAGAAATGGGGGAGACACCTCGAGTACCGAATTGATGTTGTGCAGTTTTTCTTCTAACGAAAACTACAAGTGCACTTTAACCCTCTGAGCCCCAACATGCCTGACTTTGACTCACCACCCCAAAGTTAACTCAATTTCCGTTCGCTGAGCAACACTTGATTAAATACTGTCCAAAGGCATTTGGAAGCCGAATTCCGATTGGAAATGCCAGCGAGCCTCTTCACAAACAAACCAAATTCCATTGCAAATTTACTCATATTAAAAGCTCATTAAAGATCAAATGCCCAAAGCCAGAACCCTTGGTTTGCTTGTCCCGCCCACTTTTCCGCATCGGGAAAAGCTCATCATGGCAACAACATTCCACGGTACGAGGAAAAGCGGAAAGCCCGGAACGGAAAATATGTTATTAATTCAAATTAATATAATCCAATTTTTTTCGCTCTTTCCTCCCATATTGCCCTGGAGTTTTCCCCGGGAAATGGAAACTACTTTCTCAGCGTAGCGCATTACGGAAAGATGTTTTCCCTTTCCGCTTTCGGGGTTCCACCGGATTTTCACGGGTGGGGTTGTTCTATGATGTATAGACATCGTCGTATCTGGGTTGGCATGAGAAATGGCCCGGGTTGAGGATTTGTGGGTGTGGTTTTTGCATTTGCCCTCGCTACTCGTGTATGCACGAATGTGGGTTAATAATGAGGCCATAGACAGCAGCAGACGGGCTTACATTTGAAAGACACTTGTCTTGGCTTTGCCATTACCTTTCATGCAAATTGTTATTTCTAGGTTTCCATTTTGTAGTTTAATGGGTTCATTTGTTAAAGGTTAATGGTGGCAAGTCTTTAAAAAGTCACAATTAGCTGAATTTCACAGTACCAATTGAAGACTTGCCATCTTGCACGCCGTTTAATCAACTTAATGCACAGTTTGAACTTTCGATATGGAGCTGGAAAGTAGAAACAAACTCATCGAATGCGATTGCCTGGCAATCTATTGTCTTATTTAACCCACATTCAAAGCTCACTCGATGGCAAATCACACTCAGACGACTTCATTTCAAATGTTCCACAAGGGAGGCGGAGATATCCAATGTGCACGAGGAAAAACATACTGATTTTGTGATTAATACAAGTCTGAATTAATAGAAGACTATAAATAATGATTGCTAATTTCAAGAATATTTTAAAAACGAGTGAGAATAAATCCCTGTTTATGGATGGGCTTAAATGTTATACATTTAAAGGGAAAATTAAATGGTGATAATTTTCTTTGTGGACTAATTACTTTTCCAGTATCTTTTCTCTCTGTGCTGTGCAAACCATTCCCATATGCAACAGTTGCCGATGTGTGTGCCACTTGCAACGTGCCATCTCGCAACCAATCCCTCAAGCCATTGTTAGCTTGTTGGTTCGATAAACTCCCTGCCAACAGCCAAACAAATCCCAATCCCAGCTGCACCTAGTCCTCGGCTTTTCCTTTTCCCCGCCAATCGAGTTCAGCTCAGTTCCATGGCGAATGCCCGGCGGTGAGCAAGTAGGGAAATCTGGTATCTGGTATCTGGTATCTGGCTGAGTGCTCGGAATAAAACGGAAAACTTGTTGGGATGGATAAACTGCGGGGCAACAATGCGGCTGGCGAGAATCCCTTCAAGCGGCCAATGAATGCCCTGCAGAAGCAGTGGTACCGCGTTTTACTGGCCCGCAGAGTGGGATTCGGGCCACGTCCTGCGCCCGATGAAAAGGAGCTAACGTAGTAAGTCAGCCGCAGCGCTCTGTTCAAATCAAATTGTGTGAGAATTGCAATTTCCTGTTGATTTAATACGTTCACAATTTCCCCAATGCCTCGGCGAAAAGCGCCGACATTTGTCGCAAGCGTTATGTGGCCTCGTTCCGGCGATACAATGAGCGTTTCCGCCGGGAAATGGCCAAGCACGAGGAGATGCAGCGATGCGCCATCGATGCCATGAGGGTTCACAGGTGAGAGGAGGCAAATCAGCTTTGGATTTTTTTTGGATTATTTCAATTGCAATTTTAATAATGGTATTTCGATTTTTGGTAACTTAAGAATTTAAGTAAAAGATTCTGTGACTCATTATACATATTCCAATTTTTTCTGTCTAATTGCATTTAAATTAGAACCTTTGCCATAACCACACTTTGGCTACCTTTACACTCTAAGCGGGAAATTAACTCCACGTTGGAGACCCTCGAACAGGTGAGAAACCTTCAAGATGAATCTCAGAATTCAGCTAGATAAAAGATAATTTTCCTTCAGGTCCTTACCGCCAAGGAAAGACGACGCCTGCAAGAGATACTCAAGCAAGGACAATCGTGGCACTCCCATCGCTAAGGAAAACATCCACTGAACCCAAGGACACTCCTCGGACTCAGATTCAGATTCCGACTCCGGCACTGACTCATCCTTAAACCCATCATCATCATCTGCCCCGGCTAAGTGAATTCCATTTAGCTTGGATTTCACTTTGCCAGGAAGGGCCTGATTTTTCTTAGCTCACTTCATTTTTCACTTTTCCTTCGTTTTGTTCTTGAAATTTCGCTGTCAGTGGCCAAAGCATTGTCGTAAATATTTAATACCAGTAAAAGTGCAAAGTTCACTTTGTCTAAAACCGAAACTGTGTTGGGACAAGATCATTTTTCTGGTATGGGAATGCAGGGGCGTTATCCAGAGGTTATAGAAATTGCAGGCTCATAGGGATTACTGCACTTTAGTTTCATTATTTTTCTGACTTTACTGCAAAATGGCAAAAATGATACAAAATTATAAAAATCTTCAAAAGAAAATTTGGAGTTCTGTTCTCTTTTTTTAGATATTAGTATAGTTGCTCTCTGAAACTTATTTTATTTATTATTTTAAACTTAAGAACAATCCTGAACCACATTAATTTATCGTTGTCTATATTCTACACTTATAAAACGCATTAAGCTAGTTTAAGTTATTGTTTCTGTCCCATATTTTGAAGATATCCCTTTTCAGATTTATTGTGTTTTCTTTGGCAATCGATTTAGCCTATTAAAAACTGCTGCCTAGGGCAAAGTTTTTCAATGTAAATATGTCATATGCCAAGAAAGGACTCCACCATAAAACACACTTGTTGGGGGAGGCATAAGGACCGGAAGAAAGGGGTGGATTTACCCAAATCCCTGCGAAAGTGCAGAGACAAAAGCCGAAGTCAGCTTCAAGCTTAACCCACTCGCAGATCCCAGTGACATTTGCTGCCAGGACTGAGGCTCGATAGTAGGCCAAACAGCAAAAAGGGCTCAACCCAATATCCTTGCCAACAGCAAACGGCAAACAACAAACAACGGAAACAGAGGCTTTGGCCAGCAGAAAAACGGAAAGAAAACTCAACTCGTAGGCTCGAAGTGCCGCAGATGTTTCAGTTTGGCATATTGCCGACTTGACAGCAAAAACAGCAGAAAAAACGAGAACAAAACTATTGAACAAAGTGGCGCCTGTCGCACTTTATGACGAGCCTGCAGTGCCCTTTTTCCCTTTTCTTCTATTCTTGGCCCACTCCAACATAATAGCAATCACAGAAATGTGTTCTAATTTAAAACCATATATAGGAAAGCAAACCAAGGAGGAAAAACAACAGACAGAAGAGACAAAGGGAACAGCTGCCAAGAAAAATAAGGAAATAAAACAGGAATAGAAGGAATATAGAAGCAAATTGGACTGGAAGAAAATAAGGGTATACTGGAATATATAAAAAAGCCTTTAAATACTTTTGAAAACATATCAATTGGGTAGTTTTTAATCAACTTTAAATCATCAAAATAAATAAACAAATTTATAGTTTAAAGTCAAATTACCGTAAAGATTGGTTATTTACTTTTTAACATCCTAGTTTCACATATATTTAATCGTAAATTAATATTTTTAATAGCTTTATTGTTTCATTATGAGGCCTTTCTTATTTATTTAAAATATATTTCTAACCGCAGTCTTTAGTCTTTGATAGTTTGTATTTAGATTAACCAACCTAAATTTAATTTTAGCGAGGATTTTAAAATCAAAACCTGCTTAATTTCAGTGTAAAGTTTGAACTGCAGTTGGGCAGAATGATTTTTATATTTAATGTCTGTTTGAGCTGCTTGTGTCGTCGAAGTCGTGGAACTCACTGGTGAGGTCGTGCCCAGTATCAACATTAGTTCACGGTAATGTCGTGAACTTTTCCTGGCCTCAGCTGCTCGGCTGGCATTGGCTTTGTCAGCGTTTATTGATGGCATCAAAGTGTTTTTCAATTTATTTTATTTTTCCCCGGCAATTTATTGGCACGCTCTATGCGGGGTCGGTTTGCTTTTGGCCTTTTCCCTCAATGTTTGTCTTGGCCGTGGCCAGATGGGAACCCAGCGATATGATTGATGTTGCAACAATTTTGCAGCATAATTTTAGGCTAGCCAATACACAATGCAAAGGGCCACGCGAAATGGTTGCTAACAAAACAGACACGTAGGAGCCGTTAAGTTTAAATGGCCAAGGAAGTTCAATTGATAAGGTGAAGAAAAGACATTCCATTAAAGGGATTTAGGGTTGTTACGGTGAAAAATGTTACAAAATGTTACCAACAGTACATCATTGCTTTAATTTATTTGAATCGTGCCAGCCATTATTAAAAGTACTCATTTTAATTTAAATATTTTACCGCCTAATTGTATGCCTTAAAAAAAGGCTGAACAACTGATCTTTGCCTTCACGATTGTAGGTTCAGTTTATCAACGTTTTATTTCCCAACGATATCAGCGAATGCTTATCAATAAATTAGAGCAACAAAAACATTTCACCCGTTTATATAGTTCCTAAAAATAATCCAATTGCAAAACAATTATAGCATCAGCAAATAATTTCGAGCTCTGATTCGTTTGCAACCAAAAAAACTGCTAAATTGCCAAATGTCAGAAGCCAAGTTGGCCAACAAAATCGAATCGGAGGGGTCAACTGGGGGAAGCCTCTATAAGTACATGTATGAATGCATGCCCTGGTACAATGAGTTGATAATCCCCGGGGCAAATGCTCAAATAGAGGAGGGAAATGGGGGCGGGGCAATGATATGTCAGTGGCACACACATGCAAACACACGGACATCTATCTATGCAAAGCCATAAAGCAACAATAATAAACGCACATCATCATCATCAACGGCGGCAGCGCTTTTCCCGCTTTTCCCTCAGTTTTCCCTCCATTTTCCCTCCATTTTCCCTCAGTTTTCCCCACCCTCCCTCACTCAACCACTGCTGCTGTCAGCAAAAAAGTATGAAATATCATCTAAAATAGGAAATGCGTAAATGCGAAATCCTACAGAACGGAAACTCAACTGAAAGCGATGCGCCGACGAACGTTGATGATTTCCCCCCACCGCTTTTCCACTCCCATTTTCCATGCTCTATATGAAAGTCAATTTTTCATTTAGATAACTTTGACATACGCAAACGTCATGGAAAGGAAGGAGTTCCAAACAGTGGTTTGCTGATGACAATGGGTGATGTGACTTTTAGAAGTCTTAAAAATTTTCGGACCCTATACATATCATATAAATTTTTACCAAATAACTAGCCCCTATTATTTTCTTGGTACAATTTTTGGATCTCTCAATATTCTAATAAATTGTTAAAAGTGTATGTTTAGTTCTGAAAAAATAATCTGGTGCGTTGAGTTGTCAGTATTAAGTCAAGTAAAATTGATTCGGTATATGGTAAATGATATCTATTCGTAAAAGTTAGAATGACAGATTTAGTTAATAATGTTTTTTGCCAAGGAAATATCTTTGTTAAACCTATCAGTTAACTTTGAACCCACTGTGCCTTTTGGGCCTTGCCTTGGCCACCCCCAACTCCGCCCACCTCCCCCTTTCGCTTTGCATGTGTGCGTCTGCATACAACGATTTAGATTTCGGGCTCAACCTCGGCTGCCATTCCTGCTGGCGCCAGTCAGTTTATCCTGAGGGGTTTCATCGCGGAAATGCGGGCAGCGTTTTGATAAATGAATTTTACCCCAGATATAACATCAGCCCCCCCCTCCCCCTCCCGCTCCCCCGTGGGTTTATGTGTGTGCATGGCTTAAATGAAATGTTAACAATTAAACGGAGCCGGCGAAACGACAAACGAAGTAACACGAAAAGACTATCAGAAAGAGCAAGTTGCTGGCTTTGCCGGGTTAATACGCTGCGTATACTTAATAAAATAAATAATTCTTTTTTCGAGGGGTTGTGTGTTATGATATTTGTGTCTTGTTGATTTTTGCTGCTTTGTGTCCCTTTCCATATTGTTGTTGTTGTGTGGTGGTTGTTTAGTGTAAACTTAAGAAAACAGCAAAACATAAGTGGCAAAAGGGATAAAGATTTCGGGAGTGTGGGTTGTTGGTTTCATTAAGGAGGGTAGTTCCTGTGGCAGAAGCGAAGTTGTTTTGTATTTACCGAGTCCTTCTGTTCACCTGCCCCCAACTAAGCAGACACTTACACATTGTTATAATCATAAAAAGTATTAAAAAGTAACGAGAAGAAGCTGTTGAGTTTTCCAGGGGGGTTGGGTGGGACAGGTGGGGCCATTCTGAAGTTGATTGCCCATTTTTTGGATGCTACACTTGTTTACCTTCTTGAGTCCTTTTTTGGGAGGAGTGTGGCACATTGTCTGTTGTGCGAAGGACAATCTGGTCGCGGCTTAGGTACAAAATTTGCGCTTACGTTAGCGTGAAATGATGTTCGGGTAATAAAGCGAAGAAATTCGGTTGCTCAGAGATGGCAGGCCAGTACGCTACAATGTTAAATTAATTTAAAAAATGTTTAGGTAATTTTTAACTAAGATTAAAATCTTTGAGATTTCTTAAAATAATTGTAAGGCAAATATTGAATATGTATAAGCACAAGTTTGACAAGAAACCATGAACATGGATTTGTAAGGAAGGAAAATGAATTATAATTATATTAATAATATATTGTAAGCCAATTAACTTCAAAAATCAACATGCCTCGAATCAACATCTGTAGCGCATCACAATCATATTTCACGCTTTGTTTCATCCGAACAGAAAACGCAACAAGAGCGGGCAAAAGCGGGCATATAAAATTTTATATCTCCACCATAACGCGAAATCCCAGGGAATTACCTGAAAAGGTATCCCCCCTCTCAAAAAAAAACACCGAAATCGAGCCTACATTTTAATGAAATATGTTTAAAGTGCAGAGCCAGCTCGTAAATACAACTTTATAGTGATATACGGGCACGTATGCTCATGTGCAATAAGATTTGGACAGCTGGGAAAGTTCGCATGATATTTTATTAAAGCTCCAAGCTAACCTTCAATAAGGTGGCACAACATAAAGTTGTGCAGCTGCCACCCACTTGGGGTTTTGTGAAGGTCCATGGAGGTGGATGGTGGTTCTGTTGGCTTGGACGCAGGTGTTCGGCTACGTGGTCGAGGGCAAGGCAACAAAGACGGCAACCGACTTGGAAGCCACAAAAGCAAACTCCAACTTCAACTCAGACCCAGACTCCAGACTCAGGACTCCGGAAAACCAGACCCGAACCAGACGGATCCCGAGGGTGGTGGGCATTTTTTGGGTTTACCTTCGTCTGGAAATGCTCCTGTTCGCACTGGGTTTATTTTCCTTTTCGCCGTGCAGTCTCTCCACGATGCATACCTTTTTGGCACTTTTGCCGAATTTATCGCATAAGCTTTTCGCATACTTCCGGGTAATTGGCAACACCATGTTCCATGGAACAGTGGCTGTTTTGTTGTGTGTGGTGCGCATTTAAAGGCGTTAAGGTGCAAATTTATTTCTACGAAACCTTTTCCGTACCCAGCACCCACGTCCGTCCTTCCCCTCTTAATGAGCTCTACGGATGGGATGGGCGGGGTCCGCATTCCGGTTCCAGGACTCTTTGAGGTCCTCGTTAGGGGCAGGTTTCGCACTTGTGGTCTGGACATTATTGTTCAAAATTGTTAAGCACATTTAAGCTTGATTTAGTTGCATATTTATTGTGGCCATTTCAGCCAGCCATTTTAATGCGTTATGTAAACTGTACTAAATTTATGTTTTTCCCTTTTTTGTTGAGTGGAGGGTTTAAGTTTTGAGGACTTGGTGCTTCGGATTTTAGCTGTCGGTAGCCTGAAACAAAATATTGATTTTCAGTAAAATTATGCAATTATAATTAAATAATGACTTACATTTTAATATTTTAAATTCCTATTTGCATTGCTAAACAATTAACCAGTTATAACTGGGTTTCAAATGGAATGTAACTAAATGGTTATTTAAAGTTTTAACGTTCTGAATCCAAATTACTTAAAAGCTAATAAAAGTCATAATAAAACGTTTTTTCCGCGATTCCCGAACTGTCAATTCAATTTTGTGATATTCCGCTGTGATAATCCGTGCAGTGAGTATTTATGAGCTTTCCGGTTGTCCAAGGCCCGATACCTAAGCAATTTATTTGCCATAAAAACGTCCGCAGAACTACCTCCATAAACCGCTGCATAAACTACGGGCCAACAAAGGACATGGGATGAAGGACAACGGGGTTCTTATCATAATCATTTCCAGGCAGCTGCGTTGACTTCCGCTTGCCGCACAGATCCCCCATCAACGATTTCCCCGGTCGGCCTCGCCCCACTCCCAAAAACAATCCAATCCCAGCGACCCTTTCTGTCGATGATGATGACGATGGAGTCGGAGTTGGAGTCAAAGTAGTCAAAGTCGGGGCAGCCGGTTCCATTTGCCTTCCGCATTGCTTTATGACCATAAATATTTCATTATGAATTTTTTCGTACGGACAACGCATTTCGGCATGCTATCTATAAGTCATTTGGCCTAGCTGCCAGCGAAACTTTGCCCGAAATAAATAATAAAAAATGCAATCCGTTGCCGCTTCAATAAACCCTTTTCCAAAGGAATATAGCTCAATTTATGTTTTGTTTTTACGCATCAAAATGCGTCGAGACACGAAAGGGTTAAGCATGAGGTGGAATTGATGGGGCCACTGGATGGATTTGTGGAATGGGGCTGGGATTTCTGCGAAGGAGAGGAGAATTTGTGTTCGTGACATCTGCAAGTCGCATTAATAATTAAATCAAGCAATAAAAATTCAGCACGAGTGCCGAGAACCAGACCTAAAATCACTCCATGACTGATAGCTCTCCTTCTCCCATAAAAAACATAAAGTTCGAGGACCCAGGAATTGGATGCTTGGCAAATAAATTATTGAATTGGCTAATACCCTTTAAAAAAAGCATATTCAAATTATTTCCAATTTATCATTACCCAGTAAACATATTTTTTAGTGAACATCTGAGACATTAGAGTTCCCTCCTAATTTCTTAGAAATTTTTGATCCTTTGTTTCTAACATTTATTAAATTGTTAGAATCTTCTTCAGTTAAAAGGAGAAGCAAATTAGAAACTTATATTGGAGGATCAAAGCCATCAAACTTTGTAGTATTCATAAAATACCCTACAAATATTGGTTAACAAAATTTGCATAATATACATAAATCATTAATTTTCATTCAACCCCAGCCGGGGAAAAACAAAAGTTCAATTGACATTTTCTTTGTGTCCATTTTTTGTTTTTGCGCTTTGTTTGTGTTGTGCATTGAGTAAATTTTTGCACACGAATTGCTAAATTCATAATAAATGAACACTGGTTGAGGGGGAAAATTGAAAATGCCGCCTGCAACATTCTTACGCACGAACAATTTCGTAATGAAAATCTTCCATTTTGCTCCTCTCCAAAATTGTTGTTAATATTCTCCCTTCTCGACTCGCGCAAATGCGATTAAAATTGTTAGAGCAAATTATGGAAGGAAGCAAAAGCAGAGCTCAGTTCAGCGCATTTTTCTGCGCTTTCCCTTTGGTTTGTGTGTTTTTAATCTAATAAAAATAGTTTACGCTGTTGCTCATAAATTCGCAGATAGAAATTCCAGCTGCGTCGGGGAAATTACAAGAAAATTAAGAAAGTTCCAAAGGATCCGGCGAGCGAACGGCGGGCGGCCAAAACTTCAAGTTTAATCAATAAAAGCCGCAGGGTAGCCGTGTGCCCAAGACACCAGCGGCCATGGCAATAGTACTCTCATGGAGAACTGCTTCAATCCATTCGCCACCCACATGAGTCTGAGCTATTGTTGTGTATAGTCAGTCGGCAGACGCCCACTAAGCTTTCTTGTCCGGCTTTATGTGTTACTTCTTTGAGCAATTTCAAATCACTACAAAAAATTAGAAAATTAGAAACTGGTATTCAAACTGACTTTTACAATTCTTTATAAAAGAAATTTTGTAAGAAATGCCTTCACATTAATTTTCTAATTTTAATACTCTCAAAATGACTTCTTAGTATATCATGACACAAAAAGTTATTTTAGGGATTGAACCATTTTTAAGCAGAAGCTCACTTTCCCACTAAACACAAATTGTTCCTTTTTAAATGATAAATTGCTTAACACTTACACCCCAAAAAAATGTTTAATTTTTTTTGAATTCTTAGATAATCTAATGTGTTGCATTGCAATTTCCCAAGAGAGTTGATTTTTTCAAGTGCAGTTTGCTGCCCTTTGACACCTTTTCTTGCTCTTGTTTCCATGGTAAGCATTTTAATTGAAATTATATTTTGACTGTCATGACAGAGGTCGGGTTAAGTCCTAACCTTACCTTTCTGTTCTTTTGTGTTCCCTTCAGGTGGAGGGAAATGGATATGGATGACATGCAGGGAATCACTTTGTGCATTCCGTCACACAATTTCCATAGCACACTCTTGGGGATTACCTTACCTTGAGAAGGCTGCCTTAACTTTTCGGCCAGCATCTTGACTTTGTGTCCCCCACAAAAAAGTTGAGGCCACAAGCCAAAAGTGACTTTTGCATCGGAAACTTTTTCAAAGCAATTAGATAAGGGCTTTGGCCAGTTTAAAGTTTCAGCCAGAAAATCTGTCTCTACCAATTTTCGAAATGTGTGTGTGTTATCGGCTTGAAGTGGACTTTGGCCAACATTTAATCAGCAGAAAGTTTGCTAAGTTGACCAGAACTCCGCAAGCCACCTGGACTTCATGGAAATGTGATTAGAGGGCACAAACACGCACCCACTCACAATTTATATTTGGCTTGAATAATATTTAGGCAAGCGTAAAACGGAGATGGCCACTAACTGGAGTGTTTTCCTGGCCAAAGGAACAAAGAAAAATATTTAAGCACTTAAGTGCCAAAAGGAAAGGCTTCCCAATGTCCGGACTTCGGACTTTGGACTTCGGAGTGCGTGAGTCCAGTCAGAAATTAGTTGTAAGATGAATGGCCAAAGTCGCAAAGTTTCTGCAGCTTTTCTCGGGATTTACTGCCTGTAACGGCTGTGCCAGCCACGCCCACCACGCCTCCGCCGCTTTGCTAGTTCGGTTTAAGTTAAGTCTTTTTATTTAAAGCAAAAACTTTTTTAATGAATGCTCTTAGTTGTGCACATATTTTTAATGCACCGAGTTCATTAAAAGGCAACTTTCGTTCGCTTCGGCCAGAATCTTAAAACATTTATCGCTTTTAACTACGGATTTATAGCAGAAGGCCAGTTGCAAAGTGGCTTAAGTGTTGAGCTTATGTTATTAGCAAAAAGCTGCCCATAATGGACTCGAAAATTGGTTTTCCTGCAAAGTAGTTTTCATTTCGCTTTATGCTAAGGGAAATTAAAAGATTTTCAGTGCAAGTCGACGTCTAATTTAAGGGAAACTATTTTTTTAATTTATAAAATATTTTTTATTGAGGAAAGGAAAGGGAGCGAAAGGCCAAAGGAAAGTTTTTCTTATATTCAATATTTATAAAACTTCCAGGATATTAGAGGTAAAAAGGTCATGATTCGAAAAAAATATTTTATGAAACGGATTTTTAATGTTGAAAGCGAAAGGCTTTTCAGTTCTTTTGGTTAATAAATGCTTCAGCTCTTAGTTCTATATATATTTTTAGGGAAACATCTTTGGAAAATCTTTTAATAAATTCCTTCTAACAATAAAGCTTATTATGAAGCGCTTACTCAAGTAATCTG
This sequence comes from Drosophila fuyamai, assembly GCA_018153365.1. Lineage (NCBI taxonomy): Eukaryota > Metazoa > Arthropoda > Insecta > Diptera > Drosophilidae > Drosophila > Drosophila fuyamai. The sequence goes on from JAECXW010000878.1 coordinate 1,917,352, forward strand.
TATACCATACAAAAACTACCTATTAAACATGAATAAATGCGTAGTTTATTCTCCAAAATATAATTCAAGTGAACTTTATCCTACCGGCTTTACTCTTATCTAAGCCGAAATTCCCTTCTCAGGCATTTGGCATGAACCTGTTCATTGCGATTGTTGAAATTTGAAATGTTCACGCCTCCTGGCAGGCAAAACCCAAAAATGAAACAAAAGCTTTCGCAAAAAATGGGGGTTGGCATCTTTTGTATTACATTTTTGTTGAAAGTCATCTCACGTAGCGGGCGAGCAGCCAACGTAAAGCTGATACACCGTGTATAATGGGATTTGTTTATTGGTATCATTTGTGCCAAACTTTTGGGGGCAGAGAGTGTGTGATGCTGCCATCCCCCGAGTGCAGTGGGTAAAAAAGTTTCATGTTGCGTTTTTTAAGAGTGCACAAGGCGGGAATAAGTAGCTAAAGTGGTTGGCCCTTTCCAGCGAAAAGTGGGGCCATACGCATAGCTAATCCTAGACAGCCAACAGCCATCATCACCATCAGCACACAGCTGGGATTGGCTACGATGGCACAGGTGGAAGGTGTACTGCAAAAAAGTTTACCTTACTCTTTAATTTTTAGCTGAAAATATAATTTCCACAAAAGACAGCTGGAATAAATGTTGGGATATTACCTAAAAGTCATTAAACATATCGTGACCATATTGTTGGTAAATAATAAACAAGTCTCGCATGGAAAAAAGTGGAGACATAAATATTTCAAAATATTTTTTAACCAAAAGCTTACCATAAATATTTATAAATTACAGTTTTCTTCATAGAAGTGTTTTACAATTAATTTATTTCATAAATAACTTAAATTTAAGAGAGGAAGTTTAATATCTAACGCCTTTAACTCTGATATTTTAAAATTTTACATCAAAATTTAACTAGTTAATAGTAAGATTTTTTAATGTAAAATTTGTTAGTGTAAGAGTTTGCCACGTGATGCTATAACGCAATATTGACACTTTCAACGACTTTTCAGCGCCGCCAAAAAGTCATAAAGGGAGTGGAGTTGGAGTCAAAGTTTCCACTTTTCCCGCTGTTCTTTTTTTTTTTTGGCCAGCTTACACCGTTCGGCATTCACCTCTCAGATTGCACTCATGCCAAAAGTGAGTGGGTGGGAGTGCATAAAAGTAAATCCTGGGATTTCGTCGTTGTTGCCACTTAAACTTTTTCACACCCAGACACCAAAAATGGCATCGACCCGCCGAGTCTTTAAGTGCCTTGAATGGCTTCTATGACTCCACAGCTCCGCTGGACGTCCTCATTTCGGATCCGGATTCTGGATTCCGGATTGCATGTGAAGGGAGACGGAGTTTCAGAGGGGTGGAGTGGAGGTGCGTGTGCCGGGCATTATTTTCATTGTCGCATTTTTCATCATCACCTCCGCCCAGCCACCCCAGAAACTCCCACCAAAGTTTTTATGGCTCGCCGTGCTTGGCTGGCTTCCCCGGATTCTCCGGCTTCTCCGGCTTCTGTCTCGGCTTTTCACTATTCGCAGTCCTGTGCCCTTGGCTTTGGCCATAGCTTCCATAGCCTTCGCCGTTGGCCTGCACCTGTGCGTCGCTTAGGACCGGAAGCTGCACATCAGCGCATCGTGTGCGTGGGAGACTTTCCGGATCCATCGTCCCGGCACAGTGGCCTCCTCTTCATTGTTATGGTATCAAAATCTTATTTTAGAAAATGTTTGTCTAATTTGTTATTAGATTTTTTGAAAGTTAATTAAATGATAATGATAATAATGAATAATTACCTTTCTACAGATATTTTGGATTAAAATTTTCCTGCACTTTTTTCTGAATTATTAAAAGTGAAGGGAACTTGTGGTTTTCAAAAACATTTAAGGGATTGCCAAAGCAAATGCCTAAACAACTGTTGAAATAATATATTCTATACAATTGTTCTAATAAAGATACCCATGGACATCAAATAAAACATACATTTATTTAAAATTCTTTTTTAGACTAAAGGGAATTGATTTTTCAATTTCAAAATTATTTCCTAAACTAAGCCCACTGTGCAGTTTTGTCTCTGTTCGTGGCAATTGCCACTTTTGGCCCTCTAGATTGCACCGTCGCCTTCATTGTCTCTTAGTTTTCTGTAGCTCCGCTTTTCTCCTTGGCTGGAGTGTTGTTTTTCACTATTTTTTCAGCTTTGGATGAGGTGGGGGCAAATCTCTTTTGAATTATTACTGTAATTACCGTTGAGTTTCGCCTGGCAATTGCTTGTGCAATTTCGCTGCTGCTCCTTGGGTCCTCATCCTTGGCATCCTTCGCTGTCTGCGTCCTGGTTTTTTGTCCCCATCATCTCCTGGTAGCCTGTTGTGACACCGCTGATGACTGTGTTGATCCGACGATTATGATTTTATTACGTTTTCGTGTAGTTGTGCCCTGTGTGCTTAATTTCGGTCACGGCTCCCACTCCATATCCGTATATCTGCACTCTGCCTCCTGTTGGGTGAAATATGGCCCTTTCTCTGGTTTCCCCACAACACAATAAAAATAAAACAACAGAAGGAAGATTCTCAGGATGAAATTTTGCAGTGCTTCATTGGGCTCTTTTTCTTGCTCTTCTGGTCGAAACAATCAAAATTAATCGCTTGTAATGAAGCAACCATAATGGCGGACAGAGCCTAGAGAATCGGGGAATCCGGGACTATGGGCGAAGTGATAAACGATGTCGCCATGAGCGGAGCATTTAATTGTGGATTGCCCTTCTGGGGCCGCCTTGCGAATTGGGTCTACCAGAGATTCCGCAGCCGGACTTGGGATTAATCAGAATTGATGAAGGCAAATTTATGCAAGGTGGGATTCGAAATGCTAAGGCCAGGTTTTAAATGTCCAACGATTTAAAGCTCTTGCGGATATTATGATATATAGTAAGAGCTAAGAATACATTTTATGTAAAGTTGGAAATTTTTCAAGGCTGCTTTTTAAAAAGTGACAGACATTGTAAATTTGCTGGCTACTTTTATACAGATTAAAATTCAAAAGCGACATGGAAAAATATAAAAATAGTTGAATGATTAAGCTTTAAGATAAGTTAACCTTTATCAGTGGAATATCATTCTTTTAAAAAAGTTAATTTGGGAAATAAATGTATAAATTTTAATTTATATATTTTAGCCATTTCCATTACTCGTAAATTAAATTATTGCAAACTTTTTCAAATAGTATGCTACAATGGCACACATGCCATAACTTATCGTCCATAGAATTTCATATCCAAATCATATATCATTTCCCTTTAGCACACACTCGAAATGCTTTTCACCTTTGCTACCGTTACCTTTGCCATTTTTGCACCCAGATGCGAATATTGTTCATTATGTCCGTCATAATTCATAGTCAGCCACTCAACGCCGGCTCTAAAGTCAACCCCCTCCAAATAGAGTCCTTCCCGCTTAGGGGGTAGCGAAACATCTGCCTTTTCTAAAATATTAAATAAAGCAATCAAATAAATCTTCCAACATGCCTCATTTATTGCAGATTACCATCCCAGGATGCTCCACCGAAAAATGCAGACAAGATGGAAGATGGTTAGATGGCTGGAACAGAGGAACATCCCCCCAGAAAGTTACACGCACGTACAGGCTGCAAGTTCCACACCACTATCATTACGGCCAGTTGCCAACAACCCCAACCTCAGACCCCAAATTGCGTACTCCCCCTCAGCTCCCCATTTTCGTCATCAAGAGTGGGGCCTGTCTGTAAGTGAACCTTCAATTACGGAAAATAACGACGAGTAGCGCAGATTATCTCATTAAAGGCGAAACGCCCCCGCAGCCTAGCTTTTTTTCTTGGCTTCTTTAAATTCAGCTCAGACCCAAATTTGAGTGGGTGTGGGAGGGTCACAAGTCTGTTCAGCTTACAAACTAAGAAAAATACAAGCAACGTTCGGCAATACGATGTTTATATGCCTCTGCATCTCTTGCAGACCTTTTACCTTTTTTTGATCAAGGTTCAACTGAAAAATTTTGATGCAGATTTTTAGGGTATCCAAATACAAATCTTTAGAGGTATGTCACTTTAAAATCGGTTTAAATTTGTTAAAGTTATGAGCATGGGAAGTACCATTGTGGCTCACCTTTTAACATGACATCGGAAACTTAAAAAAAAATGACATGAAAATGGGTCAAAATTTTGATCAACGTTAAGGTAAAAAATTACAAGTTACATTACAAGTTTTTAGAGGTATGACACATTGAAATCGGTTAAAATTTGGTATAGTTATTAGCATGGGAAGTCCAATTGTGGGTCACCTTTTTTACAAGTCATCGGAAACTTAAAAATAAATGACATGAAAATGGGTCAAAATTTTGATCAACGTTTAAATTAAAAATTTGGATACAGATTTTTAGAGAATGACATTACAAGTCTTTAGAGGTATGACACTTTGAAATCGGTTAAAATTTGGTAAAGTTATTAACATGGGAAGTCCAATTGTGGGACACCTTTTTTACAAGTCATCGGAAACTTAAAAATAAATGACATGAAAATGGGTCAAAATTTTGATCAACGTTTAAATTAAAAATTTGGGTACAGATTTTTAGAGAATCAAAATACAAGTCTTTAGAGGTATGACACTTTGAAATCGGTTAAAATTTGGTAAAGTTTTTAACATGGGAAATCCAATTGTGGGACACCTTTTTTACAAGTCATCGGAAACTTAAAAAAAATGACATGAAAATGGGTCAAAATTTCGATCAACGTTAAAATGAAAAATTTTGATACAGATTTTTAGAGAATGACATTACAAGTCTTTAGAGGTATGACACTTTGAAATCGGTTAAAATTTGTTAAAGTTATGAGCATGGGAAGTACCATTGGTGGTCACCTTTTAACATGACATTGGAAACTTAAAAATAAATGACATGAAAATGGGTCAAAATTTTGATCAACGTTTAAATTAAAAATTTTTATACAGATTTTTAGAGAATCAAAATACAAGTCTTTAGAGGTATGACACTTTGAAATCGGTTAAAATTTGGTAAAGTTATTAACATGGGAAGTCCAATTGTGGGACACATTTTTTACAAGACATCGGAAACCTAAAAATAAATTATATGAAAATGGGTCAAAATTTTGATCTACAATAAAATTAAAAATTTTGATACAGTTTTTTAGAGAATGACATTACAAGTCTTTAGAGGTATGACACTTTGAAATCGGTTAAAATTTGGTAAAGCTATTAACATGGGAAGTACCATTGTGGGTCACCTTTTAACATGACATCGGAAACTTAAAAAAAAAATTACATGAAAATGGGTCAAAATTTTGATCAACGTTAAAGTAAAAAATTTTGATACAGATTTTTTGAGAATCAAATTACAAGTCTTTAGAGGAATGCCACCTTGAATTCGTTTTAAATTTAGAGAAGTTATTGACCCTGGAGTTCCAATTGTGGGTCACCTTTAGTAGAAAGAAATTAATGTTGCACGTACTTATATTTTGTAGGTCGAATTCACAGACAGATGTTTTTTGAAACATGACAATACCCGCTTTAAGGGAATAGGTTGAATGTATCCTTTTGGTTTCGGGGCTTGCCATTAGTGTCTGGCGTCTGGTCTCGTCTGCTCCATGTCCTTGAACGAAAGTTCCAGCGAAAGTGAGAGTAAATCTCGCGACTCGTAGCGCGACACATTTCGCACTACCCATCCCCCCCTTCCCATCTTACTTTTCCTGCTTTCCCTTCTTCTTTCACTCGCTCTCACACTTTCACTGCCGTCTTGCCTTTCTGGTCTATAAATTTCTATGGCCAAAGAATGCGTGTTTAATGGCCGGCATTGTGTGTGTCTGAGTGTGTGTGTGTGTGTGTGTGTGCTGGAGCTTTAAGCACGTGTGGATGGGGATTTCCCGGGCTTCGTTTTTCCTCCCAAATCCCCCGTTTTCCCACGCTGAGCTCCATTTATTATGCTTCAAAAATATTCGCATTTTTTCCTGGTTTGGTCTTTCGGAATTCGCTGCCTGCTGCAAATGCCATTTTAGAAGATGTTTTATGTGTGTGTTGACATTTTTATTGCGGCAACATGTGTCGAAATTCGCCTTGCCACCCCCCTCTAACTACTTTCACCTCCTTTCCACCCCCTAAATCGTTGCTTTGTCTCTGTGTTTTCCTGTGTGTTTGTGTGGAATGTGGAAAACGGTTTACATTGTACTTAGCGCAAGGCAAGAGTTAAATGTATTTCCAGGGATTTTCCGTCACAGGATTTTCAGCTGTCGGATTAACGTAGTTACTATTACGTTCATGTCGTTTTGGAGAACTGTTTTTGCGGTTTAGCTGCGCCACTTTGCCAGCTAAAGTTGTTTTAATTACACGTGCTGATAGGGAAATTTAATTAAATTTGTAATGTACTGATAATCCTGTTAAAATGATAGGTGAAAGTGATTAAAAAGTTCTGAGGGAGCAAAAACTTTGAAAGTTGATTTTAAATGTTACTTAATATCTTAGGATTTATGTCATGACTTTGGAGAACATAAAATGTAATAATTTTTAAACTGGAATGCAGATTACTTTTAATCAAATGAAGTTGAGAATACGGTATTTCATTTAAGGAAAGTAAAACATGACCCAAATATTTGCATACACTTGCGGTCCGACCTAAAGTCAATAAGCACACATATTGAAAAACTCTCGTTTTTTTTTCGCTGAGTAATTCTCATTCAAGTCGACTTTTTAATAATTATACGTATTGCTGTGTGGGTAAACACGGAACTCATTGATTAAACGGGTATATTGAATACTTAGACTTTTATGTAAGAACTTGATAACAGAGACTTATCATTATCCGGGGAAACTATCAAATTGACTGTTTGTTTTTGCTAGGTACTGATAAGAAATAAAAACAAGGAAGTTATTGTTCTATTATAATTATTGTCACTATTCTGTAAGATTTATGATGTCATAAAGTAATTTAATCAACTAACTGATTCGATAACTTAAATAATTTGATTCAACCAATTGTTGTTTACAAACTCACAATATGGAATTTTTGTTTTGGTGAAAATCTGTAAAATAAATTTAGACTATTACAGCTTGTTGGAAGATTTGTATACTGTTGCTATAATTTGGCCAACACTTTGTTTATCTCTCATTATCTTCATACAATGTATTCAAGTTTTATTTTTAATAAATGTAATAGCTAAAGTTACCAGGTATCATTCAGTCCAGGTATTTCTTATTAATTTTTTTCGGCAAAATGCGTGACAAGCGATCCAGAAGTGAAAGTGTACCGCCCTGACCCGTTGATTTTTGTTGTTTTTTTTTAACGGATTCACAATTTGAAGCGCTTGGGAATACCCACAGTGTTTGACAAAGTTAAAAATACTTCAAATTTTGAATCGCATATTGATGAATGCGGCAATTATTGCGCAATAATGCCGACAGGTGGTTCAGCTGCGTTAGTTTCGCCGTAGCGCCCTTTCCAAGGCTAGTGGGTTCATTGAACCCCCCATGAACTACAAAACTATTACAAACAGCAAGTGGATGGCCAAGGTGAGCCACTTCAGTTAGTGACGAATTTATTGGGACTATTTTGTAGTGCCTCTTGTATCGCTGGCCGATCTGTTCGCCAGTAGCCGCTATCGGTTGTTGCCCCAAATTGTGAAAAATTGTGAAAAATAAAACAAACCGACGTAATGGCCCAATCGTCAAGCGAGTGCCTAAGTGTTAACCCTTCAATGGGCTGCGGAAGTTCCCACATACAAAACAATTTCGGATAAGGTAAATTTTACTTCATTTTGAGAACATCAATTTTCATATTTGATGTCCAAACCAGTTTTCTTGCCTTTAGATTACAATTAAAATGTTTTTTATACTAAAATCAAAGTTTGCTAAGTGTTGATATTCTCAAAAAGAATAAATTGCAATTTTTAAGTATTAGCTTAGTATTTATCATATCAGTTTCTGTTTAATAGGAAACATCATCAAGTTGACACTCACTTCATATAGATATTTTTGTAGTGCAATTTGAACAAAGTTCCAATTACAATTAAAGTTAATAAGCGCAGGTGACGCGATGCTGTAAACTCCCATATCGCTCAAAAAAACGTGCAATTAAATCTGAGAGAGTTGATAAAAAGTTGGTAGTTGCTCATCGTCATCGCAGCGGACATCCCCCATCACATGTGGCATTGAATCTAATTTGGCTGCTATATCGGTCGTTGAACCGCTTTGGTTGCGATCGTCGCACTGATCGCTGCTCGCACGTTACTAAGATATCAGCAACTTAGCTAGTAAACGCATTGGGATGTCTAAGGCTGATACCCCTGATACCCTGTAAAGTGTGGCCGAATTCAGGGGTGCCAGATAAACCCCATTCAGAGGGGTTATCAAAGAGCCACGACTGCACGACTGACTGCTGCAGTCGAGCTGAGAGCCTCACGAAGTGATTAGAAATAGCCATATCAGCCGGTGTATGAGCCAGAGTAAGACTCGTACTAGCCCAGTATAAATATCACCGCATCGTCACGGCCGTCGCACACAGAAAATGGTATTCAAGCAACGGCGCTGCTCGAGCTCATCGCTCTCTATTCCGACGAGGATGCTCCTGATCCTGGCTCTGATCCTTGGCCTTGGACTGCCCACTGCCGAGGGATATAGTTCAAAGGATCTGCTTACTTGGATGCAGGCCAGCAACTTTGGCTACCAGGTGCTGCAGCAGGCCTTGAATGACAACCAATCTGCGACGGCCTCGGAGGTTTCCTGTCTGGCAGAGGTTCGCCTGCTCCTTCAAGGAGCCGAGGCCAAATCCTTACCAGCTCTCCGGGGTGAGACTTTCTACCAAAAAATAGCTGCATTTTTACTTACTATGTCGTAAACTTCTTCTAGTTCTTGATGCCTGGGGAAAGTTTCCTCAAGGCCTCCTTTATGGTCACTTTATGGACATGGGCAACTATGAATCCTGCCTGAGTCTTGACTTGAGCAAAAGCCTGGGCAGCAGTATTACCATAAATGCCGGAGCCAAGTATTGCCTTAGCCGCATTCAATTCGAGAGTCTTCTTCTGGAAGCAACTGGTGCAGAAGCCCTTACTTTGAGCATTGGCACCTGTATACCCTCATCTTGCAGTGCTGCACAGCTCAGCCGATGGCTACAAGGACATCTGGAGGACATGTTTGGAGAGAATTCCACAGGAAGTACTCTGGTGCAGGAAAAGGACTGTGCTTTGGGCCACAAAGAGCCCATGAATGGACTAGACTGGTTTGCTGTGTAAGTAATTACAACTTATTAAAGAAAAGTAGAAGCAATAGATTGTATCTGCCTGCCTTTGTTTGCTCAAAACTTACGTATAAAACTGGTTGTTTGTGCTTAGACTTGTTTTGAATACCAATATTGTAGTTGAGCAGTAATACACAAGGTCAAACTTAAAGATAATAGATAAATGTATATTACTATGCTTTGAATATGAACGAGCAAATTAGTTCGTTTTCAAGATGGCTAAAATTTACTCAATTGCAATTGGTCACATTTTTAAAAAGCGATAATATTTTGGTTTTATTTTTCAGTTCCATTCTTATCTTATTGTGCACTTTGGTTCTTCTGGCTACCATTTTGGATTATGGCGAAGGTGAGAGTTATAAAAACACTGCTGCTCATGTAGGTTTAAAATATGAAACATAAGAAAGGGTATAAATATTCCCCGATTTTCACATTTCTGATAAGGGGATACATATAAATGCAAATCGTTTAAATCAAAAGCCCTTTTTAAGAGGATTTTTGTTCTACCTTTGCATAATATTTATTTATATCTATATATTAATTTTATAATATAATATATTTGTCTTTGTAGTTTCGAGCAAGCTCCTGGGAACCTTTTCTCTTCGCCAAAATCTTCCTCAACTGCTCAAGACCTCGAGCACGCCTTCGCCTCGTGTAATTCCTTGTCTGAATGGAATTCGCTGCCTGACCATTATCTGGATTATTCTTGGCCATGGCTATATGTACCTCCTTTTGGCCCCCAATATCAATTCCTATGACATTGTGGCCTGGGCTCAGACGCCCTTCTCGATGGTGATGCAAAGTGGATCTACCTCAGTGGACACATTTTTCCTACTTAGTGGTCTTCTTTTGGTTTTAACCACACTGCGCGAGCTGCAGCGGTGAGTTTGGATATTTGTAATAAATTAGTATTTATTCTTTTATTTCTTATTCTTTTATGTTTCCTTAGAACTAAAGGTCGTCTTAATGTTCCACTGATGTACCTGCACCGCCTGGTTCGACTGACTCCTGTTTTGGCTTTGGCTGTCCTCATCTTCATGACACTTTTTCCCCGTCTGGATAGTGGTCCTTTGTGGAAGCAGTTCACCAGCTCATCGGAACTCTGCAGCGATACTTGGTGGGCCACTCTTCTCTATGTCCAAAACTACGCCGCACCTGGAAGAATGGTAAGTATACCCTAACAACCTAAATGGCATTTGACACATATCTAATCCTTAAACACATTTTAGTGCCTAGGACATTCCTGGTACTTGGCAGTCGACATGCAACTGTATATTATCTCTCCTCTTTTGCTGATCGCCCTCTATAAATGGGGTAGAAAAGCATTTGGAGGCATTGTCCTTTTGATTCTGCTACTTTTTGGCTGCGTCTTTAGCATAGTTATGCTACGGGAGCTGAAGGTGTTCGACCGTCATGGGTAAGTCTCGTCAAAATAAGATCAATGTATATGAGAAAGTCCATATAAACTCAGCAACTACTTAAGAACATTTTTAAATTTACCGAAGGCACATTAATCCATTGTTAAATATTGACAAGTCTCTTTTAAAAAACTGCGTGAAAGATTCGATTTTTTTTCTTCTGGGTCAAAAAATGTAGTGATTTGAATGCAATCAGACTGAACAATTATTCTCTCCTATTTTTTGCTAGACCATAAAGAAGGAATAGAACTCTTAGGACATATGGGAACCCTTAAACATAAATAATCAGGCTAATTCAAATATTCTTTTTTTCACAGAAACCTAGGTGGTGATAGCCCCGAAATGCGGCTCATCTACTACACCACTCATGCAAGAGCCACTCCTTGGTTGATAGGACTCCTCTTCGGTTACTTTTTGCACCACCAGGGTGGAAGGAAGAGCCGCCTGCCCAAGTGGTTGACCCTGCTGCTGTGGATCCTGTCCCTCTCCTTGGTGGCCACTGTAATCTTCGCCGTGTATCCGTACACCCAGGACGGAGTGGAGGATATTACCCCATTGGCTGGAGCCTTTTATCTGTGCTGCAGTCGGATTGCCTGGCCTTTGGCCTTGTGTTGGATCATCTGGGCCTGCCAGAATGGATTGGCCCCCATTATAAATGACTTCCTAAGCTGGACCTTCTGGCAGCCCCTCTCCAAGATCTCATACTGCCTTTATATTTGGCATCTTTTGGTGGAAACGGTTCACATAGCGCGGATCAAGACCAGTCTGCATTTCTCCGACTACGATGCTGTAATTAGATTCAACTTATTTACTTTTTTAAACAATTTTAGAATGATTGTATTTATATATCTTTAAGATCCTGCGCTTTTGGTCGGACTTTGGCATTACCCTACTCGTGTCCTTGTTCATGCATTTGTTTGTAGAGGTTCCTCTGGGACGTCTTGAAATGGAATTGCTACGAAATCGCAAAAAACCGGAAGTCAAATCTCAACCTCCAGAGGCAGATAATTCGTGTCAACTCACCGCTGTTCCAGTCACTAGTATTTCCCGCCAGAATCTAGTTGACCCTTAGATTTTATAATTGTTAAGTTTAAAACTATGTACATATTTATCAACTAAGTTGCACTGCCGATTACCGATGTAAATGTGATTATAAATTGTGATTATAAACTGTGAATTTGTTTGTTATTTATCAGCTATAAGTTTCAGTTTAGATATATAAACCTAAACATGCCGTCAAATCTGATAGTACAAAAGAAGCCCCCAAAAGTATGCAACATAGCTTTGGCTTTATGTAAAGTTTATGTAATATTTACATACAATTGTATGTAAGCTTATGTGTATTTACACAGCTAAATTAACTCAAGAAATATTTGAAATTGTCTAATTAACTGAAATAAAGATACACTTCGAAGGGCAAAACTAACCCCTTTCTTTTCACGTTCACATTATACATATATTGTAAAATGTTTAGCTATAAATTTTGGGCCCACATCACGTATGAACAATGCGCCCCGCTCATATATCACAATCCTTTCAATCAGCTCCAAAAGAGCAAACTCTGACCAATTTTCTCTGAGCCAGCTCCCAACCCAGCATATCTTTACTGTAGACCCATTTCCCACAACAATTACCCTTTAACATACACAAATTCCACATCACGTATACGCCTCCGTGGACCGCCCATCCGTTCGAAAATTGGTCGTTGGGTTTTTCGGGTGTTCGCCATGCCATCAACCATCTAAAATGCGGAGGGGCGGGTGCGGGGCGGACATCTATGCAAAGCTAAACGTGCAGCAACTAACAACTAAATTTCATTAAACCGCAGCGCACAAATTGAACTACAACAAACCCACCGCCATCACCAAAACAGCAAAACACCATCCTCATCAACATCAACGGCCCAAAACAGCAGCAAAAACAAATGCCGCAGGAGGGAAAATTTAAGTGCCTTCGGCGACCAAACGAACCAATTTTGTAGCGGCCATTTCAGGGAGTCAAAGCTTCAAAAAAAACCAAAAAAATGGAGACCGGCAAAATGAAGCGGCATGAAGTTAATGCCGCAGACTACAGCCATGTGCTCTATGAGGCAGCGGATGCCAAAAAGCAGCCAGGACAACAACTCGTGCATGAAGCGACCAAGTGGGTGGGTGGCTGCACGGAGGAGAGGGCGTTGGGTGGGCGGCACAAGGACAGGGGTGGACAAAAATCACGCAACGGAGCATGACAAGCAAACGCAACGTAGCGCATCCTGGCTGCCTTTTTGCCACGTTTCCAGGCACAGCATCCCGAGCATCCCCAGCGTCCCGGGACTCCTGGACAACTTCAAAAATGCTGCAGCTGTTCGATGGGTCCTTCGACCCCCCCAAAAAATACTGCCCCTTCAGGGACACCACCCGTTTCGCCACCCGCTCTCTAGTTCAGCGTGATAATAAAATGAAAACTTTGAACGGCCAAGTAAAGGAATGAAGCAAGATCGAAGACACTGAGGAAAATAAGAAATAAGTATAAAGTGGAACGAACTAACTAAATTAAGCTTAAAACAAATTTTAATTTATCAAATAACATTAAAATAACTATAATCATACTATTGGAGTATAAAATTTAAGGAACGAAAAAAGTGGAAAATTATATTGGGACAGAATTTTTTTTGTAATGATACATAAATGATACATAATGATAAAGCCCTATAAAACATTATATTTCAGTATTTTAATATTTTTAATTTTAAAAATTTCATTTAGTAGTGCAAGCATTCCGAAATATAATCATTATATTCATTCTTAAGCAAACAAATAGAATTTATTTAGTCTTACAAAATCGAGCAAAATGTATCTTTCAGTGTACTGGGCCAGGCCAACAGCTCTGGCTGTTCCTGGCGACCAACGGCGCACCGCATGTCTGGCATATTTAATTTATTTATTTTATGCAAATTTTGGATAATGTATCTGCGGCCGCAGGATACAAAATACAAAATACACAAACGCAAACACAAACACAAACGACGGCAGAGCTCCAACCGCAGCAGCAGGAGTAGATGTAACAACATCAAGGGGTTTCCCAAGGTGGAGCTAGCACCCCCTTCAAGTCCCCAACTTTCCAAACCCCCCTCCCTCAATTGCCCATCTCCAGTCAAACAAAAAATGTTCCATAATGAAAGCAATTGTTGCCAAACCGCGCAGCGTACAAAATTATTCAGCATAGTTGCTGGAAGAGACACCATAAACGGTCGAAGGACCAAGGACGAAGGACGAGGGGAGGGGGCGACAGCTGGATGCGGTTGCCAGAGCGATATTTAGCATTATACGCTTCATTGTCTAAAGTGGCGCCCAGGGAGAACCTCTGCCCCACCGCCTCTTATTGTATTTATTCAAAAGTTAGAACACCGCCTGCTTGCACTAACTACTAATGTGCGGTTCCCTCCATATACAAAATGGGGGCGGACAAAGGGGGGCGTGGCATCCCGGTGGCAAGTTCTATCCAGCGCCATTTGCTTTTTATTGTTCAAAACTGTTGAAAAGTTTCGCCATAATTTTGTGAAATTTTTTCCATCTTACTAGTTTTTATCTATTGAAATTCGGGAGCGTTTTCAAATAATGAAAGTTTTTGTAACATTTTAATCATTTACAGATGGAAAATTATTTTTATCTTATTTTTACAGATTTTCAAATGGTTATTTTTAATATATTTATTTAATTTTTAGTAAAGGTGACAAAGTATTGAAAGTACCATCAGTATCAAATATTTATCAAAAGGAAGAGTTAAATCATAGAAAATTTATAAATGGTATTTTAAACTATTTAGTCTTTGCTATTTTCAAGTTTAAATTAAAAGAGACAGAAAGAAATAATCCGTATTCAGAAATTAACATTTTTTATAGGTTTTTATAGGTCTACGATTTTTAATTATATATTTTTCTCATACCGGTAATTTTAGTTTCAACCCATTCCGCGGCACCCCCAAGTTCCCTTCAAATTTTCGACCATGCCAGAATAAATATTACGTATACGAAACGTTGGCGTGAGAGGATTTTTACTAATTAAAATGGTTTTTCCGCTGACGCTGCCGCATACCCCAGCGAATGTTTATAATTCCCCCAACGATTTGCAAAATGCACCAAAAGGAAATATACATTTATATACACACATTTAAATGGAACCGTATTTCAGGCAGCTCATGAATAAGTTGCGCTCCTCATGCGAACTCAGCTCGCCCATAAATTAGCATTAAGAGAGCTCGGGGCGTGGATTTTGATGATTTTCGTGGCCATTTTTTTGTGAAGGAGACCACTATCACGTGCAGCTAATAAATCTGCCCGAGAGGGGCATTTAAAAGGATTACGAATCATCGAAGGCCTGTCCGGATAAAAGTGATTAAGTCTGACCACGACGTGGCAACCTTTTTTGCGTTCTTTCGCTTTTTTTCGGGTTCCTTTCTTCTTTCTTTTTTACTTTCCATTGGAGGTTTTTTTGTGCTGGCTGCGATGTTTGTGCAATTGTATGTGAAACATTTCTGGACTTTTAACCCTTTTTTATGGGTCTGACGGGGTCGGAGGTCTTGGACTGTCGCTTGCAGTCCATTTACCTGCACAATTGAATGATTTCCTAAGCTCCGGAGTGGGGTGCAGATATAGTCTTGATGGGTTTTGGGGTTGGTGGCGAAAAGAGTGCGCAGTTTGTTTATTCTTTGAGTGGAAACTGAATGTTAAGCAATGCTATCGGCATTTTATTGTGGGTAATTTATGAGGCAGTTCGATTTCTCAAAGCGATTGGGTAAAGTTATACTACACGTGATAAGAAATGAGTACCTCACAACTTATAAAAAATAACTTGCTAAAAAACTTTGTAACTGTATATTTTCCATAGGTAGTTGTTTAAATTAAATATATAACTTATCTCTGAGCATTGTGCAGGTTAAATTAGTTTTCTCATGGTAAATTAAAGCGCCAGCATAGTTGCCTCATTCATATCTTTTATAAATTAGTTGTGCCATAAACCTCTCAGAAGAACTAAGAACTGGCCGAAATAAAGCCTGAAGAATATAAAACAAAGAAAAGGAAAGAGTTCGCTGGATGCTCTTGTATTCTTCCGCTTCCTCCCGGCTGGAAATCATAAATATTCACTAACTGAGAGCAGGAAGCGCTGGGCGAGGACATTAGTTAGCCGGCGAGGACAGGACCAAAATTACAATTTTGCCAGCCAACTTGCCACACCCGATCCCTACAACTACTGCTACCAGATATCCACTCTTCCACTCCTCCAGACTCTCTGTTTTCCGGCGAAGGACTCTGGTTCATCATAAAGGACGACTCCCACGTAGGATCCTGTGGGGGTGGCATTTTATGTGTGGTCAGGCAATTTGCTGCTTTACAATAAGTGGCAGGGACATAAAAATAATAATTATGCTTGTACCTTTTATGATTATGGTGTGAAAACAACAATTGTTCCCCCAAAAAAGGACAACGCACAAGGATATTTACGAGCCGTGTGTAGGTGGAGCTTTAAGGAACAAATTATTAAAACAACAAGGGCAGACGCAACACCACATAGGAAAGGAAAAGAAAAACCTCAACGCGAACAACTCAATGTTAATGGCCAGGTTTGAGGGGCGGGGCAGTAGTCCTCCAGCAGGACTCTCCATTTCCTTGGCCTTAGCTCCTAGCTTAGCGCTTTCCCGTCTGCTTTCAGCACAATAAACAAAAAGTAATTTTCACAAATTTGCCAAACTTGTAAGCCCGAAAGCAAGCGAACCATTCGAATTTATGTGGCGTGCCCGCTTTGAGAGTGGACCCAGGTGCTATTCCCGCCACTCCCCCGAGAACTAGACACGAACCTTTCTTGGCCCCGGATGCGGCAAGTTCTTCAGCCATTTTTATTTGTGGTGTTGGCGTGGTGTTTTCCACGGGAAGGAAACTGTCGCGACGCCATTTATTATCCGCCGTCTGAAGGGTCGCCCATTGTCGCCTGTCGCCGGAGTCTCACTCCCACTTTAATAGATATGGTTAATGTGTGTGCGGCTAAGCTATCTCTGCATGTGCATCCGTAGCCCCGAATCCATCCCGTACTCCGATTTGGGGTCTCTATGTTCCAGTTCCGCTCGATTGTCCTGCTCTGGGGAGTGTTTGAAAAAACTCCGAATGGCGGGGGATTTGAAGCGACTGAGGGAAAAACTCCTAATCCAGGGGAATAAAATATGGAAACCAATAAAAAAGCCGATAGCAAAGTTCAATTTACGAACTTTTACATCCAGGAATAGAAAAAAGTATGTAGTTAACCAGAAGGGAAATTTAAAAAATGAGAACCATTCATTTGTAATTTTTACTAAATAATTATGCCAGAAAATATAATATTATTAATAATCAATTGCTTCAATAAATTTTATAAAATATTAATACAATCAAGACATTTATAATTTGCTACTTAGAAATTCTACATCCAAAGCTAACTTTTCACTTATTTTTAGCTTACTACTTTAACAAAACTACTTAGAATTTTCAAATCAACTAAGAGCTTTTTTTATTTAATGCCTTTTAAAACATTTCCAAAGAAAGTTAAGGATATATGATTACTATTTCCAGCCTCGCCATTTAAAAAGGGCCCATCTGTAAGTTCTTCCCCCAAGTTATGCATTATCTCCCACTGCCAACCTTGCCTAATTCAATCGGCTGTGGCAAATTAAAGTTCCATTTCTCTTTGGCAAAGGCGTCAAACCCTTGCCAAATCAAAAGAAAAAGTCCTTCTTATCTGGCCAACCCTTGGCCCAGGGTCAAAGTTCGCTGGGAGTTTGGGGGGAAGCCCCCGACCATGCTTAGCATATGCGCATAAATCACAGGACAAAAAGAAGGGAGAGCAGACCAGCGAAGACCAGACAGAAAGCCACCCACTACAGGACAATAAAATTGCTAAACGCTACAATGACAATTCAAGCATGTAAATGAAAGGCGGACTAGAAATGGTACAAAAAAGGGGAGGTCCTGGAACAGGACAAAAGGGAATGAAGCCCGGAGAGCCGAAGACGGCGAAGGACATTGGGAGATGCCGCGCGCAAATGAAATTAAAGGCGAGCAAACAAGTTACGGTCAGACAATCAGGAGCGCAAAAAAAGGACACCGGACCAACGCAGGACATCAGCCCTGCATTGTGCCCCCTTTTCGCTTTAATCAATTCCTTTTCGGGGCACGCCCTCAGTCCTTTTTTGAAGGAGAATCTGCCTTTTGGGGATTTCTTGCCTGCAACGCCGAGATTGATTTGTGCTGGTTGAACCCCCTTTGATGGCTGCCCTTGTTTGGCCTTTGATTAAATTAAATTTCACAGGACATATGTACACATCCCCAAATGTTCTCAGCTCCAAGGGATCCTTTGTTTGTCCGGATTTGAGAGAAAAGTGTAGAAAAATTGCGCGTAATTTGCTGTAAATCCTTCGTGTAATTTGTTTGTCAACAAATTGGGCTCGGACCTGGGAAACGAATGTGTAAATGCTGCCCATTTAACATTTTACCCAAATCCTGACGTTTTTTTTCTTTAGGATCAGGGTTTTTCTTTTTCTTGACATTGTCTAATGAGTTAATTAGGCTGGTGATGCGGGTAGGTAAGCACGTTCAGATTTCATCATCGGAATCATTTATCTAGAGTGGGTCGGTGTCCTTAACGATAATGTCCTGTGGAGATGGATAAAGGACAGACTGTGATGAGAGCGATATGGTAAATGGTGTGGCTCAAAACTGATTTGGAATTGCTTGGGTGGGGGAATAATAGGTAATGCGAGGTGCTTAGACTTGATTTCTTTTGTTGAATGGGCAGTTTTCTGCCCACAGAAAATAATGCAATTTGAAAAATGCTAATGATACTATACTAAGGTAATAATACATATGTTGAAAGAGATTTGTAATTTAAAATCATTGCTTGCAAGAAGGCTGTTGGCATTTAAATTTCTTAGTTTCCATTTTTATCTCAGTGTAGTTTTCCTGTTATTCAGTTACATTTCCAACCCAACTCCAAGGACCTGGAACCCGTTTGATTTATCAAAGTTTTAAGCGGCTTAATGGCGGCAACCCTAAGTTCTAATGCGATAATTTCCCCCATCCTATCTTTTCCCGTTCCCATTTGGACTGCCATATTTGGCCAAGACTACCATCAATGTTTAATGTCCTTTGGCAAGGACTTTGCCCACACTCCCATTCGCTGTTCGATGGAAACCGCAATAATTTCTGTGGCCATACGTTCGAGCAACATTTATTTTTAGTTTTGCCCCTGTGTTTCAGCCCCTTACAAAACTAGCCACAAAAGGATATGTGACGGGGGATGGGCAGAGGGTCGGTGTGTGGTTTGAAGGCCTGTCAATGGCCAGAAGGACACACTGGCAAGGAGCAGCCGGAAGCTGGCCAAAGATGGGCAAAACAAAGGCAAATTGAAATGAATGCGTGCGGCAAAAGTTTTGCGGCCAGAACTCGAGTGCAGCTCGCAGGACACGACCAATGGAATAATCCTTTGTCCTGCCACGAGAGCTCTCCCCCCGAAAAACTTTTGCGGTTCAATTTGAAAAGGAAACTGCAAAGAAAATGTCCAAGGACACACAACCAGGGCACACACACACATGAGGACAAATAAAATTTTAATTAAACTAATGAAAATGCACAAGGCCCAAGGACATAACAGAAAATGTATCCTGCTGATGTCGAAGTTTTTTTCGGTTTCAGGCGGAAAACATTAAAAATTAACTGGCGGAATAATCGAAGCTGTTAAAACGTTAATTTAACACTTAAACAAGCCAAACCGCAGGACAACTCGTAACAGTTACCAGTTAACTGTGACTGCTAACGGCAACTGTCACTGTCACTGTCACTGTCACCGTCACCGTCTATTGGGCGCGCTCCGAGTGGGTGGGTGATTGGGGTATTGTGCGACTGGGTGGCATTCCGATTGGCAGCTTCCCTCTGTGTGTCACATTTAATGCAAGAGCGGAATTCCATTAAGCGACAACCGCAGCGCCGCTGACGTTGCTGCCACAGACCAAACCCAACCAAACGAAACCCAACCAAACCAAACCAAGCCGAGCCAAACCAACCCGAAATCCCAACCGAACTGAACCACCAGCCACCCTTAACCCACTCGCATCCGCGGAAGAGGAAACGCATTTGTGGTGCCAAATAAACACGCGTCCACATATGGAACAAGCCCCCTGGCGATGGCAGCGTGAGAATTTAAAATTTAGGTATATAAAAATGAGGTTTCCAAAAGAACGTATTTGTATTATATATTTTAAAAATATATATATAATTATTATTTAGGTAAGCATATCTTATCCAATTGTTAATACAAATAGAAAGTATTCCCATTAATATTTTTTAAAGATATTATATATCGTAACTTAATTATTTCTACTTATGGGACATTGAAATTAATAGATTGTTTCAATATTTCTTTGTTCAGATATTTTAAGGTGATTGAACTTATTTATTACTTTTGTTAATCATAATAATAAATGATTAAATCACCAGAAAAACAATAGTGAGTAGATGAAAATATGGTAAATATTTAATTTATTTTATGACTAAAATGAATAAGTTTAAATATTTGTTAAGCTGTTAAAATGTAAATATTTTAACGAAAATCACGACTTCTCCTCGAATACAGACACAACTGAAAGACACACACACGGATGTCGCAGCAATCGTCACGAGTCCCCCCGCAAACCATTCTTCCTCTCAAGGACCCACTGCAGTCTGATCCCAAAACATTTTCGCCCCATTCCAGGGTTTTCAGCTACCCGGAACACGCAGCATATTGCAGATGTTTAAACACAAAGCTTCAACTGAACGGGGAGAGGGGCGGAAAAGAATCACAGTGAAGCTTCCCCACACAGAAACACACGGACAAGCGGCTTACATGTGTGTATGTGTGTGTGTGTAATCATACAAATGTGTGAGTGTTGGGGGCGCACATAAATTGCAATCGGAATATCAAATTGGCAGTTGGAGGGGGAAAAGGGGGAAGAACAGGACGAGAGCAAGGACGAGGACTCAGCCCTCGACTATCGTTTGTTTCTCCTGTTCGTTGTGATTTTATCAATTCAATAAAAACCAAATAAAATCAGTACAAATGCAAATACCATTAATGTATTGGGTTTAACTTTGTTTTGTTTTCGATTCTTCCTTTTTTTTTACTCCCGTAGCCTCGCATTCGTATATTGTTTTCTTTTTCAAGCGGTGTGGGTCGTCCATTTGATGCAATATTTTCATATTTATTTATTATTATGTACATATATTTTTTTGTATTATTTACGCTCTTGTGCCTTTTTATAGTTGACTGGGGACGACAATATGCGAGCTGCAGGGTCGGAAAATAATTTAAAGATTTTACGCAGCTTACAAAAGATGTAAATTCAAATGGGGAAAGTTGTGAGGCGATTAAAGGTAGAGTTTTTAATGGTTTTCCAGGCCACCGAGGAATTTAAATGGGAAAAGCTAGCTATATAATATATCTGTTTACAAGAATTTTATGAAATAAGGAAGGAACCTATTCTTTTAATCCCATTTTCTGTAGCAAATGTTTAATAATTATGAAAGTAATTAATTTATTTTGCCCAACCAATATCCCGCTTAGCCACCTGATAAATTCCACTTATGAAACTCCGTGCTATCCTATTAAACTGCAATCATGGCAAACTAATTTGTTTTCCTCCAACAAATACCAACAGATGCCAAAGAAAAATTGGTCTAGCGTAATGAACTTTTAGCGTGCGTGTTGGAGATTTTCCTTTGGGGTGGGGAAAATCGCTCACCTTTCGACGCTCACTCAACTGCCAAGAGCAAGAGCACAATTCAATTATTGTTTTATAATTAATATTTTGCACATCAAAATCGCATCAGCAGCAGCTGGGAAGCTGCCGCTTATTTTCACGGACGCCTCCCACGCACTTATGGGCGTGGCACACGCAATCCAAGGACTCGTGGAAAAATCGTTGGGAAAAACAGGGGCAGCTGGGAAAATCGTAGTGCGTTGCGTGTGGCACACAACACAAAGCAACGAAAAAATAAAGATAAATTAGGCTGGGAAACTGTGTTTGTTGGATAAATGATAAGCAAGATAATTAATTCAAGCTTCGAGGCCGATGAGTAATGATGAAATGAAATGTTTGATACTAATAAATATGATATACCCAAGCAATACACTGGTGCATTTTGCGTTTTGATAAATTATTATTCAGAGAACTTTGAACTATTAAAAGCTACCAGTTAAACATTAAATGTAATAAAATTAGATTTCAATTAATACAATTACTTTGTCGTTCGTAAATCTTAGAGATTTTAAACTCGATTTGAAAATCTTAAAGTTGCTTAAATATGGTATGCTACATGCAAAATCTTAAATATAATTTAAACAATGCGAATATCTTATGCTCTGGTGCGCAGAAAGAAAGGGTTATTGTTTTAAATTTTCAAATGAAAATGTTCGCTTTAGCAGAGTCTGAGACCATGTCTATCCTAAAATGAAATTAAAATCCAATCTAGCATATAATAATTGCCTTTTATATTTCAGGGCTTTGTCTTACTTCGTATGCAAAAGCTAAAAATCCCGGCAGTAAATCAAACCCTTCTTGGTTTGCCCTCTGAACAATGTCAACTTTTATGCAAATCACTTTGATGGTGCATTTAAACTCAATTAAAAGCAAAATATTTACTCGATAGCCCCAAGATTAATAACTTTTTAAGGACTCCTCTCTGACAGGGACAGTTCGGATTGAGATGGCTGGGGATAGTCAGGCAAAAAGATTAATCTCGTTAAACGCCGAGGCGTGCCAAGTGAGTTGGGCAGTCGGAAAGTGGCCCTGGTATCCCCTCTTTGCATCTGGGCAAACTTTGCGTGCTGCAAGAGTGTTGCACGCCTCTTCTCGAGGCAATCGGGCCAGGATGAGCAGGTCCTGGAACTGCCACTCCTCATACATATATAATTATTCCTTGGCCTGGCCAAAGGCTCCTGTCCCGAGCTTCTGTTCCTGCTCCTGCTTCTCCTTCGACTTCGGATGGCGTCAACTCCCAGTAGTATACTTAATTATATTGTCGTAACTTTAAATGTCATTTGGCCATTGTCTGCGACACATGAAAGAGCCAACAGCGTTCGGAAGTGCACGTGCAGAAATTTGGGATGAACATTTGGTTTGTATTTAATATGTGGAATATGAATTAAACTTTTGCCTTTACTTGGCTTACAGTAAATATCGTTTATAGTAAAAAAAGTTAAAACTCAGAATTAATGTAAAGTTAAAGATACAAATTCTCTGAAGATATTAGGCAAAGTGTTTTATTTGCTTATAATTAAAAGCATAATAATTATATTGCTTTATTTAAGCGTTTTTAACTTTAAAATCTTATATTTTTAAAATAGTTATTTGATAAATATTAATATTAAATTTTCACGATATTTTTCCATACAAATGCAGCTTTCCTGAGCAATCGGAATTAAAAACACACTACAAATAAATCATATTTATTAATTTTATGTATTACAAATAACTTTTCCCGGTGTTATAATGAGGGGCACAGCTAAAGTGTGGCATGAAGGGTACCATAACCGAGACTGGGACAAATCAGCTGCGGTACGTGGCCGACTGGCTGGGCAACCGCATTGAGATTCATGTGGCAGAGTGCTGCCAGTTAGGCAGCGCGTGCTGCTCCGTCGGTCCTCGGCCTAATCCCCGGGTGGTGCCTCGTCCTGGTCCGACTTGCCACTGGGGGATGGGTCAAGGAACTTGAAATCTCAACATGCGTTTGCGTCATGATATTCGCCAGCATCCGGCCTCCGCTCGCCACTTCCTCCGTTAGCTGTAAATATGCTGAAGAATATAATTCATCTGGGCAAAAGATAATGCCGCACAGCTGTAAAATATGGCACTACGGACTCATATGCCGCCTCCAGCCTTCCTTCCCCCGCCTCCCTTCTCGACAAGTCCCATTCACAGACAATGACCGCTGTTGGCTTTAAATTCTCATTATTATTTTGCTCATGCAACTGAATTTCAGCGAATAGCAACATTAGAAACATCAACAATGTGATGGGAAAAACCAAACTGACCAGTTTGCCACGTTGAAACTTTATTGAGAGGCTGATTATAGGCAAGAAATCTCACGTAGCCAATAAAATAATAACGTAATGCAGCAAATTGTCTCCGATTTAATTGCCTGCATTCAAATCAAGTGATGGGCAGAGACATCAATCTCAGGAATAACAACATATCATACGAGTAATATTGAGTAGTCAAATTTTAATTGCTAAACAGGTTCTTGGATTCAGAGGAAAAAGGCAGATAAGATTTATTAAGTAGGTTTTTAAGTACATCTAAGTATTTTTCAAGCTCATGACCTAATATATTTATGGTAATAATAATTTATTTAATTAAGATAAGGAATTATGTTTAACTTAAAATGTATACGCATTAATATTTGCATCTGTTTTATTGTGGCTGTTTTTAAATGAAATCTTTCTTTATAAATTCTGGCCTTTATTTATGAAAATCATATCTTTGAAATGTGTAGATAAAGGTAATTGATATTTTATAATTTCGTTTAAAATACAAATCTGAACATAAATGTTTTTCTTATTTGAAAGCTGATATAAATTAAAATGAAATGGCTCACAGCTTATTTTAGACCGCAAACATTATCCTTGACCCCTTATATTTTTGGGCTTGTTGCCGGCAGCTTAACTGAGTGTTTGTTCGCTGAAAAGTTATCCGCAAATCCCCAGCTAATTCCAGATTCCCAGTGACTCAGTGAACTCCAACTGGCGTGGAGTACGTGATTAGAATGCCGGAGAAGCGCTGCTCCAAACATGGTCTTATCCAACTGCAGGCACGCAAACAAGGCGGCCGCAAAAGTTTAAGTTTTCGCATCTCGTTTTGTTATTTTTGTATTATTTGTGATGATTTTTTTGTTTTCGCTTATTCGCTTATTTTATTCCACTTGTTTATCGCCAAGCTGAGCAAGTGCCTGGCCTCGCTCACTTTTGACTCGGTGTTTCGGATTAAAATGCCAGTTAGAGCTCAGTTCCCAGTTGACAATCGAACGAAGCGAAATGCAAAAGCAGCTGAAGCGGAACACTTGGCTGCTACTCTTGATAGTGACCTTGGTGGCTTGTGAATCGGGCGGAGAATCGCACATTCGAGTGAAGCGGATTGTGGGTGGCAAGCAAGCGAAGGCTCCGCCTGTCGATGATCCTGTGATCTTCGCGCGCATCTTCAATCGCGATGCTCGAGTCGAGGGCTTTCGGAATCCCAATACCGGCATCTACAGTTTCCTGGGCATGCACTATGCCGAACCTCCGTTGGGACCTCTGAGGTACTCCAGACCGGTCTACAAGAGACTGGGTGGCGATTTCAATGCCACAAAACATGGACCACCTTGTATCCAGCCGCATCCGCAGTTTCCCAAGCGAATCATCGGCGACGAGGATTGCCTGCTGCTCAATGTCTACACTCCGCAGATGCCGGATGAAACTACTGGACTGCCCGTCTTCGTGTGGATCCATCCGGGTGGCTATCGATATGGCTCGGCGGCACAATACGATGCCACGCCCATGGCCCAAAGGAGCGCCATTGTGGTGGCCCCTCAATATCGCCTGGGATCCCTGGGAATCATGGGCGATGGCACCAAGCAGTTCGATGGAAACCTGGCCATGTTCGACCTAGCCGCCGCACTGCGTTGGGTCACCGACTACATCCAGTATTTCGGCGGCAATCCCAAGCAGGTTCAGGCCATAGGTCACGGATCGGGAGCAGCCAGTGCCATGTATCTCTCCATGTCCCAGACGGCCAAGAGTGCCGGCGATGTCCACGGAGTGGTGGCCATGTCCGGGACAGCACTCTCGCAATACGCCATGGACAAGGAACCCGTTCAGAGTGTCCAGGAGGTGGCCAAAATCAATGGATGTCCTACCGGAAACGAACTCGAGATCGTCAATTGCATGAGGGGGGTGAGTACAATGTACATTTTGAAGACCACAATCATATATAAATCTACCCAAAATTACAAACAAAACTAAGTATACAGTGTTTTAGAGAATTAAACCGCAATCATTTAGAAGTATGCCTTTTTGAAATCGGATGTCTGTAAGAAAAGTTATGTAGCCAGAGGTGCAGTTTTTTGACCATTTGTTGCAAAGTTATTTTTTGAAAATTTGGAAATGACGTCAAATGGACCCAAAAATACAAACCAAACTGAGTGCACAGATTTTTAGAGAATTAAACCATAATTATTTAGAAGCATGCCACTTTTAAATCGGATGTCTGCAAGAAAAGTTATGGGTTTAGAAGTGCAGTAAAGGGGTAACATCGTCGATAGAAAGATTTTATTATCCACTTATAAATTTATTCGACGAGATCATAAAATATTTACTATTGTTTCTTTTAAAAATTTCAGAAAAGCGCCGAGGAGATCATCAAGAATGATGACAAAGTGCAGACTGAGCGTTTGGCAGGACGTGCTCTAGTCAAAGGACTAACCGGAAATGTGGGTTTCCAACCTCACATCGAAAGCGAGGATGATGGTAGAGCATTGCCAAGTCTGATAGTTGGTGAGCCGGAGCAGCAGCTCAAGAGTAGCAATTTCTCGGGAATTCCCCTGCTAACTGGAGTTACCAAACACGAGACAGCCAACTCAGTAACAGTGGAAAGTATAGAAAAGATCTTTGGATCGGCGGAACAGTTCTTGGGGTCCCTCAGTGATTCTCTGAACAAGTTAACTGGCTTTCTGAAAATCGATAAGTTAACGGGGCAGATTGCCAAGCCGGAGTTACCAGGGCTAACGAGTGTTCTAACTCCGACTCTTCAGGATGTGTGGAAGGTGCCCCAAGCCCTGAATGTGGATCAAGTTTTGTCCAAAGTAGTGGAGTCCACAACTGATGTGCTATTTAATCTTCCAGCTGTCCTTACCACCCAAGTTTGGTCTAAACTAGCTCCAGCTTTTATGTACAGCTTCGAGTATAATGGCACCAAATCAAAGGGTATCAACTTCCTGAAGGGTCTTCCCATTGTCTCGGAAACAGCTCACGATAAACCAGAAACAGTGAGTCATGGTGATGAGATCGGCTATATGTTCGATGCAAACGATATTTTCGGAAATCCCTTGGAGGACACACGTTTGACAGCCGCTGAGGATATCAAAGTGCGCAATAACCTCATCGATCTTCTGGTCCAGTTCGCCAATAGAGACAAAGGCGAGGGTAGCAAAAGTTCATCACTTTTCCAGAGTGTTACTGGAAAAGCCACGCCTTTCATCAAGATAGACACCAAACTGGAGACCTCCAACGACTTCCGCTTCTGCGAATTGTCCGTTCTAGGTGCCTCACTGTCTCCTCTGACTTCCACTAGCTGTGCGGGATTGGGTAATCTTCTGGGCCAACTGGGAGGAGGATTGGGCCAGACTTTGGGCGGAGTGGGCAACACACTGGGATTGGGGGGCCTTGGCGGAGGTGGAGGTGGTGGTGGAGGTGGTGGTAATCGGGGCAGGAAACCAGGAGACGGTGGTCTCGGACTGGGCATTATATAGGGCTCTCAATTGTGTAATCTACTTAATTGTTAGAGCAATAAAAAATTAAAATATTTATAAAATTAATTTTAAAATGTTTTTTTTTGTTCTTAATAAAGTGTCCAACAGAGACTGTAAATATATTATTTTCAAAAACAAATAAAATATACACAACATGATTAAGCCTTTAAGCCCTGGAAAAGATTCACTTTCATTTTGTGTGCATGCTAAGTTAGTTCTATTGATTTAAGCTATCTACGAATTTTGAAATGGTATTTTCTCACTCAATAAAGTGTCCAACAGAGTGTTGCTAATTTCTCAAAGCTTATTGGGGTATTAGCCACTTTCTGCCTATAAATTTTATATTTTTAACCTTGAAAGTCACACATTTTGCAAAAACGAATCATAAATTTATCTACCGCATAAACCCCTGCAAAGTTTCTATTTCATTTGGGTGCATTTTGAATAAATCCAAGTTGGTTCTATTGATTTAAGCTGTTGCCATGACCGGTCGCTCAATTAGCACAGCTCTGTGCCGGCTCAATGCCTGCCGCACTAATCTCCCTATTGACTTTGAACCCCCTCCCCTCTGAAAACATGGGTGCCCGGGCCCCCTTTCCCGCCCTTTTTATACCCCTCCACTGGCATCAAGAGCCGCAACTGAAAAGCGGCGATAAGCAAATTTCCGGCGCGCAAAATTTAAACAAAGAGAGAGAAATTTGTTAGATGAATGGATGATGGGGAGGAGCCGTTTGGGGGGCTACCAGGCACAGTTTTATAACTTGTGGCCAGATCTTAGCCCCGGAGCCTTCTGCATAATGTTGATGATGGTTGGCACTGGCAACAGTGCAAACAATGGGCATAAGCCCCCCAGGATGGGAGGGGGGATCCGAGTTGCCTTGACGCCTTTGTGCGAATTCCCAGCAAGCGTTGAACTATGACCGAAAATGCTAAAGCCAAGCCAGAACCAAAGTCGAAAGCCGAAACCAAAGCCGGCTTATGGCGTTGGAGTTTCAGCCTTGTTCTTAGCCACCCGGCCCATTCCAAAATTGGTGGCTGCTGCCAAGTGATGATATTATTAATATTATTAAAACTAATTTCATGAATTTAAGTCTTTAGCCACTCTAGATGGAGATGGAAATTGGATGCCTCGTGGGGCAGAAAGATGGCAAGAATTCCTTTTACTAATACCTATTTTTACTTTCATTCACAAATAAAAAATATATTTCTTTTCATTTATGATGTTTTCCAAGGCTATATTTTTTAAAAGGAATTAATTTCATAGCTAAAACCAACAAGTTTCTTGGCGAATTTCTTGGGCAGTTGCAATTACGAAACTTTGATATATTAATCATCCGACCCGATGTCCCGGCAATTAAGACATCTGTGACAATATTAATGGGCGCAGAAGATTTCAAAGTAGGACGGCAAAAAACTTTACAATTAATTAGGCAACAGATGATGGACGATGATTATAGTTGGCCGGAGCCGTAAAGGAAAGATGTCTCCATTTGTCTGGTCAGCGATTTAATGTCGGCCATAAAAGAATTACGAAAGGCTGGGAATACAGGTCTGCGGATACCGAATGATTAGATGACGATGATGATCAAAGCTAGCTGCTAATGCCGAACAACTCCCACCCATTTAACTACTATAATCACCCTCTGGCAACGGATTCATTTCAGAACTTCACTTCATTATGAGGCAGTTTACCTGGACGAGCTTCAATTGGCATAAATCAGAGGCCTTTTATGGCTAAAGTGTCGTCCAATTTCGGAAACTTTTCCCCCGTTTTCAATGGGGCGTTAGTTTTCCTACCACCCTGTTGTGCAATTTTTCTTCATTAATGCTTAGTTACGCAATTTCCTTATACAAAAAGTTTTCTACTCGTTGCGTTAATTTTGGCCAATTCAGACGTAGTAGCACCAGCTGAAATGGCCCACCCCTCGATTTCGCCCTGACTTTTCCTATTCCGTATGGCCACCCGCACCCCTTCAAGTATCATCATTCCGGTTTTTGTGGTCGTGCCCGGCCTATTTCGAGTCTTTTGCCAAAATTAGTTCCGCCCCTCGATTTATATTGTCATTTCGTGCGTTTCGATTGTGTAAAGCAATTTTCCCGCAGTCGCAGAGATGGATGTCAGAAGGGGGGATTTTCCCGGGGAATCAGCAGTAGTTTCGGTTGAGTTCTAGTCTGTCTGTCTGTGCGGCTGGTTTTCGACTTAGCTATTCCATCAAGTTACGGCATTGCGGCGTGTCCTGTCTGCCCATCTCCCCCTCACCCGAAAATGGAAATGGCAATGGAAATGTTGACTGCAATACAATTGTAATTCCCCCCACCACATGTGTGTGTCCGGACCAAGGTGCATAAATTAGGCCAGTCATTTACTGTTAATAGCAGTTGGCAGCAGCAGCAGCAGCTGCTCCAGTTGCCCAATGTTGTGTACTTTTCAAATTACTTTGCGTTTGCCAACTTTGACCCGAGTAGATTGGCAGCTTTGGCAGGTTTTGGCTTTGCGCAATATTCGAGATGGAAGGAAGGAATTTATTTTAAGAAGATTACCTAAAACCCATTTGTATTTTTAAAATATTTAAAACTATTTAACGCTGGTTTATATAAGGGAATTTAAAGTTGTGATTAGCCGTTGATTTTACTTAAGAAAATACAAAACAAAACAAAGTTGGCAATAATATTTCTACCCTAATTATTGAGTTATTTAAACAAGGAAAGGGAAAATATCATTTATTTTTTTATTCAATTTTGTATATCCTTTTAATATTTAAATGAGTTTTGGTCATTTCAAAAAAAAGGTCATCCTGATTTATTTAATTAATAGTTTCTTCAAAAAGCACTGCAGAGTATTTTTGATTATTCATAAGAGGATTATGAACAACAGAAAAATCTATATTTTTGATTTGGCTTAAATCATATAATCAGGGACTTCGCCACTAATTCAATTGGCCAAATTTGGATTACCTTGTTGAGGCTATCAACTATAATTTCGGCTATTCAATAAGCGTTGTGCGTTCGAGGCGGCCGATTTCAAAGCAACAATTGGTCTAATCCAAATAATGGAATTTTGAAGCCGATGCCTCTGGCAGAGCCAGCTTCAATTTCCGAAAGCTTCTGCATAGCCCATTCCATTTATCCCACTCAATGCTCCATGCGGCTGGCTGTCCATCAGTTTCGATTTGAATGAGGACTAGGATGAGGATGAGGAATAGGATGAGGGTGAGGGTGGGGCTACCATGAGGGCTGTCAGCCTCAATTTCGGGCTAGCCACTTGGCCATTGTTCGAATTTTGACATAAGCAAAAATCCCAGCTCACTGCCCATACCCAGCTTTTCCCTCAATTGGTTGGGTGCACTGCGATTTAATTATTAATTTAATTATAATATAATAAAGTACATTTACAAACTATAGATTACAAAACAAAATAAAATGTATGATTATTTTAAGCACAACTTTTTAAATAAATTTAATTTAAATATATGAGTAAATACATCTAATCAAAGATGCATGTTAACTATTCATAAGATTTAAAGAATTTTCTGTCGCAATAAACGATTTTATAATTCAACTCTTGATGTTCTTTGGACTTACCTTATTAAGGCTTCGATTTATTTTTCTCCCAGTGTGGCTCTAAACATGATGCTCGGATTATGAGCTGCGCTTTGACTACGTCAATTGCAGTCCAGTCCGATTCAGAAGCGTCCGATTCAGTCTACTTTCATTCAGTTGCGTTTGGACATGAATTGAGTGAGCTGCTCGAAGGGTTGCGGGGCCTTCGTTCTTACCGTCTCTCTAATTAAAATTGATTACCATAATTTTGGATATTGATTGGCCTCGAGCACGCACAATGACCATGCCAAGTTCCCCACAATTCTCACCCATTCAAATGTTAACAGTTTTGACCCGCGATGTTTTTGTTTTGTATCCGACACCTTTTCCTGGTGCACCCATCCAACTATTAATTAGCCGCACGCAATTGGTTTAGGCCGGACTTATCGATTACCTTACCTTTAGTTTTCCAGCCAATTGTGGGTGGTTGGCGACCACGGCAAAAGGTTTTCCGGGAAGTTCGATGTCACATGTGTGAGGGGCCTTATGACTTATTCACGCCGCTGATTGTTTCTGACATCTGTTGTAATTGACACTTTTCGCAAGGTTCTCTAATGGACGACGGCGTGCAACAAGACCGCAGAAGCCACTGTCAGACCGCAATCTCTTTCATACGAACCCATTCCATTCGACAATCCATCAAAATAGTCTACCCTATCGAAGACATCCCTAATGGCAGCAATTTCTAGTCGCAGACGTACGAGCAAACATTGTTTGCAAAATATCCAATTACATTTGCATTTTATTATGGTTTAAAGGGAGGCAGAAGCCAGAAATAAAAATAGAGTAGGATATTTATCAATTTGATATATTCAACTAATAAATAAAATGTGGATATGTGATATTTACGATATGGGAATATTCAACATAATTTTTTGTTACCCAAATTAAACATAATCCTGAAAGCCTTTAGTATAACTCTTGAATATTTTAAATCGTTTCTGTAATTTCAAATGACACCAGTAGGGGCTTAAAAAAGTGTTGTATAGGACTATTTTTATTTTTATTTGTAAAGCTTGTCAATCGTTTTTATTTAGTTACTTTTGAACTTTACTTACAGAAATATACAGAATGGCTTGCTCCAAGATGCCTGCTTGAATAACAAAGCCTTAATATTACAATTAAAATAAATAATACATAAATATGTAATCAAGGGAAACTGTTTACTATTAGTATATTTAAGTTGTATAGCCATTCCCCCAAAAATTAAGACTGTTTATCTCCTGACTATCCCAGAATTGCTCAGTCATTTTCGCACTCTCTGGCAATGTTTATCTTGCGATCCCCCCTTAAAAGAGTTCATTAGAAAATACGTATTCCATGCATCCCTGCACGTTGGCAGCAGTGCCTTAATCTAGTCGGGAATATAAATTTAAAATTACATTATGTCTAGGCAGCGGGAATGGGTATTTGCTGGGCGGTTGGATGGGAATGGAGGCGGTGCCATGACAGCACGACAAGTCGGCATCCTCCGCTGGAAATCAACGCCAAATGTGAGTTGCTTTTACAAGCGCCGCGGGTGTCCTGACAAGGAGAGGGTCCTCCATGCCCCACATCCTCCCCAAATGGGAATCCGAAGCCCGCAACCCATACTCGGTGTGGCTGCTCGGGCGCCAAGTGCATTGGAATGTGTGGCAGCTGCAATTGTGCGGCAATAAATTATTGTGCAACACGCAGACATCACAAGAGGGGCGAACAACTCCGACCCCAGCCATCTGAACCGGGAGTGAGTGGCAGGCGGCGGCATGGTAATGAATGCTACGAAAATTTTTTAACAATTTTTTAACTTAAAAATTACGACAGCGCTGACAATTGCCATAAAAAGCGACGGCAAGCTGAGGACTGCAGAATGGCGGTGGAGACTGTCTGAATTTGTGCTGACTCGACTGTGACTCTGGTGTGGGAGTACGAGGCGAAAGTGTCTTCTTCACCTCCTCAAAAAGGGAACTCTTGATGGAAATTCCGACTCGAGATGGGTGCGTGAGTAGAGTAAAGCGATTTATTTAACTGAGTTTCAACTTTGCAGCCCAGAAATGTACTACTAAATGTATTTTTACATTTCACATTTTTTAAACAAACAAAGCCATTTTAGCTAACACTTATTAAAAGTTTAACATCATTCTATATATCGAAAAAATCTGATATAAAATGAAATTTATAATTTTAAGGACACACAATTTATATTCTAAAATTATTGAATAAAAAATTAAAAGAATTAGTATCCGAATACAGCAGTATATAAAAGCTATAAACATGAACATATCAATTTTATTAAGTTAAATGTTATATTTATTCAAATGTATTTATTTCTACATAGTGACTATTTTCTACCCAAAAATCCCTTGTTTCCATCTCCAGGACTCTGGACTCCTGATGTCTGACTGCTCAGTTGGCATTTTTGCTTTTGTAACACCCATTTGATGTACCTTGAAAATGCACGAGTGTGTTTGTGTGTGTGTGCCTGCGAGGGTGTGTGTGCTCTTGCGAGTTTGTGTGTGTGCTCCTGCGAGTGTGTGAGTGCTGCAATATTTTACTTTGCCAAATGGGGAGGTTAAGGCTCATTTGTCAAACGTCACGACTTGATGATGCAATTGTTGTTTGCGCCACGCATGTTGTCATTTAGTTTGCATGCAGATTTATGCCCCCGCCAAGTTATTTAAATATTCCTTTATTTTAAATTCGTTGTTCTCGTTGCCGCCCGTTAATGTTGTTGATCAGTCCATTTATGGCTTATTTATGCAAGCTTTAAAAACAAAAACTCTGTCGACTGTCAGTTGGCATTTTGATTGACAAAAGCTTTTTACCTGTTTCGGGCCACCGTATTCTGTTCTTAAGTAAACATATCGTATTACGACCCCAGCTCAAGATGCCCTCAATAGGGGTTAGTTTCCATAGAATAGCACTTAAAGATGTGGGTGGCTTTGGAATCCACCCCCCGACAACCAATGACAATTTATGCGTTTTTAAAGAGTCCCGTCCCCGTTTTCCTCCCCCTTTTCGTAACTTCCCTTACCAATTCTTGTTTATCTTGGCGTTTTTTTCAGTTAACGCTCGCTTGCATTTCGTGGGTGGACCTAAGAAAATATTATTCTTTAATTTCTGCGCTATTGCATTTTTCCTACCTTGCTGTTTTTGTCTCCCTTTTTCGATGCAGCCGACTCGCTGGCAGCCAAAAGGCATAAATTCACAATGGTAGACGAGCGGTCGAGGAGACGGATTTACCTTCTGAAAAGTTCTGCCTCATCTTTCTGCTGAAAAACTTTGCAATTGGTTTCTACTCTTTTGCATCTCGTTGCTTTTCTCCCTCTCAATTTTTGCGGATCGCTTACAGAAATCGCTGCACAAGTTTGGGGCGCCACACAACTAACTTTGATGCATAAACTTCTGCTTTGCCAGCCGTGGAATGAATGGAATATTTTCGTTTCTTACTTCTTTGGGTTTTTCTGGCATCTCAAGCTGTTTAATTGTCAGGCAAATTTCGCTTGGTTCATTGAATTCAAAGTAAACTTTGTATGCGACTGTGGTGGCTAAAAAAAGTGGAGAAGAAAACTTATCTAACTGAAAGAGATATTGCTATAAACTCTTAAAACAACTTCCTTTGCGAATGAAATAAAGCATAAGAAAATTTCCAAGGTTTGTTTTATGGATTAAGAAGTGTAACTTTATGAGAAATTCAAAGATCTAATAATATGGTTAACCTTAAATGTTATATTATATTCGTTGCTATTAAACAATAAAAAATAATATTTTTGGTTTTATGTATTTTCGTTCCTTAAATTCATAAATATACCTTGCACTAACAGCAATGTTTGCTTGTTAAACCCTTCTTAAATAAGGCAATACCCCCTTAAAATGCATTATAATTACGCAGCCTTTTCTTAAAATCCTGTTGAAAATGCATTTCAGGACTACTTTGAAGATTGTCAGGACTAAGCCCCACTAAGCTCGATGCTGAAAGGGAACCCTCCCCAAGAATCCTTGTAGCTGCGCGAGTACGTGTAAATATTTTGCCAAGTCTGTTCGGATGGGGCATTAATCATATTAAACAGGAGGCAGGCGTCAGACGGCGGCGGGATTTTCTTTTGTTCCGCTTTGTGTGTGGATGTGTACTCGTCATACAGTGCGTATGATTATTACCACTATTATTAATATTATCATGTGCCCGGGCATGGGCTTGACTTGGCGCCTGGAGGTTGTTTTTGCGGAATACGCGCGAAAGCCTTGGGTTTGGGGCATCGTCATTGCAATTATTTACAAAATCAGAGCACGTTCTGGCTCTGCTTTTATGCGATTACGTGTATGTGTATGCGAGTGTTGTGTGTGCACTAAAATGCCTCGAGCCGAATCGCTTATTACGCCACAGAAAGAGATAGCAGCAGGAAAAGAGAGAGAGACGGGCAGAGACACAGTTGTTGACAGCCTCCTTTTCATACAGAAGGTAGGAAAAGCTCTTTGCGATCAGCTTGGAACATTTTTATATTTTTCTTAACTTAGTTTTCGGAATAAAGATACGTTTTTATTTGGCTACGTCCTGGGATTTTTATCGGTTAAAATAATCTTGCAATTTGTTAGATAACTTTATTGAAATTGTACATGTTTCTGTAAAAAAATGAAAGGTTGGGAAAATTTAATAAATGTAATTAAGTAGTTAAGTATAAGGCTTAGCATATTTCATGTCGTAAATAATTAGCTTTGAATCGAAATAACAATCAAAATAAATTGTAATGGTGTAAATTAGGTGTGTTGGTATGACCTATCAAAAGATATTACCTCACTTGCCTAAAAAAACTTTTTAATAAAGGCACACTTGACATTACGATTCATAAATTATGTACAATAAAAAGTAGCTACTTTATAACCGAGAATTTTGTTAAAATGTATTGTCACCCACAGGAAAAGCTTTCAATTACTCAATGTAGGAGTCTTGAAACTTTTGGGAAACAATTACGTCAAGTGTTGGAAATTTTCACCCAACACCATTTGCAGACGAATGTACGTAATAAGCCACTTTCCTTAATGACAAGACATTTTCAGATCCTTAGCCGGCAACTTTTTAATTTCCCAGTTTGCCCATCCGGCCACCATTAGCATATAGATATAGACAGTGGATCCGAGGCCCGGAGAGAGTGCAGTCATAAAGAAAAGTTTTGATGCCCCTTCCAGCGGCCTTTATTGCTAAGCCACGCATGCCCTTGTGCAATATCCATTTGTGCCCCAAACTCTTTTATGGGGTAAGGTATGGGATGGAACGGTTTGGGATGGGGGTGCTGTCTATAGGTCTCCATCTGGTCCCGTAACTTTTGCGGCAGTGGTTTTAATTTAAATTGACAACATCAAGCAGTTAAGTACTTGCAGCGACATTTTAATAGCTTGTAAGCCCCACGAGTACCGAAAACTTCCCCCTTAACCGAACGAAAGCTGAGCAAACCAAACCAAACCAGACCAAACCAAACACCTTCCCCAACGAGCACCCTCCTTTGTCCGGATGCCACGTCAAGCTAAAGAAAATAAATACAACGGACGCTTATTTACATATTCCCAAACGTAAATACGCGCCATTTTTATTTGCTCCACGTTTTTTTATTTTTGTTCTTCCTTTTTTTAATGCATATTCGGGCACTCAGCGAGTCTTTGCTCGGTTTTTTTAGTATACCCAGTAATGCGTAGGGCAAAAGGGTAACAAGTAATCATTTACCTACATTTATTTTTTTTATATATATAAATATGTTAAATTATGCTGTTCATAAAAATATTTTGGCTTTAAGAGCACCATATATTAAAGATACTTTAAACATACTAATTTACCTATTGGTTTTTAAAATTACATATTTATCAGAAAATCCTTAAATACTTTAGTGACCCTTAAATTTCTTTTAGCCAAATTCCAAACCATTTTATATGGAATTTTGGTGAGAAATTAAATTAATTAAGAAATTCAGTAACAGTCCCAAGTTTATGAATCGCAAATACCTGCTTAACTAATTTTCCATTTTAGAGGATATCCCCAAGTCGATTGACCTTGACTTTCTCCTGGCTTTTCATTTGATTTCATTCTTTTTCTGGTCGTTTTTAAGAAAGAATTTGCATAAAGTGAAAACAAGCATTTTAATTTCACTCGACGTAGCAAAAATGAAATGTGCGACAGCATGTACATGTGCGGAGCGGTAGTAAACGCTGCCATTTACCGCTGGCAAACGCCACTCCTGCCGTTCGGCTCCCCAAAAATCCCCAGAGCGTTAAAAAGTTTTGCAAGTGCGGCGAACCCAGTGGAAAAAACGCAATGGAAGGTAAGTAAAGGGGCGACAGTCGTAATTGTTGAGAGGACCAGCCAAAGGGAAATCTACAATGGATGGAGTGGGAAAAAAGCGCAATGCCAGCAGACAAAAACAAACCAATTTAAATTAGACGACCTCCCACTGGGTAGATCTTTGCCGTTTTCTTTTCGGTTTGGGGGATAAAGTGTTGAAAACTTTGGGTATCAACTTTTGACATTTGCAGTGCACTAAATAGAAATTCTGGTCAGGATTAGGCAAAGTGTCCGAAAGCGACTGGAAGCAATGATAAATGTCTCTTCTTGTCTTCCCACTTTATAGCTCTGGATACACTTTGAAAATATTTAAGAAAAAAGTGTCAATTATAATATAGAAAATATAATAAGTATATAATCTTAAATTCAATTTTTTAATTAAGAGGTCAAATTTATTTTTGTTGAAATTTCTTTGGAACTTTATGTTATTCCTAAGTCCTAACAAAACTAAATTCGCAGAATTTGGAATACTTAAACTATACACAACTATTGAAGTTTTTATTTTTTTTTCTCACTGATGTTTGTTTGCCTGAAAATGGAGTAAAAGCAGCTTTGTTCCCAGTGCATTGAGGTAACAATATGAAAACATTTTCTGGACTGTCCTTGGAGTGGTCCGTGCCATTCTCACTCTCCATTTGGAGTGGCCATTTGAAATGGGACACATGCCACGCTGGCAGTTTAATATAATTTAAACCTAAACACATACCAGGGCAGACACACACTTATACTAAATATATCAAGAGGTATTTCCCTCGGCCAGTGAGTTGGGGTTTGTCAAGTAGCCGCCGCGTCTGCCATTTGACGCTCGGTCCCATAAATTACCAGACACTTGGCAGGGAACGTATACCGAAGGCATCTTCACATTTCTGGTTAGTCATTTGCCTGCCCCCCGTACATCTAGACACAAAAACAAAACTATTAAGTGGGCATAAGACTGGCTACGGTCTATGGGTATTTCCCCCAGAAAGCTCAAGGACCTCTTTTGGATTTTGCCAGTGGGCGGGGACAGCCGATGTTACTGATGTTTGTTGTTACTGTCGGGCAACCCTCGGACTAATGGAATATGCAAAAACATTCCTGTAGATATAAAACAGGCGAAGAGGCTTAATAAATCCCATAGATCCTACATTTGGGGAATGTTTGTGCTCATGGCCATGGGCGGATCATAAAACTAAACATTTCAGAGCCTAAGCTTCAGAAATTGAGTGTGGGCTGCACTTTATTGGAGGATTTATGTGATTAAACAAAGGAATAAGAAAATTTATCAATATGGCTGGCAATATTAGAAAAACCTTTAAAATTTTTGGGAAATAAAATAAACTTATATTAACCAGCCCATCTTTAAAGATGACCTTCATAACAGAAGGAATTAAAAAAATTCTTGTATAAAAATTAGAATTTAGAATCTCTACTTACCACCATTTTAATACCTTGTTTTGGTAATTAAAATTCAGCTCAAGCTGCAGCTGCATACGTAAATGACTATTTATTGAGCATTTATTGGAAACTAATTTGGAATTGATTTCAATAAATTTGCATTTAATTGGTCGAACTCGTGTTTTTTGTGGCACATTTCATTGCGCTAATTGACAAAACCGAGCGAAAACAAATGAGAAAGCGTGCTGCGGACGGATATTGCATGTGCAATGAGCCAAGTTCCTAATTGGATAACTGCTCCTCCCTCTAAATTGCAATTTGAAAAAGTTTGCCACCTTTTTGGCCAACTGGTTCGTCCTCCTTCTCGAAACGTCAGACATTGTCAAGTGCAAAGTTTATTTCTTAGGCTGGCTGGGGGAAGAAAGCATCTCCTGGGACCTTCGAGAGGAGTCGTCCTGTCTCTCCTTGGATTCCTCGGAACTCTGCGATTCGGGGGTTGTGCATTTAGCTGCTCAAGTACCTGGGGGTAGCTCAGATGTCAAGGATGCGCCTGGCACGGGGGTTGGCCGGGTCTAAAAAGTCAATCACAATTCCCAGTGCAATCACAGCACGCGTATTAATATTTAAAGAGGTCATCGGAATTGGTTTCTCTGTCTTTGAGCCACTTATTGCTCGGTGAGTGTGCGGAGTTTGAGATAAGACGTAGACATTTCTGTGGCCTGCAATATTTTCCACTTATTTGGCGATTTGTTGCAGTTAAGTGGCAGCAACCACCCCCAGATGTTCCTATCTTGATGTATTTTATGTCTAGCAATTTTTCCTGCTCCATCTCCTCTTCTTTTTATGATTTGTCTCAGTGTGGATTTCGCTTTCATTGTGTTCACGTTGTTGCATTTTTAATGCCAAGTCTCGGATTGATTTCGCATTTGCATTCGCTCGGATGCTCCACCTTTTATTTATGATTTCGCGCCAAGGATATGCATCTTGTGGATACAGGATGACAGACAGTGTCTGCTCGCCGTCTGGTAAAACTTGCGTTTTGACTCTGGGGAAAAGCAAAGTGAAAACTTTCCCTTTTTGTCACTGTCTATTCAGATCCCTCCGTCGCCCTGCGATGAACTCGGCGGCATTTCAATTACGTCTCCCTCGCAATCAATCACACTCAAAGTTGGAAAAGCTCTTTTCCACATCCTGGCAGCCAGAGAGCGGAAAAACATTTTGCATTTCCCTCTCCGAGTTATGCTAAGTGATTTGCCCATTGATCATTTGTCTGAAGTATTGGACATTTAGATTTACTTTTGATTTGATTGCAGCGCCCTTAAATGGTGTCGGGCAAATACAAATAGTATAAAACTTTGCAATAAAAAATCTAAAAATTACAAATACTTTATTCTATTGTCTGACAGAACGTCAGGCCGATGGACAAATAAAAAAAAATGTCTAAAGTAAGTACCTTATTCTAATGTTTGTGTTTCATCAAATAAATACATATTACATTTTTCATTAAACTTACTAAAACATTTTTCAGGACACCGTTTTACCCTTGTATGAAGAGTAAATTGTTGTAAAAATACTTTCAACTTAATTATCTTGTTGTCAAGTCAATATTTTTGAAAGTTTGCAGCCCTAAAACTGTTAATAATAATTAAGAGACTTACAAATTAAATCTTAACTACTGACCTTTTACCCTTAGTTTCTTGCCATGTTTACCAAACACTTTTTTGGGCCAACATAAATAATTCCCCATGGATTCCAGCACTTACCTCGTACAATTTTCTTATAATTTGTTATGCCAGTTGCTGGCCAAACTTTTAATTCAACAGCAAAACCCGAATGAATAAAATTATGCCAAGGCAAATGAATTAACACTTTTGGGTGTGCTATACATTCTTTGGCACCGATCCCCACCCCCGCACCCCCCAGCATCCGTTTGCCGCCCCTGTCACCGCTCAACTTTCTGATATAATTCCTGGCTGAAAAGTTTTCTGGCCAAGAGAAAGAGAAAAGGGGAAAGGGGAGAGGGAAAAGGGGAAAGGAGGAAGGACCCCGGCTCAACCGGAACTTCCGTGCACTGCTCAAGTTCTGGGCCGTCGCTTCGCCTTGCTTGAAAAGAATCTCTTCCGCCGCCCCCTTTGTGGGTGCTGGGGGCGTGGCGGAAAAATAAATTTGTATTGTTTTGTCTGGGGGCGAGAGGCGAGGCCAAAGAGCAAACAATGCGAGCTGTGAGAGCTCAAAAACCGCAGCCACTAAATGCATTACGTGAAGGGCTGGGGGTGGAGTGCGGGGGAAAAGCGAGGGAAGCGCGGGGAAAAGCGAGGAAAATCGGGTGAAAAGCTGGCTGCCTTCTCCCTTTGCGGCTACACTGTAGCGGCTTTTGTTTGCGGGAGAGTGCTGGCTTTGGCATTGTTTTCCTGCACGGATATCCTTAATGAGTGAAACTGGGCTACCGCTTCTTCTCCTGTCGAGCAACAGCAGCAGCTGCCACCCACATCATAATTACCCCGCCCACTGGGCACCACCCACTGGACCAAGACACCCCCACCCAGCTGACAAACACACTCGAGGCCCCAACACTCAAGAAACCGAAAACTGGGGGAGTTGGACGAATTCCTGGCGGGGGGTTTCGCTGCTTTTTCGTATCTCTGACCACATGAGCACATAAATCTTCGGGGACGCGGAAAACCACAGTGACTGGAGAGGTGTCGGGAAATGCGGAAACTGCTCCAAACTTTCCATGAAATATGGGTTGACAGCGGAATATCTGTTTATAAATGCATTTTAAATTAAACAAATGCGTGCTTAAGTGCTGTCATAAATCAGAAGTTTTAGAATAGTTTTTAGACCCATTTTATTTCATTTAATTTTTGTATAGAGAAGTAAAAATGAGATGACTGTTTTTCAATTCTAACACATAGGTAATGTTTAATTAAAAAGTTAAACTTTATACAAAAGAATACAAAATGGATGGAGTTTAAGAACCCAGATTTGAACAAAGAATAATAGAAAATCACTTAGCTTTACACTTAAATTAAAAAATGTGCAAAATCCATTTATGTTATTTACTGTATATTTGTCCGCTCCTGGAAATGAAAACAAATTAAAGTTATTTTAATAATTAATAAGAAAACTAATTAAATTCGAATCCTTTTATTTTTAAAAATTAGTTTTTATTGTAATTATAATCATTTCATTTCATTTGCCTTTCTCCTTTGTTTTCGACCCACTGTATATCAGCCCCATCGTTATGGCCGTGTAATTATCACGATGATCACTTTTCAACATTACCCAAGCGAGGAAACTTTTATATTAAAAGTAAACTTATGACAAACGAGCAAAAGAAGGGCAGCTGTGGGGAAAAAATGGAATCCTGGACAGGACTCAGACAAACATCCGCACACACACGTCAGATGGGTGAGGGTGTGTGGGGTGCCCATTGTCAAGTGTAATTTATCATTCAGTCAACGTCCTTCGATTGCAGTTTATCTTCGGAACTTACTTTACTGGGTCGTCAGTGTAATTTCTCAGTCCCCCATTTCATTTTCCCACCCATCAAGTTGCCTCTCTTTCGGTTTTCCTTTCACACTGGCCACGATTCCCCCCCCCCCAGCTTTCCCCCTGCTTTCCCACGAGTAAAAGCAAAAGGAAAGTATATTAGGGGAACAACAAGGATATTCCCTCGGAGTTGTTATTGTCCTGGCTGTAGAATGAATGGCAAATCAGGAAAATCTGACCCCCAGGTTGTTAGTTTTCTTGCAAGGATTTTTAAAGCCAATGGGAGCAAAATAGCAATTAACATGGATTTTCAAGCATCCACCTCATCTACCCGCCCCCCGTTCACCGCAGTTCTCCTGGTAATAATCGGAAATAATTGAAGAAACGAAGGAAAGCAGCAAGAGCAGCAAAAACAGGATACTTATCGGAGGTCCAGGGGTAGGGATGACATCGCTTTGAAGGATGTTTGTATGTGCAATTTGTAGCGTTTTAATTGTTGTTTATCCGATCTAGAACAGATGGGGTACAAGATGGGGTTTCCCGGGCACCAAACTGCACCACCGCAAGCCACTGAGCTAATTTTGATTGCGGTGCATCGGCAGGTGAACGACGATGTCGGTTCCTAATTAACTATGCCACTGATGTTTGGTTCGATTCAGCAAATTGGCCTCAAATGCGGGTTAGCAGGAAGTTTAAATGCCTAATGCTTCGGGGAATACAAAGCCCAAGGCACAAGTCATTTAAATGGAGTCAAAGGAGTGATAGTAAGGTAAAAAGCTGTTAATGACTTAGAATTCTAAGAACATTTAATTAATAACATTAATTTAGATGAAAAATCATAGAATAAAGAAAAATGGCCTAATAAAGTGAAAATAATTAACTCAATTAAACAAAAACATATAAAAAGTGTATAGATAAATATGTGGCTTTTTAAAAAATAAGTTTAATCGTTTCTAAGCACATGAAAATAATAAGAAATTAGTTATAATTATTCACTATATATTTAGAAGGAAAATATAGCAGGGGATTTGTTGAAATGAATCGTTTATACAATATTTTTAGTTCTCACAATTGCAATGGCATCCAACGGTTATTTATTTAAATTCAAATTTACTCGTTACTTTCCCTGACTCCCATTTTCTCTCTGTAAATATGTTCACCTTTCTCGCAAACTTTTTGTAAGCAGCCAGAGAGCAAAGGAATTCCGGTTGTAACTCCGAAATTTTTGTTTATTTGCCTAATGCGCAGACTCACCACTTTTGCCGGCAGGATTCAGCAACAAATGTTTATGCTCAGGTCTGATGATAAACAAACTTGACTGGGACCAGAAAAATATAAGTTTAGAAGACAGAACTTCTAAAAAAAACTGACCAATCAAATCCTTATTATATTTATATATTTTATATATATATATTTCATAAGCAAGTACAATTCGATTTAAAACCAAAGGTAATTAATCTAATATTATTATTGAAACAATGTAAGCTTTTTTTAAATATTAATAACAAATATTAACAAAATATCAAAATATCCCCCCTTACGATGTTAAGTAGAAGTAAACGGAATATCCTTTTCATAATAATTTCTTATCACTAGCCCCGGCCAAGTTTCCTTACATCCTTTTACTCCGCTTTTCCTCGACTTTTCCCCGCGCTGAAACAGCTGATTTCCCTGCAGGAATTTACTCCGAAAAGTCCGCTTCGATTGCCCCATGCGAAGTACGGAAAACCCGAGCTGCAACGAAGTGCGGAACTCACCACCCAGCGAACATTGCTGTGGACTGTTCCCGGTCTCCGGTTCGAAGGAACCCTCATATCTACTTTGGCATCGCACGCCGTTCAGTTGAGTTTTGGTTACTGCCGCCAACGGTTTGCGAGCCGAAAGTGAGCGCGTGTCGAGCTTCTTGTGGCGTTTTTTGGTGGGGCCAACTTCGTGGGCGATTGGCAGCAAACATAAACAAACGAAGTGCGACTTTCCTCGGAACCAGCTAATTGATATCACGGACATGGGCCGGCTAGACTTTGGCCAATTTTGGCCTGGCCCAAAGCAAGCGGAAGCATTCAAGCCGCAGAAAACAATGTGAACTCCAGGGGAAATGTAACGAATTGTGTGCGAAAAGAATACTACAAGGAAGTCGAGCAAAAATCAAGCAACACGAATATATATATATTTCTATATCCCTGTGGGAGTCGTGTGTGTGTATGTGCCAGTGTGTGTGTTAGTCTGGGCAAATAAATGCTCGTGCTACGCTTTTTTAGCCAGTTTATCTTAAGGCGAAATACTGTAAAAAATTGTAAAATGGATTTACGTTTCGTATTCATCGTTTTCCTGCTCAAGTGGACTCATGCACAAGGTAAGCTCGACAGAAAAAAATGAAATAAAACTCAAACTGAATAAAAAACCCATCCTGGTCATGGATTTCCTTCCTTCCTTTCTGGGTGTTTG
Organism: Drosophila fuyamai; assembly: GCA_018153365.1. Classification (NCBI taxonomy): domain Eukaryota; kingdom Metazoa; phylum Arthropoda; class Insecta; order Diptera; family Drosophilidae; genus Drosophila; species Drosophila fuyamai. Next base: position 1,961,784 of record JAECXW010000878.1, read on the forward strand.
CCTGGCATTCTCTGTTTGTGCAGCTGCCACAACCTCCGGGTTGAGTGGGCCACAACGGGGTGTAGTCGGGGTGCAACTCAAGTGCAATTCAGGCGGCCTGCAATTGCAAATATTCCATAGAAAATTGCTCAACAGAGAGGAGTGCTCGCTCGTGAATGTATGACATTTGTATGGCTGTGCGATCCCGTAATGAGTTGCATTTAACTCATCCAACTCACTTGGCCGAGATGTTTTGGGAGCCCGGCATATTTATGATGATTGCCGGCAGGTGTTGAATGGGTATAAAGCATCGAGCTGGCCCAAAGGAATCCCGGCGATGTCAGGCTCGAGTGCATCTGAATGCAGGTTTATCGATACGCCGGGTTGTCTGGAAATCTGCATTCTACAGACAGTCTCGTCCCAGATACGAAAGTAAATGCAGTTATTAGATTGGTTGTCTGTGCCAAGTCAAGAATAAAGTACACTTAGCAAGGATAAACCCACATATTATCATGATTTACACAAAGAACTCAGATAGTTATTTTAATTCAAATGCCTTTGAAATTATTTGCCAAAATAAAACATAGAATTTTCGATTCGACAAATTCCAATTTCAATCATTTTAAAAGTATACACATAAAAAATCGTAACTATGATTATTTTAGCTGGCACATTATTAATTTTTTCCGTTTGATATAAAAATATTATCTTAACAATTTTTCCTAGTGTTATTAATATTGAAAAAAAATAAATATAATACAATATAAAACTGTAAAAGTAGATTATTGTCTCAAAATGTATTTCCAAAATTTAATGATTAAGATGTACAATATACTTTAAGCTCCATTTAACATTCTGAAATAGTTTCCGTGCTCATCCATCTTAAACCTAACTAAACTTTATTTGCCAGATTAGCGTATTTCCTGATTTGCATTTATTTGCCAAAGTGCCTGATAACTTTCGAGGCACTTCCAGAATCGTTTCATCCGGCCAAACATACTTGTACGCAATGCATTGATTACTTCCTCCCCGAAAAGTTTTGCCAACTATAATTCATAACTCTTGCTTATCTCACCATTAAGTTGTAGCCATCAAATGGGAATTCGTATGTGGAAAACTTTTATGCCAGACGCAAAACAATTTCCGCAGCTTCCACACCCAGAAGCAAATTAGTGGAAAATGTTTTTGGCAAGAAAAGGGAAAGAGAAGGAGTCGGGGATTCCCCTCGGGCTGGCTAACTAACCGAAATGAGTACGAATTGGAGGCGTGGGCCTGAATTCAAGTGAGTACTCAGGGCCATGACTCAAGCGGACTGCTTTTGTTGCATAAAATATGCGCATTTAATAAGGGGCTTCCCACACTCCAACATGAACGGAATGAATATGTAAATGTTGGCCCACAAAAAAAAACGGTTCGGCACCGGCCACAAATGATACAAAAGATATTTCATATTTTCCGTAGGTATATGTGTGTACATTCCCATTTTGTTGCTGTTCAATTTGCGTTCTTTACGCTTGGCTCTCCTTTTTTGGTTAAGGGCATTTTTATTATGTAGTTCATGCATGTAAACGAATTCAATTGAATAATATCCTGTCATTTTGTTGTTACATCCTCTTCGGGCTACCCATTATCCCCCCACCCCTCAATCACCCCACCAAACGACCGCGAAACTCCCTCGTTTGGCATGTCAAAATTTTTATCAGCGCACAAAATCCGCCAATGCAGGATGAAGGATATGGAGGAGTAAATAAATAAATCCCGGCAACACGCGTGTTGCTGCTCCCGTGTATCTCTTTCCCGCTCTGACAGGATCCTCCATCCCGCTCCATCCTTTTCACCGTCCCGAGCTCTGAAAAGTATGCAATAAATTTCAAGCAAAAAATATATTGGCATTTTAGTGGGTTGGTTGGCTGCTCCTCTGCGTGTGTGCGGTGTATCCAATAAAAGAAAATTAAATACTTTTGGGTAAAGATTTTTCTTTGACTAAATAAAATCGTACCCCTGTAGACTGCAGGGGTTCCAGGTTTTTTAAGTTCTCTTTAAGTAGCAAAAAGTATTAAAACTATACTACTTTTAGTGGTTTTAATAAGACGTCAATATTAAAAGTCTAATAAAGTAAACTTGAACGTAAAAACGCTGACCGCTTTTTCTAACTAAAATCTGCACGTTCTTGCCTTAGAATATTTATAATTTGTATCTTATTATACCCGTTACTCGTAGAGTAAAAGGGTATATTATATTCGTGCAAAAGTATGTAACAGGTAGAAGGAAGCGTTTCCGACCCTATAAAGTATATATATTCTTGTTCAGGATCACTAGCCGAGTCGATATAGCCATGTCCGTCTGTCCGTCTGTCCGTCTCTCCGTCTGTCCGTCTGTCCGTCTGTCTGTCTGTCCGTCTGTCCGTATGAACGCTGAGATCTCGGAAACTATAAAAGCTAGAAGATTGGCATTTTGCATGTAGATTTTAGGAGTTCCTACGCAGCACAAGTTTGTTTCAAAATGGTGCCACGCCCCCTCTGACGCCCACAAGCCACAAGCTGTGGCTACAGTTTAGATGCTATTATGAAACTTTTTTTTGATATGTATTTGTTTTGTCAATACCTGTCGATTGGCCAAATAAAAGTTTGCCACGCCCACTCTAACGCCCAAAAACCCATTAAACACTTAAGCCTGGCTAGCGCCTACATTTCCGCCTTTCATGGCGTATACAATAGCGCCATCTAACGGATGAATTTGGAACAGCTGGCCAAGGTGCTCAACAGAGTCAACGTTAATTCTGGATGTTTTCTATTAAAGGAAATTGCGATGGCTTTTATTTGTCAATACCGAACTATATCCCAAGAACTATGCAAATCAAATCAAGTTAGCCAAATTGGAGGTGTTCCCTGGGTACCGATTTTAACATAAAAATCGGGAGCTAATTCGAGGGGCGAAAAACATACAAGAAGGCATATTTATATTAAGTTGTTTAGCTGAGTAACGGGTATCTAATAGTCGAGGCACTCGACTATAGCGTTCTCTCTTTTAATTAAATTAAAATTGAACAACAAAATCGGCATAGCTTCATTGATTTTGGTAATATGGACATAGAAATCGAAATGTAGTCGATTTGTAATAACTGCAAGGGTATATAAACTTCAGCTTGCAAGTTGAAGTTTGCTTCCTTTCTTGTTTTGGTTGTAGGTATATTGAATTTAAAAATACAAAAACTATATTTACGTTCTATTTATAGACCCTATAAATTCTGGGAATATTTTACTTTTTCAAACTTTTTGCCATATCTGTTACATCCTTTAGCCCAATTTGTATGCCATTTCGCATGGCGGCTCCCAGTTGTTTTTCATACTTTCCGTTTCTCAACTTTCTTCAACTTTGCTTAATTTATAAATTATGCATTTTGTAGACTACGTTACCAGGCAATTATCATTTTCCTGGGAAATTGTTGGGCCGCTTGTTTTGGTCTCTCGCTCATTTTTGGACGGCCCGAAGAAAGTAGGCTACGCAAAATTAATTTCTTCTGTATGTTTTTGCCTCTGTGTGTGTGTGTGTGTGTGCCGGCATGTGCGTGTGCTTATTTATTTGGCTGGGCTGGGATTCAAGAAAGGACTCAGCTCGGTTGTCTTATATTCCTGGGCCTCGTGCCTGGCGGCGGCCAAAAGCAAAGGGCATAAATTTATTTGGCAAAAACACAGGAGCAGCAAGCCAAGGGAGAAGTAGGAAAAAAGTTTTGCAGACCGGAATATTAATGAGTATTTAACCTAAATTGTTGCTGCCTTTGATAAGTGCCATGAAATATTCCCCATGTAGCAGTCGAATCTATTTTTGCCCTTTAACCCTGCGGCATCAATGGCAGACAGGAAAACTTGCCATTTCTCTGCGGAATGTGTGGGCCTTCCCTTGTTGCCCAGGCATTAAATTACTTTAAAAGTGTGGGGAAAAAAGGGTTAAATTATTTTAGATGCCAGAACGAACCCGAGCGGTTGCCTTTAAGACTTTTCTCCGAAATAACTCAAAGGACCTGCTACGAATCTTGCTCTTTTCCGACTTCGTTGTCGGCGCCAGGAGAATAGGTATTATTTGACCAGACTCGAGTTAATTGAAAAGGCGAAGGTATTTATTCCTAAAGGGAAAAGGACCTGGCCAGCAAGTAATAAAGTAATATGGAATTAATTTGGAGTCTATTAAATATAGAAATATTTTAGAAATTGACAGCCACCTGGAAAGGAGAAAATATTTACTTGGGAGCTTATGAAACACAGTGGTAATTGACTTGGAAAATACGAGCGGAGAAAATAGAATTTATAATAAAAGAGACAAGAATATTACAGGACAAAATCTACTTTTATTCCTAGCTTTGTTTTTAATAAGAGTATTAACTTTTTATTATTACTTACACATTGTTTAAATTTTTTTATTTGCATTTTTAGTGATTTGAAATAATTTCAAGACTTAAACAACCATACATTTCAAAAATATTTAGCTTTGCTTAAAGCCGCTAACTAATTGTCTGTTTATTTTAGTCAATTTCTACTGTTTTTACCCACACAAATTCCAGGCAAAGCAATTACCAGTTTTCAGTTGTATTCACAACGTTGATCCTGGCAAATTGTAATTTATCTTAGCCTTGGGCCAAAGGACAATTCAGGCAGATAGTCCTACAACAGACGCACAGACACACGAGGGAAAATTTTAATTAATTTCTGCATCAATTGAACGGCTGTCATAATACAAATAAAAGAGATGCGCACCAAAACACACACGGATACTTGTTTATTTGTTTGCTGGGGCAAACGCACTAGGCAAACAATGGCCACAAAAGGACATGCAGGATGCCATTCAAGGCAAACTGAGCACCACACTCATAATCGCCATATGTTGATTAAGTTAATTAAGCGATTTCTCGTCGATGTTTTGTGTATTTGGACCAATGCTAATCCTCTTCCATACACTAAATTTCCCCATCCCAGCGATACCCGCTGAGCTTCAAGTGTTTGCCATGTGAAAACATAATTCACTTCATTATTATCCGAACAGGGCCAACAACAATGGAACAGCGGGTAGCAAAAACTGCAACAACAGCCATGAAAATAACAACAGCTCGGAGCGGGGCAATTGAGCCTAATGAATTGCCATAGTAAACGTGGCTGAAACAGCTGCCAAGGCGCTACGAGGCCATCAAAACTTTAAAGTGCTCGAGCTAGCCATTAAAAATGGAAGAAGCGAAAAAATTAACACTGGCAGAAATACGGAAACAAAAACATCAACAAAAGGCAGGAGTGTTTTTCCATAATGAACCGAGGCGAAACTTTTATGCTCTCGGAGGAGAATGCAAAAGTTTGGAAAGCGTGTTGGGAAATTGGTTATTATACTGAAGCCACGAACATAATACCATCATTTGCTTGGTTTTTGAAACTACTGCATAGGTGTTAAGTTATATTCTTTTAAATTAAGATATGCCATATCAATGAACTTAAATATAATACGAAAACTAAACATTTAAATAAGGCTATTTGATCCATTCCCAACAAGGTTCGATGTTTTAAACATTTAATAATATATAATAAGACAAAGGACTTCTTTAACCCTTATCAAAAACCAAGACAGCCCACTGTATCCCTTTAAAAGTAGAGTGCCCGAGTACGAGGACGTAAACAAGTGTTGAGCATATTTTTTACGACAAGTTTGATAATTTCCAGGACCTCTTTTCCTACCAATCTGCCAGTCTGCGGCGCCATCGAGCAATCATAAAGCAAAAAAGTGGGGAAAAATAAGAATGCCATGCGGTCAGTGATGATGTCCTGGTGGTCCTCCCACCGCCAACTCCTCGCTCGCATTTCTCGCGCATTTTTCAAATACTTACCCTTTGCCGGGGCAGCCGGAAAAAAAGGGTCCGCGGACCTGCGGAGCAAGTGTCATTGACATTTTAATGTGCTAATGAAGATGACGACCCCAAAATGCGGAAGAAAAATGCTTAAGTTCATAATATAATCAAATTGTTATAAAAATAGTCGACAGGCTCCGTCGCCTCACTGTCGCAGCTTTATATTGTAATTTTCCCTTCTGTCCTCTTCACTTCGCTTCATTATCGTCATTGCATTGCTGGGTTTTTAGTTGATTTTTATTTTTTGTTTGCTTGTATATAAGCCAGCTGCTCAAGGACCTGCGGTGTTTATGGGTTGTTGCAATTTTATTTATTTATTTTGTGGCTTTTTTCTTCTGCGCATTGTAGGTCCTTTAGTGCACTGGCAGTCAATTATGTCAAAGTTGTCAATTCATGAACGAAAATTGCAGGGCGTTAGCGTAAGCTGCTTTTGTAATTTTTTTATTTATCAAAGTGCAGAAAATGTTAAATGTAGGTTATAATTTTAAGTGCAGCGAATGGAAGGGCGGAAAGGAAAAAAGATTGAGTGGTTGAGGCTGACAAACTGAAATTGAAGGGGGCGTAAAAGTTTTGCCTTTAGTACATTTAGTTTGGCTAAATAAACGGAACTGGAGTAATCAAGAATGAAGTTTATAATTGAAGAACTCCATTTCCGCATAAGTTCATGATTTCATTATTTAAAGAAATTAAAGAATAAATTTCACATTAAGTGCCAGTAAATAAGTACTTGTTAAAGTTCGGTGTATATATTTTATGGAATGGTAGTAACTGTTATAACTTAAGTGCACTTTAGAGTACTTTCCGAAAAAAGAAAAATTTGCACAGGTGATATAAGCCTTTATTTCTTAGTAGGATTAAAAATAACTCAAACATTTTTTATGCTTACTAAAAATATGAGTTTTAAACCTTTCAAAAATATTATAACCTGGACATCAACAGCTTTTAAAGACACAGCTGCCACTTTGATCTGATAATATATTCCCCCCCATTTTTAGTACCCACTGGAAATCTAGAGCTCCATTAAACTTTAACTTGAAAACTCTTATCAACCGTAATCCTTAAGCGGCTTCATCTTCGGGGTACTTAAATTTTAAATGCCATTCGGTAACCCTTTTTGCCGCCTTTTTATGACTTATAATTTTTGCCAACTCATTGCCTTTGACTGGTTCGAGGAAAATCGCAGGCTGACTTTTTCGATCTCACCATTTGTTGCGCCGGAAATATCCGAGAAGTCTGCATAATTTATCAATGTCAAAGCTGGACCGATGATGAACGCTCGAAAATTGCCAGGACAGCAGATTGTAGCCAAGCCCATTTCATTGTCCTTTCTCGGCGAATCGATAAACTTACTTGTTGCCCAAGAAGAAGTCGCAGGGAGAGGCCATAAAATTTGAGCTTTTTAACAAGCAAATCGAATGAAAGGCCGACGACAGGGATATTGTTGATATGAGCGAACAAAAAATAAGCAAAGAAAAGAAAGAAATGAAATGAAAAGGACATGCCTGCTGACCCGAGTCCAAGCTGCTTATCAATGGCCTAAGCTAAGCATTCCATTCCAGTCCCATCTTTTGTTGACTTACCTTTTGTATGGCCAGTCAGGACATTTTATATTTATTAAAAAAATGAGGATGAAGCAGCAACAACAACTTTCGCTCCGTTTCTGGGGTTTTTTGGGTAATAGGCATCCGGTCATAAAAACATGAATTGTGGCTCTTAGCAGCAAATCCAATTGGGCATAAATCGGCTTTGTCGCCAGCACATGAGATGGATCCTTCCTGGTCCTGCTCCTCGTCCTCTTCCCCGTCCCGTCTCTGAAAATCCCATCCCACTTTTCCTTTTAGGTTCTCAGGTTCTGCTCGTTTTATGGCTTTGCTCGGCTCTCCATTGTAGGCTTTATTTTATGTGCATTTAAGCACAATGCGCTTATTGACTTAATGACAAATGTAGTTAGGCAACACAATGACTGACAATGCACTGCGAAAAAAGCTCAGTTGGCAAAGGTTATTCAAATGTAGGCTTATCATATTATATATATAATATTCAAATAAAAATCGTATCTATGTCTATGCTTAATATTAGATATTATTATATAAATGCTAAAACAATAACCATAAAATAATAAAATAATAAAATTTTATATATAAATTTACTGATTTAAATACTAATAGAGCCTGTTCCAAAGTAGATAATAATGATTATTAAACTAATCTTTGTTTATCATTTGATAAAAAATAAATATACATATATTAATTCTGACAGTGTTATATCCCATTCCTAGTTCCTGTTTCCGATTCCCATTCCCGTTACCCGTTTCCCGCTGCCGTTAACGTTTCTCCTGCTGTTTGTGAGCCAAAGTGCTTGAGTTTCCTATTATAAGAGACTTAACTGAAATTGCATTGTGGCCTGCATCCTGCACTTGTCACCGCCAGCCCCGAGCTATTTTCCTCTTCATTCTCTGCTGCCTTTCTCAAGGATGTTGACAAATTTACAAACGCGAAAGTGAATTTTCTTTCAATTTTGTTGCAACGACAGGAGCCCAGAGCTGCTTATTCGGATCGCCCTTCTCTGTCGCACTCTAAACTCCCTATTTTCCTTTTATCGCCTGCTTTTCCTGACAGGCAGGATGCGCGCCTAAGTAGTTTTTGTATAATTGCACTCGTCATTGTCGCCGTCGACATCCTTGTTGGGGATCCCTTTACCCCTGACTCTGACTCAGTCCCTTTCCTTCTCCCCCTCCCTTTCTCACCTGTCTTCCCCTCCCTTTCAGTCCTTGTCTTTCCCTCTCTTTCGCCCCTTAAGAGGAGGTTACCCCGTGGCAGTGACAACAACAGCAATTAAGGAATGTTAACAAGCGCACTTTTCAACTTTGGCTCGGGGCCCTCTGTTGCACTTCAAAGGTGTGCCGCTCTCTGTCGGTGTGTGTTTTTGCTGGGTGTGTGTTTGTGGTTGTGTGCCACGCCCTTCAGCCTCTTTTTGCGGCGTTTTCGGGCCAAAGACTTTATCTGTGGTGTGTGAGTTTCGTTCCTGCGGCTGATTAATGGGGAATTCATTTAGTTTTTCACTTTTAAATATTTAAGATTTGATATAACTCACTTGCTTAAGTTAAAACATGAAAATATTCAATAACTTACTAACTATTGAATACTTTAATGAAATAAGTTGTACCCATAAAATTACAATCTTTAACTGGTTTTCAACAATTGTAAAAGGACATCTGCTTAAATATGGACAGCGAACTCCCAGAAATCGTTAAAGCCGATACAAAAGAACCCCCAATTCAAGGCATTCAACCTTGTCTTCTGAATTATTCATAAACCCATACACTGTAACCCAGTTGCATTCTCAATCAGACAATGATTGACACATCGTCTTTGAGCACATAGAAACCCCCGCCAATTAAAAATCAATTTCAACAGACATTCCTGTACAAACAGCCTTTGGCCGTAATTTAACAAATCTGGAAATAATTGAAAGTTAGCAGCATAAATCCCCAAAAACAACTAGCTGTCTGAAGCGAAACTATGGCATAGTTTTAAAAATTCCCCTGTTGACAATTAAGTTAAGCAGAAAACACAACAAGGACCCAAAGAACCAGAAACAAAACCAGTCGCAGACACAACAGAAGCAAAACAAAAGCCAACTGAAATGCGTCAAAGGCACGCAACCCTAAAAACTGAAAAAGGATAAGGGAGTGGGAGGTGGGAGGTGGGTGGTGAGTGGGTGTGGGTGTGGGTGGGTGACAGATATATCCACCCACCCATGAGAAAGGAGGAAAACTGGTTTCGGTTTCGGTTTCTGCTGGTTAGCAACCCTAATTTACTTTTAATAACTTCATAGGCAGAGCTCAAAACACAAGAAGGGTGCGAGGGGGGGAGCATTAAAAGTGTCCTTTTTCACATGGCCAGGACGAGGACGAGGACGAATGCGTCGGCGTTAATTTCGATTTTGCTTAACGAGGGTTAAATGCCCGCCCCGCTCCAAACAGTTTAACGCAACTTGTCAGAGTTTGTCAGCAGCAACGGCAGCCAACTGGGCGTATGAGCGATATCGATAACGATAATTACACATGCAGACAAGCCCCTCCATCTTCCACTTTTTCACTTTTCCAACGCATTCAGGTGAAAAATTCAATTTGCAACGTGCAGATAGGCCCGCCAGGCCGAACATGTCTAAGTGTGCGATTGGGTTTCGCATGGGCTGGTATTTTCAGCCTTTTTTCTTCTTTTTCGATGGGGAAGAAACTTTATAGGGGAGGCATTCGTTTTTTGGATACTGGTGGCCTGGGGCGCATCAAGTGTGCGGCTGCATGACTGAGTGACTTTGCTGTCAGAACATGGATTTGTGATGCAAGAGATGCCCAAAAAGAAGAAATGGGAGTCAAGGCAATCGCAACCAAGAAGTAGACATATGACAAGCTCAAGTGTGTCCCAAATAATGATGACATCGGGTCACGATGAGTTCTTATTTCAATTTAATTTTTGTTTTAATTATGATATAAACTTGAATGTTTTTAGGAATGAAATCGGTGTATAAATATTATAAGTTCACAAGATTCTGTGGAAGTCTTAAGTCTTGTGGCAGCTTTAAAACATAAATTATGAAAGTTCCCTGCAATATGAAATATGCAAAATTATGCCAAATCATAACTAATTATTTAAATTAGAATTGTTAAGCATATTGTTTCAACAATCTCTTCTCCAAGGTACCAATACAAATGGCTTAATACAATTGATTCGATCTATAAGAAACGTCATTTAGTTTTGATTTTTTCTGCAGCCTGTGTTAATTTAACTCTCTAAATCTTAAGCTTCAAGAATGCTACTCTAGTTTTCCTGTTTCTTCTTAAAGAAAGGTGATGGTAATCGATTTAAGCACTCCCAATTCCCATCTCTAATCGCATTCACAGCTGCAGATTGTAAAAGAGAAGACGACCGAGTAATCGAAAAGACACGGCCCAAAATCGAAGGGGGAACGCAGAAGTTGAGTGACTGAAGCGGAACTGTGAACGCCAGAATCTGTGATTTGATGCCATGTTCTGGTGGTGGTGGTTGTGATGACGCCTTTGCCCGTTTTCCAGCTTCAGATTCTGTTGTAGCTCCATCTGCAGCTCCCAGTTCCCTGTTCCCAGTTCCCAGCTTCTTTCCATTTCCATTTCCATTTCCATCTTCATGGACCAGTCTAATGCCATTGCCATTGCCATTTCCATTGCCTGCTTTTGACAGTCGTTTTGCAAACATGTCGAAGCCATTAAGACAATCATGCGTTCTGCCAGCCCATCCCACCCGAATCCCCACATACTACATCAAGTGTTTTTTCGGAATGCTCCTTCTGCTCACACTTCCCATTCCAATTTCTGCAGAATTTTTCCTCCTTTTCCATACATTTTTTTTGTGTGTGTTGGATCGTTTTGTGATGCATGTTTTGTTTTTGAAAAATGGCTGTCGCGTCACTTCTATTGTGTTTTTGAGTGTTTGTCCTTCATTCTCCTCATCTGCCTCTCGCTTTCGTCTGTTTGTCACAAGGATTTATGCGTTGCAATTTACACAGGAACAAAAAAAAGCGGAGAAAAAATATAGAAGTGCGGCAAAAATGTTTGCCCAACGCTTAGATTGAGTGGAAGTCCTTTTTGTGGGCACTGTGTAGGTGTTGAAACGGATTCCAATACTGAAGAAGCTTTTCTCCCCTCCCTCTCACTCTTTTTTAGCTGTCTCTTTCAAGGACTATAGAAGTCTAGTGGGTGTGTTTTTTACCAAATCATTTTTTACATGCTTGTACATGTTCAGTATTTATTCATCAGGGTGTTAAATTACTTAAGTGGTTGGAAAATTCATTAAATTGCTCTGATCTTGATAAATTGATTTAAGAAAATAATATTCAAGTTCTGTCTTATTTTATTTAATATTATTAAATCCTCTCAAATAATCCTACAAATCCATAAGCAATACTAACTTAAAGTTTTTTAAATCAACTGCCAATTTTTAAATTTTAAATGAAAGATATTAAAATATGGCTGTGACCCACAACTATGTTCCTTTCTTTTATTTATTAATATGGTTTCCTACCGCTATTAAGCCCGAAAATAATGTTGCCATGAATTTAATCAAATTTTGCAACCCACCGAAACCAATTCAAAATAATATTCCGGCGGGCTGAAAAACTTAATGACTTATGAGTGGGCATAAAACGGGCCCGAAACTAAATTATGCCGTATTTCAAAGAGGCCCATGTTCCACCCACGAATCACCCCAAAAAGCAGACACCTAACCGAAAAATGAAAGCCCCCTTTTGAAAAATAAAACGCATTGCAGCATAAAAGTTTGAGAGACCATAAAAAGCCGGGGACAAACTAATGAAAGGAGCCAAAAAGGGGGTGGCCATCTCCCCAATCGTTATCACAACAAAAAACAAGGATAACGGAGGACAGGACGGGACAACGACTATAACGACAGATTGAACCCTTCGCTTTTAATGCAATTAAGTTTAATTGAAAATTTTCACTCCGAAATTATGAGGCGAACGTGTTGAAGGAAGGCAGAGAGCCCCGGCAATCAGGCAGATAGAAATTAACATGAACACACTGTTATGGTGGAGTGCCATGTCCTGGGTGCTTGGCACGTACTCGTCTTCGTCCTTTCGTCCTGTCGTCCTCTCGTCCTGACTGAAAGCAATCAAGCGTTCAAATCACTAGCCCCAAAAAGCCCAAGTTTTCTTTGATGCTGCGTGGAAATGCTGAGAAGGGGGCGGCGGGGGGCGTGGTTACCCGGCAGGACTTTATTACAAAACAAACAACCGAACAAAGTGAGACAGGAATATAGCCCAGCCCTGCCCCCTCGGCATTTAACTTATCTTTTATCCTGATTGCTGTTGACGATGACAGGGATAATGATGATGATGGCGCCTGGCCATGGTGTCCTGTCCGTCCGCCGATTTCAGTTTCACCTGTCCTGCTCTTCCCGGATAGGATTTGTGTTTGAACAAGCGAATGGCGCTTGATTTTAATTAGCATTTGACACAGCAGCTTGACAGCTGGCAGCTCCTTGACTCCTGCTCCTTTTTCCGCTGCCGGTGCTCCTGCTTAATGAGCCATCAGCCAACTGGAATCGCAAATGTCCCCGTGCGCAAATAAAACTATATGCTTGTGGCTCCCCTGGACCAAACAAAAAAGTAGCGATTTTCCCTCGTAACATTTTACGCTCAACAAAGTTTTTCGGGAGACGAAAAAAAAGTAAGTTGCTGCAACAATTTTAACTTAAGCTAGGGTAAAGTTGAAAATACCCTAGCTGGTTTCGTTCGAAAAACACTTTGGGGAGTTGTAAACTTGTAAAGAATGATAAACTTTAATCAACAGAATTCTACATGCTTTCATTTAAAATAATTGATTTGAATTTTAAAGTGTGTCTGTTTTGCAATATTATAAAAAAATTAATTTACCTGATTGAGTTGATTTCAAGAGTTTTTTAAAACTGTCGCCCAAATCCTTTTGGAATCGTTTAGCCTTGTTTTTTGGCTTTGAAAATATTCAGCAATTTCCCAAATCTCCCAACTGCATTTCAGCTTCAACTGAAGCTTGACAGTAAAGCCCGCACACTTTTACCAGATAGATCTAACTGGGAATTGTAACTGGGATAACTGACACTTTCATCCATCCACCCACATCCACTCCCACACTCACAGGACATGGGAGCCCATCCAAGGATTTGTCACCGGATGCGCTGCGCCGGAAAATTCAATGTGAAAACTTTGCATTTGCCATGTGCGATGTACGATGTTCGAAAGTGTTTGTGTGGGAGTGGGAGTGTGTCTGCCTTTGCAGGTGCCATGGTGTCAGGTATGGCTGGCTGGAGACTAAGCTGCCGTTAAGGCTCCAACTGGAGCCAAAACCCGAGCCAAGTGCAGTTGCATCTACATGGAGTCATACATATGTATGCCAGATATTGGACACATGCTTTTTCCAAAGGGAATCGGGGATTGGGGCCTACCGAAATGTGGAGCAATAGTTGGCAATGATTCTCTGTAGTCAAACTAACCCACATGTGGGAGCAGCAATAGATATGCATACGGCACAGGCTAAACATGGAAAAAAATTAGGAATTTTAGAAAGGCCTTTTTCAAGCCCTTTTTCAATTCATAGACAACATTTAGTTTCTTAATTTCATGTTAGAGTTTTCTGTTAGATAACCTCTTACATTATATTAAGGGGCAATGCTATTAAAACAATTGCTATTCTTACCTTTCATGTTAACTTTCACTGACAGAGTACAAACTAGAACTTTAACATGACATTGAGAGTTTTTTTTTTCCAGTGTATGTGTACATACCACAAGTATTTGCACAATTTTTGTGAGTCCCTCCGCTCTTTCCCTGTCAGTATTGTAATGCATTTACCAAGGGGCACCAAACTTTCTGCTCGGCTCTCAATGCAAATGTGTGAGCTCTCCCGTGTGCCCTGAATTATTTATACTCCTTGCACTCTATATGCACAAGTCGAAGTTGTCTAAGCATAAATAAAGTTGGAAATATACAAAACGGAAGAAAAAATACAAGTTATCCTGGGATGTCGAATGCATCATGACTCTTGAACATTTCCCTGGTCAAATTCGGCAATGGGGGTGGTACGAACAATTAGAAGAAGTGTCACTTCACCACTCCCCCGTCGAAATGGAGAAAAACAAACAATGGAAAAACAAAATAAAAAAAGAAGTGAGTCATGGCCAAACACCCTTGTCTGCGATGGAGAAGAGTAAAATGGTACAATTTATGGTTTGTTTCGGGTTGTTATAGCGCTGGGTGTGCGTCGTTATGATTCATAACTAAACAAGAACAACCAAAGAACTTCTCGACAACATCCCCGGAAACAATTTGCGGCACACGAACACGAGGCGTTTACAAAAGTTTAATTTTACTCACTTTTTGTGGACGGTGGTTTTTTTTTGTTGGTAAAGGGAAATGTTCGGAAAAAACTTGAACACTTTTTGTTGATTCATTGGAAATTTACATGTAAAATGTATGGTCGAAATGTTGAATTTTCAGAGCTAAAATGCAGTCATTATGTTGGTGAATATTCACTTTGATTTTTTTGAGTTGTGTAAACACAATTTGGGTTGTCGGAAAGGTGTGACGAAAATTTAAATTATTTCAAAAAATATCAGAAAGAATATATGTTATTCTAAAGATCAGAACTATTGTTTCTATTTAAATTAAGTCAAATAAACCTAACTAAGCTAGAAAAATTCCTTACGTAACTATATTGTTTTCTCAGAAAATGTAACGCATACAGCATGTACATTTACGAATGACTCACAAAATTAAGGATGATGAACCTCTTCCCATATCAAATATACATGTATTCAGTCCAATTTGGAGAGCTCCTCCATCACTAAATGCCCCACTGACACCCATCCATTATTGTTGCTTTTGCTGCCTACAAGACACATTTTCTCAAGCAGCTGTTGCTGCGTTTGCTGCTTTTCACGTAAATTATAGCAAAAATTTAATTATTGCATTGGCGTTCTACTTTACTTTGGCTTCGAGGACGAGGGATGTGCTGGGGCAGAGCCCAACTAACATAGTTCCTTAGCCGGAGGCAGCAACAAAAACGATTACAACAAAAGTTGTATGTCGAAAAGTACGCTACTAAAACAATTAGCAAGTCTCAGAGCGGGGCTATAATTAAAACAACAATGGCAAGTTTTGTCGTGGGGGGAGAGGCGGGATAAGGGAGTCGGGGAACTTCCTTCTTATATGGGGCTGCCTTTGATTGATGATGCAAAAGCAGCTAAAGCCACGGCTGCCCCTTGAAGTATGCAACACATAAGCAACTTGCAAAGGCGTTGAAGGAACCCGCACTTTTGGTCGGTTGAAGAGGGGGGTGGTGGGGTGTGTTGCAGGTCCTGAGGGCCTTTGTTTTGTTTTTGACCCGCCAGCGACGGCAACAAACTATGCAGTGCCACAAACAACAACAAAAGGAATCGGTGGCACAAGTTGAGACAGCAAACAGAAGTTGCAATACTCTTAGTTTACGTACAACTAGAGCAATGAAGCTATACATTTTAAGCTATATGGAATTAAGTTAACTTAAATAATATATATTTAAAAATCCATTCAAAAATTATAAACCAAATTTTCATATTTTAACGAAAAACCTAATTTAAACTATGCATAATAAAAAATTAGAGTTTTTACATCAACTGATATACGCATTTGTTATTAAAAGAATTCGACACTTCAAATTGAGACCTAAAAACATATTATTCTTATATTATTGATCTTCCATAGATTTCGGTAATATGAAAAATTACCGAAAATTTGTATTTTACTCAGATCTTCCATTAAATGGCATTACCCATTTCAGCTAGAGATGCCCAAGAGGTAGCCAAGCAAATGTGTGTTATTATATACATACACATGCCGCAAGACCCCAACTCTATATTCCTCTGTCTGCTAAAAGGAAAAGAAAATGTTTAAGGAAATTGCAGCAAATATTTTGCTTGTTAAGTGAAACCCAGTTTGGCGAAACGTTTTCCCAGCAATTTCTTCAGGCATTTCGACAACGTCTTGGCTCTTGGTCCTTGGTCCTTGGAGCCCCCGGACTGGATTTTAGTTGCTTACTCGAGAAAACCATCGCCCTTTTCCACCAGCCAGCACTATTTGATGCATTTTGCATAAGCGCTGGGCAAATGCCTTTGCTGCTTTTATGCAAATTTCTTGCATTTTCCATGTCGTTACATTCTTCGTCGTGTTTTAGTTTCGCCCGTAAATGCATGTATGCACATATATGTTTATATGCGAGTGCAACTTTCCTTGGCATGCAATTAAAACTAAATTAGTAGGCCTCTGGGCCATCTGGTCGGTTGCAATCGCTGCTGTTGGCAAATTTGCTCTGTTTACTAATTGAATTATTCAGCTGCAAGTTGCCAAAGTTCGTTGCCTTTTTTTTTGGTTTTTGGGTGGGTGAGGATGTTCTGAAACAAACTGGAAAATGAAGCGTAATCAAAACAAAGGCCCCCGTCCTCCATCCTCTCGTTCGAACCCTTTTTTTAGGTGTTGAACATCACCGCAGGGCACAAACCGCACAAGCCAACTTTGGTCCTGTTCGTGGTCCTTTCGCCTGGTCAGCAAAGATATGCACAAACAGGAGTAGCACCGGGCAAAAAAAATTATGTCCACGGTTGAGCAACTTTCCGTTGTGAACACGCCCTCTTTTTTTATTTTGGGCAAACCCACATGCGACATTTAACCCTCGAATTGTGCTCAGCGGACACATTGAATGCTTACACTTGGTCACGAGTTGGGCTCCCTTTGCTTTGGGATTTGTTGTAGAAAATATGCAATAAAAAAGCGGTTTGCTAGGTGGTTTAGTAATATTAATAAATTTCGTCAGCAAAATGGGGTAAAGGATTTGGGAAACTAAGACTTATGATACTATTATGGCACAGAAAATGCAATTAAATGTTGTCTCTCTAAATAATAAAGATAGATTTGATGTTGGTTTTAATGTTGATAATTTGTATCTTATATTTACTCTTCTCCATTCATAATTCTAAATAATATCATGGCCTGTCATTGCTAAAATAAATCAAGGATTTCAGATCTTTAAAAGATATTTTAAAATCAAAGGGTATCAAAAAAGCGTAATTTCCATCAACTTTCTTTCGAAAATGTCTTCCCCGTTCATTTAGGTTTTCTTTTTTCTCTTTTTTCGTACTCCCCCACTTTTTGGTATTTGGTTTTTTGTTGTCGTTGCATGTTGATTTTTCGACTGCCATAACTCCCATTCACATTCCCATTCCAAGTCCACTTTGGAGTTTTATTTTCATTTTCGTTGTTGAAATAACATTGACATGCCGTCTTGCTGGTTGACCCCTGGCAACCCCCTCCAATTTCGCCACCCATGCGGGGGTGGAAAGTTCTCCGGGCAGGACATGCAACACGTCTGCGCCATCCCCTCGAATATTTCCTCTGAACTCCGATCCGAAATTCGATTTCCAGCTTGCGACTTTGGTGCAACGTCTGTTCGTTTTGTTGTTTTTCGCTCTGGATGACATGCAACTTTTGCCCCGAGCTGTTTGTTGCTGTCGTTGTCGTGTTGCAATCGACAACAAACTGGAAGAGCAACAAATGTTGCCTTCACTGGCTTTTATTAAATAACGTTTCAATATTCCAGCATTTTCTGACATATCAATTTTCACGCGGCGTGGCCTGCATAGATATATAAAGGCATGCACTGAGGGAAAATCAGTAAGAGTAGTGTAGGTGTATGCTTGCTAACGGAAAAAAAACTACAATCTAAGGTAGGCATTTTTATTCTTTTACAAATAATTTTCATATACTTCTAATCGGATAAAACTTTAGTTTATACTTAAAGCTTATACTCCCATTTAATTTATAAATACGTTTTAATCCTCTTGGTAATAATGTAGTTTCCTTCATTCTCAGTGCAAGGCAAATATATTTATAGATTTCAGCTGCGATATGAATAAAGTTTTGCATCTTGTGCCGCTTGCCTTTGCCCCTTCTCTCTGATGGCGTGTGTTTGTGGGTGACAGCAAATTGTTTAGATATGGCATGAAAATTGAAATTTATGTCTTTGCTATTGACAGATTGCTAGCAGCAAATACTCGAGCGTTTTTCTGCGGTTAGCAAATAAAGATTGTGCGATAGCGCAAGTGTTCCTGAATGCTCGATTGGTCGATGGGGTGTTAAGCATTGAAAACAAGTGGGAAATGGTTTTTGGTCGATTGTGGAAGGGTGGAAATGTCGTACGGAAAGAACCGATCAATTTGTAAAATTTAGATTGGAAAATGGCGTGGAAATAATATTTTATTTGTGGATTAACTTAGATTTGAAAATGGAAGAGATAAATTCGTAGCAAAAGTCATGCACTGGCTGCTTAAGCAATTTAAACACTTTATTTATAATCTTTTTCTTTGGCATTAAAATTTTCAAATAAAGTTCTTAGCTGAAAGGCAAGGGAATAACAAAAGACTATGCTAATCCTTGGCCTATCTAACCTATGAACCCAACCCTTTTCTTCCTTTTCACCCAGTTAATTTCCCAACGTTTGCATTATGCAAAACAAAACAAAAAGGGTAGAAATGCACAGAGAAAAAACTACTTAGCTGCTAAGCTGCCCGGGTCCTTTGCCGCATATGCAAATCTAAACAAATTAATTCCAAACTGAGTCCTTTGAGCGGGCAGTACTCCGCCCCCCGATTTTTCCCCCCATTTGCTGCAGTTCCTGCTGCAACTTCATTTGCAACGTCAACGGCAATGCGCATTAACATTGTTTTCATTTGCCAGCGAGCGTTTTTCTTTTTTAATTTTTTCGTTTCTTTTCGCATTTGAGCAAACCGCTGACGATGATGACGCAGCGGAAAACGGAAGGCCCCGCATCCTCAGTACCCCCATGCCAATCTCCTGCAGTTTTTTTATATATTCCACAATTCTTTTTAACGCCATATCTCCCGTTTGCCCAACTCTTTGCCAGGTTCCCATCCGCCGCGAATAGTGGAGCATCCCATAGATACGACAGTGCCACGACACGAGCCAGCCACGCTTAATTGCAAAGCCGAGGGCAGCCCCACGCCCACCATCCAGTGGTACAAGGACGGGGTGCCCCTGAAGATCCTGCCGGGCTCCCATCGCATCACCCTGCCGGCTGGCGGATTGTTTTTCCTCAAGGTAAGCCAGCGAAGATGGAAAATTGGAAAGGTTAAGTAGAGCCGGGGGACAGTGGAAAAAGGGATACTCTCTTTATAACATGACTACATTTTTTACAAATTTAAAAAAATTATACATTAATAATTCATTACTAACTCGAGAATTCTTATAGAATATGTTTTAAGGAAATTTAAAAATATTAAAACATATTATTGACTATCTCCCATAATGGCAACCCCATCATATGGTACCATTGCAATTATTGGAATGTTAATTAATTAATCTCAAATAAATTAACAATCTTTCAAGATTTTAAATTAAGGAGAGATTAACTATATATTACCTATAAATCATATTTCTTGAGGACAATACTTATATAGCTGATTATATTGAGTAATTCATTTATTCATTTTCATAATATTGTTGATATTAATCATTTAAACCATTGCTTTGAGGTCAAAAATACAATTTTAGATATGTTAAATTCTTTTGGACTTCAACATGCTACTTTAAAGCAATGTTGCTCTTCCTAGCCAAATGGCCTGCGGTGTATTGGCATTATATCCCCAACTTGCATTATCTCCAGCAGTTCGCCCTGTTGTTTTATTTGCATGCATAATTATTATTTCAGTTCCATGCTTTCATTCATTATGAAAGAGACAATGCGAGCGGAGTGAAAGGAGAAATGCTGAAAGTTGCTTAAAAAATATTCATTTTGCCAGGCCATCTGTTGAGTGATGAACAAACTAATTGCTTTTATTTTCTTTTAAGTCTCCTTTGCCCGCCCTGCTTTTTCTGTTCGTATCATTTGGCGGCGAGCTGCAAAAATATTTTTGCGAAAAAAATGTTCGGTGGGCAACAACTTCATTAACGCAAGGTAAACAAACATTAAGCGGGGGAAAGTGCGGAAAAAGTGGAAGAGATTGGGAGAAAGGCGGGAGCATGAAGAGAAAGCGGCAGACAGACAAATAAAGACGTAACGGAAGCCAGCAGAAGCGAAGCCAGCAAAAGTCAGCTGCAGCCTGATGAGCTCTGATTGGGACAGGGGAAGTGAGGGGGGAACACTGAACGAAATACAGCAAAATAATGTATTCTTCACATAATTGTTAGTTTTATTTTATAGACATTTTTGTTAACTATTCTACATTGAATTTTAAGGGCAAAAATATATATTTGGAGAAGTAGAAATAAATAATTAAACAAACTATTTATAAAAACCATTAAAAATAGAAAACAAACATTTAAGATTTTAGCTAACGAAATTACATTTCATTGATTCAAAAAAACCAACCAACAGAAAAAAAAGAATATTATTTCTATTAATTTATTTCCTTTAAGGGTGCCATCATTTTTAAATATTTTCTCTCAGTGCAGCCAGTATGAGTGAGTGCTATGAGTGACTCCATTGGACTCTTCGCTGAGCTGAGCAGAGCACTCAGCAAATTTACGACGCAAAAAGCCAACGGGAGCCGCGTTGATTATGCTGATGATGCAGTTGGAATCGCAGTCTCGATTGCGTGGAATGGGGATTTGTCCTGGGTGGGCGATTCAGGATTCAGGATTCAGAACTCGGGATTCAGGATTCAGAATTCAGGATCAGGAGACCGGGGACTCGGGGGCACTCTGAGCTTGCCACTTTTCACACTCGATCTGCTGGGTGTCTGGTCGCTTATGGCACTGTATTTGTACTTGCCGCATGCCACTGTATTTGTTTATCACTTAAGTGCAAAAAGGGATTTGAGCATTTTCCTTCTGCCGTTGCCACTGGCATTTTCAGACTCCAGCTTCCGCTGATGCCTGCGAAATGTCTCTATGCTATCTTTTTGTGGCGCTCTTCTAACGACTTTTAAATGAATTAATTCCACGGGTGTCCTGGCCCCACATCCTGCCATCTAATGTGTCCTTTGCCTTCGCTACTCTGGGTTTTATGGCGTTAGTGGTAGATGAACAATTCTGGGGGATTTCTTTGGATTTTATTTAATGCCAAGGGTAAGCACAAAGGGACGGAAGCTCCTTTTAAATTATTTAGTCATTTTTATTTATGGGAATTAAGTTTTTATTTAAAAGATAGTTATAGTTCAGGTCTTACAAATTAGATATAATTAATATAAGAAGTAATTTATATAATTTGTATTCTTTTAGTTTTAAATAAAAATGTAAAATTGTAAAGCCTATTTTAAATTTCAACCTGCTAAGGCCCATTTCCCGACCAAATTTAATAACTTTATGGCCGGTCCCTGACCTATCTTTTTTCAAGTTATTTACAACTGTTCCCGCATGAAAAACTCTGGGAAAAGTTCCGCCAACTCAACGCACAAATATATTTCGCATCATTTCATTGCTCCCCAGAGGCATAATTTAAATTCTAATTCCGGCAGCTTTTCCCACTCCGCCAAAGAGGACAATCCATCTTACTTATAAGTGCCAGACCACTTCGAAGGCAACTTCAACCAGACATTATTGCTATGAGGACGAGTCCAGTATGCAACACTATCAAATGTGCCGACCAAACATGGAGAGAGATGAAAACCAAATCCCTCTTTAATTTCGGGGAGAAAATAAAGTTTTCCTTGGCTTTTTTTTCGGGGGCCTTTAAGTGCTGAAGGGGAAACAGAGTGGAGAAAAACGTACAAGCGAATAGGGAATATGTAATAAAATACAAAAGCATGTACAATGTGTATATTTGTGAGTGTAGGAGTTTTGGGCAAAAAAAAAAGGGAGCGCCAAGCTAGAAGCGAAGTGAAAAGTGACAAGGAGGAGCGAGCGATGGGAAGACAGACAATAATTTACGTAACTGCACGACAGGAAAATATGAGGAAAAAACTGAATCGAAGGTAAGTAGACGTAGGGCAACGCACACTTTCGCATTCGAAACAAATGTCTGCGTGTGTGTCCAAGTGGGTGTGTAGATGTGAGCAGCACTTTCCACACATCATCTGCTGGAAAAGTCCTTAAAGCTGAGTTCGCAATGAAATCACTCTTTCGGTCACGAATACCCTGAAAGGTGTTTATAGAAAAACATACAAAAAATGATCAATTATTTTTTTGTTTACTATTAATAACACACAGTATCAGTTTGCAATTTATACAAAAATATATATTATTCTTAATGGTTATTAGGCTGTAATTTGGGCAAATGGTGACCCGCAACTGAAATATTGACTGTTTTGCAAGGCTAACAAGCTAAACTATTGATCCTAATCACTTTATTTTGAAAAAAAAAATGTAGTCAAATTTTCTCGTTTTATTAAGGGGTTAGGTCATGTTTTTTGCGAAATATTACTAAAAATATAAAAATTTTGCGTGGGATGCAAATTTATTGGTAATATTATTAGGAGTTCAACGAGGAATGACATTCCGAATTTGGACTTATGTTTGCATAACTATGACCAAAATACTGAGATTTTTAAGACAAAAATTACGATAAGAAAGACATTTTTAGAGGTTTTATGTAACACTATCAAACCTATGATAACCCATATTTTGCATGCACCAAAATAGATTCGAATCCCTTTTAGGGCAAACCATCTCCAACACCGTTATGTGCAGAGACATCCTTCTTTTCCACGTCCTTGAGTAAAGTTACTCGAGTTTTGTATTTGCTCTGTCTGACTCTCAAGTGCTTGCATGCAAGTCTCTGCTTATATACATCCATCTCCTTGTTTGCCACACCATTTCCAAAGCTCTGGTCCACCCCTAACGTTTATTTAAATGTCTGCCACATTTGGCCATAGTTTCGACACCCTTACCTCGCTTTGAAATACTTATCCTTCGCCAGCAGGAACTTTAAAAAGGCAATCAACTGGCGGAGGGCGGACAAATAAATCAAAGCGCGACTTTGGATCCAGGCTGATTGCATTTTCGAGGTGTGCGGCCCAAGAACGTCTTAATTAAAAAGCAGTCGAGGCTCAAAAGTTAACGCCTGTTTTCCCTTCGTCCTTTTGACTGAAAATAACTTTATGCACTTCGCTGTACAGTGAGCACATTTTAATGAGTTTACAAACGCTCGACACATTCGCGGCCCCATAAAAAAACTCTCTCTCTATATATGCACATAAATAAATAAATACAGGGCTTAAGCCGGGTTGAGTGGAGACTTGGGAGTGAGTGGTGCTGGGGCCAACACTGCGTATGAGTTATGTTTTTATGAACGGGCGACGATTTTCCCATCAAGTTTTTTTCCAGGGGCCTCAGGGCTGTTTATTAACTGGAGGTGTGAGTGAAAAATGCTTTTGAGCCTCGTTTAATGAATGAGCGGAAGAAAGTGGCGGGGGAAAAGGGAAATCAGTGCTTAAGAAATCCCCCTGGATGATTGAATTAGTAAAAGGAGCAGAGCAGAGGTTAAAATGAGAGGAAGAAGGCGGATTTTTAATGAGGAGATTAACAGGAAAGTGGGGGTTAAGCTTGCATGCTGCAAGACTTATTAAAAGGAATAAACAAGGAGTGTACTTTTTTTGTCTATGATTTTTTAATGGAGTTTTGGTTGTTTTGAATAAAATATGAGGAGATGGGGAAAATATACAGACATTTTATAAAATAAAAATGTTTTATTAGTGAACATGCACTCTGCTAACTTTACTTAACCTTTTTGGGGAGAGTTTTTAAGATTCCAAATGTTATTTTGATTATCAAAATAGTTAAATTAACTATTAGTTAATTAGAAAGGATTTTATTTTTATTTAACCTACATATCTTTGTTAAACGCATTCTTCATATAAAAACCTGTGGCTTTCACACCTGTTCCACTTTCAATGATGAAAGGGAAAGTGTTCTAACCAAAACTCTGCCCATTTAAACCGTCCTGCAGATTTGCCTAATTCCATTTCGTTTCAGACTCGTTTTCAGGCTCAATTAAAACCATTTACACGTCGCATTTTACACGAGCTTTAAAATTTAAACCAAATTATAAAACACTCAAGAGTTAGAGGGGAAAAGGCACGCACAAAAAACGAGAATCAGAGGGTGCGGATGAGATGGGGACAGACAGGCCGTCTCCCTCTGGCACACGCAGCAGACAATTACGAAATGTTACAACATGAAAACGGGAATGGCTCCCAAATGAAATGTTTGAAAATTTATGGGTATTTTAAATTAAAACGGAAGCGTGTTTTCAGCGCGCTCCTTTAGCAGACTCGCATACCAACACAGGGACACCGTGGCAGTCACACAGATACAGCCAATATATTTTATAGCTTCCCCCTTGTCACCTCGGAAAAGCGATTCCCCACCATAAAGTTGCACGTAGCACACGGCAAATATTTTCCCCCAGCTGCTTTTCCTGCTGCTGCTGTATTTTTTGCTCTTTGGTGTCAAATCAGTTTCAATGTTTGCACGCACAACAAAAACAACTGCAAAACGGGGGAAATAATAACAACAATAAATATAAGCTACCAATTCGCAGGGAATCGCCTGGCTCAAGTCATTAAAGATATAAATAAATTTATGTGACTTTTGGCAATGTTTTCTCAGTTTTCCTCCGTTGTATTCCCAATGTTTTTGCTTATTTTTTGGCTCAGAAAGGCAGTTACCTGCTAAATCCAAATTAAATTTTCAGACACGAAAAGGTGCAGAGTAAAGGAGTACAGTGCGTTTCAAAAGTGCTAGGCAATCGACAAAAGATTAAAAGAGTGAAGAACAAAAATCCACATAAGTTTTCTTAGCAATATTAAACAAACTTAAATTATTTTAAAAAACCTTATTCAACCTTAACTTTCTGAAACGCAGCTTATATTTTTCTTATTCTTCAGATTCATTGTGTGCTCAACGGTTGCCATTGCAACGAATTTTGCTTTAATTTTATTTGATACTTCTGCCCCAACTCCCTCGAAAGGATAGTGAGCTCGGCTCTTGGGATGAAGCCTTAGGTCCTCTTCCTTCCTTGCAATTCATTTCAATTTTTAATAGGAATCCGCCCTGTGCCTGGCTAATGAGCTTAGCTTCGGCTTACCTTTCCCGGGACCACGTTGCGTATGCTGAATATTCAGCTCGCCAGTTGATGATAGAGCAAAATGGATGGAAATGGGTCAGTGGTAATGGTTAGATTGAGTTGGTTAAGTTTCCACAGTCGGCTTATCAAAGTTGACAAAGCCGGGTAAAAGTAAAAGTTCAGGCGGAAAGTATGGTTTGACTTTAATCTGACCTGATTTGAAAGCGAAGAGATGAAAAAAACTGTTGCCTAGTTTTCAGGTGAAGTTGGCCATTTTGAAATTGAAAGAGGAGAAGAGAAAAAACTTAGCCATCCCACTGTTAAACACAATTCCATGTTATTTTATTTTATTATAAACCTTTAAGAACTCCTTATAACTTAAATTATTTATTTTACATAAGTATTTGGTTTTTGCAAAACTAACAATGATTAAAATTAAATCAATAAATCAGCAACACAAGACTCAAATGTATGTTTCTGTGTCTGTAAAACACATGCTGTTATTACTTAGAGATCAAACAACCAACGACCAACTCTTTTTTGTTTTTCAGATAAATTTGTTTATTTATTTTAAAGGGGAATAGGGATAAATCTTAGCGGGCGTACTTTCTACACCATTTCCTGGGATTTTATATCATTATAGATCTTCAAGACCTACTTATAAGTTAAACAATGATAAATATATTTTCTTTTGCTAAGACTTTAACACAGTTTCTGGATGATAAATCAGCAACTCAAAGGATATCATATTAAATGTATCTAGTCGTGTAGCTGTGCAATACATGTTGCTGTTACTTTGTGCTACGTAATCTTGTAGCCTTTGAGCAGTTCTATCTGTTGTTTTTGTTTTTCTCCACTCGGTCGTTGTTCTGTTCGCCTTTCCCCAGTAACCCGCACATATGAAGTATGACAATCGAGAAGCCTGAGGCGCTTCAACTTATTTGTCTTATAAAGCGCACCCGCGGCTCGGGACTCACGACATGTGTGTATACAGCTGGCGAGGGAAGATTAAATGAAAGAATAATACAGCTGAAGAACCCTTTTGTCATCTTCACTTAGCGCAACACTTAATTTCACTTGGATGAGGCACAAGTTGTGTAAATTGTGCGAACTTTGTTGTTCTCATTTTCTCCTGCTGCAAGGAGCAGATAAATATGGCACACACACACACTAAGTTTGACATTTAATTTTAAGCGCATGTTGGGGAATTCTTTTGTGCTCCGAAAAACAAATAAACAAACAGTGTAGACAACAAACACAAAAGGGGAGGGGCCCCCGACATGTAGTAACTATAAAGTTGCTCGAGAGACATTTTATGATTTGAGCACTTGAAGGCAGCAGACGCGCAACAGACAACAGATTGCCGTCTGTTTTATGGCCTCCAAGAGCCAAGGGGTTCGAGGAAGCCCTTCCTTTAAAGAAGCGAAAAAGCAGGTCCTGAAGAGCCAGCAAATCATCGTCTTAGGGAGCTCTGGCTTCTGTATTTTCCAGCTCTTTCCCAGTTGCCATTTGTAAAATTACAAATGGGGATGGATTTTCCCAGAAAAGCGAATAGAAAGTACCCTTTTATAAAAAAAGATATAAACGGCATTGGTGATTTAATCTCAAACACTGGGCGATAGACCATTTTTATTATGTTAACATAAGTTTCCAGTTTAAAAATAAGATTTTTCGGGTTGGATTTCTTTAAAAGAAGTTCAAAATAAGTTACTGAAAAAAAGGCGTTAAGCTTTAATAATTTATTCAAGTAATGCAATAACTAAATCAATGTATTCCCATTGATATTCCCATACCCTAGATAAAATTGTTTCCATTTACTAATAAAACTTGCTCATTTCAATTAAAATTACTCACAGTTTGCCCCCGGCTGCCGTTCACTTCTCAAGACCCCAACCAAACAATATTCCCCCATCTTGTCTTCAGTACTTAACTCATTCTTATGCCACCATGGTTTTTTTCCCTTACATCTTTTTGCAGGTTGTCAATTCACGTCGCGAAACAGATGCCGGCATCTATTGGTGTGAGGCGAAGAACGAACTGGGCGTGGCAAGGAGTCGAAATGCCACGTTGCAAGTGGCGGGTAAGTCAACTTCAATCCAGAGTCCCCCAATGTCCTTACACTGGCAGAAATAAAAGCGACTTGACTGATCCAATATTTAAATTCAATCTTAATAAAGCTAATCATTTTAATCAAGGACCGAAGAACACAATTATCAAGGAAATAAATGCTTATCATTTTCCATATAATTTTGACCATTTGAATATAAGGTTTCTTTTTTTTGTCACCAGTTTATTTAGAAACAAAAATCTCAGCTGAATATTAAATTTAATTGCTGTGTATCCCTCCCTTGAAGCGTGTGGTGTGCGTTTTTAATATTCTAAATTGATGTTGATTTTTGCTGCTGTTGGTGATGTTCTTGTTGTTGTTGGTGCGGGGGCGGGAGGGGTGAGGAAACAGGCGTACTAGCTTTGCCCTTTTTCCAGCCAGCAGTCCAAAACACCCGCCCACTTAACTAACTAGCTGTGGAGCTGCTGCGTTTACAAGTTTTACGCTCGAACGCACCCACTTGTCTTGCCAGAGGTCTCTTGCCATCTCTCTCCTTCCCTCTGTTGCCGTCTCTTTCGACACGCTCTATTGCCGCCTCCATTAACCCGTTTTCATATCAGCTTTTCCTTTTTTTTGGCCTTTTTTTGCCAGCTATTTTTTGGTTTTTGAAGCCTTTTTGGCCACGTCTGATGGCCTAAAACGTCGAAAAGGGTAAAAATATTTGTGTGTGTGCGGGATTTATTAGGCCATATGCCTAAAAAAGACAGTGGTTAGCAGTTTTCGAGTTGGGACAGGTCTCAAATGAGTTTTGATGGCCTATGTCATGGGTTTTTTCGTGGCCAAACAGAAGCTGATTTAATTAAAGAGAGGCTTACATTTTGTAACTTTAAAACGTGTTTTTAATATAAAGTTTTAGTTTATTTTTTATTAAAGGCAATTCGTAAAAGAATCAAACTTATGATTAACTAAAAGAATTTATAAGAAAAGGAACTACAAATAAATCAAGCATACGACGTGTTGTACAAACATTTACTAAATTTAAAATTCAAAACGATATTTGCAAACTTCACTCTCAGTTTTTTAATACATCCAAAAAGTTAAAAATATTTTCTATGAAGAGCTCCCAACAGTTGCTATTAAATATGGAATTCGAGAAGCAGGGCTGAAAGTAGATCTTATCCCGATGCCACCCATATTCCGAGACCGCCACTTTGTCTTTTGTTGGCTAATATTTCTTTTATTTGCCTCTGCCTTTTCATTCCTGTGTGGCTGTCTGTTTGTCCGCCCGCCTGTCATGTCCTGGATCTCCTCCCACATGAAAATCGATATTGCTCAGTGTGGAGTTTATTTTGCCTTCATGTTAGATTTCTTTTTTTGTTGTACATATTCCGTTCTGCTCCTTTTCGAGTCTTGTTTAGGGCCTCAGCCCGAGTCGGGTTTGCTTTTTGCGGTATATCCTTGGGGAATATTTTTCAATATTTGCATGTAAATCACGAAAAGCACGTCAAATTTGTTTGCTTGGTTAAAACGTCGTTATTGCGGCTTGCGGTGTGGGTGAAACGCGGGGAACTTGGCGAAGGCAAAAGGCGTTCACATTGATTGGGTTAGGCAATAAAAGAGCGAACTGCCAAAGGAAAAGGCAGCAGGAACAGGACCTCGAATCGTAGGCGGGCACACTTGTTCACGTGCTTTTTCTCCGCTTTTTCCTGTGGTCGGGAGTTTGTCAATAGTAAACATAAGTTGCACATTGTGGGCATATAAGTACATACATTTGATGTTGTCAGCGCAATTTCGCTTTGAGCGCTATCAACACACACGAATCCTTTGACCTTATATTAAAGGACTCCCCTTTCTGCGAGGGGATGATAGGTGGGCGGTGGATAGGAGCCACATGCTAAAAAGCAGGAATTAGAAAATTGTAGGGAAATTATTTCCGCCATTGTCGCAATCATATCTATAATTTGGGGTAGGCCTTACTTCGTTGGATTATGGTTATTACAAGCTGACAAAGCGGGAAATAATTGAAGGTCCTCGATATTTTGCTCCAGTTATATAATTATAAGAGTGGCTTTAACGTTTAGCAAAAATATGTGAAGACAAATTGCCCTTCCTGGATTGAATTGGATTGATAACTAATTTAAATTGTAGGGTTATTCCAGTTCGAAAATCATAAGATCCAGCTTAACTTAAGTTTTAATATGATCATTTTAAGACTTGTGTTCCATTGAAAAACAATTAGTTCAAATCCAAGACTGATAGAGTCTTAAATTACAGTATTAAATTTAGCGATGGCCAATTACGTAATTAAAAGTAATCACCGCACAACTTCCCCTCAGTGTTTCTCAATTATGCCAGAACAGTCTGTTCATTAGCTTAAATTGATCACGTCGCTGGCTTGAAGTAGTTGCCATTTCTGGCATCCTATCATAAATCTCGCCATAAACACGAAAACACACATAATACGGGCATGATAAATATAGATAAACGGTCATTTATTAACTCATTATCAGCAGCTGTCCGAATCCAGCCGCTGAAAGCGATTTGCACCTTCGGAGCGGAGACTTTTCCGCCTTTCCGCTCCGGCGAATCCGTGACCCTTGACCCCACAGGAGGAATAACGCAACCCACAAGGACGAGGCCTACACAACTTTTGCCCAATGGCACTGAACCTGACACTGATTATGACTTTGATTAATTTATTGATGGTTGGCGTGTTTCCTGCTGTTTGTGCCTGGCTTTTCCTTTTTTTGTTCTGGATCGAGTTTGGCACAAGGTTCTATTAAAAGTTTGCCACGACTTTAATGGGGTTGAAGTTGGTTTGCCTTCACGGAATTCTCTGATTCACGCTGATTTATTACGCTTCAACTTTAAATTTAATAAAAGTCATGGTTTTAGCACATTTTTGCATAACCAAGACAGCAAAACTAAACCAAAGCAAAAACGAAATCTCAACCGAAAAAAAGAGCTCCCTCAAAAAGTAAAAAAATTCGCTTATTCACTTTGTAGATTAAAAAAAAAGGAAAGCGAAATTTAATTTACGTAAAAGCTGCTTTCGCTATGGATTTATTCGTTGAATATCCATGCTCACATATATATATACTATATACTATATTTTTTCGTTGCACAAAAGGTGGCTTTTGAGGGCAAACGAGAAGAGCCGAAAAAAGTGGAGAAATTTACTTGGGTACGCTTTTCAAGCGCTTGAAAGTTGCTTGATTTATTACACCATCGTTGAGCTGCCTTCTTCTGCCATTTCTCCCCAGAACTTCTTTCTGTGATATGCACACAGGACAAATAGAGCTCTGAGGTGTGTGCAAATTACAGGATTCCCCTCTGACCATGCCCACAAAGGACGACAAGAGGCAGAACCAGCTGAATTATCCTGCTGCCCTACGCTTTTGTCGCTCCAAATCTGCGACTGCAAAAGCAAAATGTAGATAATACTCTGATTTACAATGCAAAAGGCGGATGATAAAATAGAGAGCTTTGGAATTGCGTTTTCAGAATAAATGCAGCCGGGAAGATTGGTGCAGAAAAAATGTCGAAGGCATGAGCAACAAAACTGAAAGAGATTTTATAGCAAGAAGTATTCTTTCAAGGCACATTTTTACTCCTTCTAAAGTGATTACTTTGGCATCTATGATGATGTTTAAAGTAGGATTATTGTTAGACATTATACGTTCATAGTTAGTTATTGGATTTTTATAACATAAATAAAATTAATAGGTATTTATTATTCTGGTAATGTGTTAAATACGAGTTTAATATAAATTCAAACATATTGATAATATATCTAATGACATAAAATCCTATAAAATTGTATAAGAGCATCTTCTGTGGATATAAATATGCAACAATGAGATTTTTGGCAGCTTTTCCTGCTTTTTAGAGCGTGAGATAGGTGACTTAATAAATCAAATAAATTCAAACATATTTGTTATCATCCAACCACTACCGAACATAATTGAATTAGCCTAAAAGCTGCGTAGAAATCGTTGAACCTGATGAATTTTTTACAAATTAGGAGGCCATCTTTCTCCGTTTCTGTGTGGCGTATAAAAATCACATTTATGCCATTTACCAACAATTTTTCTTTGCTGTCAGGCCGCAAACATTCTCTCACACGAGGAGAAAGTGGAATGGCCACAGGTCAGGACAAAAGAAGAAATA
Source organism: Drosophila fuyamai (assembly GCA_018153365.1). Lineage (NCBI taxonomy): Eukaryota > Metazoa > Arthropoda > Insecta > Diptera > Drosophilidae > Drosophila > Drosophila fuyamai. The sequence goes on from JAECXW010000878.1 coordinate 1,993,449, forward strand.
CAGAGACGTGGGGCATTTATCATGCAAGAACCCCCAGATAATTTATAACCACCAACAAATGGACAGGGGCCAGCCAGGCCGCACACAAAACCCACACATACACACAGTCTCCGTAATAATCATTTGCTCATCTTTCAACCGACTTTCTCCCCACTTTCCCCACTTTCTCCCATCCCCGCTTGCAGTTCTCCGCGATGAGTTTCGCCTGGAGCCGCAGAACACACGGATCGCCCAGGGCGATACCGCCCTCCTCGAGTGCGCCGCACCTCGGGGAATCCCCGAGCCCACAGTTACCTGGAAGAAGGGCGGTCAGAAATTGGATTTGGAGGGCTCGAAGCGAGTACGCATCGTTGACGGCGGCAATTTGGCCATCCAGGATGCCCGGCAGACTGACGAGGGTCAATACCAGTGCATAGCCAAGAATCCCGTCGGGGTGCGCGAGTCCTCGCTGGCCACTCTCAAAGTGCACGGTAAGCCCTTAACCCATTCCAGCGGAGTGTGCTCTATTTGCCCCTTTTCAAAAAGTTAAAAATAAATTTAGTTTAAATAGGAAGCCATTTAAAGAATTTAAAGTGACTATTCATTCGTAAAAATAACATTCTGGATCCGATTTTTTTCTAATCAAATTTATAGATAGTTTTGAAAAGATTTTAATAATAAATTGAAATACTTATTTATAAATAATACAATTTTCCCAATAAATTTTAAATATCAAGAATAATTTTTCATCAGTTGCAATTCAGTTTGCAATATTTAAATTAGTTACCAATTTATTATTCCCCTTTCTTAGGCGTGGAAACCCCATGCCCTTTCTAGGGTTAATGGTTAGAAAAAGGCCCTTAGCCGCCACCCAATCCAAGCCCCTCCAATCAATGTGTCATGTCCAATTTGCCGGAATGTGACTAGGGTTGGGTCTGAGTTAGGAGGTCTTATTGGTTTGAGGTTTTTTGATTAAATTGCCGCTTATCATTTCCCATGTTGGCTATTTCCATTGCAGTCAAGCCGTACATCATCCGTGGGCCACACGATCAAACGGTTTTGGAGGGAGCCTCGGTGACCTTTCCCTGTCGAGTGGGTGGTGACCCCATGCCGGACGTGTTGTGGCTGCGAACTGCCTCGGGTGGTAACATGCCTTTGGGTAAGTTAATATATTTCTTTACTACTATATTTAAAATATACACATATAATAAAGCCACCCAATGATTTCTATAATTTAATTAATATGTTTTCCTTTTAAGATCGCGTGAGTGTTTTAGAAGATCGAAGCCTAAGACTAGAAAGGGTCACCATTGCCGATGAGGGTGAATACAGCTGTGAGGCGGACAATATTGTGGGTGCGATTACGGCCATGGGCACTCTAACTGTTTACGGTAAGTCCGGTTGGGAAAACCCAATAACCTGATTATAGAAACCGCTAGTTGGGCACTTTTAGCTAATTAGTCTACCCATACTCCTACTCCCCGCACTCACACTGTAGCCCCCCCGAAATTCATCCAACGTCCTGCGAGCAAATCCGTGGAACTGGGTGCCGATACATCCTTTGAATGTCGAGCCACTGGCAACCCGAAGCCAACCATCTTTTGGACCATCAAGAACAACAGTACCCTGATATTTCCAGGAGCTCCGCCCTTGGATCGATTTCATAGTTTGAACACCGAAGAAGGTCACTCGATACTAACGCTAACCAGATTCCAAAGAACGGATAAGGATCTGGTGATACTGTGCAATGCCATGAACGAAGTGGCCAGCATTACGTCGAGGGTCCAACTGAGTTTGGACTCCCAAGAGGACCGTCCACCACCCATAATAATCTCGGGTCCTGTAAACCAAACCCTGCCCATTAAATCACTGGCCACCCTGCAGTGCAAGGCTATAGGCTTGCCCAGTCCAACGATATCGTGGTATCGCGATGGAATACCAGTGCAACCCAGTTCCAAGTTGAACATCACCACATCTGGGGATCTGATAATTTCAGACCTCGATCGTCAACATGATCAGGGGTTATACACATGTGTGGCCAGTTCACGGGCTGGAAAGTCCACTTGGAGTGGCTTCCTCAGGATAGAGCTGCCCACCAATCCGAATATAAAGTTCTACAGGGCCCCAGAGCAGAATAAATGTCCCACAGCACCGGGACAACCGAAAGTGCTGAATGCCACTGTTTCGGCCTTGACAATTGTTTGGCCCACAAGTGACAAAGCGGGAGCCTCATCGTTTTTGGGTTATAGTGTGGAAATGTACTGCACGAACCAGAGCAAAACTTGGATACCCATTGCATCGCGGCTAAGTGAACCAATCTTTACCGTCGAGAGCTTAACCCAGGGCGCAGCCTATATGTTCATAGTTCGTGCGGAAAACTCACTGGGATTTTCACCACCCTCTCCCATTTCGGAACCCATAACGGCGGGAAAACTTGTGGGCGTTAGGGATGGCAGTGAAAACTCTGGAACCTCACAACTACTTCTCAGCGATGTGGAAACCCTACTCCAAGCCAACGATGTCGTGGAATTACTGGAGGTTAATGCCAGTGACTCAACAACCGCCCGACTTTCTTGGGACATAGACAGCGGCCAGTACATCGAGGGTTTCTACCTGTATGCCCGCGAACTTCACTCCACCGAATACAAAATGGTGACCCTACTGAACAAGGGCCAAGGACTCAGCTCCTGTACAGTGCCTGGATTGGCCAAAGCCTCTACATACGAGTTTTTTCTTGTGCCATTTTACAAGAGCATCGTAGGCAAGCCTTCGAATTCGCGACGCGTGAGAACCCTGGAAGATGGTAAGGCTCTAGTTCTACCATCCTCTTCTAATCATTTAGTTATATTTCTTTGAATTCATTACATTTTGGTTTATACTAGATTACTTTTCTGGATTACTGATAATAATTTGTCTTTAATTTCGTTCGCAGTTCCGGAGGCACCACCTTATGGTATGGAGGCTATCCAATTCAATCGCACCTCGGTATTTTTGAAGTGGTTACCACCGCAACCCAACCGGACTCGAAATGGTTAGTACATTTTTATTTGTTGATTGAAATAGGGTTGTTTTATTAGTTAGTTAAAATACTGTTGGTTCGGATACAATATATACTGAAATACTTTTTTGTGACTATTAACAAAAGAGTACATAGCTTAAATTTAATCGTGTGGCCTAAAAACATACGTTCATGATTGAAATTTTAAAAATAAACATCTTCCTTTATAAAGAATATCTGCCTAAAAATGATGAGTGATTTGTTAGAAATCTACCCATTTTTATAGTCACTGAAAAAAACATTTAGATAGTCTCTAAAAGACCCATTAAACTTGCTTCCTGATTCCCCAGAGATTGCCGATTTCCTCATAATTTAACCCTCTGTCAGTGCCTTTGTGCAAATACCTCAACTAGAGCAACTCGATGCGGATGAATTCCCTGCTCTTTTGTTTACATTTAATTTCATTTTCTCTCTGTCCAACCGCCCGAAAATCTCCACCGAACAGGCATCCTCACCAGCTACAATGTGGTCGTCAAAGGCCTGGACGTGCACAATACGACGCGGATATTCAAAAATATGACCATAGATGCGGCCACGCCCACTCTCCTCCTGGCCAACCTCACCACAGGAGTCACCTACTATATCGCAGTGGCGGCTGCCACGAGGGTGGGTGTCGGACCCTTCAGCAAGCCCGCCGTCCTCCGCATCGATGCACGCACCCAGTCCCTGGACACCGGCTATACGAGGTGAGTGGAAAGCACTGGGAGAAAAACTGGGCACAATAGAATGAATCTTGAAAATTTATTTTAATTTTAAAAACCCCGTTTTGGTTATACGATTTTTATCTTATGAAAGACTATATATTGTTTGTCAATTTATAAGAATATATTTACTTCTAATCTCATATACAAAACAGACTTTAAGTCTCCTTGATTTGATGTGATTGTCTATAAATTTTCATTTGATAAATTTTAAAAATATTAAAACATTTCAATATTAAAACAAGTCTGTTGTGTTTATTATGTGGTATTATTTTGGAAATGTATTGAATATTATTTAAAGCCCAACAGTTTGCAAAGTGTAACTCCCTTTTGTGTGGGCGTTGGTGTCGGGCATTGTGGAGCTGCTCATTTGACTGCCAAGTGTCGCATCGAGGTCCACATCAATCCATTAACGGCCAACGACAATGGCCAACGACTTTTGCGACCATTAAACTAAGCCTCCACCCGGGCACGTAGCTAGCTCCATCCTCCGATGGCCGTTCTCATCCGGGCTCTTTATTGTGTTGTCTATTGCAGATATCCCATCAGTCGTGATATTGCCGATGACTTTTTAACACAGACCTGGTTTATCGTCCTGCTGGGCTCCATCATTGCCATAATTGTGTTTCTATTGGGCGCATTGGTTCTATTCAAGCGCTATCAATTTATCAAGCAGACCTCGCTGGGAAGTTTACATGGTGAGTGAACTTTAATTTAAATTTATACTTATTCTCCTCTTTGTGCAGTTCTTTTTTGGGGGGATGCCCGGTAATTGCTTGTTCTTTTTTGTGTAAGGATTTATGGGTGAATTGAGGTTTATTTTGGTTTAGAAATGGGGGATATGCTAATAACATTTAAGGTTTAAGAAGCTTAAATACTGTGTAGAATAAACAGAGATTGAAAGTCAGAATATAAATGTGTAAATTTAAAATGGTATTAAATTCATTTAACTTAAAGAGGTAAATAGCGCAATCTCCCGAATTTATTTTCCTGCATTTTACCACTCTGCCACTCCAGCTGGAAGTACTCCCCGCTTTTATGGGACAATCTCCATTCCAGTCCGGGACATGCAAGCATTTTGCTCCAGCTCCTCCTCTCCGTAATCTATGATTTATGACTTGAGCATTTATGGCTGGTCTCAATTAGGTTGCCATTTTGTAAGCCACAATAACTGCAGACATCGAGACACGCACTCATAACATTGTAAAGACTCGAGGAACCAAAAACCGAGGGTAATAATCTTTGGCAGTAAGCCACAGCGCCAAGGTTAAACCGACTATAAAAAGATAAACAAGCCACGATAACTAGAGCAGAAGTGGGGGTCTCTTTGGGGTAGGAAAAACACAGTGGAGTGGGGGCTATGTATCGCATATAAAAACGACAAATGCTCACGTGAAAATCACATCAATTGTCTGGCTGGAGAACTCTAAATATAGTTAGAAAACAAAGTACTATGTTTGATATACCCTATAATAATTTGAGACCTTATGTAAAATACTGATATAATGAAAATACTAAAAGATAGTGTTACGGAGAAACTAATTAAGACACTAACAGATTAAAGAGACAAATGTATTTACGGGCAGATTTAACGGACAAACTTTCTGAAATTCTAGCGGACAAAGTAAACACATACGGACAACAGAATCATGTTATAGACAGACTAAACATACCCATCAACTTTAACAACTAGAGGGCATTTACAATCCGGTTGGAAAAGGGCGTGCAAAAGCTTTTGCCAATTGAATATAAAAAGTAATTTCCGTCTTTTAGTATTTGCACGTTACCCCGGTGGCTGAGCGAGAAACCCCGGGCAGTTGGAGTTCTCCGTTTTAGTTTTAACGAGCCGTAATCATTGCCAGCCCACACATTGAAGCCATTTCGATATATTCAGTCTCCCGTATACATTTTTTATTTCAGGCAATCACGCAATCGGAACCGTGCGAAAGTTTCCAACATTGCCGCTAAATGGAGGCGGAGCCGTCGGTGCCGTTGGCTCAAATTCGACAGCCGGGAACGGGCCCAATGGCCTGTGGATCGATCCCACCGGCGGCGTTTGGCGACAGGGAGCTGGAAGCGGGAACCCAGGTGGAGCGGGGCCGAATGGCACATGTACGACAAAGGAGCAACTTCCGGGATACGCACAGGCCACCGCCCAACAGGGACCACAGCCCACCCTGCTGCCCGATTACGAGAGGTGAGTCTCCCCGGCTTGTTTATCTGCTCAGGAAGTTGCCTTAATATCCTGTCCACGCCTCGCTGACTGTTTAATTACAATAAAAAATTGGCAAGTAGAAGGCTTGCATTGGTAAAGGGATATGGGGCACGGATTGGAGGTGTACGTAGATAGACAACTACACTTAGGAAAATCACTTACAAATGATTGCAGTATACAGAAATGCTGTTTAAAAATGGATAAAATTCCGAGTATTGACTTTCCTTTTTTAGCAGTAGCTTTTATAATATTTTTTTTGAAAATTGCTCAGAGAATGCTTACATCTAAATATTACTTCAAAACAGTCAGATTCAAGAGTGACATTAGTGACTAAAAACATATCTTTGATTTTTTTAATTTTACAAACCAGATTTTATGAATCAAAAACTTATTAAATTGGAAATCAGACTTTGTAAAATATATTTTATTTTAAGAAAATGTATAATCTTAAACTTGCATTCATAAATTTAAGGTGCATTAATAGTACATCCTTTTGATGTACATTTCTCCTGGTGTAACAACAAAGGGAGTTCCTTGCTGTAAGTAAAAGATCCATTCCACTATTTACGAGCAGAGTCGTAAAAAATATTTTGTGGAGCTGCAACCGCTGCCTCCATAAAGATTCCCCAGCCAAAAAACAGAGTCACCCTGGAATGGAAAACCCTCTTCCCCATCCAAAAAAGCACCGCAGCAACAACAAACGCCATTAAATTGTTACACTCGAACGGGTTTTACTTTGGGCCATGGTAACTTACCACGACCTCGAACTGTTTACTTTGGCAGGAGTGTTTTCACTGCAGCCGTTATTTAATTTCCATATACGCAATTCATTCATATTTCCTCGGGCTGTTTATCTCCCTGTTTCTTTTGGCTGCTGTTTTATTTTTGTTTGGGGGTTTCATTTAAAGGCTAATGAATTTTCCTGCGCGAGAAATGCATTTCAGTCGGACGCATCTTTCTTAATGTGTGTTAAATGAAAACAAATTATTATTATGGTTCAAAAAAATATATTTTTTATTTAAATTCGAATAGCCATAAAATAATTTGTTATTTTACCTTTTTACCTTTTCACAACTTTTAAGAACACTTTTAAAAGCTGGCTTATGTACCTAAGCTCTTTGTCATCGTAAAATTAATAATGAGTTGTTTAATACGGAAATATGCCCTCAAATTTGTCATCCTTTAACAATGTCCAAGTGGATTAATCTGTCAGTGAATTCTTCGAAACTCTTAAACTTTTCAATCCCAATATCAAATTGTGACTTTCAGCTAAATAAATCTTTCTCAGTTTGTCAAATGATTCTTGGAACTGCTGAAGAAAGTTTTCTCAAGCTAAAAAATTTCTCTTTTAATCGCTTTAATTCCATTGAGCCTAATCCCAGGACCATGTACTTCCCATTCCTTCTGCACTTTTCTTTTCACTTCTTACTTTGGAATTTATATGGAAAAACAAATTTTCTTTTGTGTTTTCTTTCTTTTTCTTAAAGCTTAATGTACCGTTGCGGCAACAATAATAAAACAAAAGCAGTAATGCAAAAAATAAAACAAAAATCCAAACAAGAGGCAATAAAAAAGTGGCAACTGCTGGCGACATATTGCTGTCCTTTTCTTTTTACACCTGTCTCACTCTTTTAAGCCGGAAAAACTTTTGCGTATTTATTTGCGGCATTTTACGCATTTATTTGTTTAGACTTCCCTTCTGCGTTCCTCGAATACAATATACGCCCACCTTTAACCCCCACCCACCCGCTTTCCACTTCACTTACAATTTGGAACACTTCCTACCACCCTCGCATAGCTTTCCACCACCCCCTCAGAAAATACCGTTGCCACTTCCGTTACGCGATTTTCATTATTTCCGTTTCAATTTTTCCGTTGTATTCCTTCGAACCGAACTTTTCCTTTTGCTGCTCACTTTTAACAACATTGTAAAGTCGTAAAAAGTATAATGTAAGCGCTGGAATAACCAAAACAGGATCTTCTTTTATTTCGCTTGTTTACATAAACACTCCCTCTCCATTTTCTCCCCTTGAAACACGTGCGAGCTGCGTCATTACCTAAAATTTCCAATTAAAATATTTAATTTCTTTCGCGGCTTGTTGTCTGATTCGAGGAGTTCTTAACAACCACCCCAAAGGAAAAACGCAATTTTCACCGCTAAATTAACAATTAAAAATTGATAGTCCTCGGGGAAGGAACGCAAACTCTTCAGATCTGCATATTTTCATATTCTCCGAGTGTCCTTAAGGCCACAGCTTAATAGCTGGAAAAATTCAAATTACTTGACATATTCTCAGGCGTCTTGCGGAATGTGTTTTATAATTGGGTCAACGGTTTTGGTTTAAGTTTAATAAGGCTTTCACATTTTTGTAAAGCTAAGAGCATTTGTAATTAGCAAAAAGATTAAAATCGATTGAGAAGTCAGAAGAAAATTCTAATGATTATTATTGGATTTTTCAACCATTTATATAAATTTTGTCTTTCTCAATATTACTGTTATTAAGAATCGAAAACCTATCTTTCTCTCTTGTTTTAAAGAATAAATTTGCTTTAAAATTTAAATCTCAACACCCTCGTTAGTTTCTTAACTATCCAAACCACCATGAAATTGCCAAAACTATTCGCATTTTCTCCACCCGCCACCGCCATTTCAGTGCATTTTTACGAGAACTCATTGGGAAAAAGCAAAGCGATAGATAAGCATTATCTCATTAGCTAATTAGTGTGCAAAAATTTGAGCAATAAAAAAGTTTTCTAGCTTTCAGACGGGAACGTTAATTTTTTGTGTTGCCAGCAACTCGCATGGATAAAAGTTTGATTTGAATGGGAGTCCGGTATTTTCCAGCTCCCCCGTTTGCTTCCTTTTCGTCCTTTCTGTAGTCCTCCATTTCCGGCTTTGCCCCATTTTAATTCCTGTACCTCCTGCAGTACTCACTCTAATTACAAAGTTGAAATGCTAATGGGGAGAATTTTTGTATTGTATTTGCCATATTTAACCAAATTGCAATTGCTACGGTTGAGGAATTGGTGGGGGGCATTCGAAGGGAAATTGCAACAACATTTTTAATGAGTAGGTGTGAGTGGGGAACAATTTCCGGAGCTGCATTCACTGCCTAACAAAAGCAATTTCCTCCCATCAACAACAACATCGAATGATTTATGAAATCGTTGATGTGAGCCCCAGACAAGCATAAATTTGCAGAAAATTATTTACACTTAAACCAAATTGGGAATTTATCCCTAAAAGTTTAAAAATAAATAATAATTATAAATTGGTGAATAACATTTTTAAAATCTTTCATTTAATTTAGTTTGATTGCTGATAATGTTAATGACTTAACAATTAAAATAATTAGTCTACTTTAAAGATGTATGTAAAATTCTTTCCAAAGTGCATTGAATACTCAATTAATACTCTCACTCTCATTTCCGATCGCAATCAATTTTTAACTGGTATTTTCCACCTCCCTCCCCCTCCAATTCCAGACTGTCGCCGCTGAATATGCCGGATTACGCGGAGGTCGCCTGTTCCACATTCAAGAGTCCCACCCACGGATCACCCGCGATGGGAGTGGGAGTGGGTGTGGGTGGTGGCCAGTCGGCTTCGCTGTACGACAGCTGCGGGGCCTATGCCACCACCAATGTGGTGGCCAATGTCAAGCTCTACCAGAATCGCTATGCAACAAAGCCCGGCCAAAACGGCAGCAGCAATAACAACAATCACCAGAGCAATGACTACCAATCGACTGGGATGTATTCGGCACCGCCAAGTGCCCATTATGGATGCCTGGAACAGAAGCAGCAGCAGCAGCAGCCCAATCTGATGACAAATTCAACGGCCAGTACGGCCATTCTGACGGCCTCCCCTGCAAAAGCGAAAAAGATCAACATAACCGAGAACAAGATGGATCAATTGGAGGGCAAGCCGGAGCGGACGAATCCGTTCAACCAGCAGCAGCAGCTCCTCCTGGCCAGCAACGCCCTGAAGCAGGGACTGGGGGCCTATGCCAACACCACTCTGGCGGCCCAAATGGCCAGTGGCGGCGGAGCGGGAACCCTGAGGCGCCAACGTCAGCCCAAGACGCTTTACAAAAGCGAGAACAACATCCTGGGAAAGTCCGGTCTGCGGCAGGGAAACATGAATGCGAATGCAAATGGTTGCAGCAACGGGACCATGGACTTTCTAACCGGAGGACCGCCCTCGGAAAATGGGGACTTCTCCGGACTGGGTCTGTGCAACTCCACCAATCAACTGCTCAACGATTGGGCCTCCAGTGCCTCGATCGCAGCTCCCGGGGACTATCATTTTGGCAGCAAGCAGCCCAGCAAACAGCATCTGTATGTGAAGGCCAAGGACGGGACTTGGTCGGCAGTCAGCTCGGATGCCTACCAATCCTTCAAGCACCAACAGCAGCATCATCCATTCCTGGCCGGATCAGGTGACAACAATAAGTCCTTAGCTAGTGTAAACAGCTTAGCTGGCGATAGCAAATTCCTGAGTAGTTTCGGTACTAGCGCCAATGTCTAGGCCATAGCTTAGCAATCAACTTGGAAGCTTGGGTCAATAGAAAGTTGCTCAATAAGTTAGAGGATGGTATTATGGAGATAAGTTGTAGGCATATATCAGTTGGCAGGTGGAAGTTGGGTTGTGGAATGTTGTGAGGGTTAATGGGAGGGGTTTCTTATCCATTCTTTGAATATCTATTTCCTTTATCAATAGATAATAGAACATGCTCTGCAATTGAGTGGTATCTTAATTGACAATTTCAAAAATATTAAATATTCTAGATTCCTATAGATCAACGTGTATTAATTCTAGAACTCCTTCACTTTTCACCTTTAAAAACCTACTCATAGCCCTTAGACTTCCACCAAATATATCTGTAAGTTTACCCTGAGAAAACCAGAAGATAATCCCCATACCAAAAACAACAACGAAATGTATGTAAAGAAATACAGAAAACCCCGGAAAGATTGGCTTGTAAATATAATTGCCCTTACTTTACCCTATATATAAAAACCTTAACCCCTAAAGCATTTAGAATATTGCATTTGGAAGAAGCAAAATATAATATTTATTGACACCAGAAACCAGAAACCGACTCAAACTAGCACAGATGTAGTTAAAGTAAGTACAGCAAGTAAAATCTTCAAGAGTTTGTAGCAAAACACCAAGAACTTTTGCAGAAAGTGTTCCCACAGAAAAGAGAAACCAATGTTAAAGCCAAACGAGAATACCCAACCCTAACGAGAATATATTACTTAGAGTTACAAAAAACAAAGCACGATGTAATTAGTTGTGTGTTGGAAAAATAATGAAAACACACCTCCCGCAAAAAAGCTAAACAAATGCTAATAATAAGGCTGTTAAATGTAAAATATCATAAATGATTCAAGAATGAATGACTAAATCTACATTTAAACCATGTAATTAAAGCATTAAAATGTAATTTACTGACACTAGATTTAGTTTGAATAGCTAAAAAAAAGGAAAACTGAAAAGAGAGAAAAGCGAAAGTGGAGGGATTACAGCAAATAAGAGGATTTAGCTGAAAAAGAGAAAATAAATTAAACTAATCAATTAATTGATAAATTATGCAATGAGAAAACCTAAAAATAAAGAAAAAAATATGAAAAGCTAACTATACCAGACAAAATGCAGTGCGTTTCGTAATATTAAGGAAAGTTTGTTTAATTATTACGAATCGCACTGTATATATGCTATATGTTTTTTTTAAACAGAGTATTAAAGGGGGTACGTGCTTGTGTAATATTTTCCTAGTTTATTGTTTTTATTATATTATTTTTAATAACTTTTTTATAAGATGCTTATACCACATTTTGTTACATATTTTCTCTACTTTTAAAATAGTGCTGTTACTAACATGGTCTTAGCTAGATAAAAGCTTCTAGTTAAATCGAACCTTAAAGTCCCACACTCAAGTTTTTCCTTACATCCAAATTATAGTTATGAGTTGAACCTTTTTAAGCCACACAGCTGAATTTTTGTGGGAAAATCCCGCTCTAATGTGTGCGCCAATTTTCCATTTCAGCAAGGACCATTTGGCGTCGACACAGTTGTGCCTACATGGTTTTGGACAATTCGATGGATTTTGTGATTTGAATTCATTTGCTGTGCGTGGGTGGAAAATGCAGGTAAACCCAACTATTCTGCGGCCAACCCACAAAACTTTCGGCTGATTCCCGGGGAGCGGCAGAAATTCCATCGCGAGCAGCTAATTAATTATGCACTTTGTCTGGTTGCCCCAAAACACAATTTGTCCTACAAAATCATTAATGTAGGGATCCCTAATGAGACATTGTCTTTTCCCCGGAACCACTGCAATTCCCATCCGTTAACTATAAAACGTTCGCATTTGCAAATTCATGATAAACAAAACTATTTCAGTTTCCTGACCATTTTTGTTTATCATTAATGTTTTGTTGCTCGTTTTTGGATTGCGAGCATTGTTGCAAATTGTTATTGACAGTTTATTTATGTCTGCTTTTGCCATCCATATTCAAGCTCTTTGAAATTACATACAGCGGATGCATGAAAATAATATAATACACAAATGTTTGCATGGAGCGAAGTCAAATGAAATGAAAATCAATTTGATTAAATGAAGCGTAATAACATTGAACGTTTTTTTTAAATTTTATTTTTGGTTTTTGGTTTGATAAGAGGCTGGATTTATTTTGTAATAAATGCATTTTAAATAGTAATAAGAAGGATGCTATTAAATAAAGCTGTCGATAGGCATTAAAAATAACTGCAATTTTAATAGCGGACTTTTTTAGGGCTTTGGTTCGATTAAAGGAAAAAAAATGCATAGTTGCTTTATTATATGTAGGGATTTCTATTATGTTTTCGCACTTCTTTTTAAGTATTTTATTTTTTATTTATGTAATGTGTTATTTCCTTTTATTTCTCGTTGTGTAAGATATGAAATTCAATGGTAGGGAATTCTAAGCCAATTCACACATTTAAAACCTCCCATTGTGTTACTATTTTCATAACAAATTCGGGGCTTTAACTGCACTGCCAGCTTATTATCCTTGGTTGAACTTTAAGCTTTTGCCGCTCGAGCAACACCAGCTGCAGTGAATGCCCAGGCTAATGTATCAGTGACCAGGCCCACACCATTAGCTCCGACACCCCCGAATGGATGCCCCCGATTCCCCCGCTACCCATCCCCAACAGACTAGCCATGCCGAAACTACAAATAGCCTTAGTGTCCGAAACACTCGCTACCGATTGCCACTGGCCGGGCCGATAAATAAGCCCAAATTTATCATGAACATGGAGCACACACTGTTTCGCAGGGAGAGAGTCCGGCTCAGGACTGTCCCATATATCGTGGGACTATAATAGCAATGGCTGCCTCATAATTTTTGGCACCAAATTGCCCGATAGGCGTTGAAGCGTTCAATTGAATGTCGTCTAGCCGAAGACCTTTCCTTGGTCCATGTCCATCCACGCCCACTTCCAACGGCACTCCCACCAACTATTGTATAATCAAAACTAATGGTCTATAAAGAATCAATTCTCAATTTGTTTAGCCAGCTGCTGCCCGAATCGAGCCGAGGACCAAACAGGACAATCACACAGGATAATGCTGCAAAACGCTCTTTCCCATTTCGCCAACTAAAAAGTTTTCCTTTCCCCCGGATTTTCCCCCCTCCCCAAGCCCTTTGTGCGTGTAACACATGTGACAAATAAAATTTAAATGCATTCTGTAAATAATTTTATATTGGAATTTGTTATTGTTTGGGCGGGAGCAATACGAGGGCTTACAGTAAGTATCATAACTTTGGGGAGGATGTGAGTACGGAATTTAAATAAAGGGGAAATATTATTTGAAGGTTGTTGCAGTCATACGTTAAAGCTGCTCTATAAATATTTGAACTGTAAAGTGTTACGTTTCTAAAACAATATATATTTAACGAGCAAGAACTGTAATCTGAACAGCGTCAATGGGAACTAATGATTTATTAATTTTCAAACAATAATTTCCCAAACTATCCATTAGCCTACCCCACCTTAGCATGCTTTAAGTTTAATTTCCGCATTGAAAAATTATGAAACCCACTGGGAATGAATATAAATAGCCGCCTTATTAGGGATATTTGCACAAAATTAGTTTTGCCCAGTTTGATGCATCGTAAAAACATTGCAGCTGTGATATGCGGATCGGAATTTTTGATTTGATTGTGTTTAGGCAGTGGAGTGTGTGAGCAGTTGGGGGAGTGGCAGGGCGATTGGGGCGGTGAAGCACTGATTCAGCAAATTTGCCATAAAGTTTAATCAGCAGCTTTTGGCAGCATCGCAAAAAAGCTCGTAAAAGACCAGAGATATACTCACATGCGGGGGACAAAGTTTTATGCGCATTTGAGTGACCATAAAAATGCTCCACGGACTTCAGTAAAGTGTCCTTCTAGTGCTGCGAAAGAGCAGGATAACACACAACATAAATAAGGAAAAACTCAGTGGCTTGGACCAGACATTTTTTCGATGTCTATCGATAAGAAAATTACGCTGAGGCAATTTGGTAAGATTAGCCACGAAAGTTTCGTGGCCACAAAAAATTATACTTCCTGAAAAAGAAACTTAGATGTACTTTGAATTTCTATCATATCATCAGGTTATCTATCCTTTTTTTGTATAGGAGAACCAATTTAGCAAAATAAAATCCACTATCAAATTTAAATGTTTCGGTCATTGTGTCTGAAAATCAAAGCTCTAAAACGAACACCAGACAAGTCACGTTTAAATGGTTAGCATGGTTTTTGTTACCCTTTTCTCCTTTCTATAAAATAAGTGACCTTTGCTATTGTTTTTTGGCCCCACCCCCTTTTTAGCACACAGCATGCAAAGCAAAGATATTTAGGAAATTGCCTTTCGTTGCCTGTGCAAAACCAATTTCATTTAGACTCGCCAGCGAAAAACAACAGGAAAAATTTAAGTGCTGCAGACAGAGAATCGGAATAGGAAAAATTGCCAGGAATGTTGAAAAGAGGAAAAATAGGGGGAATTTTCGTATATTGTAAGGCAGAGCAAACATTTTAATTTGTCCATTATGTTATTTTTGATTTTTCGGCTTTTTCTCTGGCATTTCTGCCCGTACACAGGCACAGCTTAATTGAAAATGGTCTGTTCGGTTTGGATTGGGGGACCCTCAAGGGTTGATTACACATTTCTCTTTCACTTTCTCCCCAGAAGTTGAGTCCTGGCACATACACACACTAATTAAATGCCCCCAACAGAAACTTTTGGCTACTAAATGAAATGCTGGCCGTGGTTTCGTCTTTAAATGGCTAAACTTACATGTCGAGTTAGTCAAAAAGTTTAATTTGCCCTTACTTGTACGTCTTGTTCTTGTGTAGTTCTTCCCAGGCTTTTGCCTTGGTGAGTAATTAGTAAAATGCATTAAAATAAATGAGCTTGAGGAGTGGACCGGACAAATGGAAGTCACTCGGAGCAAAGTTACCTGTTTTGAGTGACTTCTCTGGGACTTGGAAGTCGCAAGTATTAAATTAAATTCTAATGCATTTTGTTAGAGCAAACTTGTGAGGGTTTTTAATTATTAAAGGGAAGATGTGTTAAAGCTGTTAAGCATATAAACTCAGCAACCTAATGCGGTCAAAAGGAAAAAGGAAGCTTATTTGATATACTAAATTTCTTTGACAAATTCCTTGCTATTTTTTTCACAAACTACTTTTATTTTTTTCGGCATTGCAAAAAGGGTCAGGAAACTGCACCTCTAAGCCCATAACTTTTGTTACAGACGTCCGATTTCAAAGTGGCGTACTTCTAAATGATTGTGGTTTAATTCTCTAAAAAGCTGCATTTTCAGTTTGTTTTCTAATTTTGGGTCGGTTTTTCGTCATTTTAATGATGTTACCTTTCCAAATTTTCGAAAAATGGCTTAGCAGAAAAGTGTCAAAAAACTGCACTTCTAAGCCCACAACTTTTCTCGCAGTCATCCGATTTCAAAGTGGCATACTTCTAAATGATTGTGGTTCAATTCTCTAAAATTCTGTGTTTAAATCTTTCTTTAACATTTTTTGTCGATTCGTCGTCCTTTAACTTCGCCTAGAATAAAGGATGAAAAATATATATTCTCCTTGTGACCGAAAATACATGACAACCTGGACATTTTTAGGGGGGATGTTGGAGGAAGAATAAAGTGGAGACAAAGCGCGAGACATTTCAACAGGCCATAAAATACATTTTGGACGCCTTTTGTGAGTCCTTTGCCGCGGGCCTTTGGCGTTGTAATTTCTTGAATGTGTCAGTCGTCGCCGTCGACGTTGTCATCCTCTTTCGCTTCTGCTTCCCACTCCGCGTCTATTCTAATTGCAAAATATGGCGACAATTTCAAAGAAGTTAAGGACATTGACGCCCCTTAGACTCGCTGCCAGAGGATAATACAATTTCGAATGACATTTTCGGAGCAGCGTAGTAATAAATATCCGGGGAGGTGGGGAACTGCGAGGGGTCGGGGTCAACACCCCACTTGACCTGAACAGATCCCGACTCGTTATGTAATGGATACTTAGTGGCCGTAAAGTAGAAGAGCTCCCAGCACAAAAATGCAAACAAAACTATTAAACGAGCATAAAAAAAGAAGGAAATATATAGTAGAAGTCATTCGACTATAAGATACCTAGTAGTCAGATTCCAGTGACTATTTGAAATCATCAAACTTAATGTTAAAGTAATTTCCGCATAATATTCGTTTATAATTATTAAATATTTATTTTAAAATATCTTAAATATCTTTTGGAAGAGTGCAGATCGGTGATCCACATATATGAATATATTCTAGAATTTCCTGTCCCCAAAAATTCATTTAATATACCCATGTTTTCTTCGTATTTTAAGCGAGGAAAGGCGAAGAAAGACAAACCTTACCTAAAAATGTAACCCAAGCCAAATGGGAGAAACCCTGCTTGGATTACCCTTCTCCCCTTTGTTTTCCCCCAGTGTATGGCCCCACTTTATGAAACGTTTTATTATACTAATTTGTAGGATGGCAATGGTCGAAATGGTAGCCAGTTTCGGTTACATCGAATGGCCAACTAAAAATGGCAATTTGCCATTGCATGAAATGAGCGTGGCTCACACAGACTGCACTGCCAACTAAGGGGTGGGGTGGGGATGGGGTTGGGGATCCTTCGCTCACAGGACACTTCAGTCAAGTCTCTATTAGCAGACAATGCTCTTGAGGGTCGCACTGGATGGAAGGGGCAGCTGGAACCAAACTGGTTTCGGTTTGATTCTCAAACGTAGCCAACAAACTGTCTCCTAATACATATGGAAAAGGTAGTTACATGCATTAGTTACAGGGTAGCGAAGGGGTTAGTTGAATTGGTGAAGGCTTAATCAATAATACATATGGATAACTAATCAAAATTAAAAGACTAAAATAAATATTAACAATTTAAAGATTACAATAAATATGACAAATATATAATCCCAATTTTTTTAAACAATCTGTTAAAAAAATCCATGTAAGGTAGAGAAAATAATTTGTTGCCCTATATTTTGAAAGATAGAATATATGAAAAATATTCTTCTTTATGATTCGATACAAGCTAAGGGATATCAGAAGAACCTTTTCATTTTCCGAGCTCAATCGTTTTAAATGCGCTCACGAAAATTGTTTAAGTGTGTATGGGTGAGTGTGCCTCAGTTAAGGGATTTTCGCCTGGGTTTTATTAAAATGACATTGTACGGGTTGCCTTCCAAGGCCCAAAGAGCGCCAAGTGGACAATGCGCTACGCATTGGGACCTCACTTTCAGGACCCCACTTTCAGGACCCCCTTTTCAGGAACCCCAAACACACACTCACACCGAGAGAAACGCTCGTTAGCATTGCATTTCAAATACCGGGAAGGTGGTGTCAGGGGGAAAGTTGGGGATTGCCAAGTTTTAACGACTTTGTTTCCGTTACGTCTAATTTAATGAAATTCGTTTTGCTTTTTGGTCGCACTCCTTCCCCCTTGCTCCTTTTTGCCAAGTTTTGTGCATAACATTTTCAAAAAAGGAATTCTAATGACTTGGGCGTAGTTGCAAAAATCTTCGTTGTTGTTATTGTTTTGGGTCTGGGTCCAGTCTGGTTTTTGGTTTTCTGTGTGTAGTTCGTTTTTCAGTTTGGTCTATAATATTTTGTTTGGTTTCTGATTTAATGATGGCGGTGGGCCTGCCCCACTTGTTGGTGGTGTCCTCATTGTTTTTTCAGCTGGCCAGGGAAACGAAGACATTGCTTATAATGATATAGTACGGGGTGCAGTGTGTGTACTCAAGGGGTATCGACTGGATGAAATGTTAATGTTTGGGGCGTAACCCCGATTACTTTCGCCGATAAGCTAACGATTATGGCGCACTTAGCAATTAGCTTACTTTCGTTTAGGGGGTTGAGAATAATAGATAACATTTTCGATTTTTCCTTTGTAAAAAAACTCTTCATTTTTAATGTTTCTTTAAAGTTATGAGACTTTGCTAGCGTTTTAACTGGTACAGTTTGAGCTGTGATTAAATTAAAACATAGCTAAAGTGTTAGCCTTATATATACATTTTTCTTTTCGGTTTTCTGTTCTCTTCTAACTAAACTTTTATGTATTTCTTTCAACCCCAAATAACTTATCGGAAAACCCGTGTATAAAAATTCAATTCCCGCCAAATCGTTTTCCCGGCCCAACCATAAAGCGAAACCAATCCGTTGCATCTTCAATTACGTGCAACCCATAACTAACCAGCGAATTTCAATTTAGTTGCATGTTGCACTTCTGACACGCCCCCTCGCAGAAATAAAAAAGGGCAACAGCATAAAAAGTGTATAAGAAGTGGAATAAATTTATTCGGTGGGTCGCAAGTTGCAACGCCTCAAAAGTTATAACTATTTGTGGAAGATATATATGCGGGGTGAAGTAAACAAACTGATTTGCATTTATGGAAATGGCATTTTAGCACACATTTCGCCCCCTGCAACCCGCAGACAGCACGTAATGGCGTAAAAATGCAAAAGGCAAAGGGAAATGTCTGCAGGAAAGCGGGAAATCCCTTTCGACCGAACTCAAATAGAAATGTCCAGTGAATGTGTGTGTGTGAATGTGGCATAAGTAAATATTTATGTTTTATGTTAATGAGAATATGTCTGACTTTTTGCTATTTGAATATTGGCAAACGGTTGCGAACGGTTGTCCTGGCGCAGGACTTTCCTATTTGTTTGCCTTTGCACCGAGTGTGTGTTTGTATGTCCTGGCCCCCAAGAATGACAAATGCGTCGGGTTCTGGTTAAAGCTGCGGTTGCAGCTTGCATATTTTTCATTTAACCAACAAGCAAACAAATGCAGGCTCCTGTGGTTTCATGTGGGCGTCGCCGTGCCCAACTGGGCGTGGCATATCGGAGGATGCCCTCGTTACTTTATGGGCATGGCATGACTTTCGCTGGTAGCCGCCGCCTAGTGGCTTGTTTGCCAATAATTGACAATTTAATTTGGCCAAAGTGTTTGGGTGGTGGCGATAAATAAGGGGAAAATGCAGGGGGGTATGGGGAAAATAATATGCTAATTAGGTTGCGGAATTTCGAATACGCTTACTGCACAAATATTTGCTTTGCTTTCTGCTGGTTTGGTTTTATGACTTTAAGGGGGAATTGTTATAGTTTTAGTAGTAGGAACTCCTTACTTTTTTAATGTATATTGCTTAAAAAAATAAACAATTTTATTTTTTTTTCATTTACTTATGATATTGATAGTGGCTAATAATTACTTAATAATTATGTAAGTTAAACAAGTATATACAAGTATTAACTGGCTTATCAGATTTCTAAGATATTAAAATATATTTATATATTTACAAAATTACATTGTTAGGGTACTTTAAGATTGCACGGATTCTATGTTTACAAATAAATAATATTAAGTTAAATTAAAATATTAAAGTCTTATAAAATATATTGAATAAAAGGCAACAAGTCAAGTGGTATTAATTACAAAATAAACATTAAATACTTTAATATGCACACAAAAACAAACAATTTGCTCAATTATGCTTAAAGTGTTTACTTTAGTTTAAATGAAAACCTTTCATTAATCTTGTTTACTTGGAAAACTCGACAGCGTGTAGTTTATAAATAAATAAGTGAATCTGAAAAGAACGACAAAAAAGTTTTGGGATCGGTTAAATTCAGGCTATAATATTGATCGATTTATACAGACAATACAAAAAATGTAGCCTATCTTTTCGGGCTATTTAATCAATCAGGCATTTATGTCTTGTTTTGTCTTTTTTGTCCTGTTCCCATAAAGAAAACCAACTATTTTTTGCAGGGCATTTATTGTTCGATATTTTTATGTTCATATTTATAAACTCATTTTTCCCTCGCATATTTAATTAGTTTGTTGTTTATGGCCTCCATAAAAGTTGTTTGTTTTGTCTTTTTGTTCACCGGTCTGATTTTTTTGTAATGTACGCATGGTTATATTGTTATTTGTGGTCGTTTGTTGTTGTTTATTTATTTAACCCTTTTTTCGTTGTTAATTTATTAATGCTGCAATGATATGCCGCTTAAGCTGACGTTTAATTAATTTTATTAATTTTTTCATCAGGCTAGAGTATCAAAATAAAAACTGCATTATTTTTGTGGCTTTTCGTGTTAATAAAAATTGTATTTGGAGTAAAAGAAAAATCACGATTAAGTAGACTAATTCAATCAGAGCGAATAAACATTTTCAATACCAATAAATTGATTGAAAGCCTAATGAATAATTTTTAAGGTTAATGCATTAAGTTACTTTTATCTTTAAGTTAGCTCTCGGAAAATTCCAGCTTGATCATGTTAAAGGAACATTTTCCAATCCCATAACCTGCAGATTTTCCGCAAAGGTCTATTATATTGCTGAGGGGTGTTTTCCAATGCAACACCATCTATTTGGAGTTAGTTCAATAAACTTTTATGCTGAAACCTTGCCATTCATTCCGAGTCTGAGGAAAAGACAACAAGGAAAAGTGGGCATAAATATGCTCAGGCATGTTTCCTGACTCCATGAGGGGAAAGGGGGCTTTTCGGGGGTTGGACGGGTGGACGGGTGTGTGGACACACATTGAAACCGAGATTGTCAACAGGGGCCCAAGCGAAAGTGATACTGGGATTTTCCACAACGGCAACACGATGTGGCAGAAGGCCCAAAGTAGACAGAGGGAATCGCTCCCGTCACTCCTGCTGATGATGATGATGACACGATGCGGCGGCTGAGGAGCGGGTCTTATGTTTGACTTCGATGCTGAAATATGCATTATAGTTATGGTAATGGCCTGGCTGCTGGAAAACTACCCACACTCCCCGCCGCCACGAGAAAGCGGAGGCTGATGTCAAAATGATGACAGGCATATTTACGCTCGTTTCGGGTTTGCTTCGAATACCCTCACTAACGGCGGAATTCTCGGGATTTACTAAAGGGATTTGCGAAAATCTTGAAAGTTTACTTGCACTTTTTCGAACTATATTTAATTATTATAGAATTTAAGACATGTCTAAAAAAACAATATAGGAAAGTAAGCTATTATATCTATACCTAGCCACTCATTTTTTTGTAACCCAATAGCAAATAAAATAGACGGAAATTGGATTTTGGAAAACTATATCTTTTTTAAATATAAAACTTTGTCAAGCTTTTCTGTGTTTTGTTGTTTGGGTAAATATTTAAAATATTACTCATAAATGTTGTGTATTTAAAACATTTTTTAATAAGGTTAAATACATTCTTGAAGCTAAAAAAAGGTCACAGTTTCTTGCCCGAAAAATATTTTAAAAACTTTAAGATTCAAAAATGTTTTTCAATTTAAATATCTTAGAAATTTTTGTTGGCTTAGGGTAATCCAAATTCGTTGACTTACTTTCTTATTACCGTTTTGTCTTTTGCAGCTCACCGGCATTGTTTTTTTTCATACGGCGTTGTTTGCTTGCTTGCCGCGTCTTCTCTGGTTTTATGGCTTTTCTTTTCATTTTCCACGCCGCTTTGCGCAAATTTACAGAGCCCGAGAGGAAGAGAGAGGCAAGACTGGGAGAGCGAGATAGGACGTGGGTGCAGATGACAGGCCGTGCAAGGTTAAAGTGACAAGTGCGATGATGTGGCGCCCAGCATAATGCCAAGGTAAGACGGCAGGGAGAGGACAAGTTGGGGGTGGCAGGGTCCTTGTTATGGGCAACATATTTGCGTCGCGACAAAAACAAAATTACGTGCAACCATCAGCTAGCGAAAAAATAAAAGAGAGGGAAAACGAGCGGTAGTCGTATAAAAACTTTTGCAGACTGTGAAACGTAAATTGTTCTTGTTATACCTGGTACTAAAAAGTGTTTGGGGGTATGTTATATTTGGTAGTCTTAGGAGTTAGTAGAGGAGTACTAAATATTTGTTAACAAAATTCATATTTATAATTTGTCCTTAATCAAGAAAAAGAGTGTTAATTTATGACTTGGAGCATTGAAAGATTGGACTATATTTGACGATAGATAGATAACATGAGAAAAATTATTTCAAACAAAATGATGTTCAAATCCCTGAATATGGAACCAGAGTTTCCTTACTTCAAAAATATTAAATACCCGAATCAATAGGTATTTTGTGGTCGCAATACCTTTTAACCTGTTGATGTTGTTAGTGTTCTTCGTGTTGCTACTGTTGTAGTTGCACTTATATTTTCCTCTGTTGTTTTTGTTATTCGGTGTTAGTTCGCTGTTTGACTGCGGCTTTTGCCTTTTGTTTTTATGCCACAGTAAAAACACTGAAATGCGATACCATTGTTGCAACAATTGTTGCTGCCCCTTGATGTTGTTGCTGCTGCTGCTGTTGTTGTAGTTACAGGCACATTATCCAACACCTCGTTGTTTTGTTGGTTGTCTCGCACAATGTGTGGCCATGTTTGCCACGGCTGCCAGCATGAAATCTATGGATTTAGCAAGCACTTAAACTTTGTCATATGCCATTCGAGGGTTTTCAGGCTGATGTTGATGTTGATGAGGATGATGACGTTGTTGTCGCCGGCTTTGGCATTGCCTTACACCTTCTCCGATCTGCTATATACGAGTATTTATATGTATATATTCAACCCCTGGGCATTTGCTCTTGAAAACATTCATTGCGAAACGGCCACCGAGGAGACAGTCAAATGGTGCATTAACCTTTGCCATTGCAGTTGCTAGTGCCAAGTGCTGGAATGAAATTATGACGCCGAATGAAATTACAAACGGTTAACTCGATGGAGTTAAGTGGTGGAAAAGGGAAAATGGAAAATGGAATTGGTGACCATTGAAACGGTTAAGGTCGAGCTGCCTAATCGATTAGAGAAGAACAATAGGAATTAAAGAAAGCTAAAGAAGACTTTTAGGGTTGCAAAAGTTACTAATCTTCTATACCGTAAAAACGTCTAAAGCTTAAAAAAAAATAATTCCAATTAAGCTTCATTTAAAATACATTTAAATTAAATCGATTCAAGTTCAAACTTTACAAAAATATTATCGTTCACAAAGTTATTATAATTCTTAAAAGAATCGTTAGAAAAATAATATTTTTGGAGGTTTTTAAATGACACCTTAAAATAAAGAAACCAGTGAATGAATCTAAAAAGTAACTTTAATTTTATTTTATTTCATAACAAAGAGGTATTGGAATGCAGAAAATACTTGTCAATATAATTTTGCCAATATTTGGTTTGGGGCACTAAGAGATTCCTTGTGGGACATGGATCAAAGTGCCAAGGCGGAAATAGTTCAATCAACTTAGAACGACACTCCGCATGAAGAGAGTGCCAAAAACAAATCGAGTAACGAAATTCAGCTCCTCATCTTTTGGGACAATATACGAATATATATGCAGGAGTATTGGCTCGTAATCCACGTGGATTATGTCAAAATTGGTATATCATAAAAACGTCGCGTACGTGATGCGAATCCTAAGGCCCGTTGCGATCCAAAAAGTGGCGAAAATATTGCCGGGCAGACCGGAACGTACTCCTTCCCCTTGCGAATCGCACTCGCGAATCGTTCGCACTCAAACCTTTCTGACCGAGTGATTAATTTGTATGCGCCAGGCGGTGACTTTTGCGGTCCCGGGACAAAGGCCAAAAGTGTTTGGCATGTAACGGAAATGCGCGACCAGAGGCCACGAAAAGGGAGCGGAATTCGAGGGGAAGGCAGACAGACTTTGAATATGCAACCGGAATGGGCGAATAAAGTTTTTTCCGACTATTTTTTCCATTCGGCAAACGGATTTTCCTCAAGGGGAACTTTTCCCTTTATGGCCATGCCATATAAACTTCTTGGCTTTTTGCCAACAACTTGTTAAAAAAAAAACGAAAAACGAAAACACGGGAAGGCCAAGTTTTGCCTTCTTTCTTTGCTTAATTTTTTACAACTTGTAAAGAGCAAAATAAAATTCATTGCGCGACAATTGCCTGGGAAAGGGGGAATTTTCCAACGGGGGGTGGTAAATGGTTCCTACCTAGAGTCCGTGTCAAGATTTCATTAAGGTCCTTGGCCAAACAGCAAAGCTCGGCCAATTCATGTTGGAATGGTAAGCTCAGCAAAAACGGAGACCGGAAAAACTTTGGCTCATTAATTGAGTCGCTCTATTAGGCAGGCGACCAGCGGAGGAGCAAACAAAAATTAAACAAAAATTCAAGCAAACAATTCCCATAAATATAAACGATGCTCGGTTCTGCTGGCATAGGGAATTTTGCTCAAAAGGATCAGAAGGAAAAGAAATATCAAAGGGTTAAGGCAGAATACCCTTTATAGAAGTTGTTAGGGTTAATGGGCAAGGGGCTTTTATGTATAATGAAATTCTGTCGAAATGAAACATCCACTCTTTGTAAATGACAAAAAAATTAAAACAACAATTTATAGACACATTATTGAGCAACTTAAAATTGTATTAAAATTAACTGATATAGTTTGACATATAAAAAAGTTTTAATAAATCATTTAACTTTTTTATATATGTCTATATTAAAGAATACTATTACTGACATTAGGTGAAGAAGAAATATTTAGTAAATTTTAAATACAAAGTTAAAACAATTCCTTTGAATAGGCTAACAAATTCCGTGTTAATCTGAATATACCCGCCTACGCCACCCTTTTCGTAATATTTGCAGTCATCCTTCGGAATGAGTTTCCTTTTGGGGGGAAAACCGGGCTTCCTATTTCAATTTCGTATATCAGCAATTTGAAAATGAACTTTACACTTGGCCTGGCGCCGTGTTCGTTCCGTTTGCCCCGCCAGGATATCTCAGGCATCTGTATCCTTTTCTTTTTATTGTATTACCGCGAGTGTTATGCTAATTTCCGGAACCGGAATGCCAGCTTCCTCCTCCGCCCTTTGGCGTTAGCTGCTCCATTCTGTCTCGCCGTACGGGAAATGAAATTTAACTGAATTTGCATTGGAATTCGATTAAATCGTTTATGCAAACATTTCGTTTCATTTCATTTGCGGGTTTTTCGCTTTCCCGCCTGAAAGACTTTTGGGCCGTCTTTGCTTCCTTCCACCAACTCCCACCAGAAACGCCATGTGAATGAGGGAATCCTTTTTGGCCAGCTCCTTGCCACGCGGAAATTTCATTGAAAAGCCCCAAGTTGATTTTAGCGTTTATTTCATTTGCATAATACTCATACATTTGTTTGTTTGTATCTCCCTCTGTTGCTCGGCTAAATTCGTGTTAGGCCTTGTTATTTATGAAT
The DNA here is from genome assembly GCA_018153365.1 of Drosophila fuyamai. NCBI lineage: Eukaryota > Metazoa > Arthropoda > Insecta > Diptera > Drosophilidae > Drosophila > Drosophila fuyamai. The sequence continues at coordinate 2,019,150 of JAECXW010000878.1, forward strand.
TAATTCCATTCGGCATGTAAATGTGCATCAAGGTAATCGAGTGTGCCGTCTTTGAAATGGTTTAGCAATTTGCATAAAAAATATGAACACATTTTCGAAAGAGTCTTGGCAAAGCAAGAGCGGAGATTGATGCCAGATGACAGGTGGCTGGAGTTTGTAGAATACTAATATGGAAAGGATCTCGGAAAGTGTCACATTCAAATTGGTTCAATTGATATTGTTATAGAATCGTGATTGGAATGGGCTATATTTCAGTGGTTTGATTGGTTTAATAAAATACTGGCATACTTTACATTGAAGTAGGTAAACATTTATGTATTTACCTTAAAGCTCAAGTTAAGTATAACCTTTTAGTTTATTAAATTCTTTAACTATAGTCTTGACTATTCCCCTTCTTAACAATACACCCACCACCCACTTAAACTGACCCAACAACTTGCATTAAGGTAAATCCTTTTCAAGCACTTCAAGTGTTTGCCGGTGGTGTTGACGGTGGGCGTGTTTGACAAACACCCCATAGACGCATATATAGCCGCGTCGAAAATTATAAATAGCGGTTATTATGAAGCCATAATTTATGCAAATGAAAGGGTGGCAGCTCTGTTTCAAGAATGGGAAAAGGGCTCGAGCTTGCTTCGAACTCCACGCAGCTCTAATTGTTTGATTAATGGTTTTGGTTTAGGGAAACTGCGAAAGCCGCGGCACGTGCTGGCCAAATATGAGTGGCTAGCAACGACCTCATCCACCCGAAAACCCATCCCAACCACAACCCCCCGATCTCCGGAAGGACAGACTCCCCGGGAGCAGAATGTAAAGCGCAAATATTGTTTCACTGCGGAAACTTACCTTTTAAGACGGCAGAATTTACCCCACGGTCACAGACAAACTTCAGACTGCGAGAAGGAGTATCTGTTGGATACGCGCACGTATCTCTACTGCTGCACAGCCCGCCCAAATGCAAATATTTCACACACATTCGAATTAGCACACTGAAAGCATTTAAGATGTTTTGCCATGAGAAGAGGAAAATTACGTAAATAAGTCGATTTATAATTAAAAAGAAAAATTATCCTTGCTTGGAATTTTTGATAAAATATTTGAGTAAAATAAACCAAACCAAAAATAAGTACCTTTAAGGAAACTTATATTGGTTGCTAAGAAGAATAGGATTTTCACTTTTTCTAATCCAATATATACAAGCTTTTGAGACTAAATCAATTAAGCAAACATTTGTTATGATAAATTTAATGATTTATTAAATAAACCAATATTGTCTACAAACCTTGAATAAATTTAGACATTTTCCCAGTGTCCTTGTATATATACGTATAAAGGATATATCATGTCTTTCGTTTTCATGCCTTACCCGGCCAAGGTTTCTTGCTGCTTTTTGCCGTACTTTTTTCAACAAGTTTGCCCGCTGTTTTTCATGTTTATAATGGAGAAAAAAGTTTTCCCATGCCGCATATTTCGGACAGAAAGGTAGGAGAAAGGTGGATTTATGCAGAACATTGAAATTGCATTGTTTGCCTCTTGGCCCGGCCGAGTACTTGGCTGTTTGTATTCCGGCTCATGGCTGAGCCAGATATTTTATGCAATTTTTATGCATCGCCATATTAAAAGTATTGTTTGCCTAGTTAAGCTCCTCCGAGTTGAAGTCTAATGGCGCCATGTCTTGTGATTATTATTCAGGTACGACCCGAAGACCAGACACGGTCATAATTTGGCCAACGGCCGACCATCTCAACCAGCTCTCAGATAACTCTCCATAAAGCGGAAATCGACAATTCCTTCATAGACACAAGCGTACAATGAAAGAGATGACGACCAAGCCGAAGAAGTTGTTAAAGTTCCTCAGAGGAGGGCCACAAAAAGAGATAAAATAAAGTTTTCAATATGCAAAAAAGCATAAGATAAGATGGAGGGGAACAAAGTGTGCAGCAAATTGAAAACCCAATTGAAAAGTTATTGAAATTGCACAATAATTTCTTGAATTGCATGCCCTATTGAATTTCTGTTATAACTTTTCGTGCACCCCTTCTCCTTCTTTTCCCCTATTTTCCTAACTATCCTTCTGCTGGGTCTTCTTCTTATTTTAGCCATTTTCAAGCATCATTTGAATGGACCAAGAAAAACTTGATGGCCCTAGGATATTCTATTGTATTATTGAATTGTTTAATTATGGCTAGAAAACTTATTTCGGGTTTCTTTTCGAATTGTTCAGCTGACAATGAAGGAAGAATGAATAAATAATGGCTCAATATCTTTTCCCTTTTTCAAGACTTATATAAATCAAGTGATTTAGTTTAAAGTGGTTTATAATTTAATTTTTACGTTAGCCAACAACTACAATTTGTGGTTTCATAATCTAAAAATCTGCATTGAGCAGTATAAGGTATCTAAAAATTCAAACTTTAAGGGGAAATGTGAAATGAAAATTTCCTAAAATTCCTTCTAAATAGAGCTCAATATACCCCATTCATTGCGTCATTTTCCAATCGTAACAAATGAGTGAAAAGTCATTGCCTTAGGTCCCTGGTTTATTGAATCCTGCTGCTGTTGGTTATGGACCCGATCCTGATCCTGATGCAAAGTAATGGCCGGACAAAGGGACACTCCAGTGCTGCCCATCCAAATTAAAAGGCAACTGAAGGACAATTATCCTGTGGATCCGGCTGAGGGCAGTACCGAACCCAGGGATGCATAACAATAACAATTAAAACGTACGACAACTGCAAATTGAAGATGTTTGCAGGCATAATCGAAGCGGAGGAGGGGAGCTCACCTGCTAGGCAGATAACGAAGCTCCTGCACCTCGCCTTCCCATCCTGCTTATGGCACGTACCTAAAAAGCATAAATAATGGGGCTGCATTTGAACAGGACTCCGTCGCCCAGCCCACGGAGTCTGGTCTTCGAGTTGAATGCCAAACGCCTGCGTCCAAACAACGCCAATGCCAATGACGTCAATGCCAACGCCATCATTGTCATACACACACACACCCCACCTCACACACACAGGCACACACATCCTGGCAGACAGGAGCAACAGCATCCAGACTAGGAACAATGTCGAGTCCTAGCCAGGACATCTACCTGCTGACAACGTCAACGCAGCCTGAGGTTGGGTTTATCGCAAGCAGAAGACTACTGAAGCACTTCTAAAAATAAATGCTTAAATTTACATTTTAATAAAACTTGAAAGTTGTTTATATATTTATATTACTTCCGAACACAATTTAAATAACATACGTAGATATATAATTGCCAAGTTACTTAAAAGCTCCAAGCTAATGATCAACATTAAAGTAAAGCAGATATTTAAATTCTAGATTAGCTCCCAATATTTTCTTGCAGTGTGAATTATCAGAATTATTGGTAGCTGTCCACATGACCAGGAACCAAACACAAAAGGGAATAAGTGACTGCAAGTGAGGGCTGGAGAGTTGAAAACGCGAAAGCTAGGTGGGTGGATGGCAGAAGGGGAGGGGTTTTAGAAGACAGGCAAATGGGTTTCGCCCCCTGACACGCTGAACTCTCAAAGCGAAATGAGAAAAATCCCCACACGAGCACACCGGAAACTGGGACAATCAGAACCCCCCCCATGTCCTACCACCCCTCTTAAATCAGACTCCGCCGAACTCCCACACCCACACACACACACACACCCACACCCACAAGGAAAACGAAGCTGGGCTGGAAGCATCAAAAAGCAATGGCTTAAGTGCCCTGGCATTGTGGGGCTGACAGGAGCAGAATGCGTCCAAGGGGGAGGGGAGGGGAGGAGAAGGGGGAGAGGGACTTACGAAGGGTTCCAAGGGCGCCGAGGGGGGAGGGCAGCACTGCCGCAGGAGTGTCGTGTCACCCATTGTTCTTTTCACAAACTTTTTTTCTTATGTACTGCGCCCGAGTGTTGTGCAAATGAAAAAGGTGCCTCCGGTGTAGGTCCTTTGCATTGAAAAAAATTTAGCAACATTAAATTGACTGAAAAGATTTGTTTATTACTCGTTTCAATAACTATAAAAACAGCAAAGTTAGAATAACTATCATTATAGTATTTTAAGACTCTTACCTAAACCGTAACTAAGATGAGAACATTTATAATGAATGCAACTTAATTAACCCGTTGCACAGTTTTTCTCAGTGCAGCTGAAGGTGTTCGACAAACCGCTGCAGTGACAATGTGGGTGGATGGGGAAGGGTGGCTGCAGCGGCGAGTTGATTACGGGTAGCGCCCCTCGGGTGGACTTAAGTGGGCCGGCTGACTCCCCAGAACCGGTGCCCTTACTGGTCCCCAATGAAGCACCTTTTGTTGTAATGAGTTTCGAGTGCGATTTTTGAATGCCCCTCTTCGGCCGGTAAAAAACACCCACCACCAGAGGATTTTTCTCTTTTCAGATTTTAAGCGGCTTATTGCAGATCGGGTGTGGAAAATGGTGGGACACCGGTGTCCTTCGTCTGGCCGAGCAATTCCGTCATTTCTGGTTGCCACGGTCACAGGCGGGAATTTCGGTGAAATTATTTTCGTTTTCATTGCGGACTCCCAAATCCCTTAACCCCCCAATGCCACAAAGCAGCGGCGAAGCTTTTCAGTGGGCAGGTGTCTCATTTTGGGGCACAAGACAAGGCACCGGATAACTGAGGTAAATTGCTTTAAAATGGTTCACAACTCAATTAAGAGCCATTTAAACTTTACATTTTTAAGTCGCCATATCCCATTGACAACTCTTTGAATGTTTATCACACGAACATTTGTAAGCATCAAAATTTCATTTATCCTTGACACCTATAGGTATTTCCAAAATAAGAGGACAACATTTAGATATTATGAGAAAGAGACCTTGTATATGATTTAATATTGAAACGAAAAATGATTGAACATTTCATTTCCAAATTAAAATTTTGAATTTTCCGCCAGCTTAAATTTTGCTCTATTTATTTAATTTAACTGGATTACATTCAAATCAATTTCATTCCAATTCGAAACACCAAAAGCATTTTGGATTTTCGTTTTAATTATCGCTGTTCCACAACTAAAACGCAATGCAATTAGCATTAAATGAAAAATAAAACAGAATAGACAAATAGACACAATTAAAACGAAATTCAACTTTAAAATGGACTGTGAATTTCCGAATCAGAAATTAAATGAACTGATCAACGAATTGAACTCCATGCGAAATGGGGCGTAAAGGGGGTGGCCGATGGGCGTGGTCCAAGGCCTTTGTAAAATTTCCAATTGCAGTTGCCAATTACAGAGGAAAGTGCACGGAAAACTCTGTCCGCCTGCAGGCCCTTTTTTGTGATGCCTCGGCAAATTGAATATGAAATGAACAGAGCATTTTCGGGTAAATTGTGAAATTTTGTAGTGATGAAATTAAATGCCCTGCAGCTCAATAAACCGAAGAAATGTAAGATCGAAAACGCACTAACAATAAGCAAACATTTTTGCAATGACAACTAAATAAACTCGGCAAAAACTGAGAGATAGAGCTAGTGTGCAAGCCAATACAAATATACTCAGCGGTGCACTGGAAAAAGTAGACGGTTTTTGTTTTAGATTTTTAATCTTTGTAAGCCACTTATTTACATTAGTTTTTTTTATGGGTGAGCACTAAAAATTAACTTTATTTTAGACAAATGAAATAGCCCAGAAAGCGAAATCATGTAGATATTCTAACATAAAATTAATTAAATATGTTTGGTTTCTGTAATACAATACGTTTTTTTCTGTTGAAAAGGTCCTGATTGTCCTGGCATTCTGTTGTCTCTACTTTCAGTGCACCTCTCATCCATCCAGTCGAAATGGACCCCACAAAAATCAAACTGACAACAAATCCCAATGACAAAATCAAGCAATGGCAATCGATAGCTTCCACAGTAAATGGTCATGTTTCGGTCTGGCAGCCAGGACGAATCCTGGAGGGGTTTTGTTGCTCTATGGGGCTTCGAGGACGAGTAGTTCCCTCTGTCGAAATGTCAATGCAATTGTCATTGTCTCTGCCTCCCCCGAACATCTCCCGTTGGTAGTTGCTTCTCGTGTTTGCCGTATGCATCATCAATTCGGTCTGTCCAGTGGCAGGGTTTGTTTTTCGGTAGGAAAGTGCAACGAATCGGGGATCAGGGTTTGGGGATTGGAGATCCTTGCAGCTGCTGTGGCTCTTCTTATTGATGGGTTAGACAACTGAAATGCAATAACCGATTCGTACTACTTATCGGATGATTTTGAGAGCCGAGCAGATTTTGTAGTTAGTCAAAAACGGAATACGTTTGGTTAGGTAAAAAACTTTTGAAGGCAAGACTTTAATAATTATATTATTGAGGAAAAATTATGAGTCACCTATATTAGTAATTTAAGAACCCTAGTGCCACCCCATTTATATAGATATATTCTTATTCTAATTTACCTTTGCCCTTTGGTTTACAACCCCTGCCCCATTACACCTTCCACTTTTAGGTTTCCCTCTCATCTGGCGCAGTTCCAAATCGACTTGAGCACGATTTTCCTGTCTCGACTTCTTTGTGCCTCGAAATCGTGAGGCAAAGAAGTGAAAGGCTCCTCATTTGAGGACTCTTTTCGGCCTTTGGCGTATTTTATCCATTAGACCCAGAGCTCAGTTGGTTTTGCATCTTTAATTGGAATCAAATTGGACTCCTTCGCATTTATGAATAATTGAAGTGGGCCAAGCAACTTAACCGATAAGCTCCTTCTCTCTATCCATTTCAATTATATAATAATCATTTCCGTCTGGCATCGCAGGTTCCAAACGCTTTCCCGGCGAATTTCCCGGGGTGCGCGTGTCTGTCAATCATAAATGCCAAGCTCCGTGGTAATAAATATAAGGTCAAGAGATGGTCTCGTGAACGGGGAAAAGTTCTTTGGATAAAACTATTATAAATGTATTTTAAATAATATTGTAAAAAGTACTTGGTTCGAATATAAAATATAAAGCATACCTGTATTCAACACATATTTAATTTAAATCCTGAAAAAGTTAACAAAGCCCAAGTCCTTTTGAATTATTATGATATTATGATAACATGTATAAACCCAGATTTTATCCTACACATTAATTTATCTTCATATCCATATTAAAACCAAATGTTAAAAAGAAATCCCTCATCACGCTGGCATCTCTATCGATATTGAGCTTTGCCAATCTCATCGAGGCAAGCTGCGTTGGCATTTGCTGCAAGTTCATGCCAATTAAGGCTAATCAAATTATTTATAATGCTTAACCTAATTTCTCCTAGACGGAACGTCAGTCCTTGCAGTCCACCCGTCGACTCCTTCCTGTAACTCAATAAAAAGTGCGCCCCAATGTGTAAAAGGGAGTGAAAGTGGGAGGACCCAACACTTTCGCTACTTGATGCCGCCTTTTTGCCAACTTTTGCAATAACCACTTAAAATTCACTCAGCTGTGAATTATGCTCACGACGCGGAGTGTTGTTCTTGTTCCAAGGCGAGTCGGTAGGTTGGTGAATTAAAAGCAGAGGCGTGGTAAAGGGGGATAAGTAATACATTTCACTATTTATCATTACTTTATAACAGAAAATATTGTTGTTGTTGTTGAATAATATTGTTTATTTATCAAAACTTATATTGGTTAATATTTTGATGGATTTAATGTAATAAAAAACTTAGGTCAATGAAATCGAATTATAATCTTAAACTACAAATGTGGTAATGGCCATAAATAGTTTGTAATGATAGAAATTTATAAAATGCAAAATGTGATTCCCTTTTGGCCAAAGCGCGCCTCTGGCTGAGAGGGTCCTTGTGATAGAACCCAGTGGCACAGGCAGCCACGAATGGACGCATATGACGCTGATGGTGGGCGTGGCATGGCCTCGTTATTGGGCGTCGATTTTAATTTGCCCCCGATGCGGATCCAGTCGAGTGTGTGACTTTTGGCCACCCAACGGATGTTGGGCAATTCAAGCGATTGAGTCTTTAAGGGTGCGAACTCTTAATTCTGAAAGGGGTGATGTCTTTGCAAAAATAACATATTTGTCTGAACAACATATTAAAATGTCTAACAGAAACAATAATCCATTTTCTTAAAGTTTAATTTAGTTGTTTAAATTACTCTGTGTATTATAAAGAGCTTTAAACAATATCTTTGGAAGGCATGCTAATCAACTGCAAACTAAAAACTTGGCAAAAATATAAATCTGATTAGCTGGCCATTTATAAACGCCTCAGCTGGTGGCAACTTAATTTGTCAACTCAACTGTAATTTATCTGTCTCGCTCCTCGACTCAGACAATGTCCCATTCTTCCGTTTGCGACTCATTCATTTTTGTAATCTATTTGCAGCTGAAAAATGCCAAATATTTATTTAATTTTCGAGTATTCTTCAATTTATTTGTTTGCACAAGACCGAATCTCAGACAGAGTCAGCCGAGTGAAACCCACTCCAGAGTGCCACCCCATTTCCCAGGCTTTTCCAAACTGAGTGACATTTGGCAAGGCATATCGATTGCGATTAGTAGAAAATTTTCAATTTTCCTTGGCAGAAATGTCGGGCTTTCGCAGCCTCAAGCTCTGTACACAAATACGGAAAAGAACAAAGAAATCGAGCAACAGCAGAAAAAATTTACAAAAAATCGGTGAAAAACAAACTTTTGGTTTTGCGCTTCTGGCGATGTTGACACCCGATGGCGGCTTTTCCTTCTAGCCCCTCTATTTTTCAGACTTCCCCCGCCCTCCGTGGCAATTTGCCTTCTTGGTGTAACCACTGTGAAAATATTATGTGGCATTATCGACACTGCACAGTGGGCTGGAGTGAAATAGGGAAAATACAGCAGACCAATGAACTAATAAATCTGTTTTGTATTTTATTTTACAGAATTAATTACAATTTAATTAAAAATTATACTTTTAGGAAAACATTAAATGGTCTTTAATATATTTTGTTTATTAAGAATGAAGTGGATTTCACAGCTAACCACTGTGACTGGGTAACAATGGCAACAGCAAGGGGATGGATGCCATGGTCCCAGCTTCGCCTCAGTCGATTTGCCCTGTACTACAGTGAAGCATTTGGACTGGGGAAGAGGGGGTACGGGGGGACTCTGACGGGCATCTCATCCTCATCCTGGTCGCGCTTCTCTATTTGAAAACCATTTTGTTTGCCTTATGGATTTGCGGGGCTTAAAGTGGCTTCCCTGCTTCGTTTGCTTCATTTTGCTATTGTTGGAAATTTGAAGTTGCTCCCCCCAAAACAATCTCAAGCCGAAAACCCAAGCCCCAACGTCAAGTGTGTCGTCTGGTCGCTGTTTTGTTTTATTTTCCCATGTTGACTATTGGCTTAGAGTTATGGGCCAGCGGCAAAACTGTTTACAATCGCGGAAAGGCGAAGGCGTTGGATTTTTGTTGGCGCCGTAAGACTTTAATTGGGGGCGCCCCGAAATAAAAGGCGCTAATTGAGAGTGGGCAAAGTTTAAACGGGGGATTAGCCATGGGCTAAAGAAATTCTAGGAGGGATTTCAAAGCCCAGACTGTGCCAACAAGTTGAATTTATGTTAAAACAAATATAATATAATTTACAACCTTATTTGTTTTGGGCTACAAAACAGCTACAAAAATGTAGCTTATGGCCAAGACCTCGAAAAAATCTACTATAATTTTCGGTTTTTTAATCAAAACTCTGAAAAATAAAGGTCAAATGTTGGACTGTCATACCTTGTTGAATTCGTTATAAAATTTCCAATCGATTGGCATTCACAGCTAAAAAATTAAATTTTGGTCGATTTTTGGCAAAAATTAATGGGCTAACCCCTTATAAAAAATGCCAAAATCGGTAAAAAAAATTTTTTTCCCATATCCACCAGGAATTGATAGTTTGAGTTTTCAGTTGCACACAATAGTCATTCTTTTGGCTGTGCGACCTATTTTGGCCAAGTTAGAACACAAAAACCCATAAAAAAGGTATTTTATGGCCAAAATCAAGAAATAATAAATAACTAAATAGAGTTTCAGATTTTTTAAGCCCTAAGAAAAATAATAGTCAAATAAATAATAATGCAAAATTACGGCACATATATTTTGAAGTTTATTTGCTGAGTAACGGGTATCTGATGGTCTGATCTAGACAATGGCTCTCCCTCTTGTCTTTTTTGCAATTAAACTTTTCTGGCATTTCATTTATTCAGCTTGGTTTTATTTGCTGGATTCCCGTTTTCGCATTTGATTTATCAGCGCTTCTCATTTCCTTTTTTGGCCATTGATTATCCCCATGCAGCTTCCTTTGGTCCAGGCGTGCGTGTGAGTCCCCGAATCCCTCTATCTTTGTATCTTTGTATCTCGCCGCTCGTTGTAAATTCGTTCTGGCAGCTTTAATGTTTGCCAAAGCGGAAATGGAAAACTTTTGCACGTAGTCATGCGCTCTCCAAGTGGCCAAGTATAAGAATGCACGTTTTCTGCTGCTTATTTTGTTGCCCCTGCGATCGAGCATGAAAAGTTTTGGCTTCATTTTGGCTGTTCACGTATTTGCACCCGCACACATTCCATTCGCATGTAACACTTGCCGGCCAGGACTTCTTTAAGGACATAAGCGGGACTCAGGACTCCAGATGGTCTGAGCTCGAATTTGCACGCACGTCTGCTCATTAAATACGCATAGAAACAAAACCGAAATGAATAGATGTTGGGCTACCAGGGGCGCAGGTGCATCTTGGAGGGGATTTTGGAAATGGAGCAAGGGGATACCAAATGGAAAATGTTAGTAGTAAGCCTTGTTTGGTTGAAGATATTTACCAAAGTGGATTTTTCTTAAGAGTTTTTAAAATAATTTTTAGGTTATTAGGTTCATTTATATTAGTTTGCTATCGATGCTAATAATAATAAAATAAATATAGTACTTAATAGCAACAGTTCACAATTTGAATGGCTTCCTTTGTATGGATTTTATAATTAGAAAAAATGTGTAAATGAATTGATAGCTCTATTCAGATTATCTGGTCATTGGTAATGCATAGTGTTTGTTTATTAAATATCATAAATCTTCTCTCTAAATGTCCCAAAATTTACATTTAATTTCTCAATGTAGGTACCCCCCCGCCATTCAGCACTATGCCCCTGCTACCTTGAGGACACGCACACACTTGGATATATGTTGTGCTAGATAATGAATCTTCCGAATCGTCCTTTTCCCCGCAACGTCACAGCCCCTCTCCATTCATCAGATTTATATCTCTGTGTGGCTGTTTTCTGTTGAGTTGTCTGTCTGCTTTATTTGCTTTTATTGTCTTCAACTTTATTCATATCCTGTTAAAATGTATAACTTTGGGTTTTCGGGTTATAAATTAAATACGAGACTATGAAGAGGGGGTGTGGGCTTTTGGGGGGCGGTTAGGCTCCTCAAAGTAGACGATTGTGTTGATAAACTGCGATATGCAGCATAATTAATGAGCTTGTCATACAATGCCAATATTTTACATTAAACACACGCACACACACACACCAGAGAGACATGTTTGACATGTGCATTGTGTACTTGAGGCAAATGTGTAATGGTTTTAATGAGTAAATTACATAATGCACTCGAAATCCTGATCCAAGGCATGCAATTAAATTGGGATAATTGCTTTCAATTCCCAAGCAACATTTATAAAATCCTCTGCGTAACGTTTCACTTCTTAGAGATATTCGAAGGGAACATTTCATCGTTAATTAACTCTAGCCTGTGTTATTTGCGGTCGTTTACTTGGGGGAACTTGACAAGTCATCAATAATTGAGTTGCCAACCAACCTGCGAAATTCATTGAAAATTGTCCATGAGAGGGGAAAAACCCGAAATCAAAATAAAACTGTTGAAGCAGCAGAAAAAAGCTTTGACTTCTGGTTACTTTTCATTAGCTCTCGGTTTCAAATTGTTGCACAAAAACAATTGGATAGATTTATTGAGTCGTTTGATGGAGTTTCAGATGCTCTAACTCGAGAAAATTTGTTAATCATTTAAAATCGATTAAAAAAAATTTAAAAAAAGCATATCATTCTAAGCCATATAAAGAAAAGTTGACTTTATTTTTGTAATTAAGAAGAAAAGGTTTAATTGTCTTTTTGCGTCCTTACTAAAAATATTGCTCACATTCTGAATTATAATTTATTATAACATACCCAATTATTGAAAGCTAATTTTTAAGCCTCGCACAAAAGTAATTTAAAGTAATTACCCCTAGTTGAGGGTATAAATAATGGAAACCACTTGAACAAGTCAAGTCAAGCCAAGTGGAAGACGTTGGAAATCAATATACACAGGCACACACACAAAACCAGCAGAAGGAAAATAGAAAAGTGGAAGTGCAAGACGAAAACGATAAAAATCAAGTTCATTTAGCAAACCGAAAGGGAGTAGGGGACCCAAAGCAGGTGAAGACGGCGACAAAAACAGACAGACAGACAGATACACTACACACACACACCTGGTTAGCTTTTTTTAAGAGCTGCTGGTTGCCTGGCATTAAAGTTAATAGAAAAAGTTCCTGTTGGCCAAGATTCAATCATGCGATATAAATAAGCAAACACACACACTGAGACACAAAAGTTGGCGGCCAGGTAAATAAAACAATGGTCAAAGTCAGCACCCCTTAACCCCTGAGACCCCCGGAAAACCTTCACCACAGGAGAAGAAACGATAAGAAGTCACAAAAACTTTTCCTTTGCTCCTCCTTTTCTTCTTCATTTCCTTGGGTTTCCTATTTTTTGTCAGTCTCAAGTTGAAAAATTACACAATGCGGGACAGTTTGAAGAGCCAAGTTTTTTGGCCGTTCTCTATTTGGTCGGTTACTATTTGCTGGTGTTGATTGAAGTTTGCATGTTGACTATCAGCCAGGAAAAGGAACACAAAGTAACGCAAATAAAAACTTATAAATTCACTCTTAAACTTGACAGTTGGGTTCAAAAATTGAAGAGTCCAGACGCAAATGGAAGGTGATCTTGGAAAAGTAAAAGAGGAAAAGAATTTTTTTACAGGAAGGAAAAAAAAGAGGTGTTCAAGAAATGAACAATAAATTAATTTTTGCTCTTATTATTTTGAGCACGACATTTAATTAATGAACTAATATGGTATAATAATCATTTGTATTAACTCACCAACGATACAATAAAATACCTTTCCCCTTCGCCCATAATTTACCTATCACATAATTAAAGTTAGTTACCACAGCTTAAAGCAGGTGTAATGGGAGTTTGGAAATATTAAAGATTTAATTCAGTATAAATTAGGACTCATGTTTCGCATTAAAATATCCCCAAGCAACGAAGCGAAGCTTTAAGACGAAATCAAACTCCTGCCATCGATATTATTTCCCCTGCCGTTCAGATTAAATCCATTGAAGCATGTGCCCGCATATTGAAATCTGATTTAATTCAATTACAAAGCGCCACAACTTAAAGCAGACAAAGGTCTTGAGGGGTCAGCTACTGAACTCCACCCAGGATTCCTTCCCCCGTCGGAGTTTCACTTACGATTATTGCCTACTTTTCAGGGTGGCGGAACGGGAAATAAAGGCGGTCCGAGCTGATTGCGAGTTGTACAACAAGGCTTATGCGCCACATGCAACATGTATGCTTTCCATTTCCGTCTTCTCCCCATATCCCCTCGTATATACTTTACATGCTCGAATTGTCATTGAAGCGTTTAGACATTTTATTAGATTGTTCTAAAGACCAACGCCAGGATATCGCCCCTTTGGCTCGACTGCCCTGAGATTTATGCACATATGCTAAGCACAGGCATTCGAGGGGTCCTCGAAGTGCCAGGGGTTGTCTTCTGCCCCACTGTTGACTCTTGGCCGTCTGGATTTTCCGACTTCTGTTTAGTTTCCCTCACTTTACTTTGCTTTTCGCCTGCCCAGGCATTTTCCCCGCTTTTCTGGCTGCCTGTATTCCCCCCAAATTAAAATTGATTTGATTTTTGTGTGTGCCCTCCCTGCTTTCTGGGTTTCTGCTAATACGCTTAAATTGCACATGTGCTGGCCGGTTTGTCCTTTTTGGGCATCCTTGGAATTTTCGTTAATAAGGGGAACAAGGAATTTTAATTTGGCGAACGGAAAGAGAGAGGTATGCGGTTTGATTGGATTTGTGTTAAAGAAAGATAATTGATGAAAATTCGATTTTAGAAAAAAATATGGTTCCTTTCGGCTTTAAGAAATATGATTGATGAAATCTGTTAAAAATCTATTTTATATTATTTTTATGATTGAAGAAATCTTCGAACTGAGTAATAATTTTTTAAACAGTCAATTAAAATAAATTTATTATTACCATCATATTTTAACTAATTTATAAAAAAAATTCCTTTATCCTCCAAAAGCAATCAATTAAATGTAACCCTCCCAAAGCTCTACTTGCAATCCAAGCACATCCCTTTTGCTAACCAAATATCCCAGGAATTTGTGTAAACTCCGCTATAATTTGTTGTTCCCCCATATTGCAGAAAAAAGCGGAATATCTATGCATGCAAAAATGCCAAAGATTTTTGTAATGAAGCCAGGCACACGCCTGGCACACAAATCGCTCTGGGATTTGACGACCGAAAATTAATATGAAATCGAAAAATCATTTACCGTCCCTTATCGCAACGAGGACAGGCAGTCTGACAGGCCAACGCTGCGTATGCGCAATGAGGAGGAGATTGGAGCCGGAAAGTAGCTTATTTAAATTATCAACACGTTCGACACTCAGCTCCACGGGGTCGCCATTGCCATATGTTTGGTCCATTAAGATAAGCGTCAATCGAACGAAACAAAAGGGCGAGGCAGAGGTGTTCCATATCGGAGGGTGATCCCATGGGGTGGTTCGGCATTTTTTAGATGGAGCGAAAACTGTAAATCCGGCAAATGTGTAAAATATTGTAGGGCACGTTTTAAAATTACCATCAATAATGCAGGCTAAATTCAGCCCGAGCAGGGAAAACCTCTGGCAGGGTGGTTCCACCTCGCTTTTCCTTCTTCCCACTTTTCCCCAGTCGATGTCAGTGACACTTGGCCCCAGTCCTTTGACTTTTGTTTAAGTCCCGGCGACAGGGACTCGTTTGCCAGTTTGCCAGTTTGATGGCTTGATAGGCATCAGACCACGGCCCCGTCCCCTTCTCACTTTTTCCAAGGGGCCGGACTGGATTCTTTGATTCCTGATTTGGTTGACATTTTATTGTCTCCAGCTCGTTTCGTATTTATTGAAAATGTATTTGTTTTGGGCTTAGAACGTAGGCATTCCAGCTATTCAAAGAAAAACGTTCTTTGCTAAAAAAAGGAAATTGTTTTAAAGTGATATTTATTTGTTAAGAACTTTAAGGTTCAATTAAGAAAAACGCTTTTCAGCTTCTTAAATGTTTATAAAAGTTTGTTACAAATATTAAACTTTTGTTTCGTATTTAATTTACTTAAAACAGGAAGTCTATTTAAATCTGGCTAAGAAAACTCTCTAATAAAGTGGATGTGAATCTAAAACTGTTTTGTTATCTTTAATATTTTTATAAACAGCACCTTTTTTTTATATTTCCCAATATGAAAGGGTATACAATGCCCGTTTTGCGAACACTTTCTTCTATTTCACAGCTTTAACATTCAATTGTGGAAGCTGCCACCTGTTCCGAGTACTCTTTGCTGCCGAAAGCCGATTTTCGGAGTATTTCATGCTTTAATCCGCGCAGCTGTAGTCAGAACTCCGCCATCCAGGCCCTGTCAACCCTTCGTCCTTTCAGGTAAAATGGACTGGCCAAAGAGGCAGACGCATTCCAGAGCTCGCAATTCAATAAAAATGCCAGAGTTGTGCGGCGTTTTCTATTCGCGTTGGCAAATTTGTTTGGTCTCTGGGACTGGGACTGCGATTCGGACTCGGATTCTGGCCGACAACCATCGACAGTGGACTCCTGCCCAGTCCAGGGTATTCGAACTTTTGCATTAATCACTTTTGCAAGCTTTCCGCTGCGAGGGAGCCGAACAAAAAATAAAGAAAAGCGGAACGAAAACCAAGAAAATCCCTACGCAAAGGCATAATAAATGGTGGGCGAGACAAAGAGAGATGGAGAGTGGAAAACCCCGACGAGACCCTTTAATCCGCTGTGCAAATGAGCGTAGGCAGAGTGGAAAATTTATGGTCTGTCTATGGTCCGCCGTTGTTACCTTTCTTTTTTTGCTCCAATTTCTTTTTTCGACGGGATTTTTCACTTTGGGAATTGCGCATGAGAGTTGGGTAAAATATAGATGTGAAATTTGATATAGAACTCTGTGAATGGCCCCCTAATAGAGGTCCTTTCGGGTCCGCCAGCGTTCAATCAATGAAAGTGCACACATATTTCCCGGTTTTTTGCTTATTTTTGCAATGCAGTGATAAATATTTTGAGTGCTTCAAATGAAGGGTTATTGATGGATAGTGGTTCAGTTTGTTGAAGAATTTTAAGGGTTATTATGGGTTTTGGGAACTATTGGAATTTGCCTTTTTCTATGCACATCGAAATTTACTAAACACATCAAAGGCTCAAATCATGTTTACCAGCAGCATTTTCATTTAAATTCATTTTTCAATCAAAAAAACGCCCCTGGAAAATTGCAATAAAAAATATTTACTTTGGATAATTTGACAAACTTTTGGACAAAAGCAACTTGAAATTGAATATTCATTTGGCCCCACACTTTCCCGCCCGCTCACTTAGCCATTCATTTGCTCTGCCTTCGGGCCATTTGGCTGCTGTGATGTAAATTGTCGAATTAATGTTAAATTTGTTGTAAAATTGTGAACAGCAAACTTTCTGTAATGTTTGATAATGGCCAAGTTTTGTCTCGGCAAAGTATTATTTCATTTTTCTTCATTATTTATTGGCGCAAACTTTTGTTGCGCTGCAAGGCACCAAAAAAAACGAGTTTACTTCGATTACAAAGTATTCCAAATTGGTGGTAAATATTTAATGCATTAACGTATTTTGTGCTGTGGAAATTTAAAGCAAAGTTTTTAAATTAGTCCCATGTGAAGGAAAACCAAACCGAAAACTCAGTCAGTAGTAAAATTTTACTTGTCTTCCGGTTCCAACTCCACAATTTCTTCTCCTCATCCTCGGTTTGCTTCATCCGCAGAAATGCAGTTATTCTGACGTAAATTGGGTTTACATACCTAACCATGTAAGGTGCGTTTCGGTGCTGTATGAACAATTTAAAAAGGAGTTTATTAAAGGAGAAAGTACTTACTTTATTGCTAAGTGCTATGAATACAAAATTATTGAAGATATAATTTTTGCCTTTGGTTTTCGATTTTCGGAACTTATCTTCCTGTTATATCTTAACAGTTTTTGCACTAAGTGCTTATATCTAAATTTGCTGTGCAAAACTTATAACTTTACTATATTTTTTTAACAATATTTTTAAGAACTCCCAAACATTTAATTTTTTATGGTCCTGAAACGTACTGCAGACATATACCAACTTATGGTAAATGCATTTGCACACACACATATGCTTATTTATGAACCGTTTCATAAACCGCAATAAAACAGAAATTTCGCTTCGCCCTATGCTGTCTTGCCTCTCTCTCTCGCCCGCTGTTGCCATCCCTGTCTCCACTGATGCTGCTCCAATTTTGGCCAAGATTTTTGGGGGGGCAAGTTGGGCGAAGAGCGATTTTGTGGGGCGGTTTTGGAAGACAAAGTATGGCCGCATCGGGCTCTCGACTCCTTGCATCCTAATGTGACTCCTGCGGTTTGCATTTGAATGCAATTTGTGGCAAAAGCCGAGATAAAAACTAAGGCAATAGGCGAGGCTTATGGGCCAAATGAAATGTCTGAATAAATATATGACAATGGAACCGAATAAGCCCTAAACTTTTAGAGTGGTTTTGGGAAATTGTTCTCAGCCCATTTTGACTTGGCAGCTTTTACATTTTGCTTTGAAAATCGCAGAGTAATTTGGCAATACTTGATTAAGTTTATTGAACTATCATCATCTAGTTTTGGGATAGGATTTTTGTTTAATTGTTTATCTGACTTGTACAATTAATTCATGGCTTTTCAAAATTACAATTGCGCAGGCTTCGACTTTCCGAACAATCATTAATTCTTGTCAAAGTTCTTAAGCTTTTCCAATTTAAAATTGCTCAGCCAAATTTTCGTGAAGTTAACTGGTCATAAATTTAAAAAAATGCTTTTCCCATTCCACTGACTCGCATAACTCGCGTTTATGTCTTTATTAACGAACCGCAACCGAAAGTTGCCAAGCAGATCCAATAAAAATATTAATGACGACCAATAAAAAGAGTGAGTATAATATTCGGCAGCCAGCAGGCAACAAAACGATTAACCCAAAAGGGTCTTAACAACTGCTCCCGAAAAGATCCTAGAACCAAGAAATATGCAACGAAAATAACAAGAAAATACTTACTGTTAACGATAACAAATCGCCAACGGTTAACAAGCGGCATTAATTCCCATTCGCAGCGGCATTTATTGGCTAATTAAAGTGGGTGGATGGGCGATAGCCAGTCAGTCCTAAAAACCAGCCGCAGGCCATCAAGTCAAGGAATAACGATGGCAATTAATAATTTTTGACAATTTACACAACATTGCGCCTCAGCTGAGATAAGGACTGAAAACCCCTCGGGTGGAAAACCCTTTAGTAATTTGTCCATTTCGCTAATAATTCCATCAACGGAACGTTTTTCTTTGTCTTTAAATTTATACTTGTTTTTAACTGGGAAAAAGAGGCGAGTGCTTTCCCTTTTCTCTTTTTGATTTTTCTCTGCTGCTGACAACTTCAAGTGCGGTTGCCGTTTTCATGGTTTCCCTTTTTTCAAAAACAACCAGCAGCTCCAGTCCCATTCCATCCGTTTGTTTATTCGCTTAACTTGCGTTAAAATAAATCAATTATTTTAATTCACGATGACAACTCGCGTCATTTTCAGGCAAACTTTTTTGCCCGCTGCTCTCTTGACACGGGATAAGGATGCTGAAAGGATGCCTGAAAAAAGGGAATGCCATGCATAAAATGTCAATAACAGATATGAATACGAATGATTGAAAGCGAAAAGGGGCATTATCCACATATATATTTTGGTGTACTCCGCATAATGGGTATTGCTTAATTTTAAACAGATTTATTGTATATTTAGACAAACACGTGTTTGGTGTTATTGGGAGGATTAATAACTGGCACGTTAATGAAATCAAAGTAGATACACAAAAAAATTGCAATACTAAACTTTAACCATTAACTGCAGTTCATATATTTTCCTAAAAGTTTTGTAAATATTTTTTTAGAATATTTTATTTAGATATCATCAAACTAACATCGAAGGTCAATGGTTACATTCAGCATTACTTAGCCATACTGTTTGATCAAACTTAAACATAGATTAATTCCTTACTTAAAAAAATTATATATAAAATGTATCGTGCGAAAAAAGTATGCAAAAAGTTTTGGCAGCACTCAAAAATGTGGCAGCCACGCCCACTCGAGTATTGCTCCCCAAAAAGCCCACACACATAGATGCATAAAATGCCATTTGGCAATTTCAATGCTGTATCCTTTGGCAAACACACCGAGTGCGAGGGAGATGGAGCACTAAAAGCGCCTGGATATATCCATTTCGCTTTTTGGAGGATTCTTCGCGTGCCATGTTAAGAGCTGCAACAACAATGGTAACAGCCATTGTGTATTACATGCGTGTGAACCAAAACTCAGACAAGAGGATTTCCCACTTTGCCCCCATTTTCCAACCCAGCCCTCCAAACATTTCCATTCACAATCAAACACATTCACAATCGCAAAATGGAATTGTTCATTTTCAAACTTTGGCATTGGGTAAGCACTTTTTGTGTTTATTTATTTAAGTGTTATTTCGTTTTACTTTCCGAGTACGTGTGAGCATGTGTGTGTGTCTGCGAAAATTGAGTTATAAACAAGTTTTTCGAAAATTGTTTAAATGGAAAGAACAGATTGAATTTCCTCCTGTCGAGGGGCGTGGGCCACTTGAGCTTATGTCAAGTGGAAAATCGTTTTGTTGTAAATGTCTGCGCTTGTGTGCGTACACTATGAATATATTTTTGATCAGCTTGATTTATTTATATATGCAAATCGGCTAATGTATTGCAAAGGGTTTTCCCGCCGGGAAATCGTCTCACTTTACAGTCGCCTAATTCTGTTTCAAAAGTGTGAGGGTCCTTTGATTGCCTCCTTGACTTCACTTTATCCATTTTTCCAGTTGAATTGTGTATCGTGTGGATTTATTTTTGTGAGTTGTGATAGCCATATACTAAGTTATTTCACCAAATGTTAGTGAAAATAATGTCGGAACAAATAAAATACCCAAAATGTTGGCTATCTCACGAAATAGTGAACGTACAAAATTTATCAATATGCAAAATGAAGTTATTTAGGTTTAATTTCTAGAATAAATAAATAGTTCTTCAGTCTTTCAGAGAAGTTCTTAAATATTTTGTAATTTACCCATTTATTTTTGGTAAACGAAAAAGCACGAGTATGTTAAAACCATAGAAACCCTAAATGAATGCCGCCCCTTGGATATTTTCCTCTATTTTCAACTCTTTGAAAGCATTCTGCAGACTGCATTCAAGTGAAGCCCTTGCACTGATAAGCTGGAAAATTAAACGAGCTGATATCTTAGCATCCCCACTCCACTCCTCCTGAAAATGAGCATTGTTCTGGCTACAAGTTCAGCACTTGGTTGCCACAATTTATGCATTTTCCATGGCATTAACGTTGAAAGGCGTCGCAAATGAAATGCCATTCAAAAGGCTTTGCCTTCTGCGCTCAGTTCGGCTGCTGTTGTCTGGTTAGTTGGGTTACCTGGTTAGTTGACTGCCACCTGAAGTCCCCCGCCCCAAAAGGTCACGCAAATTAGTGCACCAACAAAAACTCATGGCAACGGAAAAGTTTCCTGAACAGGATAACTGCCAACTCGGGACGCAGACTCCATCCCGATGCTGGTTGTAATCCTGGCTGGGGAAACTTGTAAAAGTAACTAGATAACGCAGCAACCAACAAACTAAGTAGTTCTCAAAGGGGTTGAGGGGGACGCCCAATCCCAATAAAACCCCAAAGGATATTCATGAAAATAAGGCGGCACCAGCTGAACAACTGGGTTATTGACCTCACTTGAGGTTCGATTCTGATACCTGCTTGACTCATCGAACTTGCTTGATTGGCTCATTTGTGAAAACATGGAATAGTTGGTAATTTGCTAATCACTTTGCAATGGATTCGTTATACCCGAATGGCAAAAAATGGCTAAAAATTGCTGTGCCACTTGATTCATTTTACTTTCAAAGATTATTGGAAATAATAAATGCAACTGCTATTAGTTATGGTGAAAACCCAATTATTTAATAATGCAACTATCAGTAGTAATAGGTTTATAATAAACACTTAACCATCTCCTAAATATTAGTTTTTTTGTCCGTTCTATTAATATTAAGTAGTTCAATTACTTGTAACCTTTAATAATATTTGATGTCCAAAACCTTACTTAAATCCACAATTGCTGATGGTCATTAGAACCCAAACCTTACTGAATAAACTTTTTCCTTTTGCCAACTAATTGCATGAATATTAATAACTTTTTCCCGAAATCACGGCCACATGTCACAAACATAAGGGAAGTGCCCCATGCCATCCGTTGAAATAATTAATAAGCTAATTAATCTATAATAATGTCAAATAATGAGCCAATATTTGAGCAAATATTGGGGCAGGAAAAGCGGCGGCGACGATGGAAATTGCGATGGCGTCGACAGGAAAGCGAGGAAAATTTCGTATGCCAGTGTGTGTGTGAGCTCATTGAAATGCCATCATTATCGTGCTCATCATCGTTTACATGGCAAGTGCCTCATGGTTGCATGCCGCAAACGCTGCCGCTTCATTATCCTTATTACTCCTTTCGCTACAGTTACCCAATCTGCCCATCTCGCTCGGCTCATGTGTGCATACACTTGGAAAAAAACATGAGCACCTCCTGTCCTTGCTGACAGCTTTATTTTTTCACTATTTCGGTATGGTAGGGATATCATTTTGATTTAATGATATCATCAATGGGAATTTTTTCTACACAAAAAATCGTATTTATTAACGCATTTTTTATGTGATCTAATTACCAAGGATTATTTTGAAATTGTCATGTTGAATGTACACAGACAGGTGTCATATTAATCAGAAACTCATTTTATTTTTGATATTATTTTTCTTGCAGTGCAGCTATCTCACTCTGCGCGGGCAGGTTATTGTTTCCATTTTGATTTATGTCTGGCATCCTTGGGCTCCTCTTGGCCTCGTCTACTATTTTAACGTTGTTAACCAAATTGCATAAATTAAGTGCGTTCGTTTGCTTGAGTGGCTTTGGTTCTGGCTCTAGTCCTCGGCTCCTGTAGCTCCTCCATCGCCCGATCCTTCAGCTATTTCCGAGTTTTGGCTCGAAGGCAGCTCCCACGTCCTTCGTCCTTCGTCCTTCTTACTTCTTCCTGGGCTGCATTTGTGTTGCTAATGTGCGCACATTAGACGCACATGTTGCCAACTCCTGAATTGTGTTTGCTTTTTTCCCTCTCGGCGCATTTTTTCTCCACGACTAGGGGAAATCATGTAAAGCAGCTGGAATATTTTATAATTGGCATGTAAATGCATCAGCTTATGCAATCCCTTCCCGGCTATAATGAAATATTTTTATTTTTTATGGCTTTGCCTTGGCTTTTGCATGAATGAAGTCATGTGTGCAAGGCTAAAAGTCATTAAGATTAAGTTTGAATTAATTGTTTTAACATGAATGAACTCATTAACTTGTGAAACTCGTTTAAGCTTATGGTTTTAATTGACAAAATTAACATTTTCGTTGGGACAAGAATAATTAAATATTTTCTGATTGGTTTGTTTAATAATGGAAATAAACGTTTATGTGTTTATTTTGTTTTTTGTCTGACTGTCAGTTTATATGTCCATTAAACTAAATGTAAAGTATATTTATTGATTAAAGTTTAAAATATAAATAAAATGTGTTCAATATGCAGTCGTCTAGTTCTAGACACTGCGTGACTATTTATCTGTAATTTTCTGATAGTTTTCAGTGAATGACTATCAATGGCACTGTACCAATTACAATTTGCCCAATCAACAAAAATACATTGTAAATATTTGCGTTGCTATTGTTAAACTCTATAGAAAATTGCCCTAACTCCGGTTCAATTATTGTAATAATATTTACTATTGACATATCGACTATATAAGTACGGTGCGGACTAGAGTTTTCAGTTTTAGAATTTTGCAATGAAATTGCTTGGGTTACTTTTGCTACTCCTGGGCTTCATTTGCCTGAGTCGCAGTCAGGACGAAAATGAGAATGTTCGAAGGATAATGAAGGAAATGGAGGTGATACCGGAAATTTTAGATGAACCACCCACCGAATTACTCAGGGTAAGTTGTAATATTTAAAAGGAGCTTTATATTAATTTAAGAAACTTCAGATTAAATATGACAACACATTTGACATCGAGGAGGGCAAGTCCTATACTCCGAAAGAGCTTAAGTTCCAACCCAGACTTGATTGGAATGCAGATCCTGAGACATTTTACACCGTGGTTATGATTTGTCCCGATGCTCCGAATCGTGAGAATCCCATGTACCGATCCTGGCTCCATTGGCTGGTGGTCAATGTTCCCGGATTGGATATAATGAAGGGTCAACCCATATCTGATTACTTTGGCCCTCTGCCACCAAAAGACAGTGGAGTTCAGCGCTATCTTATTCTAGTCTATCGGCAATCGGATAAACTGGATTTTGATGAAAAGAAAATAGAGCTAAGTAATGCCGATGGTCATAGCAATTTTGATGTGAAGAAATTCGCCCAGAAATACGAAATGGGAACTCCAGTGGCAGGAAATATATTCCAATCCAGGTGGGATGAATATGTTCCGGAGTTGATGAAGACACTCTATGGTGTTGATGAGTAAAACTTGTATTTCTAAATGGATACGGACTGTGAGCGGTTGAATGGTTCCTTGGTTGAGTTTATAAGTATTTGTTTTATGTTTACGTTGAATAAAAATATCTAGATAGTAATGAGCATTCCAAAAATTAAAGCAAGATAGCCTTTTTCTTGTTCAGCTTCCATTTACCTAATATACTTAATTAAGTGACGATAACTCGTTTGGTTGCTAAACTGAGACGCTGAGAGATTAGCCGTCTGCAATGATATCCTCTATAGAATTTCCCTCTAACGCTTTGATTGACTAGCTACATTTTCTAAATCCCTCAAGTTCTAAACAACAAGAAAAACAAAAACAAACGGCTTTGCACTTGGCACAGAACTCACTTAAACTTTGCAATCATGATAGGACGTAATGTAAGATTTCCATTTATATAAACTCGAACAAGTGTGAAAGGTGCAACTTTCACGGGGGCGGAAAAAAGGAAAGCCGCCTGGGGTGCAGACTTTCCCCACACTTTCCACTTCCTTCTCCAGTTTCCACTCAAATAGTAACTAAACGCAGTCGAGCACAAAGCGCTTTTTGTGGGCAATGGCAAATAACCTTAAGGTTAAGATTACAAGGTAATTTGATTCAATTCGAGTGATAGGCGTGCCAAGGCAACAACAAGCGGCCCGAGATGGAGATGGAGATGAAGAAGGTTTTCCACGCAGAGGAGTGGAGAGCGGGGGAAAATGCCCGGTGTCGGGCCAATTTCCCCAGTTTCAGTCGGATAGATGACAGTGTCAAGATAAGAATTGTTGCAGCTTTGCCTTTGCACCCCTCTAGCCAAAAAGTCGGACCCTCTTTTACTTTTTCCGTTTCCTCAATGACATTTTCCTTTCCGGCTTTCTTTCTGTTGTTGGTATTTCTGTTTATCAGCTTGTGTATAAATTTGCCTTTATTTTGACATATTTAGTGGCGCTTCCAAGACAATTGTCTCAGCGATAAAAAGCTCAAAGATCTGGCTCCGATTTGCTCGTTACTCCATTAAAACGGCATATAAAAAGGAAAAAAGTGGCCACAATATTATACTGAAATTGGATTTAGTTGGCAATGGTTTTAAATACTTTATGAAGTGGATTATGTTTATGTCACATAGAAACAAGGTAATACAAAACGGGATGATAATTTAATATTCAAACTATTACTATTTGGTAAGGTAAGCAAATTTAATTACAAATAGTAGGAAGTTTTATGAGAAACTCTGTTAGTATTCTAAAACTAATTCGACATTCTTGATGACACAATTATCTTAGAAAATCCCTCATCATCGCTGTTGATAAACCTATGATAAATTTGCTAGTTCCCAGGCCTCATCTTTTCGAGCTTAGCTCTAATTTCACGCTCGCCTGATCTCACTATTATAAGACACAATTTTTTCCACCAAGTTGCCAACGGGACGTATGAGTAATCTGCCCCAAATCCCCGAGTTTTTGCTCTATCCTCAATTTTTTGCGGACAACTTTTCCTCTTATTATTTATCCCATGTGACAAATTTGGTGCACAAGATTTTTGCCTTGCATAATAAACTATGCGTTGCAGTTGAGAAGGAAAAAAAATTAAATTAAGTTCCAGGAGGAAGAAAATGTGGGAAAGCGAAGGAGTTGAAAGTTTCTCATCGTTCGCTGGAATATGAAAGTTTTCCGTGCACGTTTTAATTTAATAATCGCTGTCTGGAGTCGTTAAGTTGGGGCAAAGTTTTTCTGGCCAGTTTACCGGATTTGACATTACACTTAATCGTTCAAAAATGCTTTTAATTGGAGCGTTGTTTGCGTGAATAAATCATGTAATAAATAAACAAGCCGGCACACTTGTTGGCCATGCATTATTTATGCCCCGAATCAATAACTGTGACACTTTGTCCAGCATTTCGCATGCATGGCAATGACTGATGCAGATGAGCAGGACCTGGACACACAGGATAAGCCAGGACGAGGCAAGTTGGGGGGGAAATGTCCAAACCTGCAGCCAGCAGCCTCCTGTCTCCTGTCACACAGTTAAAATGTGATAAATTCCATTAAGTGACAGAGAAACGCACACGAAATGCAAACGTAAACTGTATTTGTGTTTAGAGATGGTAAATCCTGCGACATTAGGCAATAAATTATGGCGGCTCTAACAATTATTCCCTTAGCAAGGAAAACGTTATGGTTTTTGGTTTGGTATTCAATTTTGAGTTTGATTAAATTTTAAAAACAA
Source organism: Drosophila fuyamai (assembly GCA_018153365.1). Lineage (NCBI taxonomy): Eukaryota > Metazoa > Arthropoda > Insecta > Diptera > Drosophilidae > Drosophila > Drosophila fuyamai. The sequence goes on from JAECXW010000878.1 coordinate 2,045,310, forward strand.
TGAATTACTTTTTAGTTATGTTGATCAAAAATATATCAAATATTTATTGTCACAGTTTTGTTAATATAATTGAATTATATTTAGAACAAGTTTAAAAACAAAGAAATATATTAATTATTGTATTATACTAAGATCAGTTAAAAAGATTTAAAAAAATTTCAATTATTCACACGTTTTAGAAAATAACCAAGTGCTTAACTAAGATATTTTTGTATAATTTGCTTTAGCAAAGAAGTGATATAAATCTTAATAAATGCGCATGTATATCACATCTCTGGATTCTAGTGCCGCCACATAGAAATGTTTTGAATGACAGGCAAGAAATCCATTTTGTGTGTGGCACCAAATCAAAATGTACCAGCCAGGAGCAGACACACACAAACACACACACACTCACATGGCCGCCCCTACAAACACATCTATATACGAACTGTAAACATCCAGTTGAAAGTTGCATGTTGCACATTGAAAGCCAAAACTGACACCAGCAGACATTTAGTACGCATCGCATATTGAAATTGTAATTTGATTTCTGCCCTTTGCCACCAACTGTCCATCCGGCTATCTCCCTCTTTCTCTCTAGATTTATATTCCCCCGATTGAGTGGTATTTCCATACTGTGTGCATGCAAAAGAGGTCCTTGCCCTGAGTCCTGCCAGTTGCGAATTTCGAAACTGAATAAACCCATTGGAGTTTAAGGACTAAAACTGGGTCAAGCCCAAAATTAAAAGGGTGAGAGATTAAAAAGGACTGAAATGGATGGTAGATGAGTTAGAAAATACGCCACAGTGGGTGTACAAATCTTGCGAGAATATTAAAAGGTATTTAGAACTAATTTTAATGGCTTAAAGACTTAAAGTCTTATGAAATCTCATGACCAGTAAATCCTATTTTATATCACATTTTTTATATATTTGTTATATTTTTAAACAAATAAATACAAATTGATATCTCAATAAAATAATTTGTAAGTCTTGTTTTAATAAATAAAATGTACAAGGGCTAACCAGTTTTAAAAACGTTTAGTAAACGAAGCTTAGGAATCACATACATTTATATAAATTGAATGAAGCTCGCAAGATATTTCTAAAGTTGTTAGGGTATATTCATATATTTATTTAATAACTCAATTTTATTTTAAGTGTTGAAAATATTTATAAAGGGATTAATCCAAAGCCCATTAAATGAGTTGAATAGGGACAATACCTGCGTTGCTCACTATCTGGCTGCGGCACACCTGAGGCAGTTCCTGCTCCCGACCATTTCCATCGGGGATCAGCCCCCTTAATGTGCACTTGTGTGCTGACAAAGCCTCTTGGGGCACTTAAATCATTATTTAATTTGAATTTAAAATGCAGCAAGGAATTTTCTACGGCTGTCGCTGTTTGTCGTCTGAAACAAAGCGCGGATAAATAAATAAAATAAAATGGCAAACTCATTACAAGCGGAGAGCTGGACTGCTGATGTTAATGATGATGATGATGATGACGTGGCAACAAGTCGGAGTCGGGCATCACTTTCCACAATGCCCCATGCACACGCACACACAGTGAGGGCGAAAAAAAGTGGCCAACAAAGGCACAATGGGGCTCGGTACCCACCTCCCCACTTTTGAGAGCTCTCCCACTTGGCTGCCTGCATTGTTGGTTTTCATTTTAAAGGGGGGGTAGTGGGGTAGGAAAAGCGGGGAAAGGAAACAACGCCTGCGGCATCTGGGGCATTGATGCCAGGTGACAGACGGCAGAATGCAGGCGCGTCCTTGTGTGAGCCACTGTGTGTACAATTTTCAGCCTGCATATGCCGCCGTTTTCCAGCTAATTGCCGGCTATTTACATTTTAAATCGCAAGAAACTTTAAAACCAAGTTGGCCACAAATGCAATGCAGTTTAGCCGACTGTCGGATAAATAGTTTATATACTTCAATTTTCTTGTCCTAATGTCTTTTAATTGTTTGGTCTTTTTGATTTGATAACAACTTTATATAATTGATCTGTTAAATAATATTGGCAGTGATTTTAAAACTATATATGTTACAACTTAATTTCTGTTTTTAAAGATATTTTATATAGTTTTTGTTTTACAAGTTTCTTATAGGCTTTCTAACTTTGGCAGCTTCAAATACCATTCTATTTAATTTTATTGATTTTCTTCACTACACCGATTGATTGAAACGAGTAAAAGCTGGAAAACTTTCAAGAAAAAAATATATTTCATACACAAATTGAGTGGTGAAGGTTTGTGAGCTTATGAATACGAAATGCGGTTTCGCCATATTCCAGTTTCTGGCACTTGAAATATGTCAATCCGTTGTCGTTTCTGTGGCTCACCTCACTGCAAGTGACAAGTCGAGAGGCGAATAGCAAATAAGTTGAAGGTTCTGCCCCAAGTCAACCTGATTAAATATTCAAGAAGTATGAAAACGGCTCTCAATTTTTTTTACCAGGTACTCTTAAGTAAAAGAGGGTATATGTTTTGTTTGGGAAATACTGGAAGCCGTTTTCTAAGAGTACAAATATGGTCCTATCTTAGCTTGTTGTTTCGATTAAAAGGTTCTAACATTCAAGGTGATAGACTTCAGCTTGTGTCAAATAAAGATAAACAAATAAAACTGATGACAAAGCCGCTGGATGCCAGATTATCCATGGCACTTCGGCAAGGCGCATCCAAAAGGAGCTGGACGAGATCAGTCAGGACCCGCCGACCAATTGTAGTGCCGGTCTGAAGGAGGACGACATGTACGAGTGGACGGCCTCCATTGTGGGACCATCGGATTCCGTCTACGAGGGCGGAATGTTCTTCCTTGACATACAGTTTCCCATGGATTATCCGTTCAAGCCGCCGAAAGTCACGTTTCGCACGCCCATCTATCACTGCAACATCCGATGGGGCACCATTTGTCTGGACATACTGAGGGAAAACTGGTCGCCGGCCCTGACCATTTCGAAGGTCCTCCTGTCCATCTGCTCACTGCTCACCGATTGCAATCCAACCGATCCGTTGGTGGGCACCATTGCCAAGGAATATGTCTTCAATCGAGAGGAACACGATAAAACAGCGCGTCGATGGACAGCACAGTATGTCTTTGGGAGGTCGCCAATAAAAATCCATAATAATCACTTCCCTCTTTCAGGTACGCAAATGATGAACAAGTTCTGCCATCTATAATATAGTAAAATCCAAAAACTGCAATGAGAGAATTAATAGTTGAAACTATGCTAACATATCTAACATATATTTTAGTACGCTAAATTTAGGAGTAACCATGACCTTCCTAACGAGCTTACCCTTTAACTATTTTTTGGGTTTTCTATTTTTTTGGGACTACCGATTAACATTTTACATGCACATGTTTAAAAATAAATGTTTCACTTAAAATTAATATTTTTAAAATTTTTTTATATGTATTCATGTATTTTTCTGCTTTCCTACCAGGAAAGTTATCGAGTAACAAAAATGGGTTCTTATTAATTTTTTTTATTGACAACTTTGGAAATTGTTCATGTCGCAATTGGGGGAACTTGGACCACGCCCACAGAACTACGCCCCTTGTGGTAATACTTTTGAGTGGCCGACCGAAGGCGTTGCTAACGAATTTCCGCCAGGGCCAAAACAAAAATGCGATAGAGTATGAAAATGTTTTTTTGACATCAGCTTCGTGATTTCCATGCGAAAATATATATTTTGCAAAAACAAAAGGAAGGGGGGTCGAAAGGTGGGTGTGTGGTGCTCTACTCTGTTGCTTATCGATTTGAAAATTACATGCGGGAAAGTTCAGGCAAAGGAAACACGAAATTAGCACAGGCCACGTCGCTGCCAGAAACTGTCAAGTGTTGCATACTTTTTGGGGCAGTTTGAAGGGGCCGAAACGGGGATTCCCCGGAAAAATCGGAGGGAAACGAACAGCAAACTGGAGCACATTTGCATGAAACTGAAGTTGGAGAAGGACAAACATTAGCACAAGTCAGATAGCAGAAGGGTTGGTTCCAGGAGATTTTACCCAGCGACAGCCAAGCCAAATTCTTTTACCGCTCTTTTACTTTTACGGTGGGTAACCCTTTTTGGCAATCAACCCCCTTGGCGGACTGGAAAACAAGTCAAATATGCTGCCAAAGTTATTGATGGCACACGCACCAAAACAAATTTGCTTAAATCTGTTTAATGTTTTCCCATTTATTGTGCTGGTTTACCCTGCTTCCGCTTTCGTTTTCCTCATTTTTTTCAATATTTATAAATATGTTTTTCTTCAAACAATTTGTTAATATTTTATATTGTTTCGGCTATGTTCATGATTGGCTGCATAGATCATTTTGATGAGGGTGTGTGCGGCTTTTCTGATAAGTTTAGCGAATATTTTACAAAAATGTTGGGACCTGTTAAAAAAAAAAGGAAAATCCTAGTCTTATAACATTTTGGGCTTCAATTAACTTTTTAATGCATAAAAGGTTTGTAGGGGATGATAAGATTTTTGCTTATTTAACTTAACTTTTAGTATCGCTAGCTTAATCACAGTCCTTATTTATCCTCATTAATATTTCATCATCATTTGAACATTTTTCACCCATCATTTCAAAATTCTCTTTAATTAAGCATGCTCGAGAAGCTAACGACGAAGTTTTTCGCCTTAAAACAAGAAAAGCCAAGTCAAATTATCAAAAACAAAGGTTACGAATCTGGAATACCTTTTAATAAAAAAGGTTTACTTATTATCTATATGAAGATCATTTCATGCGGAATGTGCTTTTCATAGACCGACTTACAAAATCTTGTTTGAAGATAATTTTTTATTTTTGAAGATTCTTTAGAAGAATATATTCAACATTAAATTGCGTATTGTTAATTTGTATGAATAAAAATCTATAGACCAGATTAATATTAAGGTTTTTATTACCTTGTGGACATTCAATAATTGTAAAAATAATTCCAAAATAAATTTTTGAATTGTTTGAACTATGAAAAGCTATTAAATATTTCCTCTTTCTTTGCTATTTCATGTTTTAATGAGACACAGCATACTCCTGCTACCCTGCAAGTGGCTGCTGCAAAAAACGAGCGAAAATCCCCAGCACACATTTGCAGCGTAATCAACAAAAGCACTAATTGCATAGAAGACACGCTCTGACATTGATGTCTGATGCCAGGGAGTGGAGGCGAGACGGATGTCTATGGGTATCTCTGTCTGTCTGCCTGCGATTTCGTTTCATTTGCGCTCCATGTGCAGCGGTATTAACGTTACAGTTGCCATTTACCTTTGCCAACCGGGGCGCTGATGACGCTAAGCTGTCTGCATGCGTAGACAGAGCCACCCCCTCATTTTCCCCCCACTTTTCCGCCCCGCTCTTTCCACCCGCCCCACCAGCCGTCGCACAACTTCATTAACGCAGAGTAAACACACGCATGCAGTTTCCAAGCTGAAGCCGGTAGCAAAGTGTTTGATGTTGTTGCCCTTCCTCGGGCAGTTTAAAGTTACATTTTGGGATCTCCTCTCTGGAAATGGAAATGGAAGGGGCGGGCGTTCGGGGGGCGTGGCACCCAGACTCACAAATGTTCGGAGTATTTGCTATGGTGAGTATGTTTTGGGCTGGCAGAGATAAGGATAAGGACGACTGCTTTAAGCCAAACAAAATTTAAAATTAAATTGGGCGAAAATGGTTCTTACTGGAGATATTTCAATATTAAGAAGCTATTTGTCTTTTTTACAAGGCGACATTTTATTAATAATACTTGGTTTAATATGTGAACATATCTTAAGAGCCCAAAAATATATCTCACAGGTAATAAATTTGTATATATATTTAAACCCACTGCTTCGAAAAACAAAATCACAAATCAATTGAATTCTTTACGATATCGTCTTGCAGTTAAGTGTAATTGACGACAATTGTTGCCGTCATCCTTTTAAATGCATGCAAATTAACATGATCTAAATAATTAAATATAATTTAATGTGCTTTTCCGGCCATACACAGGCTTTCACGCATTTCCCCCGCTCTTCCTTTTTCCACATTATTTAGACCTGGCCCAAAGTCCATTAACAAAGCATAACGATGTGTCATGTGGCAAACACACACACGCATAACCGCAAATATCGCACTTGGTTTTGCTGCTTTCTCCGTCGCTTTCTCCCCGGGTCTTTGTTGTTATTCATATTTATGCGGCTACGCGTGTGAGTGCCTCCTTAAAAAGCCTAACGAACTGCCAAATTACGCTGAAATAGCATTAAAAATTTAAATTTTTTCCCAGCCTGTATCTTTTTTTTGGTTTTGTGGACCGTCAAAAGCGAAAACGCCAACAAGTCCTTAATGACATTAAAAAGAAAGCGATTTTCTTTGGCCGTCTGTGGGTGTGCGTAAAAAACCATCTTGTGGCTGTGAAGGAACTTTAGCTTTCTATTGAATTAAAAGAATGAAAAGGAATATAGTATAAGAAATCTAAGCAGATTTTCCAGGTATTTTAAATAACGAAAAACACACGGATCTAAAGGCCCTTTTAACCGCATGTTAAATCGGTAGTAAAGGTTGCATAAGTACAAGTCAAGGTTAATCTTGTATTTCTTTCTAATTTTATTTATTTTCCTTTTATGCATACGATTGATAGCTCAGTAGTAGTAATTTCCTCTAGTAACCTATTGAATGCACATATGTACCCATTTACTTTAGGTGGCTTGTTGCTGTGCCACTTGGCAATCGAATGTGAATGCCACTAAGAGCCTGGAGATGTAGCCAAGAAATGTTAGATATGCCAACAAAAATAAAAAACGCGCCAGAGGAACAAAAGTTGCTCCAACTTCGGATGCGAAAGTTTTTAATCTGCCGCATGCAAAACTTTAATCGAAAAGCTGCCAGCACTGGGGAAACTAAGTCAAACTTTTCAAATTGAAATATCAACAAAAAAAGTGGAAGGCAGATAAGAAAAATTCGATTCGTATGTTTTGTCGTCACATGCCAATTGCGTGTTTGAAGTGCATGCAGAAATTTAAGCCGAAAACTTTGATCGGCTGCCTCTGTGACAGAGACAAATGTGAAAGTTTTTCCAATGCACTCGAAAGTAGTAGGAAAAACAGTTTGTAAAGTATGCAAAGGGCATGCAAACAATGGCCTGTGATGGCATTTCATTTCTTTTCTTTTCTATTTGGAGGGCGGTGCATTCTAGACACTTGAACTTGTTAACTTTGTTCAGGCAAAGTAATGAAAACAATAAATATCCGTAATGGAAGGCAAATATGTATTCTGGTTATTGAAATATATGCGGAATTCATTTTTATTTGCGATAAAAAGAGTTGCTCAGTTCGCATGCACTAATGTTTTCTATGTTTGCCTTTATTTACATGGCATAAAAAATGCTAAACAAATGTTGGAAACGATTTCCAGCCTAATAAATACACATTTATAGATAGTAAACTAATGAATCAAAGAGAACAAATCCAAAATCCATTTAAAACACAACTAATCAGGAGTAATTTATCTTTGCCTTTGAGAATAACAGCAACAGGCATTTTGCGATAAAAGTCAAATAATTTTACAGCCCTTTTTAATTAACCAAATATGTTTGTACGGAACCAGGCACACAAATACACTTGTGCACAAAAATGAGTACAAAAGGAGTGAGAGAACTGTGTAAATATGGCAGGCAAAATTAATTTGCCCAATGCAAATATGCAGAATGTGAAATGGTTCCCCTCCCCTCCCCGCATCCCATCTCATACTTACTTTTTGTGCGGTGTCATAAACTTTTGGAGCCGAGAGGAAAACCCCGAAACCATAAAGGCAAATAACCTAAAAAATTTCGCTGACGTTTATGAGTCGAGTGGTGAATTTAAGCCCGGTGCCCACGCACACACAATTGAAATGCAAGTCATGAGGCAAGCAAAACGAACCAAAGCCCCTCCAAAACTCCACTTTCTGTTGGTAGTTTCCAAGAAATTTCACCTGCCGTTGGCTACATCCACCCACAGCACAGGTAATATCACTGGGCCAGCTCAGTTCATGTCGGGCTACTGCCAGCTATATGACTACTCCGCCAACTGCTGCTAACTGCAGTTAGTTACCCAGCGGGCGACAAGGCAAACAAGGAGCTCATTTTCGAGCGGATCCTAAAAGGGAACCCAACAAACTTTTTCACGCAGATTAGCTTCAACAGGTAAAGAGCTGTCTAAAATATGCTACATTTCTAAGCAATATTACAATTCCTTTTCGTACCCTTTATTAAAAAATCTCACTAAAAAGATGAAATTAAATTTCATTTGTTGAAAGTATTTCCTTTTTGGTGATGCAACCTTCTGTTAGTCTGTCCCAAGAAACATTATGTTAAGAGTCAATAAACCAACATACTATAATATTATTTATATTATATTAATAAATATTTTTTTTGTATTTGATTTTATAGTAAAACATTATTTCACCAAAAATGTTTTATTTCTGTTTATGTTCCAATGACTTAGATCAATAAAGAAAGGCCAATAAGCCAGTTATAATATATGTAAGCTACTATTAAATATTATTAGTTCTACCCTAAAAATGTAATGCGTTGGATATAATTTTCCCTTTGCCAAATATGTTCGCTGGGTTACCAGTTGCATGTGCAAGGAGTATGGAACAGGACAAGACCGTGCTCATTATGCATAAATTGTCGCTGCGAAACTGCACTGAATTATGGCAAAGTTAATGGCATTATAATGCCAAAACGCTGACATCTGCCCGAGCCAAGTGGAGAGAGCTATCCCAAGATATTTCAAGTTGGCCAAGGGCAAGTGTGCCATAATTCCGTTGCAATTTGAAACGTTTTTAAAGCCCGAAACTGTGGCTCCTGTTTCTTGGCTGCTGTTGTCGTTGACTTGTTGCCCCGAAGGCGGACGAACGGAGTGGGCAAATGACCCTCGTTTGTTGTCCTCCGACGCAAACACAGGTCACCGATGTCCACCCACACATGGTCTCGCGGACTCAGACAAACACCTTTCAGCCCTCAGACCCTCAGACTCTTTGGCCATAATCTTCCTTTTTTATCGCAAGTCTGAAGTCACAGGACACGGATTTAAGGCTACACTAAAAACATATTTAAAACTCCCCTTAAGGGAAAGAAATCTGTATTCTATATCTATATTGTAGATTTCAAATAACTTAAGTAATTATAAAATATTTAATTATTGAGAAATGTAACAATACGCTTAATTATTGATCATAGTGTAGTTGCTCTGTTTATTTTTTTTTGAGTGTAAAACCACAACAACATTGGTTGTTGTCCTCCTTCGTTGCCATCGACTTGTAACCGCGCTGTGTTTTCCGTATATGTGCTACATATATATGGGTATACTTCCTGCGAACGCCGCATGCCGCCACCGCAAACTTGCGGCACTGAGCCCTGTTTTCACTTCCGGTTTCCGGTTTGCCCCCAGCCCCTCCACCTCGCCCCATCACCACGGCTAGTTGCCGTTAACTTGTTTTGATTTTTTAATGGCTCGCCTGGCGACAGCAACAGCAGCATTTACGCTTTCATAACTCTTATCTTAAAGCCCCGAACCTCAAAAAAGTCGAGGGACCCAACTCTCGAATTTCCTCTTCAGTTGTGTGAAAATGTATATTTTTTCGGAATAACTTGGGTGACTTTTGTCAAATAAGGAACAACGGAATGGAATAGTGAAGGATACACGGCATTTGACATGGTGTAGGTCTGAGTCTGGGCTTTTGTCATGCAAATTGTTGAACAAGCAAAGCGGGATGTCGACGGTGACGTTGATTGCTCATGAAGTCAAATTAAAAGCAAACAATACAAGGATCTGCTTCTGTCAGTGAATACCCTATATGTTTCTTAAAAATATTTAAATATTATAAGGAACAACTGGAAAAGATGGGAATACAAAAATTGAAATTTGTGATAAAGAGGTAAAAAAAATTCCTTTGTATTACCTATAATATTTAAATAATAATATTTAAATTAATAATATTCCATAATTGAATATTAGTATGTACATAAACTTAACAGATTAGAGGCCATATTAATTAGTGCTGACAAGTTTTATGAACAGGATAATTTTGATGATCCAGATCAGAGATTGTTCCCTAACCTACTGTTGATACACATTCTTCGTAAGTATGGGATATTCCCAGGATCAAGGAGGTAACTTAACGCGGCGTGGCTTACCTTCCAGCCCATTTCCCCATTACCTCCATTAACCATTGCCATGTTGTTCGCATGCAACTTGAGTAAAAAACAAAAGAGCTGCCAACAGGCAACAAAAGCCGCCGTGGAGCGGGAAAATGGTGAAAGAAATACAGTTGACGTTAAAGGGGAAGGCACACACAAGTCAAGTCAGAAAACTTTTGTTCCTGGCATTGTTCCTGCTGTTGTTGTTGCCATTGTTGTTGCCATTGTTGTTGCCACTGTGTTGCTGTTGGTGTAATTGCTGCCGAGTAGGAGGTGCCCAAGTTCAGAGTCCTGTGCAGAGTCGTCGATTTTAATTACGTATGCAATTTATTTATTACCTCTGCCCGGAAATATTGTGCAATTGTGTTGCTCTTGCTCTGCGGATGTGCCACAAAGCCCCAACAGGAAAAAGGGGGCGTGGCAGGGCAGCAAAGATTTAACATGCGGTTATGAAGTTACTTTTAATTTTCACAATTGAGTCCTGTCAGAAAATGCAGTGCAGGCACAAAGTGTTTAAACTTAAGATATCCAGGTATAAGATACTTACATATTTGACATATATATGTTCTTTTGAAAGAAAACCATTCGTTTCATAATAAACTAAGTTTATTTCATATAAAAATACTTTTATGAATTCAAACGCTTTTTCTTTTTTCCTTTAAGCCTTTCCTTTCCTTTCCTTTATTAAGCATTCGTAATTTCCTGACTTACCTTCTATAATCAAATTATTTATGATAAATGATTCGCCTAAATGGGAACTATGAGAACCCAGCGGAAGTAGCAAAATTCCCGCCCAAGCAAAACTACCATAAATTAGATTACCAAAGCTCAGAAATAGTCCTGGCAAAAGAACCGTGACCATATGCATAGCGTGTGTCCAATAAATTAGCGTTTTCATTAGGAAAAACAAGTGAAATTTGTTCACAATGTTGTCGTTGTTAGGAGCAAAGCACACACATGTACCGCGAACCTAGTCCAAATTGGTTGCATTACTTGATTAGTGTCCGCGCAATGCTGTTATTAAAATTCAATCTTAAATTTAGCCCCCTCAGAAGTTGGAGTCTCGTGAGCTGATTGCATGTCTAATCGAATTTAACAACCTTTTGCAGTGTGCATATGGCAAGAGGACTAGCGAGGAAATTAACGAATTTCATATTAAGTGCAAATTCCGGCCTACAACTCGTGTCATGCAACTCTGATTTGAAGTCGCTCTAAGCTTTTCCTTCCACTCTAATGCCATTTGCATGTTGATCACGTGACCAGAGGTGGGATAGCATAGAAATCCCTAGATTTGGGCGAAACTGGAAAATAAAATCCCTACTGGGTTAACCAACTTGTGATCCTAATATAACTGGTAATACACATTTGCTAAAGTTAAAATACTAATATATATAATACATTATAAACTACAAATCTAATTGTTTTTGTCATATTTTCAACGATAGTATTCGATGATTAAATGATGATATGATTACCACCTTTTCGTAGTGTGCTAAAATTGTTGTCTTTTGCAGATGTGCAAGCCCGATAACTTATCGAAACCACAACCTTGCAAAAAACATAGCAGGCGTAAGTTCGATTTAGCTGTCAAAAATTTGGAAATTACAAGTCACTGCAAAATAAATCTTGGCGGAGCAAGAGTCATATTCAGAGAGCCCTAGGGTGCGTTGAAATTAATTAAATAAACACGAAGCAGCAGACATCCAAAGATATTCCGCAGATAACCAGCAGGAGGGATACCTAAAAAGGAACCAACGATGTCGGATCGCAAGGCGGTTATCAAGAATGCGGACATGAGCGAGGAGATGCAGCAGGATGCTGTCGACTGTGCCACCCAGGCACTGGAGAAGTACAACATCGAGAAGGACATTGCCGCCTTCATCAAGAAGGAGTTCGACAAGAAGTACAATCCCACCTGGCACTGCATCGTGGGCCGCAACTTCGGATCGTATGTGACCCACGAGACGCGCCACTTCATCTACTTCTACCTCGGCCAAGTGGCCATTTTGCTCTTCAAGAGCGGCTAAATATCAACATAAACCTCACACCAAATGGCCACCATCGTGGTATTCCGGAGGAATATGCAGAAGATTGCTGCACCTTTAATCATCATTCTCTGGCAGCTTACAGTGGGCCCGATACTTCAATTCCTGTTCATGCGCATATATTTCTCTTTTTGAACTGTGACCCCAACACACGGTTGCTGAACTTTCCGTATAATATTTTTCGCCAAATTCTAAATTATTTCCCCGTGGTGCCTTCCCTATTATAACATTTATTAAATTGAATGCTTTCCCTTTGTCTTGTTCTTTTTTAACATAATTTTAAGAAAATTATCCGGCTAAGAGATGGTAAAATATCCTCCCAATAATTAAATTATCGCTTAAAATAATAACCTTAAAATAAATAACAATAATGATGGTACATGTTTGAATATGTTGAATATTGAGTTTTATTTTGTGACTTGTGCGCACATTATTAGGGTTAAGTGAATGTAAGAAAAAAGAGCAACAGTGGGACATCGGTATTATTTAATGCTATGTAAGGTATATCTGAAAGCAACAAACTAACTTATTTTGGTATATTTTTGTAAGTGTGCTAGCACTTTAATCGCACATTCCACCTGGCATTTTCTTTGTTGATTCAGCCGGACCTGGACACATCGGATGATGCTTTTTGGGTTAATTCCTGCATTCATAATGTCCTTCGAGTTCATCACAAGGCAAACAATGGGCAAAGTGCGGGAGATTTTCGGGCTGATGATGCAGCCTCACCTGGCTGGGGCACAATAAAAATTGCTTAATTAAGTTAATTAAAATATTGTCGCTGTCCGTTGTGCTTCCATGTGCTGGCGGCGGTGGCATTTATGCGCTTTTATTATCACTGCGATTGGCCAATTTCGGGCAGGACATCGTTGGGGTAATTATGCCAGCTCACGTCCAGGGCCGCAATAATAATCATAAAAATAATATTAATAAAGTTCGCAACGGGTGAGAATATATTTTGCGAAATACTTTTACACTTGGCCGGCAGGCGCAACATATGAAAATGTTCTTTTTTTCTGGTTTTTCGAGTGGGTGTTTATAGTTGGTTTGAGCCACTTTCACAGTTCGACGACTTTTGGCCTTGTCCCCCCGATTTTCCGCCAGCTGGCTCCCATTTCTGTTTTCCGAACTCCCGCATCCGTATTTCGATGGGGATCGGTCGGTCAGTCAGACAGATTCTCATGCATATTTCATGGCTCGCTTAAATACGGCAGCGGATACAAATTTAATGCCACACTTGAAGGCCAAAGCGAGTCGTAAAAATTTAAGTGCCACGCAATCAGTTTTACGCTCTCTCAGACAAAGCCTTTATTAATTTTTTTACTTTTGTGTAATACAAACATTTTTATACATATTTTTATGCATTTCCATATTACAAATTAAGCTTCAACAAATGTCTGGGCTTCTCTGAATATTACTGCCCACCTTTCGACCTCCTGCACATCCTTCTCCCACTTATTTCATATTTGAAGTGAAGTTTGAACTCTGCCCAGCAGCTTCTCTGTCTTCCTGCCGCATCTCTGCTCTTACTGGGCTGAATGAGTAATAATATTTGCCACTCCGATGTGAGTTGAGTCTGCGCACTCGAAAAAGGAGACTAAATGGGCATTTTGAACCAACGAGAAGGTAGATGGCGCCAGCGAGAAGTTCATCGGAAGTTCTCGCCAAATTTGCATATTCTTTCAAACAAGCGTTTTCGAAATTGGTAATTTAATTTTTAAAAATAACCTGAGCTTCAAAACAAATATGGTTTTAAAACCTTAAGCATTTTAGTGTAGTTAAACGGTTAGTTATACACAATAGACTATTTTTGTAATTGTATAATTATATTACATTCGATTTTTGTTAGGAGAACTAGCTTCTTTTCATTAAAATTTTTGCTTTAATGTTGCTTTTAAAATGTTGATATCCCAATTAACCGCCCAAGGCTTGTAAGCGAATCTTTAAATTCAACGTCTTTTTTTTTGTAAATCTTAAAAATAATATTCCCAGTTAAATATTAATGTCCTTCTCAAATATTATTTAAAATGAACTCCGAATCAGCAGACGCTCTTTCTGATCTGCATTAATTTATACCCCGCATGAAAACCGCCGAAGATGAATTAAAAAATCTGCTGGTACATATAGTTTTTGCAGACTCATGCCTTTGTTTGGCTCCCACATAATCCCAATTTAATCTCGCATAGTCGCATTCGCTCTTTACAGCCAACATCAAGTGACTACAAATGAGCAAAACTCTTGACCCTTTTTTGCGCCCAGAGTGGAAAAAATGAACAAAACTTTTATAAATTACTGTCAGTAGCAGTGACCTCAATATAAAATTGCACAACATAACTTGAACACACACCGATGCACACAGACAGTGGAACAATTGCGAGTGCAATAGATACGAGTGTAATTGCATTTTACTTGGACGCCGAGCTAGAAAACCCAAAACCAAACCAAACGAAACGAAACCCAACCGAACAGACCACAGAAACATACGCACATGGAAATGTAAACTTTTTGTGACCTCAGCAATATAATTATTGCCATTTTTTGTTGCTCACAAGGCACTCGTATGTACATGCACATGTGAGCCAGCAAAAGGGGTCAGTCCAAAGTCAACATTAGTTTTATCACAGCCCGGAGTCCAGAGCAGCAAACGCTTGACAATGGCAAAAAATCTTAATGAAACACAAACAGGGACGTAGGTGGTGTACAAAACTCAGAACTCAGCAAACAAACAATAAAAACCGCACTGTATAAAAAGTCACAGCCCATTTTCATTAAACAAAAAATAAATGTTCCGAATTTGTACCAAATTAAAATGGAAACATTACTTTTGTGCTCGGCAGCGAAGTTGTTCTACTCTGTAAAATGTTGTGAGCATTTGGAGGAAAGTCATTGTTACTTCAACGTTTTTGTGATTGTTTTAAATGGGACCTGTTATTAAATAATAACAAAATAGTACAATTATCAAATGAATATTTAAACAGCTCCTTTGTTACTTTCTAGAAAATGCCATTGAATGTCAGCTTATCATTTAAAAACAATATTATATTATTTCAACTCTACAGCTTTCCAATGAATATAATTAACTGTAGCAAATTTTTATTCAACAACCTTCTACACATAAAAATGGTGTAGACGTGGTCAGTGAATTTCCATAAACCCATTTCGCTGGATAATCGCCCACATAAACAAAAATAATCGCAAAACTGGCAAACGAGAAAAGCGCAAAAGACGAAGAGATGGGATTTTCCTCTGCGAAATGGCGGAAGTTGCATGCTTCTTCATGGTTTTTGCTCCTTTTTTCGGGGTAGTGTGATGAATGAGGCTGCAAGGACCCACAAGGACACATGCAGAAGTCACCCACTTGGGAAGTCGATTTTTCATTTGGCTTACGTATCATCAAGCAGAGCTTGTCTCGTGTCCCTTCCTTTTGGCCACTATCTCTGCCCGACCAATTCCATTGTCGTCAACGAGGCTCTTCTCCTGCCACTTTTCTTTTTTGCTACCACTTCTAAGCTCATTTCTTGGCTTAAAACCGGATTTGTGTGTCCATCTGAAATTTAATTGTTGCCATTGGTGGCTATATCCTTAAGTTTCTAATGTGAAAGTGTAAATTTCAGTTGTAGATATAGATATTTTTATCAAAGATGATTTAAAATTACAAAAAATGTTATCTATTACCGGGTATCATTCAGTCTGAAAGCTTTGTAGTTTTCTGGTTTACCAAACTCCCATTGTCTCTTTAGATTTCTCCAGTGCCTTTTTTCTGGTTTTATTTCCTATATTGTGTCCTTTGATAAATTGTGCGCTTCTCGTTTTGACACATGTCAGCGTTTGTCTGCCCAATGCGAGGAACAAGTCTTTCGGGCTTGTCTAGGCTGGTCTGAAAATCCTCGGAGGTTATCGTCCTTTTTTACATTTCAATTTTGCCATGCTTTTTCTTACATTAAAGTGCGGCGAACCTGTAACCTCAGCCTGATCTTTGACTTAAGTGTAGTTTTTGTAACATTTCAGGCGTGTGTGTGTGTTTTGGCCGTTGTTGGTTGCAGTCAACTTGTTGACATTTTCAGGCCTGTCACAGGACTCTAAAGTCTTGCGTCTGAGATCCCGAACCTGTGTCCTGTCAGTGTCCGGGTCCTGCGTCCTGCGTCCCGTGTCCTATGTCCTGGCTCCATGTTCGTGTCCGTGTCAGGCGTCACTTTATGCCCCTGACAGCGGCAACAATTTTATTTACTTAATTTGGCTTTAGTTTGTCATTTATTTACTTGTTTGCCACAACAGTTGGTCAAAGTGACCACCTCACGGTCCCACCTCCGATTCCTGCACCATATCTCCAGTCCCCGGACCGATCTGTGCCGAGTTCTTCGTGTGCGTCCTGTTGTTGTCACTTTGACGCTGACGTTGATGTTCCCGCCTTTGGTTTTATTTCTGTTCATGGGGTATAGGGAAATTAGGATCTATTTTGCGCTTTATTTAACTAAAGAACCGGCTTTTAGCTGCAGTCTGGCATGGAAAAAGGCTTTTAGAATAAATTAACAATGATATAAACAGAATGCAACGTCATATATTAAATAAATGATGGCCTTCTTTTTTGACACAAAGGATAAGAACAATTTTTAAAAAATAAAAATAAACTCAAAAACTATTCAAGCCTTTAATTTACAATCCATCAGAGTTGCAATTTTCGCGAATATTATGTTTGTTCAGTAAAATTAAATTAACTTTAATTGTTTAAAAATATTCTAAAAATTGAATTTAAAAGTTTTTAGTTCAATCCAAACGTCACAACACTCATTTAAAATAAAACAATTTGCGATATTAGTTTTATTCGTATCAATTTTTCTGGTGAAGTGTATCCTTTATTCGTTTTGGCCATCCTTCGTGGACCCCCATTTGGTTTTATTTGTAACACGGTGACACATTTTGCTGCCCGCACTTTATTGCATATCGTTGTCGGCTGTTGTCGGAGCGTGGCATTGAATTTTTTATGAAAATTTAGAGCAAAGTTGCTGTTTCCTTGTTTTTTGTTTGCCTGCCGTTGATGCCGCTGCTGCTGTTGCACTTTGGTACCTTAATTAAATATTTATTTCAATCATTTTCGGCAAATGGATGGACACCATGGGCAGAGGTACGAAAATCCATTCATCGCCGAAGTGAGACCTTCAGATAAAGGAGGCGGCAGATGTGGACTGGGGGCGTGGCATTCGGGGGCACTAACATTTGTCATTACACATTAATAGCGCACCATTAATCTTTTTCGTGGCCGAGAGCACGGGGGTCAGAATGAATGCCTGGCCGGGGTTTGGACCTGAATCTGAACTTGGATCTGGACCCGAGTCGCCTGTCGCACAAAACCGTTAATTAATGTATGCCATTTAGCTGGAAAATTGCAAAAGGGACACACACTCACGTACACAAATTGGTTTAAGAGCTAGAGGTGGTGGCGTGAAATCGGAATTTTATATCATAATTAATATATGGATCACATTATTAATTCAGTTTCGTTTTGTTATAGTGAAAATAGGGAAACAACTTACTTAAAAACGTTTTTATTTGCTTAATTGAATCCACTCTGTATTTAATTTTCTAGAACTTGTGTAAAAACTGTATTTATTGCATTCCTAACATTTTGAAAGTAATGGCAACAAAATAAGACATTTAAGACATTTTAACTATTATTTTAATTCAAAGTTAAGAATATTTGCATTTTTTTTATTATAAGTTGATTTTAAAAGTACGTTTCCCCAATAAACATTTGTATTATTAAATAAATAAAATGAATGTAGTCGATTGTTGCTTATAGTATTTGTCATACATATTGCTTGAAAACTTTGTCACCACTAACGCATACGTGTTATGCCAGCCCATCATAATGAGCGGCAATTTAGTGCCCTTTTGAATGGTGGTGGATGTGGGGCTGAGCCACTGGACGGGTGGGTGGCACTTTGGGTGGCTGGGTGGTTGGGTGGTTCGTCGTTGTCGCCACCGCAAACAAGCAAAGGCAGAAGCCGCAGAGGCGGGGAAAAGGATCGGGGATTGCCATTGCCCAGCAGGTATGCTTGATTAATGCTTTATAACAAGGCTCGCACAAAGCACGCACTGAATGCACACCCACGCCCACACAAACCACTGGATGGCGGTCCAACGCCCAACCACCCCCTCCTACGTCCTTGCATTTTAACATTAATTTAGCGGAATGCTGCAGAAGACTATGAAAAGCTTTTCAGCATTCGTCGACACATGTTAATCCGTGTTGTTGTAATTGCTTTCCGCTGGTGTACTAAAAATCCCAAAAACACTTGAAGCCCTGCAACAATGGGGATTTCTATAGTCGAAAAGGGATACGGTTGGAGCGTATTGATGCAATATTTCAAATTAAATTAAAATATTTTATACAAAAAATAACTTTCCGGAATAAACAAAATGTTTAAGCTCAAGTATCTCATTAAATTTTAATCAGGAAATCACTTAAATTTATAAATATTATTATAATTATTTGTATAATAAAGATTTAAATGTTCCATAGTTACTTTCCTTTCTTCATTGAATTTCTTTGTGATTTTAGAATTATTTTCTTTTTTGCATTTCCCAACTGCAAAGTGCATATTTCTTTGCATCTGAGATTTCCCTGCGGCCTTCTGTTAGCCTAATTAAATTAAGACATTAAAAACTTGCAGATCTTATTTGAGCATCATACTTTTGACACTCGCGATTATTATTATTTTTTTCTCATGGCACTTTCCTTTTTATATGATTTTCATTTTACTACATTTTTGCATTTTCATTCCTGCCGAGCTTTTCGCCCTTGAGTGCTTCCTGTGGCGTTCGTTCATTAGGCGAAAACGAAAGAAAAGCCAGGGGAAAAGTTGGAAAATGTAAGGCTAAAAAATGTGTCCAAAGAGTAAAAAGGTTTATTTACTTTGCGCCGACTGACGTTTTAACGTAACGTTGAAGGTTCAAGGTTTGGGGGCTGGAGAGACATTATCCGAGTTGAACATTAAGTAATTATAAGTTGCCCAGGAGTTGTCTGAAAGTTGCAAGTTGGCATCTGCAACTAGGCAAACATATTGCATGTCTACACCCTTGTAGACACTGGCGCACACTGCGTATGCGTAATGTGTTGAATAATTAAATTGTCAAACAATTGGCTTCTGGCAGAGAGACAGTGGAAAGATGACGACAAGAAAATGTTGAACCCAGCCGGGATTTATATTGTCTTGCAGTGCGAATCCTGTGCCAGAGAATGGAAATCGCTTAATCATCTTTAATTGAAAGCACTTGATGAGCTAGTCAAATGCCAATGAACAATGAACAACGAACAAAGGACGATTCAAACAATCGGCATTATTTATAATGCTTTTTAATCTCCATCTGAATTTGCATTTTGATTTTTTTCTACGAGTGTGTGCTGGCAAATTCATTGCTCGCTGATAGGATTCAATTTCCTTGTCATCATGACAACGTTTTTAATTAAACTGTATTTATTATTTAGCAGATAAAACAAACAATTCCCTTTTCAATAGTTAATAATGCCAAGTCGGCTTATCGCTGTTCAAAGTTTTGGGAATCAATTTCGGTTTAAACAAATGTGTTGAGAAATGGGATTCAATTAAATGGGATTTTATTTGACTGAAAGACACATCTTTTAATAATAAAATAATGAACTCTAGCATAATAATGATTTCCCAGCAGCTTAAGTTCTCTTACTGAAGTCCGAATTCCAAAAGCTTTTAGGCAGATTGACTGGATTTGCAGTTGTATAGGGAGAATACTTAACCGCAAATCTGTTGAGTTGTGAACTAAGTATGCATCGGATTGTAATTATAAAATATAGATGAGTTAAAATGAAATTTAAGTTACCGATTATGGCTTTATTGATTGAAAAGTGGTCAGAGTATCACAATTAACTGTGTATGGCTTAATAGTTTTAATATTAACTTTTGTATAATGTAAAATTGACTTAAGTCTTACTAGCTGCAATACAGTAAAATATACACCTTGTAGTTAAATACAAAAATTTGGTTAGGCAACTTCCTCGCCTTCATCTTCTTCCTCCTCTCCCTCCTCGGCTGCCGCATCTTCAGCAGCTTTTCTCCTTGCCGCGGAACTCCTTCGGCTTCCTCCAGATTTCTGCGAACTTCGGCGACTTCCTCCCTTGGATTTTCTAGGTGGCGGTTCCGTGCAGCTGTACGCCGGCATATTGAACTCCTCCGGATCGAATTCCTCCAGGGTTTCCAAACGCAAGGTGGCCAACTCCGACCAGCAGCAGGGAAGGTCCTTCTCGGCCAGCATCACGACTTCCAATCGAGCATCCCTGGCTGCCTGGACTCCTTTGGGAGTGCCATCGAAGACCAGGGTGCAGTCCGGTCCAGCGTCACCCAGCCGGGACATGGCAATCAGGTAGACATCCGGCTCCGGCTTGAAGGCCCTCAGCTCCGGATCATCCGCACAGATCACCGATGTGAAGTTATCGAAAAAGTCCTCCCGATCACGGATCTTGGTGCAATACATCGATTCCGAGCAGGAGGTGACCAATCCCAATCCCATACAACATTTACGCAAATGGGTGACTAGTCGCATAACTCCAGGCATCAGGGTGGGATTCGCAATCAAATCGGAGGTGCGTTCGTTCAGCTGAAAGCGAAAACTCTCCCAACTCACGGGCAGATCGCACTTCCGGCAAATCAGCTCCGCCATTTCAGCCGTTTCCATGGGTCCGCTTTGGATCAGCAAATGTTCGGGTACCGTCCTATTGTAGCTCGAAGCCAGCTCGATTAGAGCCCTCTGATAAACGTGACGAGTGTCTGTAGAGGAGGTCCAGTCTTAAACAAATCCATAAACTCGTTTTGCAATTACTATCTCACCAAAAACCGCACTCTCCAGATCGAAAATGCAGAAGCTAATCCCCGGACTGCAGCACATCGGAGGACAACGGGAGCATTCCGGTGGAGCTTTGCATGCCTTACAGCAAGGACTGCACATATTTGCACTGAACCACAGGGACTCTACCGCAGAAAGATTTATACGAATTTTTCGAAATTTTCAATTTATTTATTCTACGAATTTTGGCCTAACATTGACGTTTCTAGCAAAGCTACATTTTCGTCTGCACCACCATCGCACATCTAAATTTGAAAGATTGTATCTAACAAAATGATGTTAACAGATTGACTTATGTACAAATGTAGCTGAAGCCGTAACTGAGCAGTCTCCTTTTATGTATAAAAATAACCAAACAAAAATGTTTTTTTAAGACATACTGGCCATTTCGTATGGGAACAAAAGTCTACTATAGTTGTAGAAGTAGTTAATATACCTTCAATGTAATAGTGTTCATTTGAACGATTATTAAAAAACAAGAGAGAACGCTATAGTCGGGTGCCCCGACTATCAGATACCCGTTACTCAGGTAAATGGAGATAGAAACTTTGATCACGCATAAGTTTTTATCGAATGGTCCGATTTGAAAAATTTCTTCTACATTTCGATAGGTATTGATAAACACAATAAAACTGCTTTTTTACTTTTCCGAAATATTTAAATTTTTAAAATCGTATATAAGCGATTGTGGGCGTTAAAGGGGGCGTGGCACCTTTTTGAAACAAACTTGCGCTGCGTAGGAACTCCTAGAATCTGCATGCAAAATGCCAATCTTCTAGCTTTTATAGTTTCCGAGATCTCAGCGTTCATACGGACAGACAGACAGACGGACAGACGGACATGGCTAGATCGACTCGGCTAGTGATCCTGAACAAGAATATATATACTTTATAGGGTCGGAAACGCTTCCTTCTAGCTGTTACATACTTTTGCACGAATACAATATACCCTTTTACTCTACGAGTAACGGGTATAAATAGGGAAAAGGACATATTTCCTAAGGACTTCAGTAGCGTATAACTACCTATTGCAATCATTGTTAACTACAGTTTCTGCGGATATTAGTCATGATGAACGTAGGTCAAGTCTTTTGTATCGCTGATCAAAATAATAAAACATTATAGGTCCTAAGATCATCTAACTGCATTACACACATCTGACAAACGATTTAATACCCTCTCCAAGGGTATAAAATACACCGAATGTGTCTGGGTAAAAATATGCTTAAATAAATTGCGATTAAATAGTAAGCACTTAACGATAATTTCGTTCTTTACAAAGGAAGCTGTGTGAATGAACCGCAACCAAAAAATATTATTTTACATTTTTAGTAACAACAGATATTAACACATTGGGCTTTCTATTCAAAATATTTTTATTAAGTTTAGGTGAAGTTATTCTCTTAAATTCAAAATGGATGGGTCTGCGATGGCGATCAGTGGTTCCTCCGGCGGCGGTTCCTCCTCAGCCTCCTCCTCCTCCGCAGCGGCGGCCTCAGCGGCTCTTTTGCGGATTACGGTCAACCGCCGACTGTACCTCGTCCGCCGACGACTCGATGACCTTCGCGGAGGGGTATCCGTGAAGGGCGGCATGTGGAACATCTCCGGCTCGAAGTCATCCAGGTACTCGAAGCGCAGGGCGGCCAGTTCGGACCAGCAGCAGGGGAGATCTTTTTCGGCCAACATGATGACTGGAAGTCGGGCATCGCTGGCCGCCTGAACTCCCTTCGCGGTGCCATCAAAAACCAGGGTGCAGTCCGGTCCAGCGTCACCCAGCCGGGACATGGCAATCAGGTAGACATCCGGTTCCGGCTTGAAGGCCCTCAGCTCCGGATCGTCCGCACAGATCACCGATGAGAAGTTCTCGAAGAATTCCTCCCGACCACGGATCTTGGCGCAGTAGTTCGCCTCCGTACAGGAGGTCACCAGCCCCAATCCCATGCAGCAGCTGCGCAGATGGGTCACCAACCGCTCAACCCCATCCATTAAGGGGGGATTCGCTATCATCTCGGCGATGCGTTCGTTTAGCTCGTAGCGAAACGTCTCCCAGCTGATTGGAATATCGCACTTTCGACAAATCAACTGCGACATCTCTGAAATCGTCATGGGCCCACTTTGGATAAGTAAAAGTTCTGGTATCCTCCTATCGTAGGTCGTGGCCAGCTCCTTTAGAGCCTTCCTTAGAACGTATCGGGTATCTGAGCGGGTAATAATATCTATTTATAGAAACCATAACTATTTCTGAGATAATCTCACCAAATACTGCACTCTCAAGATCAAAAATGCAGTAGCTAATGCCTGGACTGCAGCACGAAGGTGGACAACCGCAGCATTCCGGCGGATCCTTGCAAGGAGTGCACATCTTGCTTGAACCAGAAGGACCCGAAGGAGCAGAGCGATTCTACGACTGGAGGACAATGATGAATTTTTTATAAATTTAAATCTACATTCTCCGAAAACAGGCCTAATAATGAGGGTTTTGACAGTTGAAACTATGTTAACTATGACTTGTTTTATTTGAAAACAAGAGAGAACGCTATAGTCAAGTGCCTCGACTATTAGATACCCGTTACTCAGCTAAACAACTTAATATAAATATGCCTTCTTGTATGTTTTTCGCCGCTCGAATTAGCTCCCGATTTTTATGTTAAAATCGGTACCCAGGGAACACCAATTTGGCTAACTTGATTTGATTTGCATAGTTCTTGGGATATAGTTCGGTATTGACAAATAAAAGCCATCGCAATTTCCTTTAATAGAAAACATCCAGAATTAACGTTGACTCTATTGAGCACCTTGGCCAGCTGTTCCAAATTCATCCGTTAGATGGCGCTATTGTATACGCCATGAAAGGCGGAAATGTAGGCGCTAGCCAGGCTTATGTGTTTAATGGGTTTTTGGGCGTTAGAGTGGGCGTGGCAAACTTTTATTTGGCCAATCGATAGGTATTGACGAAACAAATACATATCAAAAAAAATTTTCATAATAGCATCTAAACTGTAGCCACAGCTTGTGGCTTGTGGGCGTCAGAGGGGGCGTGGCACCATTTTGAAACAAACTTGCGCTGCGTAGGAACTCCTAAAATCTACATGCAAAATGCCAATCTTCTAGCTTTTATAGTTTCCGAGATCTCAGCGTTCATACGGACAGACAGACAGACGGACAGACGGACAGACGGACAGACGGACAGACGGACAGACGGACATGGCTATATCGACTCGGCTAGTGATCCTGAACAAGAATATATATACTTTATAGGGTCGGAAACGCTTCCTTCTACCTGTTACATACTTTTGCACGAATATAATATACCCTTTTACTCTACGAGTAACGGGTATAAACAGAAAAGTCAGTCAAGCCATTTCCTATTAGTAATCTAAAATGTATGATTTTATGGTCGGCAATTTTTTAATAAATAAAGAGAGCTCTCGATTATACACACTTTATTCAACATTCTACAAAGGTGGTAGTCCAAAATATTGTGGCTTGAAGCCCTCCAATGATCGCAGCCTCAAAGTGGCCGGAGCACTTGCTCGGATGGAGACCAGTGGATCGGGAACGAGGACCACTTGCATTCCGGCGGCCAGTGCTGCCTCCATTCCCACCAGCGAAGACTCGAAGACGAGGCACTTGCTCGGCTCCGGGGAATCCCCGAAACGAGAGGCTGTGGTAAGGAAAACATCTGGAGCCGGCTTTCCCTCCTTGACCTCCTCGTCGGAGCCACTCAACACCACATGATGGAAGACATCGAAGAGCCGGGAATGCCGCCGTGTCTTTATGCTATACGAGTCCCGGCAACTGCCACTTCCGATGGCCATGGGCACATTGAACCCATCTAGATGCCTCAAAAGGCGCTCCACACCCGGCATTAGTCGGATGAAACCCAATTTACTACGACTTTGGAGTTCGTGTTGAGTCTCGAATTCAGAGCGACTGAAGGGCAGGTTGAAGGTGTTCACAATAAGTTCGGCCTGCTCGGCGTCCGGTTTTCCCATGCACCGCATCTTAACATCGAAGCTATATGTGTGACCATAGGGTTCCAGGATCTTTTGGACGCATTCAGTTCGCAGACGTTCGCTGTCTATCAGCAGGCCATCTAACTCGAAAATGCAGTGGGTGACGGGCTCAAAGGAACAGCGCTTTGAGTACGTTCTCACGCCCTGATCCTCCTCCGACATATTAGTATACTTTAATTTTGATTATTTTATTTTATTTTTCAAAGATCTACCAATTTTGAGGGATAAATTCAGACTGCTAGTCAGCCAAACTCGAACTTGGAGCAGTTGCCAAAGGCGGGGAGGCCAAATAGCTCGGGCTGAAATTCCGTCATCGATTTGAGGATTAAACTGGCGCCCTTCCTTTGCTCCTTGGTCACTGGGACCTGGGGTATGAAGACCACCTGAGAACCAGCTGCTACACCAGCCTTAAGGCCATTCGGAGCATCCTCGAAAACCAGGCACTTCTTGGGATCCGCGGGGGGATTAAACCTCGAGGCGGCCAGAAGGAAGATGTCCGGCTGGGGTTTTCCCCTGCCTTTGCCCAATTGAGGATCGTCTCCACAGACGACGTGATGGAATGCCAGCATGATATCCTTGTGTGGCTTGGCCTTCCGCTTGAAAAGCTCCCTAGCCGAA
Source organism: Drosophila fuyamai (assembly GCA_018153365.1). Taxonomy (NCBI): domain Eukaryota; kingdom Metazoa; phylum Arthropoda; class Insecta; order Diptera; family Drosophilidae; genus Drosophila; species Drosophila fuyamai. The sequence continues at coordinate 2,070,999 of JAECXW010000878.1, forward strand.
CTTGTGGCAATGCAGAAGGGTATGCGGTATTCGTGCAAATGGAGAATCAAGTCCAGAACCCCTGGAAGCAGCGGCACATTTTCCATTTTTTTAAAGGTACTTGATTCGAATATTTTGGCGAACTCCTCTCTCGTTATTGGCAAATTCAGTTCCTTGACGATGACGTCAGAAAAAGAATCCAATGGCATTCCCAAATGACGGGCCTGATCAGCGTGGGTATAAGTTTTGCCATAAGGAGCTAAAATCTCTTGAATGGTTTTGAGATAGATTATTTCGCTATCTGAAAAGAGGAATAAATATGTGATAGTTACTGCTAGGCTGTTATTCGATTAAGTGGATAGAATTGTGTTTTAATATTATAATAGTATTATGAGTTAAGTGATTTATGATTTTAAAGTAAAGGAAAGACAATACCTATCAAGGTTCCATCGCAATCGAAGATGACGTGGGTGACGGGACAATAACATTTTCTAGAAGGCATTTTTAAGCTGGTCTCTTTGGCCACCCCTTCTTCTCACAACATGCTTATCAATTTTGTTGGTTAATTTTGAAGAATGTAATTTGCTTTACAATCCAAAAACCAAGTCCGAAATTTTGTCATTTAAGTAAAATATGTTGACAGCGTATGGACAGGTCGTCATGTTGAACAACCATCATTTATTTTCTTTTTTAGATATTTTAAGAACAAGTTTTGTTCACTTTAAATGAGATTTGCTTAAGCTGGAGCGTTCACATTTGGCTGTCGTTTTCTCCTGCGACTTTTCGGGATTCTTGGCACTTTTATATATTTAGCCAAGTCTAATGCATGCGGTGCACGCTTTTCGGCCAAGATCCCGCTGCCGTTCGCATGTTGTTACAAAGTTGCGTAATTGATTAAGCAGTTGGCAGCCAGGCCGCAAGAGACGTTTTCAGCAACGCGTCGCCGAAACTTTGGCTTTGGCCAATACGTGCCACAAATTCGGCGAATGGGTGGTGCAGGCAGCATGTGGCAATGTGGGCAAAAGTTTCTGCGGCGGGTTGAGTGGGCGCGGTGTGTCAAAGGTGAATGCGTCGCGATGCTTGATTTTGGGACGGGTTTAATAGCCAAACGTACCGGGGCTGTATAAAACGAGTTAACGAAAATGTTTGTGCAGTTTGAAGACTTTGAGAGAAAGTTGACAATGGAAATTTACATGGTAAAATATTAAAAGCACCTGCATATTTCTTTGCAAGAAATTTGGGCGACAAATGTAACAGACATATAAAAAATCAGGAAAACAATAGTCCAATCAAAAGTTAAACGTCATTTTACTCTTTTATGAAAAACATTTTTAATAACGTAAGCGTAAATAAATCAAATAGACTTACGCTAAGAATTAAATTATTTAATAAAGGAAATAGTTATTTTTAGATACGTTTTTTAAATTTATATCCAAATTTTGCATGCGCTCCTAAGACATTAATGTTGACAACAGTTTTTAAGGCATATCCAACTTACTTTATTATATTTCTGACCATTTTAATTGCTGCTAAGTAATGAAATACCCCAAATATCTTCATAAATCCGAGGATTCCAAAAGCTTTATCCGAGTGCACCATTGTCTATCCATCGAAGTGGGCAATTTTATAACCTTTTATTGGCAACGTTGCTTCAGTTGCACTCAAACCCATTGACCGTAACGCATTAATGTCCTGTGGCCGCCAAAATCGAGCCAGAAGTTGGTTCGATGGCTGCTTGGATGGCTGAATGGCTAACTGGCTCGCTGAGCTTGCATATTTTATGACCAAGTCCAACTTTAATTGGAACAATACCAATAAATGCCAAATGCAGATGGCCAACGGGGAGAGCCAAAAAGTTTGATGTGCATTGACCGGGATATCGAAGGACCCACCAACCGAAGCGCAATCCGCATCGGTGGAAATCAGCTCAAGGGGACGCATTTGGTCACACACAGATACACACACACACACACACACACACACAGGCACAGCCACCGCAAGGATAACAACGGCTTTTGGCCGCCATCGCTGCAAGTTTGCGGTTTTTGGGGGAATGAAATGCAGACAGACCGGTTAACAATTCAATGAACGCAATTACGCCCAGATTTCAGGTGGCAGGTGGAGAACGGCGTTGCCACGACAGCGATTAGAGACGACGCGTTTAAATTAAACGCTTACAACATATTGTTGTTGCCCAACGAAGTGGGAATTCCCCTAGCCAAGCAAAAAAAGAGTGCAAATAAAAGCGGTACCGAACGTAAGTTACTTCGTGCAACACCAATAAATATGGCGCCCAACAGTATGCAATGTTTGGCGCCGTTCTTATTCAAGCTTGTGAGAGAACCGAATATAGGAAAAATAAAATCGTTTTTATGATAATAACATTTATTAAATTCAAATAATAATTGGAAAATAAACTTTATAAATAAACATACAGTATCTTTAAAATCAAAAGGCAAAAAGAACGCAGCCAAAATACCCTTTAACTCAAAGAGTAATAGGTATAAAAAAGGTAAAACAGCTAAAACGTTTGGACATAAATGCTGGCGTCCCCCAAATGGCTAGATGCATAATTTATGCACACAATTCGTCACTGCATTCGAATGTCCTGTTCCTCGAGTCCTGTTCTCATTTGGCTGCCACAACAGCTGACGCACAAAGTCCTGAAAACTGTTCGTCCTCCGGCCAACCGTCCGATTAATTAAAAGGCATTTTATTGACTGGGAGGGGGGTTGTGCTTAAATGGGCGATGTGTGTGGAATGAGCCACTTTTATTGCCAGTACCTTGGTGATGCTGACAGCAAATTGCTTTGGCTGATTTGGCATTTTCCATTGAGTCAATAAGAAATGAAATGCGGTTGAATGAGCTTCGAACATGGGGAAGGTGTGAATGGGATTTCGAACAAAGTAAAGTCAATTTCAGCAGATCAGAAGTAAGGATTCTTAACCAAGAAAATAGAGTAGCAGAACTGAATATCGTTAATGTCATGTAGGTACAGTACATTGTCGAAATAAGTAATTAAGTAAGTTTAATACAAATAAAAAATGTGAAACAAAAACTGGTTTTCAAATAAACTACATACTTTAAATATATTTAGTATAATTGTTTTGATTAGTTTTCTAGATTATCTATTTAATATTCTTACATCAATTTTACTTCAAAGGGAAATTGTGCTCTGTCTTCAATAGCGACTCTAAACAGCCCTTTCAGCAGACTCCCAAAAAGAGAAGGACCAAACCCTGGGGCCACCACATCGAATACCAAATTGAATAAATAGTACACGATATAATCTCCAAAGAGTAACCCAATAGCTGGCGGGCAAGCCGCAGAAACTGCAAGACGGTCATCCTTTGGCACTCCATAAATGTTATCCATCTATGTCCAGAGCAGGCTCAAATGTCAGTCACATATTCCCTCAATCATCACCACGCCCTCTGAAGCGATTTCCCAAAGGGTCTCCAGTGCAACAATGTCGGGGAGGGGATGCGGGGATAAACATGGGCACAAAGTCCAATTTGTTTGTAATGGCATTACTTTGTTTACAAAACAAATTTTGTATGCATAGCGAGTAGTCGTCGTTGGGAGAAAAGAGGTGAACTGCAAAACCCAACTCGAATGCCGCGGGTGCTGTCGCAGTCTGGGAAAACTGGAAAACAAAAATAGAAAGGCGGACTAATAAAATATAGACAGAGATATATACAATGTTTGTACAGCTTCTAAAAATCGCTGTACCATAAAATTTCCCCAATGGACGCTCGGAGTTTTCGGTTTGCAAGGACTCTCCACTCTGCCTTTTCGCTGTTTAATTTTACAATTGTCCTTTTTCCTTATTCCTGCCCAGGGAATGAGATGAGTGGGAGGGTCAGGTTTATCTATGCGCATCCGTTCCAAGTGCGGTTTTGTGATTTATGCTTCTTTCCGTTGGCCAACATTTGTTTTGCTCACCAAGGCCGAGCAAACAGAGGAGTTTTCCTGCCAAATAACCTTGTATAGTATCGATTAATTACGAATAAAATTTCTTAAGGTGTCACAATTTAAAAGTTAATGTAGACATAATATATATTTATTTTAGTTTTTTTTACGGATTTGGAGAAGAATTTATTTGTATATTACCATTTTTAAAACAAGTTTTTATAATTAGTTTTCGAGATATTCGTGTAAGTAAACACAAATAATCTCAATTCAAATTTTCTATTGCAATCCAGGCATTGTAGTAAGATTTTTGTAGTTTCGATTAGTTATGTAGTTATTAGTTTGTGCTTTATATTTCAGTCATTTACATATCAACACAAATAAATCAAATTTAGGTATCTGCAGGACACGACTCCTGGGGGACCTTACTCATGTCACTTATAACAAGACCAGCCTTTTGTCCAAAGTGCTGGGCCATATATACTATTTCCGAAGGGGGTAATCGTTTTCGTGTCTGGATGACGGCCCAATCTAAAGAATAGAAAAAATAATATCAATAGCAAAATTTTCTATTCTGTATAAACAAAACACCACTCACGAAAGCTGAAAATATTGCTGGCATCGAAGCACATAAAGCGTATGGCAAAGTTAACATAGTCCGTATCCAGTACGTGAATCAGAACTCCATCAGGAAATGCTACAAAATATTCATAATTTGTTTTCTTCTCAATTAGTTATTGCAATTTCGCTTACCTGTATTTCTGGTGCCCAAAATATACCTTCCCATACTTTCCTCTATTTTTAATATTTTCGCATTTCTTACCTTTATTGTGCCGGTTCTGTGGAATGGATTTCGATATCATTGCTTGGATAAGTGTAATACTTTCTTACTGAGGGTTCAGTTCACGCGCAGTCACATGATATTTATCCGCAGAGTCCTCCACGAATTCCGTCGACTGACATTTTGGCACTCGCAGTGAGAGAGGAGGATAAATGGAGTGTGTGTACCACTTTCCTTCAAATCGGGACATATCCAAGTCTCCAACTGCAGTCATATTATCGGGACAGGGTCCGTGGAAAGCCTTCATGGCCAATGAAAATTGGAGACCGAGTACTACAAGGCTTTTAAATAAATAATTAAATAAATAAATTTATTTTATATCTTAATAAATTCTTACGCGAAGAACTTCCACTTGTTCATGCTGAAAAAGTTCAAGTAGAAATGAAAACAAAATCATTTGGTCAGGCTAAATTAAATCTGGTTTTAACAGACTAATCAAGATTTTCCGGGGAATCTTTGCACTTAAATTGTTCGAATTAAATAATAAATTTATTACAGCATAACACTTGAAAAAATCTTAAGTTTTTTACAAATCCGTTGTCTTATAGCAAAGTCAATAATTATATTTAATAACTCGATCGATTATTTTATTTTTCGCATTAACAACTAATAAAACTGATACATAATAGAACATTTACCTATCGATATATGTACACTTGAAAAATAGCAGTACTAGTAACTTAAGAAGTTCATGAAAATGTCGTAGAGACGCTCGTAGAAGCGTCGCATCCATTCTCATGCCTTTTCGATGGCATTTGGCACCACAGTGGTGACGAAGTCATCCAGATCGATCTCAGCCTCTCCAGCCAACTCAGTGCCATTGCCCTCCAGTTGGGGGCAGTTCTTCTGGAGGGTATCGATGAGGAATGCCTGCGAAACGTTATTATCGTCCAAGATCTTTTTGGCCGCTTCAATGGTCTCCGCCGAAGGTTCACGCTGCCGGGTTAAGATCCAAACGACCTCTGCAATTACAAAACTAATTATCATTCTGCCGCAAATGGTTGTACACCCAAGTTAGTTATGACACGGCTTGCATATCAACATCTTGGGTAGACTTCCTCATTAACTCACTGAAATTTGCCAAGGGCGTTAGGCTAGTGCAACTGTAGACAACGGCATATGACTCATAGTCGGTGCCCAAAACCAAGTAGTTGGCCTTCGTTAACGACTCTAAACGATGTGTATAAATAAACAAAATGAGTGCAAGAGACCACTTGGGTTTGGAATTACTCACGGCCGGGATAGAATGCCACCGCCAATTGACCAGGTGCGATGAGCTTGGCCTTACCAGTCACATTCGATGGCAGTCCAGTGCTGTTTTGATTGGATTTGATCAGATTGATTGATTACAATTAACGAGTATGTCACTCACAATCGATTGATAGCCGCATTCACCACAGACACGGTGCTGTTGTCTATGAGACCATAGTTGGCGTAGATGCACTTCTTACCGATCTCAAAGGCGAATGGATATTTGGAGTACTCATACCAGACACCCAGGTACTAACAACAGTTAAAAATAATAAGTCATATTAATTTCCGGCTTCCGAATGTTATTACAACATTACGTAAGTTTAAACAGATGTTCGTGTATAAATGTAATAGAAAGTGCCACTCTGAAGTGTTCACTTAATTAGTAAGCTCCCTTAACTTAAGGAACTTACACGTTATGTGGTCCACACTTATCAAAACCTTAAAAAACAATGATAACATAAAAATACTTTTAATTAAAAAACTAAAGTGGGATTAGTTGTTGTAAACAAAATAGTTTTCACACAAAAAAAACAATTTATATTTATTAGATAAGCAGAAATTGATAAGATATTGGTACCTAAAAATTTTAATGAATTCACCGAATCAAAAAAGCAATATTCGATTAGGGTAAACATGTTTATCTTATCTTGATTTTGTTAGGGCTAGGTCTTTCAAGAAAGTTCCATGCAAAATAAGATCTCTTAACAGGCATACATTAACATAATTTATTGATTACTTTTTGAAAATTAGATCATTTAAAAAGTTATAGACAGTTATGATTATTAACATTAGATTGTGGACAGTTTATACTTTTCAACTCTTTAACATGACTTAAATAGGGTAAGAAATTGAGTTCATTGATTGAAACCAATCCGATCGCTTAAACTAAAGACTCACCGCCTCCACATCGAAGGTGTCCACTACTTTGACATCGGGACACTTTCCGGGGAATGGAAGTTGAGCACTTCCCAGCCAAACTCCATTAACGACCAGCAAGATGAGCAGCCACAAACTGTAACGATAATCAAGTGAATTGTAAATAAGGTTTACGATAGAATTAAGTAGCGAACCTCGACCGGTGATTCATTGTAGAGGATAGGTTAGTGATACGATTGCACTTAGTTTCTGTTCTACTTCTGGCTTAGAACTGAGGTTCGAATGCAGCTGCCTTGTATCTTTTATATGCGAAATGAGGGAGCTTTGTTTTTGCAAACGAGCTTTTTTCAATGCGCCGTCGCAATGTAAGTAGAAACAATAGTTTGTGTTGTAAACAAAAGTGAAATGCAGACGATCTGGATGAAAGTTCGCAATGATGGGGTGATAATGGGGAGAGGGGCCTATAAATTTCTGTCTGGCAGTGCTCTCGTTACACTCGCTAAGCTCTTATAGAAACCAACCTGATAGCATTGTTTTCTTTACATAATTTCAGTATGCACATCGCGATAATCGCTATCGATAAGGGCTTCCGCATTATAAGCGGAACGATTTGAATTGCTTTTTAGAGTGAGATTGTGTGAATTAGTTCAATGTCCTGATGATGGCGAATACAAATGGATCGGACATTGAGTGGAGAGTGTGCGAGGTGAATATTAAAATAAGAATGCAAAGAATATTCGTTGTTATCAGCTCAGTGATTTATATTTGCATGTCCATTTGTTGCATGATCTTTGCCCATGCTGAAACTATCATAATGCTTAACTTTGCGAAGAATCTGCTTATTACAAATGCACAAATGTCATTAATTTCCTGGAATTAAGGCAGTCACTTATTATTACGTGGGTTGGCTTATATTATCTATTTATTTCATGAAGTTCAACAAATAACCATCGCAGATGTTGTTGGAGAAAAATACTGATACTCTGCACTCTGGGAATTTTTATAACATTTCTTCAAATTTCTCAATTCGACTGATATTTTGACCCTTTCAATGATAGAGGATAATATAATATAGGAGGTGTGTGTACCTTTACAGTAACTTAGGGAAAAAGTTGTATATTTTCATAAAATCGTTTCGTTTTTATTTCTCTCTGCTACATAAAAGAAAATTTAACTATAGATTTGTATACATTTGAATAACTAAAGTTTTAGGAACTTGGTAACTTAATAAGTCCATAAAAATGTCGCACAGACGCTCATTCTCTTGCCTTTTCGATGGTATTTGGCAACACAGTGGCCACGAAGTCATCAATTGCCATTGTCCTACAGTTGGGGGCAATCCTTCTGAACGGTGTTGACCAGGAATGCCTGCGATATCTTATTCTCTTCTAAGATCTTTTTGGCCACATCAATGGTCTCCGTTGAAGGTTCACGCTGACGAGTTAAGATCCAAGCGAACTCTGGAATTACAAAACTAATTATCTTTCCGTCGCAAATGATTGTCGTTCAGAAATCTATGACATTTTCAGGAAAATTCCTTGTTAACTTACTGATGTTAGCCAACGGAGTTAGATTAGAGCAGCTGTAGACAACGGCATATGATTTATAGTCGGTGCCCAAAACCAGGTAGTTGGCCTTCGTTAGGGACTCTAAAATGAGTTGGATAAATAAACAAAATAAATGCTAAAAACATTTTAAGTAAGGAATTACTCACGGCCGGGATAGAATGCCACTGCCAATTGACCAGGACCGAGGAGCTTGGCCGTTCCAGTCGCATTCGATGGTTGTTCGGTGCTGTTTTGATTGGGTTAGATCAAATTGACTAGCTATAATATGTTTTTACTTACATTTCATTGATGCCGGAATTCAGCACAGACACGGTGCTGCTGTCTACAATACTATAGTTGGCGTAGATGCACTTCTGACCAATCTCAAAGGAAAATGGATATTTGGAGTACTCATACCAGATACCAGTGTACTAATAAAAGTAGAAAAGTGTAAATGATTTACTTCCGTGATTGAGATATTACGTATGAAGGAAATTAAAATACATATGAAACAAAGTGCCAGATGAAGTGATCACTTAATTATTAAGCTTCCTTAACTCAAGTAAGTTGTTTGATTAATAGCTTTAAATTCTGTGATTAGATAATTACTTTTATTTGAAAAACCAACATGGGATTAGTTATTATAAAATAGTGTTCACCATGACACTTAAAAATTTTATTTATTAAATAAGACAATTATGAATTATGATTCTGAATTTACCAAATTAAAAAAGTGTATTCAATCGTGGTCAATATTTTTTCCTATTTTAAATTTGAAAGAGGTAAGTCTTTTAAACCTATACCAAACGAATTCAGTTCAATATTTTTAAATTTATTGACATGGTCATATAAATTTGACTGTTATTATCTATTTGAATTGAGTTCATTGACTGAAATCCAGTCCGATCGCTTAAACTAAAGACTCACCGCCTCCACATCGAAGGTGTCCACTACTTTGACATCGGGACACTTTCCGGGGAATGGGAGTTGAGCACTTCCCAGCCAAACTCCATTAACGACCAGCAAGATGAGCAGCCACAAACTGTAACGATAGTCAAGTGAATTTAAAATAAAGTATTTGCTAAAATTATTAAGTAGCGAACCTCGACCGGTGATTCATTGTGGAGAATAGCTTAGTGATACGTCTGAACTTAGTCTCTGTTCTTCTTTTGGCTTAGAACTGATGTTCGAACGCAACTGCCTTCTATCTTTTATATGCGAACCCAGGGAGCTTTGTTTTACGAAATAAGCTTTTATTTAGTGCGCCGACGCAAAGTAAACATAAACAATTATAATATGATTAACTGGTTAACTGATCTGGATGAAAGTTAGAAATTTTTAAGCTTATAAATATCTGTCGGGCAGAGTTCATGTTACACTAGCAAAGCACATATAGAAAGATTAGCTGATAGGATGGTTTTTTTCCATTCTTTTCGTAGGAACATCGAAATAATTCTAAATCGATAATTGGTTTTTGGAATTAATTCAATGACTAAATGAATGACTAAATTACAAATAAAGAAGGTCTTTTTAATATGAAGTATGCAGGATGATTTTTAAATTAATAATGCAAAAAGTGTAAATGTAGTCTTCTTATCATTAAAACCATTTATAGTTCAAAATATTAATGCATTGATATAATTAAAAAGTTCTTTGAATTAATTTTAAAAATGTAAATTTTTTAAAAAGTTCCCTTATAATATTAAAAAATTTAAATATGTGTTACCCATTTATGATTTCAAATGAAGAAAATCAGTTTTTCCTATCATCCACCCAAAGCAAAGCTTTTTCCGTCATGTGGATTGTATTTGTTGCGCCATCTATTAACTTGGTTGCCAGCGCCATCTGTTGAGCGCTTTGCCCGTTGCTTGTGAAATAAGTGAAAATTTTCGTATATTTGAGGTTCCTTCAGCTCTTATCCTTTATCTCGTACTCAACCTGGACAGGAAAATTGTTGACAGTGGCGAGATTTCTGCGGTTTTTCTCTTTTTGCAGATGGGAGACAGGGAAATTGCGTTTCCCCATATATTATTAAATTAATTAAATGTAAACCACAAATTGAGTTAAATGTGCAAAAATGCCCGCAGGACGAACGCTGAAGCGTCTGTTCGGACGAAGGGGTTTTGAGGTAAGGAGAGGTTTTCGAGGTGATGAATGTATGTTTCAGTTAGGGTGGATTGAATAGTGCCATTGGAGTTACTAAACCATTATCAAAATTCAATAAATAATATTTTTGTACAGCTTGTAGTTTTATTTCATAATGATAAATAAAATATATTTTTTTGCCAATAATTAAAGCATACCTTTTTGGAATTCATTGGTATCTGCCCTCGTTGAAATACTCACATTTTTATACATATGCGGCTAGCGCAGATTATGAATGGCCAGCCAACTATTCGGGTATGGGAACTTATAGCGCATTGCCCCATGAAAGGACTGTGCCTGCCCCATTCGGATGGACGGATGTCCTCCGCTCGGATTTGGCTGCCACTGTTTGCTGCATGCAGCGTGTAGTAATTAAATTTAAAATATGTACACATTTGCCGGACATCTGAGCTTAAAAACAGGTGCAATGCTTGAGGGTTTGGCCGTGGAGTGGGGTCCAGGGATAATTCGATCAAAGGCAACCGTAAGCCTGCAGCTGCGAGTGGACAGATGAGAGCCGGCTGGCTATTACAGGCCATAAGTGCAGTTTTCGGCATGAATCCACTGCCGAAGTCAGGGGCGTACTTCCCACAGGGGCATACTATTTATTAAAGTCTATTTTAATTATGCTTTAATTTCATTATATTATTAAATTTCTAATTTGATTCATATTTGGGGTTGAGTGTTTAGTATTTCCTAGTGTTGATCCCCATCGGGACCTGTCACTGTGGTGCATATCTGCGGTTCAAAGTGCATTGACAATTGCAACTGAGTGCGTGATAAACAGACAATCGCCGAATTTAATTACCTTAAAATACAATTTAGTATTTATACAAAAAACACAGTTATAAAATATTATATTTACATTATTGTACAAATAATTTTGATCTGAAAGCCTTGTAAGGAGGCAAGAAAAATATTGCTATTACCACGAAAGAAACCAGATAAATACCTTATAAAATATGTATGGAATTTAAAGATCTTGATCATGCTAACGGATAAGACAAGGATTAATATTTTGTATGCCATAATCCACAATCAGCTATTTGATAGCCCAATAGATCGTGACACGTTGGCATCTCAAAAATCCCAGCCCTGCCCACAATTCAATCACTTTGCCATTTTAAGTGCTCGAATATTTTGTGGTTATTCATTCGCTTTATGGGCATTTTGTTGAATGTAATTTGATTTAAACAGAATCTGGCCCGATATATAAAAATCAGTGCAGTGCCACAGGATATGGGGAAATATGTATGCATATATAGAGCACGCGTGTGGCTATTTAATTAAGTGGCTACCTTTAAAGCCAGCCGCCGGAATTGAATTAATTTTGATTATTGTTGCAGTTCGGCTGGGTTCAGATTCCGTTTCGGGGGACTGCGACTGCTGCGGCAATCAACAGTTGACATAAAAAAGGAGTCCCATTCCCCGAAGGGGATCACACTAAACTGTCGGCTAAATAACATCCAGGCGAGGACAGCTGGAGCAGCAACATCAAGTGGGTGGAGACACACTCCGGCGACCTTTAACCCGGGCATGGGAGTTGGGACAAGGGGGTGCAGGGGCTGGGTGTTCCCCACCGAATGCGTGGGAATTGCAAAACATGACGCAATTTGTGCTCGCTTTTGTTGCTTGTCCCTTTTGCATGCCATTCTCCTAGGATATTACCAACTGCTCGTGTTCTCCTACACACGCAATGGGCCATATATTAGGATGGTTCCAGGGGCTGGGAGGTGCTTGGAAAGTGCTGCCATTAAGCAGAGATATGGCCAAGGAGTTCCGGAAAAACACTGCTGCTCTGGGAAATAACTCAAAAAGAATAATTGAATCGGAATTGAAACTTAAGACCCCAAGGCTTCTAATCTGTATTTCATGACAATATATCCTAACCATTATCTCTTCAGTAAGCTATTGTTGTTAAGATAAGTTACATTATTAGTATTTAAGTCAATTGAATAAGTAAAGTAATAAATATACAAATTAATAACTCTCTTAATGGATGCTGCTCTGGGAAATATCTCAAAAGAAGCTGGCACATATTTATCATCTTTAACTTAAGATGTTCAATATGTGTTCCATTTTGTTGCAACAAAATGTTTTACATTTATCTTTCCCCGTTTGATCTCCTACAACATTCTTGTACCGAATCCTCTCCTAATCTTTATATCCAATATAACACCCACCTGATCACCTGCCACGCCATAAAACCAAACCATTCACACAGCCATATCCCAAGTTTTTCCACCTTATTTTGATGTTGCAATCTTGGACAAATTTATTTATTTAGCACATTGTTTTTCGCATCTCTCCTTTGGGCATCAGTTGTGCTCCCGACTCACAACAAAAAAAAAAAAATATGGGAAAACGCGGAAAAGTCTGGCACACAAGAAAGCTAACATTAAGAACAATAACAATAACAACTCGTGTCAGACAACAAAGGAAAGGGGAGTGGATCCGAAAAAGGACCAACTCTCGAAAGTATTTTGATTTGTGAAATGCTCGTAAGTATTGTCGTTTTTGGCGCTGGCACTGGTAGCAATTTCTTAAATTTTTTATAGCGCATAACCTGTCTGGCACACATGTGCAACCTCCCCCTGGAAAATCCCTTCCAAAGCAAACCAAACCAAACCAAAACCACCCACAAACGCAGTTCGCTGGAAGGCTGAAAGTCGCAGGACGAAGACGTTGGGCGCTTGTTGGCAACGCTTATTGCATTATCCTCCTCGGCTGGAGTCAGTCAGCCCGGATAGATGTCGGTCTATCTGGGGGCAGGGGCTCGATGTCGGAGGGGGGCTGTTCGGGAAGATATATCCGCGCCAACTGCCGCAGCTGATGCCACTTTTGGCTCGTGGCAGCCGCGGGCTGTTTGCTGTTTGTTGTTATCCTGGTTATGGCTGGAGCACAACGGCCAACAAAATCATATTCCTTCGAGGATACAGCGAATACTTGCTACACTCCCCAAAGAGATCGCTCAGAGCAGAGACCTTTGATTTTAGTAACTACCAGACAAAGTTAGCATATGTTTAATTCTAGCATTTATTCCTTATTTTAAAGAAGTTAGAAAAGCTTATAGATCATTAGGTAATTTAAATGAAAGACGGCCTTAAACTAATATTATAAAATTGGTTTAATTTATAATTATTTACTTATTATTTCTATAATTATTTACTCCAGGGATCATTTAAAGTTATATTTACTTTCTAAATGTAAGTAAAACTCCTTAAATTTTTTATTGAATTTTACCTTATCAGAAGAATCACTATCAATCCCATATGCCCATTCAAAAATGAAAGGAATTATGAGAATTGGCACGACTTCAGCTGGGCTACGAAGAGGTCTACTCCTCCCACACCCACACCCTACAACACCCAAGTACACCTCACACTCATCACTTCCCCCACCCCCCCTTTCTTTATTCTCCCCCAAATGCCTGGCGAGAAATGTTAATACCGAAAAAAGCGAACCATTTGCCGCAATGAAAATCGCGTAAATTTCATACTGATTGTAAGTGTCGCCGTTTTCTTGACGTTGCCATGAAGGCAAAAGCTAGACGGACAGTGCACAGATAAAATTTAGGATTGAGTTAGACAAAGACTAAAGTTGTCAAGAAAAATGTATTTTTCAATAAAATATTTCAAAGAAACTTCTATAAACTTATTGTCAATATTTTAATGCTTAAATATATAATATACATTAAGAATTATTTAAAACAGTCTTTAGTTTAACAAATAATCACAATGTATTCTTTTCCTAAGCTTTATTGTCTGATTATCTTAAATAAAAATTGGAACAAGTAAAAGGTTTTTAAATGTTAATTGAAAAATCATACAATTTTTCTGAGTATAGAGAGGAGCTGCAGGAGATGTAGAAGGAACTGCCATGGCCGTCTGTTTCCCCTCATCGCCAGTAACTTCCCGATTCCCCCGACTTCCGTTTTGGAACTCTGGTGTTGGCTGTCGCCTGCAGATTGTCAGCATTGTCACAATTGCAATTTTTAGGACGGCATGGGATCCGCTGATTTGGTTGCCATTTCACCATTTGAGCGTTTCAAACATTTTGCGGGCATTTACCATAAAGAGGAAAGCGAATCCAAATCGGAATCCGAGCCAAGAACCTTATTCGATTGCGTTAATAGCCGAGAGTGGCGACCAATGCCAGCTGCAAATCTTACAAATTGCAAAAGTTTTCCTTTGCACTTTTTTGGTTTTCTTCTTTGTTGGTTTATGTGTTTCATACATACATATGTAGTTATCATCTTTTGTTCCAGGGGCTTGCTATTTGATGTGGAGTTTAGGGTATATTGGAACTTATATATTGGATCAGCAACACCTTAAGATAAAGAGAAACTTAGTTTAATAAGCTCGGCATAAAACTAAGTCCCAGAATTCTGTAAAACTATAATAAGATAAAAAACAAATGTGTTTTCCACAAAGAAATAAATACTATTCAATTATTATTCTTAAACTCTTAACTTATTAACTAGGCCTTAGCACTACTTCTTTGTTCTAAGATTATATTCTGCTGAGTATTAAATTAACACCACCTTCCAACGATTTAAGAAAAATGTCCCGATACATTTTAAGTTTTATTGATTCTGACAACTGCTTACTTTGTATTCGATCATGTCTCTTCCCTACATTCTATATTTGCTTGACTTCTGTCGAACTATGATTAAAAAATAATTTCGGAAAAATATTGAATCACGTCGCGTACTTGGCAGCTTGGCAGTCGAAGTGAACGTTTGCTGGAAGACGGATGGCGCTTTTTGATGGCCGAGAATCAAGTTTGTTTTTACGTGCCACATAGTTGGCCAGGAACGTGGAGGATTTTGGACCTGGCCGGGGGGATGTCAAAGGTCGGTCGCAGCTGCTGCAAATGGCTGGTGCTTTGGCGAAATGAGCGACCCACCGAGGCCCCCGTCCAAAAACTCACTTTTGGCTATGAGAAATCGCTCGTCATTATCGACGCCTGCGAAATCCGCCAGCTCAGACACACACCCACATGCGAAGACGCCATAAATTATGTTACTTCCCATACACACATATCTATATGTATATATAGACATCTGGGGCTGTGAAAAATCGTGCCCCAAAAACTTTGACCCAACCCCGGGAAAAGGAGAACGAACTTATTGAAAATCACTTAGACACACATGTGACGCTCTCTAGTTCGTGAGCATGAAAATGAGGCACAAACCGAAGGAATTTCGGGGCTATAATTTATGTTTTGGGGATTTGAATTTGAGGGAGGGATTTTGGGGCAGGGTTAAGCCACGAAAAGCACCTAGGAAAAGTTTACAAAACGGTCACCGAATGTTGCCCCAAAAATGCAGTGTCTAAAATGGCCAAAAGGATTGGCAAAATAAGCCCCGAGGAGTGTCAAAAGTGGACAGTCGGAGACTCTAAAGGCTACTTAATAGACATGACCACCGGCTAAGACCGCCAGCATGTGACGACAAACTCATAATTTATGGCCACATCCCGGCCAGACTTCGAATGCTATCTCTTCCTGCTAGGATGCCCCTCCTCCTTCCAGTAGAATGTGTCCGGGATCTCAGTTTCGGTCGGCATTTCGGGCCTGTCAGTGTCGTCTGTAATTGTTTTCCTAATGGAGGGGAGAGCTGGACCCCGAAAACATGACCGCACTTAAGTTGTCAGCCCAGTTATGGGCGTGGACAAATTTATGGGGCCAAGCAGGCCCAGATAATCGCCTTGGAAATGGGCGGCGGCCATGGCATCTCCCCGCAATGGCATCTCTTTGTGGATTAAAATGCAACTCTGGGACCGGAAATCACTTGTGAAATGCAACCTTGAATTTGGAAGTTCAAATACAAGGAAGAACAGAGTTAATGGACTTTAAGGGAATATGGCTAACAGAGGAACTGTTAACTTAACCACTTTTCTTTTATTTTTGCAACACTGGTGGGTATGCAGTGAGGCCGTAGTTTATGGATTTCGAAAGAAACAGATTCCGGTTTCACTAAAAAATCGGCAAAAGTTTTTTAAAGGATTTTTTAATATTTGTCATAAATTGCATTGTAAAATAAGTTTCATAAACGCTTCGATCAAAGCACTTTGTGAAACTTAGTTCGCCTGCGAAACAAATTTATCCTATCGTCAAAATTCCCGTTGAGTTCAAGGGCAGAACAAGTTAAGATTCTTAAAACATCAAAGCCATGTTTCTGGACGCTTTTGGAATCCCCAAGGAGGTGACAGCCGAAAATCTGAACAGCTACTCTTACGATCTGGTATGAATTATCAACGTAGGGCATGCAAATGTGATATTACTTGATTATAGCACGGCACTAAACTTCTGACATCGGCCGATGTTGAGTTCTTTATGCCGCCGAATTGGCATGGCACTATTTACAGTACTGAGGAGTTGCTGCACAGCTACAGAAAGCGGTTTAATGTGAGTAGAGGGTTCTCCTTTATTAATATCACTAAATTGCTAGTTTTCCCAGCCCGATCCCGCTCTGCTGACCTTCCATGCCCTGCAGCCCTACGAACCAGAGTTCATCTGCTGCGAGAAAGCCGTGGTCGAGCTAACGGTCTTGCCGGCTGGTCAAAGCCTCTACAGCGACAAGGACATCGTGGTGTTCCTGCTCAAGCAGCCATCCGAAGAGAAAAATGTGCTAATCATAAAGGAATTGGGCTCCGAGCTGAACTTCTTCCCCCACAACCATCACTACCATGCCCGGATCATCGACGAGGGCATCGATGTGGTCTATGTGGATGACAAGATCTACATTAGAAATCCGACCATTGGGTATCAGCACCAGCGTCTGTACAACTTGCTCAGGAATATCAAACCGGGTGCCGTTCTCAGCCTCTCGGGTCGTCCTTTGCCCGATGTCCTGGGCAGTGTCTGCAGGAAACCAGCCCACGGAGCCAAGGAGCACAATTGAGGAGGCACCTCGTTCCCCGTTGCAATACCCCATCCCTAAAACTTGAGCAGTCCGGTTAATAAACTTTGTGACTCCAGTAGACTCGTCTAGCTCGCCGATTGTTTGCATATCTGATGGCGACGCATTAGTCGCAGTTGGTTGGGCCAACTGTCTGCGCTTTTCCCGTCTGCCAATTGATTTGATTAAACTCCTGCTGAAGAGGAAGTGGAAATCTAGAGGAGATTATGAGAAGCTGCAGAGGCAGTTTGATTATTTTACACAGTTTTTGGGGACGTTTTGCTATTAATCTGTCCCAGAGATTGACCACTTCTCATCCTCTTCAGTTAAATTTTAGAAATATACTTTAAGTACTCACTGTACATATTTGTTTTTAAATTAGATAAATGTTTCAGATAATTAAATATTTTATTTAAGCCGAATCTTGACCTCAAGTTAGTGAAATCCACAAATAGTGAATGGCATTTATTGGTACAATGTATGTGCAGGCTAAAGCTATTCTAATTTAAATGTTAAATATTATTAAATACACCCTAAACCCAATTAAAATAAAACTACAACAGTTTCCTAATATCTCATCTCAAATATTTCTCCACTCCCCAATCCACATTCAATAAATACATATTTTTGGGCTATGCAAAGCAGTCTTTGGCATAAACTTTTAAGTTTCCCCCACGTCGGCCCTCCAGCTCGCATTAGTATTCATAACAAAATGTCATATATTATATTTTTGGGCGTACCAATGGCCAAATCCCTTTGGGCAACGCACTGCGTGACATCTTTGTTTGTGGTCTGACCTCCTGCACGGCCAAAAAATAATCTCCCTCCTTCTGGGTCCTAAGTCCCCAAATTCCCCCCTTTTTGGATCCTTCGGCCTTCGGCTATTCGATGGCTTTGCAATCGCTTTACTCTTTTGTTTTGTGCCTGGAATATCTAATGGATGCGTGCAACTAATTGAGTTGAGTTGCCTGCAAAGGATTTCACCTTCCTCCTTGAATTTGCAAATCCTTTTTCCAGGGAAAAATCGTTTTTGTTCTTATTGTTGCTGGTCGAGCAGTTTGAGAGGTCTCAGTACTTAATGAAGCGGATGTGAGGATTTTGTGGAAGGCACAAACAAATTTTACGCAAATCAAAAAGTTAAACATTCCAGAAGAAAACTTTGCAGAGAGAGTTGGTTAAGGAATTTTGGGGAATCTTTAATAGAGTTTAAAAGAGTCTAACTTAATATAAATCAATTGTGCAACTACATTTACATGGTTTTTGTGGGTTTTATTAAAATGCCATTGAGTTTTGATTAGCGTATTCAAGAAGAAAAGAATTTTGTGTTAGAAAACTGAAGTTATTGGTTTAAATAAAACTAATTTTGGTAAAATACTTAAATCTTAAGATTAGTCTGTTAAACTTTTTCATTTGACAAACTTATAAATCTACCCTGGCGACAGTGCAAAACGAAACCAAATACTTGTTTAGTTTTTGTGTGAAATAGTTGTCAATGCTGTTGAAGACTTACCCATTTCATTCGCAATTTCCCTTTTGCCATTCGTAAGCAACCTGTTACCCCGCACCTGTTCAATAATTGATGTAAATCTGTCACCACTGTGAAGTGCCCCACTCGTTGCCATTCCAATTTCCTTTTCCCTGCTGCTGGTGTTGAGTACCTTGTTGATCCTTTTTATTCCTGTTCCTGTTCCCGTTGTTGTTTCAAACCTGCAACTTGTTCACAACTTTTGATGGCACTTGCAGAAAAAAGCAACACCATGGAAACTTCGCAGCTGTTGGCCGGAGAATGGGGACTTCCCCTGGTAACCGAGGAATCCGCAACCCAGAAGCCTATGGACAGGCTGGAACTTATGTATAAGCTCTTGGGGAATGATAAATAGCCGGGCTCAAGTGGCCGCCCCGGCATAAAGCGACCTGCAGGCCAAACGAGCTTCTCACCTTTTAGCCTTATGCAAAAAGCAAAAGATGGAGAAAATCGCAGGGAAAAATAAGCAGGAAGGGCTGCCAGGATAAGCCCGAAATCGTAATGAAAATGAGATGAAAATTATTGCAACGTAAATCAGGCGCTCCTGAGGCGCCCAGCTGGGAACATCCTTTGGAGAGTCTGGCTGCTGGCTATCCAACTCCCTCCGCCGATTATCCCCCATCCTGGCTAAACGTTTTCCACTGCTTAATTTGGCTTTCATTGCTTCGCTTCGTTTCTTGCCGCTTTTTTCCCTCCATTTTCCGATTTCGGTGCGGCCTGACATGAATTATTTAACGATCTCCAGCTGCGTTGATGCGATTTTCGCCAAGGATGCCTCTAAATTAAAGCCATAACAAGCTTAATGCAAAGACAACCGCAAAGAGAGTAGCGCAAAAAATCCTTCATTTAAACAACAATGTGTGTGTGTGTGGGTCAGAACAATGAGCGGGATTCCCCTTCAGGATTCCTTTTCTCTACATGCAAGGTCTTAACTCTTTGTGCCGACGTCGACTTTCCAATTTCAAGTGAAAAATCCCGCGAATGAACATGTAAACAACACACTAGGTGGACCAATGAAAAAGGGCAAAGGGGGAAAGCGGCAGACAAGAGGGACAGGAAGGAAAACAAAAGAAAACCCGGAATGCAAAGAAAAATCAACTAAGGCCGGTTGCGGTTGCTGTGGCTGTAATCGAATAAAGAATCTCCTATTTCGATTTTGAATACTTTTAAGTACCTAAAAAGTGTCGATGAGTTCACATTTAAAATCACTTTATCTTAATTTATTTTAGTTTTTCATTATAAAATATTAATATTCCTTGATTATATATAATATTTTAGTCCCTTTTCGATTTAATGCAGCTTTTCTTTATTTATACTTGAAGGTGAAAAATAAATTGTAATCATCTGTAAAGAGGTTTTTATGTAAATCCTAAAGGGCAAACTAAAATGAATTTATTTTACATTTATTTTTATGTATTTAAAACTCATATAATCATTTGCTTGAAAACAGTTCAATAGCTTACTTAAATATTCTATTCTATTATTATTAGTTATTTGTTTGTAAAATATATAAAACGAACACAAAAACTATTTAAGGATTTAAAAATATTGTTAGGTAAGTTTCATGGGAGAGCAAACTAAATGGAATGTTCCTGAAATTTTTATTTTTTCAAACTCATTTAAGCTCTGTTCGAATATTCCCTTCAAACTAAAAAAGCTTTCCCTGATGCAGGGCTAAAACCAAATGAAAAATGCTCTGCGGGAGGTCGAAAAGAGTTTGTATCTCTATCTGTGAACTGCAAGCTGCAATGGCCAAAATGTATCTGTATCTGCAATGCCAATGTGTCTGCGTAGTCAAAGTTAGTGTGTATGAAACAGTTTGCAACAAACTCGTACATTTGCAGGGCGAAAAATCCCAAACCCAAATAAAATGCTCTCTGCAGTTTGAACCCACTTGAAATATATATTTTTGGCAATGAAAATAACCCCACAACGCAGAAAAAAGTCTAAAAAGTTGTTATAATAAATGGAATGAAGCGCCAACGCGTTGAGCTGCAAGAGAATGTTGCAACAGCGGCAGCAACAAAATGCAGCCAGAGCATCCTTCCAGATAATCCCTGGGAAATTTGTCTAACTCCCAACCAACCCACACCCACTAAGGCTGATGAATGACGCCGCTGCTGTGCAAATTATAATAGCAATTTGCATTATGTGGGTGGGCCGCCCTTGCCCCCTCAGCCCCCCAATGCCCCTCCTTTTATGGGGCAGATTTAGCGGGCACATTGTTACCAGCTGCGTGGCGAATGAAATTTTAGATTGCCGAGTTAGTTATGGCGGTTAACTGGGCGAATATATTCGGCTGCTTGAGGGTTAATCGCGGAAAGGTTGTTAAGGACTTTTGTAACATTCATGAAGGTTTATGCATTCTGTGAAATTTGATTCATGCAGAAAAGGTATTTATAAGTAGGAATACATAAACAAAGTTCGCACTTTATGATCTATTACAATTGATCAAACGAAAAAAACTTCACCCTGATGTAATTAAATCTCTCCTCTATCATTTCATTGATATCTGGAATTACACGTTGTTAAGTAGAAATAAGTATCTCTAGGGTTGTTTCTTGAAAGATCTGTTTTTAGTTTTTCAAAGGCCATATATTTTATTAGTCATTTATTTCAATCAAAAGAACGTTTTGCCTATCCGATTGTAATGCTCAAACTTACAAAAAATATATCTGCTTTCATCTAAATTCGACTTAAAATCAATTCTTTCCCCTATTCTGCCGCACTGCTGACATCATCAGCTTGGCGAACTTTATCCCCCATAAAAATATCCTCACATTCTAACAATCATCTAATTGAAATCGAGATGAGATCAACCGTACTAGCCCACACCGAGCTCAAGCCGACTTCCATTCAATACCAGACTTGGAACCAATGCCACCCCATGCTGAAATAATTGCAAATACATAAATAAGTTGATGGTGGATTTGTGTGTTTGGCGGGCTTTAAAGCATAATAAATTTTGAATGCGCCATTAGCATGATTTATGCCCATTTAATTTTTCATAACAATGAAGAGAGCAGAACAGGACACGCGGGATGACAAACAGGACAGGCCGGCATTAGCAGGACAATGGAGCAGGAAGTTTCGCAGGGAACTGCTCTCATCATAAACAAGAGTGCATAAAAAATGCTGCGAATGAGGCGACAAGCGGCAACATAATTGAATAGTAAAAGCGTTGCACTGAAATTAACCACCACAAAATGACGCAAATAATGCTAAAAGGGTGGGTGGCTGTATGGCTGTATGGGTGATGGTCACTGCCATGAACGGACGATTAAATTTCATTGAAATTGAATTACATTAAAAAAAAGGGAAAATAAAAGAAGCCGAGGAGCAAAGTGCAAAAGGCAAACGTTTCATTCGGCGGGTCCTGCAGGACAATAGTGCACAAATTAACTTACAAAAGCTAAATAAAAATTGCCAACGCGGCAGTCAACGTGTTGTGTGGATGGGCGGGTAGTACATCCTGGCTGGACGCATTTTCCTTTCATCCGCCGGCCATCTGCCTTAATTCCAGCCCCTGCCCCTTGCCGCCGCCCTCTGCAGTTTATACGGCTTTGGGCTTGTTTATGCCAACTTCTTATCGCGCTCATTGTCATCCCACCGAGCAAACAAAATAAGCAGCCCAGCCCGAAAACGAGTTGCTTATAAAGTAATTTGCGGATTTATTAAAAGTTTTCAGCGCCTTCAGACGCAGTCTTTGTCGGAAAAGGCTGGAAAAGGCTGCTTTTCTTTCGCTCCCTGAAACTGCGGCCAATTAGTTTGCCTAATTCTTGAGGTGAAACGCAAAACGCTTTAATTGAATTCTGTGGTCCGGGTTGACGGAGGGGACAAACATTCAGACATATTTAATCAGTTAAAAAGTTAGAAGGTTTAGGGTTTTAAATGAGTAAAGCGAAAAACATACATATGTACTTGCAAAGCTGTTTTTCTATAAAGTATGATATAACATCTAAGCAATAAATAAATAAATAATATTAAAAATCTTCATAGTTGGCTAAAAATCGTAGTATTTTGGTGACTGTATAAAGCGAATCACATAAAATACCTGTAATAATTTCCAATCCAATAGGAAATGAAAAAAGGGTTCATTTTTTCATATCTCGATTCGCTGCACTTTAAAGGTAGGTAGAAAAATACATTTTTTTTAGACCAACTGCAACCTTTAAGATTCAAATCTAACAGATGACTTAAATATTATCCCACCAGATGTTGGTGTATTTTTTTCGTGGGTGGGTTAACTTAACTCCCTTTGTACAAGTTTTCCTCGCCGAAATAAATCAAAAGGGGACTCATCACCACACGACAGAACAGCAGCAGCTACATAAATCTACTTGACGCAGCGAGACCCCAACTTCAGACTCTTCGCAGCGGGCCAACCGAGTGGGTGAGATTTATGAAACAGTCAAGTATTTGCTATTTAAGTTAATAACAATCATAATAATGGCAACGGGAAAATTGATGCAGCAGGAAGGAAGGAAAAAGGAAAAGTGGAGCTTTCCCCCACACACACCACCTGATGATAGATGATAGATGATGTGCATATAAGCGCAAATAAACACAAGATTCGCTCTTGTCTACGAAAATAAGTTTCATTTTTTTCCAGCGGGGAGTCCTTGAATCTTGAAAGCGGGTCGGAGTTCCTTGGCTGGGTGAACGTAATAAGCTGCGAGGTGTCCTGTGTGTCTGGTGCGTGTGTTCGGGGCGAAAGTCTTTGCATATTTGAGCAGCTTGTTGTCTCATTGTACTTTGTGCATTTCTGTGACATTCGCTTAAAAATTCCATTACACTAAGCTCGAATTACAAACATAAGCAATGGATACAACACGAACGATGGAAGCTTAGGAAGAAACCCTAATAGGAATATTGCATAATGGGATACTCTTTACTTATCATTTTCTTGGTTTTCTATTCTACAGAAATGTTATTTTTTTTATTTACAGATCAATTTTTTTAAACAAAAATACTGATATTTTAAAATTAATGGCGCGCTGTATATTATTTATATTACTTTTAAAGATTCAAATCATAAAATAATGTAAATTACTAATGCACACCTATGATTGGCAAAATAACTTTCCTAAACTCCCATCCAAAGTGTGGCTACCCCATTAAAGGGTATTTACAATCTTATTTCAGGCTGCGTTAAGCACACAAAATATGAAATATATCAGACTGGCATTCGTAGAATATTTGGCTTTCCTGAAATGTCCTGGCCATTTTCCGACTCCCCATCCCCGACGGCACCAAATATCATTTCACTTTTCATTAAGCTGCAAAGAGCACTCGAGCAGCTGTCAGCTTCTGATTTTGAAAAGCCTGCGGCTGCACTTACCCAACACCTTGAGATATTTTCAATTTCTGCGAATTTTCCACACAAAATACGTTCTAATGCCATTCCTGGAACTTTGTAATGAAATTATATTTGTGTATTTAGCAACCAGTTGAACAGCAAATTTCCATAGCTGCCGGAAGGTGGGGAAATCAAACAAAACTACGACCAGGGTCGAGAGAAATTGCCTGCTGGCAGTTTTTATTTTGCTGTTTTGTCTAGAATCTTTGATTTTTCCCCGAAAGTGAGTGAAAGTTCAAACTGATGGATTGCGGTTAGCCTCAGGAAAATTCCTATCCCTTTCCCCACACTCCGCCACTCTGGCTCATTAAATTTTTAATCATCCTGTTGTTTGTAGCCTAACCATAACTGTCAATAGCAATTAGTGGAGGGGGTGGCCAAAATGAATTTGTATCCTCCCAAATTGGACAAAGTGTTCGGGCCTGGTTTTGAGGATGCTTGGTCAGGACTTTGAGGTCAAGACAAGTCAATTATGCCGGAGGCGTGACCGTGCGTACATCAATTTAATTATATCTCCTCAGCTGGCTTTTCAACGAGTATCTATAGTATTGAGCTTCCCCAGCTTACTTAAGCGGTTAAGGATTGGTTTTGGAGCTGAATACACAGAAAATAAAATATGAAGACCCAACTTTAAACATTTCCTTAAACCTTTGTATAATATTGAACTTTAAAGCTTTTTAAATTTTATATTTATTTTATCTTCTTTAGGTTTAATATATAATATCACTTTAATTGATAGTTGCATATTTTCTCAAGTGTATAAACATTAGTTATGTGTGCATTAAAGCATGATTGGCTTGGGTATAAGATTCCATTGATTCGTTTAACTAGAGAATGCCAATTTCAACGCTTAATTAGGCAAAAACTACACATTGCTCGATGCTTTGTTGAAGTAAGCTGGGAAAGCCTTTAAGCGGCTCCCAGACAGACAATGGCCAAAACAACAGAACTATTTATGTCTGCCCAGGTATTCGCCATTCAGGGTAATTTCCGTAATGCGATTTGGGCCCAGAACGAACCCAAACGAAACGAAACGAAACGAAACCCAACTTAAGTTGAGGCTCCTCGCCCAGATGGCCATAATTAACACACGTTGTCAGTCGTCAGTCGGTCGGAGGAAAAACAGTGGGATTTGGAGATCTGGAAAGATGAGTGCCAGACAGAAGGCAAACCAAAGTTTTGGGGAGAAGTTTGCTGGGCCCCAAAATACACACATGACAATAATAATTATTGTCTTGATTATGCTCCCGTGCATGTTTTACTTGGCCAAGTTTGCCATTTAGCCAAATTGCCAGACATTTGTCTTCCTCTCGGTTCGGTCTGGGTATTCTGCTTATATCAAATTTATCTCTGGCACTTTTATGCTCCATCTTCACCTTGAGCCTGGAGCGGCGTCGTCTGGAGCTCGCTGCTTAAGAGCTTTTCATTTAGCTTAATTAACTTATAACAATTTTTTGCCAGTTTATTGTCTTAATTAATAAACCCCAGGCATAAATCCTGGGCGGGATTGAAGTTTAAGTGGATTTTTGCGACATTTATGTGGCTGATTGGCTTTACAAAATATTGGCTGTAGAGATTCTAAAGATTTAACAAACGAACTTTAAAAGAATGTAGTTTTTCAACAATGATATTCTCTTAGCCAAAATCATATATTTGTTAAACTAATCTCTCCCCATTTTCGAGTCCTTCCTTTGATTTATAGCTAGCTAATCAAAGGACTCAATCAGGCCAAAAGAAATGCGTCTCGAATACAACTAATTTATTTAAAATGCTCATTCATGTCATGCCGAATTCCTGGTCATTCATCAAAAGTCAAGCGCAGGGGAAAGGACACGGGTCAGTCAGCGTGTCCTTTGTGCTGGTCCGACTTGACCTGACCCCCAGACGTCTTCGCCCCATCGCCGTCTTATCCGTCTTCGTCGGTCCTCCGAAGCTGCGCAATTAATATTGAAAAGCTCAAGGACCCCTCCGGCACCAGCATCAGCATAAGGATCGGGATAAGGGTAACGAATGGATGACTGAATGGCCATCCAAATCAAGATGATGATGGAGCTGGTGAAAGCGAGCGTGTGACAAATGTCCTGCTGCCTGTCCGAAAAAGATTTTCCAAATTCGAACAAAACATTTCGGGTGGGCTTGTGACTTGGGGTGGGGTAATTAATTGAACTCCTTGCGAATAGTTGCTGGCCCAAGGTCTCTTTGAAGTTAAATTAAGTTATTGGACAAAGATGGGATACAATCAAAAAATGTATTTTGTACAGAAAGTCAACCACATTCAGCTTGCTGATCATCACATTTAGTTGAAAAATATTTATATAAAAGACTTTCTCACAATTTTTTTTATAAAGTTAGATATCTTTACAAATCCACTTTCTTGCTTTAATAAATCTAAAGAAAGGGATTTTTCAGGATTTTACAATTTATTGCATTTATTTTATGAAGTTTTATTTAATATGTGAATAAACTTCTAGATCTTCCCAGGAATTTATATATTATTGCACTAGTTATAATCTATAAAATAGTTTATCCATAGTTCTTAAAGTAAATTGCAGTCCCCTCAACTTCCCTGCCTTTAAGACATGAAATCCCCTAAGCTAATTGAACTTTTCAGCCGAGTTTAATAAGCGTTGAGCTGTGAAAATTTGTCAGGCTTAGTCATTATGTGGGCGTGGCATGACTGGGCAAATACTTTGGGCCCGTTGCCAGAACGCCATGCTTAATGAGCTATAAGTATCTGAAAACTGCCGAGCATTTGCATGATGATGTGGCAATCTCTGGCCGTTGTATATGCGATATCTTCTGCCACTAAGTATGCAACAAAGTTTCTGACAAACGAGGACGACGCTCGACGGGGGCGTCTCTGGCAATTAATTGTCCAACTTGATGAGACAGCATAGAGAATCCAGATCCATGAGTGGCCCGTGGCCCACTGGGAAGTGGGATTCATCCGCGTCATGGCCATCACATTACGTCTCATTAACGTTTTGAATGCAGCGCGGAAATCATTCATTTCCAACCGAAAACGAAAATGAACACAATTTCGGTTGAACTTTGTAAACTCTCAAAGTGATTTTTCGGCTAACAAAAAAGCGGCGATGACATCGCAGACTATCCAAAAAAAAAAACAAAAAACACAGAGTGAAAAGTCAACCCTCCAAAAAAGGAAGAGAAAGGAACAAAGAAAAAAGCAGGAGGAGAAAATGTTTTTCAATTGAATTGATTTTGAATGCGTTCTGTCTGACTTGTGTCTGTGTTTGGTCCATTGAAAAGTGCGTACTTTACTACAACCAAAAACACCCACGCCTACCCTTTACACAGAAATCAAAATCCCTAAAATAGCCTGAACTGAAATAAATAAATATTTGGTTAATTTAGATATAAATAGAGATTCAGAGATATTTAAATATATTTTTATTTTAATATTTTTAATAAACTTTTGTTAAATAAATTACTGAAACTATCTTTAAAGATTTGCTTTATTTAACTTTGAAAGACGACTTAAGTAATTTTATTATTATGGATTTCTTTTCCAAATACAATTCATTTATTATGAAAACTTCTTTTACATAAACAAATTCGTGAATTATTTGTAATTATATTTATATTTATAAATTACTTTTTAGTGTAATCATACTTAAGCAAGACACAAATACTTTATTCAGTTTTCGTTTAAAAATCTTCATTTTTGATAAAAACAAATTGTAGTTTTCAGTGTAAGCTCCCCAGTTTTGTCTGGCTGTGTCTGCCACGCCTACTGAAGCATCAGCCACCCCCTGGGGATGGAGTCCGGCCCACTTTGCCCCTGCCACGCCCCCTGCCTTCACTCATCTGCTCACCATCAATGCATTGATTGACTTTTGCGTTGACATTTGCGCCGGGTTATCACTTCTTTGGGGATTCCCCAGCTGGTTCCCCTCCCCCGACTGCCCCCTTAGTGTCCCCCACAATAAACGCATTATGTTGCCATTAGTTGAGTGCCAGAAGAGCCTTCCGCTTGTTTGCCAGCTTCCGTTGTTGTCCTCTGTCTGTCGTGCGTTTTGTTCGTTTGTTCGTTTGTTTATTTGTGTGTTTGGTTGCCTTTCACCTAACAATAAAAAATTTGAACTCAGTGGGGGGTTAGAAGCGGGAAACTTGAAAAGTTTTCATGCCTGGAATTGTTAATTTAGTTAAACAGTTCTCAAGTTGCCCATCGAGCTTAAGGTAATGCGTTTTCAAGTTGATTGAATTGGGTATTTTTGAAGTCTATCGATTAATTAATCTTTGAAATTCGAAGAATTTGAAGGGCGTTCAAAATGGCGGATAATTATAGGCTCTTCACAAGGAAATTTTAAAGTAAATATAAATATATACGCATGATTTTCAAAAATGATTTAAGCAGTAAATATGTAATAACATGCTTAAATTATATTCTGATATTTATATTCATAAATTGCTTTTAATTTCTTTACCCTACCCAATTACTTTTGCAGCTAACTCTTTATTCCTCACTTCACATCATGGCATATTACATTGCCGTTTAAATATTCCCTCGAGCTTAATTTAAGCCACTTCAATTATGTAAACGCTCGAGCAAAAATGGTTTTACTGCCCATTAAAAGTTGCGATTAATATGTAAACAATCATGGGCGATTGCTGGCAGGAGTCTGTCCCTGAAAGTCCTGCCCTCTTTCCACATCCTTTTCTACTCCGTTGTGCTGTCAGCATAAAAATAACACATAATCATTTTATTAGCTCAAGGAGAAAGATGCACTGAAGCATGGGAATCGTTACGCCGGATGGTCCATCCTGTTGCTATATCGGTTCAGTCAGTTCAGTGGAATAAACTCCGTTGTTATCCTCGCTGCTCCTGCCCCTGCTCCTTTTCTCCGAAGTTAACATGTTGCATTAGGGCTCCAATCCACGAGCCATGTGTGTGGGTTCGAGCCAGTGGAAGTTTTCTCGTTAGTGAAACTAATTATCCGTTGTCGCTGTCAGCAAATTTATCGTTAAACGTTAGGTGACAAGTTGAAGCCAAACGCATCTGCTGCCCCACCGAAATCCCATCTGTCTGCCGAAGAGTCCTTTAAGAGGATGCTGGCTGACTGGCCGATTTGCTTTGCCTTGAGCAGAAGATAAACAATGACTTTGTGTATTGCCACTCAAGCTATTAAATGATAATACATTTATTGGACAGGATTCAGATTGCTAATCTAGGAAAATCATATTTTATATAAACTTCTTGAATAGCAGCTAATAACATATTTATTATATGTAAACATGATATTTCATAAAAATGTCATTAAACCAAATATGTCTTGCACTCATTATTATTTTAATTTTGTTTGCTTATTTTGTTGTTTTATAATTCTAATTATAAGAAATTACTAAAGGCCATTTTTGTTTAGTTAATATTTGATGCTTTCGTAGCTTCTTCAACCTATTTCGCCGTTCTCCTTTTGCTGATTAAATTATCATTAAACAATGATGGCTTATTTTTCGCATTAAAAAACCGCAGTTCACAAGTGCTGTTCCGCTTTGCTCACTCACTCCCCGTCCGGAATTTCATGCACCGGAAATGGTTGTCGATTTGCAACAAATGGCCTCCGGATGTTGCCACATGGCGCACGTGGAAGCTTCGAGGGGCAAAAAATTACCGGATTTTTGTAACTCTAACCCCTTTGGGCCATTAATTGCCTAGCACGTAATTATTTTGTAGTTAAAATGGGCGCGCTCGCCACACACACACCGCCTTTCCCGCAAAAACCCACACTGGTGCATTGGGAGTCATGCATAATTTGGGTCCCGGAGTTTGCAGCTAATTAAAAGCGCGTTGCCTGCTGAAATTAGTCGCGCCATAAAAAGGATGGGTCGCACTTGCACGGGAAATTCGTGGAGCATTTCGAAAAGGGCTGGCGATTAAGCGGGGAAAACTGTCACAGGTGGCAAATTGTGACTTTTCAATTAGCGAACCGAGAGCAAAAGCGGATTCTGTGGGCATTGTGTTGCCTAATTTTTGGAGCAGGGACACACGATATTCAAGAGCAAAAATTCAACCGATTTTACTTATATTTAAATTCCCTATCAATTTCATTGATTTAAGAATATAAAAACAACTTTCCAAGAGATATCAATTGTTATTACACAAAAAAGACATACTTACCAGAACCATTTCCACATTGAATATTGCTGAATATTTACTCAACGCAAAGTCAACAGAAACCGAACAGTAAATAATAGCTTTCGCTTTTGTTGGTTTTAATTTCATAATTATGGCATTTTTTATTTTTGCTTTTGTAATTGCTACATTGTAAATACGTATTTAATATCAATAATTACAATTACGCATAGACACACATACAAACGCACTTAATGTCCATCAATTTGGGTGCGATAAA
The DNA here is from genome assembly GCA_018153365.1 of Drosophila fuyamai. Lineage (NCBI taxonomy): Eukaryota > Metazoa > Arthropoda > Insecta > Diptera > Drosophilidae > Drosophila > Drosophila fuyamai. Next base: position 2,101,716 of record JAECXW010000878.1, read on the forward strand.
CAACATGCTAAATGAACTTGTGTTTGCTGAAACTTCTCAACCGAGATTTCGGCACAAATCGATGGATATATCTATATATAATTGCCTGCCTGTGAGTACAGTTCATAAGTGCGAACCAAAGAAGTGAACAAATGTGTGTTTCTTCGTTTTTCCTGGCTCGAAATTGAAGGATTGTTTTTCATATATGCCTTGGTGGTGATTTTTTAATGCAGTTTCTCTTACTATATGGGTTATATAAGTGTGTATGCATGTATATGGGTATTTAAACAACAACTAATTAATAGGGTGTGTGGGCTGCTATAATTATTACAATTTAAATTACTATATGCACAATTTATTCACTTGTCCGTAACTCTTTATGTTTAAATATTATTTGTTATGTCTACTCATTTGTGTTCACATTTGCATAATTAGATAGAATAATTCATTTGATATTTATAGATATATATATATGTACGTATAATTAACTACAGCTAGTGCATTACAATATGTACACTTAGTGGATAAACATTCATGGGTATTGAATCGATATCTGTCTGGACGCCAAGCCCAACTACGAACCCCTTAAGTAACAAACAAAATGTTGCCCCATCGATCTATCTAAGTCGGGTGTTTATATATCCTAAAGCTAACGCAGCGTTTTGGCTATCATCGTCTGCATACTTGGAGGAACTTATCATACTTTTTTTTTTAATTTACAATGATCTTTGCTAGAGCTACCTTAGTCTACGGTGTAACGAAAGCAGTTTCTTAGTCAGAGATTTAGCGCGAGTTAGAGATAGATAGAGTAGGAGAGTTGGAGAAGAAGGGTAATATGTCTATCACTAGCATAGGGCCGATGGCTCAAAGTTCAGAGAGCTCGGCTTTTCCTCATATAGAAACGAAACCTTGTAATACTAACCAAATTAAAAGTAATCCTCACACGATTCTCGCACTCTGTCAGTCTCAGTCTTGGTCACGTTTTAGATTGTGACAAATGCTGCCAGGGGAACAAGCAATTTCTTCAATTTCAATGATGTGATAGTTTTGACATGATTTAATATATTAGAAAAAAAAATAGCTAGAGAAAACTTACAAAGAATCTTAAGATTCCTTTAAAAAATACCTTCTATTTTTTGCTCCAAAAACTATTGGTGAATATTCCTATTCATTTCATTATGTCTTTAAAAATGCAAAAATAAATGAGTCCAGCAAATCTTAAAAAAATTATTGAAAAAGTGTTTGAGATTAATTTCTGTTACCAGATTAACTAGATTATTTTCAACCAAAACTCTTCACTACATCGTGTGTACTTCGTTCGTTCCCTTGGCGCTTCTTCCTTTGCTTCTAAATCAATATCCTTCGCATACCCTTTCCTTTGGCATCAACCTCTCCAAATACCCTTTCCCAACCTACTCAAAGTTCTCCACTCCTCCGTTGTTGAAGCGTTCGCACCAGGCGAGTAGTTCCCGCACTTCCCGGGCATAGAGTTGCTCCTGCGAGTGCAATTCGCTCTGGGATTGGGACTGTGATTGGGGTTTCGATTGAGATTGGCCCAAGGATGAACCAGAGGGCAAAGGTCAGACATTGTGGCCGGCTGGCTGACTGCTGGTGCCGCTGCCCGAGTTGCTCAGCAGACTCCTTTCACTGGCCACACTTCCCGGCGCGTAGATCAACTCGTTGGGTTCCTTGATGGATTCCTGGGCGTTCTTTCGACTGCCGCGTGTGCTCTGGTTTCGCCAGGACTGCAAATGTCCTTCCGCCGGATGTTGTGGCACCAGGGGAATCAGCTGTTGCTGCTGCTGCTGCTGCAACGGCGGCTGTTGCTCATCCACCTTCACGTACAGCCTCTCCATGTCGTCCAGATCCCCATCCGCCGTGTGGTACAGAGCCTGCTCATCCTCGTGCGACATCAGCATGGCCATCGGAGAAGGAGAGCCGCCGCATCCGGAGTCCGCCAGACCATTATAGCACATCGAGGACCCATCGAGATCCAGGAGATTCTGCTGGTTCTTCACCTGATCCGTGTTCAGCACCTTGAAGCGGGCACTGTCCCTCCCGATGCTGCAATTCGGCGGCAGTTGCTGTCGCCGCACACTGGCGAACTGCGAGGATATCGGCGAGGATTGCTTGGCGCCAGGTGCTGCCTCGTAGGTGTGACAGTTGCTCAACTTATTCTCGGTTATGTGGATATGTCTCTGCTTGTCCTTGGGGTAGTAATACTGCTCCGAGTAAACGGACCGCGGCGGACCCGTGTTCGTGGGATATATCTCGCTGGTGGTGGACATCTGCTGATAGATGTTGCTCGGGGGCAGTTGCTGTTGCTGGTGTTGCTGGTGTGCCTGCTGCTGGTGCTGCTGGTGTGGGTGTGCCTGGGGCTGCTGCTGCTGGTAGTGCGGGTGCATGGGGCGTTGCAGGCCGTAACCGGCAACTGGTCGCTGTTGATAACGCGATTGCTGCTGGTGTTGCTGCTGTTGCTGTTGCTGCTGCTGCTGCTGGTGCGGGGTCAAAATCGAAGAGGTGGCATAGGGGGCGGGGGAGGCATTGCCATGCCGCCCGTATTCACTGGGCGCTTTGCCGAAACTGGACACTTCCGCATAGTCGGTCGGTATGTTGGAGTACTCGCCCACGTACCTGCAAATGAAGAGATAAAAACAAACAGAGTTGAAACAAAAAATACTCGGTTATTACTTGGCTTGTTTATTACAATATTCCTACTCTGACCCACTGCCTCTGTGCGCCTGGTCTCCCACTTTGGTTATAAATTTGTGCAATTTATGGCTCGGCGGAAATTTGCATTTTCGCTTCTGAACGGGCTGCTGCGTGCTTTTCCGAGCGGGAAATATGTGAATTTAGTTGGGATTTCCCATACATATATTTCAGACACTCGTCGTCGTGGCACACACACGACCAAGATCAGGTGGCAAAATAGTGCTAGAGACGGTTATCCTTACATCCATTAAATAAATTACCAGCTTAAAACAAAGGCGAAAATGCTGGGTCTTTCCGAAAAGCAGACCCAATTTCCATACCACCAGTCGACCACCCCACTTCCACCTCATCCTCACATTTTTAGCATTATTTTCGTATTTAAATACTGAAAGCGGATTAACCTGGCGGGGGCCATCGCGAGCCCCACTCAAACCGAAAAGGGGAAAAAGCGAAAAACGATTTTAAAACTCTGAAAAGCTTGTAAAAATATATGGCGCATTGATGGAGTTGCCATGGCGAAGGGGATAAAGCGCGGCCACTCCACATAGAAGGCTTTTAATGCCCTTAATGAGTGGCGCCGTGCAATGAAAGTTGGTCCTGTACACGGAATAGTAATGAGCTTGTCAAATGTCTGGCTCAACGGGGGAAAAAAACATTTAAAATTATTAAACGAATTAATTATGATAAAGCTTTTCGAGAGCAGAACTACATTTATGCTGAAGTATTCATCTTGTAAAAAAAAATAATTTTCCTTTCATTATCCATCGCTTTTCTCCGTAGAGTATTTTCCGTCCTGGTCAGCTCATAAACGAATTTTTGCCGGCACATATGACACTCATTATTGCGTGATTACTTTTATTGTTACGGTTATTATTTTGTTGCAATAATTATTAATATTTCTCTTAAATTGCACACTCACACAGCCAAGGTGAGACTCATTTTCAATTTGCGTTTTAATGGCTAATTAAGTGTGCAAAAATAATTATAATTATCTGGGCTGCGTACATATTTACAGTAGTCGCTGGAAAAGCAGGCGGAAAACGCATTTTTAAATTAAACATTTTTGCTTTGCTTTTCTCGATATTTTACCCCTTTATTTTTAGTGTGACTTTTTGATGGCTGATTGGCATTTAATTGCCATTTGTTGGACAGCAGCTGGGTTGGCACAAAATAAATATTTATTTTTTCATTAAGTAGATTTCCTCATATTTTTTGTTTAATTGCCGGCAATGCCGAATCGATTATGGTTTAAGAAAGACAAAAACGAAAAATAGACAATTATGCAATAAACTTTTTCTTCTGACTTTAATTTATATTATTAAATCAAGAGTATTTATATATTTACATATTAAACCACTCGAAATAATTTTTGTTTAATTTGAGGCCACTATAAAATCAGCCGCAAATAAATAACAATTACGATTCGATGCCAGAAACATTGCGCCAAAACATATTCAAGCCGAAACAATATTTTCACGGCCCCCTTGGTTATTTTCCTGCAATTGCCAGGGGCCAGACAAATAAATTAGATCGCCCTCGGCCAAAAGCCTGCTACATGGTTTCAACTTTGATTTGCCATCTACCACAAAACTAATTGCAAATTCGTGGCCAAATTATGCATAGCATATTTTAATTCAACCCCGAAACAATTGCCAATTTTTTCAATCAACTTTAAAGTTGTGTTAAAGCCGACCCTCGCAGGCCTTAATAATTATACTGCTCTTTTTTCGGTGCGAGCTCAACTGGGCTTTGGCGAAAAATCAACATAAATAGCGTGGCCAACATTTCTATTCCTAACTTGATTTTCCCTATGGCCCAGGGGACATGGAAGAAAAACTCTACCAAAAAGTGAGCTTTTTCGGTGTGTTTTCCCTTTATTTTTTTGGATGCTCCTTTTTTTGGTAGTCGCCGCGGCAGAAAAATGCAATTTCACAGTTTGGTGAATTTTTATTGTCGACGCTTTGAGCTGCCGGGTCGTCGAAACACACTATCTTTGTAAGAGGTGTTTGGTATTGGATTTAATGTTGACAAGGCCTCACGATTTCTGGATTTATTAAATGTCTGTATGGTAAAAAACATGGGGTTTTTATAAACGATTTCGTAAAACTTAATGAGAAGAGAAGCTTTTATGTATGAATGGGAAAAACAATAAAACTCATAGTTTTGTTGAATTCTCAAACTGATAAAAATTGTTTTCCGATACAAAAGCTAAAGATAATGATGTTTAAAATTGATTTTTACTTATTGTTTTAACGAAAGGGGAGAACTTTAGACAGTAGTCGAAAATATCAAGCTATATTAAAATATTTTTTTAAAGAGCATCCCTAACTCGTCATTGTTTTTAGTGCCTTTATCTTTATCTGCCCCTCTTTATTGTCGGATTGGTTTTTTCTGGGGTAAAACTTACCGCTGCTGATTGCGTTCGCTGCCGTGTCCTCCGTGAATGTCATCGCCGCCGCTGGCACCACTGCCCGCACCACCGGAGCCACCGGAACCGGCACCACCGCCGGCCGGAGAGCCCGGGGCACCGCAGACCGGCGCATAGTCCGCGATGTGATCCTTTTGCATCTCCAGCGAGTCGCCGCCGGGCGAGGGACGCCACACCATTCCGCCGGTGGAGGAGTCCAGCCAGTAGCCGTTTCCATTGCGAGTCGATAGACTCGGCATTTTGAGCACGTCGCTCGTGTGATTGCCTGCAGGTGAGACGAAGGGTTGGGGGGAAAACGGGGGACAGTCAGTCAGAGCAATTAAATGTGGTGCAACAAATTGTGAGCCGAATAAATTGCTTTCCGGAAATTAAACAAAAACATACAAAAGAGCTGCCTAGACAATTGTGTGTTCCCGCAAAGGATTTCGATGGGATTATTTTAAAGAGATTCTGTGGATATCAGTTTCCAAATGGAAGCAAAAAAATATATCTAAGAAAATGTTTAAAAAAAATGTGTGTTTTTTATAGGATTCAAAAAACCTGTAAATTCTTAAATATGGTAACCAAAAAAGGTTCCAATTCTCCAAATCGTCTGTTTACCATACGAAATTTAATCCTAGAACGTTTAAAAGCCACTGCTATAAATTGAACGCATTAAAATAATATTATCTCCATCCAGTGGAGTCACGGCTGAAATTTTCCCTCACACTTGCAGCTACAAAATCAAATAAATTATTGTCAATTTTCCACTTGCATTGCCTGCTCACAAAACACAACCACTGCAACGGCGGGGCTGCATAAAAAATGCAACCAATTAAACTGTCCCCGGGTTATAACTGAGCATCAAGCGAGTGTTTTATAGTCCGCCACCTCCCGTCTAGTGTTTCCTCATATTTTTGTGTCTCTTTTTCAGTTGGCTGCAGGTGAATATTCTGATCTCCCTCTCTGCAGCTTAGTTTATGGTAAATGGCGCCCATGAATATGCAACTTTTTTGTTCTGTTTCAGACCATTTGGATTTTTTGGCTTTGGCTTGTCTACGCTATTGTTGAGTGCTGAATTTTGACAGCGCAATGCGCGGCTTCATTGCTAGATTTAAAGATTAAAGTGCTTTTTTATTAAATGGTTGATCGTTTTAAATTAATGATTAATATTGCACTGCAATGTTAAACCCTTTTAGTTTCTCTTTTAAAGCTTAAAATGCCCAAAAATCTAGGCCAATTCCCTGGGCGCTCTCGACAGCCGTTTAGAGCAACCGTCTAAGCCAAAACGCCCAACTCCCCAGTCAACAGGCTACCACACCCCCTTCCTCCTTTTCCGCTCACCTCGTAATGCTGCTAATTTCAATTAGACCACAACCCTCCCTCTCCCATAAATATATATATGTGTATATATGCTAGCTGCTTCTTGTTGGCTGACCAGCACACACAACTTGTTGGTTAATAATGCACACAAAACTAAATGCATAATTGCAATGGCAGCCATTAGGGGGTTGAGTCGAGGAATTCCGAACTAGGGAAGTTGGCGTCACGTGCAAAATGTTAATTTCTATTATGTGTGGCATGTGAGTGTGCCGATGTGCCTGGTGGCTCGGTTCCTATGCTCTGCCTGCTAAAATATTTATTCGCACCTATTTCGGCCCTTTTTTTCATTTTCCCTTCCCTGCTCTAGTTGTTGTTGTTGTGTCCAACAATGGAAAATTAGCGTTATTTATATATGCAAATGTGTGTGTGGCGTGTCTGGCGAGGAAGGAAACGAAAACTAGCAGCTCGCAACGGATGCAGAGCTTGAGGGCCACAGTCGGATGTCCACAAACCCCCAAAACCTGTGGCACATGCATATGTAAAGTGAAATAATGGAGGATTTACACTGAAATATTTTTTTCTGGGTGATGAAACAGTTTTTCATATAGAAATAACAAGTAAGTTAAGAAAATAAAAAGCTAACCTTATGTTTTAATGAGAAAGCAATTATTCACCACAAATATTTGGCGCCCCACGTGGGACTTTCAGAAAAGCCCCTGTTGGACTCCAAAAACTGATTCTCAGTGTACTTACCACGCATGGTATTCAGGGCCGACTGCTTCATCATCATGTGCTTGCGCTTCACAAAGACCATTGCGCCGAAGGACAGCATAAGGATGGCCAGGATGGCGCCCAGGAGTATTATGAACCAGGGCTGTGTCAGCACATCGTTAACATGGTCCTGATTGATGGGATAGCTGAAGCGAAAATCCGAAATTATAAATAGAAATTATCCACTCGCACTGGGAACCAAATATAGACAAGTCCTAAAAGGACTTCAACTTACCGCTGATTGATGAATGGATCGAGCCGCTTGGTGATGGGATCCAAACGCAAAGTGGCTGGGACACAGTAAGGTCCAACTCCGGCATTATTTCCGGCTGCCACGCCCACCGTGTACATGACGCCTTCGGTGAGATTGGCTAAAACCAAAGTGGGCGAAGCTGCATCGATGGTGACATTCGTCAAAATTCGCGAGAAGTTATGGGCAGTGTCAATGCCTCGCACTATAACATGATAGTTCAAGAGAATGCCTGAAAAGAATAATTAAATAAATAAGCTATCTATGTTTCCTAAACTTTTTTGTGTTTTCCATAATTTTTTACTACAATTTTGTTTCTTAACTTCAAACTTACCATGACGATCCTTCAGTTCAGGGGCCTTCCATTTGAGGAACACCGCCGAGGAATTAAGCAGCAGAGCCTCCATTCCATATGGTGCCTCATTGGGAACTGGAAAGGAAAACAAATTTCGGTTGGGTTAGATTTGAATTTGAGCTCGGGCAGAGATTGAGGAGCAAAGTTAAATGGCTTTTTGATTGTGGTGCGTGATGTCACCCAGCTGACGGCCGCTCTAATGAGATTTGGTGGCCGTAATTAATTAGCATTTAGTGTGTGGGCTCTAAGGGGATGTGGCTGCAACTAGTTCCGGGTGTTGGCTTGAAGGGTTTCCCGACCATTGCACTGCTCAGACACATCCTGCCAGCACATCGAGTGCGTACAAAAAAGGAAACAGTTGAATGGCAGCAAAAGAATCCTTTCCTTTCTCCCAGTTGCAGCTCACTTCACACACACACACACAGACAGCTCATCTTCATTTGTTTATTTATTTCCTGCTGTCGCTTTTTACAAGTGGATACACTGGGCAAAATGGGTTCAATGGCTCCATTTACTGCTTCTACTTTAAAGTTTTAAAGTGGTTTGCCATTTGCCAAATAATTGTTAAATGTAACTATTAAATTTAAATCCATTTAAATCTTTATAATCTTAATTTCAATCTTATATATTTGGAAAAATAACTATATTTTTCCCTAGGTGCAACCCTCATTCCCTACAGCCTTTCTTCACCCCATTTCCCCTGTGTTGTGCATCTTTTTGTGTGTGCGGCTGAGTGAAGCAATTTCTTTAAATAAACACACACGTGCAAATTCTCAACGAGACAAAAGTGGGAGACCGGGAAAACAAAGCGGAGAAAGAGTGAAATCTCTAAATAGGCAACGTCTAGCGATTCAACTGGAGTGTGAAGTGGAGTGCAGTCCTTCTTCTGTCTTTTTTGGCTTTGTTGTTACCCAGCTCGCTGAATTTCCCCTTTCCCTTGGCGACATTGCGACATGCTAAGTGCTTGTCGTGCTTTTGTCTATGCGGGTGTTTTTCGTACCCCTTGCTATCTTCCTGGTGCCTTTCGCCATCGCCTTTTCTTCCGCTGATGAGGCACCGCGATGCTTAACACGTATCTGCCATTGTGTGGCTTAAATGACCCCCGGGCACACGAGATTCGACAATTGTCTCAGACACACCGGCGAGCAATTGAAAAACTCCAAATTGGCACTGTGATCACTTCGAAATGCAACTGCAACCGAAGAAAGCTTATCTAAATGTTGCAGTCTACTGGGTTTCTGTTTTCTGTTGAACGAATGGTCTTTGCGAAAATATGACTCATCTTGTTTCGGGGGTTAATTTAATGGTGCAAATGTGACTCAGATTGGGTTGCATGTGACTGATGGTTAAAGTGACCACTCCTTAATCAACGTATTCGGTGTCAAACATAACAGGGGAAGCACTTTTAGAAGGACATATAAGAAAGAAGAGATATCATATTAAAATGGTTATGTACCTAGAGAAATAAGAAGTTCTTTCTTTAGTTTATATTTTACCTAGCTACCTACAGGGTATTCCCTAGTCAACTACTTGCAGTCTAAGCTCTCATTTTAACCTCCTTTTGCTACCCTCTAACATTTACCCAGTGGAGCACACCTTTATTTGCCAACTTCCGACGTGGCTAAAAATGTTTCCTGTTGCGGGAAAAGGGATCCTAGCCTTTTCTCCCCGCTTAAGCAAACTCCGCATCAAATTTGCATTGCCAGCACTGCACATTTTTGTGGCCCACTGTGAAATGTGAAAGACTGGGTATTCTGGGGAACTGAGTGCTTCATATAGCAGCAATAATTGTTGTTTATCTTTACACAATTGCGTTGGCAATTTCTTTGAGTCGAGCTCTGCCACTGCTGTTTTTGTTGTTGTTGTCAGCAGGAGTCTGACGACGTTCAAGTGAAAATGTGATGCATGCGAAATGAGTTTTGATTTGATGACAGTAGAGAGGAGCAGGAAGGGTTGATCTTTTGGAGGAGCAGGGCAGGTGGCTCCGGAATGGCAGAGACACTCGCGACGTTTGTGCATTTTATATTGCTGCGGTTTGTTGACTTATTTGCGGCACTGTGCGAGGTCTCCTAGTGTTTCTACTTTCCACCTTGTTTGCCTGGCTTTTGTTTTTTAATTATTTTCTTTTTAATTTTTTCCCTCTTTGAGGTCTTTGCTCATTGAGAATTGTTCACTTTTCGTTGCACTTTCGGGTGCTGCCGGAAGTTTTTATATCTGAACAGCTTAACTGGTGATGGAATGAAGTGATAAACCTGTCTGGAAAGTTTCCTCTTTTCCCGTTGAGTTGGCATTTTCTTCGCTGGCAAGTTTTTAGCGTTTGAAACAATCTTATCTGACATATTCCCCGGCTGTCAATGATATTTTCATATAGTCTAATCCCGTTGGATCAACGGCAGACAATCCTTTAACCACCCCTAGAAGTCTACTCCCTTGGATAGAACACATGTAAATCGCCGACATCAAGTATTCTGCACACAAACCGCATTTGATTTGAGACTCTTTTTGATTCCCCAACTGGAAATGTTATCCCCCGCCCCCCGAAGCAATTGCTTTCCACGTGGATTTGACATCGCTACCTTGGATATCACCGGTTGGGCGCTTCTAACATTGTTTGGCATTTACGTACGCATGATTTGCTTTTTGTCGGTGCTCAGTGATTGACATACTTTCCATTATTCGCCCTATAACATGGCCACCGATAAAAAAAAAGAAAACAAAGTAACCAACTGCCTACGCCCTTTTTTCCTGGGTTGTGCGACCCTGGCAAAAATAATTTGCGATTATGCGACCCGCATCGAGCGCAGCTGATGTCCGCCAAGGATAAAGGCTCAGCCGTTTTCCTTTCACCGCTCATATCCTTTTATTGAATTTGGGTTATTGTTGCAATGCAAGAAGTGCCCTGTAACCCGCCTTCTGCATTTGTCACATGAGGTTCATGATTGGGGGTTGGGGTTGCTTTGGCTCGGATTCACGGGGGTAGTTTCCTGTAGAGGTATTTTTACGGTTTGTTGGATTGCGCCTGGATTTGATGCACATGCTTCATTAGATCGGGCGGGAGAAAGTCCCCAGAAAACAGTACAGACAATTGATTACAAATCCTGACTGACAGTATGAAAAAACAATCCAAAAAGCTGGAAATGGAATTTTCCAATTCCGACTGCAAAGATAGCAATCGATAGGTTGATACGCGGTGTGCAAAAAAATACTGTTTTTTTGTAACTGCAAAAAATCTGAATTATCGACGAATTCTATAACTGTTATATAATTAATTAATTTCCGATGAATTCCATAATTATTAGTAATATATACCGATTGATTCGATTGGTTTACCTATGTATAAAGGTATTTTTTAAGTCGTTATCTAAACTGCTGATTTTTTGATGCCATTTTGTTTTGGTAGCTCAGCTATTTTCGCTTAATTTTCAGCATTCTCAGAAAGGCTATGCTTCCTGACTTAACCCACCGAAACGCACTGTACGCGCTTACGCATTCGAATATCTCATATCAAAGCAGCTAATAGTATATCAAAGAACCCCTGTGTATCCCTTAAAAGTTGTTCAACTCACCATCTTCGAGGGTGCGGGCGATGCGGGAATTCGACGGCTTGCCCTCGACGGATTTGTAGAAGGGCACAATGAAAAATTCATACAGCGTGTACTGGACGAGCCCGGTGATGGTGCAGGATGAGGCGCCACCGCCGTTCAGAATCGTCAGCATGCGGTACTTGGTGCTCAGTGCGGCTGCTCCTCCAACTCCTCCGCTTTGGCTCGATGTTACCCCATCACGTTTGCCGGCAGCGGCAATATTTGGTTTTGTCGAAATCAATGCGGATGCCGAGGCGGATGCGGATGCGGATGGGGAGCCCAGCAGCGGATTGGTATTGGTCGTAACGGGCGCCGGATTGTTGACTATTGGATTTGGCAACTGTTTCGCATAGACATAGAAACCCTCGACGTATTTGCCGTTGATGATCTGCATGAGCAAAGAAGGGTGACGATGAGTAATGGGATGGAGGCAAAGGATCCGTCTGTGCTGTGGATTACATACCTGCCAGGTGAGCTTCATGCTGGTGGAGTCCACCACACTGGCGTTGCTCAGCTCCACCACATCTCCGGACAGCAGACTCGCTCGAGCCTCGCTGAGATCCAGACCACTGTTGAAGTACTTCTGAAAATGGGCAGCAAATAAGGTATTAATGGTGGAAACATAAAACATAAGGATGAAGGCAATAACACTCACCGTTCCCACCGTAATAGGTTCCGACATTGGACTGGGCAGTGATAAGCCGTGCGAGTTCTCCGCCCGAATCAGGAAGAAGTAATTCACACCCGGCAGTAAGCCAGTTTGGGTAAACGTGGTGTTCTGCACTCGCGTGCCCACAGCCACCCAGCCATCCGTTTCGTTCTTGCCAAACATCTCGATTACATAGCCCACCAGGCTGGAGCCGCCCACTTTGTTGCTCCTCGTCCAGCTGAGGGTCACCGCGTTCTCGCCCTTCTCCACCACTTGTGGTTTTCCCGGCGGTCCGGGATAGGTGGACAGCTCTGCGGCTCTGAAGAACTTGATATTGGGATTCGTCCGAGTGTCCAAACGAAGGTAGCCACTCCACGAGGACTTTCCATTGCGATTGCTGGCCACACAGGTGTACAGGCCTTCGTCTTCGTGACGCTGAAGGTCGGAAATGGTTAAGGCTCCTGCCTCCGAGACATTCCGGCGCTCGTGCTCCTGCACATCGATGGGTATGCCATCCAGATACCAGGACACTTCCGGCACCGGAGTTCCCAGAGTTCGGCAGGGCAGGACCACAATGGATTTTACGGGCAGCGTTTGATTCACCGGACCCTGTTCGATAATCGGCGGTGGCAATTCGAACTGCGTATCCACACTGACCACCGTTCGACTGCTGACACTGCCCACGGCATTCAGGGCATTGCAAGTGACCACCTTGCCGGAATCCTCGCGGGCGAATCGAGCAATCGAGAGCACTGAGCGACCCTCGGGCGTCAGGGTCACTTCCATGCGACCATCACTGTAGCCCGGCAGCAGCAGGGAGCTGTTGCCCTCCACCGACCAGTAGAGGGTTGGCCGCGGATGTCCGTTCGCCTGGCACTCGAACAGCACTTCATCACCGATCTCCACCAGTTGATTTTTGGGGCGTATCACAAACTTGGGGGGTGCTAAAATGAAGGGGAGGGGATATTTTTAACACTCACAGAAAAATTATACAAGGAATTCTCTAAATTTTTCCAGAAGAAAGTTTCAAGAATAGCAAAAGTGTTTTTTTGCCTTATAATTCTCAACTTCTTTTTCTGTTACTATAATTTAAAGTATTAGATTATTGTTAGTTTTTAATTTAGTGATTCTTATCAGTTGTAATGTAATGGAATAGGAAAATGGTTCCCAAAGCTGAATCCATAGACAAATGGCGTCCAACATTTTTGCAAAGTGCACTCCTTGAGCATTTGCCGCTGCTTTCTGGCAATTAACTTACCGTGAACGGTGAGGATGCCCGTGGCCGTGATGCCGCCCACCGCATTGTCCGCCTCGCAACTGTACTCGCCCATGTCCTCCAGAGTGACGTGGTCCAGCTTCAGACTGCGGTCCTCAAGTATGTGCACACGACCTGCGGAAAGAATGGAGGAAATCGGGGAATGACTCTCGTGTGTGTGTGTGGGTTGGGTTGGGTCCAGCCCAGACCCATTCGAAAGAAAAACAAACTTTCTGGTTGTCTGTCTCTGCTTCTACTTCGTTAGTAGTTCAAGTGGCGGAAAAATGGCCAAGCCGTATTCTCCGCAGCCGGAGAGCCAAATAACCGCAGCAAAGTAAGCCAAGCCAAGACAAGATACGACACAGACATCCACCGCCCACTTTCTCCCAAAGGAGAAGAGCACCTTTTGTGGTTTTCCCTTACAATAAACAGAAAGAAAAGACAAAGGTTTCGGGGGGCGAGAAGCTGGCTATGCTTTCTTTTTGGTTGGTTGACTGCGAAATAGGTTTTAAATGTGGGTGCTGTCGGCTCACCTTCTCGCTTCTGTGTTCCTGGCCACTGTGCCAATTGTTTGCTTAACAAAAGTTTAGGACAACAAGGAGGAGGTCCACTGCCCACCCCCGGTGGAATCTCTTCTTCTACTATTTTCTTTGAGGTCTTTAAAGGGAAGGGGACGGGCGAATGTCTCCCCGGATGAGGGGCTAGTTGCACTGCCCTTCGGGTTGGCAACTGACTCCGTCTGAAGGACAACATTGCAACAGTCGAGTGTTGTGCAAGCAAAATTGTTGATTGCTGCCAACAGAGATTGGCAATTAACGGAATTAAAAGTTACAGTTGTGTTTGCCCAGCTAGGGCAAAAAAGGGGGCGTGGCAGAGGGTTGGCCTGGGATGGGGGGAGGGGTGTTAAGGGCATGGGGGTGGCTACCCTGGTCCAAAACCGCACCACCCAAACCGTGAACCCAAACTAACATCAGCAAACGAAATTGAAGGGGGAGTAGTGTTGTTATAGAGGTGTTTTCTGCACTGGAAAAAAAATTATAAAAGCGAGGATTTAAAAGGACAAATTTTTATAATTTCATATTTAATTTTTCTAAATCGGATTTTATGTTTTCTGGAAATATTGCAACTTTTAAACAATAACCAACAGGTTGATAAACATAAAGTTTGCGATTAATTTCTCAAATCAAAGCAGATCCTTATTAAACATTTTCCAGTGCATCCCGTAAACACAGCCAATTGGCAACACGAAAAGCCACAGGCCAAAGTAACCGCATAAACTAACTTTTTGTTTTGTTTTCTATTTTTTTTTTTGTTTTTCTGTGTGTGAGTGTGTAACGAACCCTCGACTCTACTTGAGCCATGGGTAAACAAAAAAGCTTTAATTTCATTTGAAATTGCGGCCTGTGTATGTGTGAATAACTGCCCCAGTAAGAGAGCCACTAACGTCAGCAACATGGCTGCCCAAGCATTTCCGGTTAATTGAAGCTGAATGAAGCCAAGAAAACTTACTCAGTGGCATGTTGCCGCTGGAGGCAGTGCGTCGCCAAAGGACATCGGGCAGGGGATCGCCTCCAATGCGGCACTGGAAGACCACCGAGCTGCCCACCACAGCCGTCTGATTCTGGGGACCACGGATGAGGAAGGGACGAACTGGAAAATAAATAAGGTATATGAAAATATAGTTTTAGTATAGATAATGTTGAAACATGAAAGTAAAGTAATTCAAAGAATTCGGTAAGCCAAAGTATGTGCTTATATGCTTAAAAAGAATGAAGCTATGTCGATTTTACGATATATTTATTTTAACTATAAATTAAAAGAAATCTTAACATTAAGAAAAATACATTTGTGAAATTTAGCATTTAAATTATTTATCTTTATAATCTTAATTAGTAAAAAAAGAAGAGAAACATTTTGGTTTTACTTACCATGAACTTTGAGAAAGGCGGTGGCCGACTCCCTGGTGCCGACCACATTCTTGACCACGCACTGGTACCGGCCATCGTCGGATTGGCGGGCTTCCTGGATGGCCAGATTGCCGCCGTCGACAATGCGAATCCGCTTGTTTCCGACCAGATTCAGGGTCTGTCCGTTCTTGCGCCACGAGATTTGCGGCTCCGGGGATCCGCGGGGGGCGCCGCATTCCATGAGGGCCACTTCGCCTTGGGCCACGCGGGTATTTGCCGGCTCCAAGCGGAATTCGTCGCGGAGAACTGGATGGGGGGAGAAGAGTAGGGAAACGCCGGTGAAAATGAGGAGCACGGGGAAATGGCCCGGAGTAAGAGCTTTGATTGATTCAATATTAATAACTGTCAGGTGTACAGGCGACGTCCACTTTGCCCGGCTGCAGCTATATCTCCTCCATATTTTATAAGCCAGACCCTCCACCGACCACTCCCACCCCTCTCCGCTGCCTCAATATGCCAATAAAAGCTTGGTAATGATGCCCAGGTCTCAGGTTTACGGCTTTGAACGGACACAACTCTCTCTTTTGCAAACAGCCAACGGAAATATTAATAAGCTTTGGCATTTGCAATGCTTATTTTTATTTATTCGCCCGCCACTCGCATCTTCTTCTCTCGCTTTTTTATTGAGCGAAAATGCAAAATGGTTGGAGAGCATACAAAATGTAAAATGCGAAATGCGAAATGCAAAATGCACTCCAATAAACGCATAATGCGCTCCACTGAACGCCAAAGGCACCGAAATAAAAACACGCCAGCGATGGCTTCTCTTTGCCAACTCGGTTATCGGGGAAACATAAGTAGGATAGCATGCCATGCCGGCAAATGGTCAAGTTTTTATGGCTTTAAGCGCAGCTGAAATCGGAATCCTTTACGCTTTACCAGATTAATTAATCCCAACTTCCGCATCCACCTGAAATCTGCACAACTCTAATGAGCTGGCTATCGATTACGGGGAAACAAGACTGCTTCTTATTTTATTTTATTTCATTTTATTTTATTAATTAGAAAGTACAGCAGAGAAATCAAGAAGCGGACAAGGGGGAAATTGAAATGCAGCTGCCCGTTTTGGGGTAATTTCATGAAATGCAACCCTCCAATTAGCTGAAAATTTTGCGTTGGTCTAAAGTCCAATCAATCAATGTCGTTTTGGGTGGTGTATGCTCTAACATTCCTGATTTTGATAAGCATTAAGCATTTTGAAAGCACTAACAAAAAAAATATAGTTACAAAAAAATAAGATATACTTATTATCCCTCTGCGAACTAAAACCATAAAGCATCTATTAAAATCAATAAAACATTGAAAACTGATGTATTATGTCGTATAGTAAATTGCTGTACAACTATTTAAGCAATTATTGCCAACATAAATTAAACATTGTTACTTACATGCCACTTGCAACGTTGCATTCCTGGAACGGGCCACGCCAAACTCGTTTTTGGCCTGGCACCAATAAGTGCCCGCATCGCTCTCTCTACGTGAGTGGATAACCTGCGGGGGGTATAGGGGGAAAAGAGATTATTAGATACTCGGGTTAAGAGATTTAAGTAGTTTTTGGGCGGCTTATGGCCGGGTCACGTGTCAGATCAAAAAGTCTCAAAATCGCTCATCCGAAATCAAATAAAAGCGAAACGTGCCATGCCCCATTGTCCCTCTCTTTTTGCTGCTTGTTGTCCAGTCTGCGTATACGCAATTTAATTTAATTAAAAAATACATTCAAGCCCAAGGGGTAGCATCCTCCGCATGAGTCGAGTCTGTTGGGCCTTAATCACTTGGCCACTTCAATTTTAATTGGCAACAAACTGAATCTCGCCTTCGGAAGGGGTTGACTAACCCCAAAAAAAATTACAAATTGCTGAAGAAATGCTTATGGACAATAATAAAAGTAAATTGTTCAACTTGAGCTCTGCCCCGGGATCAACTTGAAAATTTGTGTGGAATTATTTGAAAGCGTCTGCTATTTTGTTTTATTTATTTTTTATTACTATTTGAATTGAAGTTTAACCCAGAATTTAAGACTCACTGAGCCATTAATAATTTGCGGAAAAACAATAACAAATAAAAAAGAGCGAATTTGTTGTATTTAATGAAAATAACAGGGAGAAAGAGGAAAAAACGAGTAGGAATTTAATATAAACAGAGTCCGAGGAAATTGCAATGTCTGATGGGAGAGACAGACGGAGGACACCCTTTCTTCTTCGCCGGGAGTTTGGGGACTTTGAGGAGTCTCGTTAGCTGAAATTGCGCAATGTGCACGCACGAAATGATATAGGGGTTGTTACTTGGGGCTCTAACCCCCAAACAACATCTTTTGTTTGTTCATCAGGTTGTTTTCCCTATCAACTAGAATGCAACCAGACGGAAGCCCATAAAATAATATGGGCAGGCCAAAAAAAAGGAAGGAAAAGAACTGCTTATGCACAAATGTTGCGCTTCACATGAGAATGAAGTCCTGGGAACCCAAATAAAGGCATTCCACGCCTCCCAATCGACAGCTGTAAAGCCCATAATGATAGAGTTGAATCGGAATGAGTTGATTGGTTATGATGTGTACCTTGAGAAAGAATAAACCGCCGGCGGGCAGCATTATGCGATGCGAGCCCGTATCCGTCTTCAGTTCGCGACCGTCCTTAAACCACTGAATGGTTGGTGTTGGATTGCCCTCGGCCTGGCAATTAAACGTAAATGGATCATTTTTTGGCACCGTCGTGTCCATGGGATGCTCGATGATGCGTGGATTTTCACCTGGAATGGAATGGAAGGAGAGAGGGAAACGTTTTTGTATTGTATTTTATTTATTGTATTCCTTTTGTGGGCGATTATGTATGTAAAGTAACCCTACACTGAGACGGCCACTTGAGTGCGTGTTGTATTTCATTTCGAGTGGAGGACCCTCACACATGGCAGAGAGATCATCTCCGGGGACTTCCCCTGAACGAAACTCATCTTTGACGGCTAAACAAGTTTTGTCACTTAATGCAGCGGCAATTAAGAGGCCATTAAGTAGACTGGCAACACGGACCCCCTTGGTAGGGAAATCCGGGCAGAAATTATGTTAAGCAGCAACGAAATTTCACTTGAGGCAGCCGCCGCCTCCTCTCAAATTCAATTAACTTCATGAAAATATTTGCCCGCCCACGGCTTCGCGCACAAAGGACCCAGGGACTAAACATAAATTTGTGCATGTCGATAAGGATGAAACAAAGGACAACGCTAGATAAACTTTATTAAAAGCAGCAGAAACGATAGACAGCGAAAGCAGTTGCAAACGAACGAACAGTTGTTGGGCTACAGCTGAAATGTAATTACAAAAAGCGCTTAAAGGTGAAAAATGTGTGTGTTTGCCAAACGCAGACGGAGAGCGGGGAGCGAGGAGCGATGGAAATGCCAGGACAGAGGTGGAATGCCTTTGGTTAGTAACATCATTCAGCCGGAAATTAAGTTTTCCAGATTTATTGAAAGCGGATAGTAATGAGAGCTTGCAGCGCCGGAGAGGTACGAAAAAGCCAGAGCAGACAGTGAATAGAGATGGGCTGCGAGTATCACTGATGGAAAATGTGGAATAAATCACAGGATGTATGCAGTCGTTGGGAGTTCAAGGGTAACATGTGGGTATATATGTTAGGTGTACTATATGTATATACTTTAGAAATATATGCATATATTTAATGCAATTTGCATAGCACCCTCAGGTAATTATTGAATAAACATTATATAAAGGTCCCATTAAAAGGGCTGTAACCTTGCTACTCTAATCCCAACCCATCTCCTATTTCATTAAGCCCACCAAAAGTAACTGGATCTGCTCGCAATTCGACACCCAAGGCGTGACCTTTGAACCCTTGGCAATGCCAATATGCAAATCGAATCGTGACACTGTTATCACTATGGGAAATCACCGAATCAGCATCCAGTGATTTCTATTTCAAGCCAGCAGCAGCAGATGAACGATGACATTTGTCAAATGTGTTTCAGCAAAAAAGAGGCAAGAGGCTGGGGAAATAGAAGGACTGCACCTTGGACATTTGTCAATTGCTGTTGTACTTGGTTTGTGATGTTGCTGCTGTTGTTGTTACCACCCGGACAGCAGCCTTTTGTTGAATTTGCAAAGTGGGGGATGCTGTGAGCTTTGAGCCATTGTCTGATTTTGGCCATGCCCAAAGGCTTTGTGCCTGGCCCTTTTGTTCCTTTGCTCCGGTTGTCATGGCTACACTCTTGTGTGCTAATTTAAATGATGAAATATACTCCAATAGTTCCGTCATGCCAACGCATAGCTGCTTATTAAAAACGCACCACAAAGTCTGCATATTTTTTTTTGCTTTTGCAACCAACACCTGCCAGAAGATTCTTTTGCCGACACACAAAATATTTAATTAAGCAAAAATCTGCTGCTGTTGTATAAATATTTCAACATTTTTTTGATATCCCACCAGCAGCAAACGAAACCACACAGAAAAGCAAAACTAAAGGGAGACAGGACTTCGATAAGCTAGCCAGAAGTAAAAGCAAAAATAAGAAAGAAAAACAGGTAAAATGTGTAAACTTTCCAGCAAGAATTTTCCACACGCACAGACTGCCGGCAGTTGTTAAATAAAGCGAGCGAGTGAGAGTTGAAGTTTTTCATAATAACATGTAAAAATGCAACTGAGAGAAAATATTCAGCAAAAAACTTTGACAGAACTGAAAAACAATAGAGGGAGATGCAGTAGGAAATTTATTTGTAGGTTTATAAAATCATCATAAAATAGTTTTTAAATATTTAAATAGAAAAACTATATTTTTAACTGTCGTGAAACTTTGCATTTGTGTTGACGTTCAAAGTATCTCATGTATCATTCTATATTTCACAGATTTCTCATAAAAGTTTCCTAAAGAAAAATAATATTCTATGTCAGCTTAGTCATCTCTGCAATCTTGTTATTTCTTAAATATCTCAAATAAAATGTTCGAAAGAAAATTGTAATATTATTTTAACAATGTTTTCAGCAATTTCTCAGCTTTAACCTCACACAATTACCCATTTATCCTCAGCACTTAATTACGCTCATTTGGCATATATGCTCTTCGTTTGTTGTGCGTTGTGTGTGTGGGTGAAAGTATATGCATGTGTGTGGGTGGTAGGGAAATTTATGCATGCATACACCGTAGTGGAAAATGTAAAAGAAGTTTTGAGTAAATAAACAGCAACAGGAACACAGAGGCAAAAAGTGCTGCCGGCGATGGAATCATGCAAGCATGCACCTAAGCAAACAATCGCGTCCACATTTGGGGGCCAGAAAGAGACAGTCGTTGCGGTGGAGAAAGGGACAGAGAGAGAGAGAGTAAGAAAAGGGACAGAGATAGGGGGTCTGCAGAACTCATAGTGCACAACTAACGTGCTGGGGAGTTTTGCGGGCAGCAGCAGCAAACACCAACAACAATAACAGGAAATGCATTTCGTATAGTCGCTGTTAAGAAATCGTCTGTTATCTTAGCTTATGTTGCTGTTCTCCCCGTTGTTTTTGTTTGCCGCCGTTTTTGTGTGTTTGTCCAACATCAGCATAAAAGAAATTGTGTAGCCCGGGAGCAACATCAGAACATTAAGTATCTACCACTCGACTGTGATTTACTTAGTTCATTTGGTTTCGCAAGATATGGTTTATTAGCTTACCAAGTATTTGGGAGCCTGTATTATGATAATATTTATGATAATATCTTATACATATGATAATATCTTATACATATCTAAATATCATTATTAAATCAGACTAAATCTTTAATAAGGAAACCCTAAACAATAATTGGAGAAATTGCTATAATCATGATTAAAATTTATCAAAAATATTATTTTGTACTGTGAAAACAACAAAAACGACATACCCCATTACAGGATACCAAACACCAGGAGCATTCACAACTGCAACTACAACTTGAGCTGCTGTTTGATGCTGTTGCATTTCTGCTAATTTGCTGTTGCCCCGTTGTTTGACTTTGGGGCAGAAGGTGCTAAAAGAGACTCCAAGACTCTGCAGGTTCTCAAGCATCTTATGCCAATATGCATCATTATTAGCATGTCAACAACATACTGAACACACAAGCACACACACATACACGGTGACAACAAAAATCACAACTTTCCCAAATGACGGCAACATTAAACGTGTATACAAGCAGCTGCTCAAAATGCATATGCAAATAACTTGGCCAGTTCCTCTCCCACAAGACAGACTTGTAATCAAACAACGAATAGCCGCAATTTAGGGGGATGAGGGGGCCGACAAGCAGGTGAAGTTGTTGGGGGCAGCCTGCCGGAAAACCATCATCTAAGCAACATATGTTCAGGTAATTGAAGATGTATGTATATGTATATTTAATTGTAAATGCATGCACTTATATTTCTTTAAATTTAAAGGATTTTGGTAACTAAATCTGGGTTTGTAAGGACTAAAATATAAGATATTTTAATCACATCATTTTAAGCCATTTTAATTAGTAGAATTTTTGTCTATTGCATTATCATATTTACCTTATCATATTTACCAAAAATCCCTTTACAAAAAGTAAGCGTTAATTAACAGGATTAAGTTTTCAGACTCCTTCATAAATATGCATTTTCTATACCAACAGAAATTTAAAAATCCATTACCCAAATTATTTAATTTTAATGTTTTTAAACATATAAAAACTTTGCTTAGCCCTCGTCAGAAAGTAAAAGTTCTTTTTCGCTGCTGTCCCCACAAATCACAGGATGTCAAACTGTGGCAGCTTGAGTACTGCAACCATTTTCCTTTTTTGCGCTTGCCTCTTCTATTTCCCCCTTTTGAAAAATGGGGAAAGCGACAGGTTGGAAAGTCCTTGATGTGAACTGTGACGTCAGGCGAGGAGGGTCTGTTAAAAAATTAACTGAGCTACAGCTAGTCCTGCTCCTGTTTTAGTGCCATTTTGATTTTCGTTGTTCCCTTTTACAAGGACACTTAAAAAAATTATCTGATCTTTATAAATTCACTGATAACAATAACGTTTTTAATGATGTTGAAGTTTTCTTATAATTTACATTTCATGTTTTAGTCTAACGATTTTTTTTTAGATATTCCCTAAACCTAAATGAAAAACAATAAGTAATAACAATTTCTTTCGGTGTTCTTTCTTTCCCCAATATTATTGTCGTTGTTCTTATTGTTTTTGCATTGGCTCAACAACAAACTGAACAATAATTTATAAGCTTTTAGTGCAACGCGACTTCTCGGGCAAAAACAAAAGCAACAGCCAAGTTTTTGATTTGCCGCCAGCTGATGGAGGTTGTTGTGTTGTTGCTGCTTCAACTTTCTGCTACCATTTATTTATTTATGCTGAAATGTTTAATTTTTAATGGGCATGCAACTTGCCCGGGAAAATGGGGGTATCCTTTCAGTTGGGGGCTTCTAAAAGCTGAGGAGTTCGTAAGCCTTTTGCACAACTTTTGCCACTTAAGCTTTTGTACAAGTAAATGGGGAATAAGAGTGGGTGTTTGTGTATTTCCGTATATGAGTATTTCAGATTTGTGTTTACTGACTTTTGTTGTTGCTGCCGGTTGTTTTTCTGTGGAGTTAAATAAGCGAAGGCGCTTATAATTTAGGACTCGCTTTTTAAGCCGAGCATTAAAAAGAAAAAGTGATGTCTGTGAAAAATGATTTAAACCAAATTTTGAAATTCAACAAGCTTTAACGACGATATTAAAGTTGAAAAGATTAAATATCAATTTTTAGAGACATTTTAAAATTATTTAGAATATTTATATTTGACCGATTAAAATCCCATATGAGTCCTGTATATCTTTACAAAAATATTAAACTTAAAACTGAGTTTTAAAGCAACGATATTTAAAGTATTCAAATAGTAAGATAATACAAAATTAGAGAATTTCACATTCGGTACTTTTTTTTAGTATTATTTTCCAACGGCAATGTTTCGAGAAAATTTTTTACGCATTGTTTTTTGTTTTTATTTGTTTGCCTTTGTATTTGCGCGCCTTGAGTTTGTTCTTCTGCGTCTTCGCCTCCTGCTTATTGTTGTTTTTTGTTTGCTTAGATGTCGGGAGGGAAAACAGGAGGGAAAATAAGACGAAGGGGAGTCAGAACAACAACAACAGCTTCCTGGAGCGGAAGCTGCCCGGTTGCCAATTATTTAAATGCTGGTATTTACCTACCAACACGGCGGATGTGGGCCAACTCAGAGGAGAAAAAAGGAGAGGGAGTCGGGGAACGAAAGCGGGCTTCTGGCAGCATAAATCATTATCACATTTATGTAATATGCACAACGGGCCAAGATTTCGGGTGTTCTGGGAGTGCGAAGAAAGCCAGCACCGACAGACTGAAGAGCCGGCAAATATTTGCCCGAAATGGAACCCGAGGGCAGCAATAAAAACCGCAATAAACCAACAGGGATTATAGTCCGTAATGTGAGGATTTTCAACAAGCTCCGGGAAACTCTTACGATATCCCTTCCCTCTTTTCTCTCTTCGATGACTTTTGGTTTTTATTGTTTTCGTTATTACAGCGACAGCAAAAGGAAAAAATGCACAAGAAATCAAAAAATCAAATAAATTATTCAAAATGTTGTTTGGGCCATATACGCATATTAATAGAAGAGAAACATATTGCTTATCCGAAGCAGAATACCCAGATGAACCCTCAAGAACCTTTGCGTCCCTTCCCATCTGGAGTCAATCCCGTTGGGCGAAGCATTTGATTAGGCAAAACAAGAAACGAGAAACCGCAGGCGACTCCCCTGCTGAGGGCCCTCGAATTAAGGCGGCCACAGTGGGTTAAAAATGAGCAAAATATTCTTGGTATATCACGTATCATATTAGAAGAATATATATAATTTTAAGAGATTTTTTTCTGAACGTTAGAATGTTAGTTACATGTTTGAGAGTACTTGTATTGGAACACTTAAATAAATAAGTGGATTATATTAAAAATGTTAAGCTGAATTTTTAATTATTAAATTATGATACTCATCTTTAATGTTGCGACACAAAATAATTGGTTTTGTTATACAAGAATATTTAATTAAATTTGTACAATTTAATGGCTTTCAATATATAAATCTAAAGTAAGTTATTTAACATGTCATTGAACCTATTTCAATATTTTTATAATATTGCCCAACGAACCACTGTTTTCTGGAGCCAAATGGCTCTAGTCTAGTCTGGAGCATTTTCATCTCGCATTTTCAATGTCAAATTTATGCCAGGGCACGCCAAGTCGAGACTGGCGGAGTCGCTAATGAGCCAAATCGCCCAAAGGTGCCAGGGAAAATGCCCAGACGCAGACAGTCGGTCTTTCTGTCTGTTCCATCTTGGTTATGGTTTGGCTTTGGTCTTGGTCTTGGATCCGGGATTCTTTTTTCGCACATTGTACGCATATTGTTAATTTGGCGCCACAGGGTACGAAATTCCCAGACCACCGAGCACTTCTCCCCCTTTTCGCTAGATCAACTTTTCCATTGTCTGAAGGGGTTTCCAGGGGTTCTCTGCCCCCTTTTTGTGCGACTTTTGCGCTGTTAATTAAATTCGACATTCAAGTCTCATGTGTATGTGTGCGTTTTTCATGGCGGAGGGGGGAAAAACCACTTTCCGCCAAAGGGAATTTGGGATCCAAGTTTCCTCTCACTCACTTTGCTTATCAGCAAAATATGCATTTGTGATAAAAAAAAGAAGTAAAGAAACTGGCACAAAAACGTCGCCAGTTCGCCTCGGCTCTTATCAATAATTTCATAAATGAAAAACACTGAAATCCTTTTAAAGGTCCTCCACCAGCATATTTACAATCCAGTCCCCAGTCATAAATATATATGAGAGGTGCACGCAAAAAAAGGGACACATATGGCTGGGAAAAGAGGGGACTATCAATGTCATATTTTTTACACAGCTTTTTTATCAACTCTTTTATAGTTTATATCTTTGTTTTCTATCTCGCCTTCCTTTTTGGCTCCATTTATGCGAATGGGAAAGGGTCTGGGCCTGAGTGCTTTATTGAGGAATTGCATTGGCCAAGAGAACGTTTAACCGGCTTGTGATGTAACCAAAAATTTAACTCTACCTTATCCTACACGCAAAATCTTTTATGAAGTCAGCTAAGAGCTATGCTAATCCAAAATCTGCATTATAATGTGAGATCATTTGTCAAAAGATGAAGTGATAAAGATGATGTATGGTGAATACTCTGCATAATGAAGGTGGGGATGGTAGGAGTTGGCGTTTTAGTTGCTCTATAGATGATAAAGACATCTTAATTTTTTAAAGAAGATTAATTGGAAGGCTACCATCGGTAAGAGTAAATGTCCCAGACTTATTTATATATATATCTTTCGAAACATAATTTGAAGTTCCCTTTAATATAACTTATCTATAAGCGGATGTATTGCCACTCCCTCACTTATCAAAATATGTTTCTAACCCTCACAAATAAGTAGTACAACCCCAGAAAACTGCCAAGTCATCCCACCCTTAAAAAAAATTAAAAATAATCCCATCAAGACTGTCATTATCACCTGCCCAAAGTTCGTTACATATCGAAACCAATATGCCCAACACTTTACTTAAATAGAGTATGTATTGTGACAACTAAATAATAGATGAAAAAATGTCGGCGTGGAAAAAAACTTTAAAACCAAATCCAATTAATCATTCGGTCTAATCCCTTAATTGTATTTTATTTAGATTTTAATTTGCTATTTCATAAGCCGATTTGAACAATTTCACAGTTCGCATTGTGCGGATAACGAAACCCGAAACCGAATCAAAAACAAGAATGATTCATATGGAAGATGTAAAACCACCATAGTTCATAATTTGTCAATTTTTCTTGCGGCTCCAAATTAATTACATTTGTCATGCCCATTGACATTTCGACAAGTTTTCTATTAATTATTTTTGATAGATGTTGGAACGGTTAAAAATACAGCCCAGCCAACGAAAAGCTCTAGGAAATGTGTCAATGGCTGGTCTGAATTATGACTGCGACACAGTTTCCAAAAACCGAAATGCTCCACATTAAATATTGGAATTTGTAGGCCAGCTAAGATCTCTTCGCCAGATCGTTTTGGAATTTTTGCTTACCTAGAAAGAGAAGAGAAAGAGAAAATTTATTAGTGAATCATGCGGTGAATGGAAAATGAGGTAGTAGCCCTGGTGATTTCGGGGAAATCTTCAAGAGACCGAGTAAAGCAGAAAAACAGTAGTCCCCGAAACTGAAAACCAGACTCAAACCAGAGCCATAAACAATTGCACATAAAGCCCGTTTATGGGACGGACTGTCGCATGTGCAGCATAAATTATGTTTTGTCGTTTTGACATCCCTGACAGATATGCATCTATGCTATAACCCCCGGATCCGAGCAGCCAGCTGCCTGCCTTCTTCCCAATCCAAATCCAACAAAGAGATCATTATCGGACAGGGTAAGGGTCGCCTTGGAGCAACACAAAAACGCACAGAAAAAATGCTCACAGATGTCGTTTATTGAATATCGATTTACGCCGACTTCGTTAGAGAGCAACGCATGTTAAATGTAAATATGAATAAATGAGCTGAAAAACGGCAGCAGCATAGCCGTCCGACTATGATCATAAATAAAGCCAGCCAGATCTGAGGCGCGGGTTCCGACCCTCCGACTTGAGTGGCCACTAATAAAAGCGGACTCGGAGGCTCTCAATGTCACATGTTGCATGTCCTGCAGCCAGAGGAAGGAATCCGAGTCCGAATCCAGGGCCACTTGAAGCGCGAAACTCAACACTGACCAAGGGGATTCTGAAAAGATGGTGGGACAGCAGAGTGGCTGGAGTCGAAGAGGAAATGCCCTTAAAATGGGTATGCCAGAGAAATTTCTAATGGATTGTGTATTGTTATTTCCAACTCAATGATTTCGGTAATACTTTCCGAACAAAAGAGACCATTTTCAGCTATGTACAAAACCAATAAGCTAATGTTGTGTTGCCTTATTAATTTAATTGATTTTTGTAAAAAGGAACTTTTTAATACTTTAATGGTAAATGATGTTAAGTAATTAGAATGAAAATAATTATTTTAAATTGAAATGTTTTTTATAGAATTGTAATGCTATTATTTGTGTTTTGTTTAGCTTTTAAAATATCTAAATATTTTTGTTACTTTGCGTATCTTCTTTCCAACTTTCCTGAATCTACTGATACCCTTTATTTAGGGTATCCATTTAGCGATGAAACACAAAGCGAAAAAATAAACAGCCTCAGCGGCCCTCGGCAAGATTTCCAAGGCGGATAAGCAAAAGGCAGGACAACGGCGAGACTTGAACCAAAAATAAAAAGCAAAGTATATGTAGCAGGAGAAGAAAGAAGGGTTGCCGTCTCTGCGATGATTGATTTCATGCCAAAGTTGATTTCAATCAGCAATGTTTATGCAGTTTTTTGCCCCTCGCCGCTTTTTTCTGTCGTCGTCAGTGGACTTCAGTCGCTTGGGGGTTGGCTTTTGACAAGAATTATGACACTAGCCATATTTGGAGCCAGTCATTTCGCAGAGCCGGTGGAAAGAGGGCACGGGGGCGGGGCAACTGTCGTTTAATTGCCAAAAGCGCATAATTATAAGGCGTACCAAACGGAGCGACAAGAAGCGTTCACTGAACCTCCGAGTCGCAGTCGAAGTCGAAGTCGGAGCCCCAAGCCATGAAAAAAGGAAATCAAAAAGCTAATAGGCTTTTTGGCACTGGCCCATTGTCCGAAAACTCGAGTACCAGCAGCTTAAGCGACACAAAACGAAAACGAAACAACGTTAATCAAGGGCCATGAAATCGCATTGAAAGAGAAAACAACACAAAAAGCGAGGAAAACACCAGCGAAATAAGCAGAGCCAAATCAACAGATTCTAAGCGTTATTATTGGAGTCCGCAGAGCAGACTTAATGATGATACAAATTGCTGTTATTAAAGAACGAGCGGAAGGAGATACTTTTTAAATGAAATGAGATGCTGCTTGTGGGCAAGGTTGAGCAGGGGAATTTATCAAGGAATCCCTCTTTCACAGAGATTAAATAGCACTTAGCTTATTGCTAAAATTTTATCAAGGTAAATGTTTACAAATATGGAGGGATAGTTAATAATTAAATAGGTATTAAACAAATTTTAAGTTTTGTAATGGCTCATTGTTAATTTATGTCTTTAGCGCATGTCTTTAAGGAGCATTTCT
Source organism: Drosophila fuyamai (assembly GCA_018153365.1). Classification (NCBI taxonomy): domain Eukaryota; kingdom Metazoa; phylum Arthropoda; class Insecta; order Diptera; family Drosophilidae; genus Drosophila; species Drosophila fuyamai. Next base: position 2,130,145 of record JAECXW010000878.1, read on the forward strand.
TTTAATATTTCCTCATACAAATTTTAAAACTATTTTTAAAGAATTTAAATTTCTGCAAAAACAAATCCCAAAGAATAGAAAAAAATCTGTATGCCAAAGACACCAAATAAAATCCAGAAAAGCAAAAATAAAACTTGATGCAATTTCAACCAGCTTGGTCTACCCTTGAGCTGATTTTGGGGCGCAAAAAGCCATTAAAACGAACCCTTATTATCCTCAACTAATGTCCAGCATTGTGCCCTTGCCCCTGGCAAACTGATTTAAGCTTCTTTGGCACACACAACATTTAATAAGCGTTAAAAGTAAATGTCATTAGAGAGCAGCCAGAAAAGGCGACTTCTCCTTTTCCGTTGCCACCATCACCATTCTGCGCTGACACTTGATGAGCTGTCATAACATTAGATCATGAAGGTCTACCGCCCACAACCAGCCCACTGCCGCCCATCCCTCCCACTCTATGGTCCCTCATTAGTCTTGGCAGCAACTGTTTACTCAGCTTATTATGATAAACATTAGGAGTCCAGTGTTCGCAGGCCAAGACTTTAACGCACTTTAACTTAGTTTTACCCCAAAAGAAAAGCGCTCTAATTGATTGATTGATGGGGCGAATTGGGTGATTGACTGGCCATATGCCAAAGTCAAAGGTGTCAAAGAGTGTTTTTTCTGCTTTTTAAATAAACAGATGAAATATTTATTTGACTTGGTGAAATATTTCCCGCTTTTTTCGGAATATTTTCGTTTAATATCTGGAGCAGCTGTCATCGCGGGGGAAATTCGATGCGCTTAATGAAAGCGACACTTGAAGATTGGCTGGGAAATGCACATGGGGGAAAATGAAAATGGTACTCTCTGGCCTGGCTAATCAAAAAATTATGAGACGATTTGTTACAGAAAACCATTGAGTCTAATGAGTGAGATTGTGGCGAGCTAGGGAAATCTTCCAAGAATGAGAACTTGATTAAGATGTGGGCTCTCATAAAGCCTAAGGAGCGTGAATGATTTTGAAATGGAATAAAGAGGATTTAATGGGGAGTATATGTACATAAGTATATCCCCATATCTAAAAGGCTTTGCCCCTGCATCTTAAGCCTGGTCTCTGATTGCCAGTTTGTAGTTAGTGTTGCAGTTTTTCTCTCTCACAAATGACTTCCGCTACAGACACAAATTATAATGTAAATCGATGCAACATGAACATGAAATATAATTGAATTGAAAATGTTGCCACACACAGGAGCAACAGCAACAACTGACAGGCAACAGCAGCAGCAGCAGCAGCAAGCAAAGGGCAAAATGCTAATAAATGCAAACAAAAAATCCAAGTCGCGGCAGCAGCAACTCCAAACAACACAAAGCAGCAACATCAGCAACATCAGCAGAGACAACAGCAACATGAGGCACTGAGACAACGACAACGTCATGTAACTTGTAACCGGGCATCAAATATGGCCAGTCGAAGGGGAAAAGAATGTTACTTGGGCGGCAATATATCATCAAAGTGGATAGTCGACGGATCGGATCATCAGCGATGGATGGAAGCGAGGAGAAAAAGATACAACCCCCGGCAGCAACATCGAATCAATGCAATTTCCATTTGTAAATGACCAAAATGAGCAACAAACAAACGAATGTTTAGTCTTGTTGTCAGGTTTTTCTTGGGCCTGCTCGTGGGGACCACCTGGAGGAGCAACTGATAGAGTTCTTAGAGCTCTGCCCTCCCCCTTCCAAGCTCTGACATTCCATTTTCGCTATAATTAATAAACACATGGCAAAACAATTTATCAGTGGCTGCTGGCGCCCGAGTCATGGCAAATCGATTAAGCAATCTCCGGCTAAGCAACAAAAAAAAGGGAAAGAAAATGAATTAAAAATTACAACAAAAACGCGCAGTAAACCGCGACTCATGTGAGTGCAGAAATATGAAAAACGACGCCGGCTTCGGTGATGCATGTTGCCAAAGGGCAGCAGCAACTTCAAGACTTGCCCCCCAGCAACTAGAAGGAGGGGAAAAAAAATACCACATGAAAACTTGTCTGCTCTTTGGGCAGATTTGTTTGCTTTTGCTTTACTTTGGCGGCAGCAAGAGGAGAAAAAAATTTCAATTTAAAAATTATTGCTGCACTTTGCTTGTTGCACGGCAGCAACATGTGCCTCCTCCTGCAGTTCCTGTCCCCCGAAAAACATGTTGATTATTTTAAAAGGCAGCAAGAAAAATGGCTCTTCGAGGAGCAACATAATTTGTTGTCCAAAGTTCCTGTGTTCACCTTCGCGAGTGGCAGCCTAAAAGTTTAATTTCGCATTTCGCATTTGGCATTTGGCTCATTTGCATTTTACTGTCAAATTAATCCAATTTAACACAAGATCCGCGACTGGGGAATTTCAATCCATTTCAGAGGGCTACGCAAAATGCGGCCTGCCAAAACGAACAACATAATTACCGTTAAGAATTGCGAGCAGCAACATTGGCAACAGCAACAGCAACAGCAACATCAGCAGCAGCAGCAGCAACTATAGAAGACATGCCCCGGACAGGCAGCAAAACACAGAACGTTTTGGGCTCCTTAATTGCCATTGGGAGACTCCATTTGGCATGGCCAAGAAGTCCAAGGAGTCCGAGGAGTCCGCGAAGTTCCAAGGCAGCTGCCCAAGTGGCCAAGAGCACGACTTCCAGCCCGAGCTCCTCGCATTAGCAATATGGGAAACGAATCGGGCTGCTAGTTGCTGCTTGCTGCTTGCTGCCTGCTGACCACAGCAACATTGCGGCATGTGCAACGTGTTGCTGCCTGCTCCCTGTTGCACGTATCGATCGCATTCCGCGTTCCTAATTCGCTAGCATTTTACCAAAGCTTCTTTACCATATTCAGCCGGGGATCGGCAAAGGGGGGAAAGCAAGGCAGCAGATAGCGCGACTTGACTTGACTTGACTGTCGCAAATCAGATACAAGAAAAGTGCTCGCGAACGGGACGAAGAGTCGAGGAGCCGGGAGAGACAATGCTGGACCCTGTGTTTAGCATATGCAGATGGGTCCGAGTCTGGGTCTCCAGCTCCATCTAAACACTCGGAAAAATAAGGGGTTCTTAGTGGTCATCATTTAAGGAATACATATACCTCCAAAGTATAGGAGTGGGGAGACCAATGATTAATGTTTGTCTCAAAATGATCAAAATAAGACTTGATTATAATGATCTGATCAAAAGATTGATCTAAAGAATGATTAAGGCATTATCGTATAGAATAAAAAGTTATACAAAATAAACATGAAAAACTGTTACGAAAAAGAAGTTCTTATAATTAATCAAATTATCAGTTTTGATTCCCTTTTAGCCCTGTATTATTTGATAAATATAAATCAACCAAATTGTTCTAAATCAACTAATATATATTCACTATTGAATTCAAAACTATAATTATAAAAAAATATTTCTTGATCTGTAAGTAGTTCTAAACTCTCAACACTTAGTATTGCAAATTGGTTGTTTTATTTCCAGTTGTTTTATTAATTCCAGCTAACAGAAGGCTGGAATTTTCTCCCAGTATATAATTTCTTGTGTCTCCCTGGTTACGCACGCTGGATTTGCAGCTTAAAATATTTGCATACGTTAGCTCCCCACCTCTCCCCCCTCGCGCGCACTCCATCCGCAGGTACGAAATATATTAAATTTAAAACGGACCTCGAAACGAAACGAAAATATGTTAAACGCGTGACTAATGTGAGAACGTTCCATGAGATACATTTGGTTCGTTAGCCTTGGCTCTCAGTGCTGATCAATGATCAAAGACCGACAACAACGGCATTGGGAACTCTGGAGCCGAAGTTGGCTAATTAGCTATGCAAACTATGAGATACACAACACAAGATACCATGTATCTCAAAATGCCTCGAGCCTCATGCGTGCAATTCGCGGCGTTTTTTTCGGCTTAGCGAAAGAAAGTTTAACTCGATTTACTTCCAATTAGCTGCCATTTTCGGCTATTTGTGTCTGTATCTGTGTGGGCGCCAAATTTGTAGCTCAAAATTGCACAGATACGGATACGACGAGCTAAGGAACGATCTCCAGCTCTCCAACTCCAACTCCAAGTCCCAAACAGTCTGTAATTTGACTAAAGACTGAAATTTGAATGATCGCTTTGGCTAAGTGGAGTCTGCAGTCTGGAGTTTAGAGTTTGGAGTTTGCAGTTTGGAGTTTGGGGTCTCGAAGAGGAAGTATCTCTTTGAGAGCATGCGAATTAATGCGATTCGGGGCTGGTCGAATGCGTTCGTTTAGCGATCACTTAAGTGCCTTGGAAGCAAAGTTTATAATAGCGGTCTGTCTGAAGTGCATGTTAATGGCTGTTTGGGCTGAAAACTTATGTATACTTCCTGTATGTGTTGAAAACGTTTACTATTCTTCATAATAAAATACCTAGGATCCTCCACTTGCTTGCCATGGAAATACAGGTTTCTGGTTGCCATTACAGAAAACAGTTGCATTCTGGCATCTATTCAAAAGATCTTAAGACCCTGCCAGCATGAGCTCGTCCTGGGCCGAAATCCTCAAATATCTTATCCAATTCAGTTTCCTTTCCCATTTCCCTGGCATATGTTTTCCCTGCTTTGCTTTTGAGCCAATCTTCGAGTAAATACTGTGTCTCGATTGTCCCAGCGGCCAAGTGACACCTGCATGGCTCTACCTAAGCCGAAACCTACTTAAGATACTTTAGATACTTCGGATACTTGGCCTGCCCACGAGTGCAGTTATCTATCCATCGACTGGCCGCCTACCTACTCCTCTGAATCTGTCTCCGTGGAGAACCTTTTCAGCCTCTTTTCCTGCACTATTTGCTTTTCAATGCTGCTTCGATTCGTGTTCTCCTTTTGTTCGGTTCGTTTTTATTGTTTTTCTTTTTTTTTTCGGGGAAAATTTATGACTTGCTCATGCGGGGAATGCGTTTTCTTGTTTTTCCACCATTGTTTGACTTGGCTCGGCTCGGTTTTCTTTTCTTCGAGCTGTGAGACGATGATGCCGCCGCTGCACCATAGGAATTCTCTACCTACGCAGTAACATCCACTGAGAAAACAGATTTTCCACTCCTTTTGAGCGGCTCGCATTGCCTTTGACCTTGCCTTGGCGGCCATTTTCCAGGCGAGCGCGCAGTGAAATAGATTTTCCCGCCGCAATTAGGCAACTTCTTGGTCTCGCATTAAACGAAATTGCAAATGGAAATTGTTGCCACACTGCAGAGTCCTCCAAAAAGGGAGAGATAATCATAAAAATTGTAGACGGGGAATTGTTAAATTTTATTGCCAAAACTTTTGCCCAACCGAATTTAATTTGTTGAAAAAGAAAAAAACATCAAAAGCAGCTGGTTTTGGCCAAGGAGAAGGAGTACAACAAAACCAATATATATAATCATAAATACTTTTCGGGGGGATTTAGGTGTGCGTCTTGTGTGTGGGTTTCTACCTGCTGGGATTAGACCTGCCAATGCGAAATTATACAACTTTTATGTCTGGTCTTTGTTTCTGTTACTTATTGCTTTTCCAAGTCTTTCCTTTCCTTTTGTGTGTTTGTGTGGGAGAGCGTGAAAATTCGCTAAGCCAAGTTAAGGCAACTTCTTTATTGGCAATTCTTTTGTACGGTTTCGGTTTCCCCTACGCATTTCGGGTCTTGACCTGTCTTGTGGCTGCAACTGCATCTGTATCTCCGCAGCTAATAGAGATACGTAAGTCCGGCCTTGTGAGTGCAGAAATTTAATTTATACATTAACCCTTTGGGGCATCGTGTCACACGATTTGCATTGCATGTTGTCACGTCATGCTGTCAACAGTCAGCCAACAGCAACAGCAACAGCAACAGCCAACAGCAACATCGACAGCAGCAACACAAAATGTCGCGCGCAAGTTTGCACCTTGAATGAGATACTCCTCCCGACTGCCATTCCGTTGCAAAAAAGAGGAAAAAAGAGGAAAAGATATTTTCCTGCCTTCTGGCTACTGTGAGTAATTAAGCCGCATGCCTTTTTCCAGTCGTCGTCCCTTTGGGCCAGCTTCAAAAAAGGCAAGCCGACTTCGTCGTCGTCGTCGTCGTCCTTTCCTCGCCCAATTAAAGCTCTATAAAAATCACTTAAGGGCCGCATTTGACAATCAACTTTAATAATAACACAAAAAACGACGCTGCCCCCTTTTACCCACTCAACCTTGACCCCACACTCGGGATATTTCCACAAAACATGGCCAAAGTCAGTGGCGGCGAGTTCAGGGGGGTCGGGGTCGCTTGGCGAACAAGTTGCGATAACAACAACAGCAGAAAAGGGCGCAAAAAAATTATGAAAAATTAATTTCTGCCCGACGGCAGATTTTCGCTTTTTTTTCGTGTTTTTTTTCCCTGCGTTTGTGTGTGGGGCAGACAGACAGAAAATTGATGCCGGTTCGAGGGGATCTGGCAGATATTGCAATGGGGTTTATGCGTTATGCGTTGGCTGATAAAGGATTTGCTAATAAAAACGAATGGCAAGGAGATAAAGTCGGCGATGAGTAAGATTTGTTGGTAAAAGGGAAAGGGATTTCTTGGATTGGTTATTTTATGAGCACTAAATGTAATAAGAATGTTTACCGATTTGACCTTTAATATAATTTAGAATTTTTGGCTTAAAGAACCCCCTTTTTACTTATTATTTCTAGTGTGGGCATTAAAATTGTTGTAATTGCCAAATTTTTAAAAAACTGCAGCTTTGAAATAGATCCTATCTTAATATCTTTGAGTGGAATAGGGTGTAAACTATTATTCTTGATTTCCCTGCCACGCATAAACATGATTATCACACATTCCATAGACACAAATTCTCCCATCATTGCAATGGGCATCGCTTTTTACCCTCACTTAGTTGCCATTGCTGCTGTTCATGGCCGTTCCAAGTGCTTTGCTCTTTTGTGCGGATGTTTTACAATGTGCTCCACTGTGTTGTGGTAACGATGACGATTGCTGTCGATTGCAACATCAACAACGAGCAACAACCAACAACATCCAACAGCAGCAGCGGCAGCGGTGGCAACTTTGGCCTGCAGCCTGCAAAACCTTCGATTTGTTGGTCTGTCATCATGCCTCATCATTGTCAGCCGTCTCATCCTGGCAGCCCGGCATGTGCAACGTTTTCATCATCATTATTTTATGTTGCAGAAGGCAACCCCAAAGGCCTTTCGTTCCCATGTTATCTTCAATTTCTTTTTTGTTATGCATTATTGAATTTTTGTTTATAAGACAGCGACATGTTTGGGTGTCTGCTTGTCGGCAATTATTATGACTTCGCCTGAGAATGTTTACAAAACGCTGGGCAATAATGTTTATATCCCGAAAGGAAGAGGGGCTCCCGCAACGATTTCCGTTGAGATCGATCAAATGAAGTTATCACCCGGCGAGGCAATTGGCAATTGTCACAGGAACCGAATCACAGCCAATCCGAGTGCCAAACACTGTCACTCAATCCTCGCCACGCTGATCCTCGTGTTGATTTCAGCCAGTTCCAAGCGATCCCTCCCCGTTTCCCCCACGGATAACAGATCCCAGATCTCCCAGCGATTGCAGATCGCGGATCGCTGGACGTTGATGCCTATTGACAGCTCACAGCGGTTTATTAATGATCATGCTGCGGCTGCCCAGAGATCGAGATATAGTCTCTGTGGATCTGCGGCTGAATGTTCCTGCCCTGCACGCGATGCGCATCAATCTCAGATAAAGAAAGATCACTCAGCTGTCGGACGATCACTTTAAGATCGCCGATCGTGGATCGCAAAACAGTCTATGCAAATTCCTTTATCTTTCAGTTTCGCCCTTTCCTATATCCTTCCTTCACTTGATTAATTGCCGCTGCAATTTTAATTAATTTTTTTCTTTATGGCCAGATTCCTGCGCTCCCTTGGGGCGTTCATAATTAGAGGAAAAATATATTTTAGCATTTCCCAGAAATTCAAAACCGATTTCCCACAAGGTGCGTCAGCTAATTAAATATTTACTTCCCCCGGCTAACGACACACCCGTCGTCTAACCCAGTTCTAAATTCGAAATTCTGATTGCAATGTTTGCCAAGTTCTCTGGCATTTACCAAACCGTAAACAATTCCACATACAAATGTCGGAAGAGTTCTGTAATTCGAGACGATCCCAAGAGGGACACCCGACGAATGCAGGTCGCTCGCTGTCTTTCGAGAGTCTTCAAAATGTAAATAGTGCTAAAAAACAAAGAAGACTCGGCCCGAAAGGCGACAAGTGAGGCCTTATCTTAAATGCATGCCCCGAGGAGACGACACACGCAGGGAAATGGAGGAAATCGAAGAAATGGAGGGGAGATGGCCGGGAAAAGTGTCGCCGCACTCTCGAGTGATTGGCATATCGCATTTCCCCATTTGCCGTCGTCGCAAAAGTGCAATAAATTAACTCGGTGAAAAAAATAAAGAAAAACCAAAGGCGAATAAAGAGGGAAAAACCAGTAAAAATCGTAAGCCACATAGCAGGTTGCCCGGTGGACCATCCTCGTCATCAACTAACCAACTAAAAACCAAATTAATTTTATGACAAACTCGTTGAATGGCAAAAGCTACCAAATCTCAGACGGACGTGGGCAGGTTGCAGCCCACTCTCGGCTTTATTTCTCAGTTTCAGTTGACTGGGAAGAACAAAAAAAGGAATTATAAAACACAATTCGATGCGGCGATACCTGACTTAAAAGTGTTTAACTTTAGTGGCCAGGCTTCGGTTTCCCAAGAAAATTTATGCGTAATTCGTCTGAAAGGTTTATGGTCGGTGGAGTGAAATGAAGTTGTTGAATATTTGATATTGTTTAATCTAATTTAGGGGATAGTTTAAGTGGAATACATAATTTGTGTTGAGATTAACTTGGAATTTGAAGAGGGCGACATATAAGTGGGCTTATTTTTAGTGCATAACTTTTTAAGCCATTTGTGATACCTTATATTTAAATTAATTTAAAACCGAAATACCCAGAAATAAAGGAAGTTAATAATTCTAGTTGTACATTTACCATAAATCTAAATATATACATTATTTTAAATGGCTAATAACATATTTCAAACCCTTTCATTAGTTTGTAAGATATGGTGTCTCTGTCTAGTGCATCTTATAACTTTTAATGCCTGCTTACATATTTTCCCCTTTTTTATTGCAAAGACACTCTGAATAGTTAGGATCCCTGCATACCACTTTACAACCCCCTCGCCCTCCCATTCGCATGATCCCTAACTAAATGCTTTTTTGCTTTATGGCACTGGCAATGCCACCGCAATATCAATATCAAGTTTATTTTAGCTTTTTAGCATATTTTAGTGTCTTATCAGCAGCCGCCAATGGCAGCAAATGAGTGTGCGAGTGGGGAGTAAAGTGGGGGGTGGGGGCGAGGTGAGCGGGGAATTGGCAACATGTTGCTGCTGCAAGAACAAGACTCCATTGTAGGTTTCGCCTGGGTTGACAGTCATTTAGATTTATGGCTGATTGTCTGCAACGGCAGCGCCTTTTTATAGCCAACTTGCTTTGGTTGTTGTTGTTCTCTGTTGCCTTATTTGCACGCAGAGTCAGCAATCCAATTTTTGCATGTTTGTTGTCGTTGTTGCTGTTGCCGTTGTTGCTGTTGCAGTTGTTGTTGTTGTCGTCGTACGCAGGTGAGTACAAGCCACAAAAGCAACAACCGCGAAACTTGTTTAGCAACATCGGCCAATTTGCATGTGTCGCACTCGCTGGCAAGACTTTAAACACGGCTCTCGGACTCCAAGTTGCAAGTTCCCAGTCGAAGTCGAAGTCAAAGTAGGAGTCGAATCGAAGTCCCCCTCCCAGATATTAGATATCCCCGATGCGATAAACGTCCAGCGATCGAGACTCTCCGCTTTATTGATTTAAATGCCGCGCATCTTCTGTGATTCGAGGATCGCACAGCAAGTCGCCGATTGAGATTAAGCCGTTTGTCAACTTGTCATAATTGCCGGGACTTCAGACTACGGCGCCGAGCTCTTTGGGGCTTGTTAACAAATTATAAAAACTTTTTCAGTCGCCCCACTCGCAAGAGGGAAAAATCCGAAACGCCAACGTTGTGGCAACTGACTGCAAACGATGACTCAAGGCGATTCTTTGAAAATTTTTCATAATTTCCTCGCCGCGCGTAGGCTGCTAAAAACTTTAACGTTAACTCATACCCCAAATGCAAAACGAAAACCCAAATGGCGATTGCTGGCGGCACTGTCTGCCACAGCAGCAGCAGCAGCAGCAGCAGCAGCAGCAACTTGCAACTTGCAGCAGCAACATCATCAAGTGCAAATATGCAAATCTCTGCCGACGACTTGCTTAAGGATAAATGACAAAGACAAAGACAAACCTCTTTTCGGGCCAGCCGGAAATTTCAGATTTGTGTAATTAAATACGTATTAGCCGAGCGAAACTTGTTGATCTTCCCAGTTAACTCATTTTGCCTAACTGTAAACGGCTTTTCCTGCAAATTAAGGATGGTTTTAGTGGGGGAAAGTCTACATGTACAAAGTTGCACTAATTTAAAGACAATGCTAACATTTATTGCGTTTTTATGTGAGGCTCTCATTGCTTTTTAAGTCAACCAGATGTTCGTTCCCATAAGTCGAATTTTTCAAAGAAACAATTTATTCGCTGGCAAAAATGTTTTAGATAGAAAATAAATACATATTTGGCAGGAGATTCACTCAATTCAAGGAATTCATGCTAAAGATTATTTAGAAGTTGGTGCCGTTTTTAAACTTGAACAAAAGATATTGCATACAGCTTAATTGAGTAGATTTAACCTTAAAAGGAAAATTTAAAAATCAAAAAATATTTCTAATCTAACTCTAATCAAAGCGTATATGAATATCTGGTTTATGAAAGTTTGCCTACATTTTCAAATACTAGAAGCAGTTCTTAGCCGTTCTACCTTTCTGTAGCTTTTCCAACAATTATCCCAAAGATAAGTCGCCAGCCAGCCATTTCTCCTTTCTGCTTTCCCATAACTTGTGAATCAAATTTCCATGTTGATTGACCCCTCCAGAATTGCATATCCTCCTCCGGTTACACCCCCTCCCGCAGCTCCTTTCCCGCCTTTCTCTCCGCGATTCCCCGACTCCTTCACACATAGCATTTCCAATGCAATTTGCGAACCTTTTTCTCACCAAGCTCAGATTTGCTCCAAGCTAACCACCACGAACGAATATAAACGGGCAGGCAAAAAAGCTTTTCGGAAAATCCAGTAACGCCTTCTCAAAAAAACGAAATAACCATTTTCCAGGCACTGCATTGCATTGCATGCAAAAATGTGGCCAGCAGCGACCAGCAACAGTAACAACGGCTTTAAACGCCAACTGGCATAACTGCAACATTTCGGATGCAAGTTTGCATTTTACGCGGCTGCCAGGCTTAATTTTCCTTTATTTTTAATATCGCAGCCAAGCAACGGCCACAAAATGTACATAAAACCCACGGCTATATCAAGTACGGCCACATAGATACACATAGATACACACTGGCTGTCAAGCTGGGTCTTTCGGATCTCCAGGAAGCGAGAAATAACAAAAATCTTTGCGTAGGCAAAACTTGGCTACGACTACCCAGCTGACCATGTCCAAGTCGCCTCTCAGCCGCCTGCCTTTCCCATTACTGGGTTCTGGCCGGCCTGCAAGACTGTTGTTTTAAATAATTAATTATTGTTTAGTTGGCAAATAGCCGACTCGAGATCGAATGGCCCCGGCGAGGAGAACTGAGCCATGGGTAGTTGCAATTAGTAGTAAAACGCTATTCGTCCGGAAAGTGGGGATACATATGCTGGAGAATCGAAGCTAAATTGGGCCTTTTGGGGGTAATAAAGGAGTGCTCCCAAGATGTTCACTTTATGAAAAATCGTTTAACGTAAATATGCAGATCGCTCTGTTAACTACTAATTATTTCTAAAAATGTTTTTACTAACATGTACACTTTTAGGTATTTATAATCTTCTAGTGCATTTTTATCTTATCTTCTGATATATTGCTGATTCAGAGAAGTTTTATCAAATTCTTAGTTATTTTTATGCTGAGAGAGAAATGGAACAATTTAGATCTAAATATGGGGGCAAGTTATTTCCAGTAAATGTTTATGTATTGCTAATTTAATTATGTACAAGCATAAACAGGGAATATAATTTGAACAAGTGGTGATATAGTACAACATTTTCTTAGTTGAATTTAATTATGGCATAAACACATAATTAGCAAATACGACCTATGATAAAAAAGAATTACAGCTTAGTTGGTTGAATAAGAGGAAAACTAAGAATGAGTATGACTGGTCATCGAATAGTAACTTTTCTTCAAGCGTGGTTAATTTACAATCTAACTACTGCCTTAAACTTTTTTCAATTTCTGGCCTCCAATAAAAATTAACATATTTGTTGGGGCTGTTAATAGGTACTCTCCAATATCTCATAGAAATACGTCTATATACTTGCAACCTTTCGCCAGCCGACTGGCAACACCTCCACCCACATCCAGCCGACTTTCAATCACATTCCTGCCCCAAACTGTGTGCCAAACATATCGGGGCAGACTTCGGCTGTGGATAGCCGAGAGACCCCTTCATTATCTAGCCTGCAGCTGGGAGCAAATGGGAGATCTCGTTGAGTGGCGGCGATTGGTAGGGCAATCATGTGATTGAACAAATAACATGCTACGGAGCTGCCACAGCACTTGACTCCATTTCCATCGCCCGGGAAAGGAAAGTAAGCCGGAGACCGCTACTTAGCCCAATTTTCGCATAATGCACATGAGAAAATTGCACAAGACCCGAAAGGCAGGCCAGGCACACAAAAAATGCCAATAGAAATTGGCAAGACAAAGGATTGAGTCTGCCACCCCCGGTGGCTCACAAGAGCTGAAAAAGTGCACCGAGTCCAGTTAGCTGGAAAAACGCTCCCCAGAGTGGCATTACCCAGAACATGGAAGTGTCTGTCAACCCTGCAACTTTGTGTCGAGGGCGATAATTTTTATGACCCCGACAGATTCTCAAGCCGACTGCGATTGACCCACCACCCAAAAAGCTGATGGCTTGGCTCACTGGTCACACACCACCAGCAAGGCAAAGTAAGGAACAGAAATCCTGTCGTGTGCCAGTGCAGATAATTTTATACAATTTATTATATCAAACGAGCGGCGTCGCGTGCAACACTTGCCACGTCACGTGGGATGGGATGGGATGGGATGGGAAGAGCCGAGATACAGATACTATATAGTATGGTATGCTGCAGCCTCAGGTTGCGTGTTCGAGTGCTTAACTGAGATCCGAATTCAAAAATCCGAGTTGCGTGTGTCCACGGCCGATATCGTTGGATTGGCATTAAAAAGCGTTTAATAAGCATTAGATTACAACATTCTCGGCACTGCGAAAAGGGGTGTGACGGCCTAAGCTCATTTAGATATATGTTTTATCGCCGCATTTGCCGAGCCATGAAATCGCCAAAGGGCTTAATTCAAAAGCATTGCTTAACCTCAAAAGCATTTTGCTTTAGTTTTCGTTTGAACTCCCCATCTCTCAACCACAAAAGCCACAAACTCGATTCTTTGTTTGATTTTCTTGTAATCAGTTGTAAGATTGCTGCGGCGGGGAAAACTACACTCAGTTGATTAGTCTTTTCGGTGGAGAGCGTACTGCAAACTCATTAGTCATTTATCTAAAGTTCGGTTTCTGGTGAGTGATCTTTCCCGTGATCCTCCCTTAGGGGCTTACATTTTTTGTTCCCAGTTAGCCTACCCTCATCTATATTTTTCCGACACATGCATTTTGTTCACTTTTGATGCGTAATTCGATCTGTGTATTCTTCGAAAATTGTATTTAGTTTTCCCAAATGTGATCCCGAAGTGGGTTCATTGGGTTAACGTTAGTTTTTTGTGTTTTTCGTTAATGTGACGATAAAAGAGTCTGATTTTGGTCAGAGAGATTAGGGAAAAGAAAATGTGGTTTTCAATAGTACGTTCTCAAATGATAAGAGCTATGCTTAGTTTCACTATTACCAACTAAGATTTAAAAACCATTAGTTTAAAATAAATTTGATCCGATTTCAAAATCTATAATCTATAAAAGATCTCATCTAAGACGATCCCCAAGCTAATAGAACTTCTTAACCTTTGTCAACCTGCAAAGAACTGCTGAAGTTCCAAGTTCTTATGCTAACGATTTCGAGTCGCAAACATTCAGATACATCCACTCAAAAATATACCCACAATGTGCATCTCTAATGAGAATTCGGGAGAGAGGCATGAATAATGGGTCTGTGATGTCGCGTTGTCTATAAAGCGGCCTTAAAATCCATTAGCGAACGTTGCAGGCATAAATAAACCGCAGTGCCTTAATTTCACTTTGTTGTTTGTGTTGCAACCAAAAATAGCCAAAAAGATGGAGTCGACGAAAAAACGTAAATGGAAACAAATGACGCTAATAAATAAATGGGGAGTGCAGCGAAATGAATGGGGGGAAAAGTCATATGCGGCCACAAAGGATTTCGCTAGGAAAATCCGGGAGGAAATAGTTTGTCATATTGCCCTTCAAATTGTATCTTCCATCTTCTATCTTGTATCTGCAACTGCAACTGCGGATGCATCTGCATCTGTCGACACTTACCCTTGAGCGCTCCGACTTGAGTTAATCCATTTAATCCCGTGAGGAGCAGCAGCAGTGGGAATATCACCCGTCGACTCCGACTCCGATCGACTTTGATTATTTTTAGCCGGTCCCCAACAGCATTTCGATTGTTTCTGTGTCGGCGTTTGATCTCGCTGACTCTGGGTATTTCGTTTTCGTTTCCATTTTTGTTTTTATTTATATTTTTTATTTTAATCTCGCTTTCGTTAGCTAAACGCTGGGGTTGCACACGCACCTCGCACAACTGCATTTTGTCAAGTATTCTTCTGCGCTTCCTTTAATTACACACCATTTAAAATAGATTTGCACTCATTTCTCGATTTTCTGCTGGCACACACAATTTATTCACTAGAATCTGAGTCCGTGGCGCCACAAAGTCCGTTGGCCGGAACGATTCGCGGAACCCGACGGATCGAACGGATATATACTCTCCCCCAAACACATGCGAACCGGCGGACTCTCGAATTGGTACTGGCGCTGCTATACGCTACGAAAATCGACTGATGTGAAAGAAATTTCTTTTGAAAACTGGGTGGTTTTGGACCTGGTTAACATGAGTGGGGTTTGTGAGTGGAAGTTGTACAGAGCGCTCGCACAGTGAGTGGATTTTGTATGGCGCTTAACAGAGTGCTCAAGAACAGTGAGTGGACTTTGTATGGCGGTTAACAGAGAGCGGCAGAACTGGAGTGCAAAGTTAACAGTGCGTAGGAACTGGAGTGGATTTTGTATGGCGGTTAACAGTGTGCGAGAACAGCGAGTGCCTTTTATATGGAAAGTTAACATTTGAGTGTTTTAAGTTCGTTTCTCGTTTCGTTTCGAGTTCGTTTGTATTGTGTTCGGCAGCCCACTTCGGGTCTTACTTCGTTTATGACTTCGTGAGTTTCATTTCCCGCTTTGTCTCGCTTGTTGCATGCTGTGGAACGCGTTGGACCTTTGTTTACTGGATGGACTGCAGGCTCGGTTTGTTTTGTTCCGTTTGCAATCGTTCCACGTGCCCTAGGTTCATCTTGTCGGCAACATATTGCACTCAATGAAAACGAACCGAGTGTTGATGACTCATGTTGATAAGGCCAAGGGATACATTTGCGTTATATGGTTTTTAAAGTCTATAATATTATCCCAAAAACCGACAATCCTAACAATTCCTTTCATTTTCATATATAAAATATTGTATTTATTTAGTGTATTTAATATCCAAGCACAAGCCTTTGTTGTAAAACTTTGTCAATTGAATAAATAATTCATAAATTTCAGATTTTATTACTCGCCCATACGCTGGGGTTGCATGTGTGTTATATATCACTCAGCGAATCAGAATGTCGTATGATAAATATTTATGCAAATAATATTATTACAATGAAATTGCTTATAAATTCTCATTGCTTCATACGACATAGTTATCAAGTTGATAAGAAAGAAAACAATCATTGCTGATGTTTGCGAAAGGAAATGAATTTATTAAAAAGTATTTGCATTTCAATAGTGATAAGGTTAGTTTAAGGCCATTGAAAAGAAAAAAATATTGTGCAGACTAAAAAACGCCAATCCAATTACCAGATTTAATTTTCTTGTGTATTAACAACGTTGCGAACCAACAAAGTGCATTTATTTCAGAAAAAAGGCCATAAATATTCTGCTTTGTTTAGAAATACAACAAATCGACATTCAAATGGACTTTAACACGATGCCACATCAATTTCTCCGTTCGAAGTGTTTATCCACCAACTCTTTTCCAATCTTTGCTGACCATTTAAACTCTTTTTCAGGTTGTCAAGCCAACAAATTGCCAACCTTTGTGCTGCTTAGCTTCGATAGTTTCCATTCGAGATCCGAAAACATTTCGAGCTTGGATAATCCCTACTTGTTGCATTTGATTGCCCCCTTGGCTCCATTGTTCCGCCTCCGCCCCCCTCCCCCGCTTAACCCCCAGTGTCCCCTTAACCCTCCACTGCCGGCGACAGTCGAAGAACGCCTCAAAGGGGCGACCATTTGCTATCTAATCTGCTCGAGTGCCGCACTCACTCTCCAGCTGTTAGCTCATCTATTTCCAAACTGCAATAAAGCCAGACACACAGTTCTAGACGATCCGTTGCACAATGCGATGAATGGAAATCCAAATCAAAGTGGAGACCCCGTTCTTGGACACTTTGCCACATATCACAGAACACCGGCCCGCTAATGAATTTCGAAATCAACCCAGACGATATTGTATTAATTTATCAAAGTGCATATCCGAAAGGGCTTTCCTCTATAAATCGCTGCCTAATTTCCCAACGTTTGTTAAATAATCAATAACTTTTTCCTCCTGCCAGGTAGAGTTTGATTCGAGTGTGAAGTCGGTTCATTAATGCCGGTGCTCAGAAAAGATACAGATACATTTGGCCAAGGAGAGAAGTGTAAAATAAAGGTGTGTATCTTTTCCATAAAGGAATTGTGCGTGCATTTAGGAGCGGGCAGGTGTGGATTCCCCATCTGAGAATGCATCTCCCTCCGACACTCACACAATGTGCATTGTCTTTGCCAAGAAAGAAAGGTCAAAGTGCGTTTGTCGCTGTGTTCGCTGCCTTCTCAAGTCCCCCGATTCCCGCTCCCCGATCCTCGATTCCCGCTCGCCTTTTATAGAGTAGAAGAATGCAGGTAGAGGCAAGCGAGAATTTGTGGCAGGTAAACCATATTTCAAATGCTGATAATTGGCCAATTTACAGCCAGGGCGAGTTGCTCTGCTTGAAAGGCGAGATATCCGATCCCGGTTGCCATGCTTCATTAGCACTCAAGTGAAGTTCGGCAACGGGGCAGGGATCATATGTCGTATAAAAAGATACGAGACAAGAATATACAAAATAATATAGAACGAGAATTAAAGTACATATGTTAGGAAAATATAAATATTTTGGTTTCAGCAAGTACCACCTTATATACTGCCATAATTTCTTTTTGAATACCAATTCTCTCTCTTGATCTGAAGTACTAACAAACTTCACCATTGTCATTTAACTTTTAATTTATTATATGAAGTATTTATATCGATTATTGTTCATCTAATAATGGGATAGCCCAATAACGTATATAGATTTCTTCATTATTCAGAAAAATACGAGTTCCCAAACTACACCTTTACACACCCAAAATATTTAGATCCTAAGCCAGCCTGATTAAACATGTGAGCCCCTGACCTTAGGTAACTACCAACCCAAGAAGTTCGGCAACATTGCAGTTCGGTCTGAATTATCTAGGCTGAAATGTTGACATTGCCTTTGTAATGTTCGGGCCTATCTCCCTCTCTCGCTCCCACCAACTCTACCCCTCTCTGTCACCCAATCTACTGACTGACTGTTTGTCTGTCATGTCGGCTGCTTTAAGCCATGTTAATGACATGTAAGTTGCGTCTCAATTGCGGATTTGCGAGCTTCCCAAAACGAAATGAAATGACATTTTGATTGTCAAGCCAAAGACGAAAAAGATGAGAGGAAAAAGGGAATCACGAAACTTATAAATGCACTTTAATGTACGTGTTTAACTTTATTGGAAGGATGCGCTGCCTTCTTTTCTCGGGACATTTGTGCGCTCAAAAGTAAACAAATTACGTATACGTGCACACTCAAGATAATTGAAATTAGCGACTGTGACAGCATGATTACCTTCCCCAACATCTCCAGGGAACCGCCCAGGCCACAAATCTCGTGGACAAACACACGAGGTGAGAGGGCGAGATACAGATACCCAGATACACGGATATACGGCCAAAGATACATTTACACACGCATCTCGTATCCGAAGTCTCCAGAACGCCCACTCGCAGAGCCAAACCCCAATTGAGTGGGTTTTTTGGACAGGCCACGAGTGTGGATGCTTCTGCCTTCCCGTTTCCCATCCTCTACACTCGGAAAAATGTTATATCAATATAAGAAATCTTGTAAAAATGGCTGGTCTTTTAAAAATAAAAAATTTTGATTCTCTATGAAGTTATAATCTCCAAAAAAGTTACCATTTTATATTTTAGAACCCATCCAAAACAATAATGTTTCTTTTGAAAAATGAAACAAAAGTTTTGGAACCGTATCAGTAATAGTATTAGGTAATATATTTCAAATAATTTAAAGTACTCCCTTACTCCCTTACTCATATATTATATTTTATTTTTTGTATTTTTTATTGATTGATTTTTGCTGAGTGTATCAATATTGAGTCTCCCCGAAAACTGAAAAACCCAACCCAGAACGCATTGAGATTGTGTCTGAGGTTTTTGTACAATTGCTGGATATATGATAATGAGCAGGAAATGAGTTGAGTGTTAAATTTATGGGCAGGAGTGCTGTTCTATGATTTCCACAATGACTTATGATTGTAATTAAAAAAATTTCCGAGTTTTCGTAAATAAATTATTACGCCTTTCAAAGGTGTTGGGTTGAAAGTGTAAATCCCTCCCCTTCACACATCATCTATCACACACACACTCTAATCCCGTCGGTCCTAAAAATATGCACAGATGGCACTCAAAATGGAAAAGCCACAGCTTTGCCATAAAATTGTAATCCCATTAGCATAAACTAAATACAACAAATGAAATTAAAAGTCAATAAAAGTTTAACTAACTCGAACAATAAAAATCAATGACTACTTTCCTATGGTCATAAAATAAATCAACTAACAAAAAACAAAAATATTTAAAATGGCAACAATTGGATGCGTTACAAGGAAATGGCCAGCACAATTGCACACAAAAAGGTGTTTGTTTTTGTTTTTAATTACAAAACTAAACCAGCAAATTCGCTGGGTCGCAATGGCGATTAATTTGACTCTGGAATTCACCAGTAAGTTACAATAAAGAACGACAAACATAGAACTCAGTAAGCAAAAAATGTTTTAGAATTTTAAAAGCTATAAATACGAATAGACTATTCACTAAATTACAAATTAAAAGTGTAATAATATTTTTGCGTACCGAATTAAATATTTCTATTTTATTTTACGAAAAGATAACATTGTTCTAATATAAATATTAAAACATTGAATGTTTCATTCAACTTCAAACGTAACGTAACTTCAAACGTAACGTATCATGAGAAATTAGAGCACATTTATTTGCAAATGTTTGCTTAAATTTGCATGTGCCTCAATTTTCATTTAGATACCGAATTGGAAATACACGCGATGATAACTGCTTATTAACATTTTGTTGCTTTTATGGCTTTTAATTAATATTTTCAGTAGTTCGCCGCCGAAAAAGACCACCAAGCGAGACGGCACTAGGCGACGGACAGAGATAGCGATAGCGATAACTCTTCATGCATTCAGTCGTGCATTCAAGCTTTTTGTTTGAGTGGGCGGGAGTATTTCATTTGAATGGTTTATTTGTGTGGCGCTTTGGCTTTTTTTTCGGTTTTGGGGAACTGTTTCGTAATCAAGATAATCATAGAGTGGATTCATTAAAATCGAAATATGAGCAGCAACAAAAACAAAAACGACGCTTTTGAAGCTGCTGGCGGTCCCTAAAAACCCAACAATTCCCCAGCTTTTCAGTGTGTGGCAAATAGTTTTGTAGATTTCAATCGAAAAAATAATGTTTGTTGTTTTTCGGCTTCCATTTTTGTTGTTTTCTGGTAGCAGAAAATAAACAGCAGGCGACCACCGCCTATGGGCATAATTAATTACATATTTCAATTGTGCGACATTGGGGATTACGAAATTGTTCGAATTGTCATTTGTTTGCTTTTTGTGCTTGCCCTTTTCAAGTGGGTATTTTTCCGAGTACCATTGAATTGCGATTGAAAAGTTCATCGGGCCTTGGCTGTGGCTAATCCCATAACAAGCTCCTTGGATCCCCTTTCATTCTAATCACTTAATACCCGCCAATAACCCACGGTTAGAGATCCAGACGGGCAGTCGATTTAACAACCATCTATCATTAAATAATTTGCTAAATTTCTGACAAACCAACAGCGCCAAGAAGACCCTCGGGAACCGCAGTTTGGTCTCTCTCGACCTTCTTTTTCACTTTTAATTAGCTGTGCAGCCGATAAAAATGCGCTGAAAATTAAGCGAAACGGCTCCGCTCACAACAATAACAAAGGGAACCGATCAGGGGCGGCGAAAGGGGATACAATATATAGAAATGTGGAGGGAGGTTCAGATCACTAAACTGGTAAAAGATTCGCACGCAGAAAACCTAGGGAAAGGGAAGTGGGCAGGGGTTTCTGGATGGGAGCGAAGGCAGAAATAGAATTACAGTGATCACTGGAAAATAAATCAAATCTTACAAAATTCACAACTATGTTTTTGGAAATATTGGTTAATAAAAAAATATATTTTTCCAATTAAATTGATGAATTAAATACTCTAGAAACGATAACCTGAAAAATCAGGTTAATATCTATTTATTTATCTGAACGAAATGTTTCATTTGGTTTTAAAAATTATTGTGGTTTTGTTTTTTAATTTTGCTCCGCCTTAACTAACTTTCATTATATTTTATTTAATTAATATTTAAACAATGTGTTTGTTAGCGATTTACTACTGTACTGAGAAAGAGGGACAGATTTCAGCAGTGCCTTTGGCAATAGCAGAGGCGCTGGCGAAATGGTCGCGACCGAATGGTTAGTACGTGATCGGTTCATAAAACTAAAAGCAGCCATAAACTGATAATTCGAGAATTTATAAAAAAGAGGAGATGCAGACATTGGCGTTCTATGGGTTTCGGGCGATTGATCGACCTGGAGTAGCCCAAACGCGGACAGGAAGCTCCGACCATCATTGATGATGATGATAATGATGATGGCGATGATAATATTGCTGCTGATCTCTATGTTTTCCTGGAAGCCTGATCAGTGGGCAGATCTCAGAAAAGGGCTGCTTGATAAAAAGCTTATAATCTATCAACTCTAAGACACCCACGTTCCCAAAAAATATCAGAAAAAAAGGAAGGAAAGCTTAGCTTAATAATTAATTAAACAAGACTTATATCAATATGTTATTTTGTATTATAAAAAAGAAACTTAAGAACAATACCGCCTATACAAATGACTAAGCTACCCTAGAAATTGCAATGACTTGTTCATCGTTATCGATTCTGTTGACTTTTATTTACCTCCGTGGGATTTGAGTCCCTCGGGCCGAAAATACTTTACAAAAGGCCGTAAACGTCCAAAGTTTGTTGACTAATCTCTTTGTAGCCCGAAAGAATGTGTTTCGAATTTCATTACTAAACTTGATCCGTGATCCCTGTTTATGTTCCAGTTAGGCGAGTGAGTTTCATGATTAAATTTTAATGCATTTTAGTTTTAAGACGCTCCATTGTGCCAACTCTTTCGACGCAGGAAGAGCTGTTGCTTCTGGCAGATCGTAAAACGTTCCCAGTTCTTCCCCGCCCGACTTTAATGATCGTCGAAGCTAATTAAAATATTTAGCCGAGACGTTGCAGCGGAACTGGGCGTAGAATGCAGACACAACTGAAATTCGTGTTAATTTTTTTACGGCCTCGATTTGCAATTTGCCATAATTAAGCATTAGCGTTTGTGGTGTGTCATAAATCGGGGGAAAATGCGGGGCGAGGAAGCGGAGGGAATCGTTATCTTGCAACAAGCGGCAGGTCAAGAGCGTTGGCGACCCAGGACGCCTATAAAAATTGAAAATTACCAACGCAACGAGATCGGCAGACACAGGGCGCTCAGATAGAGATACAGATGCACAGATACAGATACTTCTGCGGGGTGGGAGGGCATCTCCAATCGCAGCCATGAATGAAATGCGTACTGAATGAAGTGGGTCTGGGAACCCAGAGTCAGAATCAGATCTCGACTCATCGCCATGGCAAATTCGAGCTAAAAGACACAAAAAACAATGCTCTTTTTCCCCATCTCCAACCCCATTTATGATTATAGTTTTTGTTTAGCTGTGACATCGCCGGATTCGGATTCGGATTCCCGTGTCTTTCGTTCGCATTTCAATCGTCGCAGGGACTGAGAATCGAATCGGGGTTGTGTCGCAGAGGCGTCGATAAAACCGCAGGGGGTCATAAATTTCTCGAGCTTCTTGCGTTTTGTTTGCCTGAAAAATATCAATTGAAGTAGCCGCCGGCAGTCCAGAGTCCAAAGTTATCGCCAAAAAATAAAGAATGTTCCACAGGGAGATACAAGTTCTGTTCTTTCTTTCAATATAACTTTTATTTTTTGTTGTTCCTGGATGTTTCTTATATTGGTATGTGTCATGTAAGAGAGGAATTATCGGTGAAGGGTATTTCTGAAAAGGGAAATGACATGACAACTTGAGCTGAAGGGTTTTTTAAAAGAAGTAATGAAAGTTTTGAAACCCTCGAATTCACTGTTTTCGAAAGTAAGTTTTGAAAAACTGAAAATTATTTATCATTGTCATACGATTATATCTCGAAAGTTTACTTATAGCCTACAGAAGTCAAACTTATTTAAGTCCAAAATAGTGTTTAATGGATTTAAGAATTGATGCCTAAAGAAATCAAAAACTCTTTCTTGACATATACTTGTGCCGAGTAGTGAAATGTAGTATATTTTTATATTTAAAAAGATTATCAATATGAAAAAAAGTATTATTAATTATATTAAAAATTCTTCACTTTTAAAATTTCTTTTAATATTTTTTTTTTTTTAAGCCTTGTTTATAGGTAATTGTTAGGTCTACCCCATATTATGTATTCTATCCTTCCTGCTGCTATCGCATACGATTTAGTGTCGTCTTTGTTGCTTATCTGCGGTGGCTTTCTTTCAGCAGAAGACTCAGATCCACCTCTCTGCCGTCTCTTTCGTTGCCGCTAGCCCCCTCTCTTTCGCACTCACAAGTCGTCTCCTGAGCGTGTGTCATCGCAGTTAAGTGGCGCGGCAAAGAGTTAATCTCGTCGATAATTATAATTTATGGCTCGCTGTGGGTTCACCTTCTTCAAAAATGCCCAACTAAGTCTGGATGCAGTTCACTTTTTTCTTCATTTATTTCTCCTTATTTATTTGAGTTTGTTTTGTTGCTTCTCTTTCGTCTTTACAGTGCTTCATCATAATCACAATTTTAATTGGAGTTTCGGCATAAAGGAAAATCAACGCATTGAGTAGATTTTTTTTATATCTGTACTTTTTTTTTATTTTGCTGCCGTCAAACTGACAATATTTATGATTCAGATTGCCCATTGTAATTGATCATTGTCTGTGGCGATCATAAACTATGTGTTTCAGTGTACTGCGTGTGCTTTTATGGTGCGCCCAATTATGTCAATCACAGTCATGGGCTACTGCTACTTTTTCCGTTGACCGCACTCTACCCCCCTGCAAAACTCACCTACTTAGATACCGGTGCCCCACTATACACATTATATCTATATCGTAATTTATCAAATTGATAAGGCCCGTGAGACGCGCCGCAGATAGAGTCTCCGCGATGTCTGGAGGTGGGATGATCAATGGCTGCCCTATGATCGCTGCTAGTCCTTAATCTCGGCCACATTAACTCAATTTGCGTGATAAATAATAAGCGCAGCTCAACAAATGTGCGCCCCGGCAGTCGAGCAAATCGTCTGCCCAGCCACAATCATAATTTATCAGTTTTATGCATCGCACAGTGTGCGAAAATGGGGGTTAAATGGGAAGATACTAGAATTTAATATAAGACAGGTAAATCGAGGATTTTTGTAAGCGACCTTAAGTAAAATACATAACTTTGAATTGCTAAAAATTACTTAAATAAGTAATCTTTATATAATATTACACTATCAAGGGTAAAGGCTGAAAATATTATTATTATTGCTGCTTCCCACGAGTTGTTAATAAATGCATTTAAAATTTATATCAAGATACGTAAGTGCTATACACAATGGGACTGCCACAGTGAATTCTCGGCCTGGACAGAACGAATCTATTTAAAGCCCCACTCTTAGCGGCAACCACCTCCCATTTGGCTGGCCCACCTCCATTCCGATTTGGAATTCACAACCCAGCCACATCCCAATCCACTACCACTTCCACTTCCACCTCGACCCCAACCTCCTCCTCCGCATCCACATCCCCAGCCACATCCATATCCACCTCCTCCCGAGTGCGAACAGGCCCAGAGCACTTAATCATGCGAGTCTTGTTGCAGATTAACTCATTACTTAACACTTTTCCACCGACGATGAAGACGACGACTGCGACTACGACTGCCACTGACGGATGTTGATGAGCATAATTGTGTGGCCACAGCGTAAATCGGAAAGGCCGGCTAAACGGCGAGATGGAGACGACAACACCTACAAATCAGCAATGGGTTGGATTTGGATTGCTACACTTAAACAAATTACCTATTTATCACCGCACCACCTTGTTTTTGTAACTCGAGAAATGAAGAGCATCAGATAATAGAACAATCTTTACAAGATTTTCACTAAATATATAGAAATTAATATGTCCACTTTTCTGGACATGTAATAAGCTTTTCATAATCCAAAACTCATACTTTTTGGTGACCTCTTAAAGTGGCATTTTCTCTCAGTGTATATCCCCTGTGGGGGCGTGCCCATCGACATCGATTTGGACTGTTGCGTGCGTTGGAAAAAATGTTTCAAAATTGATGTTCACCTTCTGCCATGTTTGCCAACCCTCCTTGAAAGTCGGGGACTCCTCCTAATGACTCGGAATATGTTTTGTTGTATTTGCAGCATTAACATTCCTTTGCAGCCGAAAATGTCTTACAGAACATATACACATATATATTGCGCAAACAGGCTTAAGTAGAACTCATCCGATGTCATTGGAAATGGTTTGTATCTGATGCTTTTTTGGAATTGCTGCTGGCTTGGAGTGCATTTGCGGTTAATTATACTTACAAAGATTTTGTGTGGCATATCCGGAATTAATATTAATGATCTGCGATGGAAATCAACCCAAAGATGAGGTTCATTTGCATAAGGAAGTGCATAACCGTCAATTGAGACGAATTGAGAAGAAGGAAGTGTCGAGATGGTGATTTTATACGGGAAAGGAAAAAAGTTCAACGGGTGATGGATTGTAATTTTACTATAAACAAAATTATGAGACATATGCATTAGATGAGATGGGAAAAGAGGAAATAATATAACTGATCAATCGATTATCCAAATATAAGCTGATTAAGTGATGCATTTAAATGTTGAATTACAATTAAAGAAACTATTGAAGATATGATTTCTCTATAAATCAAGTTTTCAATAAACTACATTCGGACAGTAAAATTATTATTCTATTGCCATACTTCTCCCACATTTCCTAACAATAAAATTATTCAAAACTCCAAAAATTGATATAATTATTTATTGCACATTAATTTTTTAACAGCTTTTTTCCAGGTAAACGAAGCTCTCGAAATTTATTATTTATTGAATTCATAACTCAAGCGAGTTTCTACTGCAACAGCCAGGATTTATGTAATTTCTAGGCAGAATTTACAAGCATTAATTAAACAAAACTCTCACGCACACACATCGGGCATATGAAATGCGGCTGACAGACGTCAGAATGGAGAAATGCGTAGATAACTACTGAGAAATCAAAGCGGACTTTCCCCTTTCCACCTCGACAGTATTTCATTTCATTTGTTTTCGGATTTTTCCGGCATCGCCGGCATATTTCGAACCGTTCGGAGGAGAGCCATAACCAATTATTTACCAACACTCTCATGTCCTGGCACATCCTGAACAATCGGAAATGCAGTCAAGAATGCGAGTGCAACCCTCTGTCACAGTTTCCATGGCCATTGCCGTAATTACAGACATTTTCGCCAACAATTGTGCTACAAATTTAATGGCCTCTCTACCTGAATTGCGTATGCAAAAAGCGAAATTTATGGCCGCCACCTTTGTGAATCTTTTTCCGATTTGTGGTTTTGTCCAACTGGCTGATCATTCAAGCAAATGATTCCGATCTTTCCACCCTCCCCGCCGACCGACAATAATCCCCCCGATCAACTTGGGCTATATGGTAAACGAGAAGATTGAGGAACTTTGGCCGACGTTTGTGTAATCCTTTAATGGCCAACTATAAATGCACAAAGCTCAGGGGCCAACTGATAAATCTCCACTCATTATTTCCTCTATCTATGCCTAATCCATTGTGTTTGCCGGTGACTAAGAGCTCGCATTTGTTGTGGCAGACAAATAAGGAACGAAAATAAAACGATGTTTTATCGAGAGTTGGACGGGGATGTCTCTATCCAAAATTAACTTTGAGAGCAACGATTAAATGTTATAAGTTGTATAGCACAACAAGACAAGTTGATTGATTCAGGAACTATAATATTCAGGGCTGTATAAGATCTATAAAATAGGTTAAAAATATTTTTAGATTTGCTGAAGGAAAGTTCAAGTCAATTAAAGGTGTTGTTTTAATAAATAATTATCTGGCTACAAAAATAGATATAAAGAAGTTTTTTAAAACAACATTTCAAAGGTTTTCTAACAATCACATAACAGCGAATATTCGCACCCACATTTTAACCGGTTTTTGCATTTCCTTTCAAAAGCTTCATGTTTATTAGTAAACTTCTCTTCCCACTTATCTTTTCTTAAGCATTGTTTAACCTATTTCCCATATCTCGGAAAATGCGTTTTTCTTCGATAAGCCATCAACGCATCTGTAAGATGCGCCGAAGAGTATCTTTTCTTGTTGACTTGCTAATGAAAGCAAATGCATATGATTAATTACAAGGGAGTCTCTGCCTGTGACAGCAACAACAAATGAGCATTTTTATGTTGACTTAACCCCTCGACTTCCCCGCATTTTTAAAAATAACATCAAAGCAAACAAAGGCCAGTGAAAATATGAACTGCAAACTGCAAGGGAAAATTGGGAAGTGTGGCGAGTGGAAAACCCAAGACTCGGATGAAAATCTTGGCGACAGTTGAAAAGTTGAACAGTTGTTGTTGTTGTTGTCTCCGTTGTTTCTGTTGTCCTGCTTGTTGTTTCTGTTATTATTGCCTTTGGGGAGATCGTCCCATTGGCATGGGCCAACTTGTTCCAGCCGCATCTCGGTCCTCGTCTTCATCTTCATCTGACGACTGTCTGCCTGACAGGCGACTCCACGTTTGACGTTTGACAGTCGACACTGTCCAGGAAATCTCCGGGGAAGAGCCAAGGTGCAGCGATTTTATGGAGATGGAAACGTGAGACTCAAGTAGATTTTTAAATTATCGAAAAGTATCCCAAAAACACTCCATACTTGCTTTCAAATGGATTATTAGGTAACCAATTAGCAAAAAGATTAAATTTAACAAGACTTAATTCGTATAATCTATTGACTGTTTATCACCTAGTTTATTTAATTAAATTTAATAGGAATTTCGATAAAAACCATCGCAAAAAATATATTCTTAAAGGATTATTAGTCTTAAAAATACATATTACAACTACCAGACAAGATACAAATAAAGAAAAACTCTGAATTTTGAAAAATGCATAAGGAAAACATTTAAAAACAAAGAACCTGAAAGCCAGTAAATATAATTAAATTGTTTTGAACTGTGTAATTAATATCTTCTTTATCTAAAACAATCTTCAACAATGATTACTTTGTTTAAAAGGGTGGAATTTTTGAAATGGAATTTGAAAACTAAAATGAATTCTCGTACAGCCTATTAAGCACCTGTCTACCTTATCTTCGCAATATGCCAATCAACTTCTAGCGTGAGTCACGCTCCCATTACCAAAAGGCAGGCCAGACGACACTTTTGCTTCCTTTTCAACATTTTATTTTACTTTTTTGTTAGCGGCTGCCAAATTCCGATGGCGAGATGTCGAGAAGTCGGGAGATGGCGATGGTGAGATGGCAGCATGCAAATTGCGAATTGCGAATTGCAAGGGGGCCAACGCACAAATCGAGTTGTCGTAAAATTAGCACTTAATGCTTTAATTAATTACTGAGACGTGCGATGCGGGAATCGAGCCGAAGTTGTTGTTCCCGCTGATTGTTGTTGGCCGTGGTGTGCGCGGCATTTAATGCATTTCGCATTTCGCATTTCGCATTTATTTATGGCCATTGGATGCGCGTAACTCAACGATTCCCAACCCGGTGTCTCATGTTCGGCCACGTCAAGTGTCAGGCCATTTCACCAGAAAGCCTGCGGATTCGAAAACACAAAAGACAAATATACATATACCCGCCCAGCGAGGGGATATTCATTGGGCATCTCTCGCAAATATTTCACACTTTCACAAAAGGGCAAATCTCTCTGGCACCTCACTTCCCTTTATTCGTTCGCTTTGTGATTTTGGCTTTATGAATGGATTGTGTTTTCTGGCAAAGATATTGCGGTTGCAGTTTTATTTTGGCTTGGGTTGTATGCACATTGTCTTATCTGCTGACTTGAACAAGCTGCAATTTGGTTAACTGAAAGACTTGACCCAAATTCGTACATTGTTTTGTCAGGCCAAACAAGTTCTTAAGAAATTGTTTTTTCGGCTTTATGAAATTGCTTAATACATTATTATTCTTTCAAAAAGTATTCAAAAAAATAATAATATAATTTATTTATATATTATGCATATTACATAAAAACAGTTTATATATTAACAAATTTTTGTAAATGAGAAAATGCAAATCATAATTTACTTGATATATTTTCCCAAAATTCTGATGTGAATATCAGAAGCCAACTCAGATCCTCGGACTTCGTCGATCAATTAAAGAGCGATTCAGAGCGCTCATCCTTTGATGAAAAACGCATCTCATCTCGTCTATCAGCGCAATTGTCACATGATTAATGCCATCGGAAGATATATACCTTTGTGGCCGAGGCCACGCCCTTTTGGCCGCGACTTAATGAATGACCGTGTGAATGAATGATGGATGAATTGATAAAGGCAAATGGCGAAATTGTGTATTTGTTGCTGGCTATTGTGCGGTCCACTCATCTGCGATATGGAAAGCAGGTACAGGTTGCGTCTTATCTTAGCCCCTTCTTGACCCCGAAACTCATTGTCAACATATTGCTATTGTGGTTGTGCGGATGCCGAGGCATGTGATTCATTCATTTGCCACAGTAATGCCCTCAAAATACAATTTATCTGGCTTGGGGGATTTAGACATTGGCAGACAGGCAGAGACACAGATACAGAGATACAAAGATACGAAACCGCATCCGCACCCACCGAAAATCCTTTTCGGCCACTTGACTCATTAGGCGCGTATTGATGCCGGACCCACTGCATCATCACCACCATCATCATCATGATTCCCATCCTGGTCCCGTCGGTTGGATCTTCTGGTGTTTGCATGATTTGCATTAATTTGGCAAATGTTGTCGATACCGGACGCCGCCGATAAGCGCTGACATGACCAGATCCATTTGGTCATTAATTAGCCCACCAGCTCTCCATTCCTTGCCTCTTTGGCGTGTTCTTGCCCACATGAAAGCCATGACATTGCATAATAAATTACCAATTCATTTCGCATTTCGCACGTCTTCGACTGCCGCTGCCGTTTCTCCTGTTTTGGTTACACATTTGATGTGCTTTCACAGAATCGGGAAAAAAACGAACGGAGTAATCCGTTAACGGTCTGCTGTTCAACAGGTAAAAGGTATTTCTTACGATTTTCTATTAAAGTCCATCAATTGATGGGTATATCCATTGGTCACATGAGTTGAGGTTGAGGTTTGTGTTTTATTTATTACAGCAAATCCTTTCTATTTTTCAAAATTACCACTTAATCAATGTCATCAACAAATGGAAAAACAGATGTATCATTAAATATGCATTTTAAGTATGCAAAATTCAGGCAAATGGTTTGGATTAGAAATACAGCAATTGAAGGTTCAAAATAATAGTAAATAAATGAAATTTTCTGTTAAATATTAAATCCAATAATATCGTTTTTTATTATTAGGTTTATAATTCATATTAAAAGTATTTAACTAAATAAAAGCACTCCCTAATTTCTAACAAATTAAATTACCATAACCATTTCTGAATTAATTGAATTACATTAATTACAAGTAACCCAATTAGCCACTGTGAGGGTGACATTCCATACATGTTTCCATAAAAAACCAGACTTTTCCCACCCACAAAATATGAACTTCCCCCATGGCAATGAATATAAACGATCTGTACAGTTTGGGCAATGAAATAAATGCTGCCCAATCGAATAAAACAAATTGTGATTCATTAGAATATCACCAAGAAGCGCAGACTATGTCAAGTTAATCGGGGCCCAGAATATAAAACGGAGCCACAAGAAACGGAAATTTTGCTAATTAAAGTTAATATTGACAAATGATGGGGCGTTGGCGAATGGACAATGCCAAGATGTCATGTGGAGCCCACTATTTCGCCCTCTTTTCCCTGTTCCAGTCCCTATTTCCACTTTCCGATGCGCCAAGTGTTGACAGATCTATGGGTTTGGATACAGGGGAGTGTTGGGGATTATGCACAGAGAGCAAAAATGGCCATTTATCAAAGACTTTAATATAAAATATTTGCTAAAAATAAAAAACAAAAATCTTTAGTTATTTTAAAAATAAGTTTAAAAACACTTGGACAACAATTTGAACTTAACCGAAAAACTTTTTACAAATTTGTTATCACATCATTTTATCAAAAGTGGAATAGTAAACTATCCAGAATTTTAGAATTTATTTCGTTTATTATTTTTCTCTCAGTGCAGCTGATAGGGAGAAGCTCGTGTCGATGTTGCCGCCTCCGCTGTCGCCGGCGAATGTTGAACGTCGAATCATGTCGATGTCGCTCGCGTTCAGATGCGAACGTAAATGATGCATGTTTAATTGCCGGCGCATAAATTAAATTTTTGGACCCTGTGTGCGAGTGGGTGAGACCAGTCAGTCCCACATTGGCATTGTTTATGGTGGCTGGCTTTCGGGGGTCCCTGCAGCCGCCACAAGTAGGGGCCATCCGATGCCGATATGCCTAATCAGTTGCTCGGGGCAGATCCGGCGGGCCTCATAAGCTGACAGATCAAGGCTTTGGCGGCCACTTCACTGAAGTCAAAATTGCGCACTCAACACGTTGATTGCGGGGTCTTTAAAGCCCAGAACAGAATTAACAAAAAGGTACCACGCAAAATAATCGAATATAAATATAAACGTCATAAATTATAAAGAAATAAATAATTAAGTGATGAAATTATGTTTTTTGTTTAATATTTAATCAAACAAGACAGGGCGTTAAACTAACAAAATTGCTTTCCAAACTTTCCCAAATATTTAGTATATATAAAAGCTTTCATATTTCCATAATGACCGATTACGCAACGAAATGCAAGCGAAGAGGTGCCATTAAAGCCTTTCAGCGTCCAACCATAAATTTCACATATTCATGTTGATGTTTCTGCCCCAAACAGATGCAACGCAGAAAAATACACTGCAATTGACACTCGAATGTATTTTTAATTGTTTGTTTTATTATTTTGCCAAATTAGCACGTCGTTGAGTGGGGAAAAAGAAAGGGCCGAGGAGCACTTCAAAGGCCCTTTTCTGAGGGGCTGAACCATGCTAATGTGCCGCTTTGGGGCGATCGGTCTGGCTAGATATCTGGCATAAATCATAAGACGAAAATTCCAGAAAAAGTAAAAACCATTTTCACTCTGGGCAAATGCAAATAGAAACGGGACGGAGCGAAAGAAGTTTTCCGAAAATGTAAAAGAAAACATTTTTGGGAAGCGAGCCAAGCGTCCAAGTGGGTGGCAACTGAATTAATTTCTGTTTTTCTCTGGGCGCTGCTTTCATCAATTTTATTATTTTTCTTCTCTCGTTTTGGGTTTTATGTTTGCGTGTCGAGCGGAGAGACGCAAAATAAATAAAAACTTTAAGTACTTTTCGAAATTTTTGTTGTTGTGTAATCTTAAGTAGTGCGGCGTGCACACTCATAAACACTCACACTGATTCACGAAAACACTCGCACGAACACTCACTCCGCATCCCAACCATAAACAGTCAGTCGCGTTTGTATATTGACATATTAATGCAATTAGTTTTTGGGGTCGGGCTGTGTGCTAATTTTATAGTTTTCCCCTCTATTGTTATAAGGATTCATAGGCACTTATGGTTAAGGAATAGCTGGAAAGTAGCAGCTGTTGACTCTCTAATGCAGGCAAAATAAATTACATATTTGTAAATATATTGAAACTACAGGGAGTATTTTACAACCTAAAGATTACAATTCTTAAAAACTTCAAAACTTATGCAAAGAAAAGGTCTTTTTAAGATAATTTTTAATGGGTTTTCAAAAAGGTAGCTGATACAGACTTTGTGCTACCCTCGTTGTTACTCGATAGAAGATAATATTTTTTATCAAATTATGAACGCTGAAATTGCCATATTTTACGAACCCAAAATACTTAACTTGGGTTGGGGGATCACCCACTGGAAAAATCAACCTTTGGCCATTGTTTCCCTGCAAACACAATTTACACAACTCCTCGAATGCAATTATCCTGCGCAGTTTGTTATTCCCTGATTATGAGTCCCCGAAAACGGCCGCGCCAAACCAAATTACATGGATCGCAACAAAAGAATTCGACCCAATACGGTGCCATAATTTATGGGCTGTATATGTGTGCTCTATAAAAAATGGTGTGCCTATAGAAATGGGACACTATGCCAACCCATTTCCGCTGTGCGCAGAAGGCTAATCAACATCGAACAACCCCCGAAAAAGTGCTAAAAAATGAAATAAGAACCACCCGTGGCGATTTCGGAACTCAGCATCCCGACTTGTAATCCCAGCTGTAATTTGGACGCTGATCCCGCAACTCTTAAATCATGTTTCTATTTATGTTGTCGCAAGAGATTTGCGTGTTCCTCATCCTCTGGCCATATATCTCTCATGAATTTCCCTACAAGAAATGCGGATAGTTTTGAACTGAGTTCGGAAAGGTGTTGGTAAGCCGGCTTAAGGATAATACTAATACCGGGCGTTACTTTTGGCACCCTCTATGCGGAACTGGTTCTCAAGGGCTGTTTTTTTAATGGAACCCTCCCCATTTCTTTTCCGATCGATCATCCATTTTAATTAGCAACAGCGTGTCGATGGCATTCACCAACTATCAATTTCACTCACCCTTCAGCGTCTTCGTCTATTTACATAAGTTCGTATCACACGTGACGAATGCTGAAGTGCCTTTGCCAGTCCTGCGCCTCGAAAAGGGGGCGTGTCTTCGCTTTTCGATATGGTTTCGACACTATTTTCGATTCCCAATCACTCGAGATCCTGCGACAGCTGCTCGAGTAGGTGGTCTGCATTTGACAAATGTGAAAAGTGGTACATATGGTTTGCCGAAAAGAGCTCAGTTCCACTGGGAGTTGATACCCACTCGATGATGTTTCCTAATGATTAAGTAACTGTGGGAAAGTGTAATAACCTGGAGTACTTACTATATATCATGGTGGAAGGACCTTTGCTAATGTATCCATTGCTTGCACATAATAATCATAAGGCACTTAACAAATAATTGTAATAGGATAATAATAAGTCAAAGGTTCTATGTTTTCTATTTCTATTTCAAACTCTTTTTACGTCATAATTTTTTATTAAGTTACAAAGTGGACCAGCCACTTTAGTTCGAGCCTCTCTTTATCCCAAATGTGACCACTTAAAAAGCAGTTTGTAATCTTTTGCCGAACACGTCTGCAATAGATCATGCCATCATGTTCGTTAAAAGAGTGCCCGCGTAATGCTCATCATTCTGGACAATAAGCCAAATGGTAACAAATATCTGGCCCCATCCAATTTAGAACCCATCTTTCAATCATCGGCTCCATTGATGATGATTCATCGCTCGCCGCTGGATGCACTTATGAAAACCTGAAAGGCACTCTACAGGATTAACCTCTTCCATGACATCACGTCGCGTTGTTCCCGATGATGAGTTTCAATTTTGAGCCGGGTTTTCGGGCCTGAAGATCGTTTCTGAATAATTATTGATCATATTGTTATCCCCTCAAATGAGTCTTTTCAATTAATGGGGGGGTGAGGTGGGGTTCTGCTTTTTTGAGGCCAGCCAAATGCTGTTTTGTTTATCATGGTCTTGGCCCCTTTCGGCCGCAGTTTGGTTAGCTGTCTCTGTTATTGCATTTTGTAAAGTAAACATTGAACATGCCAAGTGCTGCTGTCGCCCGATTGCCACCCACAAATTACACACGCACACGGACACAGTTTGCAGGGGGTTGGGTGGCACACACAGCTGCACATTATGCAAATATTTACTTTGCGTTGATGAGGCTGATGAACAGGACACCGATGACGACGGTCCATTGATGAAGCCACTCGTGGCCCGTTTGGCAAAAAATAAAAGGCAGAAAACGAAAGGAATCCAGTGCAGGGCAGGAGCGGTGGTGAATGGCAAAAAGTGCTGCACAAATAATGTCATACGGCTGCCTCATTTGCTTTAACCCCCCGACCCACCCACCACTAGGCCTTATCGCCACCCCACCACCCCATCACCCCACCACCCTACAAGGACAACCCCTTTGGCAACCTGCTGCTTCAACTGCGATGTTGCCACTGCATGCGATTTATCCTGCGTTGAGTACCCTTTAGTGGGAAGGGAATATCGGTTTTATAAATGCTGAAACTAAAAATAAACTCGACATTTTCGTAAATATTTTTTTAACTATTTAAACCTACCAAAAACACTTAAAATTTCATTTTGTTCTCAGCCAAATTAAAAGCGTATAAAGCTGATTATAAAATACAGATCATACACCTTCTTAGCCATTAAATATCAATTTTTATAAATAATTCCTAGTTTATTTTTATGTATTATTGAAAATATTACATGTTGCTAACTTGAAGACAACAAACATCTTATTTTATAATTTTAAATTAATAATAAGTAAACTCCAAAGAATTCGATGACTTTTTCTTAATTTGGTTATAAAAAACAAAAATGTTAAGCTTTGAATTTATTGGGTTTGTGTTTTGAGGAGTACTTTGAAAGTCCAATACATTTACTTTATTTTCCACTTGTTTGCCCTGGAAGCTGAGGCAGTTTCTCAACTGCTGTTAGCATAAATTTCAAAATTAAAATCGCAACGAGACGACATATGTATGCTGGCGGAAAAGGGGTGGTGCTGCCATTGGGAGAGGGGGTGGCAATGGGAGGGGGCGGGGATTCACTTTCGAAAAGTAATTATTTCAAGCAAAAGCAAGGCGCCAGGGGTTTTGTCAGCCCTTCATTTCTTTTTGTCTCTGTTTTTTTAGCAGCTGTCACTTTGGCCTGACATTTCGCTGGCTCTCCTTTCAATTCTGCCGCATTTCTCACCTTTTTCAGTTTGCTTGTTTACATGGACAATAATTATAAAATCTACGGTGCATTGTAATTGTTAGAATAAATCAATGTCGAATGGAATTCATCCAGCTCCAACCCTCTTTCGGTGACTTTTCCCCTTGCAACCCCTTGAAAATCGCCTCCTGCCTGCGTTTTTGTTTCGATTTAATTGCTTGTTAAAGTTGAATTGTGCTGCGATTGCAGGCTGCACTTTGCAGGGACTTAATGATGCAGGAATTTGCTGACTTTGCCGGAGTAAATCGGTGGACTGGAAGTGGGGCCAGCTTCCTTCTTCGTTTCCCACTTGATTTGACTTCGCCAGACAATTTGCTGGCGGCATATGAGTGTAACAAAATACGGAAATCATTCGAAGAAATATCCCCATTTTTGCAATCCACAATCGGACAAAAGCAGCCAAAATGGGGCTTCATTAAATGGTGGACTCGAGCCGAGAGCCAAACTGCAAAATTGCACTCCAAAAATGATGATGCCCCCTCAACGAACTCAGCCCAATTGTGAAATGTTTGCCATCGTTTGGCCAGGCCAAAAAATAGAGTGCAGTTGCAGGGACAGACATTTGAAGTATTAAATAATTTGGCGCCATTGTGTTCACACCACACGACTAGCCCTGGAAATCCTGCCATGTTTATATGCGCATTCAGTGCTTGTGTATTTTCAAATTATTTCTTCATTTTCTGCACAAATATGCACAAATAAAAAACAAGCAGCTGACAGAGGAGAAGAAAAGGGCGGAGTGAAAAGTGGAAAATGGCACAAGGCATTGTCGTCCTGACTTCCGTGGGATCCTTAGATAAGGACTTACTAAAATATTGGAAGGGTATTTGGGTTTCCACAGGGGGCATATAGGTTTCTTGAAGGGTGTTGTAGAAAAAATGTTTTGTTGAAGATTGGGAAAAATATTTATGTAAATAGTATTAACAAAAGCTATGTAGAACCTATAGAAAAAATGCATTTAAATAGTATTTATATGTTTGTTTGGTAAAGCAAAATGTTTAGTCAGAAAATTAGGATAGCATTGGCAAACAAAAAATTTACAAACAGTAATATAAACTGTGGTTCGACTAACTGGTAAACAATCTAGAAAAAATGTTTAGCTTACAGTTCATTTTATTGTTTTTGAATGAAAGACCATCAAAACGTCGCCTATGTCAACTGACTTCTGGTTAGTTTTTCTCAGTTTTGTGTTTCCGTTGTCATTATGTAGTTGTCTGCACTATTTGCCGTTTGATTCTTACAATTTGTGAACCATGTCTGGATGTTTGCATGCGATGACAAAAGGATGGTGATGATAATGATGCTGCTGCCGAGCAAGCTCCTTTGGCATGTTTTTATTTCTAGCATGCATTCAGCCCTTGTCGTCTAGAATAAACAACGTAATTGCGAGTTTGTGTGGGCGACACAAGAGCCACATCAACTGGAGCCCCAGAAACACATGCCACCGCAGGAAGCTGAAAAATACATCTAAGCCGGCGACAAATAATCCCAAATGGTATGGCATTCCTGGCCATCGATGCTGGAGACACCAGAGCAAAAGAGGCCCATTTAACCAGGCGGCCTGTGTCTATCCGCTGCATCTATCATAAATGTCAGCTGCTTTACGATCGGTTGCCCTTTGACTGTTTCGCTGTTTTCTGTTTCAGTATTTAGTTCTCTGGATGGGATGTGGTGAGGCGCTTCAAAGAAGGCCGGAAAGGCCTGATGCATGCAACTTAAACAAACACACTGGCAACTCAGAACTGGGAACTGGGAACCGGGAACCGGGAACTGCGGCAGAGCACGCATACAACAATAAAATTTATAGCATACCGTGTATAAAACGGCACGCGGCTCTTTCCCGGAACACATGTTGCATCTCCTTCAAGCAGCCATCCCATGTTTGCAGGGGGGACCAAAAGGGTGGCATACTGTAGCGCACAGTGGGTCGAAGTATTACATAGAACGGGCTGAAATTGAGATTGAGAGTTTTTCTTAAACCAAACTGCTAGATATATTTTGAACTATATTTTATATTCCTAAACTTTAAACTGTTGCTTGTGTAAGATTTTTCCTTGATACTCTAAAAACCAAACTGAGAGATATATTTTAAAGTGTATTTCTTTACCTTAAACATTTGCTTTAACTCCGATTTTTTCTTGAAGCCCTTAAAACAATTTAAGACTCCAAAGTCAATTTCTTTAAGTCAAATATATATCTTTATTGAACTGATATTGATATGTTACCCTCTAAATAAAATCCTTATATGAAGAAGCCGAAAAATAAAATATAATTAAATGCCAATAATTTAATAGTATATGGTTATATCACTAACTTACAGCATAATCACAATCTCATCATCAATACTCGCCTGCTGAGTTAACTTGTTATCCTGGCTATTACCAGAGTAAGCTATAATAATGTACTCTCCATTGGCTACCATATAATTAAATAGCTGCAATCTCCACTCTTTTTCAACATTTTAATTAATTAATTGCCCGTTAGTCTGGGGACACTGTTGCGAGAGGCGAGTGTATGACATGTAGCCAGCTTTGTTTACTTCATAATTTGTTTTTGCGTTGTTGTTTTCATCTTTTCGGTTTCGACCACAGAAAAACCTTTCATTTTTTTCAGCTTTTTTTTGTCTTTTAGTTGGCACCGCTCGTTTTACGAGCCTATCTGCCAGATTGCTGTTTGGGTCACATTTTATTTTCGCTATTCTTCTTCCGCCGGCATCGCCTGTCATTTCCACCCGACCATTCCGCCAAGGAAAAAATAAACATTGTTTTTTCTCTGCTTTGGTTGGGCAATTAAACTGCAGTTTGGTTGTTAAACATTTATGCCATGCTCTCGACTCTTTGACTTGTCTTGACTTTCGGCTCTGAGTGATTTGTTGTATGTGTGTTGTCGAGTGTAAGTGGGCGGTTGGCGGTGCGGGGGCGTGGCCGGGAGAAAAAGCCAACAACTTTGTTGTTCGCTCGGGCCGGGTGATCAAGTTGTCAAACATTTTTACCCCCCATTATATGCCACTCGAAAGGTTGAAAATTGCATGTACAAATTCCGTTTGAATTGTTTGCAAATTTCATTGGCAATGCAGTGGCCTCTGCGGGGTTGGAAAACAGTGAGTGGCTTTGTCCAGAGACAGCTGGCCACCATAGCGGACATCCGGCTAATGCGATCCTGTCCCACTTCTGGTTCCGGGATACGCTTGCGCACCATTTTCGCAACACTCGCGCTCGAGTGCATCGATGTGCTCAGAAATGTTCCCAAAATGAACTACGGTCGCATGTCCAGGGCCCCTATTTCACATGGATTACACGAAATAATGGCGCATAAATCCGGCAAAAGGGAATGCCAGTGGCAAATGCAATTCAATGGCCACTGATTGCCGGGTTTCCACCGAAAGTCCTTGTGAAAAGTGGGTTTTGGAGTGGGTAGGGGGTGGAATCGAGTGGTCAGGGGATAACAATGCTGCTAAAGGTGATCATGGATGCGTAATTGTTTATTGGTTTTGCGTTAAGAATTTGTTGTGAGGAGAGCGGTGATTGCTTTTCACAATATGGGTAGGGATGGGTCATTTTGCAAGCAAGGGGAATCAAAAGTCCTGGTGAAAACTGTCACAAAATACTTGAATCGGAATGAAAAAGAAAAAATGCGGACAGAAAAAAAGGAATTTGAGAATTTACTTAAAAGTATTTGCCGCAAAAGACCCTTGTATATATTAAAAAAAAAAACATTATTAAAATTAGTCCACCATTCAATTTTTTATTAGTAGTATTTATAAAAGTCTCAATCAATAGTAAAATGAAGCATAATTTAACAATATTAAAAATCAAATTAAAATGTGCAATATAAATACAAAATAATCTGAACACCTTTTTTAGGAGTTATCTTAATGATTCTAAAAACAGGTGAATTGGTTATCTCTTTTAGTATGCAAATATTTTATAATGTCTATTTTTTATCACACCACTATTTCCACATCATCCCATAAACTTAATTATATCAATTGTTCAGAAAATTTCTTTAAAAACTTTAGCATTATTTCGAGTGTGGCATAAGTTACCCAACTGAGTGCCACTGCAGCAGGCTAATTTGTGATTTTAATTTGGTTTATTGCCGCATAGACAGTGCAGAGATGCCAAAAAAGAAAAGTATGGAGCGGGGAAAAAAGAAAAGCATAAAGCGAAATGTGAGGAGTAGTAGCCGCAGACAGGCGGAAGCCTTTGCTAGATTCTGCCGTATTTTCCGCTTGCCAGGAAAATCCTGCAGCTGCTTTGAAGAGCCGCCAAAACGCAGACTTACCCTAACCCTCCTCCATCCCCCGGATTTTCCCCTCCAAATAAGCGACATTTTCCTGTTGAAATTCAAGAGGTTGCCGCATGTTGCAAAATGTCGCAGAAAATAAAACCAAGGTCGCGTGTGGCACGTGATGGGAAAAATGAGCGCACACGTCGATCGGATCACAACATAATCCGGCCCTGAACTTAGGTTATCACTTTGGTAAATATCTACGCTTCCCGCTCCCGCTCCCCCTTCCTCCCCAGAATCCGGATCGAATATCAATCAATTGGCTGGCAGTGACATTCGAGGAACGGTGTCGGGCTCTAATCACCCAAAAGATTCTCAACACATTTTGCAAATTGCTTTCAGTTCTCAAATTGTGGGAATCGGACAAGGGAACGTGATTCATTCGGAGGGTTACTTAAAGTGCGGGCTCGAAATCGAATGGGGAAAACATTACAATTTCACTCTCTATTATTCTTTGTTCTGCGCCTAGACTTGTGAAGGTTATCAGCCAGCGCGATAAGGAACTGCATTTCGAAAAATAATAAAAAAGAAAATTAAACTCATATTCTTTCGAAATGTTTAGCGGCTCATGTTTCAACTTTAGAGGACAGCGAGCGAGAAATCTAGCATCAAATTCCAATTGAAATGAACCATTAAAAACCCGAAACAAAATTGAAGTATAAACAAAGAGTGATTGATGCTGATAAGCGACTAAGGTTGTCAGACTTGGGCTTAATAATATAAATGGATCAGTTTCCTGCTCTAAAGACTTCCACAAAAATACAACCAACTTATACTTTGAAATATAGCTAAAGATGTTTACAATTTCCTAAAAACTGAGTCACATTGTATATTTAGATTTTCCTAATCTACTTTCACGTACATTGCAAAGAGCATTTCATTGTACGAAATGTGAATGAATAAAGATTAGGTTCATTTTAATTCAGTGCGTCGAAACGTCAACAACATATCTGGCTTGAGTGCGAAATACAAATAATGAACAAATATATCGTATTTTTCGGACTTTTGTTAATCTTACACAGAAGTTTGGGTTCTGTGGGTGGATATGATAAAATGATCGAGGCCAAGGAACAGGAACTGCAAAGACTGGAATCGCAGATCAATGATTCATTAAGAAAGCTGGAGGAAATCAAGTTAAATAATGCGGATATCATGGAGTTGGATCGACTGAGAACTAATCTACTTCAAAAAGAAGAAATGCTTAAAGTTTGCGAAAACAACCTTAAACTTCAGGAGGGCAGTTCGGCATTCTGGAATACAGTAAAGGATTTAGTGCGGCCAAAGCTGGAGGAAAAACTAAAAACGTTTAATACGGAAACTGTGGTGCCTAATATAACAACTTGGAATACACTAAAGAATACCACATGGGATACAATCAAGAATAATTGGAAGGATATACCTCGCCAGATAGTGATATATTTTACTGAGAATGAGAAACCTTAAAACAGAAGATTTAATAAAGAATATTCATACTTAAACACTTTTTGAATTGGTTTTATATCTTTATTTTTTCACACTTACCTAACTAACTTAATGAGTTCAACTTAAACATACCTATTTATATTTTATTCCCATTAGTCAAACATATTAATTTTATACTCTTATAAAAAGCGTAACAATCGATGAAATGAGTTGCCTGAGAACAAAACAAACGATTTCTTATCCGAAGTCCAGCATGTTTATGGACCGAATCGCATCATCATAAACGTTGTTTCCAGATCTCGACCAGCAGCAATCAAAACAAAACCATCCCGAAAACGAGAAGATGCCCATATATTGTCCATAGGAATGGGTGGTCGCAGTTCTATGCAATTAGAGACAGCGCCCTGATGATAAAAAAGAAGGAAAAGTCCAAAAGATGCGCTCAAACTGTAACAAATATAAATAACAAAGGAAAAAACGTATTTTGTTAAGTTTTTTTTCAGTTTTCTTTTATGGCCAGCCCATAAAAGCCACACACATAACCTGGATTGAATCGAGATGATACCATATACATAGACCAACCATCATATCCAGCCGAGAAACACTTGGCGACACTGACGACGTGTGGTCCAAGTGGGAAATTGGGCTGGGGAAATGGGAATCTGAATCCGAATCCGCATCGGAATTGGAGTCAGACCCCGGCTCTGAATTATGAAACACTTTCCGCATTTAAGAAGGAGAGAAAACTCCGGCGAGAGGAAAAAGTCGTGCAATAAATAAAACACTTCAAAAGTGCACTTAAGATAACAACGGAAAAAGCCAAGAGGCTGGGGAAAATGAGACCGAAGACAAAAGAAGACCCCGAAGAAGTGTGAGATGAGACGAGATTCGTCTCCAAGTCTGGGTAATATGTGGGTCATCTCAGACTCGACTACTTTGCCTGCGGCATGCATTTGAAACTGAGAAGTGGCAAGAGTTTTTATGGGGAGAAATATTCTACAAGTTAAAAAAACTTCCTCTTCTTACATAGTTAATAACAACAGTTTTTTAGTGTTTTATTTATTTAATTTTTATTTCATTTTAGGTTTGCAAAACTGTCAAGTATAAAAAATAAAATTGAATGGAAATATATATATTGCATTGTAAAACGGAATAATCTTAAATAAGAAACCTTTTGCTTATAAAGTAAACAATTTGGTCCTGGAAATACCTTTGATTTGACCAGTCAAAAAGTCGTTTTTAAGCATTAATCAAGCTCAGATTCAGGCCTCTGCTTTCCTTGACGACCCCGACCAAATGCAGACATCAGCGGCTCCAATTTCAATGTCAGACAGAATCAATAAACGGCAGAAAATACTGTCATTGTGCTCGGGAGATACTACCATTGGGTATTACTTCCAGGTGATTTGCTGTGTGTGTCCATGCCTTCCACTCCAGTGAACTCCATTCGATCCTTTTGCATGCCGTTCCGAGTCGAAAACAGGAGCATATTTTCCACGTGCACCGAACCC
This sequence comes from Drosophila fuyamai, assembly GCA_018153365.1. Lineage (NCBI taxonomy): Eukaryota > Metazoa > Arthropoda > Insecta > Diptera > Drosophilidae > Drosophila > Drosophila fuyamai. Next base: position 2,173,277 of record JAECXW010000878.1, read on the forward strand.
AGTCCGAATCGAACCTGAAATCCCTATCCCAGAAATCTACCGGGCGCACTTACGCCTGACTGACTTTTTCACACGTTCTCGGACGTCCTGGGTTTTGGGCCCTGAGTCCTGGATTTTGGCAATCGGCCCAGAGATGAGGCCCCCGGGCCAAAGTCAAGGCTGGGATCATAAAGCAAATTACCCAGGTCGTGGCTTCGGATACATATGGTTTGCTTTTGGGTGCACAGAGGCGGAGGAGAAGGGGATCCCAAAAATAGCTGTCAATTGGGCAATGCCAAAAGTTCTCCCGGGCACGCTTACCACTCCTCCCCCCTTTTCCACACACACACAAATCGAGGCAGGCATAATTTATAATTCAATGAGTTAAAGTTGAATGCAGCACGGCATTTAACCCACCATCATTAGCAGGGGTCCGCAGAGGGGAGTGGGGAGCACATGGGTTAAGGAAGAGACCCAAACACATCGGGCTTTTTGGCCCTCGGGCGCATGCCACACAATTCACCTTGAAGCCAAACTCAGAAGCGAAGATTAATTGCCACAGCCTTTTGTTCGGCGACTACGTATCTTGGGCCTCTCGGTACTTCTCTCTGTGTTTTTCATATATCTGAGCTATGCATCTCGCACTTGGTGATGGCATAAAATCACGAATAAAAGTAGAAGTACCAAACCAATTTTTAACAATATTAAATTGGGGAATTCTTTTTAAGAAACTGTTCTTTAAAAAGTCAAAAATAAAAACTATTAATAGTCGTTTGTAAAGGGATCACTTTTACTCCTAAAAACAAACATTTTTATTTTTATACCTGTTATATTCGAACTCAGTTTCTTTGTGCTAGAGTACTACATCCTATTTACTAATTCATGTCTGAGTTGATATTAAATATTTTAATTGCCTTCCTGAATTTATAACAGAAATGTATAGAATAGAGTATATATTTTTCTACATATTCCATAGCATATACCGATCGTACCTCACGCTGCCATCCCGAAAATGTCCCTCTCTTCATGTACAACTCTCATGGCGATAAGGAATTTTATTCAGAGCTGGTTGCCCCAAACGAATCACCCTACTCCGTACCCTTTTCCCTACCAAAACTCAAAAGGGCAGGCAGCACACGTAATTGCTTTTTGTTTGGCGTCTCATTTTAGTTACGGTCTGGCAACTGATGATGCTCATGCACGGATGTGACTTGGGGTTCCGAATGGAGTGGATAGACGATGGGGAGGGGGAGAGGGGGTTGATGTCGCGCCTACGAAAATAGGTGTCGCCAAGGCGATTAGGCCTGGCCAAGAGATGCGGAAGAAGAAGAGCGGGCCAGTGGCCAATGGCCATGAATCAAAACCAGAGGAAAACAGGGGCTTCATTCGTTAACTCCGCCGACTGTCAGGCACACACACAATTCGCCTTGAGTAATGCTGTTCCCATTTGAATTATAGCTGTCGCCATGACCCTCACAAGTCCCCAACTCCATTCTTTATTTTTTCAGTTAGCTAAAAAAAAAGGGTTCTTATTTACCTAGAATTAGTGTGTCCTAACACTCTATTCGTCCCGAGAAAATGTTGATGGTGATGCTGATAGTGGAAATGATCTATTTGGAGCTCAGCGCTTTGATAAGAAATTGGTTTACAGTCAGTTAAGTTGATTGCATAAAAAGCGGGTCTTGTAACTAATGAAAAATTGATTAGGATATAACTCTTCTAACTTCTTAAGATTCGTGGGTTTTTTAAAGATTAAGTTTGGTATTTAAAAAGACTCTTATTTTAATTGTACTATAATTTTAAAAGTTTTAAGTAAGTAATAAAATTATCTCAATAAATTACTTATTAAATCACATGAATCACTTACAGCAAGCAAACATTCAAAGTGTCAAATACTTTTATTAAAGCTGTAAGATCGTTCACTTCATTAACGACCGAGTTCCAATTGAATCAGCCGCTCGTAAAAGTATAAAATTCATGTAATTCTGTGTGTGCCGGGGATTATGAAATCCACTTTGGGCATACATCATTGTGACATGTTTTATGGTCACACTTTAATTGACAAACAAGATCCATTTGTTTCAACATTTTGCAGTACATTTCCGCCTCATTGCGCATTCCAATCCAATTACAATTTCACACCATTTCCCCCCGAACTTTTTGAGTTAAAATACTGGAAGGGCCCAACCCAGAGAACTCAGACTTTTGTTGTCTTCGACGTCGAACCGCCTCATTAGGCATAATTTATAGATGCCTGGTAGCTAATAAAATATCCGAGTGCGGGCAGAACCGGGAAGGTGGGGCGCTCCTCAAGGGGGGACAACTTTCTAAAATTTCAAAATCGTAGCTTCTTAGGCATGCGCACAAATTTATAATGCAATAAATCAGCTCCGAATGGCTTTTACCACGAACCAGAATCAAAGACTCGTCGCTGGCCAATTATTTTAATCGCCTTTGTCAAGCCACTGGCTTTGGTAACACTCAAAGAATGCAATATATACCCGATATATATGCGATATGGATGCGACGGATAGAAGAAAGAACCACTCTGATTAAGCAATTCGGTGTGAAGTGCCCGGGGCCACAGACAAAAGAGCTTTCAACACTCCAGCGCCGAAGAAATGGTACGGAATGCAACATTAATGGCATCTGTCTCCAGCCCAGTGGATGTCCATAAAAATACCAAAAATTTACTTTCACTTAGCCCCAATAACCTGATGGCTATGGCCACTCCACTTCGACTTGAGTGGCGCTTTTGGAGGCATTCGTCAAGAGGTCGTAACGATCCACAGGCGATACAACAAATTATAAAATGTATCTATTTTATGGATCGAACTTTGCGGAGCAGCTGGGTTTAACATAAACAGAGGCGCCATTGGAAATGTTTGATGTAAAACAAGGTTCGGTGTTGGCCTGCAAGAATGAGATTGATTATTTTAAAAACTGGCAATAAAGAAAACAGATTTACATTTTGTATAGATTTATCTGTAGTGAACTAATAGATATTTGTGTTGTTTTAAAATTGAAGAGGTTTTTATCCATGAATAACCATACCTAAAGCTTCTAAACTATTGAGTATAAATACTTTTTAGATCAGCAATTATAGCTTAGATATAAATATTTGATGAATAATTACTCCGCTTTCCTAATCGTTTTTTTCCGCTCTTTGTTAATCGTTTAATTTCCTCAGATAACCCCGATAACTGTGAAATTTTCCAGCTGTTCCGGGAATAATTTCTTCCGACACGTACCGTTTGCTTAGTTTATCTTACCCTTATGGAGGTAACATACAAACTGATATCATTAGCGCACCCTCTCAGCTGCTCATTGTACAATTGGCAGGCAAACATGAACAATTCTTTGTGCGAGCAAACAAATTTTGTTCTTTTCTTTGAAAACTCTGCGGCAATTACCAAATCTCAAGATAACTCTCCCCAGGAGAGTTTAAATTTTGTGTACAGCTTTTTGCAAATATTTACTGAAAATAAGGGGAAGGGGAAACAATATAAAAACTCTGATCAAAAGACAAGGACCGACGCGTGCTTCTGCGTTCTGGTTATTAATCAAAACAATTTTTAATGATGTTGGCATGCGACAATCGCCATTGTAGCCACATCCACCCATTTCCCCCCTTTTGTTGGCGATAATATTTGGATTAGTTCAAGTCAATTGCATCGAGGCGAAGGAAAAGTTGCCCGAAAGTACAACAAATGCGACGCGTGTTTGGCGACGAATCTAATGTGCCACACGTGGCCTTCAGAATGTTGCACTCCCGGTGGGTGGTTAGAAGTGGGTGGTTGCAAGTGGGTGGGTGGCTCATACTGGGCGCCCCAAGATAGCCACAAGGCTGAGTTAAATGTTGTGTTAAGATTAACAACAGCCGGCCGCAGAAAGCAGCTTATCGAGTTTCAGTTTCAGCGAGGGGAAAATAACTTGACCTGAACTTTCGAGGCGAAGGGTTTCCACACCATCGACGTGCCGGGCATTAATAATACAGGGATATATACTATATCCCCCATATATCCCTAATGCGGGCGACAAAAAAATTTGAATTTCTTTTCGCTTTTCGCCTTTCGGTGGGTTGTTTTTTCCAACGCCTGTTGACTGCTAATGACGCCTCAGGAAGTTCCAGAGCAGGTGCTCCTAGCATCGAATCGCCGGGCGGAGGACATCAAATATGCTCACACTCTGCATAATTTATGGCACATAAGACCGAACAGAAAAAATGAGAGACGAGAGTGTTAAATGCTATGTAAACTTGGCCGGAAAAGACCCAGTCAACTTATCAGTGTTTTTTTACTCTCCGCCGGGCAAACGATGCCGAAGGAAATGGTCGGGAAATGGAGGGCTTGTTTAACACCTTGATGGCTGTGTGGGTGGTCGCCGTGGATCACAGATAACGAGCTCGGTAAAGAGGTCACTTGACAGGAAAGACGGAATGCGATTAAATAGTACGTCAATTTATTTGACAGACTGACTGAAAATGGACATTTTTTAGAGCCGTCGCGTGGCTTAAATATTTTAGTTAACCCAAAATATGACCATATCATAGAAATGTGCGAAATAGAAAGCGGTTAGAGTTATTATTATTTCTTAATTTTTATTTGCGTGAAATTGGTAATAACAATACCTTCCTCAATATCTTAACATCTCCTTTGGCTTAAAAATAATGTCGAAAACAAAATGTTCTTTATAATGATTTACCAGGTTGGAATACCAATTGTTATAAAAACAATTTGTTTTCGTGGACTTTTTCTATGTTATTTAATTTAATAAAATTGTTAAATATTTGCCAAGCTATCACTTAAAGTGGAATATAATTAAACCTGTGCTTTTACCAGTAGCTCAAACTCTGTCAAAATGCTCCCATCGTTTTTGCCATTTCTTTAGACAGTAACCAAAAACAATTAACTTGAAAATCAGACGCATTCCTCGGCAATTTATGGCAGCCATCGTGCATCATGGTCGTAACCAAGTTGCACACCTGAGCACGTTCAGTGGCACCACACAGACACCTGGCCCCACCTTAACCCACTGTCTGCCCACCTTAACCCCCTCTTGACATCCCGTATCCTGGCTGACCCCCTTCGTGTCCAGCGGGCAAATTGAATGGCAAATTTGTCTGCACGCAGCAGCAGAAGCAGCAGTAACATAAACTTTTTAATTGAAAAACAATTTTTTCCCTGGCAATTTTTTCCCCCTGATTTTCTTTTTGGGAATTTCTCTTTTTCGGAACACACGAGAGGTGGAAAAGGGGCTTGGACGTGGGAGAAGTTCGCTCAAGTTTCATAAATGTTATTGAGTTTTTCGAGCAATTTGTGTAACTAGTTTTGAGCTTCTGGGTGGATTGGGAAAAATAAAGAGGGGAGGTGGAAGGCTTCGCCATTTATTGACTTGACTTCCGTGCGTATGTCGCAATTTCCGGTTTACGGCAAACGAAATAAAAACGTAATTTAATGTCGCATGGACCAACGGCTGGAATTGTGATGGGGTATGACCTCTCCGCACCTCAACACCACCCACACTCCGACATTCGAATCGAACATTAATTGAAATCGTAAGACTTGCCACTTTATGCAGGAAGGAAAAAAAATAAGAGAGAGTGGTTGCAGCAAGGCAATTAGGAAAAATCAAATGCCATCACACGACAACTTTATTGAATTCAATTATAATTTTCACACCCAAGTGTGAGATGTGTGAATGTTTGTTGACTAACTTGGCTTTTAGGTGGGAGATATGTACGTGCTATGCAAATGCATTTGGTCATATTAGTTGATTTTATGACCGTGTTTGATAAACCAGAACCAGCGAAAGATGAGTGGACTGAAGTGCAATGAAAAGATGAGTATACATACGCGAGGGTAGTCAGAGAAGTTATTTATTTGGGTACCATTTATATATACAGAAAAGTTATATATACACAAAAGTTTTAACTTAATATAGTTTGTATCTTTTTCTGATATATTGTATTGTACAATACTTTATTATTTAGAGCAAGGCATTGTCATATTGGATTTAATTTTCAATAAATACTAAAGTTTTAAAAACACAAGTGAACTCCAAGCAAATTAAGGTTGCAAATAAAATCATATATTACCAATAAGATATTCCTTTATTGCGACAGGTTAAAAGACCTCCTGTGGCTTTGGTTTATTTTATAAAACCTCCTAACTCTTCAATCCCACCCCACGACATCCATAGCACTTTAGATATGCCTTTTTAGCGAGTCAAATTACGAAATATCCACTCACGAGATGCGACTTTAAATGCTGTGCCATAACCATAACTCATCGATCGCACCGCGTTGAACTTATCGCATTTGCGGGCCAGCTCACCTGAGCCACTTCCTTTCCCGCTGCGATTTGGACTACCAACTGCCAACTTCGTACTGCCAACTATCAACTGGCCACTGCCAACTGCCAACTGCGAAGTGCCAACTGTTTCGAGCCAGTAAAGTCACCTTGTTTATGGCGCCCTGGAACTGCGGGTGCTCCTCTTAATCGACTTGATCGGCCTGGAGTTCAGATGCGGGCTGGATTAACGTTAAGGCGGATCAATCGCCGCAGATTCCGATGAGTTCAACAAACCAAACACAATGCAAGCGGCCCTAATTGAATTACCACTGACCGCAGTCGCAGTCGCAGAATCGAATCGAATTGAATGCCAATCGACGGGAAAGTGCTCCAAGGGGAAAAGTGTCTGTATGCCGACACATTAGTGCATAATTTTGGTACGCCCCCGATTGCCGATGTCTGCTCACTTAATTAACCGCCTCGCTTAGAACAGAAATTAACTCGATTGCGCCTTAATTAGCCGCTCGGCGTTTAATGAACTCGAATGCATTGCAGGCAGCCACGGAAAATTGCGTGGGAGTTGTAAAAGATTCTTCTTGAATGGTCAGTTGAAGGAGGAATTATGGTGAGGAGGTTACAAGGTCAAAGTGGTACGTTTCATGAGGTCAGGGAATGCTTAAACACCAAGTCACGTTGCGATTTCAATTCAGAACATTTTAATTAGATGATTTCTGTCATACACAAATTTGGTCATTAAATCTCATTTTATCTGAAAGTAGTTATACATCGATTTCACTAATGATCAACGTATTTGTTCACTATCTATTTTATTAAGAAACATTTACAAAAAATGTAACTTATTAATTATTGAAATAACTATTATATTATAATCTAAAATGTACATTTTTTCCAAACTTAAATCGATGAAATACGAATAAATGCTCATTATTATTCCTTAGAGCTAGATTAGCTACCGCAAAATGTAACACCCAATTAAGACTCACAATCTAGTAGATATAAAACAAACTCCAGTAAACTGAAATTATAATTAAGAACCTTTTCAGTCAAGTGCATTTTCCTTGCTCTGCCCTTGGAAATTCTCATTAAACTTTCCGACTCCTAATCAATGCTTAGCCAGCATCAATAACCGCATATTCGAGGTAGTGATAGATGGTCAAATCGGCACGCTTTCTGCGAGCCACCAAACTCAAGCCCACATTCCGTCCAGAATCCCCACTCATCGCACGGCCCATTGAGTGTGCAAATAAATGCGCTTAATTAATTGCATTTTTGCACTTTCAAGTGGTGGATCGACCCTTTCAGAGACCGCCTACAATCGAAAGCGAAATCGAATTCGGGTGGAGGAGGAGGCCAACTTCAAATATGCATCAATAAACTCAATTAAACGTAAACGAGAGTGTGCTTCAAGCGAAATGCACAACCTGGCGGGTTTGGAAAAGGGAAATGCATTGTTGTTCCATGTGGGAGTTTTGATCATGATGAACACGATGAGCAAGATATTTTTTCCTCATTTTCTATACGTTTATCTGCACATCTGCAGACTTAGTTCCATGTAGGAAGCTGGGGATTTGCCAAGTGTGAAACGGCTTAAGTTCCTCCACTTTTTATTATTCAATTTTATTTTTGCCACTGAAGAAGTTTCTTGAACCATCGAAGGGAGGAGAAGTGATGTTTGTTCTGAGCTGGCACTTCCTGTCAAAGGGAATTCTTAGTTTACGCCAACATCTTTCGGCGGCCCAGCAACTTCATTTGTTATGGAGTAAAACAACATTTGGACACTGAATCAATCTCAATCATGGAGGCTGTTGATTGAAGGGTGGACTGGGCGTCCAAAACTGGGGAACTGGGGCTTTCCCCAAATTAGCCAAAAACAAACAAATAAAGGCTTCGAACAAATAAATAAATTTAGGAAACGGTGTATTTAAATTCGAGATGGAAGAGTTATTTACGATCGTGAGCTTGATATTTATATAGTATTATTAAATGGCTTCAAATATACGATCAAAATTTAAGCAATTGTATCAGTAAATATTATGTAAAACAAAACTTATTGTTTGCTAATAGCTTCAATATAAACGCACCATTCTAATTTGTATCTAGAAATGTTATATTCTTATTAATTGTACACTATAATAAAACCACTGATCGAATAATATAAATAATAAACATTTTTTTCTTATTTACTTAAAGAACGATCACCATTGCATTCTCACGGTGCCATTCCTAACCCAAACTACTTCTTCTCATTTTTCTAAGTATTTCATTTACTTGAATTTCACTTTGAAATGCAAACCAGACAAAAGCGTGTCGTATAACGCATCCTCTAATTACACACCACTAAAGACTCATCCACCCAATTCCATTTCCCGCCGCCCACTCCCACTCCCCTAAAAAAAAACAAGAGATCCGTGGAAAGTGTAAACAAACGTTGGGAACAATTTCCCAAACAGAAACTTAGGCGGCAAGTTGGCAACCCTTTTTTAGCTCGAAACTTTTCACCCGCTGACTGATGCGCTGGGCAGCTGGAAAACTGTGGAGATGGGTGGAAAACGGGCGGAAAATGGGTGGTGATTGGGGGCTGATGGGGTTGGAGAGCTTTACAGATCAAAGTGATATTTTTTGTGGCTGCATTTTCTGTGCTTCTTGCTGCTTTGACGGAACCAACAAACATGTTCGCCACTTTATTTACATTGGCTTCCGGTTGAATTCGGTTTACCCCCTTCCCATTGGTTTTATGTCGGTTTTCCCAATTCAATTGGTATTTTCAGCATTTATTTGTTGTTCTAGCGAAATAAAAAGCAAAAAATATGCTTTAGCTTTCGTTTGTAAACAAACATTGAAAAATTAAACTAAAAACGTGCATAAAAACGAGAGAAGAAAAAACATCAAAGGGCTGGATTTGAGATAAATGTAAATAATAGTTGACCCAAAGCATTACGTAGATAATCGCGCCTAAAAGCATTTGGCCTTAAAGATTATCTAAAGATTTCAGTGGGTCAACGAAAACAAACTAATTCGATTTTCGAGGCACGTTTTTAGCTGCTTATTAGAGGGCCAAGAGACAAAAATATTATCTGAACCGTTTATCGGAAAGCCATAAAGTTTTCATTATTACACGGGAATCTTCTCCTTCTTTTGTTTTTACCGTTGTCCCCTGTTTAATTACGTTTTATATTAAGCCCGAAAAGGGCACAGGGCCCAAAAGAAAACAAAGACAATCACGTGCCATGCGCAACGTTCTAAATTTCAATTGAATTCAATTTAATTAGCCGAAAGCGTTAGAAAAAGAACCATTGAAAGCTGTCGTGTCTCTCGATAATTGTTAATTTGTATGCCATGCCAGTAGGGGGCAACTCTCGGTCATTGATGAAACTGACATAATTTGCATTTAATAGTTCTCTTTTCTCATTAAATGCTCTTCTTTCTCGTTTTTTCGGTTTGTTTGCGTCGTGATTCAGTGGTGGCATTTCAAAGGAAATGACATGAATAAAATTCTTGGGGCAGCTGAGTTTGTTTTGATCAGCCACTGTGAATGTAATAACAAACATGTTGCACAGATATCTGAATTTATTTTCATACTCCTACGATTCGACGGCCAGCACATATGCAATAATCCCATTCCTTCATTCGCTTTGTTTATTTAAGCTGAGCTTTGAAGGCGCTAAAAATAGCCAAATGTGTCAGCCAGAAAATGTGACTCACAGTGGAATTTCATGGAGAAATAAATATACATATATGATGGCTTCTCATACAAATTATAAAAAGCTTACAAAATTGTAAATGCAATGATAAACACATATCAGTCGTTATTTTGTCAAAGTTACATCAAAAAAACCCTTATACATTTTTAAAATGCCAAACATAATAATGAAAATATAATAAATACATTTTGTAGTCCCTTGACTAAATCAATAAACTTTTTGAATATGGAAAGACAAAGGCTGAGTATTTTAATTGAATAGCAAACAAGAAAGGAAAGCTAACTTCGGGCGGAGCCGAAGTTGATATACCCTTGCAGAATATTCTATAAATTATATTCTCCAAAATTATTCATATGATGCATTCTTAATACTCATAAAAAGTCCCAACTTCCTAACTTTAAAAACACCAAAGTTATGGCATTTCCGATCTTTCAGTTATATGGCAGCTATATGATATAGTGGCCCGATCCGGCTCGTTCCGACTTATATACTACCTGCAATAGAAAGACAACTTTTGGGAAAGTTTCAAGCAGATAGCTTTAAAACTGAGGGACTAGTTTGCGTAGAAACGGACGGACAGACGGACAGACGGACATGGCTAGATCGACTCTCCTGGTGATGCTGATCAAGAATATATATACTTTATAGGGTCGGAAATGTCTCCTTCACTGCGTTGCAAACTTTTGACTGAAATTATAATACCCTCTGCAAGGGTATAAATATACAAATTCCAACAATGCAAAACAAAGGCAATGAGCAACCTTTAAATTATCACAACGAGAGGCCATAGATTTCGCCCTTTCAGCACTAAAGTTTCCTAATTGAGAGGGAAAATTCCAGACACTGGGGTGAAACAAGAATACCAATGCTTTAATGAAATTATGACAAAGTTGAAAGTAACTCAAGTGAAAACCAAACTGGGAGCCTATCGGTTACCTCATTACCATTCGAACTGAATAGAGAGATGTGTTATTTAATTCCCAACCATAATTTGCCATACAACACACCCATGTAAACGAGATTTAGGTTCGGTCTTTTGCGGTCTGCTCTGGAAATTCAATCAGTGACCAGGAACCATCGAATTTGGTCCGGGGAAACTGGGAAACTGGGAAACGGGGGGCTTATCAATGGTATACGCATTTCAAAGCAAACATTTTAGGCAGATTTGTGCACACAGCACAAACCGAAAGGGGGCGAGTTTATCTTTTGGCCTGTTCAAGGACAATGGCATCCTGCTGAATGACTGCATTCCATTTGGACCCGCTCGTCTGCTCTGTGCATACATATTTATTAATTTGTTTATTTGTATTTACACGCTGCTAACATATTCATAGACAATTGGCAAATGTAATTAAATACGTTTACAAAAGCTCTGCCAGCTACGTTGGTTCCTCCCCGAATTTTGGTTTTCAGCTTTCGGTTTTCGGCTCTCGGTTTCCTCGGTTTTGTACTGGGTTGTTGGCTGGTGTTTCCATATTTTGCACTCGCTGTGTGAGTTTTCCCCCACTTAAACTCGGTTTGGTTTTGTGTGACAACATGACAATCATTGCTAAATGCGAGACACATTTCCTCTGCGGCATAAATAATAGCTAACAAGTCAGAAATCTGACTAGCTGAAGGATTTTCCCCTTTGTCGTTTAAGTTTAACAATTGTTAATCAGCTAATTAGGATTGTAAGATGGGAAAGTGTGATTTCATTTCGTGATTACTTTGCATGTTCTGAATCACAACTGGTATTTCTACATAGATAAAAAGGCAGATCCATATCGATTATATATATTGTTGTATTAATATTGTTCATTAATTAATCATGGTAAGTAAAATAGTTGGGAGTGACAATACACTATGCACTCTGCAAAAACCGTTTGAAATGCATAGATTTTTTCTACGCAAATAGAAATACCCTTCTAAGGAATTCCATAATTTATTTTTCATGACTTTTCTCTCACCTTGACTATTTTTAACATATTTTCCTACCACCCATCACCCGCCGATTCACATCTGTTTCATCCGTCCTTGCACACATCAACTGTCGACTTTATGCTAACGCTTAGGGAAAATCTATTCGAGTCAGTCTAAACAATTGCCGGGGAAAAGTTTTGCCCGATTCGAAAGTAAAACTTTGCTCTTGTTGACAATTCTTTGTTGGCGCAGCTGAGCCTCCTTTTCCACCCTTCACCCATCCAAACTAAATCCAGATCAAATGGCGCAAAACTTTTCCGCTCCAATGGGGTTGACACAATCGAAATCGGACTTTTCCCGGGACTTGGGCGAGATTAGCAACGTCAGGAGTGGAAAAAAGCGGATTCCGGGATTCAAAAATTTATAAATGGGCATTAAGTTCTGGGAGTTTCCTCCTCCAAGACCTGACTTACATTTATCAAGTCGTTGCTCTTACACACACACACACACACACACACACACGACAGACAACACTCTCTGCAATTAGTTAATGTCATTTGATAAGCAACAACTTAATCAGAAGACGACGGCCGAGGAAAAGGTCAAGTATTTGTAGCTCCTGCTAATTTGTTGTTCGCTGGGAACGTGTGTGTCAAGTGCTGTGACTTTGTCACGTAGCGAAAACTTGTCTGTGCTGTAACCCCGATCCCCGATCCCCGATCCCCGATTTCCCGCCTCCAAAGTTGGCTAATGAGACCAACGGCCTGGGGCCGAGTTTCTCAGTTTCAGAGTATCTGAGTCCCTGAGTTTCGAGGCTCCCCCAGCCAGAAAATTGACGGCAGCTGCAAAGACACAGATAGACCAACGGCTGTAGAGATATATCCTCAGATGAAGGGGGCAAAAAAGAGAGGCAGGGAAAACAGGGGAAAGACAGGGGGCGGATATGGCAATTTTTGTGCCTTGAAATCGATATGGCATCAAAGGCACAGGCACATTATGCCATTATCCAGGGACGAGGACCGAGGAAAGGCCGCCAGCCACAGAAAACAAAAACATTTTGCAGATATATTTTTATTATGCTAAAATAATCGCACATAGGCCAAGGGCAGTGGAATGAAGGTATTTAAATAAGCAAGAAATATGGATAACATTTTAAATACGGTTATAGTTGTAAGTTATAAAGTCACAAGTTATTTATAATACATAAAAACAAGAGTTTAGAGTAAAATAGATTTAAAACTATTTTGAAAATTTAAAAACTTTGTAATAAAACAAATATACAAATTTGCTTTTGATTCAACATTCTTTTAAGGTGGTGTTTAAATATATTAACCTCCTTTTTAATCAAAGTTTTTAGCTAATTAGCTAAATTAGCTAAATATAAACGGTTTTTTATGGTTCTTATGCTATAAATTGAATTATTTAAAGTATCTACAAATTTATTTATTTAAGTATCAATTAGTTAGCTCTATCTTACTAATTTTAAGGACCTCTTGAACCACTGTTCCATCTGGGTGGGTGGTGGTGCCTCGGATGTGGTTGTAGGGGACCGATTCCGAACGCGAAACCGAAGCTAAGTTACCTTTTCGGTTAGCAAAGCAACAAATTATCTGCGAGATGCATCTGAATATTGCAAACAAAAGATAAAAGCCGAAATGCAACGACAACCGACTCATAGTTGGCTGCCACAGCCGCAACATGCCACGGATGCTGTCCGCCCCAGCCCCCCTCAACCACCAAATCGCCATCTCCATCTCCATGTCCATGTCCGTAGCGGTTCGCCTTTCGCTTGCAGCCACGCAAAAGGTGATTTATTTGAACATGGTTATCAACTTAGTAGAATAACAGGAGCAGCCAAAGCGCCGCACCGCCAACAACAACAAAGGCAACAGCAAAACAGGGCAGCGGATCCCCCAAAAAGCTATGAAAAAAAGAAACGGTTGGGAACCTCTTTTTGGGAACCTGAGCGATCTAAGATACTCAGTTCTTTATTTCTGTCATTTAATATTTTAAGTTTTCTAAATTTACGTCCGATTAACATATCATATCATGTCAAATCAAGAGGGTATAATAAAAACTGAGAAGTCCAAAATGAAAATATTATTTAGTCTTAGTCCATAAACCCATATCATTTTATGACCTATTGAAATTTCACTCATGTATTCTGCAAATTCAAGGAAGCTTACCAAATTAACCCCTAAAATTACAATAATTTGTTTGGACTATAAAACTTTTAGGAAATATTAAACAAGACATAATGTCTATGGAGACCGATATACCCACTCAACCTTTTCATCCACCGGGTATCAAAACAACAATGAAGAGCAAACAATGCCAGATGGAGAGCAGCAACGTGCAACGTGCAACTTGAACTTGTGCTCTGACTTTGGCTTTGGGTTTTGGCTAGAAAGTGCACAGCCGTAAGATACGATTGCATTTACATGCATCCCATATCAGCGCCTGCATCGGGGCGTGTGTATATATCCGTCCCCCAGATTCCCCCTCTCTGTCTGTCCCCGACTCTATCTCTATCTGTCCGTCTCTATCTCTCCGTCTGTCCCTGTGCGCACCCAAAACACACACCCACAAATGCGGCAGAAGGCACGAAGCTACGGACCCAAAACCCAGACCCAATACACTTGGAAAAAATTAAACAATATATAGTCCTTTTGTTTCTAAAAATGTGAAAGAGAATAGAGGTCTCAGCAGTGAAACTATGTAAACTGTTGAAACTATTGAACACTAATAAATATGTTGCCTACTTATGGGCGTTTCTAGGAAATAAGAGTTCTTTTTTAAAAATGATCAATATTACCAATTTTGCAAGTACGAAGACAGTTATAATTTAGTTTTTTGACTAACCTTTATCCAAATGAATTTAAAATTTTCGTATTTTTCACTCACCCGTTTTCCTGACTTCCAAAAAAAATGTTTAAGGTTATGAAAGAGTAAAAAGTACCATCTAAAATACCAAAAATGATGTTCAATATGTTAACTTCTTTAGGAGCTAAAGCAAAATGTAGAAAATTAAAATATAGAAAACTAACAATATAAGGATAATCATTTTCAAGTTAAAAAATAAAAAGCTTAATAAAAAATTAAATCTGATATTCGGAAACTATTTTTTGTAGTGCACCAATACCCATCCCAGGGTCCCACACCCATGAATCGACCAACTATCCCGAAAAGAGCAACCGGCATACAATTTGGCCGGCAGCGAAATTTATTTGAAATCAATGCTTCTTGTTGCATTCTTCAGTTGCAGCGGCATCGACGGCAGCAGCCACAACTTTTTGACTCTGGTTGCAGCCGCTGCCGTTGCCGCCGGTAGTACAAAAGGGTTCTACATCTGCAAAGTCGGGGCATATGGGTTCCCAATGGTTAAATAGACTTCAAATGTGGGTAGGTGAACAATCAGAGAATATCATAGTTCAATTACATTTTTATAGGAATATTAAAAGGCACTTAAAATTTGTATTAATGAATTTTTAATTAATAGAATTCCATAACATTTTTTAGAGATTTTCTGAGCTTATGTATTTATTTATGTAAAAATGTATGAATACTTTAAATGTAAAAAATGGTTGAATAAGGAAAATATATTTGTAATAAAAATATCTTTGTTAAGGATAAAATGTAGAGAAAATATTTGTTCAACTGAAATTCAATTCGTAATAAGTGAACAAATATCAAAATATTTACTTCCTTTTTTTTGGAAAACTAATTAATAATATTTTTCCTTATTTTAAATTTCCTTCAGGACTGATTCCCGCCCAATTACAGCTCATTGTCTCAGTTTCCCCGGCCGAAAAAGGCCAAAAGCCGAAAAACTTTCCTTGCACTTGCCATTAGTCCCCGGACACTCCTTCACTCCTCGACGGGCAAAGACAGCATGAAGACAATAATTGAATATATATAGGAATTGGAATTGTAAGAACCGATATGCAGCCGTACAAATATATGTATATCGTATGATGATTTCAGGCAGCCTGAGCAGCTGCCAGTGAATTTTGTCCGCCTTTTGCGCCAGGTTCGATGGTCACGAGTTTTGGGGCGATGTTAACACCGCCTTGACTAAAGATTTCCGATTCGAGCCAAAGCCGCCGAATGCCGAATGCCAACTGCAACTGCAATATTATTCGGCCATTAAAAGGCCATTCTCGACTGGCAGCATAGAAACCCGGCTTTAAAAAATGATAATGAAGTCCAGAACGGTAAACGTTGCTTTGGGCGAGAATAATCCAACAGCAGGTTTAACGGAATGGTGAACTGCATAATTCCATGAACTATTTTCATATTTAATCGGAATAACAAAAAGTTGAATAATAAAAAAATGTTTTCAGACATTTGGTTGAGCGTTTCAACTGTCGAACATGAGCAATATATATTTATATTCGTCAAAAACTGTTGCTAAAAAATGGCTCACAAAAGTAAAGCACGATAAAATCCGACCAGTTAAATTCTTTACTTTAAAATAAAGGTATATATTCTTAGAAAATGAAATGTTTTATAATATTTCTTAGATTTAAACACCATAATATTTTCTTTCAGTAAAGGCACACAAAACTGGATCAAATTTGGCACAATCAATCCTTTCCCATCTGTTAGTAATTTAACCACTCAGTGCAGCAAACATTTCGCTTCAAATTCAATCTACTAAGCAAAGTTTACGCTTTCCCAAAAATTCAAAAATACACAAAAAGGGGGAAACCTCCTTCCAGAAAATAAGGAAAAAATGGAAGAAAGATTGTTTAAATCAATAGGCGCTGACTGGGCGGTCCACTGGCTGCCTTTCGGCTGTAAAAGTGTGAAATGCCAAATGCCTTTGCCTTTCTGTTTGCCAATGCATTTAGATGGTCTGTCCGGGGGGGGGGCTTATTTCGTTTTCTTATATTTGGTCATTACGAGATGGCGACTCTGTCTGTCGGCGAGTGCGCTTTGATTAATGCCACAAAACTGCACACACACAATATTCAATGGGGAGTTGGGGCAAGTTAAATCAGGGGGCATGGGCATACGAGATCTCCGGTAGATCTGCACAGGTTTTCGGCCCGCGATTCACACACATTATTCATGTGCATTGTTCGGGCAAAATAAACACAAAATCTAGACGCAAGAATCTGCAACCATTCTTAAGTCGGTACGAAAACCCCCTCCTTTTTCGCCCCCCGATCGGCAGTGCAAATTCAATGGCTCTTTGCATACATTTGCGTTTAGGCAGCCATGCGTAGCCCGCTCATTCTCCGCCAACCGAATCACAATCAAAACAAGAAAACAGTGGACAGATTTTAAACTCACAAAAACGCATTTGCAATGCCCTTTTATCAAGGATATATAATTGGTTTTATTCAAAAGTCGTTTATTTCTTAAAAGATTTTGTCTGAAAACGGACATTTTATAATTAATCATTGAAATTAAATTTGCCTCTTTATAAAACTTTATAATTTATTTGGTATCCAATTAAAGATTATTTTAGTTTTCAGTTTCTTATTTTCCACACATTTTGTTAAGGTCTTAGAAACAATTGAAACAGTATCTAATTCAACTGATTGATTATACAACATTTATTTTGATATTTTGTATATTTTTTTCAAATTATTATATTGTTTTATTGAACTTATACATATAATATTTTTGATAAATCCAATTTTCATTTTAAAAGATTTAATACAATTATATTAAGTTATGAATAAAACTATTAAGTCCTTTTCATGAAATAATTTTTAAAAGTTTCCTTAAATCGTAATTTTCTAAAAATCATTCAAAATTTCCGATCTTTTTGTTTTTTAACCCAATAATTGAAATGTTCTTTTGGATTTTTCCCCAAGTTCTTGGACCTTTCGAATACCCTTCGAATCTATCAGAAGCCAGGCTAGTCTCCGGTAAAGTCTTTGTAAGAGTCGCCAGCGGCGTCGGCGCACCACCGCCAACAACAACAACAACAAAGAGAACTACAACAACAACCAGCGGAATCGAGGACGGTGAGCTGCAACAATGGCCATTGAGCTGCTGCCGCTGCTGCAGTCTGGCCGAAAAAACAAAGGCCAAAATAACAACAATGCAAAAAATGAGAAGGAAAAAAGCGGGGAGAAATATGTATATCAGATTTAAAATAAATGTAACTGCGCGGCTCATTATGCCGCGCTTACACAGAGGCTGGTTGGGGAAAGGGAGGGGGGTTCTTGTGGGAAGGGAGAGGGGGGAGGAGGTAACCCCCCAGCAAATGGAGCGAAGGCTGCGCATGCTCAGCAGTTTGGCTGCACTTAATGGCCTGGGCAATCAACTTGGATGTGGATGTGGATGAGGAGGTCTTTTTGGCCGGTTGGCTGGCTGGCTGCTTTTCAGCCGTGGATTTTGAGGCTCTGTGGGTCCAAACATGTTGGCTAGTTAGGCGGCAGGTAAACACACAGTGATCTCTCGAAAGGTAGAACTTAATTATAATTACCAGTAATGGCTTTCATAAGAATTAAATTAATAATGCATTTAAGTCCCATAGTCCCTTTGTAATTGATTATTTGTTATAAATTTTGAGTATTTATCTAAAGGGTCTTTTTTAAGTAAGCTATGTGTTGCCAGTAAACTTAATTATCTATTCTCAGTTTCAACTTATTTATGTATCTCATCATTATTAAATGGACTTTACAAACATTTTTAAATTAAATAAATAATATTGTATTTTATGAACATTTACATATCCATTTCTAATACACAAAAAAAACTGTCTTTATTTTTTAAAGTAAATAAATTTAAGGCAATGATAATGATACTGACTTACATGCAAATATTACAGAGTTCACTCTAGCGAGGCGCCACTGCACATCTAGTTGGGGATCCACAACGCATTTTGCGCATTTAAATAAACATTTCTCAGTTGAATGGAGGCAGTGGAGTTGGGGAATCTGGCATGGAGCATTGTTTGCTGGAAAAGTCGCAAATAGAACGAAGATCCACGGTCGCAGACAGCCAACTTGGACTTGGTGGAAAGGGGGGCAGAGGAGGGGGAAAGGTGGTAGGCAAAGAGGAAGAGCTGCAGATACTTTCACTCCATAGAACAAAGCTAATGTGCTGTCTCTTAGCACGTGCATGCCAACGTGCCCCATGCCGCGCCCCTCATATTTGCATGATCATTTCATATTTCCTTCTTTCCACAGAGAGGGAAGCAAACAACTTAATCGATTTGCGTTCATTTGCAATTTGTAATCGAATTGCACTGCCCCTCCATTCGTGCAACGTGTGCTGCACACATGCCGCAATTTGTTGCAGCGATTAGTGGAAAAAATTGCATCGCCATGGCTTATTAATTACCCACGATAGCAGCCACCAAATGCAGCATATTTGCAACGAATTATTCTTTTTTTTTTGCGGCTCCATCTACATGGGGCATTTTCTCGTGCAGCGTTCTTTGCATTTGCTGCTGCTGGTGGTTTGCTTTTGGGACATTTTGTTGGTTAATTATCATGGGAACCCTATTTATTGAAGTTGATTTTTTTGTTGTCACCCTGGGGGCATTGAATTTTGTTTAATAATGTACTTGTTTTCTTTAGAGGTGTATAGTTACTGGGAGTTTTAATAATAAGAGGTTTGAGTATCAACACAGGTGTCCTTAAAAGATACAGTTATTAAAAAGTGACGAACACCTATAAGCCTATAAACCTCGTCTCAAAATTTGCCCCATTGAATGAAAAATTATTCAAAATGTTATGTTGCAATACTCCATGAATGGCAGTAATAGAGCAGCATTTTATTTTATCTTTAGGAATGGTATAAACGTGTTTTTTATTAGTATTGGTTTATTTATCGATTAATATATTTTTTTAAGTTTATTCTCAACTAATAATAACTATTAAAAATCCTTCAGATTTATTTCCCATAATAGTCTCAGAAATAGTTAAAGAATATGAATGCCACCGCAGGACATTGTCCCCTGGGCAATAACCAAACATTTAGCCGTTTTAACGCCCTTTAAGCCCAGTGCGGCGATAAGCGGTGGCAGACACGCAATGGCAATGACCAAATCCCAGACACCGAAGTGTTGCATGTGCAAGTCCCCGCGCCCCGCTCCCCTTTCACCTGTCACTCCACTGGGGACTTAAGGGGGCGGTAGGGGGCTCAAAGGATGCTCTGGGTGTCAACAGTGCCAGGTCGTATCATTATCACGCAAATGGGAGTATGGGGACATACAGATCGTGTGGGGAGCTGAAGTATCCGTGTGTCATTAGGCGCACCGCTGTCCCGCTGTTTGTCACCTCGTTTCAAGTGTCCGGTAATGAAGTCAACTGAGCCGCCCGCACCTGGATTTTCCGCCAACTCTTTCTTTGCTCTTTTATCCCTCTTTTTCCCCCTCACCTGGCCATCCCCCCATCCAGTAAATCTCGGCTTGTCCGAATCGTTTTGGCGGCCCGAACTTGGCCAAAAACGAGGCGGCTTGTGTGTGGATCTTGTTTCACTTTCAATCCGTTCCTCTTGTTGCTGCCACGTGTATTGGAAGCAACATGTTGCTGGCGGGAGTAGCAACATGCAACACGCGAGCAACAGGTTTTGTGGCAACATTAGCTGTTGACTCAATTTAATAGAGCAATACAATTTGATGGTAATTTTGATTTTATGGTCAATATTCATACTCATTCTAACGATTTTAAAATATTTTTCTATTTTTAACGTTAAGAAAGTAAAATTGCTATAAACAAACTTCATTTATTGCTTTAAAACAAATGAGTGAAATCAGAACATAACCATATTTTTTTAGTTAGAAATCCAATAATAATAATTTTCTGAACAGTGTAATGAAATTTTTCTAGTTTCACTAGTTTATTTTTAGAAAATTTGCACAAAAACCTTCTTGCATTGTAGTCAAATTTCGGCGAATGTAATTAAAAGTTGTTGGTTCTACTTCTCAAGCCAACTCATGCCCTGCCTGCCATACAATCTCATTACGCTCAACCCAATTCCGTTCTCGAGAAGGCTTTGATTACTTTATTAAATGCGGACAAGACCTGATCCGAAAAGAATAATAATTATTATGGAAATTCTTTTGCCGAGTCTGTTGTTTTCAGTTTACATTCACTTTATGTCGAGTCATTGGGAATGCCACCCACGGCTTAAGCACACAGTTCGAACTCGCATGTATGGGATATTGTTTGCTATATGATCGAAAGCCAAACAACTCACGATATTCTAATTAAAACACATGCGGACTCAGCTCGGGATCATGATTACGATCATCATCATCTTCATATCCCCGTTTCGATGAAATTACATGGAAGTGTGATTCAGCACATTCTCTAGTAGCGTTCAAAGCTAATGTTGGATTGTTGGTTTCTATGCCCAAAAGTTCGATTCAATCGAATGGGGCTCGAACTTTATTTGAGGTCGTTTGTGGCAAACTGGGTGTCTTTGTCCCGCGATGACACTTTCCATTAGGAAGGCAGACACAGACAGGCAGATGGATTTGGATGCCAGGGGTACCTGATGTGACAGCAAATGTGGGTTCGGCCCGACACATTCGATTCGAAACGAGAGCAGCTCCGATCGAGAACCAGAACGGGAATGCGACACCCCAGACATGCCCCTCACATGTGGCTCTAACTCAGCCAAAATGGAAAACCTAAACTCGGGCGTAATAAATGAACGTTGCTATAAATAGGTTATCTCGGAGAGGGCAGCGTGATGAGAAGGAAAAGTGTCCTTAAAAGGTGTTCTAGGAAATAGATATTAAGTTAGACTGGAAAAGCTATTTTATTGGTTTCAAAAAGTTTGTATCATGAATTGTACATTTTATAAAATCGTATTTATCATACCTTTCAATACCTTTTTGTTATAAAAAACGACTAAATAAATGTATAATCTAAGTATAAATTAAAAGTATTAACCAGGGACCAAAAATATCCACTTTATAAGAGAGACACCGAGATAGCCCTATAGTATATAGTATTATAGTAGTCTTATAGTGTACATAGTATATATAGTATTGAAAAACCCTTTCAAAATTATATAACGTTCATGTCATATATTTGAAACCTATCGCATCACGAAACCATCTCTATTAGGCCTTAAATATAGAACCCGCTGAACATGTGTGGTTGCATATTGAGCACACACTCCAAATGAAAAGTGTGGTGTGGCTTTGTTGGATCTACCTCTACGACGAAGGTTGCTTATGCCACTGGGGAAAGATCGGAGAAATTAACAGAACGCAAGCCATAACTCAAGGGCAATGAGCTGCATAATTGCGCTGAGTAATTCTCACTTTATTTCGAGGGCAATTTCTAATGGGAAACCCCAGTCCAGACGACCGGCATCCGTTTTAGATTAAATATTACGTGTGTATTTTTTCAAGTTCGTTGTGGATTAGACCTTCCGCTGACGTCATTTACTCAGCTGTCTTGTCTGGGAATCGATTGTGCAAGAAATTGTCGAAGTTATTTTGAATAAACAGAACTATTCGCAAGCCAAAAAATGATAAAGGAATCGACATAAGCATAGGGGGCTTCAAAAACAATGTCTTTGATTGTTAGTAATAAAATAGGTGGCACTAGGTGGTAGCACTGCAAACACTTAAAGTTGAGTTATGCCCTATTCAAAATCAGTATATTTGGATACACAACTGCTCTTCCTTCTTTAAATTTCATTCCCGGCTGCACTCTAATCAAATTAATTCAACACATATCACTATCTAACATTTTAATCAAATTTCGCTGCCATTCAACTTCAATTCGCTCTGCCCATTGCCAAAAAAAGGGAATGAAAATGTCCAAACTATTATACCTGTGTGGAGCAGATGAAATAAAAGCGAACTACAGATACTACCGGAAATTTTTGTACTCATTTCGGCATTATATATTTTTGGTCCCTTTTCCGTTCCTTTACGTTTATTATCGCATATCAAATAAATGCGGGATTATGTGAATATTTCGCTTAATGAGAATTTCTCGGACCACACGGCAGCACAGAAAAATATATATAGCCATATATATAAAGACCTGACATTGACCGGAGACAGAGTTGGGGAAATAAAGAGAAGCGAACCTGTAAAGTTGTGGCTTTGTCTTCGCCGGCGCTCTCTGTGGGCATTAAGAGATGCCTATCGGTGACACCTGAAAGAGAATAAGGTGAAATGCGATCCGATACGATCCATGGCAAAAGTAAAAAAGGAAAAAAACCCAGCCAAACTAAATAAAACAACAGAAATTATTACTCTGGAGGCAGTAGCCAGGGCACAATTTCTTCATCTTCGGCTTGCGATGGTATTGAGTTTCGGCTGCTGCCTGATATTTACCTGTGTTTTTTGCCCCGTCCTCTTCCTTCTTATTTTATTTGTCGTCGCTTCGACATTTATCTTTTCTTTTATTGGGCTTAGGGTTTTGTCTGCTCGTATCTCTATCTCTCTATCTGGCTTATTTTGTTAACTTCCTTTTTCCGTTGCTATACGCTCTATATAGATGGCATTGTGCCGATATGCCAGTGTAATTTATGCTCACTTCTATTCAAATAAATTGAAATAAAATATTCCCAAGCGAGCGGTTTTTGTTGTGAAAGTTTCCGACATTGAGACGATGGCTCACTAATTGCTCGGCTCCGTTTCCCACTTCCCATATCCCAAATATCCGGCACATCCAGTGCGATTTCTTCATCTTCGACACGTTGCAGCCAGACAAAAGTTGTCAAATTAGCGCAATCATATATAGAGGGTGCATGCAACAAAGTATGCAACATCTCAACCACAGCCGAACGTGATGCGGTTTCTATTTTCCACCTACACTTATTTTTCCCAACTTTCCATGCCATGCCGCTAAATGTTTTTCAATGGTTTTGGAAGTTTGGCAGTTTAAATGTTGATGGGAGCAACTTGAACTACACAAGAAAGAAAGCAGTCTTCGGTAGGTCCAAACCGACTTATACACTACCTGAAAAAAAAAGACTTTTTGTAAAGATTTATCCCAATAACTTTAAAACTGAGGGACTTAGGGATCGAAAATTTGCAATTTGTGGTGTCACCTTTTTAAAAGACATCGGAAACTTAAAAAAAAAATGACATAAACATGGGTCAAAATTTCGATCAACGAAATGAAAAATTTTGATAAAAATTTTTTGAGAATCAAAACACAAGTCTTTAGAGGTATGCCACTTTGAAATCGGTTAAAATTTGGTAAAGTTATTAGCATGGGAAGTCCAATTGTGGGTCACCTTTTTTACAAGTCATCGGAAACTTAAAAATAAATGACATGAAAATGGGTCAAAATTTTGATCTACGTTAAACTGAAAAATTTTGATACAGATTTTTAGAGAATCAAAATACAAGTCTTTAGAGGTATGACACTTTGAAATCGGTTAAAATTTGGTAAAGTTATTAACATGGGAAGTCCAATTGTGGGACAGCTTTTTTACCTAAAAATAAATTATATGAAAATGGGTCAAAATTTTGATCTACGTTAAAATTAAAAATTTTGATACAGATTTTTAGAGAATGACATTACAAGTCTCTAGAGGTATGACACTTTGAAATCGGTTAAAATTTGGTAAAGTTATTAGCATGGGAAGTCCAATTGTGGGTCACCTTTTTTACAAGTCATCGGAAACTTAAAAATAAATGACATGAAAATGGGTCAAAATTTTGATCTACGTTAAAATTAAAAATTTTTATACAGATTTTTAGAGAATCAAAATACAAGTCTTTAGAGGTATGACACTTTGAAATCGGTTAAAATTTGGTAAAGTTATTAACATGGGAAGTCCAATTGTGCGACACGTTTTTTACAAGACATCGTAAACCTAAAAATAAATTATATAAAAATGGGTCAAAATTTTGATCTACGTTAAAATAAAAAATTTTGATACAGATTTTTAGAGAATCAAAATACAAGTCTTTAGAGGTATGACACTTTGAAATCGGTTAAAATTTGGTAAAGTTATTAGCATGGGAAGTCCAATTGTGGGTCACCTTTTTTACAAGTCATCGGAAACTTAAAAATAAATGACATGAAAATATGTCAAAATTTTGATCTACGTTAAAATGAAAAATTTTGATACAGATTTTTAGAGAATCAAAATACAAGTCTTTAGAGGTATGACACTTTGAAAACGGTTAAAATGTTGTAAAGTTATTAACATGGGAAGTCCAATTGTGGGACACGTTTTTTACAAGACATCGGAAACCTAAAAATAAATTATATGAAAATGGGTCAAAATTTTGATCTACATACGTTAAAATGAACAATTTTGATACAGATTTTTAGAGAATGACATTACAAGTCTTTAGAGGTATTACACTTTGAAATCGGTTAAAATTTGGTAAAGTTATTAACATGGGAAGTCCAATTGTGGGACAGCTTTTTTACAAGTCATCGGAAACTTAAAAATAAATGACATGAAAATATGTCAAAATTTTGATCTACGTTAAAATGAAAAATTTTTATACAGATTTTTAGAGAATCAAAATACAAGTCTTTAGAGGTATGACACTTTGAAATCGGTTAAAATGTTGTAAAGTTATTAACATGGGAAGTCCAATTGTGGGACACGTTTTTTACAAGACATCGGAAACCTAAAAATAAATTATATGAAAATGGGTCAAAATTTTGATCTACGTTAAATTGAAAAATTTTGATACAGATTTTTAGAGAATGACATTACAAGTCTTTAGAGATATGACACTTTGAAATCGGTTAAAATTTGGTAAAGTTATTAACATGGGAAGTCCAATTGTGGGACAGCTTTTTTACAAGTCATCGGAAACTTAAAAATAAATGACATGAAAATGGGTCAAAAAATATCGGCGAATTGAATTTTCCCAAATAGCTTAAATGTTTTCGTTTTTATGTGGAGGTCGTTAAATCCTCTTCTTAGCTTCAATAACCGTGGGAGACTGAATTAGCGCCGTAATCAATCCATATTACAAATATCCGAAAAACACAAATAAAATTTCATAAACCTCAAATGCTAAATACTTCCGCCTTCGGTTTACACAGCTTTCAGACGATGATTGATGACAATGGTCGAGGGGCAAGAGTTTGCACAGATTCTACTCGAGATCTCCCCGCAGTTTTATATGTGCTTATACGTTATGGTACTATGTACATACATATACCAGGCTAAACATGTAATCCGCTGATCCGGGCACTAAGTCCCTAACTGTCAACCAGTCGCTCGCGATGATGCAGCATATATTGGCGAGCTCCAGTACGGTGCGATTCGAAAATGAAAAACAAGTTTATGGTGTTGCAAGAAGAGTCCCTCGTCTTAATGAATAAAATATATTTCTAGACGCATTCAACTCAAAGTTCAAATACATATTTAGGTGATAAATTAATACTTAAACGATTTATCTACATTTTCTTTATTTTAATAATTTTTTTAAAATTAATAAAATGAAATTTTATACAGTTCTTTTGAAGATAAATCTTCTAATAAAAATTATAATTATAACTTACTAATTTAACTTTTCAGGCATGAAACGGACTGTCTTCCTTTGGGGTACCAACTCCTGGGAATATGTTAAAGGTTCCTTGAGTAAGCGTAGTAGGCATCGAATTGCGTCTGCGAAAATTAATTAAAATTTCCTGCGCCTCAGCGAAAATGGCCAGCCAGTGAATGCATTATATTTTTATTTTTTATGGCTTGCGTTTTACAACAATTCCAAAAAACAATTAACAGAGCAACACGAAAAAGTACAAGCAATGAAAACTCGTTATTTAATGTTGCCGGTTGCCAAGGCTGGTCTAGATGGGTCGGATTTTCCGATATTGACTTAACTTACCTCCAAGGGCTTCTAGTCGCGACTTTGGCTTCGCAGATTTATTTTTGTTTCCCAGAATAAGCCGCTTACACGGGAAATCTTTGCGTGTTTCATTTTTGGTTTGTTTAACGTTGAGATTAACGTTGCCATCTGATTTGTCATAGGGGTTGGCATCGGTTCGACATTTAATTACACTCGCGGGGTGAGTGGGTGGACGTGGACCGTGGGATGATGGCCCACTGCTTGGGGATGTGGCCTTCAACTTTGATGTCTTCGGTTATTTGATGCCAATTAACTGATGAAAGCTTAGCCCGGTCAGGAAAGAAAGATTGCATCGGCAACTGTCCTGTAATAATTCCCTTGATTAAAAGTGGGTCCCAAACCGAATTAATCCATTTTGGGAATTGATTTGTACCATAGATTTGACTTGCGTAGATTAATTCTTGTTTTAAGGATGAATAATGTCTTGGGAATGATATTAGTTGGGAAAATAATTCCTTATTTTGAGAAGGATTATGTTTTAATATACAAAGAGAAACTTCAATTTAATATTAATATTAACATCAAATTTTTAGTAATATTTCATATTTCATTTGTTAAAATTTTAAATTATTTTCCAGCCGTTTACATGTGCTTACTGGTGAGCAAGTGCCTTTGGCATTTCCAAAAACTGTCTGTTATTCGATGCCAATTAACTAGTGAAAATTCCCGTCTGGGCATTGTTTATCATTTTCCACAGCGACAGTTGGTATTGTTTAGATATCGGGGATAGGTTCGGGCTAGGATATATGTACATACATATGTACAAAGCTGGGGAACAGACAAAAGGCGAGCCATCAATCAGATGGACAGGAGGGGTGCCCCTCGAAAGGTAGGGAATGAAAACCTTTGCCAGACCGAAAATGATTTACATGTGAGAGCGCGTGTCTTTTGTTTAATTGTTGCCTGCCCACACATCATTACAACACCACTTCCCTGGATCGGTTTACTTTTCAAAGATAATTGATTAATGTCCGTTCGCTCGGGTAAACGGTTTTCGATTTTAATTATACGTTAGCAGCCCATAAATCATAATCCATCAAAGATTTTGCAGCTCAAGCTCAGAAAATTCAAATCGCGATTGAACCTAAGCCCCTTACCCCCACCCCCTCAACGAAAAAAGGAAGTAAATACTTAATGGAAAACAATGCTGCATTTTTGCTGATGCTGAAAAGGTTTCCTCATAAGTTTCCAAGTGGCAGGCCAAGAGATCTACCCCACTGACATACAGAAAAATCCCGGAAAAGGGGCCTGAAACGGGGGCTGGGTGTGGGCGTGGCCGGTGGACCGCCCGCTGTTTGGTTGACTCAAAATTCCTGGCCCTCGGTTGCTGTTTACCGTTGATTACAATCACTTCAGAACCGAAATCCATTGGGGGTGTGCAATTGCAATGTTTAACCCATAGGCTGGAAAAAATATTAGGTAAGTTTTAAGATTTGCTTATCTAACTAACTAAAAGTCCGAATAATGTAAAATATGTTGCATATATGTAGTGAATATTTGTAGCTATTTCGTATCAAAAATTGTATTTGAAAGTCGCAGCGAAATTACCGAAGAATTAGATTTTGAAGGAACTAGAAATATTTATTTTGTAGTATTCATTCTTAAATGGAATTTTCAAAAACAAAATTCAATATGGAAACCAGAGTAAACTACTGAACCCACAGTCTCCATATAGGGGTTAATGTTCATCAAATCATGCAATCGTGTATTTGTATTTGTATTTGTGCCAATGAATACATATGAGTGCGTATGTGTGCGGCTTAACATTTACACACTCAGCGAATTGAACTGTGTTTACAATTTTTCTATTGACTTGGCTGCTTTTACTGATGTTGCTTTACGACTACAGCGAAAAGGCCGGACCGTTAATTCGATTCAATTTTGAAAATGTTTGGGTAAACAACAACAATGGGAAACAATTGCGAACATGCAACTAGGAAATGCAAAATGAGTTTGAAACGGGGAGGCAGCTCATTTGTCAGACTCTTCGAAGGCATTTGTCTTACTTGTCGAGTGATCCGCGTAGCAGCAACATCTACGTTACAGCGGCAACATGCGAGGCAGCAGCATTTGCAACAGCAACAGCAGCAGCAACAACGTCGCAAATCGCATTAAGGACTCTTAATGAAAGTTGCCGCATCCTTGCGATGGCAGACACATCGTTTGTGCGATGATTGATTTCACGCCAAAACGATTTCAATCAGCATTTCCGTTCCAACATTTTTTTTCGCTTTCTTCCCACCCCGAACAACTTATTGCATTATGTGAATGGGATTAGATTGGGTTCGATTCGATTTTGGCCGGCCTTCGATGAGTGCGTCTTGAAAAAGTGCTGGCAATCGGTTCCGTTTTCGCTTATTTTTTGACATCCCGCTTCAAACTGGGTCAGGATTACAATTGACTTTATAGGGGTTACTTGAATGCATAAGTTGTGATGAGAAGGTACCATGAAACACATGCCTAGCTTAAGCATTTCAAAAATCGAACATATTCATTTCAAATAATGTGTACAAAATTTAAGCTACTCGTAGAGGCATAGAAACATTTAAAACCAATACTGCTCTCTAATTTCTATTAAAATAAAATGTAGTGATATAAATGATGACTTGTTACATAATTTTAATGATCAGTAAAATTAATTGCAATTTAATTTCACAGATCGCTTGATTGAAGAACCCAGCACACTTATCCCAAACATTCGAAATTTCACTTTTCCCTCTAGATTTTAAGTTTGATGCGGGTCAGAAAATTCCCTTTTCCCGCGACTGCCCCTCTCTATATTAACCCCATATATTAACCCTCAATCTCGCTCATGTGTCTAGACGGCAGACTGAAGCCCCAAACTCTGCCCCTCGAAAAAAAGCGAAATCTGTCCTTAGCCGCCAGTCAACAACAAATTTATTACCTATTTAGCCCTTAATGGTCCTGGAAATATTTTCATCCTGGATAAATGTTGATGTAAGCCCACTCATTCGCCGTGCATTTGTGTGTGTGCCAGGGCGACAGTTTAATTTGTGATTAATTGACGTTAAAAGGGTTCAACAATCAGGCAGCCACTCCAACCCACTTCACTTTCACTCTCCTTAACTCAATTTTATGGAACGGAAATGATTTCATAACTTGGCGGATGTTTGATATAGAATTCAATTCATTTATATTTGAGAGCTCCCAAGGAAATTTAAATTGAGTTGGCTACGAAAATGTTTTGCTTTGGATTAACATTTAGCGTTTAACACTTTGGGGGAATTTATATCCGTCAGCGGCGGCAGACGTGACACCACCAACTGCCAAAGCTTCCGTTTCATGTCTTCTGTTGTCTTTCAGCTCCTTGTTTTTTATTTTTTGGTAGGACAACAAAGGTTATTAACAGTCCAGAGACGTGCAACTTCCCGCAAAACAAAACAAATGGAGAAATAAAAGTGAGTAGGGAAAAAATCTCCCACGCCGCAGGCAACTAAAAGTCGAGTGTTCTCCATTCCGCACTGACCGCTTGATTAACATTTTCTTAACATGTTCCGCTGAGAAAGGGCCAGAAAAAAGCGGAATAAAATATAAGCTGGGACTCTGGTATTAATATGCCCGCCGTGGCCGTGGGCAATATGTCAAACATGAATTCCTAAGCGGAACACGTACGCGTCCAACACTCGAAATTCGTGGAATGCCTTCTTTTTTTTGTGGATCCATTTACACCCAAAGGACACAAGTTTTGTGCCAGAGGAAGTAAACTTTTAATGCTTTCGGTGTGTGTGTGTGTATGCTTAAAAAGGTGAAGAGTTAATGCGATAGACCGCTGTATTCCCCAAGTCCCCCAAGTTTTCCACCTTTCCACCTTTCCACCTTTCCACCCACCCATGAAAATCACTTTCCCAAAGTGCACAGATCCTTTTGCATGCAATGCTTATCCCTTGGGCTCAAAAATGGGGAAGAGATAGGGGCTCCATAAGTTTATCTAGCCAGGGACAAGACTAACAAATTTTCGGCAAATTCGTTGCACAAAGAACATGGCCCTAACCCCCATTTTGACCCATTCTAATTGAATTGAATGCAAAAATTTCAAACGACACAAGAAAGTGTTTCAATCTCGTTGCCAGCTTTAGTTTTTGGGTACAGAGAAACATTGGCATTATTTCAAGAGATATTTACTTAATATTATGTCTAATTATTTTAAAAAAGTATACACTTAATTAATTGTAATAGTTCTTAGACATTTGTTGAAACTTACATATTTCTTTTAGCTACAAATAGGTATGAACATAGAAATGGTATTGGTAACAAAGTTATGCAGACAAAGGAAAGTTTAAATTTAATGATTTTTTGTAGAACAGTTGTATCACGTTTTAATGAATCTTTTCAATCAAGTGGCACATTTTTACGGTGTAGGCTTGTGTAAATTCACTACATAAACGATTCATAAGCGAGTACATTTCATCAGCTTCCTCGTCTGCCCTCCGCTCCTTTCGGACTGCATCCTTTTGTGGACGCAAATCTGATTCATCCCGGGCTGTGTCCTCCGCCTCCTCGTCTGGCTTTGAGTCTCCTCTCCATTCGGCTGTAGTCATGTGCACATATCAGTTGTCTGGCAGCTGTCTGCGGCCTTGAGTCTGCCACCCAAGACCCAAGGCCCACAGCCCAAAGCTGAAAGCCGCAACTTAATCGCTCCTCCCGGAGGACTGAAACCGGGGGAAACGAATATTAACAACTTCGGGGAGAAACAAAAACATTTCATTTTATCATTTAATTTGCCATGTCCTAAAGGTAAAATGTAATGGAAACAAACAGTCGCTTGAAAGTTTACATGCCAGTAGATTTAATAAAGTCATGAACTGAACGAAATAATGGCCATTCCATATTACCTTTTAGCAATGGAAATATATTTTAACATTTTCAAAGAAAAGGAGAGCGGAAGAAGTTCAGAGTAGTTTTAGCTGTCCACTAAGATTAACAATTATTGCAAAATATAAATACTTATCGTTGATAAATTGCGTTAGTTAAAGGTGCCTTCTCATTATATTCTGTCATAAAAACCATTCATGAATTTCTCCCTAATGGATATATGTTAATCTGAAAAACTCCAATTAGAAACGTTTTACGAGACAAATAATGGTCTCATTGGTGCAACCCTGAACAGAATATATATAGATTTGTGGTCACAAACTGAAAGAGCCGACAAATGGCATGGCTAATGTTGTCCATGGGCTTCGCTTATTTATTTATAACATTTTTTGATCGGGTGCAAGAGCGTAACGTTTGAACTTACCCTCGAAAAGGGCCACCACATAATAGAGCGATTTTTTTGTGAGCTGCCTAAACTTAAGTACTGCCTATTTTTACGTTTTGAATAGTAGCTAGTTCCAAAATGTATTAGCAAAAAAATAATTATATAAGCTAACAATAATTATGATAATGAAAATAAGAATTCTTGCTTGTGAAAATTGCCGGAATGTCGTATATTTTTTTTTTTTCAAATATTAATTAATTAATAATTATTTAACAAATTAAAGTAGTTTTACCAATATATAATATTATTATAAAAATCTATAAGTTTAGCATTGAAAGACAAATAAATCTTTTCTAATTCCTAAAAACTATTTAAGTAAAACTATGTAAGTTAAGTCTTAGATACCTAGAATTTTTTTTAAATATGGGAAGATCCTGGTTTGGCTATAAAATAGCTGTGACAGCTCTGGTTCTAGCTAGGATTGGTTTGGGTTCGGTTTTCCGAGGAACCGGCATTGAGTCACTTGGCTGCCTTCCCGCTTTGTTGCCGCTCCCCTCTTTTTTCGAGTTTTTCCTGTGGGGCACGCGCACGCTCTGGCACTTCCTTGCGCCTTTTTGGCCACAGAAGTGGAACAAATGGTCGCAGGACGAGAAAATGCCCCGCACAGCTGCCTGCTTTGCATAACTTTGCCACTTTAAATCGCCCTGCTTCTCTATTCCCACCATCTCGCCATCGTCGGCGGCATTTTCAATTTCATGGTTAATTGTTTTGCACGCGGCATTTGGTCCGAGTTCAACATCTCGGCATTCAACATCGTCTGCGCTCCTCGATGGCACATTAAGTTTCATAATTAGCACACCGAAATGATTGGAAACTTTTTGCGTGGCGAAAATAAAAAAGATTCGTATGGCGAAAAATTGTCTCTGCTGTGCGCAAATAAGCAACATATGGATGAGATCGTATTGTAGTAGCACACATCGAGAAAATATGGGAACGAAGTTTAAATAACCAGATTTAAAAAAAAAAATTTTAGAGGCATTTAGGATTTATATATGCGTTTTTCCAGACTTAGAAATAAAACTACAAAGTCATGTTTTAATACCAGTAAATAAAAATATATATATTTAGAAAAGATCGGTTGAAAAACGAGACCCTCGAAAAAAGTTAGTTTTTGCTTTTTCATTGCATTAAAAAATATGTTTACCAAGCTTAAACCAGTAGCAGTTTTTTACAAACTATGTCATTAGGCTGGAATTCATTTAACCATTACTCTACATATAATGGTTTTCTTAAGGTCCAAAACATTTCAGAGAATGCATTTTGGGGCGCATAAATTTGGCAGCAGTGTAGGCGAGTGGCAAGAGCATTCCACACCATACGATTCCATTCCAATCCGCAGACAACAGCCGCCAGTTGTTTCACTTACTCAACAATTTTACATTGGACCGGCAGCTGCAGACCGAGGAGCACTTTTATCTTTGACATTTACTAATGACAAATTTATTCACGCTGTCACTTGGTCGCCTGTTCCTCCGGCTCACTGTCACGTACTCCGGTTTTCCTTTGCGAGGTTGCTCAATGTCGCCTTGTCTCGAGGACGATCCTTTGTGCTCCTTTGTGCGGGAAACTAGAGCAGGACTTGTCCCAAAAGCCGCGACTCCAGATTTCGTTCGCACTACTTTAATTAGGAGTCGTTCCGTTCTCCTCATTTAACATTTGCCATTGAAGTGGAGCTCTTTGATCTCCTCGGGCCACGGATTGATTGATTGATTGATCGACTGATGGATGGGTCCGACTGCTTGGAACAGTAGCCGAGTCTCCAAGTAATTAATCAAGTTCATGAGCGTACAAATAAATGACATTAGCGACTGCAGAAGATGTGAAAAACATAATGGAAACGAATATTATTTTTGGTAATTGAATGCTCCACATATGGTAAATAAACAAATAAGGAAATAAAATAAGAGAGTGTCTTAAATGAAAGATGATTTATTAATTATGTCTTGTTTTATTGTTCCGGTATGTTAATGCACTAAATATTTACTTATTTATTAACATAGTATTGCGTAGGAAATCTGGATACGTCCAATAAACACATTTGTAATTCTTTTCATTGATTTCATTGATTCTGTAGTTACAAATTTCTTCAACAATATTTTGGTACAAACAAAAAACAGTTTTAAGTTAAATAATTATTGAACATATTGAAAGATCTTTACATTTATTTGAAGATCACACAATAATCCATATCATTTGCACAAAATTACTTCCAATTAGGATCTAATACAAATAGAAAATTCCACCATCGTTTCGATGAACAATTAAAATCTCAAGGATTTCAATTTCTTAGCCACAATCATTCGAAATTAGAATTTCACAAAGGCCAACTTCCGGATATGCGCCCTTCTGCCAATTCTTTAATAGATCAACTCCCAGGAGGCTCTCGAAACGACGTTGATTGGTTTGGAATCCAAAGAGTGGGCCAATTATTTGCGTGGGCCTCGCGGTAGACAACCGAATCAGAAATCTCTCAAAGGGAAGACAATGCCAATTCGGGGGAGCAGGGGGCAGGAAGTGGAGGCGCCTTCAGATGTGGCATTGTTATTGGAATAGCGACGTTCCCCCAACTCTCCTCCTGCGATAACAAACCATACTTCAAAATGAAATTGCGCGGAAGCATTTGCAGGCGGTTTATTGGCTTCATTGTGAACCCTTTTTAGCCTGCCACACAGCACACATATATTTATTTATGATTTTTTCCCTGATTAGCATGGGGCGTGTTCGGAGAGCAGCCATTCAAGCGGCAATAATTCGCTTCGCTTTGCATTGTTTAAATTTTACAAATTTATTGCACACACCGAAATATATATGTTTATTCTCGAGCCAAATCGTTGCCATTTCATGTTTCGTGTCTGGCGAACATTAAAGCGAAAAACGAAATGAATTGCAAATTGGTCGAGTTCCAGCGACTTTTGCAGGGCGATCCAAAGAACAGACCATCCGAGCCATCAAGATCGTTTCGGTTTCGTTGAGTGCGAGAAGTTTAATGATCGCCCAGAGTTGATGATTTTCCAGAAAAGATAAATGACAACGACCACCGAAATCGCCCGGAGGTTCATGCATATATATGCATAATGAAAGCAAACAATCATTTGCACATCGTGTTGAGAGCAGCGAAAACAAGGAGTAAGTTCAAGTATTAAAAAGCAGAAGAATAATTTCAACATTCAAAATCGTGAGAACCAAAAAAAAATTGACAATAATTATAGCTTCTGAAAATGTAGTGCAATAATGTATAAGCTATAGCGACGAACTTATAACATAATAATTAAGTAGATTATTTTATTTTATTATTGCGAATAAACTCCCAAATTCTTATATAAATCCTTTGTTTACAAACGAAAAATGATGAGAGTATTTGTATACTATAAAAGCCATCAACTCCTTGCCATCTTAAATATTCCTACACCATCTTTGAATCCATCTGCAGGAGTAATCAGCCTTCAGTAAGGCCTTGAATGAATTCCTTTCATATGGGAATTTCAATAGCAAGTCTCCTATCGTTATGCCTCCCTTCTTGAAACCAATTAAATATGTATGAACCCAATTTGCGATGTCTTGCCTTGTTTTGTTCCTGTCCTTGGCCTAGGCAAAACAATCTTGTAAGATATTTTTTAATCAAGCCCAGGACACAACACCTTTCGCTTTCATTGCGCTTTTATACCGCCAACATAACGAGCAGATTGTGCCCGGCACGTTTCATCATTAGTCGGTGCAAATATTTGCATAATGTCCGGGCAATATTTGCCATTAAGAGCAGCCGCCGGAGATTCGGGAAGAAAAGAAATGCTTGGCGGGGCTTACCGACCAGAATCCTGACAAACTGCCGTCCATTGAGGGAGATAATCGCAGCTGCTGGGCTGACCATAAACATCATTAGAACCGCACTCAATTCCCGGCTTCCCGAAGGGGAGGAGGGGCGGGGAAGTGTAAAACCCCGCCCCGCAGAACGCTATGCTAATCATAGTAATTCGAGTCGAGAAATGTGTGACAGTTGTTTGGTCTAATCCCCGCACAAATGTCACGAATCGGGCCCTCGCAACGCGATCTCGTTTGTCTTTCTGCCCGGAATGCGAGGCAAAAAGGTGTCAGCAAGCCAAATGTAATAATTTTAATGATTTTTCATAAGTTCAAAACCCGGGGAGCGGGGCACACACGCCACAACAGAACAGCAGGAGAGCTGGCTCTTAAAAGGGTGCTTATTCGAATAAAAAATACCTTTTAATTTCAATTTGAGCTCTTATTTTTATATATAAATTGATCTTTTATTTTCCTATTTTTACCATTAACATTTTTCAACACAACTTATATTCGTAAGTCTCTTAGTATTCTCTCCTAATAAATCAAGTGCATGCTAAATAGTAACTACAAATAAAGACTACTCATACCTAAATAAAGTTGTACCCAAAATAGCAATATACCTTTGAGTAACAGCCCATCCAGGGTATCAGAAAACACTTAAGGGTAGCACTTCCCCCATCTTTAACCCCCTTGTGCCCCTACGTCCCTGGAAAACCTCCTTCGCCTGCTGTTGTGACATCGCCGCTTCTTCTCTGCTGCACCCCTTTTCGGCTTATTTAACATGAAGACTTACACACCACTGAATGCATTGTTGGGATGTTATAATTGCGCATATTTTAAAATACAAATTAGCAACGCTGTAGCTGAATTTCAATAGCATCTCTTGAATCTCGAAAAAATGCCCGCCGGCAACTCAGTGCGCACATTTTTTGGGAGTGTGCCTGACTTTAGGGTTCAGTCTCGGTCTGAGTCGCAGTCGCAGTCGCAGTCTCAATTCCCCAACTCCGCTCCTGTCGCTGACATTGCCTTGAACCATGCATCAAGGCGTCAACAGTCAGCCTGTCCCTCAGTCTGCTGCTGTGGCATTCGTTTTGGCATTTCATGCATAAAACACCGAGACCCAGCCAAACCAGACCAGAATCCACATCTCAGCCGAGTAGTTTGTCAAGTCATGCAGACGAAAAAACGATTTTCAATTGGAATGGGCTCTTTAAATTGTGATAAGGTAGATTATACTAAAGCTCAATAATGGGTTTTAAATATAACTTTGATAGTTGCTACTCAACCTACAGCTATCTTAGCTACAAATATCTTGAACTAGAAGGAGATGTTTATTGGCTTTCTTTTGTAGAGGATCCTGTAGAATTCGCGACACGAATATTTCAGGCCGTATGGAGTTCCTTTTAGATGTTATAATAAAAGTTATTATTTGAAGGGACTTTAAACGACAATTAGAAAGTTTTGTGACTTTCTTCCATCATATTTTCCCCAGTGCATTGCTTTGGGTTTTTCTTTATTGTTTTCCTGTTTTCGGCTACCTGCGCATAAATAGCCCAAACACTTTTTGGGATTTTCCACATGGCACCTGGTTTTCGGAAGGGGCTCTACATTTATCACTGCCAAATTCGTCATGACATTGCCATTGCCATTCGCATTTCCCCCGTAACCAGAACAAAGCTCTCGAGTGTAAATGGAATTTCTTGGAAAATGAAATTGCCAAGCAAAAGAAAAGCGAAAACTATGAAAATGCAGTCCATATGATTGCTGGATTTTTGTTTTTGAGTTATTGGTTTTGAATTGATGATGTGTTTGTGGGTATGAGATGAAAAGGGTTAGATTGGAATGGTTTTTGAGGCTAAGTGAAGGGCAGTTGCCGTCTCAAATGAAATGAAAAATCCAATCTTTTGATTTGTCGACTGTAGCACTTGTTTGGATGAAATTTCTAACCGGCAATTTCGCATTTTATTAAATTGATGGCGGTTTTTAAATGGCATTGACAGACCTAAACAATTCTTTTTTATAATATACGTAATTTTAGTTCATGTTTATAAGATTATACAGAGTAATTTAAAATATAAGCTTAGCATATAATGATTTCGGTATAGCTTGATTTCCTTTCTTTTTATATAAGTCTTTATGAATCTACTTTATTTATCATTTTTGCCAAATTTGTCGTGGCTCCGTTTAAGGACCAAATACAGATCCAGACACCCACAGACAGTCAGGCGGACATATGTAGAGGGACTTTTAACAATGCAACAACTTGCCGCAGTTGTTACATGGTCAGAAAGTTGTGAATTGAAATTGAACAATCGCTGTGGCAACATTTCGCCGAACAAAAAAGGAAGAGAGTTGAAAATGCTAAGAGGATAAAAATGTGGAAAGTACTGGAGAGGAGAGATGGGCGGTACAACTACTTAAAACTCGGCTGCCATTTGTCGCCACAAAAGGGGTATGGAAGTGCACTGAAAAGTATAATTTGCCTGACACGGGAGTCTTTAAAATTTTAAAATTTAAGATAAGTTAAGAGAACTTACACGAATTTACGTGCAAATAAAATCTTGAGCTATTTGAGCTATCTAAAATAACTTTTAAAGAGCCCAATTTTTTTTATAGTTTGTCTCGAAAATATATGATTAGTTCTCACTGCTTAAATATGTAAAGTTCATAATAAATTCTTTATATTATGCGATCATCTCAAAAGTATCAACCTTAAAATAATTGATATCACAATATTTTCTTGTAATACTGTCTTAAAGGTAAATTTAATGACTTGAAAATAACCTTTATCTAAAATAAAATGTAAAATTGCCATTTGCAGATTTTATCTGGATTTATTTGATACATTTAATGGTCCTTTATCTTATTTATTTTCTCAACGTGAACCGAACGAGTGTTGGGCTTTTCCTGCCAACTTTGCCTTTCCTTCCTGGATGGAAGGTGGAGCGGGGGAAAAGTGGATTGCCCGTGTGTGCATTTTAGCATTGAGTTTCCGACTCCCTCCCTATTCCCTGATAACTTATCTGGAGGCAGCCGCGTTGTCTGTTACAAATGTTGCAATATTTATGCCCACACACATGGGACGAGGGGATGTTGGGGAAACCGGATGGGAGGGAAATTCGTATTATGATTTGCACATTATGCAAATTGGCGTTATCGTAAATATTTCGTTTCATTTTTCTTGCCGTGAAGAAAAGAGGCCGCTGCCGTGTGCTAATGATAAATGTGATAAGCGATATTAGTTCGAAGGGAAAACAATGCACGGAAAACACATAAATTAAGGCACTCGTTTGGGGATTTATGCGTTTAATAATGTAACAATATATTACACATGAATATGTGGAGTGTATACATAAACAACTTTATTTGGCTTTAAAAAAGATTAAGCCTGACTCATTTGAAATGAGCTATCAGTTCGTAAAGTGAATAATGATCTACTGCTTTATTTATTTATTTGATTTTAATGCATAATATTAAAAGGTCAAAGCTAAAAGCATAAATATTTCACTTTCTCACATTTCATACAATTTTATTAATATACCTTAAAAGGATTTAAATTTGGATTTTCATAAGGAAAAGTCTTCTCATTCCCAAAATAGAAAAATCTAAAATAAATAAACAGGAGAACGATCCCCTGACATTAATTGAAAGCCATCCGAGTACAAGTACAACCAAGGCTAATCGAACCCACATCGCAGATAATGATGATGACTCCATTTCGTTTTAACCACCAATCGAGGCTGTCAAAGTTGGGACTGCGAATGAAATTGATTTATCTGCGATATGTGTACCCGGCTCAAGACCGCTGTTAACATATGATGTATGCAAATTGCCAACAATTTGATTTGCCATTCCTTGGCAAGATAAGTATTTCGTCAAGTGCCAATATGCAAATGTCGGTGGAATCTGTGAGTGTGCTCCGAACTGACAATGACACTCACATTGGGTACCGGCTCATCTTCTGGCCATTCATTGAATGCAAATGAGTAAATCGGTAAACAGCCAGATATGCATACATTGTTTACACAAAAGCCGTCTTTGTTCGGGCCAAGCATAGTACCGAAAAATATGACTCACAAGGAGGTTCGGTGGAGAAAACTTCCGTATGAAATATTTATAAACGCATAAATGCATGACTTGTGAAGTGAAGGTGAGGCGACATTTGAAGGATGCACTGGGAAAGCAGCCAGCTGCAAGATCATCATCATCGTCATCATCATCATTCCGCCATCATCGACGACTTCAAACGAAAACGAAACGTGTTGCCACTTTAACTGCCATTTAAATATATACAAAACGCAGTGAAACACATGAAAGCCAGCTTCCCTCCCCTTTCCCCTCCCCCTCCCATTACCTGGCCCTCAGCTCATTGCATTGACATTTATTGGCCGCATTATTTCAACGCCGTCAGTCAACACTCAAGGGATCTCAATCGAAACGAGCAACTCCTGCACCTCCTGCACTCCTCTTCCTTCCTCACTTTTTTTTTCTTTAAGAGTGTCTTTCTCGAATGGGCAAACTTTTCATATCCAGCTTGGTTTGTATGTACCTGGGAGGTTCCATTGGGTTCTAGACTTAGAATGGGACTCAGGAGAGCTTTAAATACGCTTAATGGACTATGTAAAATTTACACATTTTATTCGAACTTATGAATATAAATGCAATCAAAAAATGAATAGCATCTGGTACTAGTAACTATCTAGTTTACTTCAATTTCATAATTAATACATTTATTTATTTGTTTTAAATATAAATAGGAGGTACTATAGTAGCATAGAAGCAAATTTAAATCCCTTTAAAATACTAATTTATTGTTTAACGATCATGCTACTTCCAAACTTTAGTTATCAATAATTTTTAAAACATTTACTAGGTATTTCACTAGTCACCACCCTCTGCTCTCAGCTTAACTTTACCTTTTTAAAATGATTTTTGCATAAAATCCGACAGCGTGAGGGCGCGGGTTAAGGCCCAGGCAATTTATCAACATGCTGCCTACTACTTGTCTGAAACTTTTTGGTACCTCGGCTTTGCACCTTTGTTCCCGCTCAGTTGTAAAACTTTTGCCTTGGCACCGCAGGCGTTTCGAGGATCTCAGTGGGTGGGGAAGTGGGTGGGGAAATGGGGTTTAGGGGGGGTTACGGGGCCAGCGGGTTAACGGGGAAGGGCGGAACACGATGCGGCGCTAACGAGGACAAGCGTTTATGTCAAAATCCAATACGTGATGCATTTAGCGACTCTTGCCACTCGCTGTGTGGATTTTACTGCACCGAAGGGCCTGGTGGAAAGTGCAATCCACAGGGATGAGGGGGGAATGGAGACAGGATTTGGGCCGATACGCCATTCTTGGCCTAATTGGATGGGCAAATGTTAAGCATTCCGTTTGAATAGCAATCTTGAGGGCTTAAAGATTAGAGGACAAATTCTAGGAGGGAGATTGATGATGAAGTGGTCCAGGGCAAATTGCAATATAAATTGGGTTGCAATGGGAAAAAATTGACTGCTGAAGTAGTAAGCTTAAGTGATTTTTAATGTTATTTAACTTTATGCTGGTGAAATTAAGTCATAGACTGAATAGCACTTTAATTTATTTCATTTTAAGGTGCACTTTTTGAATTTACATTTTTGATTGTATTTTATAAATATAGTGTAATATTGTGTAGTAAGAGTAGGTTCTATTATCAATACTTACATTTACTACACAATATTGCAATATATATTTTGTTTAACTTTCCATTTATTAAAGATTTTTAAGCTAGGCAAAAATTAGTGTTTAAATGTTGCTTTCATTGAACCCGTATCTGTTTAGATATCCCTTTTGTTATACTTTAAATTTGACTTTTCACAACACCTGTCCTAATCCCTTTGAAATTCTCTCCCCAATTACATTACAGCACTCCCCATAACCGAAATTATAATTGGGGCGCTGATTGTCCGTTGCGAAACGAGCAAACAAATGAAGGAGGACACCGGAAACTCACCTGAACCAGGCACAACCCGATTTGGTCCTTTTCCCAGCCCCCCAAAAAGGCGGCCTTTGGATCCTGTCCTTCGTTTGGTCACATGTCCTATCGCCATTTATCTTGATTTGTACAAACCTAACGACGTTTAAATGCTTGTTTCAAGCATTTTCCACCATTTGCAGCTTTTGGTCTGCCATCACGTTTCCACTTGCCCCGTTTCCTTATTTTCCATCCCCCTTTTTCCGCTTCTTGCAACCATTTTACCCCCGTTTTTGGTTCGTCATCGCTTTGGTTTGGGCCATGTTTATGCTTGAATAATGTTGACAAAATCGGACCGCGGAAGAGAAAGGGTATTTTGGCGGGGAGAAAGGAAGTAAGAAACGAAGAGAAATAGCTGCAAAAAGATACAAACCAGTTACACGCCATCATGGACATGCAACCGAAGACCCCCTTCCGCCCCTGGAAAACCCACACCTCACCCCCCTCGTGGCACCTCGCGAATTCGCAGACAAATTGTCCAGTTGAGCTGCCTTTTGGCCTCCTGGTCCACCGTTTTCCTCTGTCTTGGGTGTGAAAATGTTAGCAAAGTGCCAACAACAATGCCCAGCCTCTGTGTGCCTTTCATTTGGACGGGGAGGGGGTGGTGATAGATCTAGAGATGGAATATATACAGTGGCTCACAGCTTATTTCAACCAGTGCTCAAGTAAAACTTAAAATCGCTGTATTTGCCAAATTAAGAGATATATTGGAAAATTTAAAACGCAGATTTATAGCTCTTTATTTTAACTTTTATTTTATGAATTCTTACATTTTTAAATATTTTTTTAATATTTATTTTGATTTTTAGACTCAAATAACAGGCAAAATGAATGCCACAGCTTATTTCAACCAGACCTTAAATTTATATATTTTTTAAAGATTAAGAACTAAAAATAATAAAATAATATTTTGTATGTCCAGCCTCCTGGTAAACAATCATTTTAAGTCTTTTTTGGATTGAGTCGACCAATTTTTAAGTCACTTGGGGACTTATTTTGGCCCATTCTTCGAGTAATGCGTTTTTTAGGTCTGTCTTATTGAAAATTTTACGTTTTTGAATTTTTCTGTCCAATATAGGCCACCAATTATCAATAACATTATTATCTGGAGACCAGGCTGGTGGTTTCATGATATTCGGGCAATTTTAAATGAGCCTTGTCGGCAGAGTTCCCGATGTGGGCTTGGGATAATTGTCCTGATAAAATCGGAATTTATCACGAATCACCAGATTTTCTGCACTTTGCAGTAAAATGGACTCCAATATGTTTCAATTAAGAGTTTTTTTCATAGTTGTGTCCATCAAATCCAAAATCCCGGCTCCAGCTGCCGACATACATGCCCAAACCATGACGCTCCCACCACCATGCTTGCCGTTCAAATGCACATAATATCAAAAGTGTCACTTTAAGTTTGCTTTGGAGCATTTGAATAAGGATTCCAGCTTCTGTATCATTGTAATACTTGCCGACGAGTCAAAATTTAGTATTTTTGGATCTGATGGGGCTTCTTATGTTTGGCGAAAAGCAAAGATAGAGCTGTATATAATATATTTAAAGGCAATGTTCAAGCCTGGTGGTGGGTTTGGGCCTGTATGTCGGCAGCTGGAGCCGGGATTTTGGATTTGATGGACACAACTATGAAAAAACTCTTAATTGAAACATATTGGAGTCCATTTTACTGCAAAGTGCAGAAAATCTGGTGATTCGTGATAAATTCCGATTTTATCAGGACAATTATCCCAAGCCCACATCGGGAACTCTGCCGACAAGGCTCATTTAAAATTGCCCGAATATCATGAAACCACCAGCCTGGTCTCCAGATAATAATGTTATTGATAATTGGTGGCCTATATTGGACAGAAAAATTCAAAAACGTAAAATTTTCAATAAGACAGACCTAAAAAACGCATTACTCGAAGAATGGGCCAAAATAAGTCCCCAAGTGACTTAAAAATTGGTCGACTCAATCCAAAAAAGACTTAAAATGATTGTTTACCAGGAGGCTGGACATACAAAATATTATTTTATTATTTTTAGTTCTTAATCTTTAAAAAAATATATAAATTTAAGGTCTGGTTGAAATAAGCTGTGGCATTCATTTTGCCTGTTATTTGAGTCTAAAAATCAAAATAAATATTAAAAAAATATTTAAAAATGTAAGAATTCATAAAATAAAAGTTAAAATAAAGAGCTATAAATCTGCGTTTTAAATTTTCCAATATATCTCTTAATTTGGCAAATACAGCGATTTTAAGTTTTACTTGAGCACTGGTTGAAATAAGCTGTGAGCCACCGTAGATATAGGCAGCGTGGTTTAGTCGTGACTTTGATTCTTGAT
This sequence comes from Drosophila fuyamai, assembly GCA_018153365.1. NCBI lineage: Eukaryota > Metazoa > Arthropoda > Insecta > Diptera > Drosophilidae > Drosophila > Drosophila fuyamai. The sequence continues at coordinate 2,217,365 of JAECXW010000878.1, forward strand.
ACTTTTTGTGGTCGATCAAATGGTTAGTCTATTGATAGGTGGGTATGATTAATAAAGATGTTCATTGTTAAAAAATAGTTTCCAAAATAATTATTCAAAATATTAAATATGCCGAATTACCAAATAAAATTGGTTTTTACTTCTTTAAAAAGAAACTTCCTTACGTTGTTTAAAATTGGCTCCAATGGAAGGATTTAATTCAGTTGTCTGTTTATATTTTCTTCTAACCAAATTTTGTATTTAATTTGTGTGTGAAGTACTTTCGAACACACTAAGACATACTTTCAAATAATAGAAAATAGTTAAATAAAATTAGTGCAATGCTCGAAGGTCTTCTCATGAATGAAATTAAATTAAATGTGCTAAATATCTTAACTTGTATCTCTTTTTTACAAATATTAGCTTTCCTATCGTGTAATTTTCCACCTTCTTCCACCTCTAGCCAGGCTGGTGCATTTAGTTTTCCTTTTTGCCGTTGTCTCTGTTTTCCGGCTGATGGCATGGGTAAATGTTTTAGCAAAACGGTAACGGTAACTCACCGCCGTGTTATGACAAGTGGCTGCGTTCCATGTGGCAGCCATTCCGGGCCATAAACCAAATTGATGATGAAAAACTTGCCGCCGTGTTATGGCCTGTTAAATGTTGGCAATAAAAGTGAAAACTCCTGTCAGCTTGCGGTCGCCGTTTGTTGGCCAAAATCCGCGCACTCTTTAAGTGTTTGTCTTGCATTTGTATTTACTTAGGCTTATTTATGTTTATTCATTTCGATATTATTGCCCTGATATTGGTTTGTGTTAAGCACACCTGCGACAAGCTCATAACCATAAAAAGCTGCTTCGATTTATTGAAGCAAAACGTGCGGTTTAAGGGGGCATAAAATTATAATAAACAAAACCATAAAATACTAGGTTCCGAAAATGGATATTTTCCTCTTGTAGTTCAAAGCTGTGCAATAAATTAATTTTGAATTTAGTTTTAGTACTCCAATCAAACGTTTTATATTTCCTATACAGTCACTGGCAATTATGCATTAAAAAAAGTTTACTTTTCGCAACTTCATTTGCATTTCTCTTAAGAAATTTGCCGATTTCACCGCTCACCAACGTTCCCTCGACATTTATTTTCCCAGCTCCACTCGAACCATCTAATGAATGATAAATTGCCACTATGTCGGCAACAGGAAAATAAAATCCAAGTTGCTTTTTCCACCGCAAATAATCAAAATCAAGTGCTCCCAAGCCACGCGTCGCTTTCGCGAATTGCTCTGCTGATTGAAAAAAGTTGTAAATTCTGTAATGGCAAATAAAAAAATAATAAGAGCAGCAGCCACAAAAGGTGTCAGCCAGTGGTCTGAAAGAGAGGGCAGGAGGGCGGCAGAAAGAGACAGAGTGAGCTCTTGAGCGAGTTGAGCAATTGATAAATTTAATGGCGTTACGCATGTCAAACTCTGCAAATCCTTAAAAGTGTCAAATTGCCTGGCCCAAATAAACAGCAAAACAACAAGAAAAATGGCAAAAACTCGACTGGCTAATGAACACAACAAAATCTTGAGGGAACTAATGGATACACAAACACACATAAATATAAGTATGCAAAGTGCCAGGTGACGTTAATAAATTGCCACAAAAAGTTAAGAAAAAACACTTTGATAGATGCGAAAATACAAACCGGAATTGTAGGGAAATCAACCCAAAGTTGATCCCCGACTTTCCGCAATAATCCCTGAGAACAACTTTTTCCTGCAGATATCATTAATTTATGTTGTTGTTGACAAAAATTAAATTAATTGATTTTCTTTTTTGCCCTGATGGAGGAATGGCAACTAAGAATTTGTTAAGGGTTTCAAAGGTCATCAATTTTTTCCGTAAATTATAAAAAAGGGAGACTAAAAAACGTTTTGCCTGCCTGGCATTCAAATAATATATGTATTTACATGCTGCAAGCAGCAAAAACCAGGCCATTACCTCTACCCAATCGAGTTTGGCCAAAAACTTGGCAGAAAGTTGATAAGACGCTTTGGCAAACACACTCTTAAGTGATAAGCCCGATTGACAATCACTTTTCCCCCGACATATGCCTAGTTAAACATTAGCATTTAAGACTCGTCTGTCGGCCCAATTTAAAGTTGGCAGGCCATAAACAAAGTTTATAGCTAAACAATTTCCGGCCACATGAGTTTACATTATTAGCATATTGACGGGCCAGGCCAGAAGGAGAGTAAATCACTGACAAGCTGGCAGGAATCAAGAGGCCGGGGAACTCCCCGAAAAACTGTCTAGTCATAAAAGTTTGGGCCAGGCTTATGCCGGTGGCTGTGTGTTGGGGAGTTTTGAAAGTTTGTGCCAAAGCACATTATCATCGCCCGAGAGTCCTTGACAGACATCATTTCAGATTTCAGACGTCAGCGGCATTAATCCCTGGGAGAGCCATATTTCGGGGAAATGTAAAATGAAATTACGTCACAGCTGGGTAAGCACACGGCTTTAAAAGGGGCATCTAGTGCGTGCAGTCGATCCAGATTAATAAGCTCCATCATTAAAGTTTGCCCGGGGCAAACATCAAACGACGTTCTAGCCGAGGCCTCATTTGCAGCATAAAATGCACAATTTACTCCGCATTTATTAAAACAAACATTTCAAGAAGTCATCAACATCGTCGGTCCACTTGACAGACTGCATCAATCTGAAAGCGGAAGAACTGCAATAGCGAGTGCGATGCAAATGCAAATGCAAACATAATCAGATTCAGAATCCGATTTGGATTCGGATTCGGATTCAGATTCAGATGCTGTAGACAGGCACTCGAAAGTTCAAATGCGTTTCGTTGCTGCCGCAAATGCAAATATTTGGATATCAACGCAATTAAGGCAATTATTAGCATTTTACAAAACATCTGCCGCAGTCAACTTCAAAACGCAGGAATAATCCCACACAGAACTCCGAGGCAATCGAAAGATTATGCAGATACTGAGCGGGTGAATTTGCAATCTTTTAACGCACCCAAAGTGCTGGTTAATGCAAAATGCATTGCCATGGTGGCTTTTCAGTCTTTTGCTGGAGAGGTAAAAAGTTTAGGTATTTATGAATAAAATATCACAGAATAAACTAGAATGCAGTGGAGGTATTTTGACTATAAATGCTTTTTATTAAGAAACAGAACTGTATCAATTTATAATGGCCTATATTCGTATTGTGACCATTCAAGGACTTAAATTACTTCCAAACGAACTTGAATTGATTTAATATTTTCACAAATCGTTTCATTCACATTTAAAGAGTGCCTCCGCCTCCAAAACAAGGATGCCATTGTGCCAATTGTTCCATCCTCTTAGGCACGCTCAAGTGAAGTTCAAGACAATGAAACGCTAATACGGCAATCGATGGCAAATTAATTAATATAATCGCATTGGTCGAGGGGCCATTATAATACCGCGCCAGAGGACTGCCGGCTGGAATCGGGATTGCATACAATTTCATGCTCGCCGGACCATAATGGCAACCGCTAATATTTTGCTTCAATCCTTTAGCAATTAAATTCCAATAAATTAGAATGGGAAAGCTTGGGGGGATTACTAAGCTTAATTTGCAGTACGAATTGTATTTGTTATGCGACTCGCGGAGGAAATACTACGGGTGAAACCTAAATGGCAATAAAGCGGTGCCATTTAATTTCTTTGCAAGACAGGTTAAAGTAACTCGATTCTGTTTATAGTTTGGTTGTTAAAAAAATATTAAAATTAAATGGTATATTTTATACATAATTTACTAACCAATCCCTTAATTTTAAACTCATTTACTGTCAATCCAGTTGGGGCAAATATTTAATTTATATTTTAATTTGTAATATTTGATATCCATAACATCGAAATGTTTGAAAATTGCGCATGAAACATGTTCGGTCAAATCAAAAGCCAATGGTGTTTATTAATTGGGAAAAACTCTTTGCCAATCATGATTTACCTGACACAGACACAAATAGCCATGCAAATATTTTTGAATGGATTGTGTGGCTCTTTGGGAGTTGGTGGGTTGTGTGTCAGAAACACAATCCCACCCACTCTCAATCACACACTCGGATTTGGATTTGAAATCGGACTCGGACTTTGGACGAGCTCTCAATGACGGTTAGGTAAATGGCTCAAATTGATTGAATTTTGCACTTTGGCATTCATGATGGTCAAAATGAAATTTGCATTTCTGGCCAACCGATGGAGCAACGATTGTGTAAATGTCAAAATGGGAAATTAATGGTCCAAGGAAATGGTCGGGAGCGAAACGGCGAAATGGGAATAACTTGGCCCTCAAACTTTTTTCATTTTGATTCATTAATAAAAAGTTCGCAACAGCACCAGAAAAAGAGAGTACGAAATTCATTTAATGGATTTTAATTATGCATTAAGGCGTGGCAAGTCGGAAAGTCGGGAAGTTGGCCACCGCCTTGAATATTTGATTGCACTCATTGAGTGCCACTTGCCGGCGAAAGTTGTTGCATACTTGGGGGCAAGTTAAACGAAGCAGAAGACACCAGAACAGAACCAGAAATAGAGCTGCAAGATATTTCTTGGCCCCTCGGGCTGTCTTCAATTCAATTTGTCCGCTTTTCAATTTCCTTTCATTTTACGCTTGAATCCGCCGCATCCAGGAAAATTGGCCCATCAAAGCTCAACCGCAAGCCGGCTGACATATGTTGGTATCACTCCTCTTTTTTCTCCATTTGCCTAGGAACATTTTTATATATCAACCCATACATATTTTTGGTGGTTTTACTCGCAATTTGGAGTTCATTGTACTTGGCTGGACTTGACAAATGAGCATCGCCTCCGGAGTTAGTTATGATAAATTATTGCCGGCTATTTGAGTGTGAGCCAAGTCCTTCGCCAAGACAAATATTTTCTTTTTCGCTATTTTTTTTTGTAGATTTATGCGAGACAAACAATCAGAAATTTCCAAGATTGCTTAATCTTTATATAGTTGGGGAGAGCTATGGGGGATTATTGATTAGAAATTTATATTTAGCTGGCAGAGACAATTCTGGAGTTAGATAGAAATTTATATGAATATGAACATCTTATTCTGTATATTATGTGTAACCCACTTACATTAGTAACATTTATAAATTAAAAAGAAAATTATTTCAAACAAATGGCATAATACTTTGTTACAGTTTCTTTATTTTAAAGACATTGCACACTATTATAATTGACACTAAAGAATTTTCCCGCTTTAAGCCACATTCAAAATCTGGCAATAGATCTTCTGCATTTCATTCCCATTTCATTAATATATTTCAACTTTTTTCCCTCAGCTATTCCACATGTATTCATCTACATTAACATTTTAGCTTGGCATTTTAGCATTTCGTTTTTTAGCCCTTTCTCTTTTGACTTGGCTATTTTTAAAATGAGATTTTGGCGAAACAAATTGCTGCTACTTGGCCTGGCGGGAAAAAATCCCAGTAATTAGACAAGTAATTAGTGAGGATTTTTCAAACGAGCTGCAAAGAACAGGAACGAAAATGGGACCGGCAGACTTGGCAAGATAAATTCGCTTAGTGCAGTTACTTAAACCAGAAATGTCTAAAAAAATGTTGGTAACATGTGCTACCCCGCACACAATGTCGAAAAAAAGAGTGGGATGAAGAAAAATCTTGCCATAATACTCGACACTTCTGCACCTTTCGTGGGGCACATATAATGCTAAAATATTATACCGATATTATGCAAATTTTTATTGTTTTCCAGACGAACCAGACGCCGTGGAAAAGGCAAAGGACGAAGGCTGATGGCTAAAGGGATTTGGTGCGTGATGAAATTAGGATAATTTAATAGATTACGCCCGGCGTTGATTTTTCATGGCACTCTCTCACTTTTTCGGAGGGCGGGATATCACATCATGCATTATACATTATACATAACACATAATACCTATACCTGCTATGAGCCGTCTGCGCGTATTGATTGCATTTACCTTGTGCCTGGGCATTGTTGTCTGGCTTTCGGGCCCAAAATCCCCCCTTGGGGATTTTCCCTTAATGTGCCACCCCCTTTGGATTTTCGGTTTTTTCGGTTTTCATGTTATTTTTTTTTAACTTTGCCGTCTCGGAGTTTTCGCCTTCATTTTGTGGCTTTTGGCAGGCAACTCACGTAGTTTGCAGTCGCATTTCGTCACCTTAACAAAAGCCTCAATGGCTGCAGCTCAGATTTCCACGCCGAAGAGGTTTGAAGGGAAAGCAGGGAAAGTCCTTCAAGTAGCCATTTACGTGCTGGTCCAGTAATGCTTGTTAAATTGCTATTCTATGCTAAGTACATCCAATTGTTCATACTTCGACGTTGGAGATTTTTTGGGGTTACATTTTATTGGATTTGAATGCTGGGATATGGCTAAAGGGATTATCTGGCTGAATATATTTTATTCACGGTTTATTTTCTTGAAAGATTACGTTTAACAAGATCTGAGAAAGGGCTATTTTTGATTTATTTTTGTAGGAACGTTCCAAGTTATTTTTCACATTTTATGGGCTATAAACTTTTTTGGGCAAACTGCCAGAAAATGCTTTTTCGTTATTAATTGTTATATATTTCTGTAACCATCAAGTTTTATAAATTATTCAAATTTTAAAAACATAAAAAACGTTACTCTAAAAATTTGATCAGTTTTATATATATATTATATTTTATATTTTAAATATTTTCCCATTTAAGCCAATGAAGTGGAAAAAATCATAAAACGCAATTCAATCAGTTCCATAAGTAAACAATCATACACATATATTTCATGCATTTATTTATTGACTTCTCTGGCAAGAAGTCTCGTTTTTTCCAATAGTTATTTTTATTAATCTGCCTTACCTGTTGACTTTTTGTTCATTTCGAGCTTTCGGCTTCATGTTTGCCTTTTTTCAGTTGGCAGCAAATTGCTGGCATTTCATTTTCGTTCTCATTGTTGTTGTTGCTGATTGTTAATATTGTGCCTAGTGCGGCCCGATATAAAGTCAATTTATGCAATATAATGAACTGTAAACCGGTAAACTGTCATCACTGTCTCTGCCCTCCTTACATATTGCCATTTAAACGTGGCCAACTGATAAGGATGGACTGAAGGGGGGAGGACCGAGGGGATTGCCACATGTATTTATTGATTTAATATCTGGCTGCTGGTTGCCTGCGGCCAATTTAATCATCATTTGTAGGAAATAATTAAAATTTACAATGCAGACAGAGGCGGAGTCCTGGACCCCGGACTCGATCTCTTGTTTGCTATATTTTAATAACCAGCAATAACAGAGGAGCCGAGAACGCGGAGAAGGACAAAAAACAGACAGCTCAATGAGGATATTGGGTAATTTGGACATATCTTTGAATACACTGGCCATTCTCTTACCAGTTTTTAAGTTTATTAGGCATTTTTTTGAATATCATATGATTTAAATGGTAATATATCTGCGTTGTAAATATATTTAAGAGGTGAGAATGTATGATATACAAAATCAAATAATCACTTGGATTTATTTAAAATTTAATTTGTAGTTTATTTTTATTTTTCGTTTTTACCGTTTTGTTTTCCTTACAATTTAAATGATTTTCTTTCTTTGAGCTTTATTTTGAACAACTTATCGAGCCACTACTGTTCCCACACCCTTTCATGTCCCTAAAATGTATTCCAACTTTCATAAACTTGTCGCTAATTTAGTTGAATGGCAAATGTTGCATTTTGGATTTGGCTACTTTAATTTGAATTAGTGCTTTACATTTTCACACTTGCTGCCGCTCATAAATAACGAAGCTCGGGAATGGCTGTGTATTTATTCGACGATTGTCTCCCCTTTGTTTGCTTTTGCCTTTATGGTGCATTCAAATATCTAAATACACACAGTGCTCTTGCTATTGCTGTTTCTGGTAAGTGCCATTTCAAGCTCATTAGTGGCCATAATTAGCCAGCGGAGTTTATGGCCCGCAGACACTGGGCGAAATGCAGACACATTGAAGGCACAGACGAAACTACTTACAGTGCGCACTAAAAATACTCGGCATGTGGATTTCCTTCGGTTCGGCCAGGTTGATCTCCACATGCTCTGCCCAATATATTCTTTCTTTCTTCCCAATCCCAATGGCTTAACACCTAGGCACAATACATTTCCGCAAAACGCCATTCAGAAATCGATTTTTGTTGTGACACTGACACAGTTCAATTTCACACGGCTTACCTAGCCATTATCCTCAAATGCCCTATGAGTACCACATGTTCCCCATTGTCAAATGTAATCTCCTCTGCAAAAAGAAACAAAATAAAGGGATCCGGGAGGGGAATGCGTGCAAAAGTTCGCACACACACTCGAAACATAAAATAAAAAGGGCATGTGTTCGCACACAAACAAACAAAAAATACCCAACAATAACAAACAGGCAAACAAACTGAACTGTGAAGATACTTTTCGGCTACCCTCGCATTAAATTTTACTTCCCTCTTTTTAATACCCTAAAAGGGGGGAATTTCGAGAATTCAATGAAAGGAAGACAGATCATTCTGCGAGTATTTTAAAAATTGCATTAAGTTCTGATCTTCACCATTCAAATATATTGTTTAGGTGAATATGGCGAGTTTTAGTAATCATAATCATTTGCACTCCTTTCTTAAGATTTATTTCCTATACCTACATTATATAATTCTTGTAAGAATATGTGTACGATCACAATGATCTAGTTTTAGTTGGGTGTCTATTTAAAGTATTTCCGTTTTTTTCATTATGGAGTATAAAACTAATTTTTAAATTTAAAAATTTCTAGAGTAATTTTACCTCTATTTATTTTAATTAGTAATCTGCTTTGTCATAACAAGCTGTATAATATTAAAAATTTTCAGGAACATACTATTGTCGAATAGAATACAACTTATATCTATATTAAAAGAATATTTTAAGGGTATTCGATGTGAGGTTCTCCAAATTAAACCATTTTTTCCACTTTCCTAAAGGTAATTCGGGGAGGAGAGTGAAGACATTGGGAGGGACTCGCCAACTTTACGGCCCCGCGTATTACAAACTGAAACATGTGTTTATTGTCCGACAGACTTTGCGGGCTCCCTGAGTCGTCCTCTTCTCCTGCGAAAAAAAACTCTGCGAATTTTTATTTTCGTTGTCAGCGCGGCGACTGCAACACTTCAAGTGACACTGCAGACACTCTGCTTTCCCCCTGCGGAAATGCCCTTTCCCTTGCCCTCACTTAGCAAGTGTGTGAAATGCTTTTAGTTCGCTATTTTCTTATTTGCCGCTGCTCAGGCTGATGTTTTTGTTGCTTTTTAGCCAGCTTTGTCATTAACAAATGGCAAATTAAATTGCGCTTAAATTTGCTTGTCAAAATGGTGGGGCGAGAAAATGGTGAAGACTTCAGCTGAAAATAGGACTGTTGCAGTCAAAAAGTATATAATTTGAGTAGGGCTAAAACAGAGTTTAAAAAAGTTATATGTATTATTAAGAAATTTACTTTTAAATAAGGAAACCTCTTATTTTTCCAAAGACCGGAGGTACTCAACACTGTTTAACCTGAACACTTTGAATTTATTGGCGTACCTTTAAGTTGTTGACTTGGGTGGGACTTAAAGCAAGCCCCAAGAATATCCCTGCTCATTTTCAGCTTGATCGCACTTAACATTGCAGCTGTCCGCAATTAAAAACAGAAGCCAACTTTGTCACTTGAGGTCGTTAATAGGCCTTAAGCTGATTTAATCCAGGCAAAAGGAGAAGTAAAAGTTGAACGAGTCACTCCTTCCTCTATTGGCTTCGTTTGGATCATTGTTTCTCCTGGGGGAAGTCCCATCCGTTTGTGCAATTTGATTTAGCATTTTCTGCTTCGATTTCAGTCCGTTTCTTTTGCCACTCTCCGTGGTACACACCCTTGTCAAAAATCTTTGTGACAGGCCAAAAACTTTGCGCTTAAAAATAAATCAAAACTTTTCATTCCAGCATCATTTTCCCACTTCCCAGCCTTTTTTCTCCCCAGATAAATGTGCTGATAATTTGTACATATATTTTTTGCCTCTCATTTTCCGTATTTTTGCATATGTCAACTTTTGTCAATGGGCCAAAAGCTAAAAGTTTCTATCAGACTGAGACGTTGCAAAGTTTTTGCTTCACTTTGGCTTTTGTTCTTGGCTGGGATTTGATAAGGATTTCGTGTGTGTTTGGCTTAGTCTGTGGGTTAAGCTTTGATTGCCGCTTATCTGTAGTCAGCAGACGCGTTTTCTTTAATCTGCCAACAAAAATTAAGGAATGGGAACAGAAGCTCAGAAATTGATAAGGGCAAACCAATTATAATTGTAATCTTGTGATATAATTATTTGTATTTGCTTATTAATATTTGGTTTCCTTCGCTAGATGTATCAATTCTCAGATCTAAATATCTAAATATTTATTTATTGTTGCGATCATTTTACGGCATTTAGCTTTATATATTTTATGTATTTCTTTTTCCAAAGTTTGTTTGCATAATTGGCATATTTAAAATCTTCCCTGATTTACCTTTGAATATCCAATACCTGCTAATTTAAGAGATCTCCATCAAAGCATTTTCACTCTTGTTCGCCACAATTTGCCAACCAAAATATTGCTTCCATCGAACTCGAATTCATCAATGTCGTTTGACTTTTGGATGTCAACAAACTTTGCAAAATTGATGGTCTGCAAAAGCTTTTAAGCTGCCAATGGCACATGCAGAAAGTCCCAAACTTGCGAACCCTTCGAAATCGTTATTTCAATGTAAACAATTCAATTGCATAAATATGCCAAAAAGAAAAATACAATAAACTTTTTTTCGGGGTGGTTAAGGCGAGAAATAAATTCTAACAATTTGATTCAATCAGAATCGTAACGATATCGAATGCTGGGAATCGGAATGCCTTTGTCACCTTTATAATAATGGAAACTTTGCCGAAAAGTTATTTAAAACATTTTCCCTTTTCCCCTCTTATTCTACCATTTTCCATCCCAGACTTTTCTTTATTGTTTGTGCTTAAAGAGAAATGCGTTTTCCATGCTAATGTCAAACCTTAATAGATGGCTCCCTCCCATTTTGAGCCTGGAAAAATCCTTGTAGAGAGGCGTGGCACTCCCACCTTTTCCAAACATGTGTTCTGAGATTTCCTGGTGGCATTTCCATTTTGGGAATACCCAAGGAGTGGGAGGTCATCGTTGCCTGAGTTATTTCCCTCCAGAGAGTTTCCGATTGGACTGGTTTCACTTGGGCTTCTCCATTTTATTGGAGGGGCGTGGCTTTGGGGGATAGGCTACGTAAATGTGGCCAATATACAAAGTTTTCTCGTCAGGCATTAAATTGACCTAAATAGATGAGGGGGCAGATCTAGTTTTAACAGAACATTTTTTTAGGTGACTTACTATTGGCCACATTTATTCAAATACATAATTAAAAATCAGGTTTTTTTGTTTTTAGGACATTAGGATCATATCATATAATATTCCTGATGAAGAATTCACACAGTCCCCTTTCGTCAGCCTTATTTATTTAAATTCAAGGTAAAACTAATTTTCCTTGGCCCGAAACTGGACTTTGCATTGCACCGTATTGACCAATTAATTGGGATTTACATTCATTGCCCGCCTTGTTTATCCACAATATTGGCCACTGCTGAGGCCTCCAATAACGAAAACAATAAACATAACTTGGCTCTGAAAATGTGGCCATTTCAAAGGCCACAAATAAGCAAATAAACACAGGGAAAAGACCTCAAACAACTTGGGAGAAATGCAACAGCTGCGGAGCCCATAAACCGACAGCCAAACAAAGATCATTTTGAAATATATTTACCATACACTGTGATGACGTCTTTTTTACGGTATATTTACTTTGCTCGTTGATGTGGCATAAAAAATATTTATTAACTGACTCGGAACAGAAATGTTGACTTGACCCCGACCGCAGAAGGGGGCAAGGATTTGGATTCCAGCATGTTTGCACTGGCTTCGAGTTCGGACAGGACAATTGATGGACAAACATATTAGATATATATCTATATACCGGCGAATGTGTGTATTTGCGTGTGTCCAAACGCAGACACTACAACTATAGTTCAGTTAACTAAAACACACACCCAAGTGCACACACAGGACAGTTATTTGCTTTTATGGCAGACTGAGCTGAGCCGAGCCTTCGTCCTGAAATCTGGACATGCTGTGTACGTCAGTTGGTTGAACAGTTTATCCTGCATATAAACTTCAACAACATACACAACATGCTTCCCGGCTTAGGCCCCCATACCACACCCATTCCATACCCCTGTCGTATTGGCCTACAACTATTTCCGCTTACTGCTAAACAAATCCCAGCCAGCAAAACATTTCGGTTCGGGAACAATGGACGTACAACGCTACGTATACGCAATATTGGCAGTTGGCATATTATTGGAGTTTCGTCATTGAATTGACGGATTGAAGGGGATGGATTGAATGGGCAGTGGTGTAGTTGTATTTTTGTGTTTGGCAGACTTTGGCATGGAGCAAAGCACAAGCAAAGTCTTTAACCCAGTCTCATATAATATGTTGACAAGTTGATAAATTGTTTTGCATGAACGTATTCCGCCCTTGGGTGAATCGTTTAATTGGGCTGAGAATTCAATGGAATGACATGGAATTGGAGCTGACAATTGACTTTTTGATGGGTTTTCTTATGGAACGGGTAGGGGAGAGCCTATGAGTTCTGATGAAAATGTAATATTCTTATTAGATATGCCTCCTTATTTAACTTGCTTAATGTTATTATTAGGGTAATAAAATAAACTTGGTGTAAAAGGATTCACGAAAAGAGGCTTAGCTTCGACTAACAAATTCAAAAACTCTTATTTATAATGTAAATATAATTTATACCGATATAAACAATAGGATGTCCTAAAAAATCTAAAAATTATCTTTAAAATAAATATTTAATCTTGTTATAGGCTTCCTACATTACCTTTTTTTTAAGACCCCAATTGCTTGAAAATGTATTCAGACTTTTTGGTATATTATAACTCTGAAACTAGATCAAAGATGTTTTTATAACAAATCTATACAAAATGGCTGTCCACATGTCTGAGATTTTAACAAGAGGGTGATAAGTGATAAAAGATATAACGAAAAAATGGCAAGTGTGGCATAAAAAAGTATGCGTAAAAAAGATGTCACCAGCTGTCGCAGGCAATCTTAATATTTGATGTTGAAGCACGCAGCGAGGCAGCAGCTGTGACCCCAATACAATGTTTGGGATAAGGAAAAATCCGCACCCACTCCCACAGTTCCTCACAAAATGCCAAACATTAACAATTTAATGCATTTGGCAAAATAAAATGCATAAATTTGATATGCTAAATTAAACCTGCAAAAAGGAACCCACTTTGAGTGGACTGTATGGTCCTGCATACCAAATCAGTTGGGTATAGTTGATTATAATGATGATGGCGATGGACTGGGCTTGATTTTCATGTGATTTACAAGGGTCCTAAATGAAAAGTAGGGGTTTTCGGCAGATGAGATGCCATTGTAAAATGCCAGAAACAATTTAATGCTTCATTGATAACCGCACATATGCGACCCCTGAGACTGACAGCACAGACTTATCACGGTTTTCCTTTCTTTTCTTTACTTTTCTTTTCACTTTTTAGCTTTCCCCACCCAAAACTTGTCGTCAAGCGGAATCGAACCGAAAGAAAGAACGGAAAATACATCGCAACTGTGCGATAAACATATGAAAAATGCACATGCGGTGAGCCGAGTTCAATTCCAGAGGCCAAAAGTTTACGCCACTTAATGGAACTTGACGCAAATTCAATTACAACATGGGTCCCCACATCCTCGAAGTCCTCACTCACGGAAACTCACAGCCGGATGGCGGAAAAACTTGCAAAGAAATTTGCGGAAAAACGATGCCAGTCAACTTTTACCCCCAAAACCGAAACAAGGCAGTTCTTTTTTGCACTTTGGGGTTATTAGTTTTGCTTTAAAAGCTAAAAATTGGTATTAGTAAATTTATATAAATTGATTTAACTGCAATTAAGCAAAAGCAATTTTCAATATCACAAAGATCTCAACTAACTATTGTGCGATTGTATAAAATAACTAATTCCGACATTACTTTTTACCCTAATATGTTAGCAAAGGCTTTTAAATGTGAAATTTATTAAATTCAGAGGCATAGAAAAAATGTATTTATAACTTTCGAAAAAATACTTTTTCATATAATTTACAAAGCCATAAATATATTTGAGAGAGTAATTCAACATAGAGTAAACTCCCTTTGTTGTCGAAAGATTTCTGTAAGCGTTGTCAACGCCAAAGGCTGTTTTTTCGTAAAATACGAAGGAACTCCAATTGAAATCGAAGTTTTTCCCGAGCTGCGGGCAGACTCCTTACTTTGGCTACACTTTTACTGCAATTAGCAAATAAAACTTTGTTTATTTTCGGTGGGTAAATGAGGCGTGGTTCGGTCGGTGAGTGCCTTAAAAACTTTTGCAATCACTTTCGTTTGCATTCATTATTGGCCAACGGAAAAAGGATTTGACTGCCAGCTTTCTTGGGCTTGGGTCAACTCGAAAGTCAGTGAAAGGATGCGGAATCCTCCTCCTATCCAGTTGGAAAAGTCATTCATTTAGTGAGGGATTTATGGAAAGGAATTCATAGGAACAATGTGTATCAATTATTAAAAGTAGCTAAAGTTAAATGCTAAAATGAATTGAAGTTTAATTTTTTAAAACTGATATCTTTGGTACAACTTGTTGTATTTAAAAAATATGAACATTTTTGTCTGTTTAGTGATGTGCTTCCATAATAAAAGAATTTCACAAAACAAAATCCTTCGATTGACACGCGAATTTCAAGACTCAGAAATAATAATGGTCTTAACCACTCCAGACTTTTCCAAGCATAAAAACTTGTCAGGTAATTTTAAAACTTCCAATTTGTACACACTTTAAATATATATTTTTTTAGTTTTTAAATAAAAAAATCTACAAAATATGGACATTTTTGACAGGTAAGTTTTGTACTGTGTAATTTTGACACTTAATTGTTTGTACTTCTATTTATACTTTATTGTCCGACTGGCAAATATAATAACGTTGAAATTCGCACGGGATGTCGTTCATAATTCCGTTCCAGATGTTGACACAGTCCTCCTTGCCACCGTAGTTGTTGGGCTCTCCCGCATTCCAAGTCAAAAATCTTGGAGGATTGCCGGAGGCAGTTACAAACTCGCCTTCCTTTTCCCGATCGCTGAGGCCCAACCAGTAAGAAGTATCTCGATGGAGTTTCGCTGTGACGGCGTTCAATTCTTTTTGATTTTGGAAAGCTGTTAAATGACCTCCCATTTTACGACAGGTGTCCTCAGCATTAATCCAAGTTTGTTTAAAATTATTTTCTATATAAAAATATCGAGATTCGATCCACTGAAAACCCATCGAGATGCTCTGGACCTCTTGGGAAATTCTGCTCATCGTGGCCTGATATTCTCTTTGAATTTTCTCTATAGATGCCAGAGTCTCCAGTGTTCCGTTTGCGATGCTGTCCATCTTGGGCTGATTTTCCTGTTGTGACTCTGTTTGTCCCGCGAGTATAGATTTTTCAATTTGGTCCAGCCTCTTCTGGATTTCATTTAAAATTTCAGAAATGGAATCCATCTGCCTCTGAACCTTGTTATTGTGATCGATGAACGGCCGTTGAGCGGAAAGACAGAATGCCCCACATTGACTTGGGGCATCCTCCAGAATACAAACCGAATTCGTATGGTTCTGTGAGTAAGTAATCCCGTATAGATTGCAAGCAACAAATGCGGATAACAAATATATTCCGAACTTAATCATTTCGAAAATTTGAATAGGGGTGAACCACCAACGGCGACTGTTGCCCATTAACTGATTCAAAATATTTGGCGATTTCGTGTAGACTTTCAGAACAATATATATATATTATATATATTTTTTTAATGGCTCTATCATGAAGCATCGTGCAAATTTGTAGTTGCTTACCTTTGAAATAAATGAGCTTTGACACAAAATTATATTTCTACATGAGCAGCGGAATCTTACACAGTATTATCTACATCTATATGTCAAATAAATGTAGTTCGTTTGTTCGTTGCGCAGAAGGCGCTCATAACAGCTGTTTACAATCCGAAGTTGAAAAATGTAAAAAATCAAGAAAAACCATAGTTACTTTAATTTTATATAAATATTTGTTCGTATGTAATACATAAAGAATAGTTGCTTGAAACCACAGAAGCGGCATGCCACACTCGATCAGCAGGAAGCTCAAAAAATTAATCATTTAGTTATACCAATTCTCCATGTTATAGGAAATACACAAGACGATATCTTTTGATTGACACGCGAATTTCTAGACTCAGAAATAATAATGGTATTAGTCCTCTCCAGACTTTTCCAAGACTTTTAAAACTTCCAAATTGTATACACATTCAATATATTTTTTTAAATTTAAATACAAAAATGTTAAAGGTATTGAGTTTTTTGACGGGGAAGTTAAGAACTGTGTAATTTTCACACTTTATTGTTTACAGTTTTATTTATACTTAATTGCCTAACTGGCAAATATAAGAACGTAGCGATTCGCATGGAATATCGTTCATAATTCCGTTGTAGATGTCGACGCAGTCCTCATTGTCACCGTAGTTGTTGGGCTCTCCCGCGTTAAATGTCAAATATGGGTATTGTTTGCCGGAGGCACTTACAAAATATCCCTCATTTTGCCGATCGCTGATACCCATCCAATAAGGAGTATCTCGATAGAGTTTCGATGATACGGCGTCCAATTCTCTTCGACTTTGGAAAGCCGCTAGATGACCTCCCATTCTACGACAGGTGTCCTCAGCATTAGTCCAAGTTTGTTTAAAATTATTTTCTATATAAAAATATCGAGATTCGATCCACTGGAAACCCATCGAGATGCTCTTGACCTCTTGGGAAATTCTGCTCACCGTGGCCTGAATTTCTCTTTGAATCCTCTCCACAGATGTTTGAGACTCCAGAATTCGATTTTCAATTCTGTCCATCTTGACCTGATTTTCTCTTTGAATCCTTTCTATATTTGCCAGAGAAACAAGTGCTCTGTTTTCGATACTGTCCATCTTGGCCAGATTTTCCTTTTGTGCCGTCAGTGCATCTTGTTGAATTCTTTTAAAATTACTCGGAGACTCTATTTGTCCCGCCAATGTAGCTTTTTCAATTTTATCTAACATTTCAGAAATGGAATCCATCTGCCTCTGAACCTTGTAATTGTGATCGATGAATGGCCGTTGAGCGGAAAGACAGAATGCCCCACATTGACTTGGGGCATCCTCCAGAATACAAACCGAATTCGTATGGTTCTGTGAGTAAGTAATCCCGTATAGATTGCAAGCAACAAATGCGGATAACAAATATATTCCGAACTTAAACATTTCGAAAATTTGAAAAGGGGTGAACCACCAACGGCGACTGTTGCCTATGAACTGATTCTTAAAATATTTGGCGACTTCGTGTAGACTTTCAGAACAATAATTTATTATATATATATTTTTTTAATGGCTCTACTTAATGACGTTTAAATATAATGAAGCAAATTTGTTGTTGTTTACCTTTGAAATAAATAAGCTTTGGCCCAAAATTATATTTCTACAAAAGCAGCGGAATCCTACACAGTATTATCTACATATATATGTCAAATAAAAGTAGTTGGTTTATCCGTTGCGCAGATGGCGCTCATAACAGTTGTTTACTATCCGATGTTGAAAAATATAAAAATTAAACAAGAACCATAGTTATTTTAAGTGTATTTAAATATTTTTAAAAATGTGTTACATAGACCGAGTGTGATAGATATTGTCACTCTTCTAGAACCTTTCATACGTAAGGCTTGAGAGCCAAACTAAAGAATTTGTTCCTTTGTAAAACCAAAAACTAGTTGCTTGAAATCACAGACGTTGCATGCCACACTCGATCAGCAGGAAGCTCAAAAAACTAATAACTTATTTGTTCCAATTCTCCATGATATAGGAAATTCGCAAGACGATATCCTTATATTGACAGGCGAATTTCAAGACTCAGAAATAATAATAATGGGCTTAAACCACTCCAGACTTTTCCAAGACCATACAGGCAATAAAAGCGAAAAAACTTGAGAGGTAATTTTAAAACTTCCAATTTGTAATATATATTTTTTTTAAATTATAAATAAAAAAATGTTTAAGGTATTTACATTTTTGGCGGATAAGTTAAGATCTGTGTAATTTGGACACTTAATTGTTTGTACTTCTATTTATACTTTATTGTCCGACTGGCAAATATAATAACGTTTTAATTCGCACGGAATATCGTTCATAATTCCGTTCCAGATGTCGACACAGTCCTCATTGCCACCGTAGTTGTTGGGCTCTCCCCCATTCCACGTCAAAAATGTTGGTGTATTGCCGGAGGCAGTTACAAACTCGCCCTCATTTTCGCGATCGCTGATGCCCACCCAGTAAGGAATATTATGATGGAGTTTCGCAGTGACGGCGTTAAATTCTTTCTGATTTTGGAAAGCCGCGAGATGACCTCCCATTCTACGACAGGTGTCCTCAGCATTAGTCCAAGTTTGTTTTAAATTATTTTCTATATAAAAATATCGAGATTCGATCCACTGGAAACCCATTGAGTTCCTCTTGACCTCTTGGAAAATTCTGTCCATCGTGTCCTGATTTTCTCTTTGAATCCTCTCCAGAGATGCCTGAGTCTCCCGAGTTCCTTTTTCAATTCTGTCCATCGTGGCCAGATTTTCTCTTTGGATCTTTTCTATATTTGCCTGAGTAACAAATGTTCCGTTTGCGATTATGTCCATCTTAGCCTTATTATCCTTTTGTGACGTCAGTGCATCTTGTTGAATTTTTTCAAAACTACACGAAGACTCTTGTGCCGCCAGTATAGTTTTTTCCATTCGGTCCAGCCTCATCTGGTTTTCATTTAAAATTTTAGAAATGGAAGCCATCTGCCCCTGAACCTTGTAATTGTGATCGATGAATGGCCGTTGAGCGGAAAGACAGAATGCCCCACATTGACTCGGGGCATCCTTTAGGATACACACTGAATCCATATTTTCCTGGGAATTAACTATGCTGTACAGATTGCAACCGACAAAAGCGTACACAAAATATATTTCGAGCTTATACATTTTGACAGAGTTCATAGAGCTTTGAACCGCGAAAGGCAAATTATGCCTTTGAACTGATTTTAAATATGTTCGCCGATCTCTTTTATAGGGTTTTCCAAATATATATATTATTTACACAAATGCCTTATGTAAATGTTTTGTTAAAAAAGTATTTATTTACTACCCAGTCCATATCCGTTTTTGAAAACTGCACGCTTATATTCTGTAGATGCAAACAGCACAAACATAAATAAACACTTCATGTTTATACAGAAATAAAAAATGATTTCAAACAATTTAAATCCGCCTGCTGCATTTGTACAATACTGAAACAAATAGATGAACATATATTTCTTAATAAACATTAATTTTACACAGAAATATCTATATACATATTTTAATGACAAATTCGTCTTTTGTTTCCCGGATTAATCAGACATAAAAAATGCATTGCTTAATTTATTAATGATGCTTTAAAAACTATAAGCTATAAAAACTTCAAAAACTAATACATTTTTTATGAATAGTTTTTATCTTTTATTTTTATTACAATTCACTGGATGAAATCACGTAAATAAAAAACACCAACTTCCGGCCACGTGACCTCCTTTCCTACTAATTTAGTTTGAAGCCAGTGCAATAACCGAAAATACCTCAGCCCGACCTGATTGCAATGGAATTTTCGCTTGGTTTTCTATAAATACGTGACCTATTCTTAATTTAGGGCCAAAGTGACGACGACGTACGATGCAGTCTTCAAAGAAACTCAGACTGGCACTGACCTTGGTGCTGATTTTGTGCCTGACCCAAAGTTGTGTGGAATCGAAAAGATGGCGGAAGTCCGTGCAATTGAACCTGCACAGGGAGACCAATCACACCAAAATTCTCAGGAGCTTCCCCAGCCAAAAATTGAGGCTTAAGAATTTACTGAAAAAATCTACAGATGTAGTGCTAGAATCGCTTGCCGTAAGCAAACAGTCTGTGTCAGTAGATAACTTGACCAACTCCCACAACACCGAATACTATATCAAAGCCAATTTTGGCCAGCCCAAAAGCCAGCAAGTAACTCTTCTCTTAGACACTGCCTCATCAAATCTGTGGGTTTATTCGTCGGACTTCACAAAGCAGTCTTGCTTGCAACACAATGGATACAACTCCAGTGCGTCCCAAACATATCAGGCCAATGGAACGTCCTTTCAAATACAGTATGCCTCGCAGGACAATCTGAGTGGGTTTCTCTCCACGGACACTTTTACAATTGGCGACTTGTCCGTCAAGAACCAGACATTCGCCGTCATTGACTCGGCCCCTCTGAGTCTTTGCAAACGTTCCAACTTCGATGGCATCCTTGGACTGGGTCTTTCTCAGATTGCGCTCGACGGAGTGACGACCCCTCTGGACAACATGATAGCTCAAGGACTCATCCAAGATCCGATTTACTCCCTGTACGTCAACCGAAACGACTCAGATGCGAGTAATGGTGGCGTGCTGTTGCTGGGCGGTTCGGATCCCACTCTCTATAGAGGCTGTCTGACCTATGTGCCGCTTTCCAAAGTCGGTTTTTGGCAGGTCACAGTGGGCCAGATCACATTAGGCAGCAAAACACTCTGCGCCAACTGCCAGGCCATGTTCGATGCGGGAACCTCTCTGATAATTGTTCCATGTCCGGCTCTTAAAATCATAAATAAAAAACTGGGCATCAAGGAATCCGCCAAGAGCAATGGCGTCTATAGCATCGACTGCAGTAAGGCGAAAAGTCTGCCGAATATTGTCGTGAACATTGGATGGAAGGACTTCACACTGACCCCGTCCGACTACATTCTCAACTACAGTGGAACCTGCATTTCCGGATTCGCCAGTCTCTCCGACTGCACTGGAAAGACCAATACCAATGATGATGGCGATGACTTGAACAATATGTGGGTGTTTGGCGACGTGTTCTTCGGCGCCTTCTTCTTGTTGTTCGATTTCGGACTCAAACTTATCGGCATAGCACCCAAAGTGTAAGCAAACTCTTCTGTAGTTCCTACCAATGAATAAGAAAATATTAGTATTTGGTGGCGGGCAGATATATCTGGAATATTTGTAAAGTTTGAAGCTAAAAACGGTTGTGGGAAAGAATAAACATATCGTAATTGAACAAAGATACTTCTTTTGTAACCGAAATTACGCTGATTGTAAATTGCTAGATAACAAAATAAACATTATCATATAAAAAGTATTATCAAAACAAAATGTTTTAGTTGAAAATGATTTGTTGACAACAAACTTAGGTTTGTTATCAATGGGGTGCAAAATATGCAATTAACTGCCAGAAATGTTCATTGAAATTTGGCTGAATTACCGGGAAGTTTATCTAAAATCCCATTTATGCACGACACCAACCCGTGTAAACAAAGGCCAAGATCGATAAGGACTATCGATCATGAATGGTGATCCATTTTGGACTTATCACCGACCATATAAATAGCAGTGCTTGTCGATGTTTTCTTCAGTCTAGCCCCAGACAACAAAAAGGGCAAACGTATATAAATAAACAATTATACAAGAAGATAGCTAAGTGAAATGCTCAAGTATCTGGTTGTGTTGACCATCCTGGCTTTGGCCAGTGCTGAGATCCAGCGGATCAAGATCCACAAGAACCAGGATCACAAGAACACCCGTCAGAATCGCAAGCAGGCGATTCGGGCTCTGAAGCACAAGTACCATCAGACGGATGATCTGATTATCTACGACGATGGAGTTCCTATTTACGTGCAGCCCGACTACGACAATGACTATCCCAGTCAGAATACGGACGACTACACCGCCGAGCAGCTGGGCAACTCGATGAACATGTACTACTACGGCCAAATCAGCATTGGCACTCCACCGCAGTACTTCAACGTGGTCTTCGACACGGGCTCGGCCAATCTGTGGATCCCATCTGCCCAGTGCCTGGCCACCGATGTGGCCTGCCAGCAGCACAACCAGTACAACGCCAGTGCCTCCTCCACGTTCGTGTCCAGCGGCCAGAACTTCTCCATCCAATACGGCACTGGCAGTGTCACGGGCTACCTGGCCATAGACACGGTGACCATTGATGGCCTGGCCATTGCCAATCAGACCTTCGGCGAGGCCGTTTCCCAGCCGGGCGACAGCTTCACCGACGTGGCCTTCGATGGCATCCTGGGCATGGGATACCAGCAGATCGCCGAGGACAATGTGGTGCCTCCGTTCTACAATCTCTACGAGCAGGGACTGATCGACGAGCCGGTGTTCGGGTTCTATTTGGCCAGGAACGGCTCCTCCGTGGAGGGTGGCCAACTGGCCCTGGGTGGAACCGATCAGAGCCTCATCGACGGCGAGATGACCTACGCAGAGGTCACCCAGCAGGGTTACTGGCAGTTCGGCGTGAACAACATCACCTGGAACGGCACCGTGGTCTCGGATGGCTGCCAGGCAATCGCCGATACTGGAACCTCTCTGATCGCCTGTCCCCCGGCCGCCTACTCCCAGATCAACTCTCTGATCGGCGCCGTCCTCATCCAGGGCGACTACTATGTGTCCTGCGCTACTGTGAGCTCCCTGCCGGTGCTGACCTTCAACATTGGTGGCACCAACTTCGACCTCCCCCCCTCGGTCTACATCCAAACCTACACCGAGGGCAACTACACCACCTGCATGTCCACTTTCACCTACATCGGCACCGACTTCTGGATCCTGGGCGACGTCTTCCTGGGCCAGTACTACTCCGAGTTCGACTTCGGCCAGAACCGCGTTGGTTTCGCCAATCTGGCCTAATCTTCAACAAACGAACGAACGATCTGTTAGATACTTTTTAAACTTAAGTGATGATTAGAAAAAGTAAAAAAAAGGAATGTTTCAATTATTATTCGAGTTTAAATTAAGGAATGGGTAAACTGGGGTCCTCAGCTTCTTGAAACAGTCATTCTGTTGGCTTTCCGTCTTTTTTTGTTAGTTACAACAATAAACCTTTAAAAAATGTGTGCTTAAACTTATGTTTTTGAAGGCCAAAATGTGGAAAAATTTAACTAAATTTTCGGTTTATTTATCAAAACCCGAAGAAATAATGGTCAGATCTTGGAATGTTATACCTCGTTGAATTTGCTACATAATTTCCAATCCATTGGTATTTTCAGCTAAAAAATGTTATTTTTTTCAGTTTTTGCAAAAAAACATAGTGTTACCCCTTATAAAAAATGCGAAAAATGATCAAAAAATAAAGTTTAACAAATCAACTTGGAATTGATTGCATAGGTTCTCAACTGCACAAAACAATCATTCTCTTGACTGTGCGTCTAATTTTGCAAAGTTACAACAAAAAACCCTTAAAAATGTGTGTTAAAATATTGTTTTTTTTTGTATGGCCAAAAGCACGAAACACTCAATTTCACTTTCGTTTTTTTGTTCAAAACACCGGAAAATAATAATCAAATATTAGAATTTCATACCTCGTTAAAATCATTAAACAGTTTTATATCCATTGGCATTTACAGCTTAAAAACTTCTTAAATTCATAAAAGAAGAAATATCTTTTTGTGAGCCATATAACCATTTCGTTCCACTGTATATTTACTCTACGCATATTTAACGATAACCGACACCCCCAAAAATGTGTGAAATTCTCCGCTTCTCGTGTGAAACGATCGACTTCAGCTGCAGTGCTTTAATTATCTGAATGAAAGAAGCTGAAGTCAAGCTGCAGAACTATAAATACGTGACCAAGTAGGCCTCAATTGGCAAATCGAAAACTCGGACCATGAAGGTCAAGTGGAACTCTTTAACGTTATTGCTGTTCTGGCTAACAGTACTGGCTTTCTTGGCTTTTAAAGTGGACTCGCGCAAACGTGTAAAAATTGGGCTACACAGGAATCCTGAACCAATTCACCAGAATATAAAAAACGAACTGAAGACCCTTTCCATCAAGCACAAACTGAAGGTTGATGATTCAACGGCAGTAGCTCCTTCGAAATCGGAAACAACTGATCAAGGATCGGGGGTGGCCAGACTGGGAAACCTCTTTAACACGGAGTATTTTCTATCCTTGGGTATTGGAAATCCTCCACAGCAGCAAAACGTACTGATCGATACGGGCTCTGCGAATCTGTGGGTTTACTCAAGTAAGTGCCCAGACACGTTTAAACCCTGTGCGAGTCAGGAAAAGTACAACTCAAGTGCTTCCACAACTTACAAGGCTATGAATGCCACATTCAGTATCCAATATGGCTCAAATAGGGACGGAGAAATTATTGCCCTGTCCGGTT
This sequence comes from Drosophila fuyamai, assembly GCA_018153365.1. Taxonomy (NCBI): domain Eukaryota; kingdom Metazoa; phylum Arthropoda; class Insecta; order Diptera; family Drosophilidae; genus Drosophila; species Drosophila fuyamai. The sequence goes on from JAECXW010000878.1 coordinate 2,241,787, forward strand.
TTCAATCCCAGGACACAGTAAACATAGCTGGATTTCCCATACAAAATCAGACGTTTGCAGAGGTCACCAATGCACCAGAGGCCGCCGCATTTCTCAAGTCGGAGTTCGTTGGGATAATGGGCTTGGGATTCCCCAACATTGCCATCGACAATATCACCCCACCATTCTTCAACTTAGTGGCTCAGGGTCTGATTAAAAAGGCAGTGTTTTCCATTTACCTAAATAGAAATGGCACGAACGCCATCAATGGTGGTGAGCTGATTTTGGGAGGCGCAGATTCGGGTCTCTATTCTGGATGTCTGACCTATGTGCCCGTTTCAACGCCAGGCTACTGGCAATTCACAATGAAAAACGCCAAAGTGAGTGGGTTCAGCTTTTGCGACAACTGCGAGGCCATACTCGACGTGGGCACTTCTCTGGTTGTTGTGCCTGAGAAACTTCTGACCTCAATCAATCAAATATTGGGTATCCTCGACCAGAACTCTTCGAACAGCGTCTTTTTCGTGGATTGCTCTAGGATCAGCGATCTACCGGATTTCATCTTCACCATTGCCCACAGAGAATTTCGCTTGAAGTCCTCCGATTATGTGCTCCGATATGGAGACTCTTGTGTTTCGGGATTTACCAGCTTGAAAGGCAACACCTTGTTGATTCTCGGCGAAGTATTCTTGGGAGTTTACTACACGGTGTACGATACTTTCTATAAGCTCATTGGAATAGCCCCAGCAGTTCACTGATTTACATAATATATTTACATATATTATTATTATAATTATTTCCACTAATAACTTTTTATTAAAAACCTAACACTTTTAATATATAACCCACTTCGAAAAAAAAAGCTACAGCCCGATTAATTGTGTTTACGTAAAAATTAATTTCAACAATATATCACATACTTTAGTTTAAATCCAATGCATAACCAACTTTACGTGTAAATTTAAATATATGACAAAAACGTAAAGCTATAAAACAGGTGGATTGCCAAGGAACTACAGCAGTGAGCCACCATGAACTTACGTGTGATTATCCTACTTCTCAGCCTGGTCGTGTTTGTGGCTGGTAAAGTTCACCGGTTTCGCCTGCAAAGACGGTCCCATCGACACCACAAAGCGCCCCAGGCCCATCAGCACCTACAATTCCGCAATGCCCTGCGAAGAAAGTACGGATTTACTCCACTCCGTATAAAAACAAATCAATCAAGAGCTTCCAAGGGAGAAGTGGTATCAGAGACCTTGATTGATAACTACAACACCAACTTTTTCGGGGAAGTTTTGACTGGAGGACAACCATTCACGATGCTCTTCGACACAGGATCCTCGGACTTTTGGGTGCCCAGTTCTCATTGCCAAGTTTGCATTAAAAAATGCGGCAATAGGTTCTTTAATGAGTCCAAGTCGAAAACCTTTCATACGAAAAGAGTTCCCTTCAGCATAACGTATGGATCTGGATCGGTGCAGGGCATTGTGGGCTCGGATGATGTCGGTTTGGGGGATCTAAAAATCCGACAACAAGGCATTGGTTTGGTCAACATTACCGACTCCTGCGACGCTTTCGATGGAATCGGCGGAATGGGCTTTCCACCGCTTTCCGAGACGGGGTCCAAACCTCTATTCCAGCAGATGATTGATCAAAAACTGGTGGAGCGGCCCATCTTTTCCTTCCACCTGAAAAGTGGATCCAGCGACGGTGGGTCAATGATTCTCGGAGGATCCAACTCTAGTCTGTACTATGGTTATTTGACTTACACCAATGTTATCGAAGCCACGTACTGGACTTTTAAATTGGATTCCATTGAGGTCCATGGAAAGGGCACAAGGGGTTGCGTTGGCGGATGCAAGGCCATAATGGACACGGGAACCTCCCTGATTGTTGGACCTGCTCTGGATATTCTCCTTCTGAATAATGCCATTGGAGCCCGGCATAATTCAACCTACGATTTATATATCGTCAACTGTTCATCGATTCCCAAGCTTCCAACTATTGTGTTTGGAATCGCTGACAAAAAGTTCTACGTAACGCCACAGACATATGTGATTGTGTTTCAGGACCTGTGCTATACTGGCTTCATGGACTTGCGCGGTCTGACCTTCTGGATAATCGGCGATGTCTTTATTAGGGAGAACTATGTGGAGTTCGATTGGGCCAGAAAAAGAATCGGCATAGCACCGGCTGTTGAAGTGGCTTGAAGTACATTGGATAAGGCTTTGTTTGCCATTTATTATTGGTTAGAATTGATTATTATTGTATGAATTGATTATGATTATATCCAACTTTTTCGTGTATCTGAAGCTAGACTTTAGTTTTGTTAAACATTTTTTATTAATTAAAGAATTAGTTATTGCAACAACCTGAGCAAACAATAAATTAATGAAACAAAAGTGTTAAATGTTATTTTGGATTTGGTAACAAATATTGGGTATTCTCGACCACAACACTTCGAAAATGTTCATTTTCGAGGATTGCTGAAGAAAGAGTATTCTATGGGATGTCATCTTCTTGAAAGACGAAATCTTCCTGGGAATTTACTAACCGGCGTACGATGCTTTCTATAAACTAATTGGAATAGCTCAAGTTCTCTGCTTTACATTATATTATTCAGCAACCCAGATTAATTTGTTTTCGTATTAATTCATTTTAACAATATATCACATATTTCAGTTCAAGTCCCATGCTTAACCGACTTTACGTGTGAATTTAAATAAATGGCAAGAACGTAAAGCTATAAAACAGGTGGATTGACTAGGAGCTAAATCAGTGCGCCACCATGAATTTACGTGTGATTATCCTAGTTCTCTGTCTGGTCGTGTTTGTGGCTGGTAAAGTTCACCGATTTCGCCTGCAAAGACGGTCCCATCGACACCACAAAGTGCCCCATGCTCATATGCACCTGCAATTCCGCAATGCCCTGCGAAGAAAGTACGGGTATACGCCACTTCGCACAACTATAAATCAATCAAGTGACTCCAAAGGAGTAGTGTTATCGGAGACCTTGATTAATTCCTACGACACCAACTTTTTCGGGGAAGTTTCGACTGGAGAACAACCATTCACTATGCAATTTGACACAGGATCCTCGGACTTTTGGGTGCCCAGTTCCCATTGCCAAGTTTGCATTAAAAAATGCGGCAATAAGTTCTTCAAGGAGTCCAAGTCGAAAACCTTTCATACCGACAAAGTTCCCTTCAGCATCACATATGGATCTGGATCGGTGAAGGGAATTGTGGCCTCAGATGATGTCGGATTTGGGGATCTAAAGATCCAAAACCAAGGCATTGGTTTGGTCAACATTTCCGACTCCTGCTCCGATTTTGATGGAATCTGTGGCCTTGCCTTTCAACCACTCTCCATGACGGGGTCCACACCTCTATTCCAGCAGATGATTGATCAAAAACTGGTGGAGCAGCCAATCTTTTCGTTCCACCTGAAAAGTGGTTCCAGCGACGGCGGGTCAATGATCCTTGGTGGATCCAACTCTAGTCTGTACTATGGTCCTTTGACCTACACGAATGTAACCGAGGCCAAGTATTGGACTTTTAAAATGGATTTCGTTGAGGTCCATGGAAAGGGTTCAAGGCGTTGCGATGGCGGATGCAAGGCCATAATGGACACGGGAACCTCTCTGATAGTTGGACCCGTTCTGGATGTGCTTTCTCTGAACAACGCCATTGGAGCACAGCATAATGCAACCTATGATCTTTATACTGTCGACTGTTCTTCGATTCCCACGCTTCCAATTATTGTGTTTGGAATCGCTGGCAAAGAGTTTTACGTGAAGCCACAGACATATGTGATTGTGTTCCAGGACTTTTGCTACTCCGGCTTTATGGATATGCGTGGTCTGACGTACTGGATAATCGGTGATGTCTTTCTGAGGGAGAACTATGTGGAGTTCGATTGGGCCAGAAAAAGAATGGGTATAGCACCTGCTGTTTAAGCGGCTCAAAGTGCGTTTGAAAAGACTATGTTTTTTGTAATTTGCATTTAGTGTTTAAATTGCCATTTATTAGAAGTAAAATTCAATATAATAATATATAAAATTTGGTTAGTTGGTTTATTATTTTATCTACCATGTCTTTTGTTATTTGAGGTTAGACTTCAAAAACATCACAAAATTGTTATTAATTAAGTAGTTTCAAAACTAGCAAGTACAAACAGAGCAAAGAATAAACTGATGAAAAATGTTATGTTAAAATATTATTTAGATGGATTTAAAATTTAATTTAAAATTCCGTATTTAAAGTCTGACCTTTTTTGGGACTCCCTTGAAATCTGTTTGATTTGGAATGTATACAGTCCTATTTGTGATTTCCTGCTGGAGGTTCCTTGCCTGTTGGCGGAGTTGATCCTCCGCTTGACTGACCACCGTTGTTACCAAATATGCCACGTGGCAAACGTGACTGTTGCTGCTGCTGTTGCAGTTGTTGCAGTTGCAACTGGCGTAATTGCACCTGTTGCTGACGTTCAAGATTGGCAAAAATCATGGCAGCAGTGGCGGCAGCACTTGATGGTGTTTGCTGCTGCTGTTGGGCTGCCTGTTGCTGCTGCTGCTGATGTTGCTGGTGGTGCTGCTGATTGGAGCGCAGATTACGAGCCATCAGTTGCTGGTAGATCTGCGTTATGGAAAAATCATTGGGATTGGAGTGACCCAATCCTACAAAATCCCCTCCATTTTGAGTTGCTCCTGGACATGGTTGCTGGTGTTGCTGTTGATGTTGCTGCTGCTGCTGTTGATGTTGCTGCTGCTGCTGATGTTGCTGCTGTGCGTGTGGAGGCCCTGGTTGCTGCTGAGGCTTTTGCAGCAGGTTAAAATTATGCTGGTGTTGAGGTGGGTTGAGATTTGGTTGTGGCGGTTGTTGATGGTGCATCTGATGATAAAATTGTGGAAACGGAATCTCATTGAAATTGTTAGTCAAGTTGCGATTGTTGTTGCTGTTGTTGTTATCGGCGCCAGGTGGACGATGTTGTTGTTGCTGCTGCTGATGTGGCTGCCGTTGTTGTTGCTGATAGGCGCCCTGAAATATGAGAGGAGCGGAATATGTTAGCTTATCATATTTATTTATTCATTAATAGAACATTCTTATCCGACTTGGGTGCTAAATTGACTAGAGACTTTCGAAGATGAAAGAATAACTTTTCCGACATATTTTAATGATAGATGGATGTCGTCAAGTTCGCTTTAGATTCTTATGCTTAAACCAACGGAAAAATATATAAAAATATTTAAACCAACAGAACCAAAAAGATAAGTAATCAACATTAATTAAATGGAAAACCCCGTACAATAGCTTATAGATTAGTGCCGCGGCTGCTTACCCCCGAAAAGTTGGATCCCGGAGCTTGTCTTCTATCATAAAGAGCAGATAATCTGGCGGAGCGTTCAAATCCCGGCGCTGGATTCGAGGCATGACTCACCGTCGGTCCCAAGCCGGCATAACAGGAAGCGGTGTCCTTGGGAAAGTCCAGAAAGTTCTCGCCAAACACGGAGTAATTCTCGGCGGCCTTGAAGTAATTGTGACTGCCATTTTCCGGATACCCAGTGGTATCTCCATAGAGAGCCCGTTCCACCTCACTTATGTAAATCGAGGCGTGATCGTTCACCGGTGGCTTACTCGAAGATCCCAATCCCGATCCAGTTCCAGTTCCAGTTCCAGATGCAGTTCCATAATTGGGCACAGATGGCTCCGGCGGTTCCACAATTCCCAGGCAAATATCGTTGGGCGTTACGGCCCAGATTTTTTTGGCCAGTTGACTGGATATATTGGCTGTGAGAATGTTACATACATACATATGTACATAAGTGACATAATTTATTCGACCTTCAAATTTAGGAGATCTTTTACCCAGAGTGGCCGCCGCTGTCTCCTTGGCATCCAGATCGTCAGGCAAAAATTGGCACTTATTGGTATTCTCGGACATCGTTAAATGAACTATGATTTTCTTAGGAATAACCTCTCTCAGCTGACTTCCGCAGCTCACTGAATAGAAATCAAATAAAAACCCTAAGCCGGTAAGGGAGTAATGGAATACTAACCCAAACAATTCGCACTATCCGCTTGTTTATAAACCAAAGGAATTGAGACTTGAATTACACGTAAACATTTAATTTATGGCCTCTGCAGCACCAACTAATGTCAATTTACTTCTAAGAAATTGCAGGAAAAATGAAAGGCACATGTTAGTTGGAAAAAAAAATTTTGACATATGTAAGATAAATGGGCAGCATTGGACGAAACTTTTTGCAACACTACTCTGTGTATCCATTAATATTTTTTCTATTTTTATTAAATGCTAAATAAATCAGCTATTTTTAATTTTTGTTCATTTTTTGTTTACTTTCCAATGATTTAATTTGGCAAACCCATTGTTTACCCACCTTTGTAAATTCAATATTATTCGACTATAAAAAGAAGTTATTTTTTAAAGCGTTAACAATTCTATAAACAAATATTTATCTATTTGTTTGCTAAATCATTTTTGTACTTTAATAATCTTCGAAAACTGCGCATGCGTGAATGTCAAACATCCGTAGTGTGACCTTAGAACTAAATAATTCAATCCTTATTTCGCACGACAAACTTTGCAAGTCCGAATTTATAAAGATTATTTAACGTTTCTTTCAAAACCAAATTATATTTACATTTAAAAACAAAACAAAAACAAAATTTTATGGGGTAAATAAATAAATCAAATATTTATTTACCCCATACAATTTTGTTTTTGTTTTGTTTGAATATACCCGTTATTCGCAGAGTAAAAGGGTATATTTTATTCGTTATTAATTGGGGCGCTATTTAATGTGTCTTCACCCACCAGATGTTCGAATCTGGCAATCATTTTTATTATCAACAGTATTAACTTTGTTTAAAAATTGTTAGTAGAGCTTATACAAATAATTCACAAATATGACCTAGCGAAATTCCGAAAGAGCTTAAAAGTCAAAGTCCGTTTACAGGCTCTGTAATTGCATAACAAAATCCCGCTCCAGCGCCGCACAATTTAACTGGAGGCAGTTGTAAGAGCGTCGGGGTGGATCTAAAAATATATTGCCAAAATACATTTAAATTTACTTAATAAAATGTTGAGCAAGCCAATATACATAGGTTCTTTGGAATCTATTATAACCATATTCTTCTGACGCTTACAAATTTTCGGTGCTGTTGTTGCCGCAATTTCCGTGCTCGTTCCATCCCCAGGTGTAAATCTCTCCAGCCGTGGTTCTCAGTAGACCGTGCTCGGCTCCCATATGAATCCTGGCCGGGCTCTGATCCTCCGGAAGCTTCAGGCGAAGTGGCGTGGGAGTAGCCTGCTGTTCGCTGAACGATCCTGTTCCCAGTTGTCCATAGCAGTTGCGACCCCACACGAGGATCTCGTCGTTTCTCAGCACAGCCGCGTTGTGGGTCCAACCCACGGCCAGTTGTCGCACATCCTCCTCGAATTGAAAGGCATTTGACTGTCCGAACTTGTTGTCTCCCAGGGTCAGGATTCTCTTGGTGCTGCCATTGCCGGCGTCGCTGAGATCCACGCACTTGAGCAGCATATGATTCTGGCCACTCGATATGGAAACTATCCGCAGCTCATTCGGATTGTGGACCTGTATCTTCACCGTATTGCACCGGTGCAGGCAGGTGGCCGTGATATCCAGTTCAATGGGCGGTGGATCCATGATTCTGAGTCGTCCGAAAACATAGATCTTGTTGTCCTGCGTGAGGACGGCACAGTGCCGCATGCCAAAGCTGATCCTCTGGGCGGGCTCCTCACGCGGCAGTTTTACTGGCATCGGTCGTCTGACTGCAATGAATCCGCGCTGGCAAATCCCCAACTGCTGGAATGCATTCGAGCCCCAGACATATAGTCGTTTGGTCAACGTAATTGCTCCTGAAATATCCCATCCACAACTGATGGTTTCCACAGGTACTTCCTGGAATTGATAAAATGTGGGAAAGAAATTATAAATCATTACTTCAGTGGTAAATTTATATTTAATAACAAAATTCAGTTTTGTCTGCAGTCTATGAAAAGTGTTATATTTATATTTCAATATTTTATATTCATTAAGATCTTTCTGGTTCCTTACCCCAAAGTACTCTGTGGGAATCATCTTGAACTCGTTGTGGCACTCCTCCGTGGAGTCCAGTCCCAGTTGCCCACGATTATTCCAGCCGCAGGAGTGAACCCTTCCGTTCGTGTCGAGGATGAGGACGTGGCCACCACCTCCGCGAATGAGGCGCACCTGGGGGACGGCGAAGGAGAATTTGGTCACCCGCTGCGGTGTCATGCACAATTCCGACTCAAAGCCAAGGCCGAGCTGGCCGTGAGAATTGGCACCCTAAGACATGACAAAAAAAAACGGTGAAAACCCAACCGAAGGAAATCACTCATTAATTTGCAATGCAAATGCCCGTGGCAATGTCTCTGGAGTTTTTTGGCATACCCTTGCAGAGGAAAGTATAATTTTAGCCTAAAGTTTAGAACACAGAGTATGGGTTTCTATAAAATGTAGTTGGTAGACAGAAGTCTCTAACATTCTTAAGGTTTCTAACATTCGAACATATTTATTGGGAAAGCAGAGAACAAATTGTCTCTGAAAAATCTTGCTTTTATATTGGAGATTTTTTAAAGTAGTTTCCCGGAATTTTAAAATATCAAAAATTAAGTTTTAGATAAGTATGTTAGTTCCATTCCTGTGGCTCTACAACTATACTTTTAAACGGATTACTAAAAGGGTCCGTTGGTAAATTAACATAATAAATATGTAGTATTTGGAATCCTATCATAGTTGAGTTCACAACCAAGGGATTGGATTAAATCGGATTACATATGTAACCTATAGCCTCCACTGGGAAAACTTGGCCTGCAAGGGTGTTCCAGTCTTCGGTGGCCGAAGATATCCGGTGTTTCTTGGGGTGGGGGAAGGGGGCTTCCTACCCAGGCGTAAACCTCCATTTGTGTGACCACCAGTTGCTCCTTTCGCGCTGCACTTCCGGTTGTTGTTCGTCGCCGCGATTTGGCCGGTGATTTAATGCGCCGCAGTCACGCCAGAAATGTGGCTGCAAACCCGCGATTGCGACTCCTCGATGGCCTCCAATGGCGCTCCTTGGCCCTCCGAATACGTACTTCTGCCGTCGGCAGCTCATGTAAAACTGAGACTTGGCTTTGCCACGGGAATTACTTTTATATTCTCCGGGTTTCTATTATTTTTCAGCCTGCGAAATAATGTAAACAATGCGAGTCATTAGAGATGGTACTTGAGTCTTTCGATACTATCGGGGCTTAGTTTCGATAGGAAGCGATGGCGATTACACGGAAAATAAATGTTATTACTCATGTCTGTAGGAATACTTGAACTTGAATTTATTTTAATTTTTGTTAACATTCCTATATATCTTATGATTTTGATTTTTAAGTTTATGAGTATCGAACTTGGGGAAAGAGCGTTAGTTGAATGTAACGAAAATATGAGCTATGATCGATAACTACTCCATGTAACCGCCATTAAGTTAAAATTAGGCATTTTAGGTTTCATTTAATTTAAACTCGTTAAAAAAATAATAAAGAATGAGAATGACTTAAAGAGGAGCCAGACTTTCACAAAGAACTGATTTATTAACTTGGCTTTGTTGGCTAACAGGTTAATGTACAATTTTTAAAGTTGCCGCTAACAGAACTTTAAACAAACTAAAATCACTAATTATTTCCTTAAAATAAGTCTTAATTATGCAAAAAAAATTAAATTCCAATTAAAAAGAAAAATAAAATTCAAAACGACCTCCAAAAACCCAACCAATAACACTTTGCTTCCATTTAATGTCTGATTTGGTTATGGGCTTAACGATTATATAATCTGGGCAGGTGGGCGTGAAAGTCGTGTTAAGCGCATATAAATATATTGTAATTTAAAGCAATTAAAGTTCAGGGCGAAGGTTAAAGTGCATGCAATTTTAATTAAGTTTTAATTGTCGAGCTAAAGGAAGAAACCCACACTAGTTAGCCACAAAGTGTGTTTGCTGAAGAAGAAGACGGGAATTAGTTTAGAAAAATTAAAAGGAACGAATGGCTGATAGCCTAAAAAATATGATTTGAAAAATATATTATTATGTTTGGTTCAAATACTAAAACTAAAACCATTATTCGTTCTTTTCTAAATTGTTATACAAATTTAAGTTTTCTATAAATATTATCATTTATTTTTTAGAATAAATAAACTTAATTGAGATATAAATTCTAAGCTTGGGCATTAAACCTCAAGGAAGATTTAAATTGCGTATACGCCATGAAGCCCATTCTAAATCGCCTGCTTACAGGTGAACTGGTTTTTAATTACCCCGAAACCACGGCGCTGAAAAAGCAGAGCAACACCAATGGGCAACTGGCGCTAACAGCAGGACATTATAAAGCTGCAACGTTCGACTGGCATGCGATGGCAGGACCTCCCAGGACCTCCTCCGCCCAAAACCCATGTGAGAAATGCACTGGTACTAGGGGTCCGCATTTGCAATTCAAAAATGAGCCACACATTCAAATGGCGAAAGGGTGGCCGTCTCTAAACGCTAGAAATGAAAACTGATGATTTTCACTTGATACCGGCAAATGAAGAAAATCCATGCAAGAAAAGACGGCGACTCCACATGCAATCGAAGGCGCCCAAAGGCAATGGAAATCTCTTTTAAATTGCCATGGCAATGGCAGTCAATTAAGACCACAGGGAATTAACATGTTCACCGTCGAATTTGAATAGAGAATCCAGGGAGAAATCAAAAAGTGGGAGCTCTGACTTGATAAGTCCACTGGGAAACTACAGTTAAGATATCAAATTTAATTTTCATGGCATTTGAAAGTCGTTTAGGTAGGCTAAACTTCGTTCTGCCTTTGTTTTTTGTGTCCAGTATGAATTGTTATCCCCATTTCTTGGCGCGAATATGACGGGTTTAAATGGCGCTTTTCCGTTTCGCAGTGGTCAGCCTGGAAATATATGGCGGGAAATCCCCATAAAACTATAAACAATCAAACGAAATGAGAAATTAACTCCTGAGCGGACGTTTATTAAATTGGAGTGAAATAAAACCAGCTTAACTTCAATGTTGCTGATAATTGAGTTATTTAATAAACTTAATTGCATTTTAATCATTATAGGAACATAAAATCTTAAATACATTTTCAATACAAAATATAAAGCATATTTTTAGTTGTTTTAGCTATAACCATAACTTTCACCATGAGGTTGCTCCAGAGTCCGCATCCATCCGCCTGGGGATATTGGGCAGGAGCTGCAGTTAGTTCAGGTCTGCCACCACCAGATAGTCACTGTGGACATGAAGCAAGGCGTTGTTGGGGCAATCGTCCACAATAATAGTAATTAAATGCTTTTCCAGCTCCACTGATTTAAATATTTTTAAATATGTACATATGTATGCATGAGTTTTAGGTATTTGGCGCTACTTACCACCTTGGTGTACAAGACCTGCTTCACGGATCCGTCATCTGAGGTTCCCATCATGACTAGCGTGAGTCCCGGCGTCGACTGGGTACGTAAATTGTTCAATTAAATTTTTAAAATAATATTCACAAGACTAGGTACCCACCCCAGTCAGGTGTATGACGTCTGCCATCAATTAGAAACACCTGCCGTGATCTCTTAACCGTTTTAGGCCGTCCAGGTTTTTAAAGATTTCGCTTGGCCGGCGCGGATCATCCACTTGTGGGAGGGGCTTGTCCACCTGGGCGCGAAAGTGGGGCATGGCAAAGAAAAAAATTCCATACTATTAAAAAGACAACAATTAAGAACTTTGAACAACGGCGCCAAAACTGGAGAAAACACAGGAAGTCCAGTAACGCCTTGCGATAGTGGCCAAAAAGCGCCTATATTTGCGTTAATACCAAAGGTGGTCACACTGCCTGGACCTGAAATCTGTGTGTCGCGAAATTCTTCATTCAGCCGCATTTTCCGCGAGAAAAAAGTGATGTCGACGGGAGCCCGGGGTGGGGGGCAGGTCGCTGCGATCAGTTTTCCGTGGAATGTGATCGAATACACCTGTTTTCCTGTCGCGCGTGTTACTCTTGTGCAAAACACAGTGCTGCCAAACCGTCAAACTAAGCTTCACGGTTCTTCCCCAATTTCTCAGTTCTCCGAACTTGCCCGCCGGCTTGAGACTCCCAAAAGTTGCGCCCCGCTCCCCCGCATCAGCCACGACCGGCGCTGCCCCATCCAGGCGCTGCCATTTCACTGTTCAAATTTTTTTATATACTATAAATGTGCTATAATTTTAGCAGGAAAACAAATGTTAACTAACATATGTTAACACGGTGCTATAAAACAACAGTGAAGGTGTTGCTAAATTCTGGCTGCCCAAAAGTAGGCAACACTGCGAAAAAAGTGCCCGCCAAAAATTCAAATTCGAATGTTGTGCTGTCAATAATATTATTTTCGTGTCATTCAAGAGCCTCGCGAAGGATCCTTGTAAGAATAAGTGTATTTCGAAGGACCTCCTGTAAGGCTTCACTTGCATTCGCGCTTGCATGTGTGTGGGCACATGTGAGTGCGAGTGTTCCCAGTGGAGTAATTTAAACGTAAAGGACACGTGACTCCATTTCCTGTGTGTTTTTTGGCATCTTTACGACATTTTGTCTGTGGGTTGTCACATTTTTCACGTTTTTTGTTGCTCCTGCGTGTTGACTTGGTTTCGTGTGTTCAGTTCTCCATTTTTGCTAACGCCAACTTTGTTGTTCTTTTGCTTTTCTTGCTAAAAAGAGACATTTTTTGTGCTGTTTTCGAAATTAAATCTAATTTGATGTGCAAATGTGTTGTGTCGGCACTGTCGCTCTGTTATTAGCCACACTCTGGCACGTATGCCGTTTCAAACACTGCAGATACAGTGAGTATTCGAAAAATGTTTTAAAATAAAGTTAATTTTCCTATTTTATCAAAAAACAATTCTAAGAAACATTTTATTAATACTTCTATTTACTTTAAATGAACTGCCTGTTTACCCTATTTGGTATTAAATGAATAAAAATATTCTTAATATTAAATATTTACTTGGAATTATCATCAGAATGCTTTATTTTAGGTAATAGAAACTTCCAAACCTAGCTTATCTTTAATGGCACAAGCTTAAGTATATTTTTAGGAACTGTTTTGTGTTTAAATCGTTAAAATATAGCACATTTATGTAAGCTCCTTTAACATTTTTGAGACTTTATAAAATAGGGATTTCCAAATTGTCGAGAAACCACAGTGTTTTTTATGCCCCTCTTCATTTGCTGGTTCTGAATTAACAGTTAACGAGTAAATGGCTTACGTTTTTTTCCTTGCCCGCCCTTATGCCCCGCCCCTTTTTGTGGTTTCATTTTCATTGCAAGTTGCATTTTGTTTGTTTTTCGCTTACGCTTTATATTTGTTTTTCCCCCTGTGGTTTCCACTTCGGCAGGAGCACAAGGACAACGCCATCGTGTGATAAGCCAAAGTGGCGAAACTGTTGTGGGCGCGGGGGAGGAGCGGCAGGGGAAGTCCTGCTGATCGGGGAAACTGCCGATTGGCACTTGCAATTAAGCGTTTGGCTTTAAATGTCATCGGTTGGCCAGCGTTTTTTAAAATTAAGTTATCTGTAGGACACGGTGGTAAAATGATTTTGCTTGTTTAAAATGCTGCTGAAACTTAAGGGGTTGTAAAATGTAATAAGTATATAATTTATCAGGAATATAGTACAAATTCTTACGTAAATATTATAATTTGTATATAATATAAATGTTAAATTACCTTCTGTAATAAATACTTTCGCATCTAAAGGAATTAAGCTACGCTAAGGCAAAAATGAAGAGCAATTGAGGAAAAAGGTTTGAGACGAGAAGGAAAAAATATTGCCATAATAAACGGTGCAACTAAGAAAGATGTTTAGAGGGGCAATGCCTTTAAATGAATGTTGCCACTCGAACGAAAAGCCTCTGTTCTGATACCAACATAGTACCCCAAACCACCACCCCCACCCCATTTGCATTGGCTTGTCCAAAAATGTTGTCCGACCGAAACGGTTTCGAATATCAGCGGGACAGAAGTCATGGCGACCACTAATCATGAGTGCGGTCCATTGCAGTGGACAGTTGGACAGCTGGACAGCTGGACGGCCACCTGAAACTCCATTCGTTGGCCGGGCTGACATAATCGAAATACAATGCCAAAACTGTCCCGCAATGGATGTCAAATTATGAAAATGGAATAGTTTCCCTGGTGTGGCTGACACTTTAAATGAAATTTGAAAAGCAATCAGAACCGCATATCCCCACCAAGCAGGTTTCGGTGTTGCCCTAATTGCTCAATCAAAAAACGTATGCAATTCCATGGGGTAAATCAAGCTGACGCTGGAAAATGCATTTTCAAAGCCAAAAGAAACTTAATTTTATACTTAAACTTTGCCACAAAGACATGGCTTAAAGGGTGGGGGGTGGTGCGCGGAAGGGCGGAAGTGTTTGGCGGTTTTTCTGAGGGGAAAACGAATGAAAGTGATTGCCACAAGCAACAGCCAAAGACAACAATGCCAAACTTTGGCCGTGCCAAGGAGCTGCTCGAAAAGCGGTGGGAAAAGAGGTTGGAAAAAGGGGGAAAGCCCGGGAAGAAGTGGGGGGGGGGGGAAACTGGGTAGCGGAAACGGAAGCGCATTGAGCAAAGTTGCAGTTGTTGGCTTTTGTTTCGCCATCTCGACAACGCCAGAGCAAAGCAATTTAAGTTAAACAAGCGCTCAACGTCCTCCCGCTTTTCCTCCACGGAGTTTCCCGCGCCATTTTCCCCAATCGTCAGTGTCCTTTTCCCCGCGACCCGCACAATGTAAATGTCAAATATTTTTCAAAATCCTTCGTTGCGCTCGGATTTGCTGCGAGCACTTTTCAAAAACTGCTTTCCCTGATTGACTTAAAGTTTTACTGCTTTTCGCTCCTGCCGAATCTTAAGAACTGAGTTGGCACTACTTAGCAATATATCAAATGGCGAACATTTTCGCTAGAAATTGATTTACGAACGAAAACTTAATCTAGACTAAAAATAATTAGAAGCAAACATTGGATATTCTGTGATAAATATGGAATACTTGCAAACTGGAAAGGCATTTAAAGAAAAAGGAACTTATTATTTTATTGCGATAAAACCATCAGAAAAGTTAATAGTATTTAATCAGAATACATTTCGTGAAAATCCGATAATATTGAAAGTGTTTCGTGAGAGTTCCTAAACTATTGAATATTCAATTTCAATTTATGGCCAGTGAAGCCACAGACAAAGCCCAGCCTCGAGTTGGGCCCAAAGTTTTGTTCGATAATTGCGGGCGGAAGCCCTATTTGGCTTGGTTTTCCTGCGCTTTTCACAACTTGCAGCGCTGGCTCGATAATTATTATGTAAATTGCTTAAAAATTCACCGCAGGTATACCCAAAGGATTCACTTTGCCTCAGTTTCCCCGACTTTCACCCACCGCGTTCCCCCTGGAAGACGTCGTCTGGCAGCCGTTGCGCTGCATTAAGCTTGATTGCATTAAGTTTGCTTTCCTCCATCCAAAAGGTGCAAGTCGGGGGTTTCCGGGGTGTGGAGAGTGGCGGAGAGGGGCGGAGAGGGGCGGGCATATCCCTTCAGTTTCCGGCGGGCCGCTCTTACATTGCCCTTGCCCGATTTCATTGCGCTTTAATCTATGCACTTTGAATTTCTTAGCCTGCATTCCGTGTTAGCCAAATTTTCGCATGCTTCGTTGCATGCCTCTCGGTTTTTTAGCGGGGCTCGGGATCGGGGAACACCTCATCGAACTATCGCCGCACTGTGGATTTAATGAGGAGTATTGATTATTTTTCAGCCGTTTTTTATACCCGTTACTCGTAGAGTAAAAGGGTATATTATATTCGTGCAAAAGTATGTAACAGGTAGAAGGAAGCGTTTCCGACCCTATAAAGTATATATATTCTTGTTCAGGATCACTAGCCGAGTCGATCTAGCCATGTCCGTCTGTCCGTCTGTCCGTCTGTCCGTCTGTCCGTCTGTCCGTCTGTCTGTCCGTATGAACGCTGAGATCTCGGAAACTATAAAAGCTAGAAGATTGGCATTTTGCATGCAGATTTTAGGAGTTCCTACGCAGCGCAAGTTTGTTTCAAAAAGGTGCCACGCCCCCTTTAACGCCCACAATCGCTTATATACGATTTTATTTAAATATAAATTTAAATATTTCGGAAAAGTAAAAATGCAGTTTTATTGTGTTTATCAATACCTATCGAAATGTAGAAGAAATTTTTCAAATCGGACCATTCGTTTAAAAGTTATGCGTGATCAAAGTTTCTATCTCCATCTCCCTCGCACTCCTTTTACCTGAGTAACGGGTATCTGATAGTCGGGGCACCCGACTATAGCGTTCTCTCTTGTTTTGGGTTAACATCATCACAATTTAATATAAAAACCTAGGTGACATCTCGGAACAGCGGGGTCTGAGCAATTGTTTTCTTTTTATTATATTTATATTTAAATAAAATTGAGTTTTCAATACACCTCAAAAAATTTTTATTGAAATATACCTCAGCAACCAATATTAAATACAAAAAAATTAAAGTAAAAGTATTCGAATTACATTTTATGTGTTT
Organism: Drosophila fuyamai; assembly: GCA_018153365.1. Taxonomy (NCBI): domain Eukaryota; kingdom Metazoa; phylum Arthropoda; class Insecta; order Diptera; family Drosophilidae; genus Drosophila; species Drosophila fuyamai. The sequence goes on from JAECXW010000878.1 coordinate 2,258,390, forward strand.
AATTAATTACAAAACATAGACATTAGCCAAATTTGTTTTAGGTTACAACTTATTTCAAAACTATTTTATGCCCACTGTAAGCTGCCAAGGGCCTGTGAAAATTTGCCTTGTTGCGCTTGACAGGATATTGATGACCTGCACCTTCTGGGGATTCCCCCTCCTCAACCTCAACCTCAACCTCCGCCATCATCATCATCGTCATCATCATCGAACATGTCTGTCGCTGCAAAACCAATTTAATCTTTAGAGATTTTAACACATTCTAGTATACTATACTATACATACATGAGTTGCTTCCGTTTCCTATTCCGACTTCTTCCTGTTGAGCATGATTTGATCATTGTGGAGTCCATTGTTTTCGTTTGTTGCTAATAATTAATTTGTGTGCATTACAACAACTTACAGCAGCCACATTTCATTGAATTTAAATTAATTTTTTATGGCTGCCTGCACTTTAATGCTTGGCTTTGAGTTTAGGGAGGTCGTTTTGATTTGTATAATTCCTAGAAATATAAATGATTTATTTGTTGAGGTTTCTATTGCAACAATAGTTTTCAAAGTTACAGGCTTTAAATAAGATCTAAAGAAATCATTTATTGTTGATAATTTCTTTAAATCTAATTTCCATCTATCAATCCTATTCGTTTTTATGTTAATCAGAATAAAAAAAACTCGATCTACTTTTTCCAATGAATTTTTCAACTTTTAACAAAACTCTTTTGAGTATAAATAGAAAACTAAAATCATTTAATTCACTGTCAAATGGTATTGCGAAGTAGGAACTTTATGTGTCTGCTCTTACTTAATACATTTAAAATAAATGGATTTTCCCGACGGTGCAGTAACTTAGCAGGGAATCCTTGTAGAACCCGAGTAGAATCCTGCACCTACACCCCCGAATATATGTCTTAATCCGCTGATGTTACTCCAACCGTTGCTATTTCTCAATCCGCAGTTGGCCTCAAGTGCCGCAGCGCAGTTTATGCAAATGAGGCGGTGCCGCCGCTCCTGCGGTTCGTCGTCTGTCTAACTGACAGGACCTCTGTCTTCGGTTGTGTTGGATGTGTGCATTGTGTCCTTGTCTTGGTCTAAATTGCTGCCTTCGGGGCCACGCCCCCTTCGTGCCGGCTAAGTCTGCCTTTCGTGCCCAGTGGGCAACTAATTATTTGTTAACATAACACGAGTGGCAATTTAAATGCAATTAGGTTCGGCCTGGGCTTCCCGTGCAGGACCTCGGACTCTGCTCATTAGGAGGACTTGGGTCCTTCGATTGAGTGCATATTTCAATTGGCAATTTAAATCGTTTCAATTGCCAACTTGGCAAGAAACTTAATGAGCATTTCGGATTTATGAGGGCGGCTTCAATCGATTTTAAACGGCATTACTGCAAATATCTTTTAAATAAATTAAAGCTGGCAAGGGAAATACTAGTTGTGGGTGTGGAGACTAATAATTCAGAGAGATTAAACAGAAACCGAAATAAATATGAGAAAAACTAAATATCGGTAAAATAATATGGAATATTTGCTCTAAGAGTTCAAAAGTTGTACAATGTATAATCACACGATTTACGTTTAAATATATTTGTTACGTTCAACAACCATTAGAGAATAACCTATGAAGGATTTATTTTCCGTTTTCAACCATATCATTGTGTAAAGAATTTAAATCAGAAAAATAAACGAAAAAGCTTTTCTGGAAATTATATAGCTATCTCGTTAATTTCGATGGCAGTATTAAAATAAAATTCAACTACCAATGCCAACGATTCGCTTTTATGTAAATGAATTCAATTTGTAATCAACAATGCGTGACATCCAATTGACAATTTAATTACAAAGCCAGCGAGTGACACAGAAAGCTAAAAATTATGTCTGGATGCCAAAAAATCCTCAACCTGACGGCAGGAAAACCCCAGGAAAAGGCACTTAATTCCCAAACCCGCCTCCGAGCTCATCTCCATCTGAAACTGCATTGTTTTTTGGACCAGGCAAAATCTATTTAAACAAGTTCCTCCTAGCAAATTGCATTCGTCTCGAAGCCGGCCAAATGCGATTACATGGGCCACAACACAAAAGGCGGAGGACAGAACTGAAGGAGCCGGGCTTGGCAGATGTTGTCCTCGTGTTTTTGGCATTGTCCTGCTAGTTGGATGGTTGGGTGCAGTGACCAGAGATCAAGCTGGCAAATCTCTGCTTGTTTGCAGCATGTGTTTTACTCTGTATCACCCGGGTATAAGGTATTTGTTAAGGGGATTACGGAGCACAGACTCCGTAAGGTGAGGGAAATTAGTGCTGACAGAAGGATAATAGTGAAAATAGGAGAAAGTAGCTGTGGGCCAGCTGGAGCTATTCCTTGAGCTTATAAGCTTACATAAGATAAGGTAATAATTATGGCATCCTGTTTGTCTGAAACCACAGCAGACAAATGATTTCTTTACGGTTAAATAAGATATAGTTACGGATCCCAAGAAAAGAGTGTCCCCAAACTCCAAGGACTACCTTTCATTTACTCGAATCGGATGCAATGCCGTAATGCATTTAAGCCACAGGATTCTTTCTACCACAATGAGAAATAAAAGTACGCAAAAATGAAGAAAGGAGAAAGGTAAATGGTAAATGGGAAAAACATAAGTAAAGGGTCCGAAGAGTGGACAAATATGTGTCCTGCAATGAAATGCATGCAAATGAGCTGAATAATGAGCACTCCCTGCCGCATCGCAATCCGTTCTTCAGTTCTTCCGACCTCTGACCTCTGGACAAACCCTTTTGTGGCACTAATTTCCCCAGCAGCCAGTCCGATGTTCCCTCCTCTGTCAGGGTCCAAAGTGTCAGTAAGTCAACAAGAATGCACTCTGACACCGCCTGAAGGAGTCGAAGGAGGGAAATCGGGAGACTGTGGGCCATACTGTGGAACACTGACAAAACAAAGTGCCTAAAATATTTTCTATATATTAAGAATACAATGCTGGAATTAATTAATAAAAGAATTCAGCCATTCAATACATTTAAAATGCCATTTTTTAAATGTTTCAATGTAATTATAAAACTAAACTAATTGTTTATTTTAAATAAATTTTTAAATAAAACTTGTATTTATATTGTATGTAATATTCTACAGTATATGTTTTAACATACAGTTTGTTTTCTCCAGTGAGATAAACCTTTATCTCTCAGTGAAGCAATCTCTGCAATGGTGGCCTGTGTTGGCCAGTCGGAGTCCACTCGACACTTTGAATGTCATTAGGCTGTCCGTCCAATCTGGAAGCCAGAACCCGTGTCGTCCCCTGCTCCTCCTCCGGATCCTCCTGCTCCTCCCGCTTCTCCCGCTCCTCCTGCTTCTCCCTTACCTCCTTTACCTTGTCCTCCGTCCGGACACTTAGTCAATGTCTCACTAACAATCGTCAACAGGCTCAAGCAGCGTAGGGCAACAATCATGGCTGTGCTCTCTTTGTCACCCCACCATTGTGAAGTCCAGAGTCCTCCCGAAAGGACCTCGCTTTGTTTGCCTGCCCTGGTATATGTTGAATGCATTTTGGCCCAAGAACGTTTGTCAATTTTACGCTTGTCGACTCTGTGAATTGCCCTTTTTTGTCCGGGGCGGAGACTCCTGTATTATTGCTGTGTGTAAAACGCGTGCTGCGTGTTGTAATTGTCCTAACTCCGACACTGCCGGTCAAGTTTCGGGTCCCAGCTGCTATGTAAAAGTGAAATATGCTCGGAAATACCTGGGAAACAGGTGAGCCCGATGACAAAGCGTAGCTCAAAAAAGTATTTGCAAAAAAGTTAACTGGCAGATGGCAGGACAAGTGACTGATATGCAGTGAGGTTCATGTCTTTTTTTTTCGGCTGCAAGGCAAATCTCAATAAAAAAACATCAAATCACTCGGTATATGCCTTGTCGACAAAACCAAAACAAGATTTTTATAAAGAATGAAAATTGAAGATTAAAAAACTTATATCTTCAAAAATAATTTTAGGCTCGAAAAAAAACTGGTTATACTTAAAAAAATCTTTGTTAAAAGGCTTCTATGTTTACTACATTTTATATTACATTTTGTAAGAATATATTTTTATTAGATATATTTTATTTAAAAAATATTAAAAACCTTTAATTTCTTGATAATTGTAAATAATCATAATCGCTCATAAGGGCTATTGATTAAGTGGCTTAAGCATCATTGATCTATTTAAAAATAAAGAAACCTATTTTATAAGTAGATTAAAAATGCTTAAGCCGCTTAACTAATGACCTCGATGTGTCAGATCAGCTAGTGGCAAAGTGACCTCCGAAAGGTAATCCCAATCCCGCGGCTCTGCGAGAAACTTCACCCGCGCTGGTGACCCCGATGACTTGGCTCCGCTGACACGGAATATCCCTAATCGCCGATGGCTGAGAGCAGAACGCAGCGCCCGGGGCGACAGTAGCATTTAGGGGCTTATTAAATTGCCATTACCTAAGCCGGACATCATCGCCATTTTCGCCCAGGGTCGCTTGCACACGAAGGCGAAGGCTCGGCATTTGCCACTCAAGTGCGGGATTAGCGGCGATGATGACAACAGCTTGACAGGCGGCAGCTCCATTAGGGAGGCGTTCGAGGAGGGGGCGTGGCAGGCGGTGGCGCCAAAGGTACAGGTGAAGGGGATTCAGGTGAGTCGAGGATCCCTGACGAGCTTAGCTGGCCAGCGAACAGCAAATAGGGACACTACACATCGAAAAACTGGCTGTCTGTACTGCACTGATCAAAATATGCCTTAAATAATAATTACAATTTCATTAGAATAATAAGTTACAATTTCGCGTCCCTTTCCACTATAAAAATTAATTATTTTAATATTCAAATCATTAGACCTTAATTTATTGGAATGTTCAAAATAAAATGTAAAGTAACAGCATAAAGAAATTCTGAGATTTTTATGAAGTTCTTTGGTAACTTATTACAATTTTACTATTATCAGTAATGTAGATAATATTTTCAAAGCATAAGCAGAAATATTACTAATAATATTAAAAATAAAATATATTAATTAAACTAAAATATTTCCTATCTTTTGAAAAAAAAAGAATATATATAGATATTTTTATGCGACTACTTTTCTTCAGTGTTTGAAATAAATCCCCACAAAATATTTAACATTTAAATGTGCAGAAATTAACTGAAGCTGTCAGGATGGCCGGAAAGTGGGGAAAAAAAGGTCCGAAGTGGGATGGTTGAGGTGAGTGAAAGAACTTGCCACACAGTAAATGCGAAATAATCCACAAAAGCCGAAACGACAGCCCCGAAACACACAATGTGCAGTAAAAGTCGGGGAGTTAGCGACAACAAAGGCCGGGACTCTTCAATGGCCACCGCCAGGACCCAGCTGCTCCAAATCCCGCAAAGAGTCCGAAAAATATATAGAGACCAAAGGGCCAGAGCCTTAATCTGCTTTAAATGGCAAAGAGATTTCTGCGTTCGCCCACTCCGTCAGCATCCAACCTCCAACCAAGCCGCATTCATACGGCAAATATCAAGTGCATCATCATCGTCGTCATCGCTATCAAGGAGCAAAAGGACAGGACAGTTTGGAGAGGACGGGACAAGGACGAGGCCAAAACTGCATTAAGTTGCCCCGCTCGGAATCGAGCTGCAAGTTCGCTCGGAAGCCTTAGAACTTGACAAATACACTGTTCCGGACTTATATTATATAGGAACTTCAACGAATTCCCCAAAAAAAATTACATAAATTTGATAAGAACAATAATTGATATTTGCTTTACCACACACTATACAACTATTTATTATTTACATTTCTATCATTGTTTCAGAGTATATAGTTTACATAATATATACATTGAATAACAATTTCAAATTAAATACTTACAATCTAAAACCTAATAATGGAGGTGCAGGTATTCGCTCAGTGCATCGGGGATGTCCTTGCCTCACAACACAACATCGTTATTATCGCACTGAGCGCTGTAAAGTACCGAATAATCTACAGGATAATGAGCATGAATCAACGAGAACGTTTTCTTTTCTATTTATTTTTTATATTTTTTTGTTTTGAATGTGAAAAACTGTTAAAAGGGAGATTCTGCACCCAAGTGCACTCAACTGAAGCAAGCCAAATATGTTGAGGGCTCACTGAATGCTTGTTTAGGGTAAAACAAATTACATTAAAATACATACATAATAATCCAGTAATGAACCTCAGTAAGCCACATCAAAATTAAAAGCACACAAAAGAGATTTTAAAATCATTTCATAATCGGAAAAACTTAATTAAAACTAATTCAAGGGTTTTCAATAGTTTTGCTAACTTAGCTAGCCTTTAACAATTTAAGGACTTGTTCCCTTTTACCCATTACTCAAACTCACCTTTATGTTCTTTAATAAAAGCTGACACTAGAGCTGTAAACAACATGATTTCACATGACTTACCTTCACTTCTGGCACTTAATGCCGAATGTTTTATGCCAGTGAAAAAGGGCTCAGAGAAAATGGGAAGCCCATTTTCCCACATCCTTACCTCTTCTCTTCCCGTATTTTTCGCTCATGAGTTTAATTTTATATTTCTCATATTTACATTAAATATTTATGGTGAAAAACCCAGAGACACTAACAGAGAAGAATTCCCAACTTTTTGCCATTTTACCATTTTGTCAACGTTTTTCAGAATTTTTCCATATTTATTTTACTGTTTTTTGTTTATTTTTGTGTGAGCAGCAAACCAGAACGAGGAGTTCATTAGTTTTCAACTGTGTTTGGCTGGAGCTATTTCTATTTTGCCTCTGTATGTGGCCAGAAGCATCAAAGCATCGTTCCGGGCCATCAGCTAGGACTCCTATTCCTTTCAGGACCGGCTCCTCCTTGCTTTTCCATTTCCCAGGCGCCCTCTGCTTTTCTCGTGGCACAGTAATGTGAACAGACTGCGGCTGCTGCCACTGGCTTTTGTAATGAAAAGTTGTGGCAACTTGTTGTACGTCATGATTTGAACCCATTTCCCATTTCCCTTCTCCATTTCCAATTCCATTGCCGACCCCATGGCCTCTGCACATTTTTAGTTTCGCCCTGAAAGTTACACATGCTGATACCTATTTAGATGCTAGTATACGTATTTTAAAGTTAAAGCATTTCGAAAGTAGAACATTTTCTCATTAATTTACAGAGTTGCAGCCACAAAAATTGTAACTAAAAATAAGTTATAGAAATAATTTCGTAACGTATGTGATGGCTACTTAAATCGTCTTGTGGTAAAAGCAGAAACATATTTGAATTCATTTTAAAAATTGTTGAGAAATATTTCCTAAAATGTAGGTATGCTAGGTAGGTTGCTAATAGTTATTATCTAACTTAGTGTATAAATACTTTAGGACAGATAAAGTATGTTCTCAAATTAAAAACATTTACTTGCAGATATGAATAAGAAAAGATGAAAAGATAAGTAAATGATGAGTGAGTGAAAAGATACCATATGTTTGACATCCTGAGTGATTTTTCATGTTTGTTAATCATTTTCATGTATTTCCTTGCTCCACCAAAAGGAAGGAACTAAGACGATACCATAGATATGTTAAGTACTCTGCATCCGGGGAAAAATGTGACTGACAAGCGCATTAGGCGTACAATGCCAACAAATCAATATGTAATGCGAATTTGACAACCTTTTCAAGGGGAAGTTGGTAAGAATCTGTTCAGTTTGCAACTGCCATGGAAGAGCGTTTAAATACAGATACGAAGACACAGCTTTAACTGTGCCCAAGAGTTTTCCTGCGAGTTGTTTCACTTTGCATTCGATTATAAAAGTTTCGCCATCCTTAGTTCAGGGAAATGCCGGTTGGGCTCCGCGGATGTGCAGTTCACAAAAGTCAAAAGTTAGGATGTGATTCAATGAAGTTTTAAATACTTCGGTTAGTTTACAGTCAGTGTGTTCGATTTGTAGTGGCCGGAATGTGTACAATCATTCAGTATCGAATCATAAATTTCAAGTTACCGCATTGCCTCATTGGACAAATTGCTGAAGTAACAGCAGCCACTAAAATTGGGGAAACTACTTCATGGGACACACGTTCCTGTTCCCCCTTCTTCAACAGTTGAGGACATCAATTTACTTTTATTTTCCCCCATGTTCGTGGCTATGTTTTGGGAGTTCTGCGAAAAAAAAGGGTTGCTCTCGAAAAATGTAGAAAAATATAAAGTAAACTAAGTGTCACGGTAGTTCAAATATCCTGTATCTTAAGAGTGATTATTTTAGCACTGTGAAGTGGTTGCTTTTTAAATAAATATTTTCTATTTAAATTGTGAAGCAAATACTATAAACAAAGATTATAAAAAGATTTATTTTCTATTCATTATAATAAGTTTCCATTAATGTTTTGGGCAAATGACATAAGATTTCTAAAAGATTTTATTATTTTAAAACATTATTTGAATTATTTTTACGTATAATAATTAAACATTTTATTTTAAACATTTTAAAAATATCCTTTGAATTTTTCAATTGCAAGGTACGAAAACAAAAAAAGCAAAAACATTCTCTGCCTTTTTCCCTTATCCCGCACATCGATAAACCCAAACCTTTGGTTGGCGATTCAATTCAATTGATTCAATTGGGATTGTATCGGGATTCGTTTTATGCTCGTTTTGGCCAACACATATTACGAGTTGAGTTCGAACCACATGCCCATCCCAAGTGCCTCATTTATCTGTTGGCAACAGTTCATGTCTCTATTTTACGTGTGTGTGGACCATTTTCCCGAGGCGTAATTTTAGACGGTTGTATCTTTCTTATTTTTCAGTTTTTGGGCGACCGCTTTTACGAGCCGATAATGTTATTGGCGCAAGAATTTATGAATTGACCATTTTCATTTGGATATTTGATATCTTCCCTATGACTTGTGCAATTTGCATAAGAAATTGTGTCACGACTAGTTTCGATACACTTCATTCCATTTCTTTTGTGCATATTTCAGCTTGGTTTCGGTGGGGGAAGTGGAAGGTGGAGGGTACGCTTTGGATCGACTGGAATTTTTGCTCATTTCTAGCTTGGCCTTTTCTTGCCGGTTCATCGTCTCCTCTCCTCGGGATTCCTTTGTTGCAGGACAAAATATTTTGCGATTTTGTGGATGGTTGGCACAGTGGTTGGGGAATAAATGGCCATGGCTGCGTGGCGAGCATGGTATGTGGCTGGAATTTGATATGTGTTTGATGATGAAAAGCTGTTAGTCGGATCAGGTAAACTCGAATTTATTAGGAATATTTTGCATAGGATATATTGAAGTAGTTAAGCTTTTTAAATAACAAACCATACAGTTACAGTAATTTCTTTAACATTAAAAATAAACATCTTCAATAGTTTTAGTATTTATACTAAGTTTGTCCATCAAAAAAAATGTGGCTTTTAAAAATAACCAACAAATTCACAACAAAATAAAATGTTCTTTCAAAAGCAAGAAGTTGTCAAGATTTTTTAGTGAAAATGTGTATGGTGTGTTTCCCCTTTTATTTTTCTAAGGTAAATAACAACCCAAGTCGGATGCTGAAACTTTTCTCGGTACTTAACCCTCACAGACCACAGTGCCTCGATGCAGGCCTCATGTGTGGGTGTACTTCTGTGAGTGACTGTCAGCATCGTCTGCACTTTGACACTCGCACAGAGTTACATTCCAGCCATTGAGCTGTTTTGCTCGAGTGGCAACTGAAAGTTTCGAGCCAAAAAATAAAAACTTCCACAGAAGAGGAAAACTTCTGCGGGCGGCGAAAACTTTCTGTTCTGTTTGGTGCTGCTTCGGATTAATATTTTCTTTGCCTGCCTTCCTTTTCTATTTTTTAGTGCATTCCTTAACGTTACTTCTTTTTCCCCTTGTTCTTGTTAGTTATTTGTTGTTTTGTTCCTGGTACTTGAAATGCAATTTCTAAGAAAAATTCCTCTCAAGAGTATCAAAATACACAAAGACGTGCTCTTCCTGTGTTTGGTTTTTTTGTTAAAATTTCCTTTCATACGTCAGCGAAGTCCATTGAACGTCAGTTTAGATTTGGTTTCTTTAGCGTAAAGCTGGATAAATGGAAAAATCCTTACGACCATAATTCATTGCAAAATAAAAAAATATATGACTTATGTATTTTGATACAGATTTTTAGAGAATCAAAATACAACAATTTTGATACAGATTTTTAGAAAATCAAAATACAAGTCTTTAGAGGTATGCCACTTTGAAATCGGTTAAAATTTGGTAAAGTTACTAACACGGGAAGTCCAATTGTGGGACACCTTTTTTACAAGTAATCCGAAACTTAAAAATAAATGACATGAAAATCGATCAAAATTTTGATCTACGTTAAAATGAAAAATTTTGATACAGATTTTTAGAAAATGACATTACAAGTCTTTAGAGGTATGACACTTTGAAATCGGTTAAAATTTGGTAAAGTTATTAGCATGGGAAGTCCAATTGTGGGTCACCTTTTTTACAAGTCATCGGAAACTTAAAAAAAATGACATGAAAATGGGTCAGAATTTTGATCTACGTTAAAATGAAAAATTTTGATACAGTTTTTTAGAGAATCAAAATACAAGTCTTTAGAGGTATGACACTTTGAAATCGGTTAAATTTGGTAAAGTTATTAACATGGGAAGTCCAATTGTGGGACACCTTTTTTACAAGTCATCGGAAACTTAAAAATAAATGACATGAAAATGGGTCAAAATTTTGATCTACGTTAAAATGAAAAATTTTGATACAGTTTTTTAGAGAATCAAAATACAAGTCTTTAGAGGTATGACACCTTGAAATCGGTTAAAATTTGGTAAAGTTATTAACATGGGAAGTCCAATTGTGGGACACCATTTTTACAAGTCATCGGAAACTTAAAAATAAATGACATGAAAATGGGTCAAAATTTTGATCTACGTTAAATTGAAAAATTTTGATACAGATTTTTAGAGAACGACATTACAAGTCTTTAGAGGTATGACACTTTGAAATCGGTTAAAATTTGGTAAAGTTATTAACATGGGAAGTCCAATTGTGGGACACCTTTTTTACAAGTCATCGGAAACTTAAAAATAAATGACATGAAAATGGGTCAGAATTTTGATCTACGTTAAATTGAAAAATTTTGATACAGATTTTTAGAGAACGACATTACAAGTCTTTAGAGGTATGACACTTTGAAATCGGTTAAAATTTGGTAAAGTTATTAACATGGGAAGTCCAATTGTGGGACACCTTTTTTACAAGTCATCGGAAACTTAAAAATAAATGACATGAAAATGGGTCAGAATTTTGATCTACGTTAAATTGAAAAATTTTGATACAGATTTTTAGAGAACGACATTACAAGTCTTTAGAGGTATGACACTTTGAAATCGGTTAAAATTTGGTAAAGTTATTAACATGGGAAGTCCAATTGTGGGACACCTTTTTTACAAGTCATCGGAAACCTTAAAATAAATGACATGAAAATGGGTCAAAATTTTGATCTACGTTAAATTGAAAAATTTTGATACAGATTTTTAGAGAACGACATTACAAGTCTTTAGAGGTACGACACTTTGAAATCGGTTAAAATTTGGTAAAGTTATTAACATGGGAAGTCCAATTGTGGGACACCATTTTTACAAGTCATCGGAAACTTAAAAATAAATGACATGAAAATGGGTCAAAATTTTGATCTACGTTAAAATGAAAAATTTTGATACAGGTTTTTAGAGAATCAAAATACAAGTCTTTAGAGATATGACACTTTGAAATCGGTTAAAATTTGGTAAAGTTATTAACATGGGAAGTCCAATTGTGGGACACCATTTTTACAAGTCATCGGAAACTTAAAAATAAATGACATGAAAATGGGTCAAAATTTTGATCTACGTTAAAATGAAAAATTTTGATACAGGTTTTTAGAGAATCAAAATACAAGTCTTTAGAGATATGACACTTTGAAATCGGTTAAAAATTTGGTAAAGTTATTAACATGGGAAGTCCAATTGTGGGACACCTTTTTTACAAGTCATCGGAAACTTAAAAATAAATGACATGAAAATGGGTCAAAATTTTGATCTACGTTAAATTGAAAAATTTTGATACAGATTTTTAGAGAATAACATTACAAGTCTTTAGAGGTATGACACTTTGAAATCGGTTAAAATTAGGTAAAGTTATTAGCATGAGAAGTCCAATTGTGGGTCACCTTTTTTACAAGTCATCGGAAACTTAAAAATAAATGACATGAAAATGGGTCAAAATTTTGATCTACGTTAAATTGAAAAATTTTGATACAGATTTTTAGAGAACGACATTACAAGTCTTTAGAGGTACGACACTTTGAAATCGGTTAAAATTTGGTAAAGTTATTAACATGGGAAGTCCAATTGTGGGACACCATTTTTACAAGTCATCGGAAACCTTAAAATAAATGACATGAAAATGGGTCAAAATTTTGATCTACGTTAAAATGAAAAATTTTGATACAGTTTTTTAGAGAATCAAAATACAAGTCTTTAGAGGTATGACACTTTGAAAGCGGCTAAAATTTGTTAAAGTTATTAACATGGGAAGTCCAATTGTGGGACACCATTTTTACAAGTCATCGGAAACTTAAAAATAAATGACATGAAAGTGGGTCAAAATTTTGATCTACGTTAAAATGAAAAATGTTTATACAGATTTTTAGAGAATCAAATACAATACAGGTTTTTAGAGAATCAAAATACAAGTCTTTAGAGATATGACACTTTGAAATCGGTTAAAATTTGGTAAAGTTATTAACATGGGAAGTCCAATTGTGGGACACCATTTTTACAAGTCATCGGAAACCTTAAAATAAATGACATGAAAATGGGTCAAAATTTTGATCTACGTTAAAATGAAAAATTTTGATACAGTTTTTTAGAGAATCAAAATACAAGTCTTTAGAGGTATGACACTTTGAAAGCGGCTAAAATTTGTTAAAGTTATTAACATGGGAAGTCCAATTGTGGGACACCATTTTTACAAGTCATCGGAAACTTAAAAATAAATGACATGAAAGTGGGTCAAAATTTTGATCTACGTTAAAATGAAAAATTTTGATACAGATTTTTAGAGAATGACATTACAAGTCTTTAGAGGTATGACACTTTGAAATCGGTTAAAATTTTGTAAAGTTATTAACATGGGAAGTCCAATTGTGGGACACCATTTTTACAAGTCATCGGAAACTTAAAAATAAATGACATGAAAATGGGTCAAAATTTTGATCTACGTTAAAATGAAAAATTTTGATACAGTTTTTTAGAGAATCAAAATACAAGTCTTTAGAGGTATGACACTTTGAAAGCGGCTAAAATTTGTTAAAGTTATTAACATGGGAAGTCCAATTGTGGGACACCATTTTTACAAGTCATCGGAAACTTAAAAATAAATGACATGAAAGTGGGTCAAAATTTTGATCTACGTTAAAATGAAAAATTTTGATACAGATTTTTAGAGAATGACATTACAAGTCTTTAGAGGTATGACACTTTGAAATCGGTTAAAATTTTGTAAAGTTATTAACATGGGAAGTCCAATTGTGGGACACCATTTTTACAAGTCATCGGAAACTTAAAAATAAATGACATGAAAATGGGTCAAAATTTTGATCTACGTTAAAATGAAAAATTTTGATACAGGTTTTTAGAGAATCAAAATACAAGTCTTTAGAGATATGACACTTTGAAATCGGTTAAAATTTGGTAAAGTTATTAACATGGGAAGTCCAATTGTGGGACACCTTTTTTACAAGTCATCGGAAACTTAAAAATAAATGACATGAAAATGGGTCAAAATTTTGATCTACGTTAAATTGAAAAATTTTGATACAGATTTTTAGAGAATAACATTACAAGTCTTTAGAGGTATGACACTTTGAAATCGGTTAAAATTAGGTAAAGTTATTAGCATGAGAAGTCCAATTGTGGGTCACCTTTTTTACAAGTCATCGGAAACTTAAAAATAAATGACATGAAAATGGGTCAAAATTTTGATCTACGTTAAATTGAAAAATTTTGATACAGATTTTTAGAGAATAACATTACAAGTCTTTAGAGGTATGACACTTTGAAATCGGTTAAAATTAGGTAAAGTTATTAGCATGAGAAGTCCAATTGTGGGTCACCTTTTTTACAAGTCATCGGAAACTTAAAAATAAATGACATGAAAATGGGTCAAAATTTTGATCTACGTTAAATTGAAAAATTTTGATACAGATTTTTAGAGAACGACATTACAAGTCTTTAGAGGTATGACACTTTGAAATCGGTTAAAATTTGGTAAAGTTATTAACATGGGAAGTCCAATTGTGGGACACCTTTTTTACAAGTCATCGGAAACCTTAAAATAAATGACATGAAAATGGGTCAAAATTTTGATCTACGTTAAAATTTTGATCTACGTTAAATTGAAAAATTTTGATACAGATTTTTAGAGAACGACATTACAAGTCTTTAGAGGTACGACACTTTGAAATCGGTTAAAATTTGGTAAAGTTATTAACATGGGAAGTCCAATTGTGGGACACCATTTTTACAAGTCATCGGAAACCTTAAAATAAATGACATGAAAATGGGTCAAAATTTTGATCTACGTTAAAATGAAAAATTTTGATACAGTTGTTTAGAGAATCAAAATACAAGTCTTTAGAGGTATGACACTTTGAAAGCGGCTAAAATTTGTTAAAGTTATTAACATGGGAAGTCCAATTGTGGGACACCATTTTTACAAGTCATCGGAAACTTAAAAGTAAAGGACATGAAAGTGGGTCAAAATTTTGATCTACGTTAAAATGAAAAATGTTTATACAGATTTTTAGAGAATCAAATACAATACAGGTTTTTAGAGAATCAAAATACAAGTCTTTAGAGATATGACACTTTGAAATCGGTTAAAATTTGGTAACGTTATTAACATGGGAAGTCCAATTGTGGGACACCATTTTTACAAGTCATCGGAAACTTAAAAGTAAAGGACATGAAAGTGGGTCAAAATTTTGATCTACGTTAAAATGAAAAATTTTGATACAGATTTTTAGAGAATGACATTACAAGTCTTTAGAGGTATGACACTTTGAAATCGGTTAAAATTTTGTAAAGTTATTAACATGGGAAGTCCAATTGTGGGACACCATTTTTACAAGTCATCGGAAACTTAAAAATAAATGACATGAAAATGGGTCAAAATTTTGATCTACGTTAAAATGAAAAATTTTGATACAGGTTTGTAGAGAATCAAAATACAAGTCTTTAGAGATATGACACTTTGAAATCGGTTAAAATTTGGTAAAGTTATTAACATGGGAAGTCCAATTGTGGGACACCATTTTTACAAGTCATCGGAAACTTAAAAATAAATGACATGAAAATGGGTCAAAATTTTGATCTACGTTAAAATGAAAAATTTTGATACAGGTTTTTAGAGAATCAAAATACAAGTCTTTAGAGATATGACACTTTGAAATCGGTTAAAATTTGGTAAAGTTATTAACATGGGAAGTCCAATTGTGGGACACCTTTTTGACAAGTCATCGGAAACTTAAAAATAAATGACATGAAAATGGGTCAAAATTTTGATCTACGTTAAATTGAAAAATTTTGATACAGATTTTTAGAGAATAACATTACAAGTCTTTAGAGGTATGACACTTTGAAATCGGTTAAAATTAGGTAAAGTTATTAGCATGAGAAGTCCAATTGTGGGTCACCTTTTTTACAAGTCATCGGAAACGTAAAAATAAATGACATGAAAATGGGTCAAAATTTTGATCTACGTTAAATTGAAAAATTTTGATACAGATTTTTAGAGAACGACATTACAAGTCTTTAGAGGTATGACACTTTGAAATCGGTTAAAATTTGGTAAAGTTATTAACATGGGAAGTCCAATTGTGGGACACCTTTTTTACAAGTCATCGGAAACCTTAAAATAAATGACATGAAAATGGGTCAAAATTTTGATCTACGTTAAAATGAAAAATTTTGATACAGTTTTTTAGAGAATGACATTACAAGTCTTTAGAGGTATGACACTTTGAAATCGGTTAAAATTTGGTAAAGTTATTAACATGGGAAGTCCAATTGTGGGACACCTTTTTTACAAGTCATCGGAAACCTTAAAATAAATGACATGAAAATGGGTCAAAATTTTGATCTACGTTAAAATGAAAAATTTTGATACAGTTTTTTAGAGAACGACATTACAAGTCTTTAGAGATATGACACTTTGAAATCGGTTAAAATTTGGTAAAGTTATTAACATGGGAAGTCCAATTGTGGGACACCTTTTTTACAAGTCATCGGAAACTTAAAAATAAATGACATGAAAATGGGTCAAAATTTTGATCTACGTTAAATTGAAAAATTTTGATACAGATTTTTAGAGAATAACATTACAAGTCTTTAGAGGTATGACACTTTGAAATCGGTTAAAATTAGGTAAAGTTATTAGCATGAGAAGTCCAATTGTGGGTCACCTTTTTTACAAGTCATCGGAAACTTAAAAATAAATGACATGAAAATGGGTCAAAATTTTGATCTACGTTAAATTGAAAAATTTTGATACAGATTTTTAGAGAACGACATTACAAGTCTTTAGAGGTATGACACTTTGAAATCGGTTAAAATTTGGTAAAGTTATTAACATGGGAAGTCCAATTGTGGGACACCATTTTTACAAGTCATCGGAAACTTTAAAATAAATGACATGAAAATGGGTCAAAATTTTTAACAACGTTAAAATGAAACATTTTTGTGCAGATTTGTAAAGATGACCTTACAAATTTTTGGAGGTATGCATTATGAACATGGGAATTCCAATTGTGGGTCACAAGGCATTGGAATTTTTTTTTTTATAGAGGTTTGTCACTTTGCAATCGGATTAAGGTTGGTTAAGCCAGGACTCAAAAATTCCATACGGAAAGACAGACAGGTAGATCGAAAATATAACATATATAATATGTAGTGTCGGTAATGCCCTTCACCGCGTTGCAAGCTTTTGACTGGCTTTATTCGGTATGGCCCCAGAATGTTTACAATTGTTAATTCTTTAAAAACATGCCCTTACCGAGGAAATTGGAAGAAAAGCCCTAGAAAGTACCAAGTGCATGTATGCATTGTTTTGTAAGTTAACATACTCCTCCCACGGCAGGTCCTTTCTCTCCGTAAAGGTTACCAACCGCGCCCCAAGAAGTGACATTTTGAATGGCGCACTAAATTACTAAGACTCACCCACCCAAACACAAACACACAAATTTACATGCTTAAAGCTTTTCTTCCGGTTAGGGAAAGTTATAGTATATAGTCAGGTGTTGTGACTAGTAAATACCCGGCAGTCGAAGTCTACGTACCTTATATTATATATATATATATATATGTTTGAAAATATATGTACAAATATCGTCACGGAGAATATAATGGTTAAGAAAAGAGAAAGCCACCATTTTGAGAAGCTAACCCTGAAAGTAAGAATAACTATTATTGTTAAGGAATTTGTTTCCTGACCTAAAGCCAAAAATGTTTACAAAAAAGACTTGAAAATCATAAAAAAATATTATTCAAATTTGGCACCGAAAGTCAATCACACTTTTGTTGATCCCAGAACTTAACGACTAGTGGGTATAAGTGGAACTTACTGCTGAGAAAACAATTTACGCTTTTCCAGACATTTTTCATGTGGTTTGTTGCTGCCATTGTCGAAACTTTTTATGGTCGCCGCAGCACCCAACAAATATGCTCTTGTTTTTTGTTTTTTTTCGCTTTTAACCACCCACATGTGTGTGCTGCCTGCATAAAATGTGCAATTGGTTGACAAAAGTTCTCTAAAATAATTAAAATGCGTTTTTATACCCTTGCAGAGGGTATTATAATTTTGGTCAAAAGTGTGCAACGCAGTGAAGGAGACATCTCCGACCCTATAAAGTATATATATTCTTGATCAGGATCACCTCCTGAGTTGATATAAGCATGTCCGTCTGTCCGTCTGTCCGTCTGTCCGTCTGTCCGTCTGTCCGTCTGTCCGTCTGTCCGTCTGTCTGTCCGTCTGTCTGTCCGTCTGTCTGTTTCTACGCGAACTAGTCTCTCAGTTTTAAAGATATCGAATTGAAACTTTGCACACACCCTTCTTTCCTTTGCACGCAGTATATAAGTCGGAACGGCCGGGGTCGGCCGACTATATCCTATAGCTGCCATATAACTGAACGATAGGAAATGCCATAACTCTGGTGTTTGTAAAGTTAGGAAGTTGGGATTTTCTATGGCTTTTTTATTTGGCCAATCAATTCGACCTACCAAATTTTATAGGGATCGGCCGACTATATCCCATAGCTGCCATATAACTGAACGATTGAAAATGCCATAACTTTGGTGTTTTTAAATTTAGGAAGTTGGGATTTTTATGAGTATTTAGAATGCATTATATGAATAATTTTGGAGAATATTATTTACAGAATATTCTGCAAGGGTATATCAACTTCGGCTCCGCCCGAAGTTAGCTTTCCTTTCTTGTTTTGAATCAATTCGAATACTTCAATTAAAGGCACGCGAAAACTTAATATAAGTGGAAAAACGTTCTATAAATAAATAAATATATTTAAACCTAACCAAGACATTTAGTACATAAACATGATCACACCTCTCGTTAAAGCAAAAATCCAAGAAGTCTGAAAATGTATTGTTTTTGGAGAAGAGTTAATGGTGTCATTCGCCCTATTCATTTTGAAAACAAATTTTTGAACATCCTCGAAAGTTAAGTCACCGTCATATCGGCGAACTTCGAATCCGTTTTCAAGCCATATTAAATTCGGTTCGTAGCGTAATTCATAGTCGTTGCATATGACTTTAGCATATTCACAATTCAGTTCGGCAAAACAAATATTTCCTTTGGCTTTAAATGATTTGGCCAAGTCAGTCCAGATACTCTCAAAATTTTGGCACCCAATGCAATTTGGTACGTAAAACTTTACGAAGAATATACCGCCTTCAGAGGTGCCATAGAAATTTTCTGGAGTCAGCATAAGGACCTTTCCTGGAGTACAATCAATAAGGGATCTGCGATTTATCCACCATTCAGTAACTGCGGTTATGTTGCCTGATTGTTCCGCTGAAAATAATTCCGGATGAGCTCTAAAGACAAATATTGTTATCAGAAAATAACGAATTATGTTAGCCATTTTTCTGTTTGGCAATTTTCTCAACGCTAATTTGGAAATAAATCCTTTTACAAATTTAGGTGAATTATTATAATATTTAAATTATTAATTCTTAGATCCTGTACCTGTCAATCGCTTAAACTAAAATACAAAACTACAAGCATTTTTGATTTTTGTTTTTATTTCTTCAAAAAATTTATTGACTTAAAAGAGTTTATTCGGCTTATTGAGTTTTAAAAACTTGAGGAGATTTAGCTTACAATTTAATTTCACATGCTCAGAGTATGTATGAATAGTGGGTGTGTGTATGAAATACGTCAGAGTTTTAGTAGAGAGTCCAAAGATCCAATAAACCAATATTTAGTGCCATTGGTCACTCTCCAGTTTTCGGGGATCGATGTTCAGGCCGAGTTTCTCCAGCTTGCGCACCTTTCGCATCTGTTTGGTCAATCGCCGCTTGAAGTTGATCTCCTGGTTGAGATTCATAATCTCAATGGTGTCGTACTGCCGTATGTTCTTGATCGTCTGCAGAATCAGATTGTCCGTGAGATGGAGCTTAATGGTGGACATCTTCATGAATGGAGCATCGCGTCGTCGCAGTTCCTCCCTGTAGGCGAATAGAGTATAGTGCAGCGACGGCAGTGAAGGTAAAGGACGCTCCAATTGTGGGAAAAGTAGCTCGGCCATTGTGTAGATTCTCTAGGAGTAACTAATGTAAATCTGAAAGATAGATCTGAGTGCTGCGGCAAGATCTGTTCGCTTTTAGTGTCCAGAGTGCAGTGCTGTCTGAGGTCAGAGGTGGCCGATTCTTATACCATCGCCACAGACTACCTGCTCCTGTTTACAAGGAAATCTCTGAAATCCCGGAACCCAAGGCAGCTGGCGCTAAATAGTTTTCCTACCTGCTGCGACAGCTGCAAGTAGACGTTTTCTTTTGAGCACGCGATTAGGCTGGAATTTCCGCATCTGTCAAAAATGTATTTTGTAGTACGCGTAAACTCTAACTCTAACTCTCTAAACTCTATTAAAATAACAATTTATTCAGGACTACAAATTCACAAATGCTATTCAAATTAGTTAAATGTTAATAATAATAAAGTTGTTATTTAAAAGTTAAGGGGCTTGTGATCTTTCTTGGGTGATTATTTGATAAAAGTGTTGATCAAGTAATTTATTGAGGACGATGAATGGCATACAATATACAATTTATGAAGATCATAATAGTTAATATTAATAGTTTTTAGTGGAATTCAATTGGGGTTCAGAATTAGCTGGAATTTCGGTTGGTTTCAGTGCTAAAATTTTAATGGGCTCGTGACCTAGAAAATAAAAGCAAGACAAGCAGAAAAATAAATAGCAAGAACAAATTTTCTCTCCATTCATTCCATTCGTTTTTGGCGTAATTTTACGGCCATTTGAAATTGTTTTCCTTTACGTTCGTTTGAGCCGTGACCTGCTGCCTGCAATCGCAATTAAAATAAATTGCATTCACTCAAAGGATTGACGACAACTGAGGGCAGCATTGCCATGTGAGGACTGGTCAAAGGCTTAACTTGAAAAATATTATATAGAATTCCACTTTTATTCATTTAATTAACATTAACTTGCTCGAAAGCAGTCCAGAGTCAACAGCGAAATATATGCAATCAGAAAAGGGATGAATATGAAAGAGATTTCACCATTTATTTGGATAACGCAGTTTGCGGTGGATTTTAAATTATATTAATTTGATTTACTTATTTTCAGATTGCATATTTAACTGCATTATTGTATTAAGGTAAAATGTAAATGTAAATTTCACAGTTTTTCATTAATTTTAACCAAATTTCTTTTTTAATTTGGTAGTTTTAATATGAGTACCATTAATTAGTGTGTAACTAGTGTAGCTTTCAAATAGTCTTTCTGTTTTTGTGGAGCAGCCAAATTAAAGCGACTACATTTCTATTTATCAACGCAATCCTGTCATCATATATGTGTCATATTATATTACGAGTTTTAACGCGGAATTCGGTTGCAAATTGGGTAAACACATATCAACAAATGAGGCCGTTTAATTATAAAGAATATTTTAATTACGCGACTGTCAGTGCCACACAAAACTGCAAATGTTGTCATCGAGAGGCAAGCTAATTAAATTCGATAATTTAATTTATAATTTTTGTATTTCGGGGTTTTGTGTGCCACATTTGGTGTTTTGTTTTGCTTATGACCAACAACTAATGAGACTTGGTCAGTGAATTTTTCGAAAACCATTCAATAATTATAAAGAAGGTACATTTTTGAGCGATTTTAGGCAAGGCTACCACCGCTTTTCCCTGTTTAAAAATTCAACACTTCAAAGAAAATTTGTAGGTCTTAAAGAACATTGCTATAAGTTCTAAATAAAATATTCCATTTAGGTGAAATAAGATGACTACATTATATTAAATAAATTAAATTATATTACATTCAAATCTTTCATTTTGTCTGAAATAAATGTACGCGTTAAAATGGTTAAAATAATCTAAGTTTCTCTGGCTTAACCAGTGATTGGAAATACAAAATATATTTGTGTATGCAATATTGGGTATACCTACAATAATCAATATGTAAAGTGCAGTCCAAAATTTGGATGGAAAAGTACCATATGGTAAATTATATAGTGTATGTTATGTGCTGTGCTATTATTGGCCATATTGGTCAATTCAAAATTCAAAATTATTCACAAATACTGTAGGCTCCTCTTCTTGTGAGAACAACTGCAACGTAATGTGAGAAAGCCATAACAGACTTGTGCCTATAAAAGGTGATTTTGCCGGACTAACTTCATATTCAAGAAGCAACCGCGGACAAGATGTTAAGTGTTGTTAAGTGGTTTCCACGCATCAAGCCACAGCCATTGAGTGAAGTGGCTCAATCGCGCGATGCCCTTATCTACTTTGAGAGGGTTATATGGTACCTCGGATGGACAGAACCCAAAGACAAGAAGTGAATGCAATCCAATAGATCAGCAGTCATTAAACAAATATATTTTTATTCGAAGGTGGACCCTGATTTACAAATTGTGGGCCCTTATTATATATTTTGTGATCCTAATCCTTATGCCGATTTCGATTGTCATGGAATGCGTACACAATTTCAAGGATTACTCGGCGGAAGAGTTTCTTAATACCCTGGGGATTGGGGTCAACATGTATGGATGTTCCTTTAAGTGCACCTTCATCTTGCTTGGATACAGGAATCTGCAGTCGGCCAAAAAAATTCTGGATCGACTGGACAAGAGTTGTGTTCTGGATGCGGAGAAGTCCGTGGTGCATCGCTATGTGGCCTTGGGAAATTTTTGCTATTTTATGTATCACTCAATGAACTCTCTCGCAATGCTCATAAACTTTGTGAGCTATTTGATAATAGGAAGCCACGCCTGGCGCATGTATATCCCCCTGATCCAGCCCGATGAGCACTTCTTTTTGTACAACGCTTTGGAAGGCTCGCTGATGGCTGCAGTGGTGTTATTGCAACAGTGTTCGGATGTCTGCTCACTGGTCTATATGCTGATGACTAGGTGCCACATCAGCCTG
This sequence comes from Drosophila fuyamai, assembly GCA_018153365.1. Lineage (NCBI taxonomy): Eukaryota > Metazoa > Arthropoda > Insecta > Diptera > Drosophilidae > Drosophila > Drosophila fuyamai. The sequence continues at coordinate 2,281,088 of JAECXW010000878.1, forward strand.
CTCAAGGATCGACTGAGGAACCTCCGATCGGATCAAGGAAGAAGTGAAGATGAGTACTTCAAGGATCTTACGAATTGTATCCGGGATCATCGTCTGATATTGGAGTAATAATTCTAACAATTATTTATTATTTTTTATTTGTCTATCTTGGTACGTATTTAGAATAATGCACTTTTTTCTTTTAAGCAAAAGAATAATTCCAATGAAATTTGTTATACGAGTATTCTGTACCAGATAAGCTCATTATTATTTTACAGAAATTTTGATTCAATTTGTAGGTATGTCAACGTTGTGCGACCCGTGTTTTCACGTACAATTTTTGTGCAATTCCTGATAATCGGCATGGTTTTGGGACTCATGATGAACAACCTTATGTTTTTCTCAACATTTTGGACGGGACTTGGAATGTGCCTCTTTATGTTCGACGTGTCAATGGAGACGTTTCCCTTTTGCTATGTGTGCAACATGATTATAGATGATTGCCAGGATTTGGCCGACAGCCTATTCCATTCGAATTGGACTGCCGCCGACCGCCGCTATAAGTCCACCTTGATATACTTTCTACACAATCTTCAGGAACCCATTACTCTTACTGCTGGTGGATTGTTTCCTATCTGCATGCAAACCAATTTAGATGTGAGTTTTAAAATATAATTAAAATTTTGTAATCATTAGTTTTATTAAAGATGGTGAGGCTGGCCTTTTCTGTGGTGACGGTTGTTAAGCAGTTCAACTTGGCCGAAAAGTTTCAATAAACAAACCATAAACGAATTTCGTTAATACAATGTAGTGCAACCTAATTTCACAAATGAATACTAATTTTTCAATTTTTATGTGCAACTATTGTATTCACTTAGTAGAACATACAAGTTGCTTATAACATAATCTTAACATTGCATTAGGCAATTTAAATGCACTGATGAGTATTCTTATTAACATCTAGAAATGGTTAAAGCACCAGAAAAAAAAAACTTGGCACTCAAAATATATAACTGTCGATCAAATTGTTTATTTTTTTTAATATTGTTTAACTGATAATAACATCAAATAATTCAAAGGTAAGGAAAATGTTTAATTCCATTATACGATATGTGATAAAATTTTAAAATGTGTTGCGCCCAGGAAAATATGTAAAATATTCCGACAGTGAATTATATGAAAAACCATAATTATACAGAAGGTACATTTTTGAGCGATTTTAGGCGAGGATACCACCACTTTTCCTGGTTAAAAATTCAACACTTTAAGAAAATTTGTATGTCTTTATTTGCACACTTGCAGTGGGTATTATAATTTTAGTCAAAAGTGTGCAACACAGTGAAGGGACATCTCCGACCCTATAAAGTATATATATTCTTGATCAGGATCTGTTTCTACTCGAACTAGTCTCTCAGTTTTAAAGATATCGAATTGAAACTTTGCAAACACCTTTTTTTCCTTTGCACGCACTATATAAGTCGGAACGGCCGGGATCGGCCGACTATATCCAATAGCCGCTATATAACTGGAAATGCCATAACTCCGACATACCATACGCCCGAAGTTAGTTTTCCTTTCTTGTTTATATTAATTTCTCGAATTCCGTTAATTCATCAGCACCCAGAAAAAAAATGTAAAATATTTCGATTAATTAACAGAACTGACAAAAGATTCTAGGGAACATTGAGGGCTTGTCCCCTACGAGCGCATTTAATTTGCATATTTGTGGAGGTCCTTTTGTGTGCCTGTGTGTTCGTTGGTGTGTGTGTCTGTCCTCAATGCCAATGAGTCAATATTATTACGGCCGGGAAATCGGCAAAAATGAGAAGCGGCCGCAAAACGCTGGCAAAAATGCTTTCAATTAATTAAACACCCGAAAAGCAAGGATACAATGAGAATGCCGTGTGTTGGGCAAAGAGCGCTAGGGAGGATATTTGGAAGGGGAGAAGCCACGGCAGTCATCTCGACCAACTCAATCAACCATGATTCCAATGAACAGGACTCACGATACACGCAGAAAAAGCTTAAACTTTTCTTTTCAAGCCATTTTTTCGGTTTTAAAAGAAGATGACGTGTTGATATATTTATCTTTGGTGACAGACATATTTGTTGCAACTTGATTTTTTACCGATTTTAAAGATATGCTTTAAATTCTTCTTCTCTTTTTTTTTTCTGTTCAAGCATTTTACAATTTTTAATTATACTTTATTTCTTAGCGTAGCGTTCTTCAGAGAGTTTTGTTTTGAAATATTATTTATTAAAATTAATTTTTTCAGCAACCTAATTTTTAGTTTCCTGAAGAAAACGTCCTTGTCTGTTTCTGTTTATGAACTTGTACTTCAAAATTTTAAAATTTTCAAATTGAGTACTGTCTTTTGAAGAGTGCAGTCTGCGGCCTGCAGCTCATTAATAACACAGATAATGTGTTTGGCGGCAATCATTTTTCGGTTGCATGACATCGCGGTGGCGCTGATTAACACCGCCAATGGTCAACGCAGTGACAGACAAAATGGCAATGAAAGTGGCGGAAAAAGGGGGCTTTTGTTCTCCATCGCAGAATGAAGCTATAGATGTGAATTAATGTCGGTTCTGGTAATGTTTTACTCGGTTAATGGCATGTTAAGGTCGTTCTCGTCCAACGATTGAAGAACGGTTTACGGTTCCACAGAATGCTGTATGTCATAATTGCATTTAGGTGAAAGTAAATTGCGGTGGATTAAATTGACATCGAATAAAGATTAAAGATTCACGACTTTATTTTTGCACACAAACTATTAAGCGACTGTTCAAAAAGGTTTTTCAAAGAATTGTTAAACAGCTCTCACATGTTTTATTCGTTTAGAGTCAAGTTCTTTTCTAGTTCAACTAAAAGTGTCAAGTCATGTGAGACAACCACAACAGACATTTTACCATATAAAAGGCGATTGTGGCCGGACTAACTTCAAATTCAAGCAGGAACCACGGACAAGATGTTATCCAAATGGTTTCCCCACACCAAGCAAAAGCCACTGAGTGAGGTGGTGCACTCCCGCGATGCCTTTATCTACTTGGACCGGATGATTTGGTCCTTCGGTTGGGCAGAGGCTTCTGAGAAGAGGTAACTGAAATGCGCTTAAAACAGCGTAAAACTACAGTTTACAATTTGAACAGTTTCATGGTATAACTCATTTCATAACAATTTATATATGTTTAATATAAAAATAAAAAACATTTCATGTGAACGAGGATTACTCCCATCATTTTCATTAAGTTATTCTAATGTGTTACTACTTTTCAAAGATGGAGTTTGGTCTACAAGCTGTGGTCCGCTTTCTTTGGCGTTTTGATGTTAATCTTTTTACCCATATCGATCAGCATCGAGTATATTCAGCGATTCAAGAGCTTCTCGGCGAGCGAGTTCCTAAGTTCCCTGGAGATTGGAGTGAACATGTACGGAAGCTCCTTCAAGTGCGCCTTCACCATGATCGGCTTCGGGAAACGGGAGCAGGCCAAGCTAATACTGAATCGACTGGACGAGAGTTGTGTCCGAGATGCGGAGAGGGCCACTGTGCATCGCTATGTGGCCTGGGGAAATCTTTGCTATGTCCTGTTTCACATTCTGTACACCACGTTCGTAGTCATGAACTTTCCGTATTTCCTGCTGCAAGGACGACACGCCTGGCGAATGTACTTCCCCCTGATCAACACCGAGCACCATTTTTTCCTCTCGAGCATCGCAGAGTGTGCACTGATGCTGGAGTGCATCTACATGGACATGTGCACTGATGTTAGTCCCCTGGTCTATATGCTGATGGGTCGCTGTCACATAACCCTTCTCAAGGATCGGCTGAAAAATCTCCGATCGGAGCCAGGGAAAACTGAGGATGAGTACATGGAGGAGCTGGCCGATTGCATCCGGGATCATCGATTGATACTAGAGTGAGTTCTAATTAAATTTGAGGCACCAGAACGGCTAACCAATCATACCTATAAGTGTTTAAATTACCTAATGACTTGTTCTGGACACTGATTTAATATTTTTGAAAGAATATCTTATCACCTAGCTATGTCAACGAATTGCGACCTGCCTTTTCGGGCACCATTTTCGTGGAGTTCCTGTTGATCGGCACTGTATTGGGCCTCTCGATGATCAACTTGATGTTTTTCTCAACCTTTTGGTCAGGAGTCGCCACTTGTCTCTTTATGTTCGACGTGTCAATGGAGACGTTTCCCTTTTGCTATGTGTGCAACATGATTATGGACGATTGCCAGGACCTGGCCGACAGTCTATTCCATTCGAATTGGACTGCCGCCGACCGCCGCTATAAGTCCGCTTTAATATACTTTCTTCATAATCTTCAGGAACCCATTACTCTTACGGCTGGTGGAGTGTTTCCTATTTGTTTGCAAACAAATTCAGCTGTGGGTTCAATCCACATTTACCGAAGAATTAATTGTGATTTTTTGATTTATTGAAGATGATGAAGTTGGCCTTCTCTGTGGTTACGATCATTCAGCAACTCAACCTGGCCGAGAAGTTTCAATAAGATGAGGAAAACAAATAAATGAATTTAAATTTCACTCAATATTAATACTTCGACTCATAAATCGAAATTGTTATGGCACATACTCTGTAGGGCAATGCAAATATGTAGCTTCCAATCTTGGATTGTTGAGAAACCAAATAAATCACTTTTGCACTCTGTAGAAAAGAAAATAGCTTTGTTTGTAATCCTAGTAATTAGTAGGACGTGTCTTGTTTAAGTATTTCTTTGACACTTGCATTAATATTTGTAAAGGTTAAGAGTGTCCTTTGACTGCATCACAGCAATAAAAGGGCTAAAAATGAAAACTCCATCGCGTCCCGCATTAATTCACTTCGTTCCGTAAGCTCGCAATAAAGCGCGACTTAAAGTTGGGCCAGTAAATCTACTACTGCCATCTCTTTCGCCCGGAGCGCACTGTCTCTTTCGCGCCGCTGTCCACTTAATAAAGTGCAAACAGGCAAGTGATTATTTCACAGCTATTGTTCGGAAAGGATGCGGGCAGGGCCAAAAAGGGGGCGTAGTTTGGGGAGGGGCCGGCAGGGGGATTTGCGTTATAGCCAAAGAAACGAAGCAAAGCCCGAATCATATAAAAGCAGCAAAAAATACAATAGAAAAAACGAGGAACGCGAAAAAAATGTTCAGCGCGAATAAAAAATGTAACTAAGAAAGTGTACACAATGGTGTGAGGAAGGGAGATAGCGAAGGGATGCGGGAGTGAAAGGGGGAGATGGGTCACTGCAGGAGAAATTTACGAGCTGCTTTATTGCACACACAGACATAGACAACCGCGGACATGGTCACGCACCCACACACACATTCAGACCCCTTTTTCACACTCACACTTGCAATTTTTACTCTCACTCTTTTTTCTCCTTAAAAGACATTGTTCAGAAATCGATTGATACCTTCAATAATTATTCTTTGAAGATAATTTATATTCATATATAAATTATATAATTAAGCAGCCAAATAAATAAATAAAAAAATTATTATTTATTTGTTCCTGAGAAATTTATATACTTGTTGTGGAAATTGTTCGGGATCTTATTCAATAAATATTGGATATATTAAAGTACGGCTAGAACATTTAAGATTTAAGGACTATCAACTGTTTTATATTTAAAACTACAATACAAATAACATTCTCCTTCGCCTTTTATTGATCATTAGACTAATGGCGCTCAACATTAGAACGCTTGCAAAATGCAAAATATAGTTTCTAAATTCCGAGATCGAGACCCGCAAAAAGGTCAGAAATTAGCGTTCATCATCAATCAAATGCCGGGCTAGCAGCTCCAGTCGAGGTCAATGGGGTGAAATGCTGACGCTAATTGCAATTTGTGGTTTCAGCCAGCTGCAGGAGTAGCACAATGTACCCCCATCGCGGTCCCCCTTCATTTGCTCCAAACATCGTTTGCATTCGAGCGCCTGCTGATGGATTTCAGGCTGAAGAGCCGCGAAGCCGAAAAACCGCATCGACATCATCAGCTTCTTCGACGCTCTATTCCTGGCAATTCGATTGAAGGAAGTTTGACGGGACTGGCTGGTTCCCAAGCCCTTCCAAAACCAGGTAAACTCAATCATCAGAAGGCCAGGTAGCTGACATCAGGTGCGCATATTCAAATCAAGTGCTCAATGTTCAAATGGCCTCGGGGCCACATTGCGGATGGATTCTGCCTGCCTCATGTGTTTTCTTTGATCTGCGGCCTTTAAATGTGTTTCGGGGAACTCTCATAAAATATTCAATAATTTTCTTCATCAGAATATCATCATGAATCGAGCAGGTAATAGCAAGTTGTGGATTTTAAATAAGCAATTTGTAAGGAAATATTCAGTTTTCAAGGTTAGAGAATTTGAATTAGATTTATAGGTACACTTAAAAAATATATATATACTTATACGAACAAATAGATTGTTAATCTTTTGAATTATTTAAATAAAGGTCCTTTTCTTGCACCCTTAACAAATATGAAATCCCTGGAAATCATCACATTCGCAAAGGTTTACAAGTGACTTGCATTTTAAGTGAACTAACTTAAGTTTTTGTCTTAAATTATTAAGCAATATGTGCATCATATGGCTCCCAGATATCCTTTCCCAGAGAAATTAGCACAGCCTGAGCACTCCTGTAAACATTTCGTATTTCTCGACGAACAATGTTTAATGTATAAATTGGAAAATAAGCAAGTGCATAGACTGAAAGTGGCCAAGTCACGGCAGCTGCCAAAGGAAGTCATGACTGTGGTATACTTTTCCACTGACTTTGCGACTCTTTGCTGCCCTTCTCCTTTATTTAAGCAGTTTTGTGGCATTTGAGGCATGCGGCACACGCTGCGTATGAGCTATTTTCTTAAGCCAGCTCCAGAGGCTTCCTTCAACCTTTCGGCCTTCTTTTGTTCGTTCTGTCTGAGTGAATGTGTGCCATGTGAGGCATGTGTAGCATGCAAGGGGACACCCTTGGCCCGCTCCTGTCTTATTGAAAGCATCTGTGAGTTATTTTTATAGAGCTACTTTATGCCCCCTCTCCAGTGGTGCAAATTCGAGCCGCAAGAACGTGGCACAAAAATGTGCCTTCAACGTGGCTGCTTGCTTTTATTTATAAGCCTGACTAACCTATTTAAAGACGCTTCCGCATTATCGGTTATTGAGAAAACCACTATAAATAAGTTTCCTTTTTAGGACTAAATGTTATGGGATATTTTGGGAAAAGGCTAATGGATTGATAATTAGACCCAAGGCCTTACCGAAATTAAATTGTATGGGCTTTAAAGAAACCTTAAAATCTAATACTAAAAATATTGATGACTTAATTTAATATTTAAAACTTTAAAATATTGTTCCTTAAGTCCGGTTAAAATACAGCAAGTAAAGCGCTAATTTTTCCATTGAAACCCATAACCACTCTTTTCGATTTTTAACCAAGCAGTAGTAATTTATTTTTGCGCCATAATTTATAGCTTGTTACGAGTAGTAATCAAATTGCTTTTGAGAGCTTCAATCTAGACAAATTACCCGGCCACTCATCTATTTTAGTTTTTTAATTAAAGCCAAGAGCGAGGCTGCAGCCACGGGAATTGTGGGAGTGGATCGGGATGTCCCAAAACATTTGCCAGACGCATTGGACATAAATCAAGTGAACGAGAACGGCTCCGACATGGACATGGCAGGACAACAAATCCAGCAAAGCAGCTGCCCCAGCTTGATAGTCCTTTTCCCTTTTCCCATGGCCACACAGAAATTTGTGAATTGCAGTTGCCCCGAATCGGGAAAATGGGGCATCCGGGGGCGTGTTCCCAGGCGAAGGGCAAAGGCAAAGGCAAAGTTTTTGGCGTAGAACTAACGAGCATCAGTGTAAACTGTCGTCGCTGCTGTCGTCGTCGATGGTAGTTGTCGCAGTGGCAGTTGCCCTTATGTTGTTCATCTAGTTTCTCATTAAACTTCAAAAATTGTATTCAAAGTTTATATAGGGCCTGCATTAGTCACTGGGCTAAAATCCATGTCAAAAACTGAGCTTAGATTGGCTAATCAATTGAGCAATTTGATTAATCACAATCAGTTTGCACGAATTTTGGTACTTTGTAAAAATAAGTTCTTAAGCGTGAGAACAGAATTACATATTGTGTGACAAATGTAGACTTGAAATGATATATTTTGTTCATCCCACAAAGAATATTAGTTAAAATTTTTTTTGGAAATATATTTGAAGGGTTTTTTGTTCTAACTTAGCCAAACCAACTGTTTTGTGCGGTTATAAACTATAAATTCTTGGCTGATTTTGGAAAAATTTATTTGCTTACCAATTTTCGATTGATTTTCGTCAACAAAATGAAATTTTAGGGAATAAATCCACAACATATTCCAACTGCATTCAAATCCCATTTAGTTTTCATGTTAGAAATATCTCTTGCTCATTTAAAAGAAAACGTTATCCCTTTGTGATGGCCTCCCGAGACCTAAACATTCAACTGACGTCAACTTGCTCCTTTTAGCCGAAGCAGTCCCATTGGTCCAATGCCCCACAATACACCACATCCGTAAAGTTCTTGCTGGAAAAATCGGTCCAACTTTTGTTTTACGCACAAGTCCCTTTGTTTCTCGCAAAATATTCCCCAGAGGCGGCAGCCGAAAAGTATGCAACTACACAATGCAACTAGAAATCGCATCTGCAGGCGAAACAGGAGATGGGTCCTTCTTTTCGTCCTGGGGCGTGTTGCAAGCAAACTTTCGCAACATTTATCTTCGTTATTATGACGCTCGAATGGGCTATCAGCGCGAAAGTGGAGCGGCTGCTAAATATTTGGCCAGGCGACGGAAATGCATAAAGGCTAAGGCAAAAGGACTATGGGATAAGGCTAAGAAGAATGTCCTTAATGCCGCGATTCCACCACTTTTCTTCCTTTCTCCCAATGCGTAGTGTCTGAAAATGTTACAAGTTGTCAAACGTGCTGCGCAAACGGGATGCGATTTTCCGGCGATGCGAAACTTTTAAGTCGCAGAACTAATAAATAAATAAACAGTGATTTTAAATTAGTTTTTCATTATAGAACAGGAAAAGATAACGTCAAATGTTTATACAGCATTTATAGTTTAATTTCGGCTATAGTTTCTTGTGCTAGATTTTCTATTCAAGATAATTTATTGCAAGATACTATATTTTTGAATCCCAAATAGATGTTAATAGTATACTTAATTTTGGTCTTTTCATCAGACCAATTTAAAAGTTATTCATTTCTACTACTACTATTCCATATCATTAATAATAGGTTAGCAATTAATTTTGACTTTTACATTTTTGAGACCAAATTCACTTCATTAATTTTAAATTAAAATAAAATTTGGATAAATAAATGTTATTTTTTAAACATTGAACATTGATTGTCTTTACTTCTACTTCTACTTCTACTTCTCAAAACATTATGTTGTCTTGAATTCGCAATCATGAGACTCTTCTCACTGGCGCATCTCTAGGATCACAGAATTTAGCAATATTGGAGCAGACAATATCCCAGCTGAGAAGACAGTGGAAACGACAGTGCAGCTCGGCAGTTGTGAACGGGAAGGCAGTGGCAACTTTTTCCTGCACTTAATTAGTTTGGGCATAAGTGGGGCAGAAAAAGTTGTTCGCCAAGATGACTGCGGGGGCGGTATTTTCCAGTGGGCTTGTCAACTGTCCCCGAGTCCTTCCCATTTTGTCCTCCCCTTGGCTGTTTTGTGTGCGTTTGTAGCCAAGGAAATTGCCTCGTAAATGTTCATTACCCAAGCGGAATGTGTGTGTGTGTGTGAGTGTGCTTTTTCGGGTTCCGAATTCGAATGGATTTTGTATGGCATCATGTGCGCAATTTCCCCTTTTCCCAAGCCGAAAATTAAGCTGCATTCATCCAGGAAATGTTGTGCAATAAATTTGTGTTTAATTTTAGGGAGTGAAGGAATAAAAAAAAGGATTTCCGCTGTTTTGTACGGCCCAACAGGCACTGGTCATTTCCCACATCACCTAAAACCTAATCAGTGCCCATTAATCATACGCACAGTTGGTCACATTTTGTCCGACAAATTGCCCCTCTCCCGGAATTTCTTACAGTGTCAGATAATGGTGGCACAGTCCACGACCCAGCCTCATTCTCATTCTCCGCCAGCGGTAGAAACACACAAACATCTCGCATACGCGCAGCAATTCAAAAATATTAAGTGCCGCAGTTAGGCAAGTACTTAGTGGCAACAACAGAAGGAGAGCGAGATGGCGGCTAAATGCCAGTCAAACAATGGGCAAACAATGGCAGCCCAGTCGAAAGAAAAGCTGAAGGCACTGCTGAAAATGAACCCGCAAAATATGGCTCACAAATAGGGGACTCCACTGCGAGAGGGGCAGAATAATGCGGGGATAGAGGGAGCCAAAGTCTTTCGGTGACACAACGGAGATGAACGCGTGAGAATGAGTTTAAAACGGAAAATAGTGGCCTACGTTATTTAATAAAACTGTTTACCAATATAATCCCAAGGTTCGTAACCATAGTTTGTAGAGATACAGTACTACTTTAGACCATAGTTTGTAGATTGAGGATAGTATTCCGACGATTTCAATTGCAAACAAAAAGTACTAATTTCAACCTAAAAAAAATGTTAGAAATCCCCATAATACTGCTAACAAACGAAGTAATTCTTAATATTTTATGAGGTGTACTTTGCCTTAAAAACAAAAAGATTCAGTAAACTTGTTGGATATTTGTACTAATATATTTTTTCAGTTAAATCATTATTTTTGTCCAAATGATACTCCTTTTGTCACATTTTTTGAGCATTATTGCGGAGATACCCACACGAATCACGTGCCCATCTCACAGCTGATGGCACTAAAGTCGAGGACCGGCAGACCAAACCAATTGAGACCCGACTTTGGAAGAGCAGCATCCAGAGAGCTGTTTTGGGGCTACGTTTGTCGGAACTGTCACATTAAAATGGATGATTTATTTGCGCCCCTAATTTATTGCGCCACAGTCGCAGTCACCGGCCGCGTTTCGTCCTGGCAAAGGACAGGATATTGAGTACGCGTAATGCATGAGCGAGTGAAAGCCGGAACGTGGGAATTGGGGAGCGGAAAATGGGAAGTGGGGACTGGGGGAATGTCGAACGGAAACGGGAACAGCGGGGGGTGGCAACAGGAAATGGGGGGTGTGGCGAGTGGCAGTGGGGCTAATATAATGAATTTTACACGACACCAGCGCACTTGGCACTTAATAATCGCATTAGGGTGCTAAGCAGCTCGATGACAGGCGGAACGAAGGGAAACCGCAAAGCGGGGAATTCCCCAACTTCCCCAACTTCCGTTTCGTTCCGCTTTGTTCCGTTCCCCAGCTTCTTATCGGCCTCGAAATGTTTTATTGTCTTGCTTATTGCTACAAATGAGGCCGTACTTCCATCGCCTTTGTTGCGTCCTTTATTTGGTCGTTCAAAGGCCCAATGCTGATTATACAAATAAGGATTCACGATCATGGGAATGGCCTCACGATAAGAGCAGGTGTCTGCAATGTACCTCAAGGGCCAGGCCACATAATGGTCAAGATAAGCGAGGGAATAATGTAAGCAATTGGGGTAAAATTACCTTCGAAAAACACACAAGTTACAAAGAATAACACATGCTGAGTTGATTATAAATAAGTGGGTTTTAAAGAGATAGCTTATTATTAGCTTACAAAAATAAATTTAACATTTAACATATTGAAAAGCACAAATTCAATATGTTTAACTTATAAACCCTTTAAATCAATATTGTTTTTGTCACCTTAAAAAATTTATTTTATCAGATTTAATCTATTTAAATCCCAAGTTCCTTTTAACTGCTAAATATTCAACATATTCTGCTGTTTCTTAGCTATTTTAATCTCTATCTACCAGAACCAAGCAATGTTGATTCGGTTTCAAAGGAAATATCGCAAATGAACTGCCACAAATACCTTTCGCCCTTTCAAGACATCTCCTGAGTATCCATTTCCCCCAAGAATCTTTGCCGGTTTCCTCTAATTTTTACCTTGCAACACATTGATAGCAAAGAGCACACGGGGAAAAGTGAAAGAGACAACTGGCCAACCGAAGAAAGAGAGGCAGAGAGATGGAAAGCTCATCAGTTGACACCTCATATCCTTTGAACATTTTCCAATCGAAGGACTCTTCTTGCCTTAGTCCATTAGAAATATTGCGCGCCCTTCGTTCAATTTCTTTATTACAAAAATCGTTCGTTTCTTTTTTATTTGTTTAGCTATTTCGTATTTCTTTCTCTGTTGCATTTTGTGGGAGAAAGGGAGGAGGGCAGAGGGCCTGGTCCAAGACCAGGTGAAGCAGTGATTGAAAAACACTGATAGACTCTGTAAATAGATGAAATGCTGGCCCAGATGTGGACCAGTATGTGAGGCAAAGACGAAGGGAGCGGAGTGGCTGCCACATCGCCTATTCAATTGGCTCTCCCCATTGCACTTTGCGAATTTGATCGAGTGAATGGCGTCACAAAGCAGCAACTCGAAATTGAAGTTTTTTTAGATTCTTTTTATACATTTTTCAGTTCATCTATTTCACTTGCTCTGGAGGGTATAATGGAATTGATTTTATTTATGTAAAAATACAGTTTTATTTTGTTTCACTAAGTAGAATTAGTCATTAAGCATATTTATGTGTATATATTGCAGAAAAGGTCTTATTATTTAAGTCTCTTAATGCAACAATTAGAAAATTCATAGTTGTAAATTGTAAATTTATTTATATCAGTATAAGAATAATATTTATAAATAAAAGCTTCTCTTATAATAAGCTAAATAAAATAATTATAACAATTAAAGTGTATTTATCCATCTCCTTGCTAAAACTTCAAAGCTTTCCCCCAAATATAAAACATTTTCATTTTGTTGCCAAAGCGAATAAATCAATTCAAGCACATAATATGGGAAAAGGTCGGATAAAAAAGATACAAATTAGAGAAAAAGGAGCTGCAGCCAAACAGTGGCAGGCAATTGAAAATGTGGCTGTATGATAAAGGGAAAACCAGGATCAGGACACGTGTGAAAGCTACACATAGCCCACGACCACAGGCCAGTTCTCAGGCCCTAATCAACATCAACTGCTGTTTTGGCCTCGTCTGCGGCTGCTGCATGATATTTTGTAATTAGCGAAAAAACATTTTCCGAATTTTCAGCGCTGAAATTTGCAATGCAGTGAGGTAGTTGGCCGGCCGAAAAGCAAACAATACGCGAACATGGTAAAACTCATTAGTGCCAACGGCAGCTGCAATTGCGAAAAGACAAGCATTGTGTGGCTGTTCGATTAAAATTCGTAAATTCCAGGATGATTCTATGCACCCGCCACGCTCAAAACCAAACATATTATTGTTAATTAGTCCCAGGGGATTTGAACTTTGTGCCGATTGTTTTAGGCCAGTGCATAAAATTTGATCCGTCATGGCTAAAACGGCATTGGCTTGTACCGAATTATATTCGTAATTTACATGCAACATTAGGTTGAATGGAAAATGGGCAAATTTATCGTTGGCATAAGTCATCATACAGCTGAAATCCTGCCAGCAAGCGAAGGAAAATCAGACAAGGATTTCAATTGAAAATGTGTCACTTCGATTTAGTGCTAAAGAGTGCACTAAATTATTGGGGATTTGTGATTGGAAATATATGATTTTCTGAGTGTATTTGCCTGCAGTAATAATATTAAATGTATTTATTTATCCCACTTCTCATTAAAGATACAAATCTTTAGATAGGAGATGTCCATAATATGTACATATTTTGAAATCCAAATTAATTTGTGCTTTAAGTACATATTTAATTTTAAGTTTCCATTTTATGTCTCCTCATTTAAACTTTGCCCAAGGGGAGTTTTAACTGTGGGTTACACTTAAGTTTTAAATGTAAGTTTGCCTTTTCTTCACCACCTTCAGATTGAAGAAGATCCCTGGCGAAACAAAAACAAAAGCCGAGCAGAGGAGCCCAAATCTCATTTGCCCGCATCTGGTGAGCATTTGGCAAATAATGCCGTGAGTTTCACACATTTAATTAGTTTAATTAGTCGCCCGCACACACACACACACACACTGGCCACGCCCATCGAGCCGCCCCCAGCTCGCTTAATCATTAATCAGCTTTCATTTTCTTTGACTGCTACAAACATTCTTTTCGCCGCCGCCCTTCAAACGTCTTGCGCTGCTCGCTTAATTTTTAACTTTTAACACAGATGCCAGCTTGAATGGCACTTTGCCACGCCCCCGCCCTCTGGGAGCAGCACCGCCCCCTTTTGGCTAATTTGCTTTGAGAGCAAAGTTGGAGGAAAACAGGCCACTGACGTCATTACCATCACGACAGGCTAAATATAGCAGATGAAAATCGAGGTGCAGGGCGGGGAAAACTTTTCCGAACTGTGTTGTGTGGCATTTTGTCACATCCAGACATAGAAAATTCGGATAATTGAATATTTTTCAGGGCGTCGGCAACAAAAACGCTTTCGAAATTGGGTTAATTCTTAAATTTCCCACGGAGAAGGAGGAGGGGAGGGTGGCCAAATCCAATCCCAGCCACTTGGCCTCGCGGAGAAACGGATGGAAGGCGAAATCATTAAAATTAGATTACGGAATCCCTCTCACATTTCCGCCGGAAATTGCACTTTGCGTGCGGCGGAGCATCGCAAGGATCCTTCGAAGGATCTGGAACCGGAGTGCAGACCTGGTGACGTCAATCGCAATCGCAATCGTCCTGAGCTCCTCGGCAAATGACAGATTAGTTAATAAAATCTTTTTTCCGCCCGCAAATGACTTAGCCAGGAAGTGGGGACGACGGCGGCAAATGCAAGCCAAATCCCGTCTAAATTTGTCATCCGTCATGCTAATAAAATATGCAAATTTCTTCTGACACTCCGGCGGGTGTTAAAGCATCTTTTTTTCGCTCCCTTGCTCGCTGTTGTTATTGTTTTCATGATTATGTTGCATTTTTTTATTTTAGCGCAGGAAGGGGAGGTTTTTTATTCTTTCATCGTTTGACTTCCCTTTCTGGTTTTTCTGTTTGTACTTTATTGGTGACTTAGTAATAAGTTAAGAGAAGAACATCGTAATGATTTATCGTTTATCAAAGTCTGTTGAATTTATTTTTCAAATTCTTAATGTTTATACCTTAGCATTGTTTTGGTTTAACTATTTTATTCTTATTGCAACATGGTAAATTATAACAGAAAGAGTTTATCAGACTTATATTTTAAGTCCAAGATAGCTTTTTTAAATCGATGGCCATTTGGTGTATATGAAAGTCTCATTTAAATGGGAAAGAAAGCATTCATTTTTTATTAGTTATTTACCTTGAAAAGCTTAAATATTTACGTATAGTTCTAATATCTTTTAATATTTTTTAATAAACTCCCACTGTTCACAACAAAGTGCTTACTTCTCCGCCACTTCATAAATTTCTAGACCTGACTTGTTGCATGTTTTTTATGCAGTTGTTGTTGCCACACATTTTTTCCTGTCTGTTGTTCTTGTTTTTGGGTTTTAGGGGAAATACATAAACATGTTATAAAATATGCACATTATAAAATGTGAGAAGAGCTAGACAAAAGCCGAAAGGAATTTGCACACTCATGGCCACTGAAAAAATATGAAAAAAAGAACGCTGAAAGGAAGGCAGTGGGGCTCACATTTTATACAAGTTTTTGCTGCTGTCTCTTGGCTTTCTGTTTTTGTTGGTGTTTCGACTGGGTTTCATAATTTCCTTCCTGCTTAGGTTTTGTGCTGACAACTTGCTGCAAAATATATTTTGGCATTTATTTATTTGTGTCTTGCATCTTGACAGTTTTCTTTTTTCGCTCTCTTCTCTTCCTGTGCACTGCAATCGCATAAATATTCCCAAGCACGAAAAGCTGAAGTAGTTTTCAAGTGCAGTCAACGCTGCGTATGCGTAATAAAAGCCAATTTCGTGGCACAAGAGAATAAGTTTGGTATGAGGGGTAAATGGCCAGAAACTATAGAAACGTGTTGACTTGTACAGCAAATTTATTGTGTTGTAAATTTTATTGTATTGCTGAAACGCAATTTCAATGAAATCAAATAAGATGCGAAACCGTTTAATACTATCATTGAGATGTTAGTTCATCATTTGGTTATCTTGTTCAATATAATTGATCGATTGATGCACAGCACAGTCGACATTTGTTTAACATATTACAAAGATTATTAAAGGAAAATATGAAATTTAAATGACACTGAGAAAAAAAAGTTAGAGGGTAGAAATCATAGAGATCGTAAGATAACTGAAACAGTTGTGAGTGAAAGGAAATACTTTTATGGCAACTATGAAATTACAGGAAATATATATACATGCACCAAACTTAAAACTTTAATTTTTTTATTTCAAAACTGTTAATCACTCTTTCTAATTTCGAATATGATATTATTATTTTATTCCATATTGAACTTTGTAAACCACTTATACAGGGTATTGATACCGAAGAACGTAGCAGAAACACGAAGCCTGGGGCAATATGAAGTGCAGTGAACTGTGCACTCTGCTCTCATGCCATCTCCCTCCATCCCCATCTCTCTTCCTGCCGCAGTCCCAGCCAAATTGCAGTTGAAGGCATTGCCTGCTGATGAGATGAGCGCGAGCTGCCAGCCAAGCCAGCTGCGTTCCACACGGCGTATGTGTAATGCTTCCTTCTCGATACTCGCGTTTCTGTATGTGTTGCACACAAAATGCACCCGGGTATCCGGAACTGCATTGCTCCTTCCGAAACATTTAGCTCGAGCCAAAGTCACAGCTGAAAATCAGTGGAACTCACTACATTCGAGTACTGAATTCCACGACATTCTCAGTCCCCCTAAGGGGATTTGTTTTTCTTTTTATATTTGGTGTATTTGTGCCATTTTTATTGTTATTGTTAAAGTAGTCTGGAATTTGTCAGTTGCTTATATTTGCAGAGAAAATGTTGTGGCACATAATGGGATAAATTGAACAGACTTTAAGCTAAGAGAACAAGTTCGTTATGGTTATGGGGCAATTTATAAATTTATCAATAACACTTTTCATTATTTCTTATTATTTCGCACCAAGCTGGTGGTAAGCCTATTTGCGACAAATTATAATTCTTGATAAATATTTATGATCGCCTTTCTTCATAACCTTCTGATAATGTATTGTTTTTTTAAAAGCCTTTCAATTAATTTTGTTATCTTACTTATTTAATGCATCATATTTTAGATGATGCAGATGTGCCATGTTCGAGCAAAAACTTGTTTGACCATCATAGGCTATAGGCTTATGCAAATAACAAGTTTTGCATCTGCTGCCAATTTACGACTGGTTCAACAATTTGACACAATGACTTTTAACATCATTACACAGTGTCATGTTTATCAGTAGATTTGACTAAAAATTAAATAGGCAAATATGTGCTTAAATAAGAAAGAATACATTTGTACAAGCAAATTGTCGAAACATAATAAAGTTGAGGGAAATTTATTAGTGTACTTAAAATATAAACCTAGTATCTGAATTCCAAGTTATGTTTTTTATATTTTTAATCAGTGTGTCTGCTTGGTGTTGCCCAACAAGAGGTAAATAAAAAAAGATGAGCCTGCAGATGCCGCCGAATCTGCTAATCTACGTCAGCTGAAAAACAAGTCCCAAGATTACCATCACCATTATCATCAGCCTCGAAAAATGTGAATATTTCGGTTGACTCTTCCGCTGATTGATTATTTATGGGCACTTTGTTGTGTGTGTGGAAATGCGGAATGCCTTAACCCATGTACCCAACGGGCTTACAGAATCGAATCTGGTTTTTTGTCTGCCGCCATTCACGTAGCCACATAAAAAGCCAATTTCGTTTTGTTTTCTGACTGAGATCTCTGACAAATCGTGCCCCAATGCCCAGTGTCGTGATAAACGTCAGTCACTGTCTCTGGCTGGTTTTTGCCTTTGACTTTTTTCGGAACAACATTTATTTCAAATCAAAAGCATGACAGTGAAACAATGACTTACAATCTGGGCAGGGAATCCCTTTTGTTTTTGGTGATAGTTCTCTGCTTCAAATTGGTTTTTTTTGCATAGGCTTTTACCATGACCTTCCATTAAGTCGTTTGTAATTAACCTGGCTCCAGTTGGCAAATGACGTTAAAGCATTATAAATAAAATTTAACAAGAGAGAACGCTATAGTCGGGTGCCCCGACTATCAGATACCCGTTACTCAGGTAAAGGGAGTGCGAGGGAGATGGAGATAGAAACTTTGATCACGCATAACTTTTTAACGAATGGTCCGATTTGAAAAATTTCTTCTACATTTCGATAGGTATTGATAAACACAATAAAACTGCATTTTTACTTTTCCGAAATATTTAAATTTTTAAAATCGTATATAAGCGATTGTGGGCGTTAAAGGGGGCGTGGCACCTTTTTGAAACAAACTTGCGCTGCGTAGGAACTCCTAGAATCTGCATGCAAAATGCCAATCTTCTAGCTTTTATAGTTTCCGAGATCTCAGCGTTCATACGGACAGACAGACGGACAGACGGACAGACGGACAGACGGACAGACGGACAGACGGACATGGCTATATCGACTCGGCTAGTGACCCTGATCAAGAATATATATACTTTATAGGGTCGGAAACGCTTCCTTCTACCTGTTACATACTTTTGCACGAATACAATATACCCTTTTACTCTACGAGTAACGGGTATAATAAAAGTCAACTTTTGACTCGGCGTAATTATAATTTACTGCAATGGCACGCGCTAACTCCCGGTCCTTAAATTCCCCACTCCCGCCTCATATTTTACGCCCTCTGTGGTGCAGGTGTAATTGTAATTACTCCACGCACCAACCGTCCAGAAATCCAACCAAAAACAACAAACAACAACCAACAGGCAGCGGCAAAGTGACTCGAAGCTCGCTTTTCATTGCGAGAAATGTCCAATTAAATAGCTTGATTTATGCCATCGTCGAGCTGCAAAACGGTAAAGTAACCACAGTACAGTGGATGATATTGAACTTATACTGTGATGAATTAAAAAGTATGCATCCCTTATTGACTTATTCTAAAAAATGTTTGTAAGATAAGTGATATATAGCTAAGCTTCCTAAAATTATATGCAAAGTTCGATGATTTTTTGTTCCTCTGAAGATTGTCTAATAAAATTTAAACATAATTCGACATTTTTAATTAAATCTAATCGCAAACTTATTTAGAGGATATTTCATTTAAAAAATATTATTTATACTTAAATCATATTTATTATTTACTTTTATTCGAAAGTCAGTATATGTTAATTATGATTTAAGAAAAAGAAAAACTGGGAAATAATGTTTTGACAAATTTTAAAACATTTTTTCATATTATATAGAAATTATTTGTAACTTAAACTTAACCTATAAATATGTTTATAAAGAAAGGAAATCTATCTGCTAACCACTTTTAAAAAATTCAATGTATTTGTTTTAATTGGTGTATATTTTCAATAAAATCCTTTACCCCTACAGTATCCCATTTTTGACCACTGTTTTGGGTATGTCCTGACCTAGTAGCAGTCCCTCATTTTCGGCTTTTGCCACCGAACTTTGTCCATTCGGTGGGAGAAAGGGGGCGTGGCGGGTCGGCGCTTTCCTCTCGCTTTAAGTGTATTTATTTGCGCTTTATTTTTATGACTGGGCCCCGTGTAATTGGCGCTGTGAGCGCTTGCTCGCTCCGGAGCGCATTTTGATGGCCATATACAAGTTGGCAGGAGGTGGAAGGTCCTGGGGGGAGGGTCATAAAGTGCACGCTCCTTGTGTTTTATACGCTTTATTTAAATTCTCCCGCAGCTTTGGCCCACTTCCATGCCTTCGCTACTGCGAATCCGCTAGCCCACCCCTTCATTTATTTTTCACAGTGTTTGCTGGTCCATGTGTGTGTTGTTTGGAGTCAGTTGAGAGTTTACTCAGTTTTGCGCATTTAAATTTTTAATTAAATTTAAAAAGTTCAATGTGTGCGGAGTAATTTGTTAAATATTTATTTGTTTATTTTCCTAGCACTCTGAATGGCCACCGAATGGCATAACTCAAAGTGGCCGGCAACTAAATGCCAATCTTAATTACAAACCATTTAAATTGCATTTGCAACAAGCCACATAAAAGTCATTCGATTATTTCTGAAATAGGGAATGGATGAGACCATCTGATAAGCTCTTAACGATCCATTTGACTTTAATTGGTTTCTGAACTAAGATGACTCCTTTGTAGGTAAGTTTTGGTTTTGGATTTCTTATTTTCAATTGTCAATGAACAACAAGGAAAGAAAAATATTTATGTTAACATACTTTTACAATATTCAAAAAATGATTTTTCTTTTTTTTACATTTTTGTCAGCAAATACAAAGTTTTGTATAAACGCTATTTAAATCACAAGCTATAAAAATATTTTAATTAAAGGTTTTTTTTTTGTGTATGATGAAAGGCTTTATTTATCCAATTATTAGCAATTCGCAAAATGCTGCTTTTGGTTTGCTTACCATTATTTAGAGCTTTATCCTAATGACTTTGTTTAATGTTGATAGCTTATTGCTAATAGTGAAAACCATTTTACATTTGCTAATTAGAGAAAGATTAGTAATTGCATTGTTCAGAAAATTATCAAATAGTGTTATTTATAGTTTTATAAATGGAATAGTAAGCTTATTTATATTTTTAAATAAATGGCGTTTGTTGTTTATTGATTGAATACATTAATTTTAAATATTTATATATTATTTTGTACAATACATTTTTATTATTGTGGGAAGTATATGCAGTAAATTAATTATTTAAACTGTATGAAAAGTTGATCGGTGATTTCCGCTTGGGCTTGTTTATTTAAAGAGTTTGGAGCAAAAAAAATATCAACGAAAGCTTATTAAATTAAAAGTGTTTTGCGGATTCATTTAAGCCTTGACGCAGCTTAATTGGTAGTTGTTTACAAACATATTTCGGGTAAACAACATTTCAATGTCTGTACGGAACTGGGTTCAATGCATAAAATTCGCTGAAATCATGCGTGACCAGAAGGCGGCGACAATCGCAATCGCCTGGCCACATAAATCACGGCCAAAAGCACTGAATGGGATGGCAGCAGACAACAATGACAGCCGCTGCCGAAGAAATTCATTTGCATGCAACACGTTGCCGTGTGCGCAAACACGAGTGGGTGGGATGGATGGGCGGTGGGCGGTGGGTGTTTGGTGTTCGGCCAGGGGGGCGTATGAGCGACGTGTGCAACGCGGCGAATGTGTAACGGTTGCAGCGACAGATGCAGCTCCACAGATGCGACAGTTGCCACCCGGACGGGTCCAAAAGCAACAGCAACAGCAACAGCAGAAGGCAGCACCGTTGCAGTTAACTAAACAAGACCCGGTCAGCGGGCAAATGGTATTTGTGTGTTGACCAAATTGAACAGGGCTGCAGAAGAGGTTGCTGAAACGTGCAAGCCACAAAGTGGCACTTATCAAAAATAAAAGTAAACGAATGTTTTAAGCATAAGCCTTGAATTAAAAAAGAAAAACAATTTATTATTTTATTGTTAATTACTGTTACATATATTTATTTAAATAATCTTTAAACATATTTTTAATTGCTTGTTCACTTTCTCTATCAAAAGGAGTTTCTTTTCTACTTTACAATATTGAAAATGATTTTATTAAACGTTAAATCAGCTATTTCCCAAATAAGCAGTTATTTGTTTAGGACTCAGAATTGTATTAAATGTTTAAATAAGTAATAAGCATATCTTGAACCAAATTTTAATTCAAACAAGACTTTTTAAGCCACTAAAATTTAGAGAATAGCTTGACCCATTTTTCCCATTCCAATTTATTTGAAAGTGTGCTCTGATTGTTAAACTTCTAACCCACTTTGGCTGGCCATCCCTGGTCACCACAAATCACGCACAATCGCACACCAGCACGCCCAGACGGTCGCAAACACACTCGGTGTAATCTAATTGCTGACATGGCCAGACGACAGCGAATGGGCCAGACCAGAAAGCAGACCAGAATCGAGATGCCAGAGCCGGCCAGCTCGTAGCATCATCAATGCTGTGGAGCAGAATCGAGAGCCGGGAACGGGACCCAAGCCAATCCGATCCGATCAGAACCGGATGCTGGTTGTGGAATTATTGTCACCCAACCACATTGCATGGAACGTAGAACGTGTTTCGCCTCGAATGGGCACAACTTAATCCAAACAAGAACTGTGTCAATTCTGGGAGGGAAATAATTAAGTGGAATTTGATTTTAGCTGCAATTTTAATTTTAATGCGTGCAGAGAGCGCAGGGAAAAGTTGGCGAGTGGCTAAAAGGAGGAGTACTTACCACTTACCACCTACCTACCACTTGGTAATTGCGAGTGGGCTGCGCTTTTACTCTGTGTGGGCTGCAATTCATGAGCTGAATTTATTAGAACCACTCGTTCTATTTGTGTATGCCCCTCCATTTTTGCTCTTCTCCACTTTTAGTTAGTTAGTTAGCTACCGCAAAGCAAACACACACACTCGCACACGAAACGCTTAAATGCACTGCGACCCTGTTGACCTTGCCTCGATTGAGTGTGTGTGTGTGTGTGTGTGTGTGAGTGGGCTGATGACTTGTATACATATGCAGTACTCATGCTGGTTTAACAGCATCCAACCAACTCGATTCCATTTGCCATCATCTCTTGGCTGGAAGTTAGTTACACTAACATGTAATCATGTCACCACCCGAGGTGAGCTGCAAATGCCAATTCAATGGGGAATTCAATAACAATTCCATTCCATAACGCGCTACAACATGATAACTGAAAACCAATTTCGGCTAAATTAATTTACAAACTAGCCAACTGGCGAAATAAAAGAGATAACTTGTATCGTTTAAATCGCATTTTATTGCACGCACTGAGGGTTATCTATTTACAATTCAATATTCTTTGAATTAAGTTATGTTTTATTTATTATAAAAGTATACGAAAGCCAAATGTAGTTATTAACACACGGATTTGGGCAAATAAAAAAGACTTTATTTAATAAAGGAATTGGGAAAATACATTTATTGGCCAAACAAAATCAATTTGAAGTTTCGGGAACTTTAGCCCTTCATATTTTCGTATTATTTGTAATAAAAAGTTATAGTGAAAGTAATAAAAGTTATACTTTTTACCTTTACTTATCAGCAGGGAAATCTGTTTTTTCCAATAACTACTATTTGGCATTACAGTAACTAACAAGCTGAAATAAACTTTATCTAATGTACATAACTGCTGACTTCTTTTGCCACAAATGCTCATGTGTTTCCTAAAGTTCCAAAGATTTTTGCTGCCAACTCACTGTGGGAAGTTGATGCCTGGATTTGGCATCTAATGAGAAAACTGACACAGACTCCAGACTTATATGTGTTACATGAACCACACAGGTTATGTCACAGTGATGAAAGGCAGGCAATCCCTTAAAAAGTGTCATAATATTAAGAAAAATCAATGAATTCTAAAATTCATTTTTATTGTATCGTAGTTTGCTTATAAGTAACAGATTTATTAACAGTTTTTAAATCAAGGAATAAGGAATTATGGAATTTTGGAATATTAATAATACATTTTCCTCATTTTAAAGTCTTTCCTCTTTGCATTTCATATTAAGTTCATATTCATATGAAACACAGTATTTAGTATAAAACCACTAAACCTTTTTTCCATTTGAAAAAAAAAAAACTCTTGTTTTCGCATCACTGAGCTGACAATCCCCGCACTTTTGCCCCCACTTCCGCGGAATGTTTCTCCCACACTTGTTTTAATGGCAAATGGTTATTGCATTTTATGCTTTACTTTTGCTTTCTCACCGAGGTAAGGAGATACTGTATACGGGTGACTATGTAGCCAAAGAGCCAAGGCCCCGAGCTCATTACAGCAATGACAAATCAGTTTTCTTGTCAAACGCAACGATGATGTCAAGTGTGGCTGTGGCTGTGGGTGTACCACTCTGTTCCTGTTTGTTGTTGGTTTTCCAATTTTCCAGCCAAAGTCGCTGGCCAGAACCCAGGGCGGATTAAGATCGGACTTAAGCCCGGGATGAGGATGCGGGACGTGTCCCAGTTCATTTCGTTTGTCTGCAGACATTTATGACACGCTGCCGGCTGCAGCTGAAGTTGCCAAAAAATGCAATTTAAATTGAGGCATTACTTTGGTCAACACAATCATCTGTGGGTTGAGAGGGCTTTCCGGATCAACTCGAGAAGATGCCAGGACAGTAACAGTTCTAAATGAAAAGTATTTAGCTGGCGCCATAAATTCAATTATGCGATTATTACATAATTGTTTATATGTGCTCTTTAATGGAGTGTTTAAATTTTAGAGGATAAATCCATGGTAAATCATTCTAGATAATAAGTAAAGGTACTTATCCCACATCCTTTTATAGTATAATTTGTTATTAGAAATATAAATGTACAATTAATTGCATTAATTATGCATAACATGCATAAGCTGAATTTAAATCAAATACAAATATTTTTTAATCAAATAGAGTACCCGAGAATATCAGAGTTATTTCTTTATTTTAGATAACATCCATTTACGCAGCCCAAAAATTAATCATAAATTAAATTGCCATACAAGGCAACAAAATCAGCTAACCGAAAATATAATTAATAGCCGAAAGCATAACACACAGAACTTAAAAAATAAGAAGGAAAAATATGTCGCTTCAAGTGCCTAATGTAAATTTCACTGAGATTCATGAGATATTTATGAACTTCTCATTATGATTATTTAAATTTGGCTCTCAAGCACGAGTCTAATTGCATGGCCCAGCTTTGCGCTGCTTTCCATTTCATTACGGTTTCAATTTACTGGACAAAAGTCTTTGGCCCACTCTTTAATTTTATTTTTCCGTGGTCGGGCCGCGAAAATTTCCATTTGATTTTCCTTCTTATTTACTTGGTTCTTTCACTTGCCTTTTTTGGCACAACTTTTATTCGCATTGAAATGATTTTAATGACAGCAATTTGTGTTTCGAAATCGCGCAACATTAGCTTTGGAACCCAGATATTCGCCGCGGGCGGATGAACTGTTTTGGGGGCTGTCGTTAAATGAACGTGTTTATAACGCTTAACTTTCAAATTAAGGCTCGGCAGACATGAGGCGGAAGTTTCGATTTGTTGTCTGCGGCTAGCCGGAGGCTTTGGGAAATTGTCTTCGTCTCGCAAGAAGGATAAAGGCCCCGAAAATCCCCTCAGCCGGGTCATTACGTCAGCAAAGTCTTCCCCCGAATTTTCCACCCAAAAAGGGAATCCTCCCATCTTCTTGCGCTATTATTATCCCCAACCGAATTGTGGGTTAGTGGCACGGCACTCGCTAGTTGAAAGAAATGCTTTGTGATTTCTCCCGCTCGTTATTATCACACTAAGATTTTGATTGATGAGATTTCGCAAACGCCTGTCAGCCGGAGCACGTGACCCGCCCCGAAATTTTTATGTGGGCCCTGATTTTGGCCAACTTAATGGTGGAGTTGCGGCCAAAAGCCGCGGGCCTCGATTAGTTTTTCTTCGTTTTTCGGGCTTAGTTTTTCTGCCAGCAAGTGGCAGCGTTTAAAGGCTGAAAGTGACGCGAACTTCTGGGCAGGTCTTCCATTTTCTCCGCTTTGTCTCTTAAATGGTTCGGCAAGTGGGGCGAAATTGCTTTTGTGGGATTGGGAACCCAAAAACAGACAAATTTTCTGCGGATTTTAATGGTAGTATTTTTATTAGGGAATTTAAGCGGAAGAAGGACGGGAGAAGAAAAGTTTTTTTTTCTAAATATATTTTTTCTAAATATCGCAAACGATTAGTTGTCTTTGCAAACTGAATTTAATTTAAAAAGTTTTCTTGCACAATTTATTAAAGATATTTGTAGAAAAATTGTTTTTTTTATATAATATGTAGCCAAATTAGTTCAACAAAATTTTAATTCCAATTATGTCATTACATTTCTTTCATTTTATATCCTTAAGTACTGTCCATGACACAAATTAGCTGACCATAAATTGGTAATGCTATCTTCGTCCACCCAAAAATAGTTTTTATGCAGCCACTCCAAAAGTTTCCTGTTTTCGCTGGCCATCAGTAATGCTGTCTATTACGCCTGTTGGCTAACAAAAATAAAAACAATAAACAAGTTGCTACAAAAGCAACACTTGTTGCCCCATCAACTGTGCCACAAACACACACACAGAAATTTAACGAGGCTCGGGGCACAGGTAAGTGGCAAAGTTAACACCGAAAAAAGAGAGGTGAAAAAACAATTTTGCGATTATATTGTTCACGTGTTGCCAAATTCTCCCCTCTGCCACCACAAAAAGCGTCCCTTGCTTTGTGTCTCTGCATCTGTTTTCATTTCTGCCTCCCTGCTTTTTTGGTCATTTTACAAGCATTTTCCCATATTAAATCATAAAAGTATAAAGGTGAGATGTACAAGCGGCGCGCGAGTGCTTGTAATTTATTTGTACGGCTTTTTTATTTACTTTTTACCTCTATTATTAGTATTATTTGTGTGACTCGTGCCTGAAGAGGCTGAGAAGGAGAATGGCTATGAAAATACCCTGTAACAGTTTCGTGGAACTTTGTTAAATTAATTAAAAATACTTTAAATTAATACAAGTGTTTGAGAAGGATAAATTAAATAGATAACACCATCATTGATTTATTTAATAAGTGTAAAATGCATTTTTAAATATACCTTAAAGTTTTTTAAGGTTATTTGTTTTATAAACTAATAGTTTCATGATAAGCAGTTATTATTTTCTACGATATATTTTCTTTTAATCTTCGCAATACTTTGTAGGCCTTTTTGGCGATGTAAAAGCTTCAGTTTAGTAAGAAAGCCAAGTAAATCCCCACTGTTGCAAATTCCTTTGGGTGTTGCAAGAAGCTGCGGCAAGCTGTGTGATAAGTTGTTATACCACCGGCCATAACAATTCCACTGACACTCTTTTTCCCGCCTGTAATTTTCGAGGGTGGTGTCTGTCAAAAAAGACAAACGAAAATATTACCATTTTTTATTCGTTTATGTTACCAATTTTAACTGAATGGCTGATTTTGCAATCAAGATGCGTGTGAGCTAAATTATGCAAATGGAAACGGGAGAATCACCAGAATGATTAAATTTAATTGTTGGACGCATTTCTGATTTTAGTACCTACATCTTTTGCAATTATAAATAAACCTGGGAAATATAATTTCCGATAACAATTATATGAACAATTTTTTTAAGAAATCTAAATTAAAAAAGACGACTTACTTAGTGATACCTCGACAATTGGTAAATTTGAACCACTCTCTTAAAATATAATCATATTTAATTTGGTAAATTCCTGCTTCGTGAGTTGACATATTATTCACTACGAGCTTTGCATTTCAAATAGATTTCACTAAAGAAATATTTATTTATTTATGTAGAAGATGTCGACTTGAGGCAGCTGCCCAACCCATCGAAAGATTTATTTGGAGGAAAACAAAAAGCACCGAAAGAGGGAATTCAAGTGCCCACCCAACGCAACTCATCAATGAAATAATTTAGTGCGCTCTTCGTGGGCGGGGGATTGGTCAGCCACGCCCCTTTTGCCGTGGCATACTTAAATTTATTGAAGCTGTGCGTGGAAAATATCTCTTGCTTCTGACGTTTTCTTTGCATTCATTTGTGTAATTGAACACCTTGGCAAATGGAGGAGTGTCCAAGAAAGTGTGGGCTCCAGAGTGAGATATACAAAGATGTATAAAAATATATATAGAGATGGCCCGAGACTAATTATACAATTGCCGCGCAGAAACGACGGCTGCTCCTCTTTTGGGGTGCGAATTAATTAAAGCTTCAACCTTGAAGAATTTTGCATACTAAAGAGCTAAGCTCTCTGTTTCAAGGTGTGTTCATTTAACTAAGAAATTCACTTCGAGTTCTTCGGTAGGCCTGCTCTGCGATTTGTCAAAATTGAAGTCGCCCCAGAGACCATTTCTAGCTTAATGACTTTGACAGCTAATAGCTCTCACTAATTGCTCTGATCCCTGACACGAAACAAACTTTCAGCCGGGTCTGAGCTTTGAACAATCCAGACAACAAATTAAATTATATAAATTAAAACTCCTTTTTTCTTCACCAAAATGACGAGCAAAAAAGTGAAAAGTGTTTAAAGAGTTATTTTTTAATGAACACCCAAATGCTTTAAGCTATGATTATTTTAGTAAGCATAATTTATTAAACATGACATATTTTGATTTAATATTGATTATTCACTATCCATATAAATCACGAAGTAGTTTGCAAACAAACAGGGCTTGCAATAGTAAAGGTTTATTGACTATTTTATAAAAATGTCTTAAAATTCTTTACTTTCCTTTCTGCAATCAGCATTATCCCCCTTTATCCTTAGACCTCACGACCCCTGTGATGCATCAAAAAGCCAGAAAACATTTATTTTTGGTACGCCTTTTCTGTGGGCGACATTCCGTCTCTGGCTTAAACTGCCAGTTGCCAGTTAGCAGGCAAATTGCGGTCTGGGCCAAGACGTTTGCTGGCTGACTCTTGACGGTAATGATGACGCCCGACTAAGAAAACAAAGAGCCAGACAAAGTAGTCGATGGTGATGTAGTTTCACAGAGAAAAAATATACGCAACTCTGACTTTATTATAGGAATACGAATTTTTATATTTGGCATATCATCATGGATCTCCGTCAGCGATTTTTGTAAGTATTTTTGAAAGAATATAAAAAGTTTATTACACTATTTTTTATTTATGAGAAGTTTAAAAGGTTAACATAATTTTTTTTTTAAATTCCATTTTGGAATTTACGTTAATTTAAAGCAAAAAGTTTCAATGTAAGATATTTTAAACCATTCAAAACTACAATTTTGAAATGGGTTTTATTTATTTATGGAATTTTAAAATTTCTTCGATTTATATTGTAAAAACACTACAATTTTGTATCGAGTTGAGGGAGCTTCTTATATTTTTTTCTCAGTGTAGTACTTATAGTGCACACACCCAAAATGGGCCCAAAAACGGCTGCTGCTGCCCTCCAAAAAGCTTCTTTACTGACCCTATTTGCGGGGGCGGCAGAGATGGGGGCGTGGCAGTCGCGTTCAGTGCGTGCTTAAGTAATGAGGCCCAAAAAAGAAGTCCGGGCCAAGAAGATGAAGAAGTCGGTGACAATTAGAAGACGTGGAAAACGAAACTGAAAACGAAAACGATGACGAGGGCGACAGAAGACCAAAGACCAAAGACGATGACGAAGTCTGAATGACTCGAGTCATTTGCTGGTGGGCGTGGCACTGATTGCGCTGACAAGGTATTACAAGGGGGCGTGGCACCCGGCCCCTTAACACCAGTGTAAGTGCATGTAAAGGTTAAGCTTTCAATTAACTCGAGTGCAACGGGAGTAAAAACTGAAGAAAAAAGCCAAAAGACGTAAGCGATTCGAACTCAAAACTAACAAGAATAAAAAATGGGGGAGATCCAAAACAAATAGAGGCGGGGGAAAAATCATCAAACTGACCAAAGTAATAAAACGAAATGAAATGAAACGGAAATGAAACTTAACGACTTCCAAGTAAATACACAAACAACAGGCAAAGGAGAAACTTTTCACATACCGTTGCCATGCACCCGTTTCTCACTACCAATTTATAGTGCTGACCAAAAGTTTCTAGCCCTTACAAATTTAAAGATCATATGATCTTAGAAAAAATTTACCTGAATATCTGTTAAGCAGCAATAAATAAATTAAAGTCGACTTAAAATATTTTAATATTGTAATATTTATTTTATTTTGATACTCAATAATTTAATAATAAAACATTTTAAACACCATTAATTTTGATACATATACCTAATTTTTGTAGTTGATTAGATTAGCACCCCTTTGACACTTTCAAAATGAATAGAAATCAATAAAATCGTTAACATATTTGTATTGCTTTTATTATATTCTTTGTTTTTATTGTTGACTACTGAAAAATGTAATAGATAATATTAAAAGGTTCATACTCTGCTTCGTAGGACACTAATATATTTTGATGTAGACAGAGCTATTAAATAAAATGTATGCTGAAGTGATGAAGAGTATTACCCATCAAGAATCCTGCCAAATTGGCATCGCTACTCTCGTGGCTTATTGCATTCCATCAGCTTCTTCCCACTTTATGCGTAAGTGTGTGTTGTGTTTGTGTTTGTGTTTGTGTTCGGCGCTACTTAAACTTTATCATGGCAAAAGGACAAAAGGGGAGATCGAGGCGGCAGAAGGAGATACAGCGCCAAAGTTTGCGCTCAAAACAAGCAAGGATTCCTCCTGCATTTCACAGTGCCTTCCCCTTTCTCCTCTCTCCTCTCTCCCTGCTCCGTTTCGCATAAGTCCTCTTTGGGAGTTTCACTTCTCAAGTTCAGACTACTTTCCCTGTCCCACTCGCGTTTAATGCCAAGTTTTATATTAGTAAGAAAAACAGAAGCATACATTGACTCGCTTTTTACTTTCGACTCCATTCTGCCATGTGTCCCCTTTCCAGCATAGAAAGTCAAGTTAACTTTAGTTTATTTTATTCGATGCAACACATATTTTCCTCCTTGTTTTTCTCCCACTGCTTCTACTACTTCCACTGTCTCTAGTTTGGCAAGAGTGCGTAAATTTTGTTGGCCAGTCCAAGTTCTGCCATATAAAGTTGCTAATGAATTGAAAGGTGCCACAAACTCGGCTGGTACAACATATAGTAATCCAGGCATACACATTTCCCCCCGCCCAAAGCTAAAACGGAACTAGCATTAAAAGTTCATAAAACAGTCAGGTCTCGGATAACTTCACAAAGAACTTAATCGAATAACTCTTAACACTTTTTAAGTAAATTTGAGAGTAAACTTTCCGTCTCAAATGTGCTGGCCGATAAAAAAAATTAAGTTATTAAAATGTTTAATAACTAACACATTGCTTTAAAGATAGATTATATGCCGTAAATGCTTTTCAATAAATTTAAACCAACGAAACCTAATCTATTAATGTTCCATTTATCCGTTCAATTTTTAAATTTATCTCCTTTTCTATCTCTTTTTGTAAAAATTGGTTTTCTCTATTACACATAATTTGCTGTTTTATATCACACAACCGACCATAATTGTTTAATATGTGCCGCACACAAGTAAAAATCAAATTAAATGTTTTATTAAATGAATTATTCAATTTATTATACCGAACAATGACAGTGTCGTTTATTATGCAAATCGAATTTGATGAAGATTGTTAGACAATAAAATTTCAAAGTCAACAAACTGACAAATGAAATTGGTTTTTAGTTCAGTGCTTCCGCTTTTTCAATAAAGAAAAACACAGGAGGGGAAATGAGTTTAACTGAATTTGCATGTAAATATTGTCACTCTTTAAATTGTAATAACATTAGGGCTGAAGCATTGTTAGGTTTTTGCTTGTTTTACGCAATTTTAAAGCCAATTTATAATGCGTGTGACATCTAGAAAAGTTGCGGTTATATTTTAGTATCAACGGCTTTGCTGTCCATGTGCGTCTGGCTAAAAATAAACCGACACCAGAAGTCAGTTTATGGGGCTAAATCCACTGCACAATGCTGCCCCGAAGTACTGGCCATTACTTTGCGAGGAGGGGGTGGAGTGCTGGCCAAGATTATAGCACATTTTAAAGGGCCCGCAAGCTTATATTGCACTTAATAGCACATAAAACTAGGACGTGATAATGCAACGCATCAACCGAAAGTGGCCATAACAGCAACGAGATGGAGCCAAACCAAAACAAACACAAAATAGGTGAGCCAAGGAAGCTGGAGATAAAAATTCATGAGTGGGGAAAAGTGGCACCCAAAATGGAATATTCCTGCGCTTACATAATTGGGGATATTAACATACAAGTTATGACCTCCACCGCCAGCTGTTTAAAATAGATAAAAGGAGAGGAGGGTGCAGAGGAGGTGGTGAAGCAAACACGGGATACGTAAACAAGGACTTATAGATAGAGATACTTTAGTGGTAGAGGAAATTGCAAGGAAGAAGCTATCCATAAAATTATAAAACATTTTAAACACTACTAAACAACCTTCCCGTATAAAATATTTTTAAGTTGTATTTCAGTCGAATTAAAAGTGTTGGTATTAACACTTTTATCATTGATTATGATGAAAAATTAGAAGGTAGAAATAACTAAAGTAAAATACTACAAAATATTTCTTAAGCGAGAAGAATACTATTTCGATTGCGATGAAATGCCTAGAAAATCTATTATATCGGAGTATATAGATATATGTTAAGAAACAACGAAGTAAGGCTGTTTGCGAAGGCAAGATCGACCGGAGATTCTGATCAAGAATATATATACGGAAAATAATATATTCTTGATAATACCCTCAGCAAGGGTATAAAAATAGTATTACTTTTTCTCTAAGCTATCCTGAAAAACAAAATCCTTGTCACTGCCACTAAATCTGTTTGTCCTTTAAGTCATCGAGCTAAGAAGTTTGCAGTTTGAAAGCTTTCAATTAGTTTGTTTACACAATATTTTAATTTACTTAAGGCAAATTGAAAAATCAGAATGTAATCCTAATCCTTATCCAAGCTCAAGTCTGAAGCACCCACTCACTCTGATTAGTTTGCCATGGTTCTTCGATGGTCGTCAGCCACAAACAGCATTTCAGGGTCCTTTTTGGCACCCATCCCCGAATATATTTATACATCTATCGCCCATCTATCATCGGTTGTAAGCCCTGAACTTTGGCCACAGCAACCACATCATTCATTATTCGGGCGGGGGTTCTTTTTGCTTAATTGACAACTATTTCGTTTTTTGTGCTGCGCTGGTGCTTAAAACTTACCCTGACTTGTCAAATGTCAGAGTGTCCGTTCGGAAAATGGCAGTGGGGAAAACAAGAGCCAGCAAAACAAATTGTCAGCCAAGAAGAACCGCAAGCAGATCGACGTAAACAAAAGAACGGAAATCCAAGACGCATTG
Organism: Drosophila fuyamai; assembly: GCA_018153365.1. Taxonomy (NCBI): domain Eukaryota; kingdom Metazoa; phylum Arthropoda; class Insecta; order Diptera; family Drosophilidae; genus Drosophila; species Drosophila fuyamai. The sequence continues at coordinate 2,314,085 of JAECXW010000878.1, forward strand.
CACACATCAGCAGTTCAAACAGAGCTCAATTGGGCGTAACTTATCGGCTGAAATGGGCCCTCCGGCCACGCCCACCATCAATCACGCCCACACACTTTTGGGGAACAAGACTGGTAAATACACATACAAATTGGTCGTTTCGATTGAAATTTTTGCCACTTGCCGAGAGCAAAAGTTTTGCAAGCAAACAAGAGTGCAGAAATGACCGAAATCAAATCAATTTGCGACTTGAAATCTGGTAAACATTTCACTCCACAACAATGGCCTTGCACCTTCTCTGCCTCCTCACGACTTTAAAGTTGTCTGATTGTCAGTTAGACATTCAATTGCAGTCATTCACTCTCTCACTCACTCAGTCAGTCAGTCAGTCAGTCATTCATAAGAAGTCATTCGTACATTTTCCCTCCGATCCACAGACACAAAAACCATTTTACTACCAATGTGAGCACTTGTATCCATCCTCCTTCTTCCGCTTCTTCATTTGTCTGCTTTAAAATGGTCGCTTTGTTGTGCTTTTCAAGTGCTCACTGTGGCAGGGATATAAGGATTACAGGATGGCTTCTATATCTGCACTATATGGCAGAATAAAATAGCCTAAGCAATAACTTATCCTTAATTCCAGATACATTTGGTGGAAAATCGAATGAATATCTTCCTTATATTGATATTTATTTTTAAACCCTATAATCGATAGTTCGAAGAGAAATTCCATTTAAAAGCTACTTTGACCAAAGATTACCATTTCATTAGGTATTCTTTCTCAACCATCTCTTAATCTCCAAACTCTACATAAAATCTGAATCGGATTTTAGAGACCCACACGAAATTCATGGAATATAAAATGCCAGTTCCTATAGCCCCTCCCATTGGATTTCCATTTTTCAGGTTTCAATACAGTTTTGTGGTTGAGCCCTGCCATTGTTTCACCCAATTGCTTTGGGGGCACAGGACCAATTCCCTCACTGAAATTTTCCGATGTGTGACAATAAAGTTTAGAGGAGTGGGTGGGCTGGGGAAAGTGGTTTGGAAATCCTTTAATTGACTTTGGGGTTTCGTCCCGAACATTTTTGGAGAGGGAAGATGAGTGGCAACACGATTTCTTTGCCGAGTATCCGTCGATGAGTGTCCACATTTTGCTGTTCAAACTTTGCCTTGATTTCTTTTTTGTACTCTTGCTTTCTGCTTTGGCAAGCGTTTTATTCTATTCCATTTTATTTTTGCATAATCGATTAGCAGAAGCCGAGCGAAAAGCGGGACTAAGCCGAGGCTGTCAGCTTGCCATGACACATGGAAATCATCTGCGGAGGGCTCAGCACACAGAACATGCCCACAACAATCATCATTCCGCTCATCATACCATAATGACTGGTATAAAAATCTATGCAAATTCCGGAATTGGCAACATTCGTTGACAATTATAGATACTCACAGTGATGGGCTGCATTTGGGGGTTATAAAGATAGAGCAGAGTGGAATCCGCCATGAATATGCCGAAATTTTATTGCCGGGTTAAATACTCACTGAACAATAGCATCCACAAAATATCGCATAATTTCCGCCACTCATTGTTCTCTGGGATACGAAAGTGTGTAAAATCATAGTACACTTTATAAATGTAGGACCCAGTGTTTGCGATATTAGGTGTTATTTTGAATTGCTAACTGTTTAAGGACTTTGAGTTATAAAGTTAAAAAGTTTTTAATCTTTTTTGATACCTATTATTATACTTGAAAATGTTTATATTTTGTAATACTGAAAACTGTTTTAACAATTTAAAAAGTCAGCTATTTGTTTATGCCTTATGCTGTTCTATATTCACCCACATATGCCAGAAATGTATTGATGAGGTCTTCTTTTGCATGCCCATTGTTTGCCCCTTTTAACTCTGCTCAGTCTGGCTTCTATTTCTAGTTCATCCTATTGTTCAGGAGATTTGCTAAAGGGTTCCTGGCACTTGGCCCCCTAATTTATGGGCAACAGCCTACACTTTTCATGACCCAAAAATTGAAAGCGTTTCTGGCTTGGCAAATTGAGAGCTGGCCATTATCCAGTTTGAGTTATTGTGGGGTCCATGGATGGGCTTTCAGGTAACACATTTCTGCTTGGGAGATATTACCAACAAATGAGAGTAGACCTTCAAATAAATTAGACTTATATTGAGCTCAGATTTTGTGAAAATACTTTGGTTTTTTAAAGATATATCTACTTTTGTTAGTGCCTGCGTCAATTATTTTTGCAATGGTTCACTTCGTTTACAACTCTCTCCAATCTTCATTAATTTGAAAATATTACTTAATTAAATTACAAATTAGTTTGAAATTCAAATTGATTAGCACTCCACTTAGTTGGACAGTTGCTTTGCATAATTCATTTATATTGCATTGCAATTGCTCAATTATGTATACGCCATGTTGGCCTGCAGTTTATTCATAATTTTGCGCATTATATGTGACAAGGAAAAACGAAGAACAAAAAGAAACTCAGCAATAATTAATGTACAAATAAAACACATTACCTGCGACAGGCGTTTCACTTTCATTTCAATTGACATCAGCCAAAGCGAAGTCACTTAAATAGTGTGCTCAACATTTGAATTCATTTAATTTTATATGAGGTGTGCAGTGCATGTCATAAAGGTATACAAAATTATTAAACAAAAGCTAAACATGAATTGTCTATCGTAGAGGACAGATTTAATTAGAATTATTGACTGTACTTACCTTTTTGAAAACAATGCAAAAATTATGGAACTTTTTTTCGGGTATGAAACGCACTGTTTTTTGCAGATGACAAGCAGCAAATTGAAATCAAATGTTAATGTTCGTCCCGTTTTGCTCGAAAAAATGAATAAATAAGTCACTTCAATTGGCCAAATAATTGATATATGTATATACGCATGCACACAAATACAAACGCAAACTGGCACGTGTGCCTGCACATTAAATAAATATACATTTAAATAAATAATTGGACAGGATTTGTTGTCATTTTTTGTAAGCCATTTACCATCAACTTTCTAAATATAATTGGCAAAATGTGTAATTTTTAATGGCCAACGGCTGTGTGAATATGTTTGCGGTTTGTTTAATTATATTTGCATTTCAGCGCGAAATTTCCGCCATCATCTAGGCAATGTCAAATAATTTGTGGGATGTGAAAAATGCAGAACACAAAGTAAATCAGAATTACTGCGGAAATAGCGCTGAAAAGTTGTCTGTTCAAACATTGTTTATGGCCCAAAATGTTTTATTTAAATTTGCATTGCATTTATCAGTGGCCATTAAAAATGGGGTAAGCAGAAGGCGTTTAATTAGAGTTGATTTATAATGCAAAGTATCCTTAAACTTGTTTAAACATTACGCCGAATTACGATGCTTCGGCTTTCTGCAAGCCATAATCAGCATTATCCTTTCCAATCCCTTTTCATTGTTTCCGTTGAGTAATGATGCAATGGTCCTGTTCCTGAGTCCTGCAACTCAGCAGCTGGATATTGATGCCTGCCACTCAGTTTGCAGCCGGGGCGAGTGACATTGATATGCCTAATGAAGTGATGCATGCACCACCTCACATGGCCATAGAGGATTCCCTTGTTCTCGTTAATAATGCTGCACGAAAGGCGCTACAGCCAAACACAATATAAGGATCCTTTGATTGTTGTGCTTTGAGGCCCCGCGAAATCCCTGTTTAACTCAAAGAAGACAAAGCCCATTGAACTAACGCTGCACTGGTCAAAATATAAATGCATTTTGTTCTAGCTTTACAATTCTAATATCCACCTCATCTAGTAAATGTAATACTAAATTTACCATAAATATAATTATACACAATCAAAAATAATATAATCTTAGTAAAAAATGTTTTTATTTAAATATTATATTACCATTGTTACAATTTAATTCAAAATAAATTAAATGGTGCCTAAAACCATTCTTAAATATATTTAATAAGAAAGTTACAACTAAATTTTCACATAATTATTATCTATATTTAGAATTACACTCAAAACAAATGTTTATTTCCTTTAATATTAAGTTGCTTATTCGCTTGTGTATTTGTGGACTTGGACAAGGATAATGAAACTGACCGCAACATTATTGGTCCGAGTGTTGCAAGTGTCAGGTGGCCAGGGGTGAGTTCGGTTGGGGGATTTAAGCAGGTGTAAGGGTAAGCTTATTGTGGGTTTTGCATGTGTGTGGGAAAAGGGGGCGTGGCAGGGGGAATGCGAGTCATGTAATGCAGGTTGGGCTTTAGTTTGGGTCCCGTGCGTGCCGCTTGACAGAGTTAACATTTTAATTGTCATGAAATATTCATCAAGCGGGAGTTGCGGCCGGTCTCCTAACATGGAAATAGTTTTGGCACGGTATGCCAACCCTTGCAGGAAAGTGGGTCGATTTCTTTGTATTCCCTATAAAGTATCTTACTACAAATTCTGCAAGGCCGAATAATCATTAAAACTTTTTTAGTAATAACATTTTAACTAGTTGTTCAAGTAAATTAAAGAATTTTCGGAGGGTTTTATGGCATAATAATAAAATATCCATCTGAAATTTACTGATAGCAGTTTTTTTAATTGTATATTTTCGAGTCCATTTGAGCTAATTATTATTTAACATTTTCTAAGTGCTTTTAGAGCTGTCTAATCCTGCTAATAGGATTCAATTAAAAAATTTAAAAGTAAATGTCATTTTAGGAAAAACATGTTTCTGTCGAGTGCTAATGTGCTAATTAATATTGCAGCTTGAACTGTAATGACCAGCTAACAAATCCCCTTAAAAACCAAACATCAAAAGCAAGAAAGCTCAAAACTTTTGGACCTCCCCTCGGGCCGCCATTACTCCCTATTAACTATTTAAGGCGTGACAATAAAGGGGGACGGCATGTCCGCAGTCGAATAGCCGAGCAGTCTTTAAAGTGACTTTGGGTCGCCATTTAAAACTTAGGACAGGCATTATCTTCCCCGCCCCCGAATTCCCCCATTGTTGTTATTGCTGTTTATGTGGGGGCGTCTGCTTTGTTTGTCAAGCGATTAAGTTGTAATTATGCGATGCTACGTGTCCAAAGACTTGGAATGGTTTTTGCTTTTTTGGTTTTCTTTGCTCTCTCTATTTTATTTGTCGGTCGGATTGTCCTTCCAAGAACAAGAGAATGGGATTATGGTTAGCGGTGCCTAATGACTTGACATTAATAGGTGTGGCACTCCAATTTATCTCAGATATACAGGAAAAGATTCAAGTGCAAAAAAATGCAAGTTGTTGAAGAGCGGAAAAGTGTTGAAAAACAGTAAGGACAAAGAAAGGCTTGTTAAATCCCAATTAGAACGAGGAAAAAATGCAGCTGACGACATCCATAAGTCAAAAATGAAGAAAAGAAGAACAAAAAATAATGAAAGAGAGCTAAATAGACAATGGTAAATTCCAGGAAAAAAAAAGGAAGCCAAAAGAAAAAATAAATAGAATGAAAGAAAGATCACTAAAAAAATGAAACTACAAAGAAGAAGGAAAAGCTAGAGTCTTCACAAAAAAATTGCGTGTAAACTGAAGACCGCATGTAAAAAATTAAAAATCGACCTTAAAAACTTTGATAAGTCATATATGCTAGCGCATAAATATGTTCCCAATTAAAATGGAGCAACAAATCAGGAAGAAAAATTATAGTAAAACAAGCGAAGTCTGTATTAATTAATGACTGTAAAATAGTATAGCATACTTTTTGGGGATTTTGCAGATTTATTGCAAGTGCTGCAACCTATTTCAACAAAACGATAAATTATTCAGACCATAACGTTGAAAACCACCATAATGGTGTAAATATTTAAAGTTTGAACCAACACGAAAGCCGATTATCAATTATCAAAATTATTCACATTTAAAACGACAAAATACGGACTAAATAATTACGAGTATTTGCGCTTAAATCAAATCAACCTCTCCCCTGTGTTTTAGATTAGATGGTAGGTAAATAATCCACTGCCTAATTAACATATGGACAATGCCCCTGATAATAGCACGTTTGATGCTTCATATGACAGAATGCCTGGCTTTAAGTTCTGAGTAAACAATTTGCGCAATTAAATGTGAAAAGTAAATACGAAATCAGCTTTATGTCGGCAGATTAGGGAAATTATTTCCATTTTTCAGCGGGAAGGGCTCGAGTCTGTCTCACGTTTGCCGTATAAAGATATCGCCCCAGTCGTACATACACATATATGTACATATTTAATGTGCTAATTTTTCAGCCATAATTTCCCGTGTGCGTAATCTAGCGGGGCAGAAAGAGAAGAGCCTGTTAAGCTGCATGCCCCACGTGCTGCCACTGGCATTTTCCTGACGGCACTGCTCCTTCAGGCGGATATCCTTTTGTTGTCGAGCGCCTTCGACTTTTATCGCTGCTAATAGGCCACGTCACCTGCGAAAAGCGGAATGCAGGGATGAGGCCAAAAAGCGGGCAAAACGAACGGTAAGAAAGGCCAAAAGAAAAGACAATAAAAAACCAAGTGCAGCCTTGAGGCCTTAACTCAACAGCAGCCACAACTCACTCAGCCCAAAAGGAGATAACCGAAACAAAACAGCAGCCAGAAAAACCAACTGCCAAACAGAAGTACAGTGTTTAAATGCATGGTTTAAAAAATTAAATCAATTTTCATTTTTATAAGCTTTGCTCTTTAAATTTTTAATAAAAAATATTATCATTTTTAAATACATAACTTAAACTATTTTTTAGCAAGTTATTGCTCTTAATAAATAAAATAAATTATACAGGCAATTTAGCTCAACAATTTCAAGTAGCAAATTCCGTGCCTTTTGAAAGTCTGAATCATTTTGAGTGAATATACTAATTCTGCAGCTTGTTACATTTATAGATTTATATTATTTTATTTAACGCTCCTTGCTTATATGTAAATTATTTCTATAACAATTTTCAAAGTGAACAACAAAGTATATTTATTTTTTTTATTTTGAAAAGGAAGGACTTTTATTTATTTCACAAATCACTGCAGCAAATTCCATGCATTCAAACTGCAACTTGCTAGTATGAGTGGCATATTTGAAAAGTTTCGGAGTAAGAAAGTGTAAAAGAGGAAGTGAGGTGGCGAGTTCAAGCTTATGGAAAAACGCATTCGCATAACTTGCACATTCTCTCGAAACTTACTGAATCTTTGAAGCCCAACTCGAACGTGAATGGGAACTCGGGAGCATTTCAGGTATTTCAGGGACTTGTCTTAGCTCCCAACTATTTAAAGCTGCAGAAGCGCTCGTATATTGCCCCACATAATTAGTTGCGCTTAAAGTTTTGTGTTCGTTCCTCTTTTTTGTTGGCTTGTTAGTGGGTGCTCATTCCTCGAGAGGATGTTTGGATGGTGGGTGGGGGAAGAGAGTTACGGTCCTGTGTTTTCGACTTTTGTTTGGGCGGTGCGTGGTCTCTGTTAAGTCTGGAGCTTGCCAGCTCTGTAAACCAAAGCCGGCTGTTTGAGTTGGCTGTTACTTTTATAATTATAATTTATATAGCTAAACAATAAAATTAAATATTAGAGCAATGTATCTTTAAAGATTATCAACGGTCTTTTAATAAATATTATTCTGATTTTGTAACCGATATTCCATAAACGTTTAATTACCTCATTTTAAATTCTACCACATTGCGATTCGAATTATTTCATAGTTATTTAGATGTTACGGAAAGCCAATGATGGGCTATTTACATTTATTAATAATTGGTGGTATTTAAAATATGCATAAATCTGGTGTACATTTTCATAACATCCGATACCTAACAACTCCCTCATTAAGATTCCATTCAGTTGGTAATAACAATGTTTGAATTAATTTTGCATCATCTTCAAATAGCTGGCCGCTTCCTCCAACCTTACTAACTTTTGTAGCTAATTGAAACCCAATAAATTGGCCTGCATGTCTGGCCAACTCAAGCAAGGCGAAAACGGAGGGTTTAATGCACCCCCGAAAAGGCCAAAAAAATATTAGCTTGGCATGCGAAAAGATATGCCAGTTAGCAGAGGGTTAAAAGCCGGTTAACACTGAAATAGAGCCGCTGTGTTTGCTTCGTGAGCTACCATTCTTGTCCCTCTCTCAAACCTGTTGGGATACTAACATTTCGCTCTCTCAAACCTGTTATTACAAATCCGAGCTGTCGGACGGTCGTCGCTGTTAGCTGGCAACATCGTGTGGAGCCCGACTTCACAGCTCCATTCTTGGCTTTCAGTCGCTTTCAGTCACTTTTTTAAGCCCAAACGGTTCGAACGTTTGAACGGCGAATAGCGGAAAGCGCGGAAGAAAATCGCGTTGGCAAGCGGTAAATTCAAAAATAGTGTTTCGAACAACGAAATTAAATTAAGATTCCTACACACTGCGGCTCGGATTCTTGGCTTTCAGTCACTTTTTAAGGCCCAAACGGTGCACACGTGGACGGGGTTATTCCGGAAAACGCGACTGGGAAAAATCACGAGAGTGCGTACGGATTTTTGTGTTCTTGTGCTTGTTTGTGTGTTAATTTTCTGCATGCTTTTCCGCTTATCATTTGCACTTGCGAATATGCATTCTATGCTACCAACAAACACCAATCCTGTTCGAAAACCAGTTTTCTGTTTTATTTGGCTTTGATTTGGCGGCGATGGCGAACAACGGTTTCCAGCTGGTCCAGAATTCTTGAATGCGCGCCGTGACGTCGCCGAGATGTTCGCTGGTTTTGGCCAAGAGGAGACTCGACTCGACTCAATATCAATAGAAGTTTTTCATTTGGTTTACCGTTAGTCGGCGGCAAGTCTAGAGCTTGTTGTTGCCGTGGTTGTTGTTGCTGCTCTCAAGTGGGCAGCGCCAGCGGAGCGTGCATCACCTGGGTTTAGAAAGCCAGAGAATCGGATCGACTCGGTCGTCTCTCCATCTTTGGCTCCTAAACGAATCAAGAAAAATCAAGAGAAAAATAGAAGAAGAAAAAGCACACACAAAAACACCAAAACCAGTAACAGCGGCAGAAGGCTTAATTAAATTTAAAGCACACACTTATGGCCAGACTCCACTGATTGACCGACTTCTTGTAGCGAAACCAACTGAAATGTATTGAAACCGTTAATTGATTTGTTTATTTGTTGTTTAAATCGTTGCGGAAAATTGGACAAATACTTCAGTCGGAAGTGTAAATAAAACGAAATAACTTTGGCGGCTTGTTTGCATATAATTATGTGGCACAATTTATTTATCCGCAATTAAATATAAATTTAAATGATACTTTTAAAAAGATAAAATTGAAAGACTAGTCATATTAAAAAAATGACTTCTTCAGACAAGAATAATATAAATACAATTTCATCATATTTTTGAATGTAATAAATGCCACATAATAAACAAATCAATTTTATTTCAAGAGGAATCAGTTAAAACTTAAATAAGTTACAAGCCAGCACTAATTGAAATTAAATTTAAATTTTATTTAATTACATTTTCACAATTCGAATAATCACATTGAATAGCAAATTCCATAATCGAACTAAAGAATTCCCTTTGATAAATGCGCAGCAACAGTACAAAAAACGACCAAAACGAGAACGGAAATTACAAAGATTTTCGAATGCAATCATAATTATAACTCGTAGCATTCCAGCCGAGTTTTCATTCTTTGGGAAAACCACACGAAAACATTCCGGTGGCAAACAGGTTGCCATGAGCCCGAGAGCAACAACAACAACAACAGCAACACCAAAGGGGAAAATCAAACACGTGCACAGAAAGGAAAAGGTTAACAACACAGAAAACGGCAGCAAAAATAAAAACAGCAAACAGCAGCGGTAACAGCATTACGTTCTCCCTTTTATTTTGATCAAACACAGGAATAAACCAAATTTTAAAACCGCGCGCTAACTAAAAAAGAAAATTCGAATATAAAACGGGGGAATATAAAAAACGGATATAAAGGAATTTCAAGCGTTTGGCATTTTGTCAACCAGTAAAAGGGCCAAGTGACGAACAAAAAAAAAAGCAGGGAGAGGCGCACAAGTGGCTGCAACAAAGGTTTCCCCTGAACCACCAAACCTGCAACCTCTGACACCCCGACAAACAAAAAATAAAAATCTACCTTCGGCCGGAAAACGCTTGTTTCGGCACGCGAGCGAAAGAGACGGGACGAGAGCGAGGGAGGGAGACAGGGACAAGAAACAACAGCAGCAACAACAAAACAAACAGGTGAGAAGAACACTTGCACGAATGAATGAATGAATAAATGCCGGGGTTGAGGGATTGAGGGATTGAGGAATTGAGGGAGGGCTAGTGTGTCGGAGTGAATGAATGAAAGCCACAACTAAGAACTACAGTGATCCTCCGGAAATAATAATATATAGATAGAACCGTTATTTAATATATTTATTTGAAATATTTAGTCCTTTTTTAACCACCATCAGTAATGATTCACTTTGCTGAGTCTTTGCTGTGCACTAAAAGAAAGATTACTAACTGTATCAAAATACTTACTTAGTTGAACTTAAAAAACTTCTACATGAGAGTTTTTCATATAATTCTATATTAAAATTTGTATCGAAATATATTTAGATCTAGGTTCCTAAATAAGATGCAAGTTGGCTTATATTAAATGTTTGTTTCTATTTATTTCCTTATATTAAAATATAAAGGAATTATATTCCCTGACTTGTCTTAGGTATTTAAAAAATATCTGGTTATCTTAAATATATAATATCCATCAACAGCAGTGCCCACTGTCTTTTTTTAGTGCTGGATGCGATGGAGTGATTGAATCTGATAAAGTACAATAAAAAAGGCTTTCCTCGTGCACGAGGATTTTCCCAAACAATTCTTTCCCGCCGCGGTGGTTTTTTGTTCCATTTGACTTGCCCCCTTGGAAAGCAGGGAGGCCTGCTCAATAAGCAATTAATATGCACAAGTGTCTGCCCAGCGAGTTCCAACCGGAATCTCCGAGTGGATTTGGACCCGAGTTGTGTCTGTGTGAAAATTGGGAAATAAAAGAAAAGCCGAGCACAGCGTGGCACATTGTTTCGCTTTTCAACGCAGTGTTAAGAGCTTAATTTAATTCCGAAAAGGTTTTCCAACTTGAAAATGGAGTTTGGTTTTGTCAGGGAAATTACATACACCGAAAAATCAGTGGACAAAATGACTTAGAGATAATTACATGTTTATATCGCTTCATTTTTCAACGTGAAATCGAAGAACCTTTTTCCTCCAATTAAAGCAAAATTCTTTCCTCGAATACAGAAATTCCATATGCAGCATTACCATTAATTTGAACGCAAATCTGGTTCTATTATCTCAATTGAAATTTTCCTTTGAGTAATTTGATACAAAATTTGATTCGCTTCTCGCCGGTGACTACCATTTTCCCCTGCTGTTTCTCCATTTCTCCTGCTTGTCCCAGTCACGATTGCAACTTTAATCTATGGCAATTTATATTTGCTTTTGTTGGTACTAAGCATATTCAGACTGAAACACACACATAACTATTATTGCGAACAGGAGCGTAGTCTAGTGATTTTAGGGGGATATTTTTGGTCCAAAGGGAATTATAAAATATCACAAAACATGTAAAGCATACGTTTAAAGTTCTCAGTTCTTTGAAATAATATAGAACCCCACCGTTTTCTAAGCCCCTGACCTTGGTGGAAATTCTTCTCAAAGTAGCCACTAAAGTTAACCAGGAAAAGTTGCAAAAAGCGTCAGAAGGAATGCCAAAAATACGCAAAACAAAGGAAAGAACGCCGGCGAAAGAAAAACGAAATTCGAAAAAGAAAAACAATGCCATAGAAGAACTGATATAATGCGCTCCGTATTGTTGTAGCCAACTCGATTCCGGCGAGACCCTTGTGAAATATCGCACTTTGCTTATAGAAATGCTTGGTTATCTATGCTGGAAATAGAAATTCAGGAAAAGTCCGAATAAACAAAAACACAAACAGTAACAAAACGTATGGCAAACAAACCGACCGACGAGCGGGGAGGAAAACCAACTCGCACACACAAAAGTAATGTGAAGCACAATAAAAGTGTCTAACTGTATGAAGAAATGAAAGTCAAAATGTGTGTAAAGGGAGGGGGGTTTGGCCAGAATATGTATACGTATTTGTATGTGTATTTGTATCTGTGTATGAAAGGGGACCCCCACTTCCGCCTTACTTCTCACAGCATCTCCGGCGGCTTCATTAGCGGCAATACAGTTTGTATTCTCTTTCGTTGATCTTGATCGTGAACTCGAAGATATTTAGAAAATGTGTTAAAGCCAAGAATTTGAGCGGCAAATAATGGAGAGTCGGTCTAATCGAGACTCGTGTCTGGGTTTTGAGAAGAAAGCGTGCAAATTGTGGTTTCTACGAAACTGGGTGCCTGACTAAAGAAGACTGCCTACCACACCATCCATCTACCACCTGTTCCATCATACTCCGCAGATACAGTGGTTGATACAGCAATTAATGTATTAAATTTTGATTGCTCGGTAATTACTATATTTCTTCTTAAAGTCTGCTCTGTAGATCGCTTCTTTTTTTTATGATTTAGCGGATAATTTAAGGGGCATAACCATTTATTTGCACACAATTAAATGCTGAAAATATAGTTGGAAACTTTTTTATGAAAGTTGAGCTTATAGTTTCCAGAAAACTAAAATAAAGTATTTTAAGTAGAAGTCTATCAACAACTTTAACTTATTCATCTTAGAAGGTAATGTTTACACTTTATTGCTTTCAATTATTTAGTTATTTATGCAAAGCATTCCATTACCACTTAAATTCCCCACAATCCATCATATTGTACCTCTGCACTTCAAGAATTTAACAATCCATCTAGCTGGAAGTCAAGCTGTTTCCTCCGCGAGTCGTAAACCATTTCCTTTAGTCATCTGGATGATTTGGCCACCGAAGCCGTAACCGCTTCCTCGGATTCTATCCACTCCCGAAAGAGGGGTTCCCTCGCGGATAATTGAATTATGATCGGGGAGTGTGTCAAGAGTGGGGAAAAAGGGGGCTTACAAGGCTAATGAACACAAGCTGAAGGGTAGTCGAGTGGGCCAAGAAGATGGGGCCAACACTGAGGTGATAATGATTTTCGTGTTCATTATGATAATAATGATTATGCTGCCACTCAGAAGCGAGTGGAAAATGTTTGAGACATGAGAGAAAAAAAAATAAGTCGCGGCAATGAACTCGAAAGAAGAAATGCAGACAAACAAACAAAAAGAAGTGGTAGAAGAAGTAACTGCCACAAACAGAGAAAGAGACAGCAGCAGGGGGAGGGCAAGAGATAGCAACAGAGCGGGAGAAAGAGATAGCAGGCTACGCAGCATGCAGTTTCAGTTGTCAGTGCATCATTATCCAGCTGAGATTTTTGTTGGCCTATTAGAAGGATGGCCACTGGCAAAAAAACGTTTTCATCTTTGTAGCTGCAAAATGGAACTGGCAAACACTGAGGAAAATATTGCTTAAGTAACTTTTAGATAGTTTACCTATATATTTAAGATAAGAAATATTCAGCTGGTTCAACATAAAACCAGTTTTGTTTCCACAGTATTTAAATAAATAACTAATTTAAGTTTTAATAACTTTAGTTAACTACTTCTTTTTTCCGGAAGATAGATTTTCCTTTATCAGTAACCATTAACATTTTTATTATTTCCCGGAAACGAATATAATTGAAAATGTATTAAAAAGGTTTGATAACAAAATGTATTAAAATATATTAACAAAATCATTATTTAAGTATTGGTTTTTGCTTCAGTGCATCTTTAAGATGCATCTGCGTCATCTGCTTTTGAGTAAAATATAGTTGGCAGAAGCAAACAAAAAAATAGTTCGTTTATAAAGAGAGAGGTCATTCATCCAGCGTTTATCACGTTATGCTATGCCTAACCCCCGCCCCCCGTCTTTATTAACATATTTCTCTTTCCCTTTCTAACTACCTGCTTTTTGAGTTGCCACTCGGTGTTACCAAGTGTGATTATGGCCCCAGTTGTTGTTGATCTTTGTGTTTTTCTACTTCTTGTTGCCAGTTCTTTTTATATACTTCTCTGAGATTTTAGGCAATTATTTAAGGTACTTAGCTTAGTTAGGATAACAGCTTAAAGAGCTTAATTAAAATCTTCAGTTTTATAATCTAATTCAGCAATTGTAGAAAGTTCAGAATGTTTTTATAAAAATGTATGTACTTGAACTTTAGTTCCGTTTTATTTTTTATTTTTTGAACCCATTAGCTCATTGCATTTTGTAATGAGTACAAAGTTTCGAAGGGTATTCCCTGGACGATTCCTTTTGACTTCTCTTGAATTGTTGCTCCTTTATTCTGCGGGATTTTCCTGTCCTCATTTCCTTCGCAGCGCCCACCTCTCACAGTGGCCTGGGAAATGGGAAAACTGGGAAAAGTGACGGAGAAGTGGAGGCTGTCGGAAAAAGAACCCAACTCGGGTCCAGACTCTCCCCTGACCAAGTTCTCGCTGTCGTTCCACGCTTCTTTTAGTGCTGCCGGTGACGCTTGCTTTTATGCATGCCTGTTTTCCCTGCCTTTTTTTTGGCCTACGGTTTTTGGCCAACAGGAAATAGCCGACATTAGACTGGGCTGGCACGTGTTTATGTTGCTTTGCTATTTTATTTTATGCTCCACGCTGGGGCAGGAAATGCGACAGAAAAATGCATTTTCTGTTGGCATGGAATTCAGGAAAAACTGTTGGCAGTTTCGCATCTGCTTTTTGTTTTATTTTGTGCAACCAGCCTTTTTTTAAGCGATCTATGCTTTGGGTTGCTTTAGATTTTATTTTCATTCCGGTTTAATCCAGAGGAGAAATACATCTTTTATATGTGAACATTGCTGCAGAAAATTACGTTTTTATGCCCCACCCATAAAGCCAAAATAAACGAGAGACTTAACTAAATTTTTATTTTTCAAACGAAATTGAAACTTTTATGATAACTATAAAGTTGAACTAAACGGTTTTTTTCTGCGCTAAATTTTTAATGAATGTGAATAGTCTACTGCAATAAGTTTAAGCTGGATTAACCATGTCTTTTTGTATGAACTATTTTAATATTCTGAAATATTATACTCAAATTCTTTCAAATCGAAATACCAATGCATTTTTATGGAAACTATAACAAAAACCTCTGAAGTACTTATCTTAGTCAAGAATCCATTTGAACCATTTAATAAAATTTAAGTAGTAGAAGTAGTAAACTATGATTAATTGGTTTTACCCAAAGTCCAAGACAACAATTGTTTACATTTTTTGTATCCAAGAGAATAAGATATGGTTCAGATTTCCCAATTTATTCGAAGCCCTTTTAGCATATTTTATACCACTCCTCCACTCATTAAAAGAAAATTCTGTTGCCGGGGGCTACTTCAAAAGTCACTCTTCCCGAAACAAGTGCAGCTGCACCATCCATTTATCCAACTATCCATCTACACTGTGCTGCAGGGCATTTTCCGTCATCGAGGTGAGGAAAACGAAAAATGGTAGAAAGAAAAGCTAAATGAAATAGTTTGAAGCTTTGTTATCTCCCTTCTGGTCTCTTCCACAGTTTATATTGTTTCTCATTTGCATTATTTTAATTCATTTCATTTGGGTAATCCCCCAAAGAAACGGGTATTACGAAAAACTCTAAATTGATGTTCTGTATCAATAAATCAGTATGAAAATGAAAGCGCTTTAGTGAAAATTGTTACGGATCTTGGGGAGCAACCGTTATGCTGACTGGATGCACTTAATTAATTTCCAAATAAAATGAATAAGAAAACCCACAAGGGGGGCCAGCAGCAATCCATATGGCAAAACTTTTAACTTACAATTCAATTTATATTTCAGCAGGAAAACAAGAAAAACTAAAAGTAGAACAAGAAATAAAGGAAGGCAACAAAGGCGGCGATAGAGCAAAGGTAAAAAGACAAATTGCAACTTTTTGAGGCACAAAAATCACAGTTAGCAGATAGTTTTACCCTCGCCCTCTCCCCCGCCTACTTCCCTTTCCATTTCCCACCTCCCCTTCCAAGGACACAAAAGCATAAGAAGAAACTTTGCCCTGCCGCCAGGACACTTGAAACAAATTGCAATTTGTGCCTTTGCCTACGGAGCGGGGTTTAAATGGTCCTCCCCTCCGGTTTTGTGGGAGGACGTTCGTTGGGGTCTCCAGTGTTGCCTATAAATTAAGTGCAGCAATTAATAATTAAAAAAGCGTGTTAATTAGACGGCCACATACAGGGCCTAATAGAAAAGGGGGAGAGTGCGGGAAGATAGAGCTGGCGGAGTCGGAAATGTTTCGGCTAATTGCACTTTCAATTAGCCGCATTACAAAAATCCTTTTGGTAAATTTTGTATAATCTGAAACGAATTTTAATGGCATTTTAAAGCAGGGAAATCAAGATTCTATTGCATATAATGAACTTCATTTTAGCATAAATATTTAAGAATGAATTTTATGTTGCAAAATTCTTTCAATTATAATTTGCTTTCATAAAAGGCATTTTAAAAGATACAGCAGCCCATATCGACACTATTCATTGTATTTTATTTATCTTATATAAACACAATACGAAATAAGTCTTACTATGTAATAAAAAATATTAAATCCCTATGAATAGCAAGTCGACAATCTTAATATTAAAATCGTGTGAATAAATTGAGCTTGTCACATCAGCAGAACTAACTGCCTTTGTTATGGTTACTTATCCGTGTTCATCGCTTTGTCTGCCCGCAAAACAGTCAGCGGAATAAGTTTTGGCCCACCTACAATGCTTTCCAGCATTATTCGAAGGTGTATGCGAACTTTTGGCCAGCACTGTGATGGGTGTTTGGCCATTAAGGTGGTTATTTCAGCTTCCTTCCGATTTTTTTACCCTCTTTGCGCGCCATTTCATCTCCAAAAACATTTTTCGCTGACAATTCGCTTGGCCAACTAACGGGGAAATCCCCGTCCCCATATTTCATTTCATGGCGAGCCATTTCTCCATCGCTGGATGGATGCACCCAGACAGAATTGGCGACTGCTGACTGCTTAATATTTCACCGGACTTCGCCGACTCTTTTATTACATAACTCGGATTAGGTTTGCCCAGAGGCAGAAGCGTTCTCTACTCCCCCAAATCTGAAATGCCCCGCACGTCCGTGGCTTTTCCTAATTTAGTTATGCATCCAAAGGCACTATTTGGCCCCCCGATTCATAACCGACTACCCATTGATTATTCACAATCAATCAGCGTATTGAGTCGGGCCTATTCCCGTTACGATCCCATTTCCCGTTACGCCTCCTGTTCCGATTACATTTCCATACCCATATATCCACTTGAAGACCACAATTAGATGGGCAGGCCAGCCACGGAATGCCGTTCTTGGATTCGCCGAATCGCAATTGGATTTGGCTGTGCCAATTAGTTAATTAGCAGATAAGTGAAATAGGGCAGCCGAGTGCTGAGAATACCAAATACATAAATAAATTAGGGGAGGTGCAAGAATCCATTTTAATAAACTGCTCACAACTAATGAAGATCGGGAATAACTAAACGTTGAATACATGGGGAAAAAACAAATAAGATAAGATTCGTAAAAGTAACCAAATCGTATAATCAAAATATCTTAAAATATTTAAATAAACAAACGAAAAATATGTTTTTCTATTGTTTTCTATCAAAAAACATTAAAAAAAAATAATATAAATTCCGAAACATAAACGACAGCGCGTGCTTAAAACACCAAACAAGTAGCAAACTAATCAAGCCAAAGCACATAATTATTTGCACTTATTATGTGCGAATTGAAATAGAAAATTGCAGACTTGTCCGCAAAGTCCACAAAGACCCGAATCGAACGCCAAATGCAATTTATGAATACTGTATAAATTGAACCAACGACATTTAATCGAGATCCAGAACAAAGCACAACAATGCCAAACGCATATCGAACCAGTACCAATACTAACCGAATCGACTAAAACCGATTCCGAATCACAAGCCAACAAACAAAATAAAATAAAGGCTAAGCGGCTTTTGTTGAACCGCAACCTGCAGTGCGTTGTGCAACGCTGCGTATGCGCAACAATTAAGTCAGCAATTCTCTGTCTTTTTCGCATTTAATTTATTTCCTGGCTCACCTTGCCACATACTAAAATCGAGCAAAAACAGACACAATTTAAATAAGTACAAATACCAAAAAGTTAGCAAAAAAAATAAACTATTTGCTCAGATCTGGACCATTTTAAATGAGTTGAATTGGGTTTTGAAGAAAAATATTATGCGAATCCAAGCTGACCCTAATGGAAAACCGCTGAGCACAGCAGTAGTGAAAAAAGCCACAAAACATAGTTTCTAATGAGGCAATTTGAGCAAACGTCAAACAATTAAAGCAAAACCAACAAATGAGCGTGTAATTATTTTATAATTAAATTCCATTTAGCCAAGACTCATGTCTGAGAGACCACGACAGTTGGCCTATGTTGGCCTGAAAATTTGTGTAAGCTTTGTGTGCACTTAGTGTTTGCAGCAGGTGCAACAGGTGTAAATTACGACAGCGGGGCAAAAAACAAAAGGGTGACAGCAGTAATAGCAGCAATCAACTCGAAAAACAACAGCTAAAAGCACAAAAACTCTGAATCCGTTTCCGCCACTGAAAATTAGTGAATTTTGTCGGCAGCATTGGGTCAACAAAATGCCTTTTGACCAACTCGTCAGTAACCAAGAAAAAAACAGTGAGCTACAAAATAAAGACAACAGCAAAGCCAAGTTATGAAATTCAATTAAAGAAAGGATAAAGGGAGAAAAGTAAAGTTGTGAAAGAAAAATATTGCAATTTGATATACACTTTTTTTGGTGCTTTAGATAATCATGTAAGTCATTAAAAAATATATTAAAGTTTGGCGATATAGATTTAAAACAGTAGTTCTTATCCAGTTAACTAGTCACTATTTTTTTCATTTTTATTTTTAAATTTGGATTTTCAACTTTCATTGTACTGAAAGTCAGCACAGTTCACGGTTTTGCTTTCTACATAAACCCAATCGTGCGAATAATACTCCACGATACCAAATGTTAAAAGAAATTGTAAAGTAGAAATGACCAGAGCACGTTTTCAAGTCAGGGATCAAAGACGATAGAGAACGATAGATTTCAAGGACTGCCACGAGGAAAATGCGATAGAAATAGTTTCCCATTTAAAGCTAGAAATAAAGAAGAATTAAATCCATCACCTTTGTTTTACTCTCACTCATTTTCCGTACAATAAAGTTGTATATTAAATTCGAACTACTCTCTGCAAATAGAGTAGAGCAATTAGGCAGCCCGCTGCACTTGGTACTTTTCCCTCTGTTGTGTTTATTCTGAGTTGGCAAGACAAAGTTATGATTTGTGGCATTGTTTTATTTGCCGTCGGGTTGCCAGTTTTGTTGCAATCGAAGCTGGCTAAAGATTGGTGAAAGTCAGTCTAGTAATTTTACTCATTTTCGCAGTCGCTCGTATGCGTGCAGCGATTTTAGTTGTATTTTATTTCAGATATTTGCTGGCTGTTTTATTTCGTTTTATTCGGTCTGTGCCTTGTGGGAGGTGCTGGCACTCGATTGAGCCTTCTAGAGTGGAGTGAACTAGTTTCCATTTAATAGTTATAGCCCAAGAGGCACTGGCCAAAGAGAGCATGAAATGTGCAACGAATTGTGCAGCCGCACAAAAAGATTTATTGAAGCCGTTGCTGCTGGTGCAGCTATTAACAAAATTACTTAACAAGCGGCCGAAAAAAATGCTAAAAAAAATAGTATAAAACCACGTACAGCAGCAGGAACTCCCTGAGTTATTGCCAGTCGGCTGGGTCTCAGTTTTGGCCAGGTTAGGAGGAGCGAGGAGGGAGGCCAAAGCCACAGGAACTCTGGGCGACAGGGAGCAGGCGACCTTGTGAGGCGGCGATATATTCTATTTAATTGCATGCGCGGTGCAGACCAAAGAAGACCAGAGAGGCCAGAACTCTAAGCCGTTGTCAGTATTTTCGGGGCTGGAGGCCGAGGATTCGGGTTCCGCCTTCACATGTGCTGGATGGCCTGCAAAACTCCCAGCACAATGGGGAATGTTAAGCCCCGGATTACAACGGACATCAAAAGTGGGCGGTCCCTGGCCGCTCTGATTTATGATTGCACAATAGAAAGATAGTGGGGCTTACACACATACGAGTGTCTATATTCAACAGTATTTAGTTAGGCTCTGCATGGAGTGCAATCCAGGGAATATTCTAGTGGAGTTTGATCAAACGAGGCATTAAGGAGGCGATGAGTTTAAACTTGGTAATACCACCAATAATACTGTATAGTAGTTTATGTTAACAAATTAAAAAATTGCTTACAAGAAGTAGATAATATAATTAATATATATATATATATATAATTAAATAATATAATTAATTATAATTCATCAAAATGAAGTTAGATTCCATAATCCCATAATTTCTGAAAGTCAGTTTTATATTCAATTGCAAATGGTATTTTAATTTTGGAAATTATTAAAGGAGTATGGCATCGACGGAAAACCAAAATATAATACATATTTAAAGATAAATAAATTACAAACTTTTTGGGGTATGCCGGTCCGAAATTCAAGTTTAGTGGGTCAAGCAAAAGTCGAATAAATATAAACAAATATACTAAATAGTTTGGATACAGTAGTAAAGTTAACCACGGAAGCCTATCCTTTTTGAGCCAAATTGAATACCCCTGCAAATCTGGGAGTTTAATCGAATCCCCAGCAGATCTTGGGGCAAAGAACCCATTCGCCGCACCTCACAATTTGCCATTGATTGGAACTTGGCCGCCCATCGAACCCTTTGCAGTCAGCCGCAGAAATGTTATCGCCTGCTTGCCTTTTCTATGTTATAAATTTTCGCTAACGACGCCCCTGGCACTAAGAGCAGTTGCTTTGTTTCGATGGCTATTTTCCACTTCGGGTTCCCCCCTTTTTTTGGGGGGACTATCGTCCAGTCGCAGCTTTGGACAGCAGCAATGGCACGGCTGCAACATCGCAGCGACAGCAGCAACATCGCAGCTACAGCAGCAACAGCAGAACCAATTGCGGTTGCCGCCTGCCAATCGGCAAAAGTTGACGACCGCAGCGCAGCTATTGCAGTGGCAGCAAAAACAACAAAACCTAGGGGAAGGGGGAGCAATATTGAAGGACATTCACTGGCGATCCAATTTGTTATTTTGAATTTTGCAATTTTCGAGTCGGAACTATTTTTGCGCACCAAAAGCAATCGGAAACCGGCACAAAGCGATGAACTCGCGTTGGGGGGAAATGGCAGCATCCAGATTTTCCTCTTCTCTGTCTGTTATTTAATTAAATGTTTCGCGAATTTTTGGAATGGAGTAGAGGAGTGATATGTGCACCAGAAGGGAGAAGAGGGCGAAGAAGGGGAATAGGCGTGGCAGCGGCATTGGTAGCTCTATTATTAGCCATCAAGAATTGGTAATGATTATTGCTTCAGTGGAAATGCAAAATTATGCATTTTCTTCAACTATTTTTAGGGCCCATCACCGCTACTAACCTTTTTGACTGTCGTTTCTTACTTGGTTTCTCGTCAAGGACGCAGTGGCAAGCAAAAATTCAAAAAAATTCCGAAGTCAAGGGCTAAATAAACTTTGTCGCCAGGGCAAAAGAGCAAAAGTGTTTGACAATCGGACACTCGGAGAAAAATAAGAAAAGTTGCAAAACCAATACAAACATACGTAGCATTTCCAATCGAAGTATTTTAATAAAAATAAATAAAAGCTTGCCAGTTCCTATCGTAGTTTTTATGTAAGATCAAAGATTTATTTATGTAAGTTGAATTTACATAGTGTAGTCAACATATGTATGTTCAATTTATAAAATATTCTATGGTTTTTATTTTTATTAATGTAACAAAAGCCTTCAGTATAATTTCGCACAATCAAAAATCGAAGTAAATTGGCTTAGTTTCGTTTATATAACCCAATCATTCTGACAATCAACTCTCGAAATGGATATTTTAAGTGCCTTATACTGGATTTTTATTCCCTGTGCAGAACAGCTCAGAAAATCGCATTCCTCTTGAAACATCTATCGCTTTTCCCTCTTCACTACATATAGATGTCTATCAATTTGAGCTGCTATCCTTGTGCATATCCTTTAGCCATGGCTCACTGTCGACAGCTTGTCTGCCTCCTTTAAAATTCCCCTCTTTGTTTTTCCCCTGGTTTTCTGTGTAGAAAATTTATTGAATTTAATATGCATATTGCACGAAAAATGTTTGCACTTTTTTTTGCCATATGCCGGTAGCTTTCTTCTGACGAACCAGACTCCTACCCTTTTGTCATTAAGTGTTATGCAACGTCAAATTGTTTTTATTGTTTTTGTCACTCTGAGAAGGAAATTTCAATTTGGATTTTTGATGACAGTATTTTCAAGTGCTCGAATAGCTAAAGCAATTTAGAAGAAAATTTTGGGGCTATTTTAAAATGCATAGAACAATTGAAAATTTTGGTGAGCATTCTGAATATTTAAGCTGATGTTTTTTCCTATCCCTAAAGTACAAAAACAATCTTATGTGTTCCTAACAAATTTTCCTTTTTTTATAATCAAATCAACTAATTTGGTTTTCATTTCTTTCTTTCTAGGTAAGTTTCTTTAAGAAGACAACACATAATGCCCAAATGTCAAGGTAAACCCTCTAAACAAATCCATTAAATTGGAACCTAAATTTAGTCACAATCTCCCAATGACCCATACTTTGACCCACTGTGATCCCATAGAGGTTTCAACTAATTACGCGTGTGTGTGTTTGGTCAGTGTGTGTTGGACACTTTTACGAACTGCTCTCAAATGACCCATTAAGCTGGGTCATTAATTTTTAGCCCAATGACCCCGCTAAGACGACGAAAAAAGCGAGAGGCCAGAGAGAGAGAGCAAATTAAAATTAGAAATATTTTAGCGGCACACAAATGAAACACTAAAATTGCGCATAAAACAAAATAAATAACCAATTAAGGCGGCGACGATAGGATGTCGAGAAAAATTCTCCCGGAAAATCCAGTGCGAAATTCATTAATTAGCCATAATGGTCGCCTCGCCGCAGGGGGCGTGGCCTTCGGCGGGCGGAATGGGTGGTGGGGGGAGAACGGAAATGTCTGTTGGCTATTGGCTATTGGCATATCAGAAACACATGTCGCTTGTCATGTGTGCCAAATGTGGCATGCAACATTTAACTGCGAAACAACAACAGAAGCTGCGTCAACTGGCAACAAAAACAGCGCCATAAACGCGGCTAATTGCCAGAGGAATGCCGCCAGAAGGTCAGGTCATGTCACTGCGGAATGGCACTTGGGGGATTCTGAATCCAATACAGGCAGCCACATTACACTCGAAAAATAACCTATCAAAATAAGAAATTATCAGAATATCCTCTTGATCCAAAATTGTATTAATAGCAACAAGTGAATACATTAGTTGTAATAGGATTTCTATTACTATATACTGTATGCAGTGAAAACCACACAATTTCATTTTATTCCAATCTAATAAATTTGGTTTGTCTACGGTAACGTAGATTATAAACCTGTACAGAAATTGCCACCAAAATGACCAATATCCCACAAATTGCTCTAAAAAATCCATTCGAAATGCTTTCGATTTTCCACCAATTTTCGCCTCGTTTCGTTTTTGTCGAGTGTAGAGAGGCTGGCACATAAGTAATATAGTTTGGTATGTGACACGGATTGGCAGTTTCGAGCGGCGTATGGTGCGTAAATTGGTGAAGAGCCCAGATTAACCGTTAATGGCCAAGAGTGTTGGGATGCCACCGATGTTTTCAGCTGTTGTTGCTGTCTGAAATTGCCACGCTTTTTGATTTTCGGTATTTTTCGGCATTTAGTTACGCTTCCCAGCAACGTTTTAAACTTGTTTGTTGGTCAGTTGGCCGGCGATATCCAATCCCCGACATTCGCCCAACTCGATTGACTCGTTTTTTCGGGTTTTCTTCTCTCCGACTCGGCCAAGACATAATAATGATGTTTGATGATGCGGTAACTGAGATGAGGCTCTGAGGATTCCGTGCCGCCGTTTAGACCATTGGCAATTTGCCGATGTTTATATGCCTATTTGAGGCCGTTTTTCAACTTGGCTTCATTCTCCGCTTCCAATTTCAATTGACTTCGACTTCGTACAGTTTGCCATTGGCAATGCGAGTCGAATATATAAACATAGTGGTGTCGTCTGCTGGAGGAGAGTTGGGCATTTGGAACCTGCCAGCCAGCCGACTGCACTTATTTCTGTGTATTTAGGACAACGGGAACCCCAGAGACAAACATATTCCGGAACGAAATGAGCTCGGGGAATGCAATTTATATGGCACTCATTAAGGA
The DNA here is from genome assembly GCA_018153365.1 of Drosophila fuyamai. NCBI lineage: Eukaryota > Metazoa > Arthropoda > Insecta > Diptera > Drosophilidae > Drosophila > Drosophila fuyamai. The sequence goes on from JAECXW010000878.1 coordinate 2,338,434, forward strand.
TCAATTGATTTGGCCCACAGTCGAGAAATAAACAATGTTGGGAATTAGTAAAACGTGGTAAGGCTTGACACATACATACAATTACACTATAAAATCATTAGAATATTGTTGAAATACATTAAAAGTCAATTTTTTAACACTGAATGGTGAGAGTAGTGAAAATGTACGCAAAAGGATACATCAATTAAATGTCTATGGCAATAGCCAGAAATGAATATATTTTTTGTTAAACTTGAATTTGTTTTTACAGTTTTCATTAAATCCTTGAAACTTGTATGCATTACAGAATTGTAGCAAGTGGACCTAATAATAAAATGTTGATAAACAAATATAATTATTTATATTTACATATTTACAGAACATGTTTCACATTTTTTGTTGGCAATTTACTGAAGGTAGTGATGAAAAAGATTTATTAAATGCATTTTTTAATTACATTTTTTTTTCACAAACATCATAGATTTACATGCAGTTTATTTGCATACTTAATTAAGTTTTTTAAAGGACACATATTTAAATCTAACTGTTTCTCAGCCTATATTTTTACAAAATCCCAACGATACCAAAACAAAAGGGTTTTTAACGCTCAATACAGAGGCGACAGGAGTTACAACATACTCGTAAATAAATAACAAAGCCAAAGCCAACGAAAATTCAAGCTGAAGTCATGCGTATTAAATACCATGGAAAACGAACAAAAATCAACCAAAATCAAATGCAAGCGGGGATAAAAAAAGACCGAAAGCGACTAGCACGAACTAAATTGCAGGCAATCATTTGGAAATACAAAAGCAAGGCACTAAAAAATAAGAAAAAAGCACCAAAATCACAAAACAAACCAGTGTGTGCAGTCACGATTAAATGTTTATGTGTATGCATGGGTATAACTAAGCGTAAACGGTTGCAGTTAGTGATTCATGTTACTAAATACAGCTATATTAGAGCCGACACATTTATCGCCATCGATATCTTTCACTCGCGAAATGGGGGAAAAAATTGTGCCACTTGTGTAATTATTCCATTTGACATGATCCATTTGGAGGGGGACACTCTTTGATTTACGGCGATCAGCCAGCGAGCGAAATCAGTGCAACTAACAGTGCAACCTGTTTGCGCCACGGAAAACAAGTCCCCAACTGCAGCAGGCTGAAAATTGGCCTGCAAATAGCCACGGAATTCCCGCCAAGCCCCGCGTCCCTCGAAAAATCCTTTTATTTCTTCTCCAGCTACACATAAAATAACACTTGCATCATTTTCTGCTTTTAAAAAGTAAATGAAAAGTAAACTAAGGTACTGCTAAAACATCTACTGATTAATTTAACTTTTGATTGCTTTTAGAACAATTGTTGATCACATCTACACTATCCTTAAACACACTTATTTTATCCATTGTAGAACAAAGTAAGTTTTACATAGGTTTACATAATTTAAGGTCAATTTAGAATTGAACATTTCATAAGAAGAATATATATAAAACCACCATTTAACAAATAAATTCTGCCTAAAATCGTAGGACCAGAAAGGACTTTTTAAAATTATTTTGAACAGAATTTTATCAACATTTTAAGTTGCCTTGAAATGAAACCTTTTTATTTTAATTATTTTATATAAGTCACTTCCTGTTTTCTGCAGTGGTTTTCTTCCTGAACTTCCACAGCAGCCGACAGTGAACGGGACACTCAACGTTTTGGCCATTGACAACGATTAACAAGAAAGGAAAGCTAACTTCGGGCGGAGCCGAAGTTGATATACCCTTGCAGAATATTCTGTAAATAATATTCTCCAAAATTATTCATATGATGCATTCTTAATACAAATAAAAATCCCAACTTCCTAACTTTAAAAACACCAAAGTTATGGCAATTTCAATCGTTCAGTTATATGGCAGCTATAGGATATAGTCGGCCGATCCCTATAAAATTTGGTAGGTCGGATTGATTGGCCAAATATAAAACCCATAGAAAATCCCAACTTCCTAACTCTAAAAACACCAAAGTTATGCTATTTCCTTTCGTTATATGGGAGCTATAGGATATAGTCGGCCGATCCTTATGAAATTTGGTAGGTCGAATTGATTGGCCAAATAAAGAAGCCATAGAAAATCCCAACTTCCTAACTTTACAAACAGCAGAGTTATGGCATTTCCTATCGTTCAGTTATATGGCAGCTATAGGATATAGTCGGCCGATCCCGGCCGTTCCGACTTATATACTGCGTGCAAAGGAAAGAAGGGTGTGTGCAAAGTTTCAATTCGATAGCTTTAAAACTGAGAGACTAGTTCGCGTAGAAACAGACAGACGGACAGACAGACGGACAGACAGACGGACAGACGGACAGACGGACAGACGGACAGACGGACAGACGGACAGACGGACATGGCTATATCAACTCAGGAGGTGATCCTGATCAAGAATATATATACTTTATAGGGTCGGAGATGTCTCCTTCACTGCGTTGCACACTTTTGACCAAAATTATAATACCCTCTGCAAGGGTATAAAAACAAGTTTCCCCACCGGCCACGCCCTCCGCCGCCCGCCGCCCCCTTTTCGGGACCATGGGCACACTTGTCCACTTGTTTGCTTAACCGTTCTCGGCCGCAGCCGCAGTCGCTGCCTCAGTCGACGTCGACTGCATTGCTGACCCACATACAAAAGACATTCAATCGAACTGTTTTCTTTTTCTCCCTCCCTCTCGGTCGGCCCCCAGCATTCCCCCTGCCACTCCCACTCGCACACTACCGTCTCTTTCTTTTGATGGCCTTGAGTGGCCGGAGTATTATGATTTTGATGGAGAGCCGGGCTCAAGTGGGTCCAAAGGAGCACTTCCAGGGGCAGCTAAGGCACTAAAATGATAACTTTATCTGCTGGGAATTTAAAGTTGTTTGGGAAAATAGCAAATTTGTGTAACTAAATTTAACAACTTACCAAGTGTCTAATTTGGGTTTTAATTACAATATGTTATGTTATTTTAAATAATACAAGTTGCTTTATACTATAAATGAATTAAATTGTCATGCTGGAATTTGCATTTGCATATTATAAATCCTCTGGAGCTCAGGGCCTCGAGTTGAAGTCCATGGCGTATGCTTAATTTTTTGACCAAAAACTTGTTAAATATTTTTAGTGCAACTTAAATGCTTAAAATATTATTTATGGGTATCTTCAGACTTTAAGTTTTTATGTAAATTAAAAAAAATTTCATAATAATCTTAGTTAATTTGTAATCTTAGTTATTTTTCCACAGAGTAATCTTTTATTAAATTTAACTGCTGAAGAGTATGTCGGATTCGTACTGCCCTTCCTTAATCCTTTCATTGCTGTTATAAATAAACATTGAACTGTGCCGAAGAGCAAGTGAAGGAGACAGGGATATTCGGTGGCAACTGGCGAGTTTTGTCGTCATCAAACCGCGAAGCTCGTGTGTGTGCTCCGAGTGTGCCTCTGTGTGTGTTTGCGAGTGTCTGTGATGATTTACCGTTGTGGCCTCGTCTACACACATATACACATGGCCATTCTGCCGCTGAAACAGAGCCAAACTGCGAGGGGTTTTGGCCAAAAGTGGGAGGCTGCTGCTGACTGCCACTATCCTCCTCATCCTGCAACCCATTCTGCTGACATTGCTGTTACTACTGCTTTTGCTGTTCTCGCTGCCTGTGTGTGCCCATTTGAACGTTAGCTACACATAGTTGGCTTGTTAGCCAGTTGCAGAGTGTACGGTACTCTGCTCTCGCTCAGGTGCAGAAATAAGAGATCTGGCAAAAAAAACACTTGCAATACGAGGAAACCCCAAACTCTCTGAAAAACTGGAGAAATGTATCAATTTCCAGCCAGAATAAAGAGTGCATGGTGTAATGGCTTAACTAACGAGAACTGCTAACACGGCTTTAAAATTAATTTATGAATGCCCGATTTCTTGCATTGCCAAGTGATAAGTTAACAATTTAGGTTAGTACATTATAGTTTTTTGTAACCTCTATAACTTATAAATTTAACTAAACTTTATTTAAATGACTTTCCCAGTTTTCAAAACGATCTTAAATCTTAATTATACGGTGTCAGTTTAAATTTGCTTTTTTGATACGATATGATATGCCCTCTGGTCACTCCAAGTACTCCTTAATCTCACCTGAGATTCACCTCTGGGCATTAGCTGAAGTCAGAATTTTTCGTTTGTTCCTCGAAATGATGATGTTGGACCGTTTGGAGCCTTCAAACGACCGCAAGGGGAGACGGAGCAGCCTCATCTCTCACAAAAGAGCAAGTTGGCGAAATGAATAAAATGGGAACACGCACAAACAAAGCACACACACTTTGTTGGGCCGTTGAATTCTCATGTGTTTGCCACGCCCACACAATACACCGGAGGGCGTAAACAATAGGTAACAGCCAAATGAAAAAAGTATGATGTGGATGATGATGTGGAGCCCGCAAGTCATTGCAGGTGAGGGATATGTGTATAAAAAGGGGGCGTTCGAGGGGTCGGAATAGCCCTAGTTGCAACATAAGTATTAGCTTCATTTTTGCAGCATTTAACTTGGCTTCCCCCCTCTTTCCACCACTCGTTACCCTTTTGCCTTTGTAACTTTGTTTGCTGTTTTCTTCTTCTGCTGCTGCTGCCATGGCAATTTTTTTTTGTGCGCTGCCGAGCCTCAAATGAATTGAATGTGAAAAATTTAAATGCAAACAGCCGCAGTCGACGCAGCAAAAAGAAGAAGCAGCCTTGGCACTATGCGAAAAAGTGGAGTCAATTATAAGACTAATATTCTAAAAATATCCAATAAAACATTTTTGGATGAAATATATTTCAAGCTTACTTAAGTGTGGTTATACTAAGACTTTTCCATTTCAGTAGTTTGATTTTTAATATTTATTACAGTATCTATATCATTGCTAATATTTCTTTGCTTATATCACAACTCTTATCCCTCTAGTTTTCTCAACTTATATAAGATATATTTAGTTAGATAATTTGGCCTATTAACTTGTTAAGTAATAAATCTGAGACGTGATTATTTTTCTAAGTGCAGTGGTTGCACCGCTCGCGATTTTCGCCTCTTTACCCCCTTTTCCGCTGTGATGTTTCTGCTTGCCTTGCATTACACAAGTCGACAAGCCTTACGGCTCCTCCAACTAAAATCCTCCCGCCACCCCCTCAAAATCTCCCACTCAGCTCAGTCTAGCAGAGTTCATTGTACCATCTCGCTTAGTTGAAGAGTCTATGAGTCCAAAACAAACGATGCTTTTGATTGCCAACGAGGGGTGGACCAAAAAAGGGGGGAGATGTTTGTTAACGCCGCCAGAGATCGGGTCAAAGACTCGACTTTAGGCCTACGTTGGGGCTTTGGTTGGGGGCCAACGCATTGCTCTGAATTTTATGTTCCCATATTTGTTATGACTTTTTTATCTTCTCATTATTCAGGTGAGACATAAATTGCTGGAGATAAAGAGGTGCTGTTTATTTTATTTTCAATGTGGGCTTAGTGATTATCATTACAATAATGTGTTGTTTTATTTTTAACTCAATTTAAAAATACCTTATAAAATTACAAATTATAATATATTTTTTATTCCAATCAGTATCATTTGTATCGCTTACTTTTGCCACTCCTAACCTTTTCTAAACACTTTCCTCCAGCAAAAAGCAGTTCATTTGCCAATCAAATTAGTGAAATCACTTTGAAGATATGTTGTCCACCAGAGTTGACAAGCAAAGATCTTTTCAAAGATCTTTTACTGCGCTGCTCATTAACGAGACATTTTTGTACGCTGAATAGATTTCATTTCGTTTCACCTCGCGAATCTACTGAGTAAACATTTCAAGGCGAAGCTTTAGCACCTTCACAACGATTTGCTTTTGAGAGACAGTTGTGAAACTTTCTCAAAGAATTGTGAATGGCCAAAGAGTTGGCCACAAAAATTAGCACTTGAAGATGTTGCCGAAGTACAAAGAAGATCTACAAATTAGCAGGTCGCATTCCACCCACTCAGTGGTAAAGTGCGTAACATAATTATAAATTGTATATACCCAGCAAGGGATTATCCAAGGTTAAATGTGGGTATTATAAGGATTTTATTTTGCATTTAAGTTACCTTTGCACGAGTGTGTTCCTCTTCAGACAACTGACAACTGTTGGCAAATAATTTCCCTCTGCAGTTAACCCACCGCAACCCCCTTAACCCACTAACCACCCCTCGAAACTCTATTCATTATTCTAAGCACGAATTCGCCATGAGTTTGTGGCTGGGCTATCTGGGCGCCGTGCTCTAGTCCTAGATAAGGACCCTCCTTCAGCCCCGTCCCTTTTGGCGTATTTACTTTATTACAATGTGTGACCCCAGTGGAAACGCGACGCGACTCATTTATGGGTCGCCAGTAGGCTATTCATAACTATTAAGGCAAGTGTTGGGTTCTAAAATCTAACAGATTCAGGCAAATGAGCAAAACTTTTACTTAAATCATATTTAATGACTTGCTTATTTATATATTAAAATCATAATCACATAAGTAATAATATTAAAAAATTTAAATATCTTGCGTCTCAGTAAAAAATGTTGCTAAAATGATTTATGCTGTTTTGAATCAGTATTTAAAATATAAATTCGTTTCTTAGTTCTTGATTAAAAACAAATACTGCCTGAAATTGATAGCTAAAATAAGTTTAGAACTATAATAGAACTATGTTTGTTTATTTCGATATTTCCCAATTTTAGTACGTCAATACGCAATGTACTTGTTAGTTTGCGAAAACTCTCGCACAACGCAATTTCCATCTGCAGTTTTTGGTCCAGGACATAAATAACGTATACGCCGCATTGGACAGCAGCCTCATCTTTCTCCCTCTTTCTCCCCGGCACTATCTCCCATTCATCCGCCCGGTGTTCTCCCATTTCCCAGCATATTCCTTCAGTCATTTATCATTTTCCATGGCGTTGACACTTTCACTTGTTTCACACAATAAACTGGAAACCACAACAAGACAAAAACGAAACAAGGAAAATAAAAAACCGAAATGAACCATTGACAAGTCAATTTTTGTAAGGGTCTCCGCCCAACACGATGCTCGTTATGGCCTGTCAAATTTATTAGTTTCAATATAATTTGACAACAAGAAAATTTGTCCGCTTACATTTACCTAGTTTGGCCCCAAAGGCATGGACATTTATCAACGGTTTTGACCTCTTCTCGACTTGTTTTTGTTTTCCCGATTTTTTTCCGTACTTTTTTCTGTTTTAAATGTTGGCTCTTAGCAGAAATTTATGTTTATTGCACGCCGGCCTTGGCCAGAAATTATCATAAATTGCACTGTCATTACAGCAGCAACAACGAAAAAAATTGAGGCAAAATGGTACCATAAATATGAAAATACTGTTATTCAGCGTAATTGCGGCTTACTTTGGTTCATTTTCAGTTCACGGCAGTTCATCGCTAGATCACCGCAGTTCATTTTCAGTTCACTCCAGTTCATTTCACTGCCATTCAGTGAAATTTGCTTTCATCTTCGAGCGGCGGCGGTAAAAACAAAAGTAAAGCAAAAAAGAGCAAAAGTGAAGTTAAGTGCGAGTCTGTCCGTTTGCTCCGCTTTGTGTTTTCTGCTATTTTCACTGCCATCGCATCTTCTCTTTATTTCGCTGTTACATTTTTGTAATCTTTTTGATGTCTTCATTGTGCGAGCCAGCTCGCTTTTTTTATTGGGTTATTATTTTTACGTTACTGATGAACTTAATTAACATTTGGCACGACTTTCAATGTCAATGACAATCTCACTCTGCTTTGCCGCACAAATGCCAGCAAATTAGTTAATTTCTTTGATCGCCAGATAAAAGAAATACTTTGCACTAATGATCAGACATAAGTGCGGCAAATGATGAGAGAGTTGCAGGTTGAAGAAAGTGATTTGGGACATGCAGATACAAATTGCAGTAGCTTTTTACCCATACCCAAATGCACAGGTGTGCATGATCTGAGATGGTGAGTGCGTGACATTAGTTTCATATCAAGAAATCTAGATTAGACAATTATAAATCAATAAGGAAATGTTTCCTTACATTATTGTTATACCTTGTTCCTGGAACTGCAATCATCAATTCAAATTTGTTGTCTTTACATTCACTCAATTTGTTTTCTTGCTCACTTCGCTCAATTTCAACTTACATCGATATACACTCTTACGCACTTCAGAACCAATTTAGAAACAGATAGACAGACCGAAATTCAACAGCTCCCCCATCAAATGAACCCGAACACATTACAAACTCTAAAATATCTACGTACATATATACTTTACATTTAACAAGCACTCAAGTCGAGCTGAAGCTTACGAGCCAATGCACTTAAGTTTATTTGCTTGGGGACAGGACGCCGACCAAAACGGGATGAAAAGAGTTGGGATGATGGCAGGATATATATAAAATGGAGAGCCCGAAAATAGCAGGAACCGGAACATAACCCATTGGGCAACATCAATTCAACAATGCTACTTATCGCAACCATAAGCGGCAAGGTATGCCCATTTGTTTACAACTCACTTGGCTGGTCACACTTGACCCAGCAGGCCATCTTTAACCCAAAACCCCATTTCCATCCACATCTTCATCGATCCCAGTGACTCTTGAAGACACACGAGAGTCGCTTGAGTTTGAGTTTTCCCCTCAAGAGATTTCACTCAACGGGCAGCATAATTTATTTGCTATTTTCGTTGATGCCTCTCCACAGTTTTATATTGATTAGTTGTCATTGATGCTTCATGCTTGATGCTGACCTTGGTGCCGTCTGCTATTGGCTCAGATAAAAAATTTGAAAACTCACGTTTCAAGCACTTCCTCGAACTATTTTGGGTACAGTGTGAGACGCAACTTTATGTTCGGTAGAGATATAAAATGTATGTTCTGTTTTGGTTTCTAATCAAATGGGAAACCTCAACTTCAAAATGAATCGATGAGCATTTGCAAATGTTTCGATTATTTCGATTGCCAGCTACTCTACTCTATACTGCATTAATAATTTTTCGATAATATTTTGAAATGGAAAATATCTAAAAACTTATTCCCAATCAGCCTTAAAAATACGGAATGAACTGTACTTACCTATTTCTTAAGATCTACCCACATCATCTCGGTCGTCATCGAAACTGACCAGCATCACAGCCATCTGAATAACCATCTTATTTATAAGCATTAACATCGCATACCGGAATACGTGCCATATTTTGCCTGATGTCTGTTTTTTTTCTTTGGCCCTCTGGCATTTGGTCAACTTTTAAATCGGTTTAAGTGGCTTAATTAAATGTGTTTTTTTTTTTCGCTGTCAGCCTGGGATACGTTTTACGCTTCATTGTAGATGTTTTTCCATTAGCATATTTTTTGTTTGTTTGCGACTTGCTCAACTCTTCGACATTAAAAGTTTTTGCGATTGCTTGGCAAGTTTTCCCTGCCTTCTTTTTTATTAGAACTCTATGAGTTCCGATTGGGGAAAAAACTTTGTCGGTTGTGTTGCATAAACAGGAAATCGAATGCCGAAATGTCAATTCGATTGCTAGTAAACATAACAATCTGTTATGATTATTTATCATTGCCTGATGTGTATTGTAACGTTCTGCTGCGGGCTTGGGGATCTGCTCGGTTAGATGCCCTGTTTATTTATAGACGGATGATTATGATTGTGTTATGCATAATTTGGCACGAAACTGGTTAACCGACGGAAATCGGACATCAAACAGTGATTGGGTCTCGATGTCTAAGGCCATCAAAATCTTTAAGATGGAATGGCATAGGCTGAGATATGAAATTTGAACTTAACTTTCGGAGAACGTTAGCTTTTATGGTTACTGCCGGTTGTTTGCTTTATCCCTAAAGATTATAAAATGAAAGACCGATTTTTAAGGGGATACGGCCACAGCCCAAACCGTAAGAGCAAGAGCAGCCAAATTTTTTCACAGTATTCCATTGGGGGCGTGGGCGCCCACTAAGATCCGATATGTCCCCCCAGTGGCCCCAAACAGCTCCAACATCCATTATTCTGAGCAAAAAAAAAGTTGATGTATTTAAGCTTAACTTCTAAACTGGTTGGAATTTCGATATTTGGTTTTTTCCGAATTTTAGGTTTTGAAAAGGCCTAATTAGAAATCTAAAAGAAATTTTGATATCCCCCATAATTTGGGGGCTACATTTAAAATTAACTTTTCGATTTAAAAAATCTAAACCGCTGCTCCGATCAAGATGATTTTTCGCTCAATAGTTATTCTATGGCCCAAATGCTTAAGTTTATTTTTTCAAGTTTTTAACATTTTTTAAAGTATTTTTAACGAATTTATTTAGATTTTCTAAGTCATTGCGTTGTATTTTGCGGGAGCCTGTCGAGAGAACGAAACCCAGAAGCCAAGAGAGCGACGGCCGAGAGAGCAACAGCCAAGAAAACTGATGAGGGGGAGGGGTAGTGCTGCAGGGAAAGGGGGAGGGGAAAGAGGCAATTTAAGTTAAATTTGTTTAGGATTTTAAAAACTTAAACTGCTGCTCCGATCAATATGATTTTCGATCAATAGTCAGTCCTGTGGATCAAAGGCTTAGGTTTTATTTTTCATTTTGTAGCAGAAGTAAGAGCCTTATTTAATTTCCACCATGGAAGAAAATAGAAAATTACTACAAATTCTGTAAGCAAAGCCAAAATGTTTCCAAGTTAAATATTAATCTTAAGATTCGAACTTTTGACCAAATACGTACATATGTACATATGTATATTTGGATATGTTTTGATTTGCTTATATGTACAATACATGTACATACATACAATGTGTGTGTATGTTTCTATTCGAAAGTAGATAATGTGCTTAAATACAAATAAAATGATTTATTATACCCGTTTATCGATCAAATGTGGAATCTGAAAATAATACGTTACTTTGCTGTTTTTGTATTAGATGCCAATCTTTTACTGTGTGTACAAAGGTTTTCGTTTCATTCAAAACAAGAAATTTGAAAACAACAAATTCCAATTTACAAACAAGTATACATATTTGTGCGCAAATTAAAATTGCATTGATAACATTGTAACTGATAAAAAGTATACAAGCTCACGACTTTTACTTGGATCACTTTCATCCCTAAAGATTATAAAATGAAAGACCGATTTTTAAGGGGATACGGCCACAGCCCAAACCGTAAGAGCAAGAGCAGCCAAATTTTTTCACAGTATTCCATTGGGGGCGTGGGCGCCCACTAAGATCCGATATGTCCCCCCAGTGGCCCCAAACAGCTCCAACATCCATTATTCTGAGCAAAAAAAAGTTGATGTATTTAAGCTTAACTTCTAAACTGGTTGGAATTTCGATATTTGGTTTTTTCCGAATTTTAGGTTTTGAAAAGGCCTAATTAGAAATCTAAAAGAAATTTTGATATCCCCCATAATTTGGGGGCTACATTTAAAATTAACTTTTCGATTTAAAAAATCTAAACCGCTGCTCCGATCAAGATGATTTTTCGCTCAATAGTTATTCTATGGCCCAAATGCTTAAGTTTATTTTTTTCAAGTTTTTAACATTTTTTAAAGTATTTTTAACGAATTTATTTAGATTTTCTAAGTCATTGCGTTGTATTTTGCGGGAGCCTGTCGAGAGAACGAAACCCAGAAGCCAAGAGAGCGACGGCCGAGAGAGCAACAGCCAAGAAAACTGATGAGGGGGAGGGGTAGTGCTGCAGGGAAAGGGGAGGGGAAAGAGGCAATTTAAGTTAAATTTGTTTAGGATTTTAAAAACTTAAACTGCTGCTCCGATCAATATGATTTTCGATCAATAGTCAGTCCTGTGGATCAAAGGCTTAGGTTTTATTTTTCATTTTGTAGCAGAAGTAAGAGCCTTATTTAATTTCCACCATGGAAGAAAATAGAAAATTACTACAAATTCTGTAAGCAAAGCCAAAATGTTTCCAAGTTAAATATTAATCTTAAGATTCGAACTTTTGACCAAATACGTATGTACATATGTATATTTGGATATGTTTTGATTTGCTTATATGTACAATACATGTACATACATACAATGTGTGTGTATGTTTCTATTCGAAAGTAGATAATGTGCTTAAATACAAATAAAATGATTTATTATACCCGTTTATCGATCAAATGTGGAATCTGAAAATAATACGTTACTTTGCTGTTTTTGTATTAGATGCCAATCTTTTACTGTGTGTACAAAGGTTTTCGTTTCATTCAAAACAAGAAATTTGAAAACAACAAATTCCAATTTACAAACAAGTATACATATTTGTGCGCAAATTAAAATTGCATTGATAACATTGTAACTGATAAAAAGTATACAAGCTCACGACTTTTACTTGGATCACTTTCATTTATTATATAGCTCTGCCAGTATCCTTCTGATTCTCTCTCTTGAAGGATCTTCTACAAAGGTTGTTTACACAAAGGTTTTCAAAAAACGTGCAAATGAGAAATAAGAAAGTCTTGACAACCATACTCAAAACTAATTTTAAGCGAACGAAGTCGCGCCGGGTACAGCTAGTTGTTATATATTACACTAATCAAGGGGAAGCATTGTAACGTTTTATTTGCATAAACTTTTACTTTTCACGAGTTAGATAAATTGGGTCAAGTTTTAAACTTTCATACTTTGGTTTATTTTGTTTGGTTGCAGATATAAATGTTTGTAGGATTAGAGTTTTCTCATTTCAAACCTTATTATTATTATTCCATGTGAATAAGCTGAAAGACACCTTGACTGTTTTTGGGGCCAGTTTCAGTCCAATCTTGCATTACAAATACACTGAAGTTTACAGACATGACAGGCATGATTCCCCAAGGGACCTAATTAGTCCAACACCAAACTACAGCATAAATATATTCATGTATTCTATTTCGGACAATGCCACGACGAAAATAATACATCTTCTGTCACATGCGTTATATCAATATAAATCATCTTTGGCTGTCCATGGTCTGACAACAAATCTCTTAATGTATACAAATCATATTTTCCAATTCTGATGCAACCTTCATCTCCACCCAAAATACACCATTTCCCTCGATCCCAACGGCATCGCCCAATTCACGTAGCAAATCACTTTACAACTGTCAGACAAACAATGCCAAAAACTGATGGCCAAGAGAGGATTGAACAGGGAGTGTGGCCAAAATGGTTGAAGGGGCAAAAGGTCCAAAAGGGGCGGGGCAGTTCGGTTGAAAGATATCCTTCACCGGATCCTGTCCAGGCATTTGACTTTATCACGCAAATTGATTGCTTTGACCCGAAACGATTGACGAAATTTGATTGATAACTTATTAAGTTGGTCATTGTCTCTCTTTTGCCTTTCTGTATGGGCGTGGCCCGCCCCTATCTAATTTTTGCATGCTGGCAAAAGTTTTGTGTGCTTCATGCTCTTTTTGAGTCACGCATGAATGAATGGCTAATAAAGATAAATATACAAGATGCCAGCTGGAAGACTTCCCCCAAATTTCGCCTCTCATTCCTCCATTCCTTTTTATCTGCACTTGCCCAGCAGCAGGTTTTCGGGCTGAAAAATATATATATGCATATATATATAAAACACAGATTTAAATATACGAATATATCACGTTTGTGGTGGCTCACATAAAAATAAAAAAATAACAAACATTTAAGTTAGCTCGTTGAAATATTTTTCTTAAAAAACCGCCCAAAGGCCAGATAAAATACCAGAGATGAGGAGGCAGAGCCAAAGAAATTATAGGACGGACTTGTACAACCGAAAAAATATAAAAAGAACCTCAGCATCAACAACAAAAAATGCTAATTCAAAACAAGCAGATTTTGCGGTTTATGCAAATGTCTCTCCGACCAGAAAAATACCCAAACAAGTCATAACAGCAAGAGCAACAGCCACAAAGATGGCTCTCGTTTGTATATCTTTGTGTTGGAAATGTACAAATAAATACAGATTTAATGTTTGTCTGAGTAGAAGTGCAAGGCGACCAAAAGTAAATTACAAAGTTATATAAAACCGGAGTGCAGCAATTTAAGGTTATTTCTAAAATTAAACTGATAAAATTTCGGAATAGGCTTATGCATTTAATTAAAGATCATATCAGCTTACCCATAATAAATCATATATAAATCCTTTGTTTAGGTAAGAATATTTATAAAAAAAGTATATATAGGCATATACAAATACTTATATTGGCAAGAAAACAATTCACATTTTTGAAGGAAATACAAGAAAAACTTGAGTGAAATATGTTTGTGCTTATTTGTTGCTCAGCTGCGTCAAACTGTGCAGTTCAAGGCTATTTCGTCTTAGCCCCAAGTCATTTTACTTCGGGCCAAAAAAAGTTGAAAATAGCAGGCAAGATAATGCCGAACATGCCTTTCTTTTCAACTACGGCTTGTATGTCTGTTTTTTTGGTCCTCTTATGTTTATTTAACACACTTTTGCACACACTCGCACATAAAAGCCAAAATGAGTTTGGCCCAAGAGCAATAATTCATTTTGACTTCCATTCTCGGCTGACTCTGATGGAAAACCTTTCTCCTCGTTCTATCGCCCCCAAATTGAATTCCAACTTAAACATCATTTGGCTATTTTGAAATGGAAACGATTTCGCATATGTGAGAGTGTTTGTGTTTGCTTATGTAAGCTGCCCCGCTGAGCTGCGATATTGATTACATTTTTTACCAGCCAACTTTGAATTTCTGTTCATTAGATTGGTTTGATTTATCTTGGGTTTTCGCTTTTTTTCAATTTATTTGTTTCTTCAGTTTAAAGTATAAAACTCTTAGTATTTGTTAAAATATGTATACATATTTCCCTTGAATATTTTCGTTGTAAAAACTTTAAGGAAGAACAAACAATATTGAGGGAGGAAATATTTGTGAGAATTGTATCAATAAATTGGAAGACTAGGTTAAGTGCAGATTTTAACTTGAGTACGAAAAGAAATGGTAATATCGAATTTTCATGTTATCTTCAATTTCATGTTCTCGTTCAATACTCAAATTAATATCGAAATAATGCATTAAAGATGTCAATTTTCTCTTTCTCTCAAAACATGACCAATTTAGGTCAAACTTTTTTATTACAAATGTTTTTAATTTTTTACTTTTGGTGGACCACAAACATTCCGCACAAATTATTTGTCTTTTATTATTTATTTGTTTATCACCATTTGCCTACAAAAGAACTTTTCCATCGAGTTTTGTGTAGAAATGTAGAAATATTGTTGCGAAACTTTTCTTCTGCTTTTTTATTTCGTCGAGGGGAGGAAGGGAATACCGCAGAATGGAAATGCGGACTTCGCAGCCCCACATGCAATAAATAATTTTCATGCGCAACTAAAGTTTTCCCCTTTTTCGGCCGGGCAAATCAAAAAGTTACAATTACCCACTATCAATATTAATCACTGCATATACGTTCTTTTCTTTTTAGGTGAGTCTGCAAAGTTTTAAAGCTCGGGAATTTGCACAGAGATAACACAGTGCCGCAATCGATGTTGGTTATGGGGTAAGTGAGACGTGGAAATTGGCTCAACAATTTGGCTCAAGCTCAACACTTTCCTCGGCCCCCTCCCACCCGATTTCCCGCCCACTCCAAGTGTGACCTTCAAAGAGCGACAACAATGGCGCATCTTCTTCCCATCCGTACTTTTTTCCGGCGCAGTGTCTGTCTCTACCTTTTTTTGGGTCATTTCCGCGACTTGGTTTTTGGCTTTTGCTTTCCACGATGTCGAGATCGAGAGACTTCCGTCGAAGCCTTGCACTCAGACCCCAATCTGAAGTGTTTACTGTTTACACTCATTTTCGTTTAAATTTGCATTTTAATTTATTTGCCCGATGTCTTTGTTTTCCTCTCTGTTTGCTTCTTTTCCCTCGTTGGCCATCTGCGGTGTCCGTTGCACAATTCATGAAGTTGCAGTTGACATTATTGCCGCTTTTACCTAAGTCGCCTGTCATCGAAGCACATAGAAAATGTAAAGATACTAAGCTAAACCATTAACTTCAATGATTTATATTTAAAGACGTCTTAAGCTTTAAAAGGGTAAATGGTATTACATTTTTGACAATTTGTTTTAACATTTAAGATATGTTTTTCCTTGTGTAATGTTTATTTTTACTTAGTTATTTCAATAGCTGTTATTGCTGCCGTTTTGCCAACTGAGTCCATTTCTGTTTACATTTGGCCTTTTTTCGCCTTCCGGCTTCGCCCGTTTTACTTGCAGTTTATGCACTGACCTGTTTCCATTTAATTTTCGTTGCTGTTGTCTCGCTTTTACATCGCTGGCTCTAATTAATTTTAGCGCTCACTTATGTGGTCTCAATGCCGAGCACTTGTTTTTACCATTTTGGTAAATCAAAACATCAAATGAAAGTTGTTTGCCACAGTCAATTCAGTTTATATAAAAGTTCTTGCTAATGCTTTATACTATATAATAGTATATAAGAATAACTGCTGAATTTGTTGTAAAACTTATTTGTGTGTTATTAATAAACAAGATAAAAAACAATTTCTGAATTTTTTAATTTTAATTGCACATATGTGTTTGCATGCTTTCCAATTTAAAATTTATGGATGTTTAAATCATAGTAAAGAAGTTTAAATATTCTCAGCTCAATTATTCATGTTCAATATGTAAATGGCAGCTGACTAATATGATGAATAATTTAAAATTTATGTGGAAGGAAGTGCGCCTTTGTAGTTAACATTTGAACAAGGGTAAATGACATTTTTGCCATATTTACGGGTCTCTTTTTTTACATTCCGGCTGATGGCCTTCGAACAGCCCCATCAGGATTTTATTTATATTTATTCCTGTCATGTTTTGTAGCTGTTTGCTTGTTTCAATTAATGGCAAATTTATGCATTTAATCGTTAGCCTATTAAAACGAGCCCTGACAGTCCATTCAAGTTATTCATATTAAGGCCAGAATCCGGAGCAGAAACAAACTCACACCCAAGCGGACAATAAAAAATGTTTATCAATCGCTGCCACAAGCACGCTTCGAATGCTGCAATGCGAAGTTAAATTTAAATGAGCCGCAAAACGAAAATAAATATTTTAAAATATATACCCGTGAATTTGCACTTGCTGTAGGTAACGGCGTCAATTAATATCTCACAGTAAAAAGTGCAATCAATGGCAATTTTAAAGTGTCGCACACAGTCATGGAAACTTGAAAATTAATGCTCTTGGCCAAAAAGTCCATTAACATAAATCGCATACAGTCAACATATTTTATTTAATTCTCTTGTAGTATTATACGGTGATGCAATGAATATTAAATTGAAGTGTATCTTGTGTGTTCTGAGATTATAATATGTGGATATGGGATCTAGAGTGTGGATATTGCATATTGTGCATATTAATTGTTTTTTACAGGGTTTTTATATTTTAAATATGTAAGAGTTTCGTAAACTGTTATTGACAGGACCACTTGTAATTTATAATTGATGGGTACTTATAAAAATAAAATAATATATACTATTGAACCTTTTTTCATAAGAGCTTGTCTTGTTTTTTTGCACACTAATTAAAAATATAAAACAAAGCTTATACCATATTAGTTTTACTGCAATATATTTAATTTTGACAAGTTATCATGTGTAACAATGAGATAACTACCGTAGTTAACTACGTGTGGTTATAGGATATATAAATGTTTCTGGTTTCATGACCATCCAGTGTTCTTCTTGGAGAGCACGACCTTCTGCATGTGCTCATCCGCGGTGTGGGTGGTGTGGCTTCCGCCAGCATGCCTCGCCGTGCACTTGACCATGGGAACTCCGGTGGCTCCTTTGGTCCAGGCACTTGTCGAGTGCGGGAACTCGTCCTTCCGATAGTATCCCATGATGCCGGACTTGCGGATCTGGCCCAGTTCGTAGGTGACAATGGGCCCCAGGCCGGTGGAGCCCTTGGCGTTGGGCAGGGATGGCACCTTGGAGCGCTCCACTGTGCGCATCACACAGGTGGTGTCGCAGGCCAGGCAGGCCAGGTCCTGCATGACCTTGACCCTGCCAGCGGCCGCGGCACAGTCGTCGTTGGTCATCTCCATGTACTTCTGCAGGGCCTCGGCTATCATGTGGACCCTCCTCTCGATCATCTCCCGGAAGTCCTTGAGACTCAGCTCCAGTGCGTCGATGCCCAAGGTCATTCGCAGGTTGTCGATGATCTGCAGGACATTCTTCTCGTTCAAACTCACTATATGCCGCACTTCGCAGAACATCTGCTCCAATCTGGCCTTGTACTCCTCGAGTTGCTCCAGCGACACTTTGGTGGCCAGTTGCTGGAAGTCCACCTTCTCGGCGAGCAGAAGTTCCACCTCCGTCTTGTCAATCTTCACCTCATCCAAATGGGCAGCCGACTTCTTCAAGATTTGTATTTGATTCACACAATCATTGAGGCGAGTCATCATGGTGCTAGTCGCTTCCTTATTACTGGCCATGTAGAGTTTTATTTCGCGCACTGTATCGGAGAGATCCTTCATCATGTCCATGAGTCTCTGGGAGTCCTGTTTCAGGAGAGCCGCTGCCAGTTCATTGACCTTGTTGGTCAGGGCACAGAACTGGGACTTAAGATCCAGCAGCTCACTTAGCATTTTCTCGGGCGAATAGCACAGTGGCTGTTCCAAGCCCAACTCCTCCTCCTCCTCGGGCTTCTCCACTTCGGTGGGTGCAGATGACTCCTCCTGGACCTCCTCCTCCAGGAGACCCTCCTCCTCATCACCTTCAACTATGTCGCCACTGGACCAACTAACTGAAACCTCATCCCCAGTCGTACCCATCAGCACTCTCAACTGCTTGGCTATGTGACGGAGTATCTTTATCCTCTGCGGATTCGGTTTCCTATCGATCAGCATATGGGTCACATTGTTCACCTGCTCCATCGTGATCTTCAGTTGACCAGTGAGATTGCCCACAAACTGTTGCATTTCCATGGTGGCCTGCTCCTTGTGCAATTCGATCTTGGAGAGGCGCCTTTCGAGACGCGTGATATTGTTGACCAGCGATCCATCGAGTCGCGTGTGGGACTTTTCGCGAGTGGAGGATCTCGAGGAGACCCTGGAGGCCTGAGGCGCCAACTCATCTGCCTTGGCGTCCGCCGTCTTGGGGGATGATGCCCCGGTTTCAGGGGCCATCGGCTCCTCGGGAGCAGGAGTTTGAGCAGGAGTGGGCTCGTGGGAAGCCACTGTTTCTGGCGTTACTACCGCAGCTTCCGAAGGCGCTTGTTCCACGGGAGCCGGTTCCACTGGTGGCGGTTCCTCAGGAGCTGCTTCCTCTGCAGCAGGAGTCGGTGCAGGAGGCGCAGGAGCGGGCGCCTCTTCGGCGGGCGGAGAGGGAGGGGCTGCCTCCTCGGCTGGCGGCTCACCCGCAGGCTCCTCGGCTGCGCCTTCTTCGGCATCCGCACCAGCAAACAGACGGAACTTGGATGTGTTTCCCAGGGTCACTAAAAATTAAGGAAACAATATTAATATTTAATGGTCAAAATATATTCCAAAATTTGTTCATGGTGACATAGAGGTACAAATTAAATTCTTATTCTTATAAATTTAAAGAGATTTTTTCCTTTAATTTATAATTTTTCAATCTTAACTTAAAACAATACTACGAAAAGTGGTACACTAGCCCATTTATATGGAAACTTTTATTTTCACTCACACAAACTGCTTTGCATGCGGACATTGGCCACCATGTAATCTTCCTGCTCGACGACCTCATCTAGGACCTCCAATCGCTGGGCAAAACACGTGAGCAGAACATGCAAGGCGTAGAAGTTGACATGTCCCGATTCCGGCGATCCAATGGCCACGTCAATTAGTTCCTTGTAGGTAAACGTCATTTTGTTGGAAGGAGTCAGTTGTTTAAAAGTGCTCGAATTTAGTGGCAGTTCTCTCAACGATTCCAATAATTTGTCGCCTTTCGAATGTGGGCCAATACCGAAAAATTGTGAATAAATGAAATGTGAACTGAACCAAACGAGCTTGTGAAATGGAATAAAAAAGTATATAAAGAGTTGATGGAAAAATCAGAGCCTTGTGATTTTGAGCTGCTAGTCTTTAGAGTTTACTGAAATGTGAGCGATTATTTTACCTTAAATAAATGACACAAAAAGCCTACATTTTTGGGAACGTTTTCAATTATTTTAACACATATTTTCAATGTTTATAACAGGAATGCCATTTTCAGTCCCAGGTTCATTAAATGAAATGTTATGGCAGCCACTAAGGTGAATCAAAATTACTTGAATATAAAAGAAATAATTTTATTAATAATGGTCTCTTAAATTGGGTTTCTCAAATTCGCTTTAACTCCCCAGAAGCGATTAAAATTATGCATTATTAGGTCGGTGTGAGTAAATACGGAATGCGTTTTACGCAAGCTTCGTTTCGTGGCTGCGATAAATGCTTCACAGCTATTAGGGCTTAATTAATTTTTACACCATTTTGTGTTTAATATTTGTTGCCCTGGCAGCTATTATGGTTGCTTTCGTTTAATGAACATCATCAACACGGTTAAGTTTAATTTTATGAAGCTGCTTCTGTGGTTTTTCTTTTATGATTGCCTTTACATTTTTTTGTGTGAACCAACCCAGATGCAAAATGATTGGGTGATTGTGGGTGAAGATGATGCAATTAAGACAAATCGACGAGAAGTGGAAAGGCCTTGGGCAATCAGGCAAGACATTTCAATCCGATTGAGACATTTGCCCAAAATTAATGTTTCAATTAGTGGTAAGAGCTGCCAGATTTGTGGCCCAAAGTCACATTCGGTTACCTTTTCCAATGCACGAAATTCTGCACATCCTGTGAGGTAGTCAGGAATGGAAGTCCCATTTGTCATGCCTGCAACGCAATCCACTCGACTTCACCCGATGGGTCGGGCAATCGACAGCCCTCAAATGGGAGGTAGTCAATGTTTGTGGCCTCGTAAAATCTAATTTAAATGCAAACGCAAATGTCAAAAATTGTAGAATTAAAAATCACATTCAGCTTGATTCAGTCAGACAGCCACACATACCCCACCATCCAGTGCAACTATTGCTCAAGGGGAGTGTAGTAGCTAGCGGTAGACAGGGCGTATACGCAACATATTTTCAGCAAACTGTCACATCGCGTATACGCAATCAGTCGGCAGTCAGTCAACAGGATGCCACATATTGGTAAAAATTCACACGGATAGTGAAGTCTAAAAAAAGAGCCAATCGGAAAAAGTCATCTCTGGGGAATACTCTTTAAAAAATGAATATGTTTATTGAATAAAGTTAACAGGACTTGAAATAATAAATTCGTTTGGGTAATACGAAAAAGTGGATTTATAATAAGACCTATTTTATATTTTAAGTCCGTCATTCGGTAATATTTATTGAATATACCCCACGTGCCAGTAGAGTATCATGAAAAATAACGAAAAACCCTGGTTATCTGCGAGATGCGTTTGAAAGGTTTTTACATCAAATGTCAACTATGTTGATTGAACTGCCTGAAAGCTGTACACCTCCCCGGAAAACCCCTACCAAACACACATATATATTTACCCATTTGTGTGGCCATCAAAAATAACAAATTTTTTACCAATGGCAAGCTAAATTTCATCAATATCAAATGCCGAACGACCAAAAAAGTCTGAGCCAAATATTGAAAAATATTAAAAAGTGTCAGGTTTTTGCTGTCATCAGATTATAAGCTTCATGATGTCGGACAACCGGTTTAAAGTTGAGAAGTTATAAATAATTTTTTTGGCGAATAGCCCGTGGTTACTGCAAATATTTCATTACAAATTGAAATTCGTAAAGTTTCATTTATATGCCATGCGGTTCGTATGCTTAAAATATAATAATACCCTTAATTTATGCGCAGGCATCGGGCGACAGAAGGGCAGCCAAAACTGCAGCTCAGGTCGCAAAAAGAGTTGGCAAAAAGTGCAGACAGACACCCACACACAGACACACACACACACATGCGCTTTTATGCAGGAAACGGAAACGGAAATATGCGCAATTTCTCAACAAGCCAATGTCTGCAGCTAAAACAAAAAGAGCTAGAACAGGAACTTCTCCTTGTCATTTTCATTTCTTCAACTTTCCCCAGAAACTGCTGAAGTTTTCCTCACTGTTTGAGTTTGCCTCAAATGTTTCTTTGTCTTGAGCGCATTTTTAATATCAAACAGGATTTGCCGAATGGAAAGTAAGTCATAGAGAAACTTTATATAATTATGCAAGTGTCTGATAAAGCTGCTGGAAGTGTGTGCGAACAATTTATGCATAATTAAAACTTGATTATGCGGTTTGCGAGCCTGGACTGCTTTGCAGAGTTCCTTAATACATTTTAAATGCGTTGGGGTACTGAATTTTGGATTTTAAATTACAATTTTTTATTAAGCCATAATTATGGAAATATTTCAAAAGATTTTACTCAAATATTTGCTTTGATTTGTCTTCCCCTCCACTGAGTTTTAACTTAAATTGTAATAAAAGTCTTTTTGCGAATCATACCCAATTGTTTGCCTTTCCACTTGAGCAAATTAATTTAATTTGTCAATTGCACTTTCCTAGGATTCGTGATTTTATGCTTTTGTCAGCTAAGTTAAATTTTGCCATTCAAGCATTGTGAGCAATAAATAAATTGAACACCATATCTTGTCAGTTATTGTGCAGCAATGACTTCTTCTGCAGAGAGATGAACAATTAGAGATGATTTGCTAGCATTTGCATTTAGCACTTGGGTCAAACGCACAGTGAAGCAGTTAATTCCTCGGCTGGCTTTATGTTTTCTTCTTCCATCTTTCGTTTCAATGGGTCGTAAAGTCAAGTCAAACGCTTGACTTTCTGTTCACAGCAAGTAGCCAGAAGCGACTCAAAGTCGGCTGGAAATCTCAGCTTGTGGCGAACAATGGCCGGCGATAAATGGCAAAGTCGCAATAACATTAACCGTTAGGCAGGGCCTCCCCCTTTTTCCCGCCCCATTCTGCTTCCTCTTCTTCGAGCCAAAAATGCGCCAGTTGACCCAATTCGTATTGAAGCCCGTTCCCAGCCAACTCAACTCTTTCAACGGATCGGATTCAATCGTCGGAGCAACAACAACGGCAATTCCATTTTGCCTCTGCTCCCATATTTGGAGCAAAAACACACAGAGATACGCACAGAATGTTGGGGAGACAGTACACTGAGAAAAATATTAGGCACATGAATATTCATCACTAATCTGTGTATTTACCTAACTCATGTCTTACGCATACACAACTTATTCCAACCAGTTGATATGCCATCGTAATACTTATTCATATCGATATTTAAGATTTTCATTGATTTCGATTTTTACAAAATAAGATAGTAAAGATAAGCGGTTGTAAAATAATTACCTGTTGCAAATTTTAAAATATATACATTTTGGTTGTTCATTATATGAAAGGCCATTTCACTGTCTTACGTTTCATTTCTATAACTACAATTCATAAGTAAATATTTCTGATGTCTTTCGAGTTTTTCTCTCTGTGCATTGTTGTATGCTTTAAGCAGCCCATGTTGGCACTTATTCCACATTGTCTCTGCCCGTCTCTTTCCCTCGCCCACTGTTTCTGCGGCAAGCCGCTGACGTAATTTACTTGAACATCGCCAAATGCATTTCCTATTAGAGATGGCCAAGTGCCTCTGGTAAATTCGCAGTAAGGTGCGTTCGGCGTTACGCAAAAACGTAAATGGCAAAAACTGAAAATGGGTCAGTGATGGAACGAGTTATGATGAGGTGGTCGGTGGAAGTGGGTTAGCAAACCATTATAGGCTTTGATGAACGGATTTTTAAATTTAAAATTTTAAGAACCAATAGACTTAAGTTGCCAATAAATATAATTTTCCATAAAATAAAGTCTTTTCAGCAGCCGAAAAAGTGACCGCAGTTAACATGACCCAAATGTTTGACAGACGTAGTGTTTTCTTGGCCAACAGTGCGTATGTGTGTTTTTGTGCAAGCACATATCTAACCGAGTCTTTATTTGTCCACTGCGATTGTTGCCTTCAATTGAAGTTCCATTTTTGTTGACTTGCCGGCCACTTTTTCCATTAAATTCTTTTGCCAATCTGTTTCAACTTTAACTTCTGCTTTTTGCTTGCCAATTTAATTAGCCATTAAAAATGAAAAAGCCACGTTGAAGCGGCAGAAAAATCAACGGACACGCGCCGAATATTTTCCATAAATATTTTGTCTGTTCCGCTGGCACACATTTACAATATTTTTATCATTAAAAAAAAAGAAATGCCCGTCTTGGCGGGTAATTTATATTTATGCCACTTCGGTCGGATGGTAGCGAAATTTACGCAGATTTCTTTGTGCCTCCGCTCGACACTTAAATTTATTTATGCTGATATGTGAGATTCGCTTCATCATCATTTCGCCCCTCGTCTGGATCTGCCACTTAACACCTTTCTGGCAGCATCTGCCCTTCTGCCACACCCAAGCCATGTTAATAAATGTCTGCCCCTGAGCCCTCAGACTTCAGGCACCCATCTTCATCCCACTTTCCTGGCAACCTCCTGACAGATGAGTTGATCTGCGCAGCCTTAACTTCGTCCTCATCTCGGTGGTCGTCTGCAGCGATATTACAAACTTTTTAAAGCTTTAAGCTGAGCGTACGATTCCCCTCCGAATTGCTAATATTTGCTTCGGTAGGGGCAAAGAAAAAACAACCAAACAAACAAACAAACAAGCGAACAAGGTTTACGAGTCTCATATCAATAATCCCATTTTGGCAGATTCTCGGTTCTCACTTGAGCAACTGGAAAATCGGTTGAACAACAGGAAAGTAATATTTTCCAGCAGTCAAACCAAATTAAATTTGTTTTGCACTTTTCCCAGCGTGACAGTAAAATAATTGAGGGGAAAACTTAATCGCACTAAAATTGGGTAATGATCTATTTAAAAGCTCACAAATCCAACTTAAATAAGTGACTGATAAAAATTTATTTTATAAAAATGGTAAAGATATATTAAGATAAAATATCAAAAATTCTTTTTTACTAAAAATATATCATATGATCCCTCAGATTTGCAAACACAAGCTGCCAGAAAATTATTTAATGAGAAAAAACCGATTAGTCCATCCACGATTTGCATATTAGTTAAGGTCACTTACCGGATATTGCTTCCAAAATATTAGTAACCAATCCATTTTTTTGTTTAATGGCCAAACCCTGTTTAACATATTGCCATATAAAGAGATGATTTCATCGCAGTCACAAAAAATGTACGAAAACAAAAAGCGATGAAGGCGTCAATCAGCAGCCTCCACAAAAATTCATTATTCAGCATACATCATTTTATATACCCAAAGAAGGGGGCTAATTGCTGGCAAACAATTGCCATCTTCAATTACAATTATTTGCCATCACTTTGCAGAGCTCAAGGGCCAATAATCTGGTGGGAAATGGGTAATTTCGAGGGCAGGTGAACCACTTGAATCTGCCTACGAGTATTCATAATTTAAACTCATCTGCTTACTTATGCATACAACAACTGAAAATTTGTAATAAGCCTCTTAAGACGCGTGCTCCCCCAGATTGCAGGTACAAATATACGAGTGTACATACTAAAGGATGATTTAAAGGCGAGACGGGGCTGCAGTTGACAGGGGAATATGAAAGAAGACATGGAGTAATCCCACCTGCCTTCACCTGAATTCGTCGCCACTCCACTTGTTGTTATTGCTGATGATGCTCTGCCACGGTTTAAGCTTAATTTTTCATTTAATGGGAGAATGAATGTGTAGCTAGGGTTTATCAGACAGGATGCTCTGATTGGGGAATAAACAAATTAAATTTACAAAATTTTATTTATATATGTAATCGTTCTATTACGATTTATGTAGACTAACGATAAAAGTGGTGACAAAAAATGTTTCTTTTTTCAGATTGTGTTTTCCAAATGTAAATTACAGAAATATACTAAATTTAATAAAGTTGAAATTATAAATATTTTACTACATAATATTATGCTAGTAAGCAAAATTAAATTCTATAGCAATGTACATTTTAATTGCAGATTTCTCTTGTTTTTAGGTTATATGGAAATAAAAGAGTATTCCAAGTTCCATCACTCTTAACACCCTCTTGATTTTTAAACACGATTTTCATTTTATTGCTTACTTTTAATTATTGAGTTGTGAAACTTATCTGCCTCGGTTCAGCCAGTTTTTATACCCGTTACTCGTAGAGTAAAAGGGTATATTGTATTCGTGCAAAAGTATGTAACAGGTAGAAGGAAGCGTTTCCGACCCTATAAAGTATATATATTCTTGTTCAGGATCACTAGCCGAGTCGATCTAGCCATGTCCGTCTGTCCGTCTGTCCGTCTGTCCGTCTGTCTGTCCGTATGAACGCTGAGATCTCGGAAACTATAAAAGCTAGAAAATTTATATTTTGCATGCAGATTTTAGGAGTTCCTACGCAGCGCAAGTTTGTTTCAAACAGGTGCCACGCCCCCTTTAACGCCCACAATCGCTTATATACGATTTTATTTAAATATAAATTTAAATATTTCGGAAAAGTAAAAATGCAGTTTTATTGTGTTTATCAATACCTATCGAAATGTAGAAGAAATTTTTCAAATCGGACCATTCGTTAAAAAGTTATGCGTGATCAAAGTTTCTATCTCCATCTCCCTCGCACTCCTTTTACCTGAGTAACGGGTATCTGATAGTCGGGGCACCCGACTATAGCGTTCTCTCTTGTTTTCAGTTTGCTTTCTGCAATGAATATGCAAATTTGTGCAGCTTAGCGGCGATAGTAGATGGTAGATGGGCTTGGGCCTTACTTACTCCCATGGATATCTCACTATGCCCTATTATTATTTAAGGTCTCTGGCACTTGGCGAGGCCTTTGCATATTTTATTTTGGATTCGAAAGAGAGGGGAATCCAGCTAAATTATGGTCTGTGGGTGGAGCAGTAGAAGAGTGCTTATCATTGCAGTTTGTTGGCTGAATAATTCATGGTCCGGGTAGAAATGCAATCGCCTCCGGTTTCTCGAAAAAGGACTTGAAGAGTTTTACTTTTATGATTTTTTTATACTCCAGTTTTCTCTCGTATCATTCCGATCAATAGAAAATTGAAAATCTCAACGAGCGACGACTCAGTCGGAGTATGTGTGTGTGTTGGCTATAATTCAATTTTCTCCACAAAATAAAAAAAAATAGGAAAGAGTTTCATTAAAATTCAACTGCATCAGCAAGATTGTAACATCCACACAAAACACACACAGACAAACAGAGGTGGACCACAAAACCGCCAGCAAATCAATTGGAAGCGAACTTCACTTTTCACTTGTCCCTCTTCCAAATCGAACCATTTCATGCCAAATTGAATGCAAGAATTTAATTAAGCTTCTCTTTGCCTTTTTTGCAATATTATTTTATTGAATATAGGTAGATATATAAAATACATATCTAGCTGCCTGTATGAATATCATTTCAAATATGTTTTCCTTGCTTTTGTATGCACAATTTATTCTTTGATTTATGGAATGGCCACTAGCTATGAATTCGCATTCAGCAGCCAACAATAAATTCATTGAGTGCGGTCCTTGTTGGGATTCGATTGATGGCGTCATAAAATCATCCGCAAGGTGTCATCGGCAGGAAAGGGAAAATGCGTCAAAGAAATCCGAGAAATATGAGAGAAGTTGAAAAGCTTATTGGCAGACTAATTTTAGTTAAATCTGCAAAGGCAAAAGAATAAACAAATGTTTTCTTGGTCTACAAGTTCTTATTAACAATATTGCTATCAAAAGTGGCCTAAAAACACTTTATTTATGGATTATTTTTGCTATAATGAGTATTTTTAAACAAAATAGATATCATTTTTTTAAAAGCCTTATATTTTTATCAAAATCGGATGACTATGTATATATATAGCTGTCATTGATCTTCCTTAGTGGCCGATAGTTCTATGTAGTTTCTTGGCACAGTATAAATTAGTGTGATATGATTTTAAATAATTACCATCCCTTGAGTTGATTATATTCTAAGCTGTCATAAATATTTTCGCGCTGTGCACGCTCTCATTAATTTTCTGCAGAGGTATTAAAACTTCGGTTTTGCAAAGTTAGCTTCCGTTCTCCTCTCTATATATATTCGACAAACCTTGAAATATTTTCATCACTGAAAAAAGTTATCCGCATTTTCCAAAAATAACCTTACCTTACCTAACTTGAAACTATTTCCCATAAAACTCCGACGAAATTCAGTAAGCGATAAGGTTGCAAAGTTAATCTACATATACGCTATTACCACCAAGTTTAAGCCTTTAAATGGATGTGAATGGAATGTGGAAGCCGGTTAGCCTGGGCACTAACAGTCTGCAGATCCCGTCCTGCATTTAAGCACCGGGGCAAGTGCACCGAAAAGCCCAGGCACTCACATAACTCCTGCCCTCAAATGCAGTAAATACAAATTTATTTAACACTCTTACATTTTTGGTTAGCAAAAGGGGCGAGAACGGGGATAGTGCTTCAACATTGTTGCAGGCTTTACGAGGCAACAACAGGCACAACCGACATGTACACAAAACAATTATTGCCCGTAGGTAATTTAGTGGAGAAAACATTACCAGCAAAACCGAGGAGCAGCGACGAGGAGTGTGAGCCCAGTAGAGAAATGTTTTATGTCTGGTTGGTCCCCGTCCCCCAATTCCGCATCTTTCTCCTGGGATCTTGGCCCGAAGTGTGCGCTTAAAATAATTCCAGTTAAACATGGCCCACAATTTGCTTATGGCCCTGACTGAACTGGGCACCGCCTCCTCGCATTTCGGCAACTGCCTGGCCAAAGTTTGCTAGTTTAAGAAAAGCAACTCGAGAGCTTTCCTCGCTTTCCTCGTCTGTCATTCAAGTGGGGTTTTCATGCGGATTTCTTTTGGCCCCGAGACTTGCGGCTGGCAAAGTGATTATGTGATTATATGTGGCCCAAGATCTCCGAGGTCGATTCTCAAAAAAGGTTAAATAGAAAGGATGTTTTCAAATTTAGTTGATTAATTGCATTTTTTATTTTCGTTATATAGCACCAATAACACCAATTTTAGTAGCATAATAAATTATTCGTTTTAATATTATTGTATAATATTTAAATATTTTTTGTGCTGCATGGAGTTTTAAGAAGCAAATGCTTGTCTTTTCCAACTATTTCTATTCAAAACCGTAGTGGTTTCTATTTTGATGTATCTTTCAGTTTACTAAGCATAATTCTTGTCCTGATTTTCTCTTCAATAATTAAATCCGTTAAAAGATAACATTTATCACTTATAAAATTGTTTCCCATTCTTAAACGAAAGCCGTACTTTCAGTAAAAGCTCCACAAAGTCTCAGTTTCTCGCCGGTGACAATGGCCCTCATAAACTGCGGACCCAAGTACAATCCCTTCTCTGTGCTTTTCGTATCGCCATCCAGTCTGATTATATAATCCTTGCTAATCAACCGGTCAGTCATATCCTGCTCCAGTTTAGGTATGAGTACATCGTATAAGGTGCCATCACCAGCTGCCGTCAGTCTTCGATTCACAATTGTGCAACAGTTCTCATTACGAAGGATTTCCTCGAACTGAAGTTTAACTTGGCGAAGAGAGCTCCTTTTGGGATAACCCGATAGCCGTTCGAAGCACTTGAATTGGTAGAAGCGACGTTCCAGTTCGGCCAAGTCATCTAATAAAGGTTTTATTGGGGGAAGTTGATCCGAATGTGAGCGTGACAGTCGACAGAGATCGTTTAGAAGTCGCTCGATCTGTGGGCTAAATAAATCCTCCACGTCGGCGTTGCTTAGAATGTCCTGTGAGTAAAATGTTTAAGGAATTTGTTAATAAAGATTTCCCGCAAGAGTTTAAAAATACTTACTATAAGTTTTAATATCGCCGAATGTAGTAAGGGAACTATGGTCAGATTGTAGATCTCGTGCAATTTACGGGTCTCCATATAGTGAAGCACCTTTAAAGCTTCGTTTGTGTCATCAAATAGTCTTTTCTGTCTGGTTATAGGAACCGCTTGGGCCTGTTCCCAGACTTTCTGCCAGGTATTGCCCTCAGTAGTCATTCTTATGCTTAACTGATGTTTCACTTCAGCCAATTCTGAAAGAAAATGTAGCACATTGATTAGGAGTTTCTATATAAGGCTATTATACCCTACCATCAGTGACCTCCTCCCAATCTTTGGGACTGTACCAGCGAATAAAGTCCTCCATAATGCCCCTGGGATTGGCGGCCTTAAAGGCTTCCATATCGGATAGCAACGAAGTACACATCATTTGGGTGGTCAAGCCGGAACCGGGTCCCAATTTCAGCATGACCTCGGCATCGTCCTGCAGCTGATCCTCGGTTTTTGGCACAGGGTCCTGCGTCTGTGGGACATATATATACTCCTCGGGTTCCTCCAGCAACCGCTCATTGTTCAAACGCTTCAGTCGACCCTCGGGTTTTAGGCTAAGAACTGCCTTGGTGGGAGCACCAGAACCGGCAGTCAGATCATCGCAGTCGAAGAACTCGCCCTCGTCATCCTCGTCGTCCTCCTCCTCTTCGGAACTGGCTTTTCTCACCATCCGCTCAGATTTTAGTTTGCTATTCGCCTCCCGTTGCACGCGACGTTTCACGCAAACGTTGAGCATCTGTAGCTTTTGGTGGAGGAGGCAGGTGCGCGTGTCGGGAAAGCCAGCGGAAACTCTGGGGAAATTCAGAGGAATTAGAAGTGTTAGCATGTTGAGAGCACAAGCAGGGGTGTTGATACATACACCTAATTAATTAGACTTATGTTGTTCTGACGCGATTTATTCGCTTTAATTGATTTCATTAAGTCTTTTTTAAATATTTAAGTATATCGTTTTTTCTTTATTAGGAATAGTCCACATTTATTTGGCTTCAGTCTGAAGAATTCTATGGCCTTATCATATGTATTATCTTGCAAAAAAAATAAATTTAAGTCCTTACACATATCATATCGTATCATCTTAGTATTTATAATATTTTCAGTGAGCTTCAGAGTTCACTTCTTCTGCGAATCACAGTGTTCAACTTGGACATTATGCGTTTAAGATTTCATCTGCGTCTTAATCGTTTCAACCTTTTCATGGCTGTCTTGCCATGCCCGCACCTGGGCCAAATCTTCCTCCGCCTCGTGGGCATATCAGTCACATTCTTTGGGGCAATCTCAGTCGGTGTCTTGACAATAAACCCGACAAAGGCGACAAATGTCGCTGGCTCTAAGCGAGCGCTCCCAGCCAAGCTGCTATGCATACATCAGGGTAAAACTATGCGAGTGTATACCCCGCCTGCTCAACCAATTGATATTCACGCTCATCATGGTTGTCAACGCGTGCGTGGCCCTCTGGTCTTGCATAGCCAATGAGTCCCGTCCCGAAGTGGAGGTGACTCAGCCAAAAGAGTTCGCTGAACCCTGGGAGTGGAGTGTGGAGGTACTTGGGCTGCATTGGACAGGGGAAGTGAGTTATTTGGACCACGACAGCGGATGTTGGCCAAGCCGAAAACGGAAAAGGGAGCTCCCCTCCGAAAAAAAGGAGCCTCGGAGCTGCTGCACTTGGCATTTGCATAAAAGTTGCCTTATTAGTGGCTGCGTGGACAGCTGCGGGGAAGCAGCAGCTGCTTAAAAGGTTTTTAAAGTGGCTAAAATTGCACTCAACAAGGCAGCAGGAGACCGGAGCTAGCTGACAAATGGCTCTTGGCTTTTATTGACCTAATGCTGGCCACTTGATAATGCCCACTCCCCTCGACACTTTCGTTTTAGCTGCAATCAAATAAAAACATCGTATGTTCTCCAAGTCATTAGTTCTATGTCTATGTTTTCCGGCATCGCCATTTTCATCTGGCCCAATAAACTAGCTCGTATTACGTTTATTTTTGTGTGGCAGACATAATAGTTTGGGCGACTTTCATGGCCAGAAGGATAAGCTGCGGTTAAATGGAAATTGTTTTTTGCCTCACAACGAAAGTGAGTTCGCAAAAACTAGAATGTTTAAGTGCACATTTTAGCTACCTAGGATTTTCAAAGAATTTATTGGATAATTCAAGCAGCTTGTGATAAGGCAATCTAGAGGATTCGATTTAATATTTGCTAATATTAAATAAACTTTTCGACCATATAAAATGGCCCTTTGACTTTTCCATGTTCAACACTCTACCTCAATATTGACCCTCTTTGAATATTCCTAAGCTCCTTTATAGCACCTTTTCAACACCAAAGGAAAGTTAATTCTCCCCTCAAAATGCAAAATTAATATGCCCCAAAAAGCGTTCAAACTTCATTGGTCGCAGCTCAAACAGCAACCCAATTTTTTCTGTCGGTCACAATTTAATTCCTGTGGCTAAGCTGACCCAAAAGATTATCAACCTACGCACTCACACCTAACCACTCACTCCAACCCGAAAAACCAACCAGTTCTATATATAATCCCATCTATATATAAACTTTTCAGTTGACAACTTTTCCCACAAGAACGAAAAAAAGCAAATTCACTTTTTCCAACCTCAGAAATTCTAATCCACTTAAATGCTTAACAGCATTATGTGACCTTAAGCCCAGACACCCATGGTCGCCCCAAATCCACGCCCACAAGAAGTATGCCCGGCTTTTGTTAAATAAAACTTCAATTAAAACATTTTTGTGCCTAGAGGTGTGTGATGGGAGCAGAAGATTGCCCAACTTGGCCCGAAAGGCAGGTGGGTAACAAAAAATTTAGCAAAACAAAAACAGAAAGAAAAAATTAACAGCTGGACCATTGTCTAAAAATGCAAATTTGCCAAGCCACCGACCACCAAATAAAAAAAAAGAGTGAATAATTATGCGGCCACAACAAAAGAAACAACCACTGAGTGGGATAGAAAAATCATTTGCACCTTTCAAGTTTTCGGGTGGGAAAACAAAAAGTTGCAATTTCGGTAAATACCCTGGGGATGAGTTGAAAAATGCCAGAATAAAATGGTGAAGTATCAAAAGCGGTTCTGTTGTTCCAAAACTTGAAACTTAAACACAAAATTTGTTAATGGGCAAAAACTTATTTTTTGCTTAAGCCGTTTTTAATAAGGAAAATTAGAAATGTTTTGTTATTTTAAAATTTGTTATTTTAAATACAAATACATTTTGATGAACAATCAATTTTATTTTTATAGGGTATTAAAATATACCGAACTTATAAAAATATATATTTTGTAATTCCTTTTTTTGCTGCCCAACTGTACGCGATTCGTTTTTCATTTATTCACTCAGACAGTGCTGCAGTTCTTCCTTTGTTTTCCCGCTGCAATTTTCGCACTTTTCGCGCATTAAAAAATTTAGTGATGCAATTAATACGCAGAAGAAAAACAACAAAAGGCGACTCGGTGCGAATAAAAGAAAGGGAATAAAATGGTGCAAGAATTTTTTAATTAAATTTGTGGCCAGACAGTTGAGTGAGAAATGAGAAATGAGAAGCGAGCATAGGGCATAAAGAGAAAGAGCTGGAGAAGCGGGGAGTGCACAGTGGAGCTTGAAATATTTTTCTGCCTCCTTCTCCTTTTTATCCGATTTAGCCACGTAATGCAATTTATAAGTTGAATTAAGGAAGAGACAACCCAACAAAAACCCAAAATGCCATGAAAAATGAAGTCAGGCGCAACGGACAATTGAAACATCAGCCCCAGCAGGGGAAGTATCTTTCGGATTCAGGGAGGCGTGACACAGCTGCCGAGATGAAGAAAAAACTATCAATCAAAAGACAAAATGTTGATTATTATTTGGGATGCAGCGAAGCGTGCAGTTTAATTATTATTCTGCGGTTTATCTGGGAGCCGCAGAGGAGCGATAAAGTGGACGGGGTACTTTAATTTGCATTCGAGAGAAATCTCCACAAACTTTGCTTTGATTTGAAATAATACAGGAAATCTGTACAAGTGAATTGGATTGTTTAATTGATTAGGGCACGAATTGCAGCATTAGTTTACTGATGAGATTATTCAACTCGATTGACTAAACAGTTTTTTTCACAATTGAAATACATTTAAAAAAAACTTTCGTTTAATGATTTTATTTATGGTTTCAAGACAATTAAATTATAAAATTGTGTGCTTCCTTAGCAAAAATATGGCTTAGCCATTATTTTAAAACGAAATCTAGCTTGATTTGCTTTAAAAATATAACCGAAAGTCCATTCACCTATTCTGCTTCCTCCTTCAAAATTTCTGCTTGAAATCACATAATAGAACAATGATATGCGAGAATAAAAAATTGTCTCAAACAATAACAACCGAAAAAGGGAGAAAGGCGGCGAAAACTGTGTGTCATCATAACTCATGATTATGCAAAAAGGTCAACAGCTTCTTTGCTGACCCTTAAGTTACTAGCCAATGTTTGCATTGTTGTCGAAAAAGGGGGAAAAGGGGGTCAGAGTGGGGGTTCAAGGGGGGTCAAAAGCGGACTGGTTAAGCAGTGAAAAGGGGGATATATCACGTGCTTGGCTTTTTTATGAGTCGGTCAAATTAAATTAAACGCCTAACAAAAAGCTGCGCCGCGTAACACTTTTTATTTTTTGCGTTTGGCGGTTGGTCCTTTGAATGAGACCCAAAGGGATGCAAAGGATTAACTTTCGCTACGTCTTGCTTTTCATCCCGGCATCCTCGTTTTTATGCCCATTTTATGGCCTAAAGGAGGAGCGAGAAAAGTGACTGGGAACTGAAGCACCTCGTTTGACAGGCGCAGCCAGGCAGACGGGCAAATTAATCAAAACTAAACTGCCCCGAGGATAACGAGGAAGGGGCTCTCCTTTCACGCACTGTTTGTTGTCTAACGAGCATGAAAATGAAATTGAAAGTAGCCTGCCAAAACTGATTGATAAAGCTTGCCCACTTGCACTTCCCATGAAGAGAAAAATCAGGCTGCCATTTGCTATTAAAATATTTTTACATCTCTGTTTCGCTTTTAAAATTTCTTTCAGGAAATCTGTTGTCTTAAAATAATGTTTATATTTCTTTTATAGAAATATTTTTGTTTTAAAATTGTTATATTTAAATATTTAGTATCATTTGAAAAATTGTAGTCATAATTAAATAATAATTTATTACCAGAAAAATATTTCGAAATTGTTGCGTATAATTAGAATGGGGTCTGGGTTTATTCTTTTTTTTCTGTGCACTTCCTGTCTTATACACTTACCTCAATCCCAAGTGTTGACCAACTGACCAATAGAAGATACTAGGAAATAGGGGAGAGGATTTGCCTGCCAGGCGACAGTATTAATTGGGTAATTTATGGCCCGACTGGCCCAGACAACCTTCACTTTTTCATTGAGCCCCGAGATTCACTCTCTCTAACTGAATCGCTGTCTTCTCCCATTTATTTGCAGCTCTATGCCGGCACCAAGATGAGACCAGGCCGAACGACAAAAGCAACAACAGCAGCGACCACGCCCCTGCTCCTGCTACTCCCACTAATCCTGGGAAATGTCCACTTGGCCCACGCCCAGTGTCCTTGGCAGAGGGATGTGCCCGACCTGCAGACGAGCTGCATCTGCGCCTACAACTTGGGCAGGGAGCTGTCCGTGCAATGTGATCAGGTGAGATTTGGCAAATTGATATCGATTCCATGTTCGACATTAATGAATTTTAGGACCATCTAGGGCCTTGATTAAATTGATTTCATTTTATTGACAACCATTTTTAGTTATACCAATTAAATATACATTTTGATGTTCTGTTAGCATCATTAGAAATCAACAAATAAAGAACAATAATTTAAATTTACTCTTTTGCCACTACTTTTATATATAAGTAAGTTAAATATACACTAAATTGCTTGGCCTTAGCACCTGCATTATAATAAGATGAATTAGTACTGACATATCATAGGCATTTTTACCAAATAATTAATAATCATTTCTACGATTTTTTGTATCAAACTGTATCCCTTTTTCAGGTGGATTTCCCGCAACTCCTGGAAGCGATGAACACTCATGCCAGGCTGAAACCCGTGGACTTGCTGTACGTAAACAACTCTACGATTGTGGAGCTGCCAGAGGGCATTTTCAGCAATTTGAGCCTGCACAATGTGCAGCTCTCAAGTTGTGGAATTCAGAGGATTGCGAGGGGTGCCTTCAAGGGCCAGGAGTCGGTGCTGCGGAATCTCAATCTGCAGGATAATC
This sequence comes from Drosophila fuyamai, assembly GCA_018153365.1. NCBI lineage: Eukaryota > Metazoa > Arthropoda > Insecta > Diptera > Drosophilidae > Drosophila > Drosophila fuyamai. Next base: position 2,374,550 of record JAECXW010000878.1, read on the forward strand.
TCCTGGCTGATGTGCCAGTGGAGGCGCTTAAGGTGCTGGGCAAGCTGAACCTGCTGGATCTGTCCAAAAATCAGCTCAGCCAAATACCCGACGATGCCTTTGTGGGTCTGACAAAGCTCTCCACGCTCAAACTGAACGACAACAATGTTACCTTGGCGAGCAATGCATTCAGGGGACTGGAACAGAGTCTCAAGAACCTGAATCTAAAGGGAACCAAACAGCGGAAGGTGCCGGAAAGTATTAGGGGACTAAAGAGTCTGGCCTTCCTCGATCTCTCCCAGAATGGCATCAAAGAGCTGCCAGGTTCGGGTGGAATTCGAGTCTTCGATGGTCTGGATGCCCTGACTGCCCTGAATTTGGAGAGGAATCTCATCCAGAGCATCGGCGAAACGGCGTTTGCAGGTGTGCGAAAAACATTGAGTTCGCTGAGTTTGCTCAACAACCTGCTGGCCGAATTTCCCATCGGAGCGGTCCACTCGCTGAAGGAACTGCGAGTCCTGGACATTGGCTTCAATCTGCTGACCACTCTGCCGGAGGCCGCCTTCCGGGGCAATCCCGGAATCACGCTGCTGGCCCTGGACGGAAATCCCCTGAGCAGCGTGCCCGAAGGCGCCTTCTCCCATCTGAACGCCACACTGCGAGGACTCTCGCTCGGAGGCCGATTCCTCCACTGCGACTGCAAGCTGCGATGGGTGGCCGAGTGGATTCGCAACGGCGACTTGCAGGTGAGTGGATGCACTGGTGGAATTCCGGGGCATCAGGGGTGCCTCTTAAATCCTTTTCCAGTTGTGAATTATCTTTACTTTTTAATATCCTTTTTCAAAGATTTAAACACAATACTAAACAGTAAATATAGTTTTTTTAAATGCCCCACAAAGTGCTTTAGTGATTATTTTCATAAAATAATTACTATACTAAAACAAATATATTCTACCACATAAATAGATACAGTCCCCCATTGTAATTTAACCTTTTTTAGTTTGAAGATTAAATTACATTCCCCTATTTCAATAATAATATTTACAACACAAAAATTCACAAGTTGGAACCCCTATTTGTCGAAGGACTTTAGTTGCGCTGATAAAACCCGTTGTCAAATGGCGCACTTCCGATTGGATCTTTTGCAAACTCGCTAACGTTGTTTCATTGACTTTGGCAACTGTGTTTTGGCTTTCCTCTCCCCAGGTAACATCACGCGAACGGAATCCGCAGTTTTGTGGCACCCCACCACGTTTCCGGGACCGGGGCTTCTACTCCATTCAGCCCGAGGAGCTGAGTTGCCCGGACATCGCCGATGCCGCCCTGCGAGGACCCGTTGGCCTGGCCGACAACCTGAAGCCCACTCTGTCCTCGTCGCCAGACTCCGTGGAATACGAGACGGGCACGGGCACGGAAACGGGGACGGGTACAGTGGGCACTGGTACGGCGGCCTCTGCTCCGGTGACCAGCAGTGTGAGCAGCTCCACTTCGACAACGACACCCACAACAACGACCACGACAACCACACCAGAACCAACAACCAAACGGAGCACGGTGAGTGGGCAGGTGATAAAAGAGGTATAAAACACGATGGGATCGTTAAGTTAAAAATTGGGGGGAAAATAAAATAAAAACCCGGGGAAAGTATATCATGGCGGCATAAAGTGTCCGAACACTGGCGGTTCCTCAGCGACACTTTGTCAAATAAATCATGAGTGAATCATGTTACTCATTCTTTTTAAAAGTAATAAATTAAAGGTCGATGTTTAAATATTGCTTTTGAAATCTTATACAATTTGAGAAAGAGGTTAAACAAATTAAATTAAGTTTTAAGTATAAATACAATTAAAAGAAATTACAATTTGTAACACCAAAAGTATTTATTAAACATAAACTGTGAATTAGATTTCAAAAATTACATTTTCATATTATAGAGATGATTGTAAGCAGAAAAGATATAAAAAATCTAGTTGTAAAATATTTTATCCATAAGACCTTTTCTATATTTTTATCTCCCCAACAGACTCGTCCACCTACCAAGTCAACTGCAAGTACATCGGCCACCACAGCCTCGCCAGCAACGAATCTCTCGGTGAATGGAACGGGCACAGTGCAGGCCACCTCCATCACCACGAGCAGCAGCTCCTCCTCCTCGTCCTCTTCATCCACGGGCCATGGGAATGGCAAGCAGGCACCAGGATGGCGCCAAGGAGTGACCAATGGCAATGGCAATAGCGGAGGAGCAGGAGGCCTTCACAAGCCGCAGAGGCCACCACTTGTCCTGGGCTATCCACCGCAACGGGGAACTCGAATCGACGATGCCAACGAGGTGCAGGTGAAGCACGCCTTCCGGCAGGACAGTTCCGTGATCATCCAGTGGGATTCGGACACGGCCAACATCCTGGGATTCCGAGTGGTCTATCGTCTCTTTGGCGAGAAGGCCTTTAAGCAGGGTCCGCCATTGGAAGCCAGCGAGAGGGAGTTCAAGATCAAGAATGTCCCCGCCCAGGAGTGCATCATCGTGTGCGTCATCTCACTGGAGGAGCTCCATGTGACCCCGGAAACAGTTCCCTACCAGCAGTGCCGCGAAGTGCGGACCGTCGCCTCGCAGGCCTCCAACATGGACAAGATAACGATTGCGGCCAGTGCGGCCATTTGTGGCACCATCATTGTGGCCGTGATTGTGTTCATCGCTGCCAGCAGGTGGGTTACCCAGTTACTCCTACTGCTCCTTTCATTCTGCCTTCCAAAAGTTATGGCCCAGCAACTGAGCCACCGACAAAGCCAATGCCTGTGCAAAGTGGCTGCCTGATTTATCGCAGGTCCTTAAGTCATTGCCACTTTTCTACACAGTCTATTTTCGCCCTACCGCACTGCGTAGAATTTGTTACGCTTTATGCTCTGCATAGTATCTACACACTTCATCATCTTCACATTGTACTCTTTTAAGGGATATTGTAATTTGTATTGCTTGTTTATTATGAGCTAACCTTGGGTTATCCAACAAACAAGACACATTCGTTAGAAAGCCAAGAATATCTTTACATTTTTACTCATATCGCCACAAAATTAATTCCTTTGATCTATTTATCAGTTATGATATTCCAATAAAACATAAGGCTGCTATTTTAATAATATTTTAATATCTAAATGCAGTGTTCTGTTTAATCACAATTTTTTCACAGAGCAATTTCTTTTTAAATCAAACCAAAAAATAAGTTTTCTAATTGTTACAAACTTAAATGATGCAATTATTTGTTTGGCAAGGGTATTTAGGCCCCCATTTCTTTCCTAAACTCATCCTTTTCCCCATTTTTCGCAGACGTTCCCGCAAACTTCAGAACAGCCAGCAGAAGAGTCCGCTGCCAATTGGAGGTCTGCCCGTTAATTGCTGCGGTCCGACCGGTTCACCGGGACCACTTGGCTCCATTGCAACGCTATCGGCATTTAACAATCACAAGGTGAGTTGCCCCAGACACCCCGCACCCCCCCTCCCCTCGGCTTGGCTTAACTTGCGGAGGAGCTTGCCAAGAAATTGTTGCCACTTCTGGCTCCCGGCTGGCTGGCTAACTATATAAATGGCTGACTGGCTGACTGGCTGACTGCCTGTCCGGATTGTCAGATTGTCAGATTGTCGGAATGTATCTGGGAATGGGTGACTGTGGATGGTTAGACCATGAGTACGGGAAATTGGCAGCGCTGCGATTTGATGACTGTTGATTGTATTTATGGGGGACAACAAATTAAATGGAGCGAGGCATAGATAAATACTGCGGGTGCAAAAAGTATTTCAGATTTGCAATCTTCACTTTTTTGGCAAGGCTGCTATTGCACCAAATTTCTAAGTATATTTGCCGATAAGTGGAATAAGGTGGGGGAAATTCTTAATTAAGCCTGGGATTAGAAAGTTTATTGATTAAAACGAAGTATTGTTTAAAGCGACTTAAGAAAGACGATGAAGAGGAGGAAAAGTGTAAAGATTTAGGTAATGGAATTTTTTGTTCAAACTGCCTCATGATATGCAGTTAGTACCCCATTCAATTTGATATTCTTATTTATTTAATTACAAATAGGTTAAAACAAATAAGAAATGATTATTTATAAACTGAAATTAGAACAAGTTAAAATTGGAAATCTCAGGCGGAAACTTTTTAATTATTCAGGAAGTTTTTCCTAATGATTTTATGATCTCTCTTCTTTCAGGAATGGGATCAAGTGTCAGCGTACAGTGGTCGCTCGATACCGAGGCCGCGGATCTATCCCGTGGAACAGCCGGACGATATGCGAAGCCACTTTTCCGGAATGCCCGGCAAGGTGGGCAAGTCAAGGTGAGTCATGATTTTTAGCCTTCGGCAATCGAACATTTGCTTGCCCTACATTCCGAGCTTGCTGCATTTTTCCAAAAGCCTTCTCGTTTGTTTTCGTTATTATTTATTTACTTCGTTCGTTTGTTCGATTGTTTCATTGTTTAATTTTGCATCACACACACACGCACCCACCACGCAACATACAACACACACACACACACACACACACACGAATGCAGTAGATCCCTGGCGGATGGACAGTCGCAGCACAGTTTTTCGAATAATTCGCATCGCGGCTATTTGGGCAGTGCCTTCCCCTCGAACTTGGTGAACTCCCGGCCGGAATTGCGACAATCGCGGCAATCCCTGGCCGCCGCCTCGGAGCGAATGTCCCGGGCCTCGTATGCGGGATCCATTCACGGGGGCGGAAACGGAGGAGGCGGTGGCCTTGGCGGCAACGGAGGAGGAGGAGGAGGAGGTGGCGGCCTCCCGGTGAGCAGCCTGATGGCCATGAGCGGCATGGTCGGCGGCGGCGGACCGGCGAGCATCGCCTCCAGCGCCCGAAGATCGCGACCGCGTTCCAGATCACGCGAACAGCTGAACGCCACCCACATACATAACCATCGACCGGGAAGTCGGTAAGTAGAATATCTCACAGACAAAAAAAAAAATGGAAACCATAAAACAAATTAAGCCGCAGACAATCTAATTAAAGACACTCCGCACCCACTCAAAATCTCACACTCTGTGATATTTTACTACGTAAGGTGCTTATCACGGATCACAAATCACACATCCTAAATTACACTTTCAATTCTTTCTTTTATGTTCCTCGATTTCGACTTTTGCGTTGAAAGTTTCTTAATTCATTGGTTTATTTTTATGGCTTTCCGTTGCTCATTAATTTAATTAGCTTTTTATGGATGGGGAGGGACTTTGATTTATTGGAGACTGTCCCAAAATTCTCAATGTCAAAGTTAACTACTAATGATGATTTCTTCCGTGGGAAAAAAGACAAATATTTAATTATAGTCCGTTGATTAAATGATTTATTTTATTTAATTTTTTAATAGAATACAAAATGTGGCTTTTCTGATACCTTTCTAGCACTTATTTATAGCTATAAAAACCGATTAATTAAAGATATTTATTGACCTATTTCATATTAATTGCCATTTCTATTTAACATCTCGATCCAATAAATGACCCCATTCATTCGCTAACTTTTCGAACCTCGAACCGAAACACTTTCGAACAACTTCCTCGCCGAGCTTTATTTTCAGTTGCCTTGATTGGCAACTATCCATCGCCGCAATCAAATCAAACTTTCATTCATGTACAAAATTCTGTAACTACATTGTATACATGCATTCCTTTCACCACTAACCCAAAGACCCCCCCCTCCCCCCTGTGAACGCCACCCCTCTGTATAAATTTCCACTGATTCCATTAATTTTAATTGCGTTTCGCTTGGTTTCAAGCATTTTTACTGCACAAAATCCATTGGGCAATGCGTTAGTGTTGCACTGGTGAATCTCTGATATAATCGATACAAACAGGCAAACTGGTAAACTGGTACAATGCAATTGCAGATACTCGCAGGCGGGATCGACGCACACGCTGAACAACTACTGCGACACATCGGACAATTGGACGGATCACGACATGGACATCTACATGGCCCGCAATCCGACGACGCGGAACGGTTTAGTGCCATTATGAGGGCGACTTACGTTGTCCTGATATTTCAATGTTGTATTAAACTGGGACGGCATCTTCTGACAATATCTGACGCCGGCCATTGAGGGGCAGGAGGGCAGGGGGCATGGTCGGCGTCAGCGGCAGCAACAGCGGAGTCAGCAGCAACAGCAACACCAACAGCAACATCAGCAGCTGCAACAGCAACTGCAACATCAGCAGCAACATCAGCCTGCGCAGCATTTGAGGAATGAGCGACATCAACAACGACATAGAAACAATCAGCAATTGGAGCAGCCATATCAGCCAGCACAGCAGCAACATCAACGATTACACTACTATATGCCGCAGACACAACGCTGCACCTCGCCCCCCGATGTGGTGCCCCGCGCAGCCAATTTCCATAATAGCAATACCACTACTACTGACAACAGCAACATCGCCAGCAACAGCAACAGCAACCAGCAGCAACAATTGCCGCTGGCCGCGTTGACAGCAACGCTGGAAGATGCAACAGTAACATCATCCACAGAGGCATTTGCAACGGCAGCAGCAACATCAGCAAGTGGCATTGTTGTCGAGAACTATTTTAACGAATATGAACGTCAGGAAATCATTTATCATCATCCCACTAGCAACAGCAACAGCAACAGCAGCAACAGCACCAGCACGGCAGCAACACGCCAACTACCCCGCAGCAATGCCTTCCGTTTACAGTTACCCGCAATGGCAACGGCAACGACTAACAATATTTTATATAATATCAGTAATAACCATGATGCAACCGGCAACATCGGCAATTATAAGGCGCATACGTTTAGTGATAGCTGTAATTGTACATGTAATTGTAGTCTAAGTGAGGAGGAGCAGCAGGATGAGGCCACAGTGACAGCAGCAGCAGCAGCAGCAGACGCAGCGGTTCGAGTGGAGGACGAGGAGCAGACCAACTCATCCTTGGCGGGCAGCACCTCGGTGTCAAGCATAGAACAAGTGCACCGGGAGGAGGAGGAGGTGGAGCAGGAAATGTCCTTGTCTCTGAACTTGACATTGGCTGACACTGGGGAGGCAGAAGAAACAAAATCAGCAGACACATCTGCAGACAGGGCCAAGCCTTGAGTGCAGCTACTTCAGGCTGCTACTGTTGTCACTGGGGCCTCTCAGAATCTGCATAATGCATAACAATTGCACGGCAGAACGTTAAAGTGTAACACAGAAAAATAGATATTTTTATATGCTGTTTAGAGTGCAATAAATACAACTTTCCCTAGTTCTTTTTGCAATTAGTTGAACAGATATGATGTTGAGCAATCAAAGAACTACAACTTAAGTCAATATGGTACTAATTATACTTAATAGCTATTAAAACTGATTAACTAATGTTTAGCGTGTAAGGAGGCAAGGTCGTTTAAATGCTGGGATAGACAGGCAAAGAAGTCGCTGAGAGAGCACAAAAAGCAATATGTAAATAAATTAGAAAGAGCAAAAACCAGTCCTATAAGATGTAATTTACACATACTGCGAGTTCTAAAAGATTCAATACGTTTATGAACTAAATAACCAGTTTGTTATAGGTCAAATCAATATTTCACATACTTTAAAGCATTCCCAAAACACTCTCTAGTCTGGGCCCTTTATCATTTTCTCAATTCATTTATATTTCACTCTATGTTTGTCTATCCCAGCCTTAAGCTGATTACCCATTTCAGTAGTTTTTGAGCCAACCAAACCATTTTACTGCCTGAACAGTTTTAATTTAACTCATATTGAAGTCCTTTTCAGTTCGAATTCGATTTTAAGTTTCGACTTGTTTCACTTCGTTTTGTACAGAAGCTTCAATTGAAACATTTGCGTGCTAAGTTCTTTCTTATGTTTATGATTTCTACCTTTTAGTGAGAGTTTAATAAAAACAAATATATTAAAAATGTTTCGTTTTATTTTTATTTTGTTGGCTTGCATTATGTTTGCTTGTTGGTCGAGCGCCTGTACATCGTTGTATATAGAAATTCGTAGGCTTAAGCGTTTGAAACGATTTCAGTTTTAGCCTTATCATTATCATTATCATTATCGTTGGAGGGACGAGTCCGGATAAACAGTCCGGACGAGTCCGGGCGAAACACAGTTGACAGTTAACAATATTTAGTGCCCGTGGGCCGGACTTCCTTCGAAGTCCACAACACGCCCATGTCTGGCACTAGATACTTAGTGAAGTAAGCTAATATCTATCTATATTTACTCTGTACTCTATCCCTAAGGAAATCAGTTATAGACAAGGCTTTGAGCATTAGAACAGTAAGCACAATTTAGGTGGAAAACGGGAGCAATTATTTAGAACAAACAGTAAACAAATATTCCAATAAAACGTAGGCAATAAATTCGATGAAATTCCGTTAAATGTTTCACTTGTAAAGCAAGCAAAGGAAAAGTAGAGGAACAAATATCCGAAATTAAGATAAGAAACCTTAAATCAAATTTAGAGTTAAACAATTACAACTTAATTAAACTGCCTTAGCACATTGAGAACGATGAAGAACAACAGAACGAAGCACGTGCTTAAATTTAGTTTAGCTGCACTTGAAAAACACAAAAGAAGAGATGGGCATTTAATATTATATTATCGGTGACACCAAAACTGCCAGCCAACAAAAAGAAACTTATATCTTAAACTGGAGGAAGGATCGTAGAGGAAGTCCTTCACAAATGCTCATCTCAAGCGACACACTGAAAACGAAGACACCAACCGATTTTGAGGAAGATAACACCACCAACCCCAAACAGTTAGACTTATAGTACACGATCCCATAATAAATGTGCGTTATATTGTTAAATAAAAATCAAATTCAAATGTTAACTTTGCGGCTTCACAGATTAGCAAACTAAATTTACTAGAAAATTTACGAAACGTTCTGTTTTTGGTTTTTAGTTCGTACGCATCAAGTTTCAAATAAAGCATATTTTTGTTACTATTCGTGGGGTGATATTGTGTTTTACTCACCCTGGAACTGCCAAGGAATTATCCCACAATACTCGAAGTTGGCGAGTGAAGGCCGCCCACACTTGGGCCATGCCCTCTACGCTGCCCAAGTGGGCGTGGCAGGTGGCCAAAAGACAACTGAGACGGCAAACCAAAGAATCGGGAACAGCGCTCTTGATTCTCATGGGATCGAACTGAAAAAAGAGCACAAATTCATCGTAAATAAAGTTTAACTTTAATCTTTTTAGAATTTTAATTAATAAATAATAAATAAATAATAATAATTTTTCTAACTACTTCTAAAAGTAGACAATTGGTCAACTTAAAACTTTAATAATAATACTACCAAATCTATAAGAGACATAAAATACTTCTAATATTGGTTGGTTATGTTCAAGGTTTGGGCGAGTTATAATCTCCATTATCTAGTCTAAACTCACCTTATCCTTGAAGCTCTTTTTGGCGTAGGGAAACAGCGCCATTTCGGGATGCATGTCGGGGAAGAGATAGGCCAACAGTTCGCTCAACTCGCTTTCAGTCATGGGACCTGGCAATCGTTTGGTTAATCCCGCCTGTGAGGGCAACTCGTAAGTGCGATCTCTGCGCGTGGTGAGCTTGTGTTCCGTGATTCTATCCAATGGATTGGATCCTGCTTCAGCTCCGCTGCTAGTGCCCGAGAAATTTCTGCCCACAAAGGACTCCAGGGATCTAGTAACTCCGGCCACATGCTGATAATCCCTCAGGCAGCAGGATAGATAGGATGAGGCCTCAACCGAGAGGTAAACCTTGCCGAGCGGAGCTTTGGAGGGCACAAAATCTGTTCTCTGCTCGCTGTCGAAGGCCACGTGTTCGGATAACTCCGGCCAGGTGTAAACCAGATAGATTTCCGTGCAGGACTCAGGTGTGTAGCCATGTGGTAAGGCATAAAACTGTTGAAGTTCCAGTGGCGAGACCTCGCCGTCGACCACAATGTCCTCAGAGCTGAGACCTCGATCAAAGGGCACATACATGGGCATGCGGATGCGCATGGTGTCCAGAGCATAGGTGGTGCAAACAGAGATCATGGCCGCCTGGGAGTACGACGTGGGCACCTTTTCCCTGAACAAAGTGAGCAGACCCATCAGAAACCGACACTCGGACGGGGCCTTCTCCAGTCCTATGAGCCTGAAATTGGTCCTCAAAGCAGGAGCTAAGGCCACGCCCGTGTAGAAGTTCCATTTGGGATCGTAGATCTGCACAAAGATGGGCACCACGCTCTGGACTTCAGCGGATACCACGGCCACGGCGCTGAGAAAGAAATTGAACTCCGAGGTGGACTTCATGTAGTTGAGATTGGGATTCACGGGATGCAGGACGATAAAGCGTCTGAGGCCGTAGATCCTGGCCAGAATGTGCAGGTCCTGGGAACTTCTGATGGGAGGGCCAAAGCTATTTTCATTTGCCATGAGGTCATGATGGCAAATGGTGCGCTGCAGGCAGGGATTCTCCTTGATCTCCTCCTTGGTTAGTAGCTCGTCCTCTAGGATGGCCTGATGGTACTCCACTTCTATGCCATTCTTAAGCATGTCCAAAGTTTCCCTCTCCACTTTCCACTTGCAACGAAAGATTTCCTCAGATTTGAGACTCCTGCCCACGTCACATTCAGCGCAATCCCATTTCTGCAGGATCTCGCCGAGTTGGGCGTTGAATACCTCCCAATCGGAATCCGCACTGAAGTTTTCCCGGTAAAACTCACTGTCGTCGATTTCCTCGGCCATTATTAGGGACTTTAAATTCAATATCAACAAAACACAACAAACTAAAATCGCAGACAACAATGGACGGGGCTGCCAGACCTTTGGCTTATCAGCTGGTAGCTAGGGATTTAGTGTTGAGAAGTGTTAGATTTGTCTTAGTATTTTATTTAAGAAGGTTTAAAACAAGATTTAGTAATTGGCATAACATTTATTCAGTAATTTGTATGTATATTGATTGATTCAATTAAGCAGTTTAAACAGTTACCTTTCATAACATACCATTGTGTAGTTGCCTTTTTAAATTGTCCAGCCCTGCAAAAACGGCAAAGGGTGGCAACGCCACACAGCCAGCTGGTTTTTGTTTGTTGACTTAGTTTATATTTTGTATTTACGATGATTGGAAATAGCAAGAGATCTCGTGCGAAAAACTTCACCATGGGGGAGGAATTGATACTGGAATACCTGATCCTGCAGCACAAGGATGTGATCAGCACGCAGAAAAGCGGGGCGGACGTTTGGCGGCGAAAAAAAGACGCCTGGAAGCAAATCGCCGCAGACTTTGCTGTTCAATCCGGAATTGATCGTCCATGGCAGGCTTTACGTGAAAAACACATAAATTCACAGCGGTTAAAGCGACTAAGGGATGCCAATGAAACGAGAAACCACGGGCTGTCCATGTCAGCAGTTTCATCGATCAGTGGAAGAGTTGAATTTGAAGAAAGTAAGACACTGGCTTGGAGCAATAAAGCTTTGCTTTTGACTGATAGCTTAAATCCCTAGGTAGCACCGACTTCGATCCCGAATATGAACACCAGAACACTTTTAGAAGCACCTCCAGCGAACCTCAGTTCGAGCAGGACAACTCAAACCATTCAATTTCAAAAATTAATGTAAGATCAGTCCATGATCTAAGAAAAGAAGAGGCCTCAAACGACCTAATAGATGAAAAAATGAATCTACTAAAAGCCCAACAGGCTTACTATCGAAATGAGAACTCCAGGGCAGCCGAGAAGCACGAGGTTGAAATGGAATTGCAGAAAACCGAACTCGAACAGAGAAAGATCGAGCTTGAGAGGCACAAACTGGAATTGGAAAGGTATCAGGTGGAGCTGCAGGGAACACGGCTCAAAAACCAGCTACTCGAAATGGAGATCCTGGAGCGACAAGGCAGGATTAAGGAAAGCGATGGGACTTCTTAAATAGGTACTACATAACTTTCTAATAAGGTAGCTAAATAACTAAACATCGCATTATACATATTTTAATTCATATGCCTGACATTTGATTCATTGCGATCCTTGATGAGACATGCATTTTTTTCATAAAATCATAATATAATTAAATCTTAAATGATCTTAAATCTAACTAAGACTTTATGTAAAATATTTGTGTTTACTTAAAGATCGCTGTGAACTAAATGTTAAAAATATGATCTTACGTATAATCATATTTAAACAACTCAAATGAATATAGTATCTTTAATTTGGAATTAACACTGTTAGGATTATCACTTCAAATTTAAGATTTACAGGTTTTATTATGAGGGAAATATTTAGTTTTTCTAGAATCTCAAAATCTGATTCCACTTTCTAAAATGCTACATACTACCCCTTCTTAATTCGAATGAATGTTTCGTTTATGCTCAGCCGTTTTGTTTGGTAGTTTTTATTAATTTACATCGATCCATTCACTATGTAGTTCTGGGGCTTAAACGATAACAACGCTACGGGTGTTGCTCCTCTAGCCGACAACCAGGAGGCCCTCGTTGGGGAACTCGTGGGTGGGCACCTCCAGATTGAGGGGCGCCGGTCCCTTGCGGATTCGTCCAGAGGCGTCGTAGTGGGAGCCGTGGCAGGGGCAATAGTAGCCACCCCAGTCACCGGCATTCGCAATGGGCACACAACCCAGATGCGTGCACACGCCGATGACCACGAGCCACTCGGGCTTGATCACACGTTGCTAAATGAGATTAAAAGGTTTTATTTTAGTAAATGGTCAAAGATTTCGTAAGGAAATAAAGAAGGTGGATTTGTACTGCAGTTACTAATCGACTTTTTTGTGCAAAATTCATATACCATACTGTTTTAACTGAACAATTATTGAACCCAACAATCCTTAAGAAGCTTTTAAGAAGCTTACACTCTATTTCTAGACCTAGCAATGTTACTTTCATTAAAGTACATGAAAATAGCATTTGCCCTAGGTAGATATTATCTAGATATACTTTTCAATACAAATTCACCCACTCTATGGTACCTACATCATCGGTTTCCGGGTCGCGCAGTGTGGATGTGGCCACTCCTCGCTCGGTCTCGATTTCCGCGGAGGTACGGTGGCGGATGAAGAGAGGCTTTCCGCGCCACTTGAACGTCACCGACTTGCCCTCGGGGATGTCGGCCAGCTTGATCTCGATCTTGGCCATGGCCAAGACTTCGGCGGAGGCGCTCATCGATCCAATGAAGGTGTTGACCAGACCCTTGGCCGCATAGGCACCGCCCACAGCTCCAGCTCCCACGAGCAAGTAGGAGAAGGCCTTGCGCTCCTCGGCGGTCTCGTTGCGGCGACGGCTGTCCTTCACGGAGTCCCGTCGGTAGGCCGAGAAGTCGGGCACCTGCAGATCGGTGTGTGCCTGGCGGTTAGCTGGAACACAAGAGGAATCTATTAGATAAGTTATAAAGTTTTGGGGGAGTTTTCTTGGTTTTCCTTCTGCACCTTTTGATTCGATTTCAAAGTGGATGTGTAACGTTAGAAATAATAACTTTAGTTTGTAGCTACTATCCTTAACATTTTGTGGAAGGCAGTGAAAATACTATTAAATACTATTTATATTTCCTGGTTTACCTTTTGTCAAGATAATTGAATGACACTTGGCCTGGTCTAGTTAAACTAGATTGTAAACAATATAGACTAAGTATGATCAAAATAAAAATACAATATCCTATAGCTTCCTCAGGATTAATCCTTGTAAATGGGTTATGCCCTTTGGTGGTTCTTTAAGATATGTTTACAAAACTTCAGAGAGCAGTGTTATTAGTCTGAGAGATTCTATATCCCAAGTTTGGTCAGGTTCGCATGTCATTAGCACATAGTTTTGATGCGATTGTTTGGAGGGTTTAAAACTCCTGCTGATTGTTGTTATTGTGCGAGGTTATGTTGAAATTACGTAAGGAAATTTGCCAAATCTCCTTGACGCTGACTGCAAATCGAATCCTGGTCGTTGTTCATAGCTTTTGGCCAAGTTAAGTGCGGTTTTTCCTGCTACATTCGTTATGTAATGCTTGTGTTTTTCGCTGGCACCTCCTCGGAATCCGCCTCGCAGAATCTTACCCATGGAATTCACGGCCACTCCGCTCGCCTTCAGTCCCGTGGAGAGGACCTGGGCTCCGCCCCGGACGTAGGCACGCGACACGACGTTCATCATTTTGTATGTTTTCCTTTAAATTTAAATGATCTCGTATAGTTTCCTGTCGAAAATTTCGACGTTCGTCGCTGTCTAGAGGTGGAAAAACATCGATGCTGACATCGATACCATATATTTTGTTCAAAACATCGGTGATATCGGCGTCATCGATGTTTTTCCCTTTCTAACACTGTGGAGTAAGTCCCCGCTAACTATCGATAATGTGGTTGTCTCCGCTACCGGTTGTCATCTCTGCTGAGAATGTCCCACCTCTAGAAAATGGAGTTCGTCCCCCTAATGGTGGTGTAAGTCCCCGCTAATATTGCTCACTGACAAAAGCTGGTAGATATTCCATTATCACCGGATGGGCAACCTTTTCGTAACGGTTCTGATTATAATTCAATTTAATTTTAAAAAAATCCAAAAAAAATTAACTAAATATTTATGTGTAATTAAGTAATAAACTAGATCGAAGTCCTAAACCAAACTCTTTGGTTAAACTCTTAAATGTGAATTACGGTAATACATATCAAATTCGAATTCTTAACAAAATGATAATAAAATACAATATGGTAAAAAATAACTTATTTCTGATAGTTATTGCTAATATCTTAAGGAACTTGTATTTTATTATCAATTTTATTAAGTAAGTAATCAATGTAGGCGATCAATTATCACAAATATATGAGCTTCTAATCAAAATTTTAATTTTGCAATATAAATAGTTCGTTTTTTTTAATAAGAGTATCCCAAAGTATTCTTCTATTATTATTTCAATTTCATTTTCAATGCATTTGATTTTGAATAGAAAATCCAGCGTGCATATAAATTGCATTTGTTTCACCTTGCCAATCCATCCCCTTTCATCCCCCTTTCGCTTACCCCAAAAGGTGAATCCCAGCATCCACCCCGCTTTAAGTGGAAACTACCTTTTGAATTAGCCACTGCAGCGGCTGGAATTTTCTCCGGACGAAAAGGGGTTTCCATGGCAAACCGGTTGGACCACGCACCACCAACTCTTAGTGAAAGATTATGTCCAACCACCGGACTTCTACAAACCAGTTTTTCCACTGCACTTTTCCATTTCCCCAGCAGCATCGTGATGTCATTGATATAGTCCTTTTGATGTTCCTAATCTTTTTCAGGGTGGTTTCGCTCAGCCTAATTAAAAAGGAAATCCCTAAGTTATTATATTTCCTTCGCTGATCTCATCCAACGCATAAAACACTAGTAAAAAATTGCATAAAAAATAGCTGGAAATCAGTATGGGAATTTGTTATGCGCATAAAAGTAGGCAGCGTAAACTTGGCCAAAAACTTTAAAACCGAAGAGGCAGTAAAAAGCGTGGAAAACTCTCCCGCAGCCTGCTGAAATGTAATTCCTCTGGCGCCAGTCCTGTGATTATCGAAAGTAGTTCTTTTTGATGTCGAAAGTTTGCTGCCACCCTCTCCCTGCCCCTCCCCCTCCCCCTCTCCCTTCTGCCACCCACAGTAGGTGGCAAGTGAAAGTGAAAGTGAAGGCGAAAGTATGCCCATCGTCTATTTTGCAGCCGGAGGAGGAAAATCTGCGCACATAAAGGCGCCTCTATGTACTTGGCCAAAAAACACGCACACAGGCATAAAAAGGGGGGCACTACGGTAAAGTGCGTGAATTTTTGCCAAAAACAAAAACAAACTTGAAATAATAGTGAATGTGTCGACAAGGAAATACTCTTACTATTGACATTTTTATGGATTAAGGTTTTGCAGTTTTAGATTATTAAAGTTTGTAATTATAAATTTTACATAAAAATACTCCAAATACTAATTAAAGTAATTAATTCACTAAAAACAGAGAAAACTAAGTTATGATTATGAGAATGCGGTTAAATTACAAAACAAAAATCGTTCTTTTATTTAATTATTACAGAATTCAACAGACTTGTGTTTCCTTTTCCATTTTAATGTTGTATCTTAAATAGACTTAAGAAGCTACTTAGATAATTGCCCAGAAATGACCAAGCATTATCTTCTCAATTTTCTTTAATTTACCCATACCTTACTTCTCGTCACCTTGACGACCTTATCCTAAAGTCCAGACGGTCTTCTTTTTGGCAGTGCGTAGGAAAGTGCCAGGAAAGTTAAAACTATGCCGCGTAGGCGACGTGGCAACGGCATCTGCCCTTTCCCTGGATTTTCCTCCCCCGCCCGAATTTCCCGACCACCAAACCCCCAACCCCAGAAACTCAACCGCATCCCCACTCCAATTGAACTCTGTCAGGCTTCGACTGCGTTACACTTTTCAGCAACTTTTACATGGAAAACTGGCGCCAACTACAACAGCAGCAGCAGCAACAACAACTTTCTGCTTTTCATCCCTGCCCCAGGGCAGTCCCTCCCCCTGCCCGCGCCTCCTTCTAACTCCCCACCCCCTTTTCACCCATTTCTGGGCGGCGTGTGCAGCGTTGCGGCTGCGGCAGCAACAACAACAGCAGCAGTAGCAAGAGCCAAGAAACACTGAGGAAAATATTTCACTTCATTTTATGCTAGATATTGGTGCAATGTATTTGCGAAAAACTAGTTTAAGGTTACCCACTTAAAAAAAGAAAGTAAACAAAGTATTATAATACAAACAACAAAACAAAATAGTTGACAAATTTTGACTTCTTTTCGTCAGTACTTTTCGGTTTTAAAATAGGAAAAAGGTTCACTATAAAATTCCCTTTTTCTAAATCTTCTATATTGAATTTTTTGCCGTTCTAAAATAAATTGTGAAATTGTTATTTAAAATATAAACTTTGAAAAAGTTTTTGAAGTCTTGTCTTGTTTGTTAAATAGTTTTTTTCATGAACTTCTTTTTCCCAAATAAAAAACACTTTAATAAATATGATTTGTAATACAATAAAATATTTTAAGATTATCTCCATCTCTATTAAATAATAATATTATTACCCTGTGTATAAATTTTATACTAAAGATAAAAGATATAAATATTTACAAATATTTTGCGTTCTGCTGTGTAGCAGCGACGACATAGCCAGCTTATCGCAACATCAGCCAAGCATAAAGCTCAGCCCACCCGAATTCGCCACCCCGTTGGAAAAGTTGAAAGTGGAAAATTGTGCGTGGCAGGCAAAAGTTTTCTGAGGCCCCTGACTGACAGTCCTTCGCAGATGCGGAGGCGCAGCCACGCCTACTATCCCTATACACCCCTTCTCCGCGATGCCCTTACACTTTACCCATTTGCAGAAACGAAAATTAAATGAATCAGAATCAGAATCATCTGTGCAGCATCAGCGAGGCGGGAAAGCCGCACGGAACTCGGGAAAATTTCAGAGAGTTGTGGCATGTGCAGCGGTGCTTGGATCCAGGAATTTGGCACAGCTGGCGGTCATTTATGTGCTTTTCTTCTCGACTTCTTTATCTTCATCTCCTCCGGTTGGGTTTTGCATTTGAAATGATTACTCCCCAGCCCCGCCTTCCGTTTGGGCCAAACGGCTTAAGTTTTGGGCCACTTTTGGGCAGTCGGATTATTAGGTGACCATGACAATGGGCTCCTGTTTTGTTTTCATATTTTATTATGGGATAGCCCAAGGAACGTGGCTTCAGGGCTTTGTAAATAATGATCTCTCATCAGGTATTTATATCAGTCAGCCACTTTTCTTGGAACTGCCCTATGGTATTTACCGTCTTTTTTTTATTGTGGCTTAATAACATTGAATTCCTGAAATTCCTGAAATAATTCAATATTAGAAGATTTTTTAGCCAAGACTTTGCAGAAAAGTGTCCAAAACCTGCACTTCTAAGCCCATAACTTTTCTTACAGTCATGCGATTTCAAAAAGGTTAACTTCTTAATGATTGTGGTTTAATTCTCTAAAAAACTGCATATTCAGTTTGTTTTATAATTTTGGGTCGATTTTTCGTCATTTTTATAATGCTAACCCCTTTCGAACTTTTCGAAAAATGGCTTTATAGAAAAGTGTCCAAAACCTGCACTTCTAAGCCCATAACTTTTCTTACAGACATCCGATTTCCAAGTGGCATACCTCTAAATGATTGTGATTTAATTCTCTAGAATACTCTAAAAAACTGTATACTCAGTTTGTTTTGTAATTTTGGGTCGATTTTTCTTCATTTTCATAATTCTTTCCGAATTTCCGAAAAATGGCTTTGCAGAAAAGTGTCAAAAAAGGCACTTCAAGCCCATGACTTTTCTTACAGACATCCGTTTTTAAAAAGACTTATTTCTTAATGATTGTGGGCTAATTCTCTAAACAGCTGTATATTCAGTTGGGATTGTAATTTTGGGTCGATTTTTCGCATTTTCATAATGGTAACCCCTTTCCGAATTTCCGAAAAATGACTTCGTAGAAAAGTTTCCATAAACTGCACTTCTAAATCCATAACTTTTCTTACAGAAATCCAATTTCAAAAAGGTTTACTTCTTAATGATTGTGGTATAATTCTCTAAAAAACTGCATATACAGTTTGGTTTGTAATTTTGGGTCGGTTTTTCGTCATTTTTATGATGCTAACCCCTTTCCAAATTTTCGAAAAATGGCTTTGCAAAAAAGTATCCAAAATCTGCACTTCTAAACCCATAACTTTTCTTACAGACATTCGATTTCCAAGTGTCATACCTCTAAATGATTGTGATTTAATTCTCTAAAAACTGTATACTCAGTTTGGTTTCTAATTTTGGGTCGATTTTTCTTCATTTTTATAATTCTTTCCGAATTTCCGAAAAATGGCTTTGCAGAAAAGTGTCAAAAATGGCACTTCTAAGCCCATAACTTTTCTTACAGACATCCGTTTTTAAAAAGCCTTACTTCTAAATGATTGTGGGCTAATTCTCTAAACAACTTTATATTCAGTTGGAATTGTAATTTTGGGTTGATTTTTCGCATTTCCTTTCCGAATTTCCGAAAAATGACTTCGTAGAAAAGTTTCCATAAACTGCACTTCTAAATCCATATTTTTTCTTACAGATATCCGATTTCAAAAAGGTTTACACCTTAATGATTGTAGTTTAATTCTCTAAAAAATTGCATATTCAGTTTGTTTTGTAATTTTGGGTCGGTTTTTCGTCGTTTTTATAATGTTAACCCCCAAATTTTTGAAAAATAGCTTTGCAGAAAAGTATCCAAAAACTGCACTTCTAATCCCATAACTTTTCTTACAGACATACGATTTCAAAGTATCATACTTCTAACTGATTGTGGTTTAATTCTCTAAAAAAGAGTTTAAATCTTGGGTTGAAATTTTTATTCGAATTTTTGTCGTTTTTATGCAATAGCTTGTTCAAATGAATGAATTATTTGCTAAGGATTTTGTTTGTTTATTTACTTTATTTTTTGATTTTATTAGTGCGATTATCGACGTATTAATCGACCCAAATATCGCGTTGTTGGGATCTTTCTACGCAATTTGCCGGCATTAAAAGTGGACCGAACCTACTCCTGCCCATATCCATATCCATTTCCGATGCCTATACCCAAGCCTATGGCCTTCTTTATCTTTTTCTCGGCTTGAAAGTTTGTCAACAACTCTCGCCTTGCCTTCGGCTAAGTAAAAATGCCAAAGTTCCTCCGGCAGGATTCGTTTTTATTTTGGGTTTAAGCGCGAATGAAACCTGCCCTAAATTCGGCCAAGCGGCTTAAATAAAAAGCAAGCGGGGGAAATAAAAATCGTGTGGCACGCGCAGCAGGAAAGCATCCTGGAAAGGGAATGTGAAGGAAACGACAACGTTGCGTTTTCCCCATCCGAAGGAAGTGCGGCGGGGTGGGGGAAGGGCTCTGCCTCTTGCGGAGGCGCAGCACGCATAAATCTACGGCCAAATTACATTATTTTGTCATTTTCGTTCGGGCGCCTCCCTGCGTGTTTTCCTCGACCCGCTGCAGTGTCCTGTTTGGTCCTGTTTGCTCCTGCCCGCCAGGCACATAAAACTCTGTCAAAAATAAACTTTCAAGAAAGCGCAAAACAACAAAAAAAAATGCAAAAGCTCTGGGGCAAAAGTTTTCCCACAGCAGAGTAGCAAAAAAAAGGCAGAAGGCAAGTACATTATATGCAAGCAATAAAGTAGGGGTTTTATTTCGGGGGGCGGGGTGGCATTATAAATGGGTTTGGGGTCTTAACTTTTTGCCTGGGGTGTCGGCTAAAAGTGAAAGTAAATGCACGAAGCCGACTGCGCTGCTTTGCGCCACCCCCCACCCACCCATTTCCCCGCCCAACTCCCCCTGCAAGTAGCCAAGGACATTGCGGCCATTAAAAATGTAGCATCGAAAAGCTTCGCTTCGTAACCAACTTTTCTTGAGACAACTGCAACTTCTCTCTCTCTCTCGCTTTCTCTCACACTCTCGCAAGGATGTGCTGCATTGTTTATAACTATTTTGGGGGAAATGCGCCTGCGTTGGCGCTCTCTCGCCTTTGGCTCTCCCACGGAACTTTCACTTTCCTCGGCTGCCTTGTCCTTTGCCTTCAACTTTCACTTTCACCCTGAAAGTTCGCCGACATGGCTACCTCTCCCGCTTTCTCTCCCTCTCCCTTTCTCTCCGGCACTGCCCGTCTCTTTCCCGCACTGGGAACTTCCTGTGTGGGCTTCCGGTTTTGTTTTTACAACTGATAAGGCCTCCTGCCGGCGCTTTTGGTCCTGCGAGCCCGCTCCTCCCCAAAAAGTATGCTACTCTTTTCTCTCTCTCTTTTTCCAAGGCGACCAGCAGGCGCCACTCTGCTTCTTCTTCGCCACTTTTATTATGGCTGTGCGTTGCAAGGATCAAGGACGTTCAAGAAAATCCACGGCCAAGAACGAAAACAAAAACAAACCCAAAAGGGAAAAGTAAAGCCAAAGTAAAGTAAATAGAAAAAAATGCAGGGCGGCGTTCGTTGGAGTTTTCTGGGGAGGATGACTTTGACACGGGTTTTCTGGGTTTGAGTGGGAGGTACACCCCCTCCTATCCCTTGAAAATGTTTTTTTCGGCTGCAGCTTTATGTACTTCATCATACATATATATATATTTTGGCCAGATGTGCGTGCGCCGGCGCCTATATAAAACTTTCTTTTCAACGGAGCCGTCGGAATGGGGTTTTTCGGTCGGATTTTTCGGGGGGACGTGGAATTTACTGCAGTCCTTTATGGGCGAAAAGAAGAAGAGGGCGCGGAGCGGGGGGGGGAAATGTAGGAAAACTCACACCCATTAGCAGTCGACCACTCGCTGCGTTTGTAATTTTGGCGCCTTTGTGCGTGTGCAGCGGTTGAATTGGGGATAAGGAATAGGGCAAAAGTAAGGATGAAGACATGGGCAAGATGGGCTGGTGGAAAAAGGGAAAATGGGAAAATGGGAAAAGAGGGTCCTGGCAGCTCGGGGATTGTACAGTGACAGAATGTAATTTGATATATTTTTGTGTAGGCATTTCCGAGGCGTAATGGCCTGGGATATAGTCCAAAAATTTCAGATTACTTAGGGCTGAATCAATAGCTAATATAGTAAGAGGAAATCGCAAAGTTAGTGGGCGGTTATTAATTACAATTTCAACAAAATAAGGAAAATCGGGGATTAATTAGACCTTTAATTTACGCTGTTCAATGTGCTCCTAGCATCTTTTTTTGGATGAAATTTTTAAAATAAGCCCATAGTCTGTAAAATTCTCTAAGACATCTGAATTTAAATTTCATATTTTCTAAGCGATTAGTTTTTTTACAATTGCTTTTTAATGTATTAGTTAATTAGTTAACTACTACAATTAATACCTATAAAATTTTATAAATTTATTTATTGTATATTTCCAACCTCAAAATTTAATATTAACTATAAGTTTTCGTAAAATATCTTCTTGATTATCTTCTGCAAGCGTTTTAACACTTTAATACGTTTTAAATACTTTGAAATTTGCTTTTGAGCTTACATCTGTGGCATAAAATATAAACATATACTTCAGAAATTACATTGGCATACGTTTAAAAAATTCTTTGTTGTTGCCTAATTTTCTGGCAGTGCAGCAAGCTCATTTTCTTCAGTGTTATGTGAGTGACGTTGCCTCCACTGCGGTTACTCTTGGTTGGGTTCTATGTGGCACATACTATGTATCGCAGGGAGTTGTGGTACATAGAAGTTTGGGTTTCTTGGTCTTAGGCAGTAGGCTTTTCCCACTTTTTCCACTTCGTGTTGCAGGCCTGCTTTTCACCAAATTGCGTAGTTTGTTGTTTCCTCTGCTGGAAGTGCAAGAAAAGCGAAAACATTTTTCCCGGCCCCCAGGTTTCTTTGTTGGCATTTTCCGCCCTCGGCTGTTTTTCGCCTTCATCAATGTGGGTCGTCTGCTGCTTCTTCTCTGTATTTTCCTCATCTTTTTATACCATTTTCCTGCAGTGCATAGTGATGAGTATGTTTTTGTGTGTTTAGTTTAAAGTTTTCTGTTTTTTTTGGAAAATGGGGTGACGGTTTGATGGTGGAATTTTCCGAGTTGTGGCCGGAGCCTTCTGGTTTTCTTTTTTTTGCGGCGTTCTTTGGTTTTCCGAGGAGCGACGAAAATTCCCTTTGAGGTTTGAGGTTTTATGTTGTCAGTTTTCCCTCTCCCTCTCCTACTTCCGTTTCCTCTTCATCATCTTTGCTTTTTTCCAAACAGTTTCTACGGTTTTCTAATAAAGTGCCTTCCTTGCGGCCAAGTGGAATGAGCTGTAGGCTTGGTTAACTCGAAAATTAATTGCAATTTTAAAGCTTTAGTGGTGACTACGCTAGGGGAGTTAAATAAATTGAAGTGGAAAACAATATTATGTAGTGTATGAAGTACCAAGTAAATAATTTATGACTCTAATTTTATAAAATAAAATATATTAAGGATATTGCCTCAACTTACAACTATGATTGTTCACAAGTAATGAATTTTAAATCTAATTTTAAATCTTTTAAGCACATACTTAATGTTTTTAAAGGATTTAAAGTGAATTAGTTGATAAATAGTGAATTAATTTTTGAAAAGGGAAAGATTACATATTAATTTAGATATAATATTATTTATTCTTTATTTCAAAAATTTGTTTTATTTAGTACAAACGGATCAGTGATCACCATCTTTAATTCAACTAAAAGTTGTTCAAGACGTTTGAAATTAATTAAATGAAACCGGCTTCTAAGCTCGCTGCCACTTGTACAAATGTTGCATTTTCCCTCCACCATCCCGTCACACCCCGAATAAAGCCTGACAGTCCAATATTTCAGCCCATCCTACCTTTTCACTTTCAGTTTCACGTAAAATGTCAATCACAACATTGCCTGCTGTCTTTTCGCCCCCTTCTCGTCTTTAATCTCAACCCTTCCATCTGCAAAACCAAGGACAATTAAAAAACCGTCAGGATTAAATGTATTTGTAATTATGTATTAGCTGAAAACGCTGTGCGAGTTTTCCGCTGTCTTTGGGTTTGCTTCTCCTGTGAGCTTTGATGCTGCTGCCGCCGTAATTGCTCTTGGGCTGATAACAAACACCAACACAAATGCAGACGCACAAATACATTATCAGAGTTCTCCAACACATAGAAAATCCTACTGTTATGTAAAAGATTCGGGGCATATAGAGATGAGACGGGGAAAGGACGCAGACAGGAAACACAAGGAGCAGCAACATAAGCGGCGTCTTTGGAGCCGGCTTGCATTGACAAGACAGTACACTCAGAATAATATTTATATACTAAATATTACACTTCTCATTCTGTACTCAACAAAATTTAAGTACCACAAGTTGATAACTTTTCGGCGAATAAAATTGTTACAACTATTTGTTTGTTTATTTTAATACACTCTTGAATGAAATTATGAAATAAAGATAGGAGAAGTATTTAAAATCTTAATTAATAACGAAATAAAAAAACATTAAATTGAAATGGAATATCGAATACTATTTTTTGTAAGGTCTTTGGAATTAACTTTAAAATTAAATAATTAATATTAGTCCGCTTATTTTACAATGAAAATATTATTATTATTATCATTATTGCATTTAATTTTGTTTATGCCCTCATTTTCTCTCGGTGTAGTGAAGCCTAAGTTCGGCCCACGCACTAATACAATCACATCCACACCAACACGGGGCTGACTTACACAGATGCAGAGTAATTATGTTTCCCCAGCAGCTTTCTCCTCCCACCACCCACCTCCCACAACTCCCAACCCACCACCCCCTCATTTAAGGTCCCTGGTATTTTTAGTTCGGCTGCCTCTTCCTCTTCTTCGCCGACTTGTTTTCAGTGCATATCTCCTGCGAATGCCCCCCTCTCTTTCTCCTCCCCAGCTGCCGTCTCTTTCGCACCCACTGGCCGCATTGACAAGCACCGCCTTGGCTCAATTGAAATTTGAGGATTTTTGTCTCAGTGCCCTAATTAATTTTACGTACCATGAAAATCATTGTTTGTTGCTTTTGCTTCTATTTTGTTGTTCGTCGTTGTTCTTTGTTATTTTGTTGTCTTGTTGTTGTGCGTAGCGTACATGAGCATAATGCAAAATTGAATGTGTGCGTCTGTTTTTGTGAATGTGAGTGTGGGTGGGTGGGAAAGAAGTGGGAAGAAAGGTCAAGGGTGAGACGTGATAATACTAGATTCAGTTCTATTGTGATATTTATACTGGTTGACTATAATAATGTATATATATATAAGATTTTACCGATCTTTAAAACAAATGTGAGGTTCTGTCAAGTCCTTTTTAATGATTTTTTTTTGGAATTATAATAGTTTCATTTAAACGCATTTTTTATAATTTCTGTCTTAATGTGTAATAATACGATTTTAAAATGTATTTGCTTTTAATTAATTAACATGACTTATTTCTTTTATTTAAAAGTTTACACAAGACTTTATTTGAGAATTTAAAGATTTCAATCATGGTTTATAAGCTTTTAAGTACAGGATTTCTTATAACAATATAATTTTTTATCTTCCCACAGATTTAATTTTTTATTTCAGATTTCATTCGTTTCAATGATCTTTCAATCTTTCCCTTAATCCCTTCTTTTGTTTCCTTTCAATCGCCATCTCCATTCAGGAATTTTTTGTTTGTTTCTTTTTTTTGAACACAGTCTTCTTCCTGTTGAATATTCATTTGGTGCATTTGCATTTTTAGCACCCCGAACACACTGTTTCACAGATTTTGCGAGAAACCAAAACTCTGAATCTGGAATTTCTAACCGGTGACCCCAGCACTTTCCCTTTTCCCTTTGGCTGTCCACATCTCGTTGCTTGGGAAATTCGAGAAAATTAGGTTATGCCTTTGTTGCCGCATTCGTTTTCCCCGTCTTTTCCTCACCTGAAGCTCTCCGCTTTTTTCTCCAAGGTAATTAAATGCTGGCCGGCTGGACCGCAGTTACCAAGGTGGAAAAGGGGGTGGAAAATGGGAGGGGGTGGCGGTGGTTGGGGACTGCTAATCAGGAATCCCAGTCGATCTGGCTTCGCCCTTCGGTGGGTGGTGGTGGGAATTATGCAAATACCCAGCGACGGCGTAAATTTTCTATAATAAGGAATTTGGAAATTGTTTTTTCATTGCTGCATTTGGGAAATATGTTCCCTGTCCCATTTTAATTTTAATTAAAACTTGGTGAGTCGAAGACTTGAGTTGCATCACAGATTAAGTTTGAAATTTATAATGTTTGGATTACATTTTCTAACTATGTTCTCTCCTTCCTCCAAACTGCTAATAAGAACTTTTTCTGACTTCCTTCTTTTCTCAACTTATAAGTGGTTTCTATGACAGCCATTCGAAGCACATTTTTGTGGCTAATTAAGTGGCTGGCCTGGAGCTTCTTCAAAAATGACAAATTCCTTTTAATTTTCATCAGTGGTCAGAAGTGGTGAGCTAAATTTATAGTTGATTTCTTTAAAGTTTGGTACTCTTAACAACCTTCCTTTCATAACATTCCACTGCAGCATCTATGATTTATTCACTAGCCATATCATTTGTTGTCTTTTTCGGTTGGATGTCGTTGGGACCATTAAATTAATTGCAATTTATCGATTTTCAAATTGCAATCTCAACGGGCCATAAAAAATATCAGCCCCCAAACATTGTCCGTATAAAGCTGCCGTCTCAAACTCCATCGCATATCATCACGAAAAATGCCGCAGCACGACCAGATAAGGGACCAAAAAAGGGAAGTACGAGATGTTGGGAAATGGAAAAGGACGAATGGTTAGGAAGACAGGACTCTAACTGGGACTGGGTCAGGATCTGGGTGCGGGTGGCGCTCTGCCTGCGGCCTCGATGCGTTGCATCCACATCCACAGCCACATGGAGGCTGGAAAAAAGTCGCGGCCTCTGGTGTATAGAAATAAATTGTTAGTCCACGCTGCAAACGGGCGACAGAATCAGACACTGCGTATACGTAATGCGCGAGGAATGGGAGAAGGGCAGCAAATCAGAGAGGGGGAAAACAGGGGCTAACGAGAGTATTACTTTGTGGATAGATGTAGGGTGTGATTGGGGTATGTCTGAATATGCCTCAGATTTCTTAACAGCTTATTCGGGTTTTATTTGTTGTATTTCTAGTATTTAATTCGTTTATCTATATTAAATTTGCAAATAAATAGAATAACTCATTTTCGTAGCAATATATTTGAAAACATTAAATATGGTTCAATGAAAATAAATTAAATGGGTTCAGATAACTTCTTTACTCCTTCTATATAAAATTATTATTTCTTTAAAACAAATTTTAACACATTGTATGTATATATTTTTTTATTAAAATATTTTTAAAGGGTAACCTGTTATTCCTTCATGTGTACCTTCGTGATATTTCTGCCTGCTGGTCAACAAAGCAATAATGAAAAATATATGTGAGCACCATTAAAATACATCAGATAGGCATAGATCACATGCTCAGCGGGTCTTCCTGCGTGCGTCAGTGTGTGTGTTGTTGCGTGAGTGAATGTGTGTCCTGTGGGTATGCGTGTGTGTATGTCTGTGTGTGTGTGTGAGGGAGGTCCTTTTGCTGGTCATTTGCTTGCCACATGCATTGACATTGCTGCTGTTGTTCTTGCGTTATCTTTGCTGTCACAGCAACGTCAGGCGATGTCCGTCCATCCTCGTTTTTTTTCCTGTGTGTGTGTATGTGTGTGACAGCCTCATGGGGGTGCGTGTGTATGTGTGTGTGCGAGGGGTTGGAAGAAGTGGGAGTTGAAGCTGTGTTAGCCTTATATGCAGGCTGAAGTGGATGGCTCGTTACTTAGATGTGAGATGGCTTCAATTTATCTTTAATAAGGTGTTGCCAGCATAAGGGGAAAATATCTATAACTTCTATCTTAAATTATTATAAACCCTATAATTAGATCTAGTAATTTCATGAAACTTTATCATAAAACCAATTTTTAACAAAAATAAAATGATTTAGATGACTTATGAGTGATACTTAGCAAAGCTGTTTGTATTTACCAAAGATTCAAGTAATAGGTACTTCCCATATTTTTTCCCATTTTTGTATAAAGTGTTTTAAATTTGTAAGAAAATCTGGACTGATTCCTGTTTTATTTTTCTTAGCCGTAAATATCTGACAACTTTGTAAAGAATTAACCTACTTCCCCTGTTTCTAATACATTCTGAAGGGGAATATTTACTCAACCCAAGGCAACTGATTGCATTTGCTGCCTATATGGCCATTAAATCCCGATCCCTTAAATTGCCATTGGCCATTTCCTTAGAACACAGCCCATCGGCAGACAAATTTAAGTAGCTTATCTCCCGGAACTCTGTGACCTCTCACCCCTCGACATCCACTTTAAGCCAGGTTCGCTGCGCAATTTAAACTTGTATCAATGCGGGGAAGCCAAGCTCAAGAGCCTCTTGACGTGTCCTACTTGTTACCAAGCGAAGAAGCCAACGGAAAGGGGGCAGCAAACCCCTGGCCAGGAGTAACTTTAGTTCGCATGTGTTGTGGTCTTTCATCATGAGGGAGAAAGGGAGCTCTAAAAAATAAACTAAGGGAAGTGCGATGGCTAGGACCCATCAAGTATGCGCACTGTTGGCCCTGCCAACCAAACCAAAACCTACGAAAAAAGAGCAAAAAAGTGGGCTACGGGGAAAAGTAGCCGTTGTGTTGTGAAAAGTGCCACGTTACTTGGCTCCAAACATTTTCCCCATTTTTGCTTTTTTTTTTTGGGACCCCAGCGAAGTGCGTGTGTCTGCATTGTAAAAACTTTTAATGGCCAAAACAGGCAGGGCTCTCGACTCGAAGCGAAGTCTCCTTTTTTTTGCTTGGCATCCTGGGCTGCTGCATGTGTGAACCACAGGTGCTTGAGTCCAAAAAATCCCCAACTCCTTTTCCCATTTTATATTTCGGTAACAACTTTACAGCTGTTACCTCAATTCCCGGCCATAATCATTAACATTATTGCTCAGATTGCTGAGGCGAATCGCTCCCTTTAAGCTTCATTTTTTTCGGCTTCCCTTTATTCCTTTTCCTCATTGTTACTTTCTCTTTTTGGCGCCCAATGCATTTTCAATATACAGTTGACAACGTCGACAATTTATTTGTGCTGGGCCCATAAATCAAAAATGCGTAAAAATTTTTACTTCGTACGCATTGGACAGGATGGGGCACGCCCACAAGCCCCCGCCACATTCTCAGGTCCCAGGAAAAAAGTATGTATAGGGGAAGGCCCATTATCATCATCAACAGTCAGCAAAATGGCCCAGAAGGAGGTGGGTTTTTTCTGGGGAGGGACAGGAGCGGGCGGAATAGCAACAAGCAGGCGCACCTGAAGCTCACAGCAGGCAGTGCGGGCTTGGGCCAGTTTGGTGGGCGAGGGTGCTCACAAGAGTTCTCGAAATTATTACAAATAAATCTCTTAACCAAGATTATAAAAATAATATACATAATTTGATACACGATTAAAATATGGAATAGTAAATTCTTACTTTTAATTATCCCAAAGAAATTTCTAAGAAAACAACAAAAAAATTAGACTTAACAATAAGACAGATTACATCAATAAAATTCCAAGATATTTATTTTAAGTTTGCGGTTAATTTATTATTCTTAAAATTATTATTAATACAATAAATTATTTTGTATGCCATTTCTAGAAATTCTCAATCCACCCTCGCAGTGCCACCCCTTTTTGTGAACATTTTCGGCAACAACGTTGCAATAACAACAGTGGCAGCAGCAGCAGCAACACGCACACCAGCAGGAAAGCGACTGCTATGAGCAGCAGAAGCTGCAAGGAAGCCAAAGGACGAGGATTCGATGAGGGGAAAGCTGAGAGAGAGAGAAAGTAAAAGGGGGCGTGGGCAGGAGGCGGGCGAAAGCAGAAGGGCAAGGGCCCCAAAGGTGCGTACAATCATTTTATTGATTTATATGCCGAAGCTATTACAACTGACATTCGAATTTTCCAACGAACTTTTGGATGGAAAGGGGGGAAGGGGGCCCAGAATGGCAGGAGAAGCAAAAGTTGCGTGTGGCAAGTGGGAACTCGAAAATGCCGAATATGGCCCGTTGTTGCTGATATTTCAACTCATATTGCTGCTGTGTCTGTTCATGTTGCTGCCGTGTCTGCTTATATTGCTGCCGTACTTCTGCCGTTGTTATTGCTGCCCGAGTTGCTGTTGTTTTTGCATTGTTGAGGCGGACTCGTGGCCCAATGTCCATGTTGCCCCAGCAACGTGCAACATCAACATGAAGAAGAAAAGATAAAGACGCAGCAGCAGCAGCAACACGGCCGCAAAAAGCAGGAAAAGTGGCAGCAGCAACCGAAGACATGCCACTGGCAGCTTCTTTATATACTTGGCCATAATACCCCCTCCCCTCCCCTCTCTTATTATAACCACCCAGCCACCCCCTATTTTCTTTATGTGTAGCACACTTTTAGGCGAGGCCTTTGTCTTTTTAGTTTACTTACTTCTGACAGGAGGGGCGACTGAATGGTAGGCGTTCTCCGAAAGATGGGGGCAGAAACAAGAAGGCAGGGGAAACTGGAAAGGATCTCGGCAGAAGGGAGGGAGAGTCCTGACAGTCTGACAGCCCACTCGTTACTTTGACAACAACTACCCACGCCACTTGAAAAGCAAAAACCACTCGACTCCTCTTCATCCCCCAACTTTCGGTATCCGTGAGATACTTTTGCGCGCTGCGCTTTTGCACTTTCACTTTCATTTCCCGTCTTTTGTACATAATAAGGAAAATCAATTCCCTACCCTCCTTTGCACTCCGGCAATGTCACTGGGCCAAAAATTAATTAAGGTCGCAAAAGGGAAAGTATCTGTGCTGCTCTTGCTGCCTCTCGTTCTAACTTTTCAGCGGCGTCTGTGTGCGCGAGCTCTAATTAAAATTTATATATTTATATATGCGCGATAAGTTTTTAGTGGCTTACTTCGACTTCGACTTCTACGTCGTTTCCTTCATCTTCCTTCAATTAGGGTTCTCTGAATTTGACAGGGGACGACAAGTGGCATGTGAGTGTGGAAATCGGGATCCAAAGTGATATATCCTTAAATATTCATCATCGATCGAAGTTGAGATAGGATTTAGAATAACTTAAAATGATTTCTGGACCACAAATAAAACTATGATTATATGAAGTTGAAGTACATATCTTTATAAATCAGATTTAATAAATGGTTCAATAATAAATATGCCCCATAGTATAGATAAAACTCAACTCATTAATATAAATCATTATGATATTAATCAATTTAAAATGATACCAATTGGCTTATATCTTTTGCCACCTTTTATACATTTCCAAATTAATTAATAAACGATTTCATAAACGTGATAATCTCCTAAATGTTCGCATCACGTCCCAAATCTCTTCCTGAAATCTCTCCCCTAATCGTTAACCGCTTCCAAAAACACATAAAACTGTCGTGAAACAAGTATGACAAATTTTTAGCAAATTGTAAGCCAATTTCGGATATTAATTACATACATCGTTAATTTGTGGCATTACAAGCACGACAGCTACAACTACAACTACAACTAATGATGAGGAAGAGGCCAACCCTTAAAGAGAAAAATAAAGAAATAAAGGGGATTCCATGGCAAAGTGGATATGCTACCCAAGCACAACTCCAACTCGAAAGTAGTGAAAGTTGTAGAAAAAAACTTTCTGACACACTTTGCCACGCACAAACACAGAGAAAAGAAAGGACGAAGGAAGAAGCCAGGAAAAACTGGGATAGAGGACCAAAAACCTATGTGTGTGTGTGGCTGAAAAAAGCGTTCAAAGTAAAGGGGATAAACATGTTGAAATTTATTATATTTAGTTGTAAATATGCCTGTGCGTGTAAACCCCCCGAAAATCCAACCGTAGTTGGTCTGGCGTTAAATGAGATATTTAAGTCATTCGGATGCTGTTGGCTGATAAGCAAATTCAGGTCAAGCCTTTTCAGCCCTTACCACCAGATTTCCCTGTGGCTGTGTGTGACCCAAAGTAGGTGAATAATAATGGCCCAGGTCTGTTTATAATTTGTTTTTATTTCGGTCAGCAGAAAGTTTTATTTTCCCTCGCATTTTACATACATTTTGGCAAGCGAAAGGATAATTACTTGCTATTTGATGTGTATTTATACCCGTTACTCG
Source organism: Drosophila fuyamai (assembly GCA_018153365.1). Classification (NCBI taxonomy): domain Eukaryota; kingdom Metazoa; phylum Arthropoda; class Insecta; order Diptera; family Drosophilidae; genus Drosophila; species Drosophila fuyamai. The sequence continues at coordinate 2,406,174 of JAECXW010000878.1, forward strand.
TAGAGTAAAAGGGTATATTGTATTCGTGCAAAAGTATGTAACAGGTAGAAGGAAGCGTTTCCGACCCTATAAAGTATATATATTCTTGATCAGGGTCACTAGCCGAGTCGATATAGCCATGTCCGTCTGTCCGTCTGTCCGTCTGTCCGTCTGTCTGTCCGTATGAACGCTGAGATCTCGGAAACTATAAAAGCTAGAAGATTGGCATTTTGCATGCAGATTCTAGGAGTTCCTACGCAGCGCAAGTTTGTTTCAAAAAGGTGCCACGCCCCCTTTAACGCCCACAATCGCTTATATACGATTTTAAAAATTTAAATATTTCGGAAAAGTAAAAATGCAGTTTTATTGTGTTTATCAATACCTATCGAAATGTAGAAGAAATTTTTCAAATCGGACCATTCGTTAAAAAGTTATGCGTGATCAAAGTTTCTATCTCCATCTCCCTCGCACTCCCTTTACCTGAGTAACGGGTATCTGATAGTCGGGGCACCCGACTATAGCGTTCTCTCTTGTTTTGTAATCTGTTTAATTTAAAAGTTTTATTATGTAGCCATATTAAGTTGGTTTCGGTTTTTGGCTTTTCTGTGTTTATAAATAGTTTTGATTGCCTGTTGTGCTTAAAGAATTCAATAAAGTTGGGTTGTAAAAAATCTGTAGCATACTTTTAGGTTTCTCAAAACTGAACGAAGAATTAAATAATTCTTAGAATTATTTAATTTTAAGAGGAAAGAAAACCTAACATTAGTTAGTTAATTAACAATTAACATTCATTTACATTTATAAATAATTAAATTAATAAATCATGATATACAATATCAAATGGCGGTCTATTATATCGTGAAGGCAAATAGTTTATTTTTGTAAAACACATTAATAAAACAAGATAACCCTAAACATATTTTCATTGTACCAAATAATTATAAGACTTTTATAATCATAATACCCCTCAGCATTGTTTTTCAGCTGCCTAAACCCTTTTACATAATCTATTGTTAATTGCATACAATTACCCCCAATTTATCGTTATCTGTCCTCCTGTCTGCCGTCCGTCTCTGCCAACTCAACCTATTAAAATGGTTAATATATGTCAAACCTAAACATAAAAAAAAAGAATAACCAGATAAAAATAACCAGTAGATGACATTCGCCAGCGAGCATACGCATAGTTGGTAGGTGGCCAGACCTAGACTAACATAATTATCATCATAGATTATATAGAATCAGCCACACGCTTCGCCAGCCAGCCCCGAAAAAAAAATAAAATAAAAACTGAACAAACTATCAAAAAACACACACATTTGTGTACATATAGACACATGCGTTTGTCGGAGAAAAAATCGTAGTATGTTGTTGTCGGCGAAATAGAACGCACGATCGGCCAGATAAGATTCGGTCGCTTAGTGTGGGCCTACTTTGCCAGACGTTTTTTATGGGAGAATATATACTACAGAGATTCAGGGAACTGAGACATAGTCCGAGCTGCGATCGAACCACGCACTTTTCTCTCTATTCTCAAGTGTCTCACAAGCTCATGCTACACTAGAAAAAAGTATTTTGAAAAATATATCTATACGTAATTAAAAGAAAAGTACGTATACGACATGATTTTCTAAATATCATGCGTTTTAAAAGATGTAACTCTGGTCTAAAAATGTAATGATAATTATGTTATTATAAAATGGTATATAAAAGTCCATCCCTTAATAAAATATAATAGTATAATACAATAGTTTCTTCTATCTTTATCATTCCTTCTTTTTCACACTTCTCTATATATGTATATTTATATGCGTATACACATTCTTATCGCTTACACATGAATAGTTCTCCCTGCCAACAATAGTTAAAGCTAATTTTTCGTAGTTCTCTGGTTGCCTTTTTGCTTGTTTTGTATTTAATGGCCCATACCTTGAACTTCACCGTATTTTTGCCATTTGTTTTGAACACTCGCAGATTTTGTTGTTGCTGTTAATTTGTGTTTTTTCGCATTTCTATTTTGCGAATGCCGATAGTTTGTTATTGTTTGGCTCTTCATGCGTGGGGGTGTGCGAATTTTTTGTTATTATTTTCTTTGGCCTGGAACGTAATCAACTTTGTTGCTGGTGCAAAATAGTTTTTGATGATTTATGTTGGATGGCTGCCTATTTTAGAAAGGGGGAATTCGAAGATTAGATTATCGTGACTCATAATATTTAAATACTTAATTTTTAGGTACTGTTTTAGTGAGCGTTTTTAAAATGTTGGACAAGTAATTGCAATTTACAAATTTAAATGCTGTTCAGTTCAATTGTTGATATCAGAATAAGCTAACAAAATTAAATGAAACTTAAAATATTTATATATAAACTACACCAAATAAAATTGAATAAATCTAATATGATAAAAGTCATTTATTGAAGTGTATGTCCCACTTTAAGTTCCCATATTTAATATCAATTCCTAACTATCGTAGATCTTACAACTAATTTTTGTTTGTCTTAAAGTGCGCGGCTATAAATCCTGAAAGTCGAGACTAGTTGGCCGCAACAAAGAATATTAAATGAAGCCCAACTAATTCCGAGAACCGAAAGTGTTCTCACTACCCCCGGTTTTAGGTTGTAGGTTCCAAGAGCCTCTAACTTTGCCGAAAGGCAAATAAAATAAAAAGTGGCCATAAATAGTCAAAAGGAATGGCGCCGCAAAAAAATGCGTATATATTTGCATTGAAAATGTTGACCATTCAGGCCTCGTTCCCTCTCTTTCCCCCAACTATCCATCTCGTTTACTCCATTCTGATATGCGTGTGTGAGCGTTTCTTGTTTTTTATTTGCGTGCAGCCCAAAATTTTGGGGCCTCGAAGAGTCCGACGAGAATTCTGCGTCCAAATAAATTATGTTATTTTTGTGCAAGTTTTTTTGGACTTGGGACGTTGCGTTTGGCGTGAATGAACTTTTCAAGGTGAAACTAGAAAGAATAGTCAAAGTGAAAATAAAGAGAACGCCGGCAGAGGCAACTTGCAAAAAGAGAACAGGAATTGCCTCGATGTGTGTGTGTGTTTGTGTGTCTGTTTCAGCATTTGTGTGTGTGTTGGTGTGTGTGTGCTGGGGAGCGTGTGATTGGGATTGAATCAACAACAACAATCCATTCACGCATGCGACGTTACACAGTAAAAAAGATTGTATGAATCACCTTCTTGTACATAAGGCAAATCAATGAAATAAAACATTTGACATTAAAAATCAAGTATTATATTTTAAATAGTTAAACATATCGAGGATTAGTGGCATTTATATATTAAGAGATTAATATTGCATTATCAAATACGATGAAATATCCCTAATCAAATTGGTCCACTACTTATTGAAACTGTTTACCTAAAATCAATTTTAGCTTTTAAAATTTGAGCACACACTGCGTATGATTTGTTTTTCCACCAAGCGGCCACACTGCGTATGATATTTTTTCAGTGCTTTGAATTTGTATCTATTTTTTCAGCTGGCGATTAGAGGAAAGAGTCATCGCTTGCAAGTCGTTTTTTGAGGATGGAAGTTGATGGCGGAGACCACGCACAGAGCAGCAAAAATAGAGAATTCCGAATAGAAACTGAGGAGCAAAGAAGAAACCAGCTAAGAACTGCTAGAAAAACTTTGACTTTGGCTTTGGGCTCGCTTTGTTTGGCTTTTGCTCTGACTCGGGCTTGTTATTCTTTTGGTTGAAAAGTCATTTTTGTGGGCTCTGTTGTTCCAGCGTTTATTCTTGGACCTGAGCTGCCCCATTCCCCCCCGTCCAGTATCCCCCGATTCCTATCCCCTGGCTTTGACTGGTTGCCGATGCTTTGCACTGCCTTTTTTTACATTTTAAAGCCCCATCAGCAGCCAAAGATTCTGTTTTGTAATTTAGGAAATCATTTACCTTTGAGGTGAGATGGAAATTTAAAATGCAAATAAGATAATTACTTTAATTTGCCATTACTAATATTACTGATTAAGTGTCGTGGAAATATTTCTGACATTTTAGAGCACTAAATATAAACATTTTATATTTATTTTATATGCATGAAAAATGTTGGTCTTGGATTGAATTTAATTTTAGCGCACTTTAATTTATCCATGCTAAATTAATCTAAACAATCTTATTTTCTCCCAAAATTGAATGAATTGCTAATGATCCAGTTTTGTTGATCTAACCCAACATTAATTGCCTTTACTTCCAAAAATATTCATTAATTTGAAATTGCCTTCAATGAGTTTTTGTGCTTGCCCCTTCAGAACAAAAAAAACGAGTGAATGGTAGGGCCCACGCATCTGAGACTTCCTATAGCCCCCACTTTTTAGCCAACCTCCCCTAAGCCCCCACCTTTTCTTTCATTTTGCCAATCAATTTGCCAGCGTTGAAAAACTTTTGGTTAATTAATTGCCTAACTGCCAAAAAAACCAAACGCAGCAACGAAATTTATTCAAACTTCACGCAGTTTCGAATATCGTAAACCGCGATTGTAGTTGGTATGCATAGAGTGGAATGATCGCTTGTACAGTTTTTCAAGGTTATCGCATTCGAGACGCGTTCGTCTTCTTGGTCTAGGCCTATAGTTTGCCAGAGAACCATTTATCTATATGTAAATTAGTAGGATTTGTATGCAGTATATGGAAAATATTAATCGGCTTGTCTACTTCCTACAAAAAGAATGGGTGGGGCTTCAAAAGATTTAAACATATTCATGTTTTAATGTTGTTTAAAGAAAAGTAAAAGTTATAAACAAAACATAATGCTTTTGCTGCATTTCGAAATTGTTTGTCTTATTTTTTATTTCACTTCTATAAATGAAGAACATTTTTGAATTCCTCAAACTTGGCTTTAAAATAATTTATAAAAAATTATACAAAAGTATTTAGCATAAATGTGCGTGAAGTCATCTGCGGCCAAAACTTTGTTGCCTTCTTATTGTTTTTGTGGGCGTCGCACATAAATTGAAATTTATGCTTTGCTAATAGCCTCCGAATGAATTTATCTGCATAATGAGAGGCATTAATTGAATGCCTGTTGAACGTTGAGTGGGTGGAAAAGAACGAAGAGGAAATGCAAGAAGTTTTTGAATAAATATTAGAATATTTAAAAATGTAGAAAAAAAGGTTCTTATGTGTTCATTCAGCAATGATCACTGACTAAAGAATTTTGAGCTGTCAAATAATACATATAAGGAAGATAAGTAGTATACAATTATTTGTTTATTTATTTACATAAGTATAAGTTCTTAGGTCTCCATCAAATACCCGACATTTTGGCTGATCGTGTGAGATCTACAAAATGGGGACAAGCTAAGAGAGCTGAAAGAATAAGAGAATAAGAGATTCGCATTTGGGAAAGGAAATGCTCTAATGCTGATTGGTGCAGGCCAGCAACAACTTTAGCGAACCCATGGCAAAAATATAACAATGTACACCATACAACACATATTCTGGTATGTGTATATAGAGATATGGCCACACAGACTGGTGCAAACACATGTGCTGGATTTATTAGAAGTCGTTGAACCTTTCTATGCACGATGCGGTAATTTTTTGCCTCTGCTTTCGCGAAATTTCGCTTTGAGTATTATCTTTTTCAGCGCCGATTTATTATTGCCTTTTTGGCGTTGCTTTGGTCAGAGTGCAATGACTGCTGACACAGCATTAACAACGATCACCATAAATTAATATTTTGACACGAGCGTGGGAGACAATAAATTTAAATTAGTGGCGGGCAAATAAAACAAATTTAGAACATATAAAACTATTGATAACTAGGTAGTCTATAAATCTATAAATTAGTTCTAGATATTAGTAAGGAGAGATCAATGAAAAGTGACAGTATTGTTATACTTTTCATTTTTCATGACACAGAAAGGGGTCATAAAAAAATATTTAAAAAAAACTTTTAGTTGTCTTAGACATAAACATTCTTACCTATAGATCTTTTTTATATGTTCGGTGTTTTTTTGGTGTGCGTGCGAAAAGTAAAATTAGAATTTATGTGCGTACGCCGCGAATGGCTAATCATAACAAAGAACCCGAGTAAAAGTTGTTTTCTATTTCTTATACGTTCTCTTTCTCCCCCTCCCCCTTTTTGCCCCTTTTTATCACACTCTTTCTTTCTATTGCTACCTCAACATAAAATTCGGGGGACTCCATAGTTATTCAAGGTCATGGGGTGATCTTGTCAGGCATTAAATCATGTTTCGATTCACAGGCTTTATAAATAAGTTTTTTGGTTCGAAAATATTTCAATAAAATATGTATACCCTATAAAAAGTTATTAAAGAGTTGATTGAATGCGAAAATGGGATTTATTAAATTAGTTTCCCGAGATTATAATTTCGATATTAACTGCCACATTACTTTCATATTTGTTTTTCATAAATTTCTCAATAGATCTTCCATCTTTTAACCTACACCTTTTTATTCTCCTTCCCTTTATAGTTTCTTGATTCTATTGTCTATCTTTCAAATGCAAAAAACTTGTTCAGCTTGGACTTTGATGAATCGCCTTCGTTTCTAGTGCGTTTGTTGCCCATCACGGCTATTATTCATGCTAACCAGTCCCCCAAATGTTTTTCCCCACCCACCCCCTTGATTTTCATTCCCCCATTTAGTAAGCCCAATCCTACATATTTCGCTGCGAATTAGAATTTCGGAAACAAGAACACAAAAGTCACTGAAATCAAAGTGCAGAGTGCGTGTTAAGAAGGCAGGAAAAACAGAAAAATATAAAGCAATGAAAGAGTTGGGGAACGGACAAAGGTGAAGAAGAAATCAAGTACAGTGAAACCTATTTAGGATTCATTTAAAAAAAAACCTAAATCAATTAATAACTTTCTCAAGATTTCTAGCTTATAATTTATAAATATTTCAAAGGCCCCCCCCATAAGCATGCTACTATAAATTATTTAAAAAAACAAGGTATTCCCCTTAACTAAGCTCCACTGTACTAAGAACTCTGTTGCTGGCTGCGTGGCGTCGTCGAAATGCGTGTATTGCATCATCAAATTTAGAAAAACAAACTACACACACCGAAAAAAAAGCGTACACACTCACACACAGCCAATCTGGAGAATTGCCGAAGGCGTTCGTCACTCGGTAAAAAAAAAAAACAGCAGAACTTCGGTTCGACTTTCGTGCGTTTTTCGTTGCGCTTTTGCTGCTTTTATTTATTTATTTTCTGTTTTTTTATTCTCCCCAGCACGTGTGTTGGTGTGCGTGCGCGTGTTGCGTATTTATGCTGATCATGGATGGAATTTTTTTCATACATTTTGCACCAACACAGTGGCAGAACTTTTGCCGCGCTTAATTGCGCTGCGTCGCCTACTGACTTTTTTCCTTCTTTTTTTGCTTATATTTTTGCCTTTTTTCCTGATTGTTCTATGCTGTATTGTTGTATTTCTTTCGAGCATTAGAAAGTGCAATAACCTCGTGGCGAGAATTTTTCGGCATTTCGAGCAGTCAGCGCTTGACATTTGGCCAAGTGGTTTGTTAGTTCCAACATTATCGCTAATTTGTGTGTGCAGCCGACGCGGCGTATGAGTAATTTTCTGTGGACCCTTTGTGTTAAGGGATTTGCACGCACTTTATCAAGTCAGCTCTCAAATTCTTTAAGAATAAAAAGTAAGTTTTGTAATTTTGTCCCGGTTCACTCCGTCGTATGCGTGATTTAGCAATCTGTGTAATTACTCATACGACATGTGGAACGATATTTTACTAAAAATGTTACTTGCAACTTGTAATTATTAATATTAAATATACAAGAACCAGCTACTAAGGTTCTTGTATATTTAATAATAATAATTACAAGTTGGCTTTTGTTCGATGTGGTACCACATAAATTTCATCTGTTGACATTAAACGCATTAAACATCGCCATTAGTTTTAAAAATGAGCTCACTCCGATTCGTTTTGGCCGGCACGCATTCATCACCGTCACATGATGCCCAGCAAAAAAAAAAATAGTGGTTCCCCCTCCTTATTCCATTCCCTTGCACATACATAGAGTTAGAACTCGGCAACCATTTTGCACTAAACAAAAAAGCAATAGCCAAAATCTGGTTCCAAAGTTGTTTACGAAAGTGCGTGTGAAGGTAGAGCAATGAGAATTATTCCAGTAAACAACAACTGCTGCTACCTGCAGCGTCCCAAACCCTCACACTTTTACACAAACTCATAGACGAACTACCTGTCATTATTATTTGTGCCTCAGTTTGACTACCCTGTAATAAATATGCTGTAGAGCATATTGTTTTCTGTAAAGACTTAGGAAAAGTGTCAATTAAATATCTAGTCTTCAACAGTAAAAGTTATAGTTTAAGTTTAGGGCCTGCAAATATATTATAACATTTTCTTGTATACAAATTATGTTATATAAAATAAAACAAATGTCCTAAATTCATTCTTATAAAAATGAACTTTCCCAAATGTCAAATTATAGTATATCAATCATGGTAAACATTATGTTAAAAACTTATCTCAATTCCGTGCTACTTTAGATTTAAGGACAACAGCCTGATATTTCAACACTTTTCGGTAGTTTCCCTTCATTTTGCTCGATTCTCCCCCACTTCCCATATCTTTCTGCTCTATGACATTTCGTTGTTTTTATTTCCTTCGCCTGTTCTCCACGCACTGCCACTGAAGAATCGAAAATGCGAAAAGGCTCAATTAAATTGTTGTTATTTCGGCTGCTGCTGACACAAGGCAGCAACAAAAAATTCAAATAAAAATGTAAAAAGAGAATGAAATTGCCTCTATCGCATTTTCAAAGTCAGTAACCCTCTAACCTTGAATGTGGTTCTATGAGGAAGCCGAGGCCACAGTGCGTGTGATCCCATGATCCGCGTCTGCGTCTATGCTGTTTTGATAATGGAACGCAGCGGGGTGCTCTGAAGCTATAGTGAAGATAAATATATATATACGTATACATACATATATCGCATATGTGCTATTATTACTTCAATGGATTCGGGTTCGACGGAAATTGCAAACGGATGTGAGTCTTCATCGGATAAAAATTATCACCACATTTTAAGGTTCTGCAAGTGCCTAGTGCAAACAAGAATGCAATGAAATATAATAAAACTAAATGTTTAAAAGCTTGAAGGACTTTTGAAATCTTACTTTAAAGCGTATAAAACATTCCCAAACGAATTAATACAAAAATATATTTAAAATATATACTTATCATTTTCGTTTTGAAAAATATTTAAGTAATAAGTTATTAACATATACCATTTTGTATATTTGTAAGTAATTACGATAATTATATGTTCTTATTAGATTCTATCCAACCCGTCTTATCTTTAATGACAAACGAACGATTTGGAAATTGTCATTGTTTTGTTTTTTTAAAACTTCCGCTTTAGCTAATGACGAACGGGTTTAATTTTTCAGGTTTTCCATTACTGCGTGCAAAGTGCGTAAGCTGCATAAAAAAGACAACAAAGAATACGAACTTAAAATAGTGAGAGGAAATAGAAGACACAAATGCGTGGCTCGAATGACAGCTGTCAAATGTTTCGGTAAGTTTTGGTTTTTGATTAATGCTTTTTCGGTTTTTATTTTGCCTGCCTTCAAATTTTGCCATATATTTGTTGTATATTTTTAAATATTTATTATTAGTGAACTGCTTAAGTGGCAGACACAAGTGACAAAATGTTGTGGTAAGAGCAGAAGGTGGACGGCATTTGTCTACTGGGTGATCTGATCTTGGTCTGGCAGTTGTTCATTTTGCAATATGCGTTTGATTTATAGCGGAAAATTTGTCAAAAGTATGTTTAAATTTTCCTAAAAAAAGAAGGCATGGTTCATTCTATTCTATCTTTAAAGATTTTTATACCCTTGCAGAGGGTATTATAATTTTGGTCAAAAGTGTGCAACGCAGTGAAGGAGACATCTCCGACCCTATAAAGTATATATATTCTTGATCAGGATCACCTCCTGAGTTGATATAGCCATGTCCGTCTGTCCGTCTGTCCGTCTGTCTGTCCGTCTGTCTGTTTCTACGCGAACTAGTCTCTCAGTTTTAAAGCTATCGAATTGAAACTTTGCACACACCCTTCTTTCCTTTGCACGCAGTATATAAGTCGGAACGGCCGGGATCGGCCGACTATATCCTATAGCTGCCATATAACTGAACGATAGGAAATGCCATAACTCCGCTGTTTGTAAAGTTAGAAAGTTGGGATTTTCTATGAGTTTTATATTTGGCCAATCAATCAAACCTACCAAATTTTATAGGGATCGGCCGTCTATATCCCATATCTGCCATATAACTGAACGATTGAAAATGCCATAACTTTGGTGATTTTAAAGTTAGGAAGTTGCGATTTTTATGAGTATTTAGAATGCATTATGTGAATAATTTTGGAGAATATTATTTACAGAATATTCTGCAAGGGTATATCAACTTCGGCTCCGCCCGAAGTTAGCTTTCCTTTCTTGTTATGTTCTAAATAGGATTTTAAATAGGACCAAATCAGATTTAAGTTCTTTAAATACAATTTTTCTGATATATTTGGAGAATTTTAAGAGTTTATTTACTGAAAAGATAATTTTGTATTTAGATTTACTAAACTATTAAGTAATGAGTCACTAAGGGACGCCATAATTTTAAATATAAAATCATATTTCAATAAAATATATACTAATTGCGCTGTAATTGCAGCACCTCCATAAGGGGGAAACACGCTACTATTTACATGCGTACCTACATACAGATACTCATTAAAACGCTCTTATTCAGTCGGCAATCGTATATCTCCCTGGTAATAGGAGACTTTGGCGGGCGTGCCAAAAGTCGCGGAATGAATTGAAAAAGGTTTTTGTGGGATAGGGGAAACCCACAAAATTTCGAGGGGGAAATGTGGGTGGAATTAGACGCATACAGACGACTGTTTCATAAAATTTAATTACACATTCACACTTGCCTTTTGTTTTGCATATTTTTGTAGGTGTGACAAGCACGCGATTTTCTTTTCCCCGCGTCTCCGTGTACTTGATCCCCCTTTTGTCAGTCCATGGATCCCACTTTTGAGCTTCTGTTTGCGGCTACTTCACTTCTGACTTTGATTTGTTGAGCTCCGCTTTGGACAACGACATTTAATGGTGACAAATGGACGCATATATATGCTCATATTTATATTCATGTGCGTGGGCGGATTTCTTTAACGCCGGGACCTTCGTGTCTTGGCCCAAACAAGTGCATTGTTTTGGCCCTCTTGCTCTTGGCCTTTGTTTACAGCTTAATTACGGACCCACTAATTACGGGCCGAGAGTCTCCGTGAGTTATGGCATTTTGATTTACAGTTGACAGTCGTGATGGAGTCGCAAATGGGTGGGTTCTGAATTAGAGATTGGAGATTAGCTTTCAGCAGTCGAGCGCTAATCATATAAATCAGAAAAGTATCTAAAAAGTTAAACGCTGTGATTAGAAATCTTGAAAAGGGATTTAAAACCACTGGCAATTGTTTTCAGCTTTGATCGATTTGGTTATTATAAATATAGGAGCATTTAAAAATGAAAAAAAGCCATGTAATAAAAGCATTTAAATTATTCGATTTTAAATTATTCGATTATTCGATTAAGGCCATTAAAAAACGTTTCTGAGTTTCGTTTAGAAACCCAAAAGCAATAAAATTTAGTTATCAAGATTACAATGTGATCTGATGATCTAATGACTATTCTTACCATTTAAAAAACGAGCTCCAAAAACCCACTGACCTTGCAATAAAAAAAAAATATTTGTAATATGACTTCATCGATGTTTGGGCTGCAAGTTTTTCTCAATTTAGCTTGTTGCCTTTCTGTTTGTTCGTAGAGCAGTTGAAAACGCAGCTAGAAATGAAAAACGAGCAACGAATCGTCAATGGAGTGACCTTGAACACCAGCACACACACTCAAAAAAACAGACGCGAGTATTATTTTTCTTAAGGGCCCCCATATTTCGCCCTCTCGTTCTCGCTCACCAAAAGCCCCATGAAAATGCCCTTCACAGCGGAACTTCAACAACGAAATAAAATCAACAGAAACAATCGACAGCTTGCTGTTGTTGTTGTTGTTGTTGTTGTTTCTATGCTATCAATGCGTATATCAATTAAACTTGTTGTTGTAGTTGCTGGAGACTTAGGCCCTTCAATAAAATGTGTGTGTTTTTTTATTCGGACCTACTCATTTCCGCACACGAACACGTTTTCAAACACGATCTTTTTGTTGTGCGAGATTAATGCTGTTGAAAAATTATCAACACAATATTTAATAATTTTCGATGGTTTTTCGTTGGAAAAATGCCTAACAAAGGTATCGTTGAACTTGCCAAGGCTAAAGTAGTCCAACAGACGGGTTAATCAAATTGAACTTTGTTTAAAACGGATTATAAACACCGTTTTGATACAGATCAAAGCATTATTTTTAATTCCTTTAATGATTTATTAATAATAACACATTTTTTGGGATACAGTTTCATAAAATGTGAACTTTTTATTAAGATGTCAGGTATTCAATCAAAAAACTAAACTAGATATGTAAAGGAAAAACTTATTAGAAAATTAAATATTATGTTCATTTCCGGTTGATCAATAAACAAAATTTATCCATTTTGTTTAGCTTTTTATTATTTTACAAGCCTTTAAATTCTAATTTCCTCCTTCAATATGCCCAGCATTATAAATAGATGTGTTCAATTAGGAATGTACAATATTTCACATTATTTCCCTGGGAGTCTGAACAGCTGACTTGGATACGCCTTAAAAATATTCGGTTACCTGTTACCAAAATTTGTAGCGTGCAATGATTTTTGAAGCCCCGTCCCTCCATTTCCTGAGCTGTTAAAATATTTAAATTGAGCCGTAAACTTGTAACCTGTCGGCTGTTTTCAAGGTTGCCATTCGATTGGCCCCTTGATGGATTTTGGTTTCGGTTTGTGACCTCTGGCGGTGCAGGGCCATTTAAAAACCGTTGGAATGTCCAATGCACGTGAGTCGATTTTCGGTGGATCTGGTATCGATATCTAAACTTTACTAAATGCGCCATTCGCTTAACTAAAGCTTTTGTTTGGCCAAGTCTTATGATCTCATGCATTTCATTACACGATGATTTGGAACTCGATTTATGATCGAGGAAGGGAAGCCAATCTTGGTTTATGCACGACTCAAGAGGCACTTCAAATATTCAATAAATTGCGGGGTCAAGTAAACAAGATTTTAATTACCGTAATTAGGCCTATAAACTTTAATTGGAAATGGGAGTATTGGAAAATTATTGAAAGTTCGTGTTGGGGAAATTAAGTCAAGGAATAAACTTCAAATATATGTAGATTTGAAAAGGATGGAAGTTTAATAATTTGATGGTAAACCCCCAGGAAATTAAAGGGCGCAAAGAAATTAATAATGTTATATTAGATTTAAAAACTTTTTACCTAAAGCGAAATATAATTGATCCAATATTTCCCCGTATTATTCCAATTAAAAGTCAAATTCAAAATGTAATTAACCCCGCCACATGTATTTCCAGTTGCTGCCCTTATGAATTAACATATTAATTGATGGGGTTCGGTATGTGCATATAACATACGATATGAGTTTGTATATAAGTATGTGTATACTTCCATATTTAATGCCAGCCAATGTATATAGTTTGCACTGCAAATACAAATCAGTTGCGTAAATAATGCGTATCGGTATTCCTCAACCCCCTCCCCCACAAAAAAAAACAAGCTTGTTGGCATTTATAAATTACAGCCAAGCATTTGATTAGCAGCTGCAAAAACTACACACAAAAAGGCAGCAAAAATATATCTATGTGTGTAAAAGCTAAAGTCGACGAAAAATGCGTAAACGCACTAACCAAAAATCCGACTGCTAACGAAAAAAAGCGACTGAAATTCGGTTGTCGATGCGGTGCGTATAGCCCTGAACATAACCTTGAGTCGGGTTGACTTGTGTTTTTGTAGTTGTAGGTGTTGTTGCTCTTTTTTATTTAAAGATTCGTTAATTTTTTTTCATAAATTTTCAGAGCTTTTGTCGAACGAAATGCGCTAGAGCGGGATGGTGAGTGAAAAATGCGTTACGCACATGAACAAAGCTATGAGATAGAGGCGAATCGCACAACATAGACTATTCGGACACAGATACAATCCACACACACACAGATACAATTCAGACACACAGATACAGTCGCAGCCATAGGCGCATGGCACTCGAAGGCAACCGAAAAACTAGCAACAGCAAATACACCAAAAATTATGCGCCGATAAAGATTTTTGTTTGGGATCATATGGCATGTTTAAATGCGCTTCAAAAATATTATGGTTAATTCACCGGTTTTTAAAAATCTTAGTTTGACTTACCATAAATTTATAAGTAAAAAATTATGTTATTTTATCTTTATAAGAATAACTCAATTTCAAATGAAAATCTAGTTGGTAAATTGTAATATTTACCTTAAATATTGCCACTATTCTGAAAATGGGCAAAATCCCAGAAAATGTGTTAAAAAATGTAAAAAACCAGTTTAAAACAAGAGAGAACGCTATAGTCGGGTGCCCCGACTATCAGATACCCGTTACTCAGGTAAAAGGAGTGCGAGGGAGATGGAGATAGAAACTTTGATCACGCATAACTTTTTAACGAATGGTCCGATTTGAAAAATTTCTTCTACATTTCGATAGGTATTGATAAACACAATAAAACTGCATTTTTACTTTTCCGAAATATTTAAATTTATATTTAAATAAAATCGTATATAAGCGATTGTGGGCGTTAAAGGGGGCGTGGCACCTTTTTGAAACAAACTTGCGCTGCGTAGGAACTCCTAAAATCTGCATGCAAAATGCCAATCTTCTAGCTTTTATAGTTTCCGAGATCTCAGCGTTCATACGGACGGACAGACGGACAGACGGACAGACGGACATGGCTATATCGACTCGGCTAGTGACCCTGATCAAGAATATATATACTTTATAGGGTCGGAAACGCTTCCTTCTACCTGTTACATACTTTTGCACGAATACAATATACCCTTTTACTCTACGAGTAACGGGTATAATGAACCAAAAGACAAGATTTATAGCTAGGCTATAATGATTTGACTGCTTAAACTTAAATATTACAAAATATTTTGTAAGAATTTGATGTTTTTTCTTGATTTACCCAAATTCTATTTATGATTTCGATAACATTTTGGGGAGCTCATTCGTCAAGCCCTTAAAACCGAACTTGTGGAATAGAAGCCTATGACAAGATCTACGAAAATGAATCGCAAAAGCAAATGGCGAATGACGAGGGGCCAGAAGACACAAGACAAAAGACAGAAGACGAGGGGACAACGAAATCGAAATCTTTCGCCGAGCGCATAAAATTCTGCGTGCGGTTTTCTGTTTCTTCGACCTGGGCCCGAAACTCAATTCAGGCCCAAAATACTAGACCCCCGAAAAACCAGAAATACATTTTGTGTTCAAACATTTGTGTTGCCAAGCGTCAGTGAGTTTGTCTATGTGAGAGGCCCGAGATCTGTTGGCTTTGTGAGGGCTTGAGATTTAGTTTTTTCATTTTTTTTGTTAACACAACACGCATTTTGTGCGTAAGGTCGACGCAGCTTCAGCGTACAATAACCGGTAATTATATAGCGAAATATACACACACGCACTTACTTAGTTGCGTATGACTGCAAACTCGGGCCTGAGAAAATCTCTGAAAGACACATCATCGGCACATAAATCTCTAGACATTTCCGCATTTCAATTGGCCAACCACACACAATGTTAATTTAGAGTTTAAAAATTCGCTGCAATTTATTGCCTCTGAAGATTTTTGAATTCCCAACGACTAAATTTATTCGAGCTGCAAACCAACTTAACGAATGCGCAGCTCACTTTTGCTTTCGTTCAACTTGACGAAATTCGATGCACTCTTAGATACCTTTTCTCTCTTCTCTTTTAATTGGCCAAAATAAGAGATTTTGGCAGTTGATAAATCAATTTTAAAAATATAATTTTTGATTAATGAAGTCGACATTTAAGTGAGAAATGCTAATATTTAGAACATTAATAAATCAATGGAAAATCAATCATTATAAATACAAACAAATAAATAAAATAAAACTTTTCCATTCCCCGTAATCTTTTTTAAAGTAATTAAAATCAAAATCTGCAGAAAGCACATGCCGCTTTAATTCCTATTCGCCTCCCTCTAAAAAACTCTCAAAATATAAAGCCCCAAATTCATTATCCTTATTGATCAGCTGACATTTCTTCTTCCCAACTTTTTAGGGGGACAAGTTTCTGTCAATTGTCCTTGTTGTTTGTAGTTGTCATTGGCATTATTAAGGCGACAATTTGTGAGGGGATGGACACGAGAATTGGGGCTAAGTTAGTCCAGAAAGTACTTAATGTATTGGCTACCATAACTGCCCCCCTTCCTCAACTTCCGCCCCCACCCGCCAAAGAAAATCTCAATTGAAATAAAGTCTTTTGTATCCCTCTGGTTTATTTTGTCATTGACTTTCGCTTCCTGCCTTTGGCTTTTGGTTTTCTGGTAAATGTGTGCCACATGTTAATGTCTTTGTGCGATTTCTGCCAGGACCCAGATTCCAGATCCATGGGAACTGTCAGTACAACTTTTGCCTTTGACAGCCCCGTTTTATTGCCATTTTATATTTTTGACATTTATTGGCAAGTTGTTTTTTGAAGTGTCCCCACTCCGGATGAAAACTTTTTAAAAATGTCCAAGTGGAGAGGTTCATTTTCCCACCTCAGTTTATTTTCTTCAGGAAATAGCCTGGGTTAATATATATCATATTATATATGTACTACTAAAGTACTTGCAAATTTAAAGTAGCAAAAATAAGTAGTAATGTAAATTAAATTAAATAATTTGTAAAATATGCAATTAAATAATTAATGCAGAAATAGGTTAACATTTTCTTATGTTGTTCTTTTTTTTTCATTTTTTAATGTGACTTATCTTAACGTAACTTAATAAATTGTAATCACCATTTTGTGTGCATTCTAAAATATTTTAAAGTGATGTTAATGAAATATAATGTCTTGAAAGTAAATAAGACTTTTTCTTAGCTGTTTTGTAATATTTATCATCTTAATGGCAGCTTTTAAAGTAGTGTGACTTACATTTACACCCAACTGAAACTCAGCTTTATACCCATGTCTTATTTACTCCCATTTACACCCCTCTGGAGAAGAGTTTCCCTGTTTTTCCTTCGAATTCTGGCTATCAGTCGACTGGCATCGAGCTTGAGCCACCACTTCTCCCCCTTTTTTGGCCACCCCTCCATGCAGTTTGGCCAAAGACAAATTCTTGCTTGCGCTATATTTTTTGTTTTGGCCTTTCGCTTATCAATTTAATGGCCAACTGGCGTCGGCGGGGGCAGGCCGAAAATACGGAGTCTCCCACAAATGTCACAAACAGAACGCGGAGGGCAATGCCAGAGGACACAGTGCACCACAGACACAGATATATGTACATTTTATTCGGGCCGTGAGTTAACCATTAAACCCCGCCTAACCAGACCCCAAAAGTTGTCAGCGTCGCCAGAATGCAATAACATTGTCTGGGGCCAGAAAAGTAGGCGAAAAACAAGTCAAAGATTAAAAACAAGCGCATGAAAAAAGAAAAAAAATACGCACACAAAATGTATATAAACTATATAGATGAGATTTGTGCTGTGTTATTTTTATGGGCCGTCAGTAGGCGCCAGGATTCCTGCTTCCTAGCTCCCTAGGCTCGATAGTTCCTCGCTCCTCTTCTTCGGATCCCCAGAATTTTTCTGGCTTTTCCCCCAGTCAGCGATTTTCGCCTTCACTTGCACATTTCATTCCGTCTGATTGGATTGGTTTCTGGTTCGGTTTTCGGCTTGGATTGCCTGGCACTTCCTTTCCCTTTCACTGGCTTGTTTTTCACATCATTTGCTTGTTTTCCAGCTCTGCTCTTGGAACTAATTTGAATGAATTTTTTTCCTCGAATGGGCATAAATATAGCATTTTTTTCTTAACTTTATTATCATATTTTTGTTTGGCAAGATTTGGTAAGGGAAGAAAGATGTTATAAACGTTAAATGTTCAAATATGGATGAAGGAAACAGCAAAAGGGGAACCTATAAAATTATGATGGAATCAGCCATAAAAACTATTAATAGCTACAAATTCGACCATAATTTGTAACTTAATTCTTAGTTTTATTTATAAATGTGGTGAAATTGGTTTTAAATATTATAAAATAATAAAAGTAAAAATTTGAAAATGTTGGATATTCAACTTAAAACCGTTTATGCGATTATTTTTTACTTGCTTGCAAAATAAAGTAACGAAAATTATCCTTAGTAATATGCGACTCCAGGCAGACGTAAATCGTTTACCAGACAATTAGCTTAAAGTTAATTCAACCCTTATCTTATCAATAGACCGATTAAAATCTCATTTTGATTACCCATAGCGATAAGGTGTCAACAATTGCATAGACTTAATACTATCTTTTAGCATTGAAACTATTTTCTTTTTACCAACCGGCAATCAGCTAACATGACCATTAGCCAATGCCACACCTCCTTTAACCGAAACTGATGAGACACGGCAACAAAAAATTGTAAGTGAAAACGCAATTTTCCTATAAAAACATCCATTGAGCCCAAGACAAGCCCTAAAAAACGCAGCAAATAATTAAAATATTAAATTTTGGTAATGAAATTTTATTTCACTTGTGCGCATTAACGCAGAAGGAGGCAAAAAGAATGGCGAATTATTCCATGCATGTTACCGAGAAAATTTCCATTAAAATGCAATAAAAAAGGAGGGCAGCGTAAAAGGACAAACTAACTACAGTCGAGGCACACAAAAATTTATGTGAAAATAATAAAATTAAAAGGGAAATTTTCGTGGGCTGGCCAGCGTACCACATGGCGTATGTGTGCCATGATTTTGAATGCCATTTGGCCATTAACTAATAATGTGGAAGAAGGGGCCAATGTGGATGTCCTGCAGCAGCAGGTGACCTGCGTGCTCAAACAAAGAATTATATTACGTATACGCCGCCTTGGTTTTGCTTTTGTTAGAGTTTTGATTATAGTTCGTGTTATTTTTGTTGGTTTGTGGGCGCAGCTACATATGTGCACGTACTAGAAAAACCTTTTGCTGAATGTTTGATATATGCTTCTGAAAACTATGAGATTTTTTACGCATTTTAGTGCTTTTAATGGGTATATTGACTATGCCTCAAAGTGGATAAAATGCACTTCAGAGAAAAATTAAATTAGGAAGCATTTTATGGTTCTATAAATATGTGTCAGAGAAATGCTTAACCAATTTTTGTATTTTATTACAAATGACCCATTTTAAAAAGTTATTAATTATTCCACAAAAATATGTTCTTATTTTAAATATGTGTATATTCATAATAATTAAAGTATTTAAATAATTATTTATTAATCTTTGTGTTTTATGGAAAAATATTCTAAGAGTAACATTTATTCGTTCCCTAAAATCTACATTCGAAATTTCCCCACTTGTTTGATTTATTATTACAATAGGTTTTACGCACATTTTCCACATTTCATACTCCACCTTCCTAGAAATGCAAATTAGTATAATTATGTTATACTTTCCGCGTTGCGTGAAAAAACCGAAAAGAGGACCTGATGAAAGGTGGCCAAGGAGTGCAGCCAACTCATACACACCCTTTGGTTTTTGATTTATGGGATTTCTATGCCTCCAAGCGTTTTTGATTAATTGCCACTCGACCGCAAAAAAACAACCAGAGGTAGTAAAATGCAAAATGGTCAAGCCCAGGCGAATGTAATTGTGGAACTCCGTCTTGTAATCAAAAAATTACAAAACTAGCTACATTTCCGGCATTTACAAGGCAGGCAGAATGACCTACCCCATAGCCCAAGGGAAAACCCAAGAAAAAACATAATGAACTGGCACAAAACGTTAAAGAACTAGAAGCCGCAGCGACAACGACAATGGATCATTAATTCAAATGCTGCCTGGACCAGTTCTTGGGCTCCAAAACTTACAACAATGCCAGAGAGCAAAACGCGAAACGCAGAAGCGACCAACATGGAGATCGCAGCAGGCAGAACATACAGAAAAGGGCACAAAAATAGTTAAAAAATACTCAACATTTCAATTTAGTTTTTTACCCTAGAAATCTCGATGTCTTTTAATTCATTAACATAAGCTAATGAAGTATTTTAATTCATCAATATTGTAGGCAAACAAATAAAATCAACTAAAATTGGTAAATCAAACATAGGAGAGAGAGAGGGGTCTTTTAAAAAATGTTGGTTATATTCTATATTTTAAATATCCCTTTAATTAAAAATCTTTTTTCGATGATTTTAATAATGGTTTCTAGAAAGGATATCCAAATCTGCGCTTTAGAAGCCCATAAATTGACTAAACAATCCTTTAAAATGTAAATTAAATTTTAACTTTAATTTCAAGTTATGGTGGTAATTCGGAGAGACTGCATCTAAAATGATGTGCAGTGCTGTAGGCATGGCCTTTGAGCATGGACCCCCCTCCCCCATTCCAAACTTAATGCGCACGCATTCCAAGCCTGTGCTTTGCTGCTGTTGCTATTCTGCTTTGCGCTTTGTGCTTTGTGCTGCCATTGCTTTTGCGTTTCCTTTTGTGCTGACATTCGCTGCGATGAGGTAATCGGCAAAGTGCGTGCGTGTGTGCATGTGTGTGTGTGTGGGAGCGGGAGAGCGTGAGTGCGTGAAAAGAGTGCGGCTCTCGTTGCACGCGCCAAAATCCAACGCACCCTCTCTTTCCCCCCATCTCACTCGCTCCCCAGCAGATTATACGGCCCTTTGACATCCCATAAATTTCATGTCCACGCGGCTCGTCGACACAGATTAACAAAAAAGCAACAAAAATAGCAACAAGCTGGTACATTAAAATTCTCAGATTTTATTTTTCTACACCGTCGAAAACGTGTTTATTTTATTTGGATTTTTTTTGGGGCTCAACACTATTTTTGCATTGCGGGAAATTCTGTTTAAATTTTGTTTGTGGAGCTGTTCACGCATCTGGTTATGTTTTTGGAGATCGGCTCATTAAATATTCAATTTTTTACGGCAAATAATATTTGTTTTTTCTTGTTTGATTGAAATCATAATAAAGTGTTTGATAAATGAATTTAAATAAAATTTTAATAGGCCCGCGAATAAGGCATTAATTTGTCCAATCGATTAAGTTGTAAATTTCTGCGGGGTTAAGATCATGGGTTCAAGGTATTTTTAATTGGTAATCGAAAAGAGTTTTTAATTTGCCAACAAGATATATACGATTAATTATGCTTACTTTTCTCATGTGGATTTTAATTCTCATTCTGTATTTATGGTAACAATTATAAAAATGGTGTTTACTTGAGAGATAACTAAGATTCAACAAATTGTTTTACAGCATTTGTTTTTATTGTTATAATACCATAACTTTCAAGCTTAAAAAAATAAAAATATAAATAATATGATCATTAAAATTTTATTAAAAATAAACTATCTCTGGTTCAATTAGTAATTTATATATTTTCTTACATATTTTCGCAACCGAACTGATCGCCATTTTTGCGCATCCAATGAGAATCGTTTGTTGTTGGTGAAATGCGCAAAAAGCTCGTTCTCACATAGATACAGTGCCATACCAATACACTCGTACTCAATTGGCGCATACAAATGCAATTCTTCAAGAGATAAGAGCGACAAAAAGAGATAGCAGCTGTGTGCAAAAAAATTGCAATGTTTTGGAGCCAATTGCCGTCCTTTTCTAACTCTGGTAGATCGCTCTGAAAAGAATAAGCAAAGTAATTAACTACAAATTGACAGACATATGATAGAAATGCTTTTTTTGTCTTACTCGAGGCATGTAATAGACAAAATGATTGATTAACCGGGGCCCAAGGGCTCTAGTATCTTTGAGATGCGCAAATATATGTATATATCTCATAGTTCTGCGTTCGCCGAAAGTCATTAATTTGCAATTAGTTCGCAGGCGTAAACTGTGCACGCGTGGGAATCGAAATTGCCTGCGATTTTCCCCAGTCGCGGCGAAACTTTTAGTGAATCTTCGGAGGTCTCCACCCCAGAAAATATTAAAATGAAGGAAGCCTTGTTAATCATATGGTGCTTGAAAAATTAATAAAGCAATTTGCTCAGTAGGTTGCGCTTAACTTGGCTTAAAATGGAAGTCATTTACCATTTTCCTTATATTTAGGCATAGATTTATGAATAAAACTTAAAACTTATCTAACAGTTCATATTTTTTTTTATAGCTGTTATGTTAAAATAAATGTATTTTGATTGCTCACATTTCATAAGGAAAAAAAAATAAATAAAACATATGTGTACATATATTTATTCAATTATTTTGATCAAAACTTCGTTTCTCATATTATTTCTGTTGCAATATTTAGAAAAAATTAGTTAAAACTATGAATTTGTAAATGAGATTTCTTCAACTCTGAATCTATATTTATTTGATTGGCTCCAGCATCTTCCGCTTTTGCGTAAGGGCATGCAAATAATATCTTCCCCAGCAGTATTTCCCGCCCAGATTCTAATATTCACAATTGCCTTTTTGCCCCAACCCCTCGCCAATATCTTAAACATCTGACACACAATTGAATTCTTCCGGTTGCTGTTGCAAGCACAAAACTTTACGTCATCCACCCCCTCCCTTTCTTTAGACCCAGCAATTTGGCTCAGCATTTACAATTCATGCATAATAAACAAATAAAGAAAATGTTGAGAATTGCCTATGAACATTTGTGTGTCTCTGTCTTTGATTCGGAATTTCAGTTTTCCTCCGCTGCTGCCTTTTGTGCCTATTAAATTGTGCAAGTCTTTTTTAACTTTTCTTCTGCATAATATAAATATAAATAAAGGAGAGGAAAGCGGAAAAACAAAAACAACCGACAAAAGAGCTGGAAAACCTTTGACAATTGTGGCTACTAAGTTCTTTCGGGGTTATTCGCTGGTCTTTCATATTATACAATTTTTTGTTTCGTCCTCTTTGCGTTTTTAGTTAATTTAATTTATGGTTAATTGGGTTAAAGGTCCTTGTTTTTGGCCACTAAATGTGATCTTATTATGATGTGACAAGCCTGAGAGGACTTTCCTTTTGCTTTTAGGGTGTTAGAAAAAATTAGATTCTATATGGAGTGTGAACTTAAAAGGAAATTCGCAGTTCTCAGTACAATTAAATTTTATCGGGGCTTTTCTGTCACAATAAGCTCAAATGTTCTTAATTCTTTATTAAATTCAACTAAAAAATTTTGAATTTTTTGAGGGTTGTATAAATTTGTTTTCGCTTACATTACTGTGATAGCTTTACTGGTAAATATTGCCAATGTCTTAATTGTAGATATCTTTCTGCTAAGAACAACAAGCAGATTTTATTGAAGAGCTATTTTTCCCGCTGAAATATAGCTCTTACATAACTCGCTTGGTGGTTGCACACAGCAGCAAGATCACCAGCGATTGATAGATTGCATTCAGAACATTTCCTAACCCGCCCAGTGGGAGGCAAGGGCAAACACAAAAGGAAAAACAATTATCGGGCCGAAGATCAAAGAGGGAACAGCAGCAACATCAGCAATATACGAGCTAAAGCGGCAACATCAGCGCCATCATTGCATCATCCACCGAAAAGCACACGCACTCGCATTTGGATTATATGCAGTGACCCAATTTTCCACTCACCAAAAACGACATCAACGAAAAACCAGAAGCGAACTACAAATTTGTTGTTCAAGTTGTGCGTTAGAATTGCATTTGAACAAGGGGAGGAAGTGAGAAAGGTAGCGAATGAGGACTGCAGCAGTCACAAACGCTCAAATTTGAACTACAGTGGGAGCAACATAAGTAAAACTTAAAAGATTACCAAAAAAATATATAATTTCCTTAAAAATTAAAAATTGCTGGAAGTTTAAAAGAAATTTTTACGTTTGAATATGAATAAATAGGTTTGAGGAAGACAAAAACCGTTTACAATATTACTTCTTCTGTGCCACTTTAATGCTCAACATGTTCTAACGTTGCTTAGAGCGAAATAAGCATAAAGGGCTAGCTACAAATGATGAAAGCTGCCTAGCTTTGTTTACTTGTTTTAAAAATGTCACTATTTTCCATTTAGCCTTACTTCACTGTACCTCAGTTCTAGTTTGCATGCACCACCAGTCGACAAACTGCTCACCTCTGCACCACCCTCCACCACCTTCCCCGCCGTCCACAATCGCGTCGCATTGTCTGGGGTCTTTCGGGTTGGCTTTAGTTCGTAGCTCGGTAGTTTGGTAGTTTGGTAGTTTGGCATTGCTGATGATGTGTATCTGAACGTCTAACGTATCTCTTCATCTAGTTGGAGTGTGTTTGTTGCTGCAGCGACAACATGCGTGAGTGACCCAGTTTTTCCCTGACGCTCATCATTAAATTACTCCACCCCAGCTCTGTGGATCCATCCACCCGCTGTTTGCTCTAATTCACATAGCCCTGTGTTTCATTCAGCAAATTTCGAACATATTGGGTGTTTTCCTCGTCACAATGCTTGGAATGTATTATTAATGGGGTTCAGTATTGTATTACAATTTAAAGTGCCTAACTCAAACGTAATCACTCCAGGGTTTATTAAATTGGTTGATAATAGAGACTATTGGAAACTTTAATACCAATGGAATATTGGGAAATATGGATTACAGTTTTAAGAAGCTAAAGTTTTTTTATTAAAAATTAAAAAATTATAATATTTTTTGTAATACATCTTTATTTCTAATGAAATTTATTGCTGCATCTCATGAAATATCTATATTTCTTATATTTTCTGACGATAAGGAAGCAAAGTATTGCTCATATGCAAATTATTGTTGTCAACCCACTGAAGTTCATTCACCCAAATCATAATAATCGATTCGCCGGGTCGCGCAAGGTAAACAAATGAGGTGGTAAAAAGAATGGGTATAAGAAAAGAAACCTTCTTAATATGGGTAAGAGTCGAAGGTGAAAAGGCAATCAAAGTCGTCGTCCTAGAACTTTGCCTTACATCCTGGTTCCTTCGCCATTCGCCATTTACCGTCCCCTTATTTTACTACCGATTGCGGGTAATAGAGCATTCAACTTGGTCCCAAAATCAGGACGAGAGCAACAGGAGTTCCCCTTTGACAAAAGCCGAGCGCAAAAATTATTACATTAGCCGGGGCTTTTCCTTTTCCCCGTGGCCGTCGTGAAAGGTAGTAAAAATTATGTGTAAAATGTCCTTGAAACCCTTTTTTTTATCTTTTGTTGTCTGTCCTCCTTTCCTTCGCATTGTTTGTTTTCCTTCGCTCATTTTCGCCTTACTTTTGAATGAATAAGTGGATTGAATGAGGACAAGCTTAAATACGCAATAATTCTTGGGACTGCGTCACAGTTTTTCCTTTCCAATGGAAAATCGAACAAAGTAAGTTGTACTGATTTAAAGAATAATATAATATAGCACAATAATAAACTTTGACCAAACAAATGATTAATAATTTATAAGAATATTAAAACTATTGTTTTGGAGAAGCACTTCGGATTCTTAAATTTCCTTAGAAAACTCATTCCAAAGTAGAAAATATGGAAACATAGAGTGTAAAACGCAATCAATGCAGTCGCAAAAAATTAAAAATTTTCAGCCCCATAAATAAAATAAAACAAAAAAACACACTGGGATATAGAAGAACACACACACTCTCACAGGCGAATTCAATGTGTTGGCTATGCTACAAAAACAAATGATATCATCTTATCTGAAAACGCAACAACTTTGATATGGTGAAGGGGGTTAAGAGGGGGTGTAAGAGGTGGGAGGAGGGTGTAAAACAGGGTGGGGATTTCAAGTGGGTGGGATGTCCATGAAAAGCAGGCCGAATGTGTGAGCATTCGTTTGTTTGACAGGCATTACAAACACAAATGCCAGCCAAATGTCAAGCATAACATTTATTTTTGTGCAATGTTTTGGAAAACCCAAAGGTCCCAATTTTCAATAACATAATTATCTGGCAGAGAAATTTCTGCATTGATTTAAATGAAAGATATCTGAATGGTAGAGAAGTGTTAATTAAATGTCAGATACTTTGACTGCCTTATTCCTAATGCTTTATGCTTTATTTGCTCTATCAACAAAGCAATTATTGTTTAACTGATTTTGAATACCTTTTAGTCTATTTTTTGCTTTATCGTTGTTCCAAATCAATTAATACCTTAAAACATGATTCGTTTAAAACTTCTTATTTTCTTTGTTATTTTAAAAAATTCTTATGATTTAAAAGAACTATTACCTACTTAAAGGATTTTCTGCCCTGTGCAATCATATCGCATAACCCCAAAAAGTAATACCCTCAGCATGGGCATAAAAATGCAGTATACACACATAAAACAGTGTGTTTTTTGTTGTTTTTTTTTGGCGGCCCCAAAGCAAAAGCGAAAAGCACAAACAAGCAAACATATTTATGTACAAAATACACAAACAAACAAATAAATATAGACGAGCAAGTGTATAGGTATATAGGCGAATGTAATTGCCAAATAGTGTACATAGGCGAGCCTACGCACTCACGCACACAAACAGGCCATGGAGAAAGAGGGAGAGAGAGAGGGTGAAAAGGCAGCAAAAGCAGCGCAGCAGCGGCAAAAGCAAAAGCAACTTTGCAGCGACGTCAGTTTGGGTACATAACAAATAAATGCTAAAATTTCACGAAATACCAAAAAACGCACACCCAAAAATGCGCGCACACCAATGCAAACACACACACACACACAACAGCAACGCACGCGCCCCACACAAATACAGTATCTGTGTGTGTATATAGAAGAGCATACAAACGCAAGCTGCAAAAGTGCGTTCAAAAACAGAATTTGGGCTGTGGTGTGGTTCGGCAGACCAAAAAGTGGAGCATATAACGCACAACCACCCCCTCCCGCTGCCCCATTAACCACCCGCTCTCCCTTCCAAACCACCCAACCACCCACAATGCACGGAAAACAAAGCAAAGCCAAATATTATTTAATATTTACATATTTCGTATATTTTTAAGCAATTAATAATGTTTATTCAAAACTAGTTTTACTTATTAATATTAAAAAATATAAAAAATGGATTAGAAAAATATTACTCATCCGCCTGGTTGTTTCATTTTTTTTCTGTGTGTTAAACCAAAAGTTGCGTAGCTCAGCAAAAAGTTGAGTGACGAAGGGATGGGGAGAGATAGGCCCGAAAAGTGCGTGCAGTACTGCAAAAGCAAAAGCAAAATGAGAGCCAAAATGAGAAGCAACAACAGAGAAACAGGGGTGGATTTGGGGGGTGGGAGTAGGTTTCGGGGGGCGCCCAACCAAAAGAATGCAGTGAATCTTCTGTTAAGCAAAGGGTTTTGGGCTAAGCATTAGAATATCTTAAAATAACGGAATATCTTCTAATACTTTTCAATATAAAACCATATAAAGATTTCCCTTTGAGAAATAATACTTTTTTAAAGTCTTCAGGCCTTAGATTCCAACTTTTAAATGTGTTGCATTTTAGTTTCAAAGGCTATATAAATATTTTTTTCTTTCATTTCTATAAATTAAACGTATATATTTTAACTCGTTTAATTATTGCTAAAATCGTTCTAAAACAATGATCGACGAAAGACTTTTCTTATCAATTCAATTTTGAGTAAATGCAGAAGGGATTAACTTTCAAAAAACTATATTCCAAGCTTCTGGTTTTGCAAAAATCTTCTAAAACCAACAGGAAACCTTAAAGTTTATTACAAAAACTTCATGTTGGTAATTAATTAAATGGATTTCAATCAATTTCGTTATTAATTGCCCTGCAGTTAAAATTCCGTCCCTGCGACATGCGTTGCTGCCGGCGTCACAGTCGGCGTCAACAGAGCGGCCATTGAATGCTGAATGCCAAAAATACGCAATACACGCACTCTCACACACACCCGCCCAAAACGCTTGTATGCACATAGGCGTTGCATTGGTGTGCGGAAGAGGCAAAAAGCTCTTGCTTATTGGATTTTTCGAACAGCAGCATAACAGCAGCGACGTTGGCAGCGCTGTCGGCACTCCACGTGTTTCTTGAATTGCGTAAATTTTTGGTTGCCCCCTCACCACCCCGTCCCCATCCCTTTGCGCCCCACAGGCTTTCATTGTCATTGTGTGTGCATAAAATGGCAGCAGCCAGCTCTCCAAGAGAGTAAATGAGAGTGCGACATGCGCTCTCCATTCTTTGAGATTTTGTTGGGGCATTGGGGAAAGGGGGAAATTCTGCCGCCATAAAAGCTTCGCCTTTTCTCTCTCTCTCGTTTTATCTCACTGCAAAACGAATGCGCATTGTTATTGTTTTTTGCATTACTGCACTGAAATAAATGTATGCCTTAAAGATTCATTTTACAATTTTAAAGTTCTCACATTGTATACTTCAGAATTATATGTTTGAGTCATAATTGCCGCTTTAATAAAAATAAATATACTTTGATATTTATTTAAAAACTAAAATATTGATCTAATTCCTTGATAATCGTTTAGCTTTTTTTCTGAGTGCTGTTACTATAACTTTCTTGCTTTTGAACAATTTTGTTTTGCCCTTGTCGCCAGTTGAGAACCAACTTTTAATTAATCGAAATAAAGGAATAGTTTTTCAACTCTTTTTGATTGAAATTAAATTGTAATTGTTTCGATTGTGCAAGAATTTGATATTTTTTAATGGAAAATGCATTAGAAAAAGGGATAGTGACACTTGTGGGAATAAGGGAAGTTTTGGGCCAAAAATGTCCAGGTTTTGAGGGTTTTTGTTCGGATTTCAATGGTTTGATCGCGAAGATCTCAGGGGATACATTTGCATATCAAGTATTTTGATATTAAATTGCGGAGATATTGTTCTTCTTTGAGAAAATTAAAAGTGCATTGTTAGGGTAATTTCATATTAAACTAATTGTATTCAATTTAAAGAGTTTTTCAAAATAAATATAAAATTATATGCTATTGTTCAAGAACCTTTATAAGGGAAAATTTATCCGTTAGTGCATGATTAAGAAAATTTAAAATAAAAAAAACCATCAGGACATGCAATTAAATTGGTTTTAGCATTCATAAACCCTTTTTTTTGTACTCCCTTCTTGAAGTGGTTTTCCTATTATATTGCATCTAGTATTTCAAGACCACCTGGATGGAAATACCCCGCAGCGTAAATAGGTTAAGACCAAGTTTAGGTTTGCTTTTGCTATTTCTGGGCAAGATTTCCCTAAACATTTTCCACTTGAGCGGAGTTCTCCTAAATTACCTCATGTCCTCTGCCTTATCCTTATGCAATTGCGCCTGCAAAAGAGAGAGATAGAGAGAAAGAGAGAGCGGAAACTCACCCCCGGATTATAAGGATATATGTAATTTTTATCCTGGGGCGGCAGTGCATACACACAGAAAAAGGCATGCAAAAAAGCAATTGCAACGGGTATTATTTCTACAAACCCAAGTAAATATTGACCAAAAATGGTACGAAAAATATAAATCAGAGTTTAGTGCATTATCCTTTCATCCATTTTAATGTATCCTTACTAGAATCCTCCAATTTCTCAATTGCAAGTTGCTCGCCTGCATTCCAATTGGATTAATAGAGGAACCGCAACCACTTCCTCTCTGAGAGCGAGAGAGC
The DNA here is from genome assembly GCA_018153365.1 of Drosophila fuyamai. Taxonomy (NCBI): domain Eukaryota; kingdom Metazoa; phylum Arthropoda; class Insecta; order Diptera; family Drosophilidae; genus Drosophila; species Drosophila fuyamai. The sequence goes on from JAECXW010000878.1 coordinate 2,435,835, forward strand.
GCCGCTCTCCCACACACCAGTGCTAAACTTTTGCATTTGCAATGGCAAATCAAAAACAAAAGCACACTCACACACACATTTGCATGCTCACCCACACCAACGCACTTTTATGCGGCGGGGGCGAGGGATCCAATTGGAACCAATGCAAAATGGGCGCACTCTCTGCGGCAGCGAAAAAAAAACAACAAAATTCTCTGCTCGCTTTTCTTCCTTCGCAAAAGCAAAAGCAAAGCACGCAGCCGAAACTTGTTTGGATCGACTGCGACTGCGACTGCGACACAGCTCCACTCAATGCACAGTGGGGCTAGTAATACATAGAAAGTACAAAACACATTAACGTAAAAAACACTAATGGATAAATGACCCTTAGAAAATATATGTCTTAAAGAAAAATAAATAGAAATAGTATATATGTATATATATATATATATATATAATTAAATATATATATAAGTTTAGTAACAATTAGACTGTTTTGTGGGTAAGGGTTGTTTAAAAATTATACACTATTGTTAAACACGAACTACATACTTTGTTCACTAAGTATAAAAAACGTCCTAATAGTTCGAACATTTATTGTTACAAGTGTTGTTGATATTTAAATTTAAGGTGGTTTAATCCCACTTTGCAGAGAGTGTTTGCCTTGCTGCGTTTTTGCGCTCGCTCTCTTTTGGCCGCCGACTGTTGCTTTGCTGGCTTTGCTTTTGGTATTGGTGGTGGCTCTCCGCTGCGCCTCTGCCGGCGCCGCTGCCTCTGCCGCGGCCGACGCCGCTGCCCGCCGGCTGATAGGCCATAAACGAAATTTTGGAACACAACGCTCGTCTATTCGGCCCTAGGTTTCGGTGGTGCTCGCAGCTCGAAGCAGCAGCAGCAGCGTTTTGTGTGCATTTCGCATTCGCATATTCGCCTCGTCTCTCGTGCAGCAGAAATTACAGCCCAGGAAACTACAAACTAAAACCTTTAATTTCGAAATTCAAATCCGAAAAATCGAACGAGACCGCTTAAAAAAACATTAATTCTCATATATTTTCTCACTCGGAAAACTGCAGCGGTTAAAGTGCAAAAAAAAGCAGGAAAGTGCGAAAAAGTTTGCGGCATTGAACACTTTTTTAATTATTATTTACGTTTTGTTTGTGTTTCATCGAGCAAATGCACCAAATAACTGTCCAGTGTTAATGTTAAGTGTATGTGCGTCGTGAGTGTTGCAAAATAATATTTTTGACCAGTGATTGGAAGGTAATTTTGAGTGAAACTAAATAATCACACTAGAAAATGTGAAAAGTAAAGTGCTTGTTAAAAAGCGGAGTTAAATAACTAAAGAACAATCGCAATTAATCAATTGCGAGTGCGTACTTGATGTTCCAACAAACTGAAATGAAATTTTTGGGGTGTGCGTTTGCAACTCATATTTTGAACGATTGAGCAGGCAAAAAAAAAAATAAAAAGCCAAATGGCAAAAGCAAACTGGAAAAAGTGAAGTAAAAACTTTTATGCATATCGAAACGTCTGCATTTTTAATCAAGCAACAACAATAGAAAAATAAGCAAAAGCAACAAAAACAACAAGGAGAACATGGAACAATAAACAACCCTCCCCGTTTTCCGCCTCCCCCTGAAAATAAACAAGGCGAAATCCCAGTGAACTGAACCCCTTTTTTGCACTGTGTTTTGGTGTTTGAGTGTGATTGTGTGTGTGTGCGAGTGTGTAAAGGAGAAAGAGCAATTAAGGGAGAATGGAGGAAAGTGCAAGAAGTGCAAGGAGGAACGAGAAATGCAATTAATCCCCAGGACACTTGCTCAAAAGCAAGGAAAAAGTGTAGAAAAACTATGATGTCAGTGCTGAACAACTGTGAATAAATCTTAAAAGTGGTAAAAAATTAAAAAAAAAATGTTTTGTAAACAAAATATTTGTGCCTTGTTGTTTGTTTAAGACCGTAAACAAACTCCCCAAAGAAATCCAATATTATAGATGACATAAAAAATCCAGAAATTACATTTCTAATTGAAATCCCAAATATTTTCAAGCTTGTGACCGGAAAACCCGAAATATGAATCATTAAAACTCAAACTCCGATATCGGGCGTTATGTTACTCAACGGATTTGTGCACACATGTTCCCCCCTGCCCCAAATTATCCGATTTCCAACGCCAAATAAAGTGTTTTTGGGTAGCCTGGGGCATAAAAGACATTTGCCAGAAGCCAAGTGGGAATTCAAATCCGAGAACGAGGCTATGGAATAGTACATATGTATATGCTTTGATAAGTTTGCTGATAACAAAATTATGTCGGAAACAAAAAGTTCTGGGAACACTTCGGAAACAAAGATTTAATTAAAACTAAATCAATTGAATTCATGAAAATTGTGACAAATGGGTTTTTTTATAGTTGAGAAATATGTAAATGCTTTACATGTGAAAATAAAAATTTGTATATTTGTTCCGCAATCTAGCTTTATTTTTATAAATAATATTCGGTTTATAAAAATATAGCTAGGTTGTTCAAATAGAAACTAGCTTAACATGTAATATGCATTTGTATTACAAATTAAATTTCTTACAAAAAAATCACTGAAATTTAGGATAACCATGATGTAGATGTAGTTAAATAAAGTCTTTAAAATAAAATAAAGATATATTTAAAATACCAAAATAACCCTTTATAATTTCTTCCGCTCTCCACTCTTCCAAATTTTACTCAAATTTGTTAATAAATATTTCCCAAACGCTTTTATACTTACAGGCAAATGTCACTGTGAAAATGCCTCAACGAGCCAATCACAACTCCAATTTTAGCAACGCCAAGAAAAACATTCAACGACAACAAGACCGGCAAATGCAACAAAATGCAACACATTTTGAACATTTAACTCTCTAAATAATTCAAAATCAATCAAATTGAAAATAATTTGAGAAATTATAATAATTCAATTTCAAAAATGAACTGAACAAAAACATTTTCGAAAAACAACGCAAAATTTTAAAATTGGCAACATAACTTTTGGTCTTTAATCAAATTCAACAAAAATAAATAAACAAAAACGATTTTTGGCAAAGCTGCGTGCAACATAAAACATAAAATAACATAACAAATTTAAATTATCTCAAACGTCCACACGTGAAAATGTTTTGCAACTAAGATGCAAATTTAAATAAATCAATGTAAATTTTTTAATCAACAAAAGTATAAACCAAAACCGTCAGCAAAAAACCAGCCCAAAATCAGTTTAAAAAGCAAAGGGAAATCTTTTTAGAACAAACGCAAAAAAACGCAAAAATTTAAGCCACCAAATTGGTAAACTCTTCAAAATTATTGGTTCGGACATACGCAATACTAAACACAGCAACACAACAACAACAGCAGCAGCCATAGCAACTGAGCAACAACAACAACAGCAGATACTACAGTGATCACTACAGTAAAAGCAACCTACAGTAAAAGCAGCAAAGAAAACGTGTGTGTTAGTTTGCATAAAAATTTCGTTTCGATAAAAATCAAAGCAAAAATATTAAACAAAAAAATTACCAATCGTAATACATGTATTTATAAAATATATATATACCTATACATATATCTATGCTTACAAATTATATCGAAGAATATTTGGTAAACAATTTTTGATAAACAAATCGAGTATATATACTTAAATAATTACAAACAAAACTGAAAAATAAAAAGAACAAAAACGTTTGGCCCACGAAGTGCAAGAAGTGCAGTTAGATAAACTAAAAAAAACTTATAAATTCAAAATTAACATTTGTGAAAAGTTTTACAATTGAGGATTCTGGATTTGGATTAATACGAAAATTTGCAATTGGATATTAAGGTGAGTTAATATAACTAAAATTAAAATTAATATAAAATTACTTTTATTTATTATATTATATGGGTAAAGAAAATGCAAATAACTGCATTAATAAATCAAAAAATTAAGATGTTTTTATAAATAAAATTTACCATTAATACTTCAGCAATTCTTGTTAAAAGTTAATCATTTTTAATTAAATTGTTAATTTTGCTAAATGTTATGAACTACTAATTTTAACAACTTCTGTCTTCCTTAATGGCTCCTCAAAGTTTCCCCACGCACGAAAAAATGCGTAAAAATAAAAAATGTTGTTTTAGAAAGTGTCCACAAACATTTGCAAACAATTACAGGTAACCGCTCAACAAAAAAGATATAAACTCCGCCTCTAATTACAATTATAATTTATGCAAAAAAAGAAGGAAAACATTTTTTGGTCAAGAGAAAAAATTGTCTACGCACTTTGCGTATGATTTATGACACTCAAAACTTGGCGTTGCATATTAATAACGAAAAAAAGCAAAAGTTGCTTGCTTGACATTTCTACATGTGTAGATACACACACAACACACACACACACACCAAAGGGGTGTAGATACTTTTTAGGGTTGTGCATAAATTAAAAATATATTATTTCTGCTTCTTGGCGCTGCACAAAAAAAAACCGAAAAAAATGCGTCGCAGTTGACACGCAATATTTTTTGACTGCGCTGCCGGCGCCGCTGCCACTTTGACCTACTTTAGCAAACGCAGCGTGTTCCAAATTTTGTGCGTTGTGTACTTTTTGTACCGCTCGCCCCCTCTCGCTCTGCCACTCGCCCCGTCCTGCTCTCACTCGATGGGGTTGGCCCGCTATTGCGTGCGCTTGAAATTGTAGTTTCGGTTTTTGTTGCTGGGGGTCTTCCGCATTTAATTAAATGCACAACAGTTTTTTTCTCTATTTTTTGTTTCAAGTTTATACACGGCCAATAGTTTTTGAGGTTTATGCCATCGGATTGGTGAGGTTTTTCCCAAAATGGTGACTAAACTATCTTTGAGATATTTTGCTTTAAATACCATCTAAAAAAAGAAAAAACTTCAGAATATATTTGTTTGAATATAATAGAGAACAAATGTTCTATTAGTAAAGATACATTTTCTTGCATATCTTCTTAGAATCTAGTTGTATCTATAAGATACATATCGTAATATCTTATAGAAGGCAAATATATCTATAAGATTCTTTGCATAATCTCTTAAACATATTTCAAATCTTATCTGATGGTTAAAAGATTTAATTATATATTATTTTGGTGTTTGTCCCAATTTCACATTTATTTTCATTGAAAAATCTTGGCCTTGAAAAGTATCTGTAAGATATTTGTTTAATTTTTTTAACAAGTTAGTAAATATTCCCATTTCGAGTAATACTAAGAATATTATGAAAATAGTTTTTAACTGTGTAGTCTTTGTCATAGCTTTTGTTTTAGTTTCTCGTCTGCTGCATTTTCCCTTGTCGGAAGTGTTTCCCCCCGCCCTTCTCCATTTTCCTCTGCCTTCTCACGTGCATTTGCACAATCGTTATGTTTTTTTTTTCTAAGAATAAATTGTCTTTGGGGCAGACTGCGCGGCTTCGCCCTCCTCTTCTTCTTTTTCTCTGGCGGTGTTGTAACTGACGCAATGCAACCGACTTCATTATTTTCTTTTTTTATTTGCTGTTTTTGTTGTTTTTGTCGGCACTTGCGCAAAGTGTCTATGATATGCTCTTAGCCCCCCGCAATAACCCCTTGAATTCTCCTACAAAGGCGAACGCATTTCGGTTCTCCTCTTCAAATTGTTTAAGTTTTATGACTTGCCACTGCAGTTGCTTGAATTTTAATGCCACCGATTACCAAGAAAGCGAAACAGAGCAACAGCGTTGCAAGAAATTGTCAGTTGTCCGATTGTTATTGGAGTTGTTATAGCCGGGTTATTCAGGGGTGCCGATTGAGATGTCCAAACTGAAAGAAAGAAACCCACTTAAAAAAGTACGTAACGTAGTTTTCCTAACACTTTAAATTAATTTACAAGAAAACTATGTAGATTGATTAATATACATATGTAAACTTTTAAACAGGGAAGTTGCAGTTGAAGAAGTTCGACCTTATAGGCATCATTTCCGAATTCTGTCAGCCGTGCAGAAATCAAAATCCTACTTTTATCTATTCAAATCCTAACATCATAAAACTTTGTAAAGTATAATTTGTTTTATAATTTTATGAACCATTAAGGCCAAGACACGCACTTGCGCTTGCCAAGGGCTGCAAAAGTCTTAAAAAATAAGCCAAAAAAAATGAAACTTACACGAGACTTGACCATAAAAATTCATACGAAATAATCGCTTTTATGAACTGCTAATTAGGCTTATCAAAAAAGAGTGAGCTTAGTTTTTCCCTGCCGAAAAATGTGGTAGAAGGTATGGCTATAAACTGACTAAGGCGGCAAAGGGGGCGTGGCGGTCTGGAAACCTGTCAGTGTCAGTCAAAGTGACAATTTTTTTCTTTTCTGCGTTTCCATGGCACTTAAATGTTCACTATTCATAGAGAGAAAGAGAGGAAACGCATAGGCCTAACTAAAGAGCAAACGAGATAGTGGGAGGGCTAACACATTTTTTGGGAACTTACAGTTGCGGTGAAAAAATTATATTTTTTATTTTGAACAGTGTCACTAACTCCTTATATCAAATTCACATTTTAATATCTTGAGTACTTGTGTGTTGTACGAAAAGTATTATATCTATCTGAAAAAGTTTTTTTTCAGTTCTGAACATCTGTTAAAAAGAAGATTTATCTGAAATCTGAATTATTTATGGACCTTTAAAAAGACCATGTAAAAAGGTAGTAATTCCTGAGACATTGTAACTCTTATTTTGAACGCTGCTGTATGTGCAATGTTTATTGGGGTTTGGCAAAGTCAATTCGTGTTTTTTCTACCGTTTTTGCTAGTTTTGTGAGGTTTTTTCTGGCCATTCCCCAGTTGCTAATTGCCAGTTGCCTTTTGCTCCACTTCGCCACTCACGCACACACTCACACACGCAATAAAAAAAACGAAACTTTTGCATGCAAGCGACGTCTTTGTGTGGGTGGTATCTGTATATGTATGTGCGAGTATCTGTGTGAGTTTGGCCGAATGAATAGTTTGCACAAATAGAAAACGCATTTCATGGGCGGACATCTTTCGCCCCCTATCTCTTCCTCTCTTTCGCACTATCCTCCCCTCTTCCTCTCTTGCTGCTCCTCTTTTTTCGAGCTTTGGTTTATCTGCATTGACCAGTTGGAATGTGTAAAGTTTCATTGCCATTTTTGCTAGTGTGTGATCTGTGTATGCGTATAAAACATAGAGGGTTCCACTATAGCCCTATAAAAAAACCATATTGCACATTGTTTTCTCTCTCTGTTTTAAGGTTTTTTGCGGTTTTTTGATGAAAAATGCAATATGGCTAGCTCCATGAAATATAAGATAGATTGCTTCAAATTTTTCATATCTATGCATTTTTTTCTGGTGACACCGTGTTCTTTTTCTCTAAAATTGTAATATCTCTGAGTTCGTAAGTTAAAACTCGGTATATGTACATACATATGTACATACGTATTCCCTAAAATAATTCTTAAACTTCTGCGAAATCTTAAGTCAAAAGACAAGCAGACGGCGAGCTACAAAAATTTGTCAATTTAGAACCTATTACATCACAGTTCGCCAGAACGAAATGCTGATAATTCCAAAAAAAAACGAACAAACGCGCACAAAAACGCGTACATAAATACAGACACACTTGCAGAAGGGCGCAACAAATAAATAAAATACAATAATAAAATTATACAAAAAAGCACTAACAAATGGCAGTTTGTGCTATGTACAACAGAGCAAGCAAAGAAACATACATATGTATGTGCATATAAACATAGCCCTATGTACACTTGTCATGTAGGAGTGCCCTTGCCATCTCTCTTCCGCAATGCTAACTATCTCTATTCCGCACTCAGCAAAAAAATTCACAAGTCGCATCCAAATACGAAAAAACGAAAAAATATATGGCGTGGCCTACAATTAAATTGGCTCAAAGTGCGTAAGGGGCAGCCTGCACAGCAACAAAAAAAAACTACGAAAAAACGAATAAAACAGCAGCGGCGATAGAAAAAACCTTGAGCTGGCACAACATAATTAAAAATGTGCGTATACGCACACAAAGATAGGCCCCCAAAAAAAAACTCAGACTAACACACCGAAACTTTTGCAGTGCGTAGAAGCTTTTCCCTCTTCATAAATGACATTCACGCGCAACAAATATCAGACTATACTATACTATAGCAGCCAACCGAAAAAAAAATCATGAAATCAAAAAAGCTCCACTGCAAATCCAACAACAAAATGAGGAAGTCTAAAAATGGTCTCAGAAGCACTAACAAAAACCTATAGTTCGTAGGCCTAATCTAAATGCAATGGGAGCAAGGGAGATGGGTAGACATGGGGAGCTTTACATCACGCATTTTTTGAAGCTTTTCTAGGCGCCACGCTCATTGGGGAAAAAGCTCCTCAATGATGATCATAATTCAAGATACAGATAGATTGAGGATCTTGAAAGTTATTAGTTCTAAAGGAGAAATGTGTTCTTTTTGGCACAATATTACGAAATCTTGGCTTAAAACCTTGTTAAAAACACAGATTCATTGAGGATCAAGGAAATAGGTTTAAATGACAAAACGAGTGCAGAAATTTAAGTCATTATTTAATGTCATGAACTTCCAAATCAAGATTAATCATTTTACAATAAAAACACAAATGTTTTCAAAACAAAAACCGAAATTTGAAAATTTTTTCAGTTAAATATTTACTGATAAATGCCAAAATTTGCTAATGACAGGTGTTCCAAACGAATTTCTTTATCAATGTTCGATTAATAATACAAATTGATCAACAGTCCAAGTATAAGCTTGGACTAGAACTTAAATACTTCCTCCTTCATCTATGAAAAATCTAACGATTGTGATTAAACAACAATATACCCACCATTTCAATCTTCTTTGAAATGCAACGGTGACACAATTTTCATCTCCCTCCATCGAAAAAAACGGAACAGAAATGATTATTTAATTGGAGAACCTTCAGCCTCCCCAATTTCTTTTTAATAACAGCTAATTATGTCAAGTATAATACACGCAAACACTCCAAAAAAGAACACTCAAGACACATGCAACCCATACATAATTCCCCTAAATTGCCGCAATCTGTAAAAAATCTGTTACTTCTATGTCACACGAGATGTTGGTTTTTTACAATACTTGATTTTTTTTACCCCCCCTCCCTTGACATTACATTGTTTTTGATGCGTTTCCACCTTCGATGCTTCCACTTCCTCTGGGTTTTCCTCCGGGACTTCCCCATTCTGGCCATCTCTCTTCCTCCAAAGACGTTTGAAGAGTGCACTCGGCGGTAGAAAAAGCGAGAAGTGAAACAAAAAGCACAAAAGAAAAATGGTTAAGGAAATTAAAAAGCATAAAAACAACAACACAGCGCCAGCTTCCGTTAAAACAAAGCGAACTCAAGTGGAAGAAGGAACAAAGAAAGCAGCAAAAAAAGGGTTACCAAAAAGAAAGAGAGAACACATATGCAGCATTTACCGTTAGGGCCCTTCGAGGGCGTTCTTTCTTCCGCCCCATTCTTGTGGTTTAACATTTTTTTTTAATTTTTTCTTTTTTTTTTTAATATTTTGTGTGTGTTTCTTTGTTGCTTCTTTGGCTGTTTCTGGTTCGTTTGATATGCAGAACTTTGGATGGTGTGATGATGCACTTGGCTCCATGGGAAAATAATCGGCCGAGGAGCACAGGTAATTTGTTGTCAAGTGGAAGTTAATTCTGAACAGGTAGAAATAAAAAGTTACTTGGTTAAAAGCTTAGTCTATAATTTTAAATAAATTATTACAAACCAAAAAAGCAGTTTAGGCCAATATAGACATTGCTTATTGCTCAAAAAAAAATCAATCAATAATCAATTTAAATTGTAATTGCCAGTTTAGTATAATACTCTTAAAAGTTATTAATTTAAATTTAAAACGTTCTAACTTTTTACTGGCTTAGTGTAAGCCTATAAACCTTTTATAAATCAACAGAGAAAAATAGTATCCTAATATCTTAATTTGAAACTTTGGGATGCAACATTGCAATCGCTTGTTGGCCCTATAAAGTGCAGTCAAGCAGGAATTCCACCCCCAAAAAACTAAGCCTTACATTGTGTTTTGGCCAAACGCTTCGTTGAATCATCATATCATCATATGTTGGAAGTCGCACTTTTGGGTATACGTTTTTTCGGGCATAGGTTTTCCCCCGCCCAAATCCCGCTCAAACAATGTAACAATGCATTTACGCAAGTCTTTGCACTTGGCCATCCGATGATGATGATGTTGTTTGCCGAGCTTAATTTATGGATTTTCTCAGACTTTTATTTCGAGGGGCTCTTCATTTGGCGTTATGCGTGGGTGATTCTCGCTACCTCAAATCTTGTGCAAGGTGTTTCATTTACATTGCGATGACCGCCGATAAAACACATTTAAAACCGACCGCCTGCAGTGAAGTCTGTTTCTTTCTTCTTTTTCCTTGGTCTAATTAAAATGCACCAACTCGAGTGCAACATTTTTATGGACGTGATTTACACAGGAACAAGCCACGAAAAAGAGTAGAAATTTTGTGGTCTTTTTTGATCGGGGAGGTGGAGGCGCAACCATGAAATTGAATTGCTACTTTGAAGTGCACTCGATGTCAGTGGATGGGCCCGAAAAGGGTTAACTGCACACATGGCTGCACGGCTGATAGACAGACCCCGAAAAGGGTGGTGGGGAGGGGGGGAGGAGGGGGTTAAGGCCGAGGTGTTGGGGCCTTCACAACCGCCGGCCACCTAGTTACCCACACTAATTACGGGAAAATGCAGCCACGGCAACGTCGCATGTGCAAAGCGGGGTTTTCTGTTTTTTCAACCTCTTTTTTATTCACTGGTTGGATGGACCAAGTTCATTAGAAGTGTATACAAAAAGCAGTTGCTCTGGGAGTTCTTAGCCGAGTTGAACTTTTATTTATATCGCTGATTGGAAGTAGGAAAATCCAAAGTGATTCATCAAAAAACTATACTAAGTTAAAGTTAAATTGAAGAAATGGATGGCAGAAGCTTATTGTTTACAGAATTTATTATTAAAAGCCTGATAAAATATTAAATATTTTTAACTAAGGATGAAATATAGTTAGTTGTAATGATTTGAAATATTTTATAATATAAAATTATGGTGTTCTAATTAACACACCTAATGATGTATTTATTCCACACATAATAACCTAACAAAATGTACTATAATTTAGTTTCTTCTCTATTTTTTGCAGGTAAGCCTTTGTTCAAACTAATTGGGCCGTAGTATGGCTTAACGTAAGTTCCTCCCACGATATAATTGCATAAAAATTTCTCATTTCTATGGCGCATTTATTTTTTTCTGTCGCATTTGTTTTGCATTTAAGTCCAGCAGCCCCTTGAGGCATTTTCCATTTGCCAGGGTTTTTCTACCACCTCCCCGCCTTTCTCTCGGATTCCTGACCATAAATTTTGCAATTAACGACAAATGTCACTTTGTCTGGCCGATGGCGACGTAGTCGACGACATCCGACCGTTGCAACCATTTTGCAGAAAGGGTTCAACTCTTTTTCCTTTTTATTTTTTCTGTTTATTTCTGGGTGGCCAGAAACGAAGAGCTGGTTGAATGCTTTTAGCCCGGACCAACGGAGCATGGCATGGCCTGCGCACCACCCAACTCCTTGCACCACCGCCCACTTACGGTCTGCTCGTCCTGCAATTGCATTAAAAAGCATAAATTTACTTTAGCCCAGGCTCTCGGAACGTTATAAAATCCATTTATGCACTTCACTTGCTCTCTTTTTGCCCGACCCACCCACTTTTTGGGTGGTTGCATGCTGGTCAGACTTTGGGTCCCAGGTCCTAGAGTCGCAGAGTCCTAGAGTCCAGGTCCTCTGCAATCTACAATAATTTCTGATTTCTTTTTTTGCGCCGTTCCCATTTTATATTTTTGCTGCCAATTTCTGCAGTCCACGCTAGCGTAAAAGCGAAAGAGATGGCACTATATAGTGGGGTGGTTGGGTGGAAAAAGCTATGCAATTTTTACAAAAATTCCCAACCAAACACGAACCCACTTTTCCTTTTGTTTTGTGTTGTGATGATGATGAAGTTTAATTTACACACGACCCTAGTCCGAGCCTCCGTTTGTTGGGATTTTCCCCCTTTTTGTGCACCACCCGCATGTTTCCCCGTGTTTGAGCCACTGCAGCCACTCTGAACCACCCACTTTTGGGGTCGGAAAACTGCCGGTGCATGTGCTGAAGAGTTGGCCGAGGAAAAGTTTCGCAAATTGTTTATAGAGAATGTTTTAAATGTTGGTTTTTTGTTGAGGAATTTCGTTGCATTCTTTTAGGCCAAAATCAGGAACCCAAATTTACGAGTCCTGTAATAAATTTATTTCTGGTAGTTAACTTATTCTTGATTTCATTTTTCAGATGGGATGTGTGAAAATGCCTTTAAACACATACAGATTTTTTACACCTCCAAATATTTTGTGAACCTTTTGAAATTCCTAAATTAAATACAGCATTTGATTAGATGTTCTTTAAGAGATTTAAAATCTCCGGAATTTTGGAAAACAGAAATAAATTTATTTTATAGGTCTGGTTCAAATATGATAAAAGATATTTTTATAAGACCTTAAAATTATTCAAATAGTTATAATTTGATTAACGATTATTTTCTATATCATTGAGGTAGTTTTAGGCTTCATTGCCAACCTTTTTCATATCTTTTCAATTGCCAACTGGCTTTTCTAGTTGGAAACGATTTTTCGTTGGCAATCTGCAGTAGGATTATTGTTTTTTGTTGGGTTTTCTATTTTTGTTTTAGCAGTTCCAATGGGCGTTTGCCCATTCATTAATCTAGCTTTCTCGTCCTTTCCCGGTCACATCTCTCCATATTTTCCACCTCTGCCTATGTTCACTTTTTGTCCATTTCCGTTTTTTGCTCCTGCTCTAATATAATTTCGATTTTTCAACGCTATCCCACGTATGTGTTGCCTCAAAACTTCATTTCCTCTAGTTTTTGGGGCGTGGCAGAAAATACTGCAGTTCCCCGCCGCCTTTCCATTCCTCTCGTTAGATAAACAATCAGCAAACTGCAGCAGCAGCATAAAATAATAAAAGGAGCAAAAATTTAATTCCCGTTTTTTGGGTGTAGTATTTCCTCTTTGAAAGTTTTTGTTTGCCGATTTTTCTCATTCCTTGTATGTGTGTGTGTGTGTGTAGGATGTTTTTGTTTGCATGCGCTTTTCTGCAGAATTTTCGGCAATATTCCATTAATACTTTTCGGACCACCGGAGAAATCGGGGGGACTTTGTTTGCTTTGCCAGTTGCGCCAAAGTTTTGTTGATAAATAAATTTTTTAGCGATAAATTTTCAGAATGCAGAAATCAATTTTTACCCTTTGTATGTTCGCTGCTGCATAAATAAATCATCAATGCACTGGGGGAATTTCGCATTTTGCCTCTCGGGGATCGAATTGCAGTTGGGACTGGCCAGAAAAATAAATGCTGCCGAGCGTGAATGAAAATCTAAATGGAAAACCCACATGTCAGTCGGTTTTTTGATCTAAAAAATGGAGTCAATTCGAATTTTATTTTAGCCAAAGGGGATTTATTCATCAATTGGAATTTGAAATGGAATTGCATATTAATTTTGGTGACTGATTGGTATGGTAAAAAAGTTCCATTTCCAATTCTTTGATGAATTGTGTATGATAAAACAAATATATTCTAAATTGTTTTAAAGTGTTTTACAATTTATAAGAAATTAAAGAAAAAGCCACTTTTTATCTCTAACAATCTGCCACTATAAATTAGGAAGTTTAGAAAGATGTTGCTGATGATAAAAAGCGGTTTATCCTCAAAAACCTTTATTTATCTGTTCTGGCCGGAGAAAACTCAAATAATCATAAGTTTTTTCAATATAAAACTTTTTTATGGTATATCATGCCCAAATTTTTTGTTTTATCTTATGTCAATTGCAATTGATTCAACTGAGTGGTCAACCCTTGTACTTTTACCCAATCAAAGCCCTTTAGAACTTATGGATTTCCGTTACATATGTACAGTAGATCCGTTTGCCAGAATTTCAAAAAACAAAAACCTTTTAGTCTGAACTATTGATGGATACCCAAACACCCACAGACGAAAAACTAAAACCTTTTATCAAAGATAAATAAAATGGAAAACCATGGGGTGGAGTGTTGGGAAAAGCTGCATGCGACAAATGCAGGCAAAAAGGGCGAAATGAAAATGGGAAAACCCAAAGTCGACAGGAGCATATGTGAAGATGGAAACGGAGGGGGAGTCGAAGGGAAAGCCTCTCGCTGAAAAAGCCAATGTGCAGTGTGTATGCAAAAAGGGGGTGGTGATAGTCTGCCTCCCTTATTCCAGCTCTTCCTTCCTCCCTCTCTTTATCACACTTTGCTCTGTCTCACTCACTCCCAACTGCAGTCGGCGAATGTGAAATAAATTAAAATATTTTTATCTACACTCGTGCACGTAGCCTGCAATGGAAATTGCCAAAGTCAGCTGCAAAAGTTTTTCCCAAGCTTTGGAGTTTGTTCCAACCCTCTGCGGCAGTTTTTCACCACCCACCCCCTCACTCAATTTTCCCTCCTTCTTCTTCCTCTTCTCTCGCTTTTCCAAAGTTTTGTTTTTGCAGGGTTGCATTTCAGCTAAGAATTGTTTTTTTCGGCTTTTCCTTATTTGTTGTTTGAGAATTATTGCTGCATCGTGTTGAAAAAGGGTTGCAACTGCAGTTGCCTTTTCTCTCTCCCTCGCTCTGCCTATATGCCTCTCTTTCATTCCCCGACTTTCCTTCTCTTTCATACGCGCGCTCCGTCTCTGTTTTATGGCTTATATGTACATATGTGTTGTCTGCTTTTTGGCGCATTGCACTAACCGACTATAAATGAAATGCCGCATGACGGCGACCCCCAAACTTCGCCCCTTTCCTTTTTTCCCCCTTTTGGATTTCCTCTTTTCCCATGCAAAAAAGTGAAAGTTTGTGCTGCTCCTTTTTTGGACTTCCCTGTAAATGAAAGAGAGAAAGGGAGAGAGAGAGACAGAAGCAGCAAGAGAGAGTGGGTGGAAAAGGGGGTTTTTGTGTGCTCTGCACTTTGTTTGGGGGTTGCACACCCCCCTTTTTTTGGGCCAAGTGTGCTGCAGTCGAGGGTTGTTGTGTGTTTCATAATGATGACAGCCCAAGCTCCTGATGCTGCCCCATCATCATGATGATGATAAGAGGATGACGATGACGATGATCATGATGATGATGACGTTCCTTGCAGAGTATACAACCCTCATGCAACGTTGTTGTTCATTGATTTTCTTTTTTATTTTTTGTTCCCCCTTTTGGTTGCTCCTCTTTCTTTTCCACCCAGGAAAAACTTTTTTCCAAGCAACAAAATGCATTTTTTGTGCGCCGCCTGCAGACAATGCGACAGACAGAAAAATGGGGAAAAAGGGGGTGGAAAATGGTTGGGTGGGTGGCCTGTTCTGAGGGGTGAAGAGGGAGGAGGGGGTGTTGTGTTTCGCCTGCATAGAGAGAATTCATTTGGCTTGTCTGCGTCTGGTCGAAAGTCTGGGAAGGAAATCACAGACGATAAGGAAATGAGTGAAAATTCATTTCAGCCTGCAACACCAACGAACCCCCCTCCCGGCCTCCCTTCCACCATACTGCTGTTGTAGTATTTTATAGTATTTTCTCCATTTTCACCATTTTACTACGGCCCAAGCTTCTTGGCTTGACACATTCAGTCCGGGTTGTGGCTATAATTTGCCTGCATTTTGCAAAGCCATCCCCTACATTTTCTCCATTCGAGCAATTTATTGCTGGAACGTCATACTTGTCAATGGTTGGCTCTTCCTTTCTTCCTTTCTTCCTGTCTTTTTTCTATTTTTTGTTTTCTGCGGCTTGCACAACTTGAACTCAAATGAAATTTCTTATCCTCCACTCGTTTCCTTTTTTTCGAACAATTTTTCATTAGGATTTCTATGCTGTCCTGCGGCAGTTTTCTCTAGTTAATTTGTGTGATTTGCTGCATTGACCAAGGAAGGAGCAAAAAAGGGGTCGGATACTAAAGAAGAGCGATAAATCATCAACAGAAAGGGAAAAACGTGGATTGGTATACTGCATGGATTAATTGGAAATTGCAGGGGAAGCTGAATAACGTCTAGGGAGATTTCTAATCGGAAGTCTATTCAAAAAAATAAATAAATAAACTTGGGGGCTTTAAGATTTTGTAAGTACTTATCTAGGGAAAAAGTTCAATAATATACATTTCAATAATCTGTCATATTGACGAAAATATATAATAGCGACAAGTCGGGAATCATTTTTTTGCAGATCAAGTTATTTAAGCCAACATTTTAGTTTAGTATATATTTTTGGATTTACATTAATATAAAAATCTAAGTAAATGGAATATTCTCTTCCGCTAGTGTTATAATCATTTTAAACAGATCGAAACAAACTTTTTTATGTTAGATTTCATGATTAGTATTGTGAGTCTAAGCATAGCTCAGTTATTTCAAATAACTATTACCCATCCTTTAAAGATTTTGTTTGATAAAATAATAAAAAATGTAATCTTTTACCCCCTTATACATATATCAAATCTCAATTCACATTTCTTGTGTTAAATTTTGGTTATGCCACCTGCAATTTGCAGATACGAATCTCGAGGTGTTACACTCGAGAAACTAAAAGGGTGAAAAAGAAAGGTAAGGCGGGGGCAGCAGGCCACCCACACACCCACACTAAACACTTTCGATTTGGCTGCCAAAATGTCATAACTTTCGCTTTCGTTTGGGCCGCGAGTTTAGCCCCAGACAGACCCCGATTCCGATTCCAATTCCACTTCCAATTCCGACCCAGTCCGAGTCTCGAGTCGCGGGTTCCGTCGCCATCGTCGCATCGTCGCATTGTCGCATTTCCAAGTTGTTGCACGCAACCAGCAGCAAGAATAATATATATAAAATGTGTAGACGGGCAGCCCAGTATAAAGTGTAGCAAATAAAAACGTGGAGAAATAAAAGTAAAAGTCATGGGACAAAACAAATTTTTTGCAGTAAATTGCATGCGACGTTTCATTTGTTTTTCTTTTACTTTTTTTTTGTGTTTTGTATCATTTTGCGCCTTTTGTACAAATGTCAACGTCGTGACAAACACTGTCTGGAACAATTTGAGTGTGACTTTTGTGCACACACTGTGTATATGGTGTGGTATAGTCAGCCTCTTTGTTGCGGCTTGTGGGCGTCTCGAAGTGCAAAAGAAATTCAATTTCTTCAAGCCTTTTTCACTCGCTCGTCTGTTTTCAGCTTATTATTGTTGTATATCAATTGTTTTTATAATCATTTGACATTTTGTGGGTAAATTAATAACATTTTTTTGTCTTATTTCAATATTTGGGTGGGCGATGTGTAATAGTCACGATAAAAATAAAGAGATTTTGCTGCGGGGGCTTGTTATTGATGAAAGTTGTTTGAATATTTCTATAATTACTTTTGCTTTATGATTAATGCTCGCTTATAAATTTGAATAATACAAAGTGTAATAACCACATTTTTAAGGAAGTCTTACTGATATTTAATATTTATTAGTGCATATGTTAAATTGAATGCTAAGAGTGCTTGAATGTGTCGAAAATTTTAAAGTCTCCTAATAAACATCACTTTAAATGAACTTCTAAAAAACTTGCTTTATCTGTTTGCTCCCTTTAAAAGAGTTCATCTTTAACAAAAGCCATAAATTTAAAGAAAACTCTTCCTCTCTTTTGTTGAACTCGCTTTTATATGAATGAAAATAATTTTATGCAAAACCCAGATACGCACACACACAAAGAGTGAGAAATCTCCCAGCTAATGTGTCTGTGACTCATGTAAAAAAAAGTAAAAGAAAGGAAAAAGCAGACGGAGAAAGAAAAAAAGAAAATAATGTAAACGAAATCAAATTTATTTTGAACTTGAACTTGAAAAATGAAAATGAAGACATCGAAGACTGTCGGCAATGTTTAACGTTTTATGGTCGTGGTTGGTGTAAAATGATGATGTCGTTATTTAAAATTTATTTGTATAAGCTGATGGTCTTAATCGTGTATTTTGATTTTTTATTTTGCTTATACTTGTGTTTACAATTTTGTAACGACATATTTGCTTTTGATTTTTGTAGAGATTTATTAAGTCATATGCTTATAAAGCATATATGTACAATCAACAATTGCAAATGCACAGCTAAAACAATACAACAAAGGCAAAAAATAAAAGTTTTCAAAGCGATACCATTTTGCGGTAGGATACTCAGCAATTAATTTGATGCTATTATATTATTTGTATTTCATTTTATTATTTTTACTGTGTCCGCTTGTGAATGTCAGCTGGCTCAAAGTCAGCAAAAATGTATTTGCGACTTTGAAACGACACAAACTGCAATAACAAATATTAATAATAACTTGAATTTTTGCAAGGGGGAGTCGTCGAGGGGTTAACTGCGCAAAAGAACATTGAATGCACACAAAATGTGTTTTAATGAGATAATCGCCAAAACAACAAATGGACGGAAAAAAGTTAATCGTGACACAGCCGCAGCAACTGAATTTAGCTTCTAAAAATAACCAAGAGTACATATGGAATATATTTCCATCTATATGTATATATGTCTGGGGATCGGAGAATATAAGTGGATAATGCATGTGCGAAAGGTCGAGTTGCAATGGGAATGAGAGGTATCAAATTTAAGCGCGATTTTGAATGGAAGCTCGTGTCATTTAGCGACTTTTAATTAGTCTAACATGGCCAAGTTAAATTAGAAAAAATATACGATATTAGGAAAAATGCTCAACACGCGCTTGATTTATTAAACAAATATTGTTTATAGCTGCCTGTAATAATAATAAGCAACAACAATTGTGTATTGATTTCTATTTTCTCTCTCTTAAGTATAAAACCAGTATCAATTAAAATCAACTAATGCTTTCATTATTAAATGTCAAATATCGTAGAGGCAAAAACAACAGCAACAAAATCAAACGCTTCCGTAAATAAACAAAAATCCAACAACGAATTCGACGTCATCAGACAAACTCAAATGAATTGTGCTTAAATAAACGTACGTATAAAGAGCCGAATAAAATGACATAATAGAGCAAATAAATTTATATACTAAAATACAATATATATATATTTGTATGTATGTGAAAGATAAAATATTTTTCTCGGACGGGATTAATGAAGTCGAATGCAAGTTCATAAATTCAAAAAGACGACATTTATTGAACAAACGTGCAAAAACCAAGACATTTAATAATTTAAATCAATTGTAGAAAATAAAATAGGACACTGAGTCATATTTAAACGTGCACTTATATTACTAATATAAATATAATCTTTCAAATAAATAAGAAACAAAGAAAATCATTTTATTTCAACTAATAAATTAAGTTACTCATAATGGATTCAAGTAATAAAATATAAAACTATAAAAACAAACATGATAATAAAAAAATAATTGCAATTCCTCGAAATTCATAATTTTTAGTTAGAATATAGGTATACTCAAAGCCAAACTAAGTAAGCTAAGTACTTTTCTAAGTAAGCTGCTAATGTATCTTTTCTATTGTATCCCAATCTTTATCTGTATCCGTACTCGCACTTCGTATCTGTATCTGCCGTCTAACTGTTTGTTGGCAGTTGCCGTCGCCGTTTATTTTTTTTGCAGCTTTTGCTCGCCTCTTATTATTATGTATTAGCATTATTATTTACCCGCCACGCCGATTTTTTTATTTTTATGTATTTATTTTTTGTGGAAGCAGCGTGGAATGAGAGATTCGTGGAATTGGGACACTTGTGTGCAGTGCGAACGAATTTGTTGTTGTGTCTGATTCGAATTTTTTTTTGCTACTTTTCGCCGCTTGCTTCCCTTTTTCTCGGCTTTCTTTCTTTCATTGCAAAAAGTCTCCCAAACTTCTGTTAGTTTTTTTTTGTGCGCGTGTCCGTCAATGTCAAATGGAACAATATCTTTTCATTTTTTTTCTTTACATATCTCTAATTTTTTGGCAATTGCTTGTGCAAATATTTTGGCTTAGTTGCATTTGAATTTGCAGTAAATTTCCACTTGTCCCATGAGGCGTATGATTAATATTTTCTTCGTCACTCATCCGCTTCCGTTTTTTTTCAAGTTGCATTATATCGCAGTAGAATATATATTAATTCGAATAACTTAAAATGCAAAAAAGAACAACAAATCTTCGTTTTTTTATACACATCCACCCAAAACTTGAAATGCGCAAGCAAAAATACCCAAAACAAGAAAGGAAAGCTAACTTCGGGCGGAGCCGAAGTTGATATACCCTTGCAGAATATTCTGTAAATAATATTCTCCAAAATTATTCATATGATGCATTCTTAATACAAATAAAAATCCCAACTTCCTAACTTTAAAAACACCAAAGTTATGGCAATTTCAATCGTTCAGTTATATGGCAGCTATAGGATATAGTCGGCCGATCCCTATAAAATTTGGTAGGTCGGATTGATTGGCCAAATATAAAACCCATAGAAAATCCCAACTTCCTAACTCTAAAAACACCAAAGTTATGCTATTTCCTATCGTTATATGGGAGCTATAGGATATAGTCGGCCGATTCTTATGAAATTTGGTAGGTCGAATTGATTGGCCAAATAAAGAAGCCATAGAAAATCCCAACTTCCTAACTTTACAAACAGCAGAGTTATGGCATTTCCTATCGTTCAGTTATATGGCAGCTATAGGATATAGTCGGCCGATCCCGGCCGTTCCGACTTATATACTGCGTGCAAAGGAAAGAAGGGTGTGTGCAAAGTTTCAATTCGATAGCTTTAAAACTGAGAGACTAGTTCGCGTAGAAACAGACAGACGGACAGACAGACGGACAGACAGACGGACAGACGGACAGACGGACAGACGGACAGACGGACAGACGGACAGACGGACATGGCTATATCAACTCAGGAGGTGATCCTGATCAAGAATATATATACTTTATAGGGTCGGAGATGTCTCCTTCACTGCGTTGCACACTTTTGACCAAAATTATAATACCCTCTGCAAGGGTATAAAAATCGCACAAAAAACTGAATTTGGTGAGCAAACAAATACACACAAAGATTGCAACCAAGGTCAATGATGAATAACAGCAAAATGCGCTGTTCTCTCCATATATTTTTTACCAGTCGGAGATCTTCGCATGCAGACTGGATGAGAGGGAGAGAGATGGGGAGAAGTGTGCGACAGAGAGAGGTGGAGCCGAAATGCGTTCTTTATTTTTCCTCCGCTGACTTTCTGGGGTTTGGCATACAAAGTAAATAATTTGTTTGACATGGAATTTTTAGTCGGGTGGTGTTCGGGGGTGTTCGACGTCAGTCCCACACATAGATCCGCCTTATATACACTGAATACTCTCTGTATTTTATTTTAGTTGAATTTATTTGTGCATTGTCGTTCTGTGAGTGCGAATTCGACAAGAGTTTGAGATCCGCGTTGAGTTTGTCAAGTGGTGAAAAAGTTTTGCATTTCAGCAGTCGTGGTTCGTGCAGGTGTGCTTATATAATAAATATAATTTACTGGTACTGCAGTAATTTAACAACCCGCAAAGATGTGATGTATAAACCTTAAAACATTATAAAAAACGAAGTTTATAGGTTGATACATACATACATACATATGTATGTACATTAACATTGCGTTTTAGGTTGTGTGATGTAAATCTAAAACTTCACTATTTACTAGTTTACTTTGTGGCACGCATTGCACTGATAATGTAACTGGCGCCCAACTTGAGGCAAGTTTGAATCCTTTAAATAATTAATGGCGCCCAACGCTTTGTCAAATTCATCCATCGTCCAAAACCGTTCTTTAGTTTGTGATTTAAAATAAGTCATGGATCGTTTAAAGAGATTATAGAGTAAATTTTTCCACTGTTAATAGTTTCTTAAATCATAAAATTTATCTTACATTCCATTATAATATCATGAAATAATCACATTTCTAACCTCTTCTATTTCCTTGCCAAATATTTCCCACATATTTCCGCAAAGACGATTCCCATCAGTCTGCAGTATGTACATCATGTGCATTAATTGCTTAATTGATTCACATTTTATTCAATTCACTCAATTTCGTATTCACTGCCAAACACTTGAACACACACACTCTCCCAAATATTCAGATCCAAATTCGCAGAGATCTCCAGAGTATTATTCTCACCTTTCATGCATGCGCGACTAATTCCTGGAATTCCTTTGACTGACTAACCCAAAAGTTGTTGTTCTCACACGCGCAGAATACAAAAGACAAGAAATGGCGCCGAATATCCTTGAAAAAGGCAAAGGAAATATACAACAAAAAAATCAACCAAAGCTGCCGGCGCAGTCGCAGGCTGCAACAAAAAGAGAGAAAAATACAACTAAAACGGAAAAGATAAATCAAAAAGTAGCCAAACACACTCACAAATGCAGCCAAAAATAAAAATAAAAAAGTATAAAAGATACGAGCTGAAAAAAGAGAGCGAAAAAGCTAGCAATAAACAGTTTGATCCGTTTTTTTCGTCTTGTTGTTGAGCAAATAACTGCATTTGACCTTGTTTCGATCTGCCTTTGTATGTGTTAGCTTAGAACAAACAAGATATGTGCACATACATATATATACTCTATATGGACATGAGCCAGAGAGAGAGAGCGCGATATCGTGCTGTGTGCATGTGAATTCATATTTGCGAATTTTTCGGCTTGTTTGCTTTGCTTTGAATTTTCGCTGCGCACGAAAAAGGGGGAACAGATAGAGAGAGTAAAAAAAACGACAATAGAGACAGGGTGCAAGTATTTTATTTGGCATTAAAAAATACCTTGACTTAAAATATAATGCCTATGATATGTATCTAAAAGATTAATAATCTTAAAAATTATCTACTCTTAAAATCCTTTCATAGTGTTAGTTTCCAATTGCAAGTTTTTGTCTCTTATTGATTAATATATTATTTTAGGGATTGTACAAAACCTATATTTATATTTACGTTATAAAATCGTGAAAAAATCTTTCAAATAAAATAGAAGAATTTTACTTTGGAAAATAATTGCAACCAAGGTTGCTTGATTAAATTTAAAAAAAAAGGGTATTCCAATAATTACTTTAGCTGAAAACTTTCATCTGCGGTTGCGTTCATATTCTTTGCTTTTAATTCAGCTGCGCATGGCAGCAACAATTTAAAAAGAAAACGGAAAGCAGAACTCCCACCAGAAATTCCCCCGCAATGGGAAATTTGTCTGAAATATTCCCCATATCTATCTCACATTTTCTCCCACTCTCTTTTTTTTATCGTGCGATTTCTGTTTTGCTAATTCTTGTTGTTTTGCCAAAAAAAAATCGAAATCAAATGTAGGTTAAATTTACGGAAATTGCGACGAGGGCAGACATATACAAAAAAAAATGTCTGCGTATGCGTGATATAAAAATATAAAATAGCTATAAGGCAAGAACAAAGCAATACAGATACGTGTTCAGATAGCACACATACACAAGGGAATAAATTTAACGTGCTTGATGTTCTGTATTTAATTTCAGCAAGTGTATATGTGCATTATGCAATAAATGAGCACAGAGACAAAGTAAGATAGTCCCAAAATGAATGACTAATGATATGGAATCAGCTCTAAACAGGTGCTGAAATGTTTTTTTTGTTGGTAATTAACTAACTGCGAGTGGTAAACAAATTCTATAAGAGTGTGCAAGAAAAATTGGCTTACTTTCGCCATTTCTGCGCATCCAATCAGAATGCATGCACTTGAAAAGAAAAAGATAGCTGCACGATCGTTGCAATTTTCTCGCTCTCTGATTGGTTTTTTTTATCGTTGCAATTTCATTTCGCATGCGCTTTCGGCTCATGTCTTGAATTTTAATTCGTCGGCAGTTTTTTTTTGCATTGCACGAAGTGGCTTCGTGATCAAAACGTATTTGTTGTTCCAGCTGTTCGGATCTGCATTGTTCTTATTGGAGGAAATAATCGGAATGCAGTTGTGTGCAAAAATATTTAAAAAGGCTGATTTGCTTACAAAAAACAAACAATAAGCACTTTATTGTGATTTTAACTTCTGACTCTTTAGTAATCTTTAATATATTGAGTTCAAAATTTCTTTTGTGTAATTCTGTTTTATTTTTAAATTAAACAAGAAATCGAGAAGGTGCTGCGATGATCACTAGGCCTGAAATGTTTCTTATTTAAAAATAAAAAATAGTTAAAATAAAAATAGTACACGTATATTTTAAAATGCATAACATTTTCAAAGACTGTTAAACACAAAACTAACGAATTTTTCGATTTCTTTTTCCTTGCAGGTAAATATTTTCCTCCTCCTGGACCAACTTGAAATATCCACCCTAAGTAAGTGCTTCCGACCCAATGAGATACAGTATCTTGCGAATCTTTTGCTAGTCATGCCAGTCAGTTGCACACAGGACCTGCCACGTCATGACCAAGCAATTCCGTAGTCCAGAGTGCGTTAACCAATTTGAGGAAACCCACCCCTCCCCATAACAATGGAATCCAGATCCATCATCTAAACAGATGGAGGAGGAAACTTTAAGCCACCACCACTTAAAAAGGGAGTGCCACACCCACTTAGAGAAACTTCCCCCAGTTTTTGGGATGCCTGCTTTTGCGTGCAACCAAAACAGAAATGCAATTTCTGAAATCTCGGCCGGAAAAAGAGGAAAAACGTCCTTAGGGCACGTGCTGATGATAATGAACCCGACCTCTGGGTGCATGCACAACCCCCTGATGGAGTTGTGGTGTTAGGGGTAACTCTTGTTTCTGGGTCCTTGGTCCTTGGTCCTAATCCCCTGACTGCAGCCCAGCTGCTGCATCAAAGGATTTCGAATTTCAATTCGCGGCGCCCAACCCTCGAGTGCAACTGCAACAATTTATCGGGCTGGGTTAATTAAGCGTTGCGTCTTTGTTGCATTTGCCACGAGTTTTTTTAAGGGTTGCACGAAGCGGTAAGCTGTCGAAATTGCCGATGTGACAGACGCTGCGCGTGTGCCGCCTCACAACTAATTGCAGTTCCTGTTCAGGAAATCAAAAAAAAATAAAAGCGAAAGGATAATGGAAAGAGGTTTGGCGGAAAACGGGTTTCCCTTACATTGTGTCCGTTGTGGGCAGCAGTCCCTCTACAAAGTTGCTTTGAGCTGCGGATTTGCCTTTCAGGTTGGCAAAATGTGGGAACAGACTAAAACATGACTATTTATGTTAAGGGATTATTAGCGCTTAGATCTAGTATTTCCAAGATTTTCAAATTTTAATGCTTTTTAGTAACAACATTTAATCTCATAATCCGCTTTTAAAGTCAGTCATGCTATGATTTAAATTATAAATACCCTGTGAATAAATAAATACCTACAAAGATCACTAGAAGCACCAACAACGATTGTACGAATTATAATATTGGAAATCTGTCTTCTAAAATATTGGAAGTTCAATTTAATGGAGAGGATAAAGTTTTCAATAACGACTACAAACTTAAATTCTTTTTGGTTGCAAGTTCTAAAGTTAGCACCTGAAAGTTTTCGTTTTATTTCGATACCTTGGCCAAATTCTTGAAGCAGTAAATTGTTGTCAAGCCGAAAGAGTCCTTTTGTTTCCCTTTTAGTGTTGTTGTGTTTTTGCCCAGGCCCAAAAATGACCAAAAGCAATCCTGTCGAATCGACTCGAAATGTTACTGCCTCAATTTGACACATTTTCAATAGTCACCCTCGGGGATCCCTCCTCCCCCCGACTTTCCTCACCACAGCTGCAGCTCCCTCATCAATCTGCAAGGGAAAAGCAAGCAAAAAGAAAAACATTTATCCTGCTGCCTATGTACAAGAAAAGGAAAACAGCGAGGAAAGCCGAAGAAGAAAGAGTCACGCCTTTGTGGATTGAAGAGGGCTTTTTGGGGAAAACTTTGTTGCAACATTTCGTTGCCGCCTGTGCTCAATTGCCCAACAACAACATTGGGAGCCCGGTGTCCTGGACTTTTTTAATAACGCAGAAAGGGAATTCAACTTTTGTTGCTTACGTCATTGGAAATGCTATTTTTTTGGCAAGTGCGTGACTTTTTGGGGGGTTTTCGGGAAAGTAACTTTAATGACATTTTGTTGTAGACTCATGAAATAAAAGTAGGGATAGAAGAGAACAAGAAGGGGGTGAGAAGAGTAGTCCTAATTAAAGTTAAGCTTCTGAATAAAAACTTTATTTATTTTAAATAGAGAGTTGGCAGTTGTTTATTTCTTTAAAAGTGTTCTTTGTTATTTTATTATCAAATCTATTTTCTATCTATTTCATTTTAAATTCCTTAGATGTTTTTGTAAGTGTATCCATCTCCCCAAGGATCTGCCTTCCACTCGTCCTTTATTTTTTGGGCTTTCCTCTCCGCCTTTTGTGTTCCTCTCCTCATTCAATGCACGTCCAATGAAAATGATTGTGTATACGCCTCAGTGCCTCGCGGCAAATGCGTGCGGCATGAGTAATTAGCAAACGCAGGACACTCTGCAGGATACACACACACACACAGGGCACAACACTCTCCCACACACACACTCATACACTTTCTAATAATTGCCTAATTGCGTTAGCCCAAAATTATACTGCATTTTTGCACTTCAAAGACGACAGCCAACATTTTCGGCCATCTCGCGTTCACAACTTTCTCTTTCTCGTTGGATATTTTTTTCTGGCTAAAACTGGGTGACAATTTGCTGCACAAGTGCGTGACAAGGAGTGTGTTTGAGTGTGTGTGTGTGTGTGTGTGTGTGTGTGCTGTGCGTGTGCGTGTGCAACCCCCAAAAAACGCACAAAATACATATATAGTACACATCCCACCCTTAGCTGGAAATTGGGCTCGCAAGAAAATTGATTTTTCCGCAGTTTTCCCGTTTTCTGGCTGCAGTCTGCGTTTTATGTGCGCTCCTTTTGGAGTCCTGCGAGTGCTCTTTGGGCTCTGGATCCTTTTTAGCTCATCTCCTTGGGGTCCTTGTACATAGGCATAAATTATGTGCGTGTGTTTGAGTCGGAAAGGTGGGAAGGGGATGGGTGAGGAGGGTAGGGTAGGGGGTGTTGGGGGGCAGGACACTGCGCCTGTGCGTTTTTCGTATTGTTTTGACACTTTTACTCGAGGTGATTTGCAGCTGAATCTGCAGGAGCGAACAGGGATTCGAAGTGGACAAATGTATTCTCAGTTGTGAATTTATGGAAAGGAAGTCAAAATACAACCTATGTTGGTTGCTTCTTGCACTGATTTATATTCTTAGAATGCCTTTCTCAGAATCTCTGACTTTGCAGAACTTAGTTCAGCTTTAAAGCTTATAGGTCTGTAAATTGTGAACATTTTGTGTTTAAGGAAATTTAAAAACTTTTAAATCCAAAACAAGATTCCTTTCTTATAGATAAACCTTAAAACTAAGCTATGTATTTATTATTTCTTATATTCAGAAGTTTGTGATGTAAGAAATTAACTGATGTTTTGATTATGAATATAATATTTAAAAAACCACAAATTTTTTTGTTCAATCTCGCCATTTTATTACCCTTCCATTAAATATAAACCTAACTTCTGAAGAATTCATAACATGTTCGTAAAAAAAAATGTTTTCCCCAGTTTTTTTGTATTCAATATTTCAAATAAATAATTTTTTTGATTCGGACAACCCCTAACGAGTTGTGCGTGTGCTGCCACGCCCACTCGCTGAATGAAAATCACTTGACTTTTCATTAATAAAATTGGCAGCAGACGCGAAAAGAAGGGGAAAGTTGGAGTTTGTGGAGTTTGAATGGGCGACCATATATGCATCTGATACTTGGTTTGCACAGAGCCAGTATTTGAACCCTTTTTTCATTGTTAAATTTCATAAATTTTTTTACGGCCAGTCTTGTTTTTTTTTTTTTTTTGGTCGCGTCAAGTGAGACACGCAGAATGCGGCTTACCGAAAAGTGAAAGGTTCCTCGATCCGCGAGTCGCGCATTTCCAAAACTTCTTTTCAAAATGGTAGACCGCACATCATATACTGCAGCAACCCCAAACGAGATTCATTAAAAAAAAGAATCGCTGGAGAACATAAAAAATTGTTTTCCATACGCATTAATGCAGCAATGCGTAAGTAAAGAACCAAGTGAAGGAATGGGAAGGCGTGTTGGCCAGACTTGGTTATGATTATGCCATGTACGCTGCAATAATATGGGGTAGTCCTTCTTGGGATTTGCCAGTCTTTGATATGCGACAAAGAGGACGCAAATTATTTATTACTCCTTTTTTTGTGGGTGAGTATTTCAAGAGATTGATTAACGGAAATGCTTTGTTTCACGGCAATGGGTTGGCACAACTTGTTTTCGGTGTGGGATTGGATTCGATTGGAAATTGAGATTGGCTTTAACTTTAATTTCATGAAAAAATTAAGTAAAAATGTATATGCACATGCAGATCACTCTCCTTTAAGGGTGATTATGGTTTGGCTTACATAGTTTAATTATTATTATAACCAAATTTATAATTGTTATTTTAAAGTAGAAATACGAATACATATTTGGTAAATAAGCATTTGTTCCTATTTTTTAAATACATTTCAGCTATGATGCTATCTTACCCATTTCATAAGAAAAATTTAGATGGATTTTGGTTAACTCCTATAAAATCCATTACCATTGTTTGTTTTCGACTTTAGGCCTAGGTCCGTGGTCCATGGCTCCACCCTTCCATTCCCCTGAGTTCTCCGGCATTTATACCCATTCCCCTCAGAGATCGCTGTTCAAAATTCAATGAGCAAAGTGCCGCATGGACGTTGAATTTATTGAAAAATCATGATATGTAACCATCACATAACCGCAGGAAGGGGTTCGCAAGGAGGGATTGTGGCTGATAGCCGGCCAAAAAGAGAGTCTGGCCAAAAGCGGAGTCCTGAATTTTGGGGCCCGAGTTTGAGTCCGAGTTTTCGAGTCTGAGGCTGGTCTGGACTGGCATGCAAAAGCGTCGATATGACAGCTTGACTGAACTAAAACCGCGTTGCCAATGCCTAGACAAAGGGCCAAAACACACACAAGGAGGTAAGGCAGCACACAGGAAAAAAAGGGGACCAAAAAGGGGAAGCACACGCATGGCCAGGACCAGGAAATATGATTTTTTCGTGCTTGTTGAGCAGCGGTTTTTCCGAGGAGGAGGAAAATGGCCAGAGCCTACCATGCCGCACGCTGATTGACGTGCCTTTTATTGATGCTCTTGATTGGTTTTTACCTTTTTACACAGACATGCGGGCGCCCCTTTTCCACCCCCCCCCCTCCCCCCTCCACCTGGTCGTTAGTTCAATATGTGCGTCGGTGTCTGGTGCCACGCCCCCCGGTTATGATTTTTATTACAGGTGGGAGACGAGTTGAGCCCAAGGATGATACAAAAAACGTCGCTCTTCTGATGAATTGCTGGTGGTCCGTATTTGCCTAAAAAATTTCCGCGCTTTTCAGTTTTTCCCTCTTTTTTTGTTCTATATTTTCTATTTTTGAGCATCGTTGTTGGTTAATTTTTTATGCACATAGAGGATTATAGAGGTTTGGGCTTCAAAATCTATTTGCGTTTTTAATCAAATGTTCAAATGTTGAACGCATATCGCTGCGCATCGGATCGGATGGGCTTGTAAATTCCTTGGTTTGTTTAACTTTTATATCGTAATTGCATATCTCGAAAAAAGGAGAGAGAGGGAAATTGGGAGGCCAAACAAACTAATCAAATGTCTGCCATCGTCCTGCGTCTATCGCCACTTCCGCTTCCGTTTTTTCTTACTTTTTGATTCGGCAAGGATAGCTCATCCTCGCCTCGCTAATGCTTTAATCCTTGCCGCGTCCGCCGTATCCTGTTTTGCCGTGTATCCTGCTCCTGTCCGCGTGTATTAAATCGATGAAGTATTAACGACTTAATTGCATGTTTGTCAGACATTTTGCATTGACCCTCGCACCCTCCGCTTCATCTGGAGTTTATGAGAGTTTCGTTGTTATCCTTCGCAGGAGGCGTTGCAGTCGAGTCCTGCGGCCGGGCGCTCATTTCGGGAAATGCGAATTCGATTAAAGTAATGACTTTTTGAGTAGCCTCTGGGGTGGCGCCGTTTAGCTCAGGTGCGATGGAAGAGATAGAGGAAATTTCGTAAATAACGGGGGGAGATTGGGCTAATAAAACGAAGGCCTAAAAAGTTTCCAAGAAAAAGGTTATTGATTTTCTTGAAATCATGTCGGAATTACCCACCTAATGTGGTTGTTAAAATGAGCTATAAATAAATATAGGTGCAAGTATAAGAAGGATATTGTATTTTAATGTAATCACTTGGAAATGTGTTATTTTAACAAGAGGCTACCCCAATTAAATAGTACTTTCCAACATGTGATTTAATAAAAAATAACATTTACCCAGTAATTTGTCTTTTCACAGACATTTAATATTCTTAGCATGATTTATTCACGTTAGTTTCGTGTTCAGACGGTTTCAACTGCATTTCCCATACCTCTTCACTCCGAAAGCCAACCCGAAAAAGCCCATAGTCTTTTACTTTTCTATTCCTAATTCCAATCCAATCTGCTCCTGCCAAAGTACAAAAAAAGGCAGCAGCTTAACGTACTAATTGACAAGCAAGCAAAAATATTTACGTACTCAAGTCCAAACATTCTAATCAATGCACTGCGAGGGACAAAGGATCGGCCTAAAAAAACGAGGAGGGAAGCCAGGAGATATAGTCCCCAATCTAAGGGCATAGCTGCCAACTGGGGAGGTCTGGAATATATATATATAAAAGGGGGTGGCAGTCGGTAGAACAACGAGAACGACGAGCCTTTCGAACAAACAACAATCGTTGGGGCCAGTGAAATTCATCAAAGCGACTCAAACCAGAAAGTGAAGAACGCTTTCGGTCGAAGCAACCTCCTCTCTGCCCAAATGTCAAAATGCGTCGAAGCGAACATCATTGGATTTGTGATTGAACAGAAATTTCCATACATTGAGGCTTTTTCCCTTTTTTCCTGCCCATTTTCATTTAGAAAATGCATGCTGGAGTGATAATTCCGAGTCGGCAGTTTGGGTATGGACAACCTTCATTAGTCCACGTGCCCCGTCGCTTTCGTTTTTTCGCTTTTATTTCGCCACAGAGAATCGAAAATTTATATTTACGGAATTGTAAGTTATGCACTCGAATGATTCTCGCACTCTGAATTGTCTGTCAAATGTCGCGACAGGCGGAATTTTCCCGTTCGCATTTTTTTCCCAGAGTGGTTTTCCCTGTTACAACAACCCCCCCCTCCCCAAAAAAAAAGTTCTCAATGCGACGTCCATCCTCGTCGAGCGTTCAATAATTGTGTAAAACGCTTTCAGTTTTACATTTCAATCTTAATTTAGTTTCTGGCATAACGTTTGCTTGCCATTTCTGACTGCCGGACAAGTCCTGGCCAAAAAGGGGTTCCTGTCCGTCGGAAAAAGGGGGAGGAGTGGGGACAAAGGGGTATTTAAGGATTTGTGCCGAGGGGTAGCCAAATTGTTATTTTTGTTTTTCGCCATTTGGTCAGTTGATCTTTTGGCTAATGAAGTTTGTCATTGAGCTTTATTTAATTTGGTGATGATGCGAATAAAACAACAAAAAAAGAAAAGGGAGACAATAAAACGAGAGCTTAAAAAAGGTTCGATTTTAGATTGGTTAATGATTTTCAGTCTGTTTGGCATATTTTTAAATATTTCTGGGATATTTTGGCAGTTTATTATGATATATAAACGAATTCACTACTTTAATTGAGATTTGTTAAAGTATAGTTTTAATAAAAAGTATGTTTTTGCGGGAGCTGGGAAATTAGTTTGTGAAAAATAAGTTTCCAACTTGATATATTGTAAAGCCATCAATTTTATCTGGTCATCAAATATTCTCCTTAAATCTCCACACTCTGCCCATTAGGTTTTTGTGCCCTCTATGTTTCCGTGAAACTTTGACAGTTTTCGAATTCAAGATGACAATTTGAGCTGTCACACGCAAAAGGTAGCAAATGGTGAGGGCTTAAGTGGGGGTAGAGGTCAATTCTTCTATTGCCCACCTGCAGCTGTCATTTCAGTCCCCTTCCATTCTTTACCAACTTTCGATTCGATCTATGTGCAGAATTGCTTAAAACAATTGCGCATACGACGCGTGGCCTGCGTGAAAATTGCAACATTACAACGTGTAGGAAAATCGTGATGTTTTGAGCGGGGGGTTCGATGTTCCAATTTAATGGAGGGTGGGTCTACATCTGTCCATCGCTTGGACGTTCCTGCCAGTTACCTTTTTGACATTTGATTGAGATTTGTTATCGGCGAATTCATCAATGATATATACAATAAAAATACACACGCAATGCTGCCAAGGGAGGATGCTTTTTGGCCAGACTGAGACTGAAAACCACCCAAAAAAAAAGGGAGGAGGAGGAGGGGGCAGTGGCCATTCATCCTGTGGGTCTCTGTTGGTGTCTGCTCTTGGCCCAAAGTGGGTGGAATGGGGGCGGAGGGGTGGCAGGGCCATAGTTATCGTCCTGGACCAGTGACATTGCTGGCCAGCCATTCAGCTCCTGTGTGTTACTTCTATTAGATTTTCCCTGTATTTCCTACCTACCACCCCTCCACCCCCCCAAAAAAAAGAGGAGGAAAAACTGCCCAAGCAGCTGTTGTTTGGACCAGCCCCACCCACTCGCTTTCCCATAGCTTGTTGTGTATTTTTGCAATAAACCAAGGCAAAACGAGGATGGGCCTGTAGCCTGTAGAGCTGGCCATGCGTACCTTTCGATCCTTGTGTGACATTTGAATTCGGCAGAGAGAAAAGTGGGAAAACTGGGTGGAGGACTTTTCTTTCATATAACTTTTTGCCAACCCACCATCCCCGCTTTTTAGGCCAACGTTTGCGTATCTATTTTTTAATTTTGCTGACGAGGCACGAAAACATACAAAACGCAATTGTTCCAACGTCCACAATGCATTCCAGTAACTCTGCGGATGTTTGGCTGCTCCTGCGGCTCCTGCTGCTCCTGTATCTCCCCCCTCCTGACATGTGTGCGTCTCATGCTGATAAGCAGTAGCCCCCAGTGAAGGGGGTGGACTTCCCCCCATTCCTGCAGAAAAACAGGCAACGCCAAATGAAAAGTTAAACTGTGTGACGCGCTGAAAAGGTGGGAGATGGAGCACTATGCTGGATTTTGGATTCGACTTCGTCGAGAATACCATAAACCCCACGGATACTCATTCCCATTCTTAAACATTTTTGCGTTGGCATGGCGTGATGAATATTTACTGCGTGCGCTAACTGCTAACTACCTACAGGTATTCCCCATTTTTTGACATTTTTAATTGGGTTTGAGCAGTCCGCCGGCACCAAGGGGTTAAAACGTTGGTGCCACACAGCCGACAGTTTTTGCCACTTTACGCCTGTCTGTCCAGGCTTGTTCCCCTTGATTGAATGCCCGCCAAATCTGAGGGTTCGATTTCAAACGTAACATAGCCCTCTATTAAAGGTAAACTTTTGAAATGCCAACGATTCGAAATCAGTCATTAGGCATTTTAACATGCCATAAATGACAAACAATGATTGACAACTCCTTTAGTAATTAAGTTCCTTGTTCTTTCGCATTTTCTCTTAAGTTCATTAACTAATTCTATTTATTTCTTCTTTTTACTTGCAGGTAACTATGCGTTCTGTGATCGCCCAAGCGTTTACCAACTGGGGTCAAAGTTATCATGTCATTGTAAGTTCAGAAAAGAACTCTAATTATGTCTCGCCAACAATTAATTTGGAGGCCTATATGTACTTTTGAAATCTAGAAAAGGAAACGTAACCAAAAAATTACAATTTGTAATTGCGACAAGGCAAGCGTATCTTGAAGATATATATATTTTCTGTACTTGCACTGCATTAACACAACATTTTGTTGTTGTTTTGGCTGCCCAGCGAAGCGTATTAACCTAACTGTCAACCGTATTTGTGTTAACTGCTTTTTCTTGCCCCTTTTTTGGTGGCAACTCATTTGTTATTCATGGAGCTGCATTTCAAGCTGGTTGCACTTACGTGCATAGCTAATTACCATCGCAACACTTGACAAATCTCTTTGGGAACTAGGTGAAATTTTTGGTAAATTATTCACTAATTACGCTTAGGGAAGAGGGAAGATTTGGGGGTAATCTAAAGCAGATTTTCTTATACAGTATTATTAGTTATGGACTCTTAAAACATATTTACAGGTCTTAAATAACATTCTGCTTAATTTGATATTATCTTTTCGTGCGAAAAGTTGCTACAAATCAAAGCAGTTGAAGTGCTTACTCTTCCGTAAAGATTAATGAGAATTTTCCGAAAATCAGACGGGATCCCACCGCAAATCCCACTGCAATTACGTTTGGTAATAACCGCTGGAAAGCAGCGGAAAAGCGAAATGCCAAGGATGTTACTCAATTGCGCTGTTTTTCCCGATGCACCTGATTGCCGCCCGCTGGGCTGCTTATCTCAGCGGGCTGCTGAGATATGTCATAACTCAGCTATATGTATCTCCGACCTGCCACGCCCCCTTTCCACTTATTTATGCAATGCAAGGCGGTTCGCTTTGATGTGGCCCGCCCTCCTGCGGCGAAGTATTTCACAATTTCCCCAACTGGTGCTGTGAATTATGCGACATTTATTCTTGGATCTTTCGGCTGCACATCTGCCAGGCGATTTGCTATTATGCGGACATGTGTAATATTCTGGCGGGGAATCCCCATCCAAGAGCTTCTCCGCCTTGGAAGCTGTCACCGCCAGAAGCCTGAAAACAAAAAGGGGGAGTGGCAAAAGTGCCGACTGCGACTTTTCTCAACTCTGCATCCCAGCTGTCATCGGCAACTTTTGCAATACGTTGCGGTAATGTTATCAAATCGCTGTTCTTGGCTGGATTTCAATACCAGGGTTTTGTTTATATTATTTCAAAAGGAAAGGTGTCAGCAATGGGGTTAATAGTTAATAGGAGCACTGGGTATTTAACAATGAGCAATGAATATAAAACAGGATAAAAATAAGGAAGAAAATGAACTTAATAAGATTATTAATAAATTAAATTTAGGATATAAATACATTAAAGTAACACCTAAAGAATATAATTGTTTTAGTTTCCATTTCAAAATTGACAAACCTATGTATGTTTTTCTATTTCCTTCAAATATATACAAAATAGAGATGACTTTTTCCGGCCCCCTTTTCTTATTTGATGATGAAAGGGACCAAAGAATACATGATCTAAGGACCTTTGCTGAATACCTAAGCCGATTGATGACACTTATTTGGGCTCTAGTATTGTCTTGCCTATTATTTTTGTTGCTAATGCAGTTGGGCATTTTCAGGATTCCGAGGCGAAGAACAAGAATTAAGCCAAGCGCAGTGTAAACCTATATTGTTTTGTCATTTCTCATAATAAAATTTCTGGCAACTGCACTATGTTGCTGGCCCAAAACGAAAATGAAGACAAAGAGATTTAATAATGATATGCGTCATATGTCGGAATTAATTGCCATTCAAAGCAAACAAGAATGTGTCGAAAATAGAGACACGTAGTTGTATCCACATATTCGAATGTATCTTTGTATCCACAGATGACCACTTGAAGTATGCTGCCCAACTGCACTCAACCAAACCGAGCACACAAAAAACCCATGTGAATCACGGAATCGGATTGACGTTTTATCTTAATAGTGCACAAGGTCAATTAGTTGAAATGCCATCAACGAAATACAATATTTAAATGGCAATTCAATGCTGTTTGGATGGGGAAAAGTAGAATTAGTTAGAAACTGATCTGCCTCAATGGTTTGATTACTTCGATGAGAAACTATTCTATCTTTAAATGCTTTGTGGTGCACTTCTTATATTACGCAATGTCCCCTATTTTCAATTTTTTACTCAAAATGCGTTGCTATTTTCGACTGAACCTGAGGATCAACCCTCAGCCTCCCCTTTGGGCTATATATTCCCGATCCAAATGCCCTGCACACTTCTTCTTCCTGTTCAACACAAAGACAACTTTGAAGGAGCTAACAAAAAGCAGCTTTTATTTCATTTGTGTTTGCTTGTGCGTTGTTCCTGGAACGCATATCCTAATGTATCTGTGTTTGTGAAAGGGATTTACGCCTGGTTTTTTATTTTCATTGTGTGTGTGCTTGGTTTCTTGTACATTTCGCACATATCTCCGCCTTTGTTGTTGTTTGTTTGCAGGCAGATAGGTTACCAGATACCTGAGCTATGATTTCGCCTTGAGACTTCATTCAGGTGCGTTTCGTGTGTACAACTTGTGTATCTGCGAGTTCTTCTGCTGGACGAAAACGAGACGGCTATATGTACATATACTGTTTTTGATCTATTTTTCGGCCTTAGCTTTTTTCTTTTATTCTCATTTCACGACGTTCAGCATTTCGTGTAATTGAAAAAGCATTTCAAATGCAGCTGCGTACATTTCATTGCGTATTCCCTTTTGACAACAACAACAATGGACGAGCAAGGATAAATGAGGATGTTTCTGGAGTACAGTTGAGTTCGAAGCTCCCGAAGTGCAGAAATAAAGAGGTTTTTTTCGATGAGGATTTGTAAAAGGCATCTTGGGGTTGCTCTGGAGTAATGGAAGCGGAAAGGAGCTTCCAAATGACAGAGGTGGTGAAAGTTTTCTAAATGATTTATTTCGGAAAAAGGAGTGTGGGTAGGATGTAGGAGATATTTGAGTTAGACATTCCCCTTTTCATGAAAGAAGTGATAGTGGTGTCAATAATACAAATGGTTCAATGTTTTTAAAAGTATTAATTTTATTATGGTATTAAAAGGCTGCGTAAAATAAGCAGTGGTATTAAAATATTCAGTACTTTCCGCTTAAATGCTTTGAGCAACTTTGTCACAGAATTAATTAAAATTAAGATAAAATTTAATAAACACTGAATAGTAGTTAAATAACCTGAAAATTGTATCACCATTCCCCTGGGTAAACCAAAGTACATATGTATATTCTACTCACTTAATTTGAGCAACTGCTGCATCGTTTAATCGAACCGCTAACACTCTTTGAGAACTGCTCCATATTCCGTGAATCATCTCGATCAATTTCACCCAATCTTTAAATCATTCGTGTGCCCCAAGGGCTGTTCCCCTGCGAATGAATTCCAGTTGCCTGGCTCAAAAACTGCAAACTTCCCAGGAATTTCTTAATAGCTTTTTACCGATATCTTTTTTTTATTCCCCCTTTTTTTTTTGTTGCTTCCAAACGAATCGAAACGAAACCGTTGATTTTGGTGGTCAAGAAAAAAGAATGAATAATAGAAGGGAACTTTGCTTCCACAAAAGTTGCGGGGCCGCATTTTTCTAACGATTAAACAAATTCGAAGAAAACAAACGCATCCCATGCAACGATAGGCAGCCTCACCTGCAGTTTCCAGGAATCGAAAAAGGATAATGGTTGAGAAAGGGGAAGGGGGGGGGATAAGAAACCGTAGACGAGGCCAACAAGTCAAGAAATCAGAAAGTTGTGTGCTCGCGCGTTGCATCAAAAACCTTTCGAAGCGGCGGCATTTTTTTTGAGTTGGCCAGCCCCAGAATTCTGAGAATTGAATCGTATATCTTGTGATTTTTTCCCCTGTCCTCGACTGGACTGTTTTCGCTTCTTTCTAAATGCTCGATTAATTTCTAATAAATTGGTCGGAAATGCTGCAGGCCAAAGATAGGGTTACCAACACAAATGCGATGCATTTGGCTTTTGAAATTTGAGTTAGTCGGCAACGTGTTTCTCGGAACTACTTGGATGGGGAGTGAGCCCTATAGACCCTATAGACAGGACTTTGCAACCTGCATCCCCCCCCTCCCGTCTAGACGTGTTCGTTTTGAGGCAGAAAGCAGGCGCTGGATTTGCCATCAGGTTTTCTGTCAAACGCATCGAAATTGAAACTAATCGCCCAATATTGTTTTCGTCATTCTCGTTGCAGCATTTGTCGTGTTCGGATTCGGATATTCAGATTTGAGATTCGGTGCTCTCTCCCAGTTCGTTGAATTTTCTATGCCAACGCCAGCAAACTTATCAGCAACGATAGCGGCAGCGGCGGAAGTGATTAGGAAACCGGAACAATTCGCAGCAGGAGCGAACGTAGCGAGAACGACACACAAGAAATTAACTAAACAATTGCAAAATTCCCTTTGGCTAAGGATTTGCAGCGGCCGAATTGCTTTTATGCTCTGCTGGCAGCTACAAAATTCCACGAAATTCCATTTTGGCAACACGAAAACAAACAAATCAATTCGCAGCATCACTGAGAAACTACAGGAGCAGCGGCAATATCCAAAAATTATTGGCAGAAACCGTAAACAACGTTGTTGTCCCCGTCATCATCATCATTGCCATCAGCATCATCGCCGTTCTGGCGCCGTTCAAACAACTTGGATCCTGAGAGTTAGAAACACCGCTGCGGAAACGGATACGGATACGGCTGCGGATCGGGATAACGGTATAGATATAGGCGCAGCCACGGAGGACGCACCACTGCCTCCAAAATGGATCCGCAGCAGCAGTTCTGCCTCAAGTGGAACAGTTATTCGTCGAACCTGGCAATAACATTCTCCAATCTGTTCAAATCGGATCTGCTGGCCGATGTCACATTATCCTGCGATGGTAAGTGTTGCCTAGTATTCTATTTAAATTTGTAATTAAATTATAAATTATATAATACAAGAAATTTAATTATGATTTAAACGGACTGAATTGCATTTTTCTAGTCAATTTATTAATAATTAATAATGCATTTAATTTAAATTGACAGTAAACTCTGTGCAATAAAATCATATTTAAACAGCTTTAAGTAGTAGTTAATAAAATACTAAAGCAGTTGATATTTATTCTATTGCATTTTAAGATCTCGTTATATAGTATTCCATAGTAGTATTGACCTGATGTAGTAATCATAAACACAAAACGTGCAAATGTGCCAACAATGAGTGTAGATAAGCCGTCATCCGATTGAGTTATTCCTATTTACCTACGACTCGCTTCCTTTTATATACGAATTCCCTGCTGCTCATGTTTATTTTTATTTTTCGCTAATAAGCCGGCAGACATTGATTTCTTTTTGCCTTTTCGCCGGTTTTGTTTGTTGGGAGACGCGAAGTGGAAGTGGCTTTTATGGCCTGTCTCGTCCTTGTCTGTCAGCCACATCCCAACCATCCCAACCATTCCATCCCATCCCATCGATCCCATCCCCCAGATATTTCTAGTCCGTGTCTGCTAGTTCATTTACGGCCTTTTACTACAGTTTTTATGCTGGCTTATTAAATGGCGTATAAATGCGGGCAAACCTATATAGCAGCTTCACATACAAGGCATTTACTTTTGTTTGCTTGATGGTATACTATATATATTTATTCAGGCTTTGACTGAGGTCAGTTATTTGGGGGCTCCATTGGGTGTATAAAGTGTATGTGCGTGTGTGTTTTGGGACCCTTGTTAACCTTATTTTCTTTCTCTTTTGATTTGGGTTTAAATATTTTCCGTCGCCGGCTGCTTTTCGGTGTTTATGTGTCGGAGCATCTTGGCTTACTTTTATGATTATTATGCAGAATATGTATACCATTAAATGCTCTCCTTTATTGCATATACTTTGTAGCTTAACCTTGTTTTTTCACTTTAAATATTACTAGAATTTTTAGCTATCTTCGGGCATTATTCATACGCCATGTGTGCGTAAGTATGGATTTTTTGCATTGATCGAATGAATGGGAAAAGCAGGGGCTGACTGGGATTATTAAGGGGGATTGGATAAGGTGGAGTGGTTGGGAGGACATACACAGACGGCTCACCAAAACAAAAACAGCAAAACCTAGACAAATCCTGAAACCCTTTTGGCTTCCTGTTCCTCAGCTTCCGTTGTCATTCATTCATATCAATCGAAGTGGTACTACTTTTGATTAAAATTTTCAGAGTTACACCCCAGCACACACGCACACACGTACAATCCCCATTTTAACCCTTTGCTTTGGCTGTTTTTAATTGTGGTTTCTAATATTTCTTTGGGGGAATACGGGGTTTACATGGAGTCCATCCAAATTCTGCATTTGTTATGTTTGATTTGACTCTACTCGACTCTTTTGTCCATTTGGAAATGAAGCATTAAATATTTGGCCGTCTGCGAAAACAAAAGCAAATAACGTATGTTTTTTATTGTTTTTAATATTCATGTGGATATATTTACTTGGTTTTTTTGGTTGTTTCTGATTGAAAAGTATGCATTGATGGAGTTTTGGTTTAGGTTTTGGGGGCATATTTAGCACTTGAGAAATGAGCATTTTTACCCAAATGAACATTTGCGTAGCCCATGGCTATGTTTTTAATGGGGTAAATTATGGGGTTGAGACAAGGAGAGGTTTTAGATTTTAGGGGTTGCATTTAAAGGGGCTGAAAATATGCAATATGCAAAAGGAAATCTTAGAGAAAAATATTAAACAGGTCTACTATTTCCGTAGGCTTCAGTTGTTTGCCAGTTCTTAGTAGTAAACACCACGTGCTTCGCTATTCATGATTCATTTGATTAGATTATAATCAACAATTATTGACCATAAAAAACCGAAAGTACTTGTTATTGGCAAACTGCATAATAGCAAACCGAAAAAAACCCAAAATCA
Organism: Drosophila fuyamai; assembly: GCA_018153365.1. NCBI lineage: Eukaryota > Metazoa > Arthropoda > Insecta > Diptera > Drosophilidae > Drosophila > Drosophila fuyamai. The sequence continues at coordinate 2,476,473 of JAECXW010000878.1, forward strand.
AAACAAATTGGGGAGTAAACGAAAAAACGAACGCAAACGCAGAACGTAAACAAGCAAAGCAGCTGAAAAATATATAGATAATATACATAATGTCATTTCTTTATCAAGGCCAGCTCATACAGACATATCGAAGAGAATTTGTATGGCAATATGTGTTCACTTTTTTATTTTTGCCTTTCCTTTGTGATGATTGTGACCCAATTTCTGTTGTATCAAGTGTTAGAAAATCCAGCCATCGAAATAATACAAAAAACACTTCTGGTAGCAAAACAAGAACGAATAAAAGTTTTTTATTGGAGGGGTAAACAATAGAGTGTGTGTGTGCGTGTGTGGCGTATGTTAAATGCAATTTGCGTAGTAGTCTGGTACATTAATCAACCGATTATATAATACATTTGGCGAGATCAGCTAATCGGTGACGACGTAAATTGCGCATACGCCGCGTTGCTTAAATCACTTCCGAGTATTTTTTTTTTGGGGCTCGTGCGATGCGTTCGATTGTGACCTTGATTTCGTTGTGTTTTAGTTGACTTGCCCCACGAACCGAGTGTCGTTATCAGCCCTTATCAGCTGGTAAGCGCTGAGGCAAGACTTGACACAATTCTCTTGAATTCTAAATAGAAATAGACTGCACTGGGCGATAAGCCAGCCAAAAAAAAAAAATAAATGTTAAGTGAGGAAATGTCTTAATGCATTTGCGCTTCAGCTGCTACGGAAATTTCACAAAGTGCCACCGAGAAAGTGTCAAACTTGAGATATATTTATGAACAATGTCGACGGTAAATATTAGCAGCCATCTCGCTTCGCTCTATATTTTTGTTGTATTTAGCTCAAAACACCGCTGTGCAAGTGTCGTTTCAATTTGGCTTAAGTAATGCTCGCAGCTAACACAACAAGTGCCCCATAAAGAAAAAGACATAACTTTCAGTGCCACAGAACATCCCCCCCCAAAAAAAAAGAAAATATAAAAGAAGAGGAAAAGAAAAGTCAAAAGAGAGACAAGGAAACCGTGAAAAATGGTAGCCAAAATGAATATACATACATACAGACACCACCGGAGAGCACATCAAAATACACTTCGTTTGGGAGTAGCGTTTCCCTACATTGCGTATACGCCGGGTGGGTTTTTGTGTGTCAGGTATTCGTGCAGCGCCAGGACACAAAAGATTGCCAGGACACCAAGACAAGGAGCAAGACCAAAAGCGAAACCAAGACGCCGCCAACATTGATGTTGAATAATAACTCAGACACACACATAGGAAAATGGCGAATGCGAGCCAGTTGGCGATGAAAAGCTCTTTGTGTCTGTGTAGTCAAGGGCGAGGAAATCATTTCCTTGCTGCGGCTTTTATTGTCCTCCGTGTACGTGTTTATGTGCGAGTGCCCGTCGTATATATTTGACATGATTTTTTATGAGTTCAAGGTCTCGGTTAGCGATTCGCCGCCACCTGTTGGCAACCTTTTATGGGTCGGGATGTGGCCCAGAATTAGATGCTTTAATCGAAAAACCCTTGCAGAAATATTGTAAAAAATATAAGCTTACCATAAGTAGTTCTACATTAGAAATAACTCTTTAAGAGTGACCTAACTGACTTGTTATTTTAAAGTATTTAAATGTATCTTAAAACTTGAAAGCTAACTTACTATTAATATAATCCACATACTATATATTAGCTTAAAATAGAGGAATTATAGAATTATAGAATTATAACTTATAACATTACATTACTATGAACATTATACATTTGGTATTTGTATAGCATGCTATTTTAGTTTGTATCCTTCTTAGAGCTTAATTTACCTTCCTTCTTAATCTTATTTTTCACATTTTCACCTACAATTCGCTTTCAGGCGTAGTATTCAAAGCACACAAACTTATATTGGCGGCCTGCTCGAAGAAGTTCGCCGATCTGTTCGAGAACACGCCCACAAATGGCCAGTGCGTCATCATACTGGAGGCGACCACGCCGGACAACATGGCCGCTCTCCTGGAGTTCATGTACAAGGGCGAGGTCCACGTCTCCCAGGAGGCACTCAACAGTTTCCTCAAGTCCGCCGAGAGTTTGCAGGTTGGTGACGTATTCTCTTAAATGTTTTTAATATTAATATAAAGTACTGATGGAAATATATACAGCTATTAGCTACCAACTCATTTTTATAACCAGCAAAGTTATTTTCCAAATTTCTTTATATTTCTCAAAACTAATTCTGGACTACGACAGAATTCTCTGCTGCAATTTTAATGATATATTTGCTGACACCTTTTTTTTCACTCTTCCAGGTCAAAGGTCTGTCCACGGAGACGGGTCGCCTGGCGGCGCAGCAGGCACAGCAGCACATGGGCGACTCCTCGCCGCTGGACTCGCCGACCGGTCGAAGGAGCATACGGAACAGCCTGACCGGCGGGAGCAGTATCGTGCCCGGAGGAGCCGGAATCGGACTCGGAGGAGGCGTGTCGGGGGCGAACGCGATGCCGGGCGGCATGGGCATCGGCAACGGACTGAGTCTGGCCGGGATGGCCGCCGCCGGAGGAATGGCGGCGGCTGCCAGTGTGGCGGCCAGTGGCCTGAGTGCACTGGCGGCCAGTGCGAATGCCCTGGACAGATGCGGCAGTGCCGGTGGCAACATCATCGGCGGAACGGCGGCAGGGATCGGAGGACAGCATGGCGGCGGAGGAGCGGGAACCGTCGGCGGAGGAGTGGGAGTCGGCGGCAACGGAGTGGGCAGTGGCGGTGGCAACAACGGACCCATCAGCCTGGGAAGCGGCGCTGGCGCTGCTCACCACCTGGGCGGATCCACCGGCAGCCTGAAGCAGGAGTGCGACTCGCTGATGCACCCGGGTGGCAGCAGCTCCTCCTCCGGAATGGGCTACGTGCCGCCCATCTACCGGCCCATCTCCTACGAGCCGCTGCGCAAGCGGCCGCTCCGCAGCCCGTATCCCGAGCAGGAGCAGCGCGGCTCGGTGCTGCGCGACGGCTCCAAGTCCTCCGAGTGCCCCAGCCCCATCAACAAGCCGCCGTACCACCGCCCCTCCTCCAGCGCCTCCTCCACGGCGCCCACCGAGGCGGACACCATGCACTCCGAACGCGCTTCACCTCAGTCCAGGTGGGTCCTCTCAATGGAATTATTTGGGGGATTTGGAGGGGTTTGTTACGGGGGCTTAAAATATTTCTAATTATTTATATATTATATACATATAATATTTCTGAAAATATCCTACAAAAGTTTACAAATTGGTTTTAAGCTGTTAGATTTATATCCTCCAGCAGGTTTACCCGTTTAAAAATTAGTTTGCAACTGTTATTAATAATTATAATTAATTATTTTGAAACTGGCACCATTTCTTTAGGGATTTCTGGAAATAGCTAAGAATTTAAATATCTCTATACATGTTTTAAAGGTAGAAAAAGAGTTAAAACATGGCTTATCGTTGTATTGTGGTCGTCCTACAAACCTTTGTACTTCTTGAGGAATAGCAATGTTTTGATTACAAAACAAGAGAGAACGCTATAGTTGGGTGCCCCGACTATCAGATACCCGTTACTCAGGTAAAAGGAGTGCGAGGGAGATGGAGATAGAAACTTTGATCACGCATAACTTTTAAACGAATGGTCCGATTTGAAAAATTTCTTCTACATTTCGATAGGTATTGATAAACACAATAAAACTGCATTTTTACTTTTCCGAAATATTTAAATTTATATTTAAATAAAATCGTATATAAGCGATTGTGGGCGTTAAAGGGGGCGTGGCACCTGTTTGAAACAAACTTGCGCTGCGTAGGAACTCCTAAAATCTGCATGCAAAATGCCAATCTTCTAGCTTTTATAGTTTCCGAGATCTCAGCGTTCATACGGACGGACAGACGGACAGACGGACAGACGGACATGGCTAGATCGACTCGGCTAGTGATCCTGAACAAGAATATATATACTTTATAGGGTCGGAAACGCTTCCTTCTACCTGTTACATACTTTTGCACGAATACAATATACCCTTTTACTCTACGAGTAACGGGTATAATTAAATTAAAGGGGGAGTACTTTTTCTGTGTCTATAATTAATTGAAATGAAATGAAATGAAATGAAATGTGGCAATACGATTATACTTATGTTTATAAAACCATATGCTTAAAAGCGAGCAATTCAACGAAAGCTCTTCAGAGTTCATGAGACGTAGATGGCTCCCAATTAAAATCGGATTTGGTATAAGCCGCGACTAACTCCTCCTCATTTCCGCAGTCGCTACGAGAACCACAGTCCCAGCACTACGGCGGGAAATGGGAATGCCACCAGTGGCCTGGATCGCATAGTGAAATCGGAGCGCAACAATGGCAGTGCCAACGAGGCTAATGACGACGACCGCGAGCTAATGGACGAGTCCACAGATGTGAGTATTACTATCCTTAAGTCCCTTAAAAATTGTAAATATTTGGAATTGATTTGACCCGCAGAACGGAGCCGAGGATCTGCGCGTGAAGCTGGAGAACTTGAAGTACTCCCCGCCACCGCCGCCGAACTCGAACACCTCGTCGACCACGCCCAACGCCCTGCTGGAGAACCTGAAGGCGGACGGAACGCTGTCCAGCAATCTGGCCGCTTCGATAGCGCCGGCGGACATGCTGAACGTGTGGAACGCCACCAAGATGAACAACAAGAACAGCGTGAACACGGCGGACGGCAAGAAGCTGAAGTGTCTGTACTGCGACCGCCTCTACGGCTACGAGACGAACCTGCGGGCGCACATCCGGCAGCGCCACCAGGGCATCCGGGTGCCGTGTCCCTTCTGCGAGCGCACCTTCACGCGGAACAACACGGTGCGGCGCCACATTGCCCGGGAGCACAAGCAGGAGATCGGACTGGCGGCGGGCGCCACCATTGCCCCCGCCCATCTGACGGCGGCGGCGACGGCGGCGGCGTCCGCCAATCACTCACCATAGGAAGCGGCCGCAACAGCAGCGGCATCAGTAGTCATGAACGCCCAGAAGGAGGCGGCGAAGCAGCGCAAACGTAAATCACTCAAGATGGCACTGGAGAAGTGCATGCAGCGACGGGATGCATTGGTGGCGGAGACCACAGGAGCAGGAGCAGGGGCAGGACAGGGGGCAGAGGAGGGAGCGGATGGAGCGGAGGAGGGGGCGGGATCGGAGGAGGGAGGAGCTGGCTCAGCGGGCACTGAGCCAATGACCTACGAGCAGCAGCAGCAGCGGATGCACCAGGAGCTGACGCTGCAGATCAGGGCGGCCATGGCCGCGGAGCAGGCGGCCGAGGCCATGGACTCGACGATGAACACCACGGCCAATACCACCAGCACCACCACCACGACCGCGACGACCACCAACACCACGGGCACCGCCAGCGATGGATGCAGTGATGCGGAGGCCAGCGACGGCAGTGACCGACCCATGGAGGTGGACGAGGACCAGCCGCCGGAGCCGCAGCCGGGTTCCGAACTCGTGGTGGTGGAGCCCAAGATCGAGGTGCTGTCCGAGTCCGAGGACGACGAGGAGGATCGCCTGCACATGTCCGATCCGGATGCGGAGGCCATGTACGATCATATGCCCCACACGCCCACCAGCCCCCAAGCCACAATACCGCCCAACGACACGCCCACGCTGACCTCCACGCCCAAGGTCAATGTGGAGCAGTAGGAGGAGGAGACGAGAGATGCCCCCATTAGATGCCCCCCAAAGAAGCTGCTTAGATTTAGGCTAAGAATCGATGAAGAGAACGACGAAGAGTGATTTACAAAAACGATTTACGCGCGCAAAGAAGATGAAGTATGACTACTGTTGCAACTGCTGTTGCCCTCGGAGACCACCTACCAATCTAAAAAGGAGTCCCCCAAGCGGACCCCCATTGATTACTATATAAAACTAAAACAAAGAATTACTAATACGATAGGATTTAAAACCAAACACAACAGAACACCCACACACAACAGACGAGACGGACGAACACACACGAACGGAAGGCAGTATTTGATGCCCAACTTTTTGCAGAATTTGAATTAGAAATTTGTGTTTAAAGCCACACCACCATCACCACTATCAACAACAACCATACAAAGTTAATGCAGTAAAAATACACTAGGAAAAGCAACAATCCAATGGCAGTTAAAACAGATAACAGATAACAGAACATAATCAAACAGCAAACAGCAAACAGAACATTGAAATAAATGCAATCCGGCTGAAAAATCGTTTTCAGGGTGCTAATCAAACAAAAAAAACACTCGCAACAATGCAATGAAAAACAAATTAAAACTATAACTAAACGAAATAGTAAATGCAAAAAGTTTGAACGTTTTTGATTGGTACCGCCTAAAAAGTGTAACAAAAAACAAACGTCGAGAATTTGTTTATTCGTGTGTGTTGGAGGGAGGAGAACGATGATTAGATATTATTGTCGCATATATTTTTGATTTCCTATAGAAACGTCACAGAAACTGCAAGTTGCCTCAAATCAAACGAAACGATAATGCTAACAAAAACAAAAACAAAGAAAAACTGAAACTGAATTTAACAAAACGTGAAAAACTAAGAGTAAACACTGCAAAACAAATAGCTGCAACAAACAAACTACAAAGCAACAATAGCAACAACAAAACCGCAACCACAAGTACCTGCAATAATAAAATAGTATAAACAAAAGAAACAAAATACAGAATAGAAGAGAAACGCTGAGTAAAAACCTAGGGACGATGAGGAGCCGGGTGTCCAGGATCCTTGGAAAGCCCCCCACATTGGCCAGTGGGTCCGCACTTCGCCGAACGACTGCCCATTTGTCCGTTTTTTTGTAAATAATTTTATTAAATTAATAATACGAAAAGGCAAATCGGGCCGGGAGTGGGACGAAGTGATGGGCCGCCTTGCCACGGGACCAAGGATTCCAGAAGGACGGACAAAAGATTTGCTTTAAACGAGTAACCATTTTGTTTTCCAATTTTTCGTATTTTTTTATGATTTATTCCTTCATGTTTAGGCCTCAAAATTTCATTCAACTGCTTTTCGGCTAACCAAATCTAAAACAAAACAAAATACAAATTCAATTCCGAATTCAGAAGTTTCTAAAGAAGTAAAAAACAATTGGTAAATTGGGTGCCTATAAGAAATATATAATTAAATGACTACTAGTAAAATTTTATAAACAAAGAAAGTATATTTAACGACGAGAGAGAGAAAAGCAAATAGCAAAGAAAACGTAAAGTAAATATAATTATTTTTTAATTGAATAATTCTAGCCAAGTGTGAAACATGTTAATTAACAATCGAAAATATTAAGCAAAAACCACTCAAAAACGTTCTCAAAAACTTGACGGCAACAACAACAACAACAACAACAAGCAAATCGCAATAATTACAGCAAGAAAACGAAATTCAAAATCAAACTTTTGGCACACCTTTGGAAAACATTTTTCGTACAAATGAAAATTCACCAAAAAATCCAACCAACAAAAATTCAAAATTCATTTTTTCGGCACTTATAATTTCGATGGCTACATCACGGGGAAAATCCCCAGGAGAAAACCAGACCCCAGAATAAGCTGTAAAATACTAAAACAGAAGAGAAACATTTGTTGTAAGCGAAAGAGAAAACTAGAATGGAAATCTAAGGAAAATGCAATTGAAAATATTGAGAAAATCGCCAGCATGCGAAGGCGGACCAAGGCGACCAAAGGCCTTGGGTTGTAAATACATTTATTATTACTGCATATATATCCATAGCATATATATGTGTGGCCTCAGTTGTATAATGATAAAGCCTAGATCTAATATATATATATATATATACTGTAAACATAAACTACTAAGCGCATATGTAGGAACACATTAGGCTCGCCAACAGAGAGGAAAAAGAGAAGGGTTTTATTTGATTATAAGCTAACTGAATTTCAATTGTGAAACTGTCTTAATTTGTACGTTTTCCGTTAGCGAGGCAATACAAAGGGTGATCCACAATCCATAGAACCGTAAAATAGCCAAATGTTGAATATTAAACTACTTTTATTAACTGTTGAATCACAATACACACAGCACACGAAGCATTAGACATGAGACAGGAAACATGAGACACGAAGCCGAGTTGAAATAGGTTCTTAACCCATTGAAGATGCAGACTACCAATGTCACCCCGACCCCCAGTTTGTTCTGTGATATCGTTTTGAAGTTGCAAACGAATAAAGCGTTTACTTTCGTTTAGTTCTTTTTCGTTTTATGAATAATTTGTCCTAATCAAGAAACGACAACTCGAATTTTACTTAGCATTCGTGTTGAGCAGGAGAACAGAAAGCAGCAGCAAGGCAACCGCAAAAGCAATAGCAATATTAAACCATTAAAGTCTGGCAATATTAAACCAAACTACCTCTTCACACCCATGCAGATTAACCCCTGGCTGCCGGTCCCTCTTTGGCCCCCGCCCCCATCAACGTTCGCTGGAGTCTGAATTACATTTTATTTTTAAGTACGTTGGTGGGGCACCAAAGCGCGGACTTGGCCCAGGGCCATGGCCATCAGTCAGTAATTCAATCCGTCAGACAGTGAATCAATCAAACAACATACTGTTTAGTAATCAGGGGTTATAACGATTAACCGTATTTTTAAATTGATACATTTACGTACCTTTAGTTTATGTTACCTTAGTTCTTAGTTTCGACCTTCGTTTCGACCCTCGTCTTACAATTATTAGAGTCTAATCAAACTCAGGAACTCATATACCTCAGGAAAGAACCTACCTCTTTGTGTTTTTACACTTGTTTGAACTATTTTTATAATTATTATTATTACTACGATTATAATTTTTGGTTTGCATGGGACAAACAAACAAAAGGACGAGAGAAGGAGCACAAAACATATTTTGTTGTAATCGAAGAGATGCTATCAAGGAAAGCTTTAGTTCTTAGTTCGATTATCGGTTAGTTAGTGGCTAGCAATTATGTTTATGTTTAGTGAGGACCTACGTTAAATGCAAAAGACACAATCACACATGAACACACAATAGCAATAATGAATGGGAAACCAAGACCAGATCGAACTGCAATAGTAAACTGAACTACCTCAATTAGCCATAGACTGCGCAGTAACGAGATGAGCACGATGATATAGCACACATATTTTCCAGTTACCCACTTCATTTCCTTCTTTTTGTAAAATGGTGACACACACAGAAGCACTCGGCCCAGCTTTTGCCATTTGAGCCAGGATGATTCGGTTGAAAGCCCCTTACAGATTTTCTTTATAGACGTTTTCATGTAAATATGCGCTGACACCAGAGCCCACGAAATTCAGATAAAACAAAAACATTTAATGTAACACTACAAGAATATACCTTTGGCTAAACTCTAATTATACGAAAATACCCAAACTTTTACTATGTATGTGTAGAGAGCAGATGTAGGCGATATATGACCAGGATTAAGATCATTTGTATACATCAATTTCGGCAAAGCAACTAAATGAGGCAAACCAAACGAAAAAAAAACGCGAGAAAACAAACGTAACTCTTTATAATCTAACTATAAACAAAATACAAAGAAATTATTTAAGGCTACAAAATTTACTCCAAAAAGGAATGAAAAATCCACAAAAAAATTTAAGAAACCATCCCAGTAAATGGTATACTTTTGCTTGAGCCAAGTCCAATGGCCAAATACAAGTTATGAGCAAAGAAAAAATTTAAATTAAATTAAATTCAAAGCAAACCCAAAACGGTTATAAAATTACAAAAAAAAATGAGATGGAAAACATTTTGCTAAACGAAGAGGAAAATTTTCTAAAAGAAACTTGCGTGAATAAGCAAAACTTTACAAAACAAACATTTTAGGCTTAAACTTTTGGCTAAAGAAAAAATTAAAATTATAACAAATATTAGGCACGAGCACAACTCTATGCAAGTGCATCAAGTATACATAAATATTTATTTAAAAAAAAGAAAACGCAAATTACTTTTATCTGTAACCAGATTTTAGGCCCAACTTTTCGACAAGCGGCGTAAAATAATTTCTTTGTAAAATATGTTTGCAAGCAAAACAAATCGAAAGAAAAATCCCAGAGAGCGTAATTAACTTAATCTAAACGTAAAAAACACAAATGTCGCCATTTTGCATTTAGAGCGTACAGTACAGTAAAGCACACAAAACGTCGACTAGAGAAAAGTCACGAAATCAAACAATTAATGTACATAAAATAAATTAAACAAAAAGAATTGTGTATTGTATATTCGTAATTTTTCAGTAATTTTTAGTTACCTTTACCCTTGAGTTGTATAAATTAATAATTAAGAGAAATCCATAAAACAAAATTGAAGCTGTAACGAGAATACAAATATAATAACTATAACGATATAAATAATAGTGTGCACAGGTACAAAACAAAATTTAAGTTCAATTTAATGTGAAATTTAGTGCACTGAACCTTTTGTAAGAGCTCGATGTAATTTTTGTTATATATTTTTGTTAGTAATTGTTTTTCTATTAATATTTAGCGTGAAATGTCAAGAAGCAAAATAACACGAAAATCCCCCTCAACAAGCCAATTGTACTTACGATTACTTTTCACTTTTGATATAATTTTGCGGCAATAGAACCAATATTCCCCTCTATCCCCAGCCAGAAAACCCCATTATGCTTACTTTACCTAAGTTATTTCAAATAACTATAAAATAAAAAAGGAGACAAGCACAAACCCCAGTTTAAGTTTAAGAGGCAAAAGAATGTAATATATATTTTTGTATAATTTGTAACAGTTTTCGTCATGTTCTGTTCGACCGCAACAAATTGGCTTGTTTACACATTTTTTCTAATTTGTAACCATTATATGATAAAATCTAAATTTATAATATATACACACGTAAATGCTAAAACAAAATGCAACTAAATAAATGTTAAACCCCAGAAAAAAAAAACGAAACATCTCATAATTGGCAATTTTCATTGGTTAACCAAATTAAACACCACACACAATTCTTATCCCTACAGTACTGACAACGTTTTGGACTCGATTGATTTTGCCCCCGATTTTAACCCACTGCCCCCCCAAAAATATAAATGTAACGAAAATATGTATACTAAAGTTTACGACTATCGAAAGTAATTTAAAAAGAAAATGAAAAATAATGTGTTTAGGCCTAAGCAACTTTACAGTTCAGTTCAATGCGAAATTTGAAGATGAAAATGCTTAATGAAATTAGTTGTACGACCATATAACTATATATCCCCCTATATAGTGCATTCCCCCACGCCTCCCCCCTCTCAATGTGTAAATCAAGTTGTTGTAAGTTTGTCTATCACGATAAATCGAAGCAAGTACAAATTATATTTAATGTATGTGTGTATTTTAATTGTTTTTTATTTCGTATTCCCTCAGTTTTGTTTTCAAATTAGAGTTCGGTTTTTATTGTGTATAAAGAGTCACACTTGAAAACATACAAAAACTTTTGGAACAAAGACGAGTACAAAATTTCAGGTAAAACAAACAAAATTTAGCAGATAAATTAAAATTAATTAAATATGTATAGCGACGAGGTATCGATGAAGAATAAATCGTACAAATTTTTCGGCATAAAGTATAAAGTTAAAATTTTAAGGACACCTGTCAGTCGGAAAAAGGGACAGTTGGTGTGACTTTTAGGATTGATTGAAATTCAGTTTCCACACGGTTCACCCTCCTTATTTCACCTACATTTTGGGTTTTTCATTTTGAATCTGAATGCAACAGAACTTGAATTACACATGATATTACCAAGAAAAACCTTTCGATTTACTTTGTTCTGAACTGAAGAGTTTTCGAATTACCCAAACGAAGTTTTAACCATTTAAATTCAATAAAGACAAAGGTCCACTTGAGAAAAAACTCGGTATGCATGCCAATGTGTACCGAAATGTACTTTACGTGAATATGTATATGTAAATGTAAAAGGTTAAACAAAAAGTAGTTTTAAAAAAACGCAAATCCGTTTGGAGCAAACTCAGGGCATTATCAAGACTCACGACGATGTATACATGCATTTAATACAAACAAAAAACTTTTTTCGATATGTATTACGATTAAAATAATAATAAAAGCAACCGAAAGCGGATGTAATAATCATGCGAAACGATTATGAACAACTCAGGTATTAAATATTAAATGAAATATTTTTAAAAACTTATTACTAAATGAGAACGGCAGTCAAGTCAACATTTTCACAAGTTGTGCAATATTCTTAAAGTTTTCTAAATACGTAATAGTATTAATAATCTAATAATGCGATCATGGAAAGCGAAAGCGCAGGATCAGAGAGTTGAGATGTTCATAAGCATGGATCCGAATGAAATGGGATTTGGATGGAGATTGAGATTGAGATTGAGATCGAAGTAGGAGATGATTGAGGGGTTAGGTGAGTTTTTGAAGCACATGAGGACTAAGCATGTACTTACCACTCTTTTAATATTTTATTTTACCACCCACACAAAATCAAGAACAACTACAACAAACAAACATACAGACACACTTACAAAAACACACAAAAAAAAATAGTGAAATAAATAGCTAAATGAAAATGAGTTTATATAAAGAAGGAAAACATAAAACTGTGATTACATTTGATTGTCGAGGCGTTGATAAGCGAATGTTGCATAATTATTGAGCGAAAAAAACGAGAAATACGATTGAAAAAGGAGTTATTTATTATTATTATCTAAAACCGCTTTTGATTTCGAGTATTGGCACAATGTCTATGAATGCGACAGCGCATAAGTAAATAAATATTAAATTAGCCGAAATATTAAACTTCAAAAGAACAATTAAGAAATACAAATTATAATTATCTAAGTTATTCGAGATTAGTAAAACCTGCCCTTATTTTACAAACACCTGTAACAGTTTACCCAGGCGAAATGAAAACCTAAGCTGCGACGAACAAGAAACCTTCGATTTAGTTCACATTTCTCTGAACGATTTCTGTATGTAGTGCACCTTAGTTAAAAATTAAAGTCTGAGATTTTACATTTATGTATATGGTCGAAGTATACAGCTTAAAACGTATTTAAAGCGGAAATCTAAAACCAAAAGCGATTAATTAAGTTTATTGAACTACTTACTAACGAAGCAAAAACCCACACGCATATTTGGCAAAAGCTGATGTAAAAAATCAAGAAATCTAAGGATCGAGGCAGAAGAAACGAATAAACCGCATTTTCTAAGCAGGCATATGATTTCTAAATATGTATGTGTGTGTATCTGGAGGATACGCAAGTGAAGCAGATTAAATATATTTTAAACATGAACACTCGGATAAAAAATTTACGATTATGCCATACATTTTTGTGTAACATATTAAAAACTACGAGTAAGCTAAAACCAACAGTCACAGAAAACGAAAACCAAACGCATTGTAACAGAAACTCACAAAACACGGAATGAAAGTGGGCAACCAGAATGGAATTAAGCATAAAAAGTATATGAACGAAACTAAATTCAATAAACTTGTTGCTAAAATATAATAAAAACAAAGACTTCGCTGGTTTCATTTCAGGGGAAATGGGGATTTTGATTTTTGTGTTTCATAAAAATTAAATCAACTTTTATTTCGGTTTTTTGATCAAAACCCTGGGAAATAATTGTCAGATGTTGGAATACCATACCTCATTGAATTCGTTATAAAATTTCCAATCGAATGGCATTCACAGCTAAAAAATTTATTTTTAGTCGGTTTTTAGCAAATATTTATGATGTAACCCCTTATGAAAAAGGCTAAAATCCGGAGATCCGGAAAAACCGACATTTATTTCGTTTTTTTTATCAAAACCCTTGGAAATAATGGTCAAATCTTGGAATGTCATACCTCGTTGAATTCGTTACAAAATTTCCAATCCAATGGTATTTTCAGCTACAAAATTTAATTTTGGTCCAGTTTTGGCAAAAAATCATAGTGTTACCCCTTAAGAAAAATACGAAAATCGGTCAAAAAATAAATTTGACCAAATTATACAGGAATCGATTATTTAGATCCTTAGCTGCACAAAACAGTCATTCTTTTGGCTGTGCGTCGTATTTTGGGCAAGTTAGAACAAGAAAAAAAATCCTGAATAAATCCAAAAGATCCGAAAAATCATTTTTTTTTTCAATTTCTTGATCAACACCATGGGCAATAATGGTCTCACGTCGGAATTCCATACCTCGTTGAATTCGTTATAAAATTTATTTTTACATTTTAACCAAATTAAAAACAAAAATTTAAATTTCCGTTGATTCAAAGAGAAGAGACTTCAGCTGTCGGTTTGAGTCTCGGATGTGGGAATGGTTTCTGGTATTTTAAATAATTACTCATTTTTTGTGGGATTATTCGCGTAGATGGTCACATCCGACCACCACAGCAAAAATATAAAAGAAACCAATCCTAATAATAAAGAAAAAAGTCAATTTAGTGCAATTACTTGCAATAAAAAGGTCTAATCCTAGCTAGAGTTAAGAACGGCTCGTCCCAACGAACTAAGTCTGAGCTAACACAAGTTTAAATTCTATCGAAACGAAAGGAAAGCAAAAAGTATCAAAATGGTGAGTAATACTATAGTAAATGGTAACAAAAAAAACGGGCCAACAAACGGTGGATTTTAGGCGGTGCCGCCCTTTCCAAAAGACAAATTGGTTTTGTGCTAAAAATATCAAAAGGAAAACCCTTATTAAGGGCGGCGGCCTGTGACCTGAAGTAATGCCCATATATGGTAATCCCCTTTGCCGGGTGGCAGTCTCAAATCCAAGGCTTTTTGGGGGCTCTCTTATCGCCGCAGTGACTCAATTTGAAAACCTATGCATCTCTTTCAGTCGGAAATGCAAATGGATTGTGCTCTGGATCTGATGCGACGACTGCCGCCCCAGCAAATCGAGAAGAACCTCATCGATCTGATTGACTTGGCTCCCGATCTCTGCGAGGATTTGCTCTCCTCCGTGGATCAGCCGTTGAAGATAGCCAAGGACAAGGAGCACGGCAAGGACTACCTGTTGTGTGACTATAACCGGGATGGGGACTCCTACCGGTCGCCCTGGTCGAATTCCTACTATCCCCCGTTGGAGGATGGCCAAATGCCCTCGGAGCGGCTGCGAAAGCTGGAAATCGAGGCCAACTATGCCTTCGATCAGTACAGGGAGATGTACTACGAGGGCGGAGTCTCCTCCGTGTATTTATGGGATCTGGACCATGGATTCGCCGCTGTCATACTCATCAAAAAGGCCGGCGATGGCAGCAAGATGATCCGTGGATGCTGGGACTCCATACACGTAGTGGAAGTACAGGAGAAGACCACTGGCCGGACGGCCCACTACAAGCTCACCTCCACGGCGATGTTGTGGCTGCAGACCAACAAACAGGGTTCGGGAACCATGAACCTGGGCGGATCCCTCACCCGCCAACAGGAACAGGATGCCAACGTCAGTGAGTCCTCGCCACACATCGCCAACATTGGCAAAATGGTCGAGGAGATGGAGAACAAGATCAGGAACACGCTCAATGAGATCTACTTCGGCAAGACCAAGGACATTGTGAATGGGCTGAGGAGCACACAATCGCTGGCCGACCAGCGCCAGCAGGCGGCCATGAAACAGGACCTCGCAGCAGCCATCCTGCGGCGCAATGTCAAGCCCGAATCGAACTGAGCACTGAGCGGCTAAAGGCTGAATTTCCACATAAACCAACCACGCAGAACTAGGCTACGGGGTCCTTAATGCAAGACTGTTTCCTGAAAAGAGTTAAATAATATGCGAATTGTAAGGCACTGCTGCCCTCGAAATATTATCTAAATGAGTGCCACCATTATCATTTCCATAATATTTAGGCTTCATCTACCCAATTCCCTACTATTCACACTCTTTCATACAGTATGCCGGACTTCGCTTGGCCTGGACCGAATTAAGCAGACTAAAAATATTATATACGCATTTCTAGGCAGTAAATTTGTTACATGAGAAAATTGTTACACCACGAGAAACATATTAATGTAAATTTGCCCGCCCGTTTTCAACTGTCCTCCCACATTGTTGCTAATTTAGAGTCGCGCTTCATCCAGTAGTTCAGCCGAAAATGCCAACTTCGCCGCCCTCAAGACAGTATCCATAAGTATTTGTATCTTATTTGTAATATTGCATATTTGCACTGAAGTCGAGGCACTTGAGTTTCGCAGTCATTTGCAGCCCGTTCTTAATTCTACCGCGAATAAATATTGTGTTTCTTAATTGTAACTTTGTGTATGTGTGTGCTCTAACCATTAAGGAGCTCGAAGCAAATATAAACTGAAATCGCTTTGTGATTGTATTATCTGAGGAAATGCACATTACCTTCTCTTCTCTACTTAATATTTTTTTAACAAAAATTTGGAAGGCAAAGAGAAATTTTATACAAAGAGAAAACTAATAAATATTGAATTATTACTTTTGACGTTTAAATTTGGGGGGAATATACATTTTCGCCATATATAGAATATAGGGGAATTTCCATTCCTTTATTTGCTTTTATCTAATTTACCGGGACAAACTTGTGTTATCGGTCTTGACAAATAAAATAGGTTCTTGTCACAAGAAAGACGAAAAAATATGGTATGAAGAGAGATAAGGAGTAAAAGAAAACATTATTTTTTTGGTTCATGGCTACCTTTAAAATACGATTGCATTTATTTATGAAAATCTTAAACCGTTTGATTAAAAATATATTTAAATACGTTGAGGTGTGTGTGACGCAAGTGATCGAGTGCTTACTTAGACATCTACTCTTTAATCTTTTCAATTATCAGCAAAAAGTTCAAGTTAAAGTTTATCCCGACATTGCAAAGTCGCATTTTATCATAGTTATTACATAATACTCATACATTTATATAGATAGTTTAGTTTGTTTTGTGTTACCAACTATATACAATGAGGCGACAACAACTTGCTCGCTTATACACATTAGCAAGTGTACTTAAGGGATCAACAGTAGAATCGAAATCGAAGTTTATAAATTAAGATTGGGGTTCGTCGCGTAGTTATCTACAACTTAGGCTAGGTATTATGAATAAGTTAGATTTATTTAGAGGGGAGGACGTGCGCGTAGAAGGAACTACAATTACATACAATATTTTACACGGGTTCAAAAGGCGTGGCCGGACAAAGTGTCTCGAAATTGGAAGATCAGTGTCAGCGCAGCACGGCAATTTCGTCCAGCAGTAAAGGTTCCCCTCTACGATGGCAAATATAAATAAAAAATACATAGCACATGGGGGGCTTTGCTGCTGGCGGGTGACACGGATGTGTGAATGTGCAAAAATATGCGTAGAAAGTCTCTTCGGTCCAGCGAAAGTCACAGCTTATTGCATTTTCGAAACCTCGAACTTGGTGTTGATGATCTCCTCATCTGAGTCGAGGATAGGCAGAGCCGAGTCCGCCATTGAGGAGGGTATGTTCTCCTCCACCCAGCGCAGGTCGTCCTCCTCGGTTGTCGTGGCGTTTCGCGTGCTGGTCGACGTCTTCGGCGTTCCATTTTGTCCGCGCATTTTCACGCCATAGGCATCAGCCACAAACTGATCCTCTTCGTCTGGCAAAAAACAAAGAAAGATTCAATTAGTCACGGATTACAAGGAATTGTCAACCTCTAACTTACCCTCGTCGTCTTCGTCTTCTGGATTATCCAGCAAGGGTGTGAATGCATACCGCTGGTTGTTATTCGTGGGTCGCCATAGTATCATAATCACCAGCAGCAGCACCGAAAATAGAATGTGCCAAAAGCCAGTGTCCACCCAGATGTCACGCCAGCCCTAAACGAAGCGTGAAAATCCATTTTAAATCAGTAAAACCCTTAAACTCTTAACTCCATTCATGCTAATCAACTCACAGGCGTACAGTTCTCAGTGCTTCGCAAACGTAACGCAAAGAGCATGAAGATGACGGAAGCGATAACAGCAAAGATCAGCGTGTTGGTAAAGTGCCTATACAGCGACAGCTTAACCATGTTCCTGGATCATATATATATATATTATATTTGTTTTGGGTGTCAAATCTTTCACTTAGTCACCTCCTTAGTCTGAGTGTGCGAGTGGTTTGCACAAGCGATGTGAAGATCCACCAGCATATTCCCGTATCCAGAACGGCCAGGGGAATGCTGGCCACCAGCAGTTCACTGCGGTCGGTCTTCACATTGGTGATACGCAAATAGCTTTCCACGCAGGCCAGCACAAAGTAGAGGGTTCCAATGCCCACAACCCGATGCAACATGGGTCCCAAACGGGGTCTAAAAAGATGCAGTAGAGTAAGAAATATTATCGAACTGTTATCATGGAAAACCTAAAGTTTCCCTATTTTACGAAGGTTATCTGCTCTGAACAGAGTGGGGGCTTCTACTTTAAGTGGAATTTCCAAGTAACTTAAAACTGACTTAGTCGTCCACTATCTGCAACTGCTTCTGAATTAATTAATTATAAACGGGTTTTGCTGTTCTGCAACAGATGAATCTGTTATTTGTTTCACTCACTTGACAATTCCAAAGCCCAGACTCATAATGATGACCAGCATCCTGGCCAGAGTGCGCTTCGCGCAGGACACAAACTCGGCGACCAGCTCGGCATGCTGCACTGCAATTCCCTTGTTCGTTAGCGTTTGGTACTCAGCGTAGAAGAAGGCCTTCTCGAGCATTCCGAGCAGGATGACGCCACCAATCCAGAACTGAATTCTCAGTAAATCCCGCCATTGCGCGAAAGAAACAAAGAGCCAAATAATTCCAAATATCACGTAAACAATGCACATGATTAAATAGAACTGAAGGGGCAATTAAACGTTTAGTATAAATAGTGAACATACATATTAAACTACCCATCACTTACCGGCAGGAATGGCCAATCTATAGCCGAGATATAACCATGTGGCCCCAGGAACTGGAGGTGCACCACCGCACTGAACTGCGCGGTCGGCGGCACTGCAATGAGCACTTCGATCTCGTAGATGCCATCCGTCTTAACGCTTGCAATCGGGTTTGTTGTGGGCTGAAGGCGAATTAAAAGTGGGTTAATAACAGCGTGGCAAGAGTTTTATCTGCATTTTGGCTTCCTTTAATAAAATAACCCTATTTTAAGTGTCTAAAATCCTAAGTCGACTTTGTGATACCTATTGATACTTTAGTGGATATAAAAATGTTTCTTTTATAAGATAATGTAACACTTTGTAATAAAGATGATAGGCTTGTAGCTGCTACAAAGTGGTATGCGAAATTTATATCAATTTGTCTTTCTTTTGAATTTTTTCTTCAGCGCAGAAATTTCAGCGGAAGTCTATTTAGCACGAAAATGTAATAAGGTGAGTGAAAGGTTTCCTGAAGGCTCAAGATACCATATGCCCTACTTCGCTTTAAAGTACCCTGTTTTTGGAGAAACGATAAGCTGGTACTGATAAGACGGAAACCACAAATATTTTAGCTTGTCGATTGTTAATTGCTGTCTACAGCAGGTTTCGCTGATTCACATCGCATTTACCGAAAGTGGATGTTTGTTCTCCAACATGGGATGTTTGGGTTCTGGTGTTCCAGGTGCTGCTCCTCCCTCGGCAGGTTTGTCCTTGTCCATCGCCAGGACAATGAGCCCATTGCAGGGATACGTCTTGGTGACCTCGAACTTGGTTTTGTTGCTCTGCTGGGCACTGTCTTTGGCGATCATCTGGAGCTGGATGAGGGTGTTATAAATAGACATTTGGAGGGATAGAAACACAGCACTCACCATGCGGTCGTCGAAGATGCAGGGGTGCTCCGTCAGCCGGAAGGTAACGGTTAGATTGGTCTCCACTTGCGACTTGCAGCCCTTGACTGGAACCATTCAGAACGGGTGTGGAAAGGGGTTAATAAAAACCAAAAGCATTCGTCACGCGTTCTCCGTCGCAAATACTCACTTTGAGCGTAGATTTTCGTGTCGGCCAAAAGTGGACGCTGCTCCCGGATGCTGGGCATGTCCTGGAAGGATAAGGCAAAGGGATTGGGCCACAGTGGTTTCTGGTTGCTACACTACATATGTGCAATGTTCTTACCGTGGTCACCAGGATTTCCACAATGCCCGGATCCGATTTTCCGGCTGTCTTATCGGGGCCAAAGAGTAGCGCCATCGCAACTACCAATATCGTTGCCGTTCCCTGCATTGTGCCGATCCCGAAATGAGCGACTACTACGTGTATTGTGTGCGTACAATGGGACTAAGTAAATACAACAATATTTCTCTTCAATTCGGCTGGCTGTGTGGCCAAGTGTGACCGTACCCAGATTGAGATTAAAACCGCGGACCGCACTTCAGTGTGGCTGCACGACATCAGCTGGTGATATAACCTGACTTTGACTGCCAATTGGAAACACCAATAATGTTACGCAGGGTAAATAAACATACAATTTCATTAAATTATTAAATAAAATTATATTATTTTGTGATTTCAGCTGATTCCAAGTGTGCGTTTAGCGCTGCAAGTGCCGAGAGCAATAACAACGGCTGTGAGGAGCAACAGCGGCAGTGTTTATGAGCCGGATTATCTGGAGGTGGGCTCTTCATTTATATATTTCACATTTGTTTTACTTCTGTTGCAGGCTGTTTTATATATCCCATCAAATAGGAAAATCAATTGGAACCTATAAACATTGTTTTGTAAAGAACAGAGACTTGTTCTTCGTTACCAAGTGATTTCACTATGACATCTCGCTTGTCTCTTGATTATAACCAAATGAAGTTTGGAAGATAGTCCTTAACAATCCAAATATTTAAACGTATCTGCTAGATTCCCACAATCTCCACATGATGTGAAAGTAACTCTAAGGAATCCCAATTCACAACCTCCTATTATTATCTCATTAAATCCATCCTTTTCTCAATTGCAGTCCCTCAAACCGAAATTCCCGCAGTACGACAGCCTGAATGTCCAAATCAAGGGCTACGACTATCCGCAGTTGGAGAGCTACCAGAGGTTCCTGCATGGAGTGGCCGAGTACCTGGACCTGGACGTCTCCGACTGCTACGCCCTGCCGCCTCAGCAGACGCAGGTGCAGCGGCTGAGACCCAACTCCACGGTCATCGAGTCCGAGTACAAGCTGACCACCTACGAGCGCAACCTGCAGCTGAACAACGTGGATGCTCCGGTATATCCGCAGTTCCTGCGCCTCGCCCAGGCAGCCCTGCCCGAAGGAGTCAGCCTGAGGGTCCAGGAGCACACCGACGACTGCGAGGAGCGACGCTATGTGCCGGATAAGGAGCTGCTCGACCTCAAGGACGAACTGGAACGCATGGGCGGGCCCACCACCTCCAAGAAGAAGTAGGCGGCGTCGCTCCGATTTGGCAAACATTTAATTTTAATAAGTAACCTGTGTAAAGTGTAGAGAGAACCTATGAATAAAAACTTTCCTATTTAAAGCTTTGCACTAACTGGGACGGCAATGGTTACAAACTAGTGGAAGACGTAGCTCTTAAGTAAGAAATGGTGTTAGACTGGGAATTGCTCTATGGAGTACTATACCACACCGAAGTGGACCACTTTGATGGAGGACGAGGAGGAGGAGTTGGCGCTCTTGCTGCTGCTCTGCTTGGGTTCCTCGTCGCGGCGTCGGATTGGTGGCTTGTTCACATCTTGGATGAGTATGTTTTATTAAGGGTACAGCGCACATACATATATTCCAGCTATCAACTTACTTGTTGTGATGGGATTAAAATCCTTTAGATACTCATCGTTGGGATGACAAAGCGGCAAACTGTCGGCCAGTTCCTTTTTAGGATTGGTCAAATGTCGTGCAGCAGGCCTGGAATAACCATTTCTCTTCGGCGGCATGGGCTTCTCCTTGCGAGGAATCTCCTGTGGGGGTAATAAGTATTAAAAAACATGTAAATTTCTTACTTAAAGGTCCTCTTACCGGCACCACAGCAACTTGTATCGTATCGGAGAATTTGACTTTGTTCTTTTCGGCCGTTTGTGACTTGGCAGTTGGCGTGGCTGTCTCTCCATTCGTGGGAGCAGGATTTGCCGGGTTGGACAATATGGATGCCGTGGGTTTCTTAAGCAGAAGGCGCTTCTGGTAGTCCTCACTGGTCACAGAGGTCAGCATGGCGGGTATATTGCCAGAGACAAGCGGGTGCTGGTAAAACTTGGGCTGATAGGCTGCTGCCGATGGAGGTGATGATGGCATTGCATTGAGTTGACCAAGCTGGGTGCTTTGATCCGGGTTGTTTGGAGGCTGGAGACGAGGAATCGGACTGCCGGCCATCGGCAGACCCACTGTCTGATCGGGGACATCCTGGGACCACACATTACCTGTAATCGCACAAGTTTTTGGATGGTTTATAAATGTTTTATAGAAAAATTGCACATTGACTTACCATTTGAGTTTAAACTTTTCACAGGCGCCTGATGCTGACTATTGCTCTTCAAGGAGAGACTAGCCAGCGATGTGATTGGTGGTGCTATCGAAACTTTCGGCAACGGTGGTCTCAACTCCGGTTTGGGAATGTTGATCTTGATCATCTCTGCATTAAACACCTTCGACTTGAACGAGGGCAGCGGTGGCACATAGTTCTTTAGGACCTGCTGGATCTGCGGCTGCACTGGCTTTAATCCTGAGGCTGCTCCTGATGCCGCCCCCTGACCGCGCAATAAATCCGAGCAGGTGGACAGCGAACAGGCCGACTCCGAGCGCAGGTCGCAAGTCAGGCTGAGATTGCCGTTGGCACGATCTTCTTCATGAATTATGGCGGCTGCTTGACTGAACGCCACTTGGGCGAACTCACCCAGGCTAGAGATGCACTTGGTTAGATTGTACAGGTCCATGAAGATATCATAGTCGGCCACATCCTGGGCAATTTCAAGGGCCTCGGCGAATAGGTTTTTGCTGAGAATATCCAAACAAATTAGTGCCAATCTAAAGACATTAAGTAAGCCAACTCACCGCAGCAGAAAGAAGCAAAAGCGACGTTTTAGGTCGTACACCTGGTCGCTAAACTCATCCTTCGTTTCCTCAGAAAGCGTGTGGGCGAAAGTCTTCAGGGCTCGGGCCATCAGTTCGATGCGAGGCCTTCGCTGATCCCCGCCAAAGAACACGTAGTTGGCTATCTTGTGCAGCGTGATCAGACACATGGCTCCGTAGGTCTCCCAGTTGAGGGCGGCCAGGACATTCACCGCCCTATCCGGCTGCTGCAGCCGCAGATACTTGTCCGCAATCACGTCCGCAGTGAGGCCGGAGTTGTGGATATCCCCGCGCATGCCAGTGCCGCCAAAGATGCGCATGCAGGCGAGCGGTCCCTGCTCGTAGATCAGCAAAAGCAGGCAGTCCGTCTGGGCGTAGGTGTGCTTAAAGGTGGCCAGGTCAGGCTTCCGGCTGAAGGCGACGCTCAGCAGCGTTGGCTGGGCCACAAAGTAGTGCGACAAGTCCAGGAGACTCGACGGAGTCACCGTCTCGCTGACCAGCTGATGGCCAATGGTGGCCAGGGCCAGATCAAAGCACTGCAGCACCGATCGCTCGTTGGCCACGCACAGCATGGCGGAGTCGCAGTGCCAGGCACACTGGTTGGGCACGATCTCGATCTGGTTGGCGTACTTCGTCGACTGCTGGACCAGGTCGTGCAGGCAGATGTTGCGATCGATGCTGCCCAGGAAGAGCTTTTCCTGGTCGGGACTGAAGGCGAAGGAGCAGATCTGGGCGCCCATTGGGATCGAGGTAATGGCGGTGCGCTGCATTTTGCCGGCAGCCAGCTCGTAGGAGCAGATCTCGGCGCTTATGTCGCCCTTGCGGGAGACCTTCTGCTCCAGGGTGATGATCTGGCTCTCGCTGCTCCGCAGGAAGTCCACGCACAACGGGTCGTTCTCCGACCAGCAATAGGCAATCGATTCCAGCTGCAAACTAAAGAAACGGATTAGAGCGAGCTTTTGATAATCAAGTTTAGAGACTTACCCCTTAATTTTGAACACATGAATGTTGGCTCGATCCTGATCCCTGATCGTTGGCCTCCAGGGATACACCTCGTTCTGCGAGGACTGCGTCCAGACCACAAACAGATCAAAGCTGCCGTTGACAGTGAGGTGGCGGGATAGCTTGCGCTCCGAGGCGCCCGGAATGATCACGTGGAAAATGCGCGGATCCATGTTGGCGATCTTCTCCGGCCCCTGCGACCGCGCATTCGGCCGCTGCAGATGCACCACCGTCAGCTGGTTGGTATTGTAGGCCAAGACGATGTGGGAACGGGTGAAAAAAGCTGACGAGCACAAGACCACAGCGGACAAAAAAGACACAAGCGACAAAGCTGAATGAGTGCCTCGAACAAAACATGGAAAGCTGGCGGTTGGGGGATGGGTGATGGGGGATGGGGGAATTAAGGGGCACGGTGCGGAGCGGGGTTCGCATATTTACAGGCAACAAAACAAGCAAGCAGATTAATTAAAAATTACAATAATTGCATGCCCCTGCATGTGTGCGTGCGGCTGTGTTGGTGTGGGAAAGTGCAAATCAAGTCGCACTTGTTGCCAATGCAAATTTCTCCATAACTGCACCAGCAGCGAGCAGCGGTCTGAAGTGCAAGGCCAAGATGCGGAGTATACTATGTATATAAAAGTAGCTATACCCTGAAGTACATATTGGGCTGCTTAGCAAGCAAGCAAGTCTTTGAAATTAGGGAGTTTTTCATAATCCAATTGTTCTTTTAGATACTTCTATACATCTTAACTCGGAACTAATGTATTGAAATAAATTTAAGATACATTTCCATTTTAAAAAAGGTTTCTGTAAATTGTTTTAATGAAGTCTGTGAGTTTAAATGATCACGTTGGTTATTCAATGCATTTTTAAATACTTATTTTTAGATTATTTCTTAATCCTTAGTATTGCGAAAAGTAAAAATCATTAAAAATGGGATTAAAATAACAAATTTGCAAGAAAACCATACAGTTTCTTAGTGATTTACTCACTCAAGTTACTTTTAATGCTGGTTAAGAGAACACCCATAATTTATGCGTAGAGTAGACATTAAATGTAGCGTGTTAACTAGGTTTTGCAATAAAAGGGGTTCATATTTAAATGAATTCAAACGATTTTTGAGTCTTTTTGTAAATGAGCTGGTGAGATTTACAGCCAGAAATGAAGATTAATGGAAGGCCCTTAATGGGTAGGGTAGACATGAAAATGCGCGAGACATTTATGATTTCCAAAAGGGAAAACAATGCACATGTGATATACCCCAAATGCTTGATGTGCTCACCATCTGTGATGACCTCCGAGGCGAGTTTGCCCACCAGATACTTCTCGAAGACCATCCGCAGGATGTCCCCCGTGTATATATCCACGCAGATGTGGGCTATTAGTCCGTGGGCGAACAGCAGGAGGACCTGCGCTGCATCCTGCCACTCGGAGTGGATGATCCTGTGCTGGCGCAGCAGGTCCTCCAGTTTCTTGAGGTTGTCCTTCAACCGTCCGGCCGCCTTCCTGCTGCTGTTCTTCAGAACCGCCAGTCCATTGCGACGCTCGGTGTAGTCCCTTTTGGCCAGAAAGGTGAGGTCCTGCTGCTCCCGATCCTTGTCCCGCTGGCGAAGGTAGCGAAAGGCGCCCAGATCCTGGCTCTTGATGCGCACCTCCTCCCGCAGCGTCGTCCAAAAGTGGGTCTCGCTGAGCAGCATGTTTCCGGACCTATTCGATCAGCTCAACTCGATCGCTTCGATTTGCATGGCCGCGGAATGGGTGTCAACTTAATTCTCGATCTCGATCTCGATCTCGATTTGTTGGCGTGTGCCTCTTTCAGCTGCTCTAGTTGCAATCCCTTGGATCCGGGTTAATTGCGCTGCTCTTTAGCTGCTCACTGTCGCACAATCAAAGGGGCACACAATAAATGCCACAAAACATCACTATATCCTCGCTTTTAGCCTTTAAACGAACTTTGTTTATGAAAATAAAATAAACTTGTTGCTCGAAACGTTAGAGCTGGGCTAACCACTGACGATAGTATCGATGTGTCGAAACGTAAGCGAACTGCTTACGCAGCTAGGGATGGGGCATAATTACGTTTGCATGAGAGTTACGTTGCTGGAGATGGGGAATAGGTTCGATTTTCAGAGTGGTGGAAATCTTCTCTCTAAGCAGTACTAAAAAGCACTGCTTGCATCTTAGCCTGGACTCAATCCATAGGCATGCTTGCTTTTTCAAAAATGATCTTTGGAAATTATTTAAATATTTATGTATTAGTAGGCTGAAGATAATTTGGACCTTGCAAAATATAAAAAGCATTTTGCTAACAATTTCTACACCAACAAGTTTTAAAAAGATAAAAGGTATTCGAATTATGCACTTAGTTCCCAATAGACTTAATATTAGTGGTAAGTCGAGGCGTTATCAAATTCATCTTAAACGCTAATCAATCGTAATTAAAAACTACCTAAAATTTTTTCTAATAAATAAATATTAAATAACTAGTAACCAGTACCACGAAATTCTTTAAAAATCTTGGGAGTCATGTATTGCATATTAACAACTGAGTATTGAGAGCAATTTGTATCGACCATATAATACCCAGTATTTGGTTCGTGGAAAGCATTGCCTACTTATTGGAGGCAGTTAAAGGTGATTATTTAGAAAAAATAGATTTATAGTCCGTTAAAAAACGA
The DNA here is from genome assembly GCA_018153365.1 of Drosophila fuyamai. Classification (NCBI taxonomy): domain Eukaryota; kingdom Metazoa; phylum Arthropoda; class Insecta; order Diptera; family Drosophilidae; genus Drosophila; species Drosophila fuyamai. The sequence continues at coordinate 2,503,064 of JAECXW010000878.1, forward strand.
CCTTTTCCAACTGTCCATGTCAGCCACATCTCATTTCTGATAAATGCTGGACTTTGGATGTTATCTGGAAGCACGGCGGTGTAGCGCTAGCGTTAGCCCGCAATTACCTGAAATCCCCGCCCACTTGCATTCGCTATATAAGGTGGATGGGCGATCCGTTGGCAGGTGAAAATGTTTCGCGTATTACTGATCCTCGCCGTGGGTGGAACCAGAGTCCGGGCCGCCAATTACTTGATGGCCTTCGAGGATCCGGAGATCTTCTCGTCGTGCGTGGACGGCCCGCCAGGATCGATTGGCATGCACGACGCCTTCAACATGGAGCACATGGTGTTCGATGTGGACGAGCAGGGCATTCACATCTCGGGGAACATGACCATCAAGTGGAACTTCCCGCCCACCGATCGAATATCCGTAATCCAAGTCATCCCGAAACGGCAGCCACCGAGCACTCAAGCGTTTTCCCTTTCAGGCCAGGTTCCATGTGATGAAGTTCAACCGCGGCACCTGGGAACCCACCATCTACAGCATCCTTTCGCCGGACTACTGCGCCATAATGTTCAACGAGAATATATACTGGTTCACGAATTGGAACAAGAACATTGCGAACCGCGCCGAGATTGAGGAGAAGTGCATCCGTACGAAGGACGTGGGTGCAGGGGTTATATTATAAAATATTTTATTTATTTATGCTTATCCCTGCTCTAGACCGTCGTTGTGTATAATCCCTTTCTGATGAAAATGGAGCTGCACAATGTGCGTACCGCCAATGTGCATGGACGCTACAAGGTGGTGTTCACCTTCGAGGCATTCGACGAAAATGACGTGAGACGGCCGACATCCTTGTGCTTCGAAATCAGCGGCCAGTCCGAGAAGATAAACTGATGACAAAGCGTTTCTAAATGCCACCATACACTCCAATGCGCAAACTTCTGACCTTGTCCTCCATTCACAATTAATCAAAGCCAGAAAAGCCTTGGATTTCTAATAAAATAATGATATCTAACTGACGTTTCATTGAAAGCTTTGCGTTATTGACTTCAAAATGTATCATGATCATGAATGACAATTGGTAAGATATTTATCTAGCCGTAAATTTTAAGAAATCGACATACTTTTCGTGTCAAATTAATTTCTAAGCCGTAAATTTACCTAAAAATGTTTTTTGTATAAAGACAATTTATAACTTCAAATTAGATTAAATTACTATAATTCAAAGTTATGAATCATGCAAATGCAAAGTAAAAGCTTTATCGTTTAACAACTTATTTCCAACTATATATATTTACTTAAAGTCACAAAAAATTAATTGTCAGAGGCGAAACACTGGCAATGAATGAACTCAAATGTAAATAATGAAATTGACATTTTTAATGTATTATTCATAGTTAATATAAATTCATAGTATATTATTCAAGGCCTTCAAGATTGGTCATTTCATGCCTCAATTTTTTCTTTCGCTATCAGCAAACGAGGCACATTTAACTGGAACTTAGTCGTAAGCATTTAGCGCCTGAATTCTGCTCGTTGACATTGGATTCGGATGGTTTTGAGCCTGTAAACATTGCAAAACAGGAAGTGCAAATGTGAGAGATTTGCGACCGAGTACTTAAGCTGTTGCTAAGCGCAAAGTAAAAATAGTGAGACTTACCGCCCAGAGTCAATCGGCCAGTGGCTCGGGACACCACAAACAGCAGGCCCACCAGGACCAAAACAGTCAGGACCAAGACGCCAATGGCCACCTGCACGCCCAGAATTGATCCCGAATTGCCATCCGAATCGCAGCTCGAGGAATTGGCTTGCAAACCAGGATCCTCCACGTCATCCGCTACGTTATCAAAGACAATATCTGTATACATAAATTAAACAAGAAAGGAAAGCTAACTTCGGGCGGAGCAGAAGTTGATATACCCTTGCAGAATATTCTGTAAATAATATTCTCCAAAATTATTCATATGATGCAATCTTAACACTCATAAAAACCCCAATTTCCTAACTTAACAAACACCAAAGTTAAGGCATTTCCGATCAATCAGTTATATGGAGGCTATAGGATATAGTCGGCCGATCCCGGCAAAGGAAAGAAGGGTGTGTGCAAAGTTTCAATTCGATATCTTTAAAACTGAGAGACTAGTTCGCGTAGAAACAGACAGACGGACATGCTTATATCAACTCAGGAGGTGATCTTGATCAAGAATATATATACTTTATAGGGTCGGAAATGTCTCTTTCACTGCGTTGCACACTTTTGACCAAAATTATAATACCCTCTGCAAGGGTATAAAAATAGTCTAATAGTCCAATAGTGCCAAAATCTTCTTAAAATGGAGTATAAATATATATCAAAGGAAAATATTAATAGATTTTGAACTGTGGCGCCTCTTCCAAATGAACTATTGAAAATTATCTTGAGCTGTGCTGCATATCCATGATTTAAGGTGTTTTAAATAAACTTAAATTTACATTTAAACAAGAGAGAACGCTATAGTCGAGTGCCCCGACTATCAGATACCCGTTACTCAGGTAAAAGGAGTGCGAAGGAGATGGAGATAGAAACTTTGATCACGCATAACTTTTTAACAAATGCTCCGATTTGAAAATTTTCTTCTACATTTCGATAGGTATTGATAAACACAATAAAACTGCATTTTTACTTTTCCGAAATATTTAAATTTTTAAAATCGTATATAAGCGATTGTGGGCGTTAAAGGGGGCGTGGCACCATTTTGAAACAAACTTGCGCTGCGTAGGAACTCCTAAAATCTACATGCAAAATGCCAATCTTCTAGCTTTTATAGTTTCCGAGATCTCAGCGTTCATACGGACAGACAGACAGACAGACAGACGGACAGACAGACGGACAGACGGACAGACGGACAGACGGACAGACGGACATGGCTAGATCGACTCGGCTAGTGATCCTGAACAAGAATATATATACTTTATAGGGTCGGAAACGCTTCCTTCTACCTGTTACATACTTTTGCACGAATATAATATACCCTTTTACTCTACGAGTAACGGGTATAATAACTTGGGTTGTGAGTTTTCTCCACCATTATACCGGAAGAAAATTAAAAACTAAAATTAAACATCTTGGAGCACTTACAGTCCACATTGATGATAAATTTGGCCGTCAAGCAAGGGAATTCCGTTGCCGAGCACGTTAGTTCCAGTTTATTGTGGTCGCGTGTTATGTAAAAGTGAATTTCCTGCATTGCATATAACGCGTTGGCTGTATAGATACTCTTTTTCTGACCATTGTACTTGATTTGAACCTCCGGCTTGCTGAATTTCCACTTTGGCGCATCATGACGGACGAGGCACTGGGCTTTGAACTCAGTTCCCTCCGCGAAGCGGTCACCTCTATTTGGCATCGAAATCAAGCGGATGATGGGCTGTTTATCTGCCAGAAATTCAAACAAAACGAAAGTATTCTTTTAGAGATCAGCAGAGGCCTGTGAGATACACCTTACTATACGCCTCATATTTAAAATCATATGTAAGAAATAAGGTTTAATAAAGTTTACTAAGTGACAAATAATAGTATACTATACATTACTTCTATTGATTACATTATTTGCTTTGCTTCGACCTAATATTGAAAAATATACTTATAATCGATGATGCTGACATACATTGTATCTAGTCCTCTTGCACCAAGGGGCATTATGATGTGATCGGACTATCCTAATTTGTTTTAAGTTGGTCGAAGACTTTATGCCTTCCCTTGGAACGGATACTTTCAAATAGGACTACAAATTGACTTCTAATTTGCAGTTTTGTATGCATTTACTGTCCAGTATCGCCGCAAGATAATTATAGAATAATATTTATTACCAAATAACTGTCTTAAAAATGGGCTAGATTTTATTTTACCAATTTCTTGCGAGGCAATCATTTCCACGAGGCCGGTAGACCTAGTTGTGAACTGAGTTTCCGATTTCCCCGTTGAGGGCGATTCCCCGTGCCCCGATCCTTCCGCACCAAAATCAGAATCATCCTCAAGGGTCATCCTGTTGGCCAGGACATCAGTCACAAGGCCGCAGATTAGTGCACAAGCCACAAACTTTTTAAAGAACATCCTCGCTCAATTTGTTATTAATTGTTTCTTATCCCGAATTTTTAATTTATTTTTAATTTTAGGCAGAAAAACTAGTTTGTTAACGCGAACGCCTCAATGAAGACTGAAGTAAAGTTAAATCATACTGTGCTTGGTATTCCCCATTGTCGAACAAAAATGTTGCTCTCTAATCTTTAAAGTATTATTATTGCCATTGTTCGCAGTTTTTTTTTCGTAATCTAGGCTTACGAGTGCTTAAAGTCCCCCGAAAACCACAAAGCTGTTGTATAAAATGGCATAATATTTGGGGATAACATCGTTAGTGGTAAAATTAAGTAGCTTAGTTGGAGAAACTAATGTCCAAAAAATTGAGAATCCTTGGGAGACACCATAGTGGTTCAAGGAACGATTACGACCACAAGGATTTTGTATTATAAACCGTAATATAAGAGTTAAAGTGCAAATTGTAAAGTAGTTTACAGGTTAGAATCAGACGTTATCATCACTTAGCTAGTGAAAAATAAACGTCGATAATAACTAATAATAATTTATTCATGACCTTGTTTTTTTTTCTTTTTTTTGTAATGAGGAATATCCGGTTCCAGTAAGTTTATTATTCTCGACTAATGATTTTATCTACATTTTTTTGGTCGCATACTCTGACCAAACAGAATAATTCAAAAACATGGTTCTGATTATATTTATCTTTAATTTTAATGAATGTACTTGAATAAATGTAATCCAAGAATGGAGTGTATGGTTAAATCAAAACAAAGATTGATTTTTGAAGTACACTACGAAGTCAAATTTAAAAATTCGAAGGAAGCATTCTTCAAAAACAATTTATTTAGTAAAATTAACAAGCATTCATAATGCTTGTGAATAAAGTTAAATTTTTAATTAAAGTATTATTTTTTAATAACATAAGTTTTTGTTTTCTCTGTTTGCAGCCCATTGAATACGAAGAAATTAAACGTTTTCTGTGATTCTAAACATGTTTCTAATTAATGCTTCGAAAATTTTAAGAGCTGTCATATGGGCCGTATGCGTAATATTTGCTTGTTCAAAACTTTTTGCTCTCCTCATTTATTTCTTTTAATAGTACAATTTTTAATCAATGCAAAATAGCTTATTAGTACATAAAATAAAAATAATATATATTATATTATATATTACATATAGAGATAAGGGATGGTATCGTTGCTCGATATAGGTACAGTTCTGATTGGTTGAGAACTGATGAAAACTCTGCTAGCAGTTTAGCCTGGACTTAAACCAAAAAAGTGTTAAGTGTAAATAAAATGTATTATATTTTTACTTGTAAGGTAAAATAGCTTGAAAACTGTGTTAGAATTTTAAGCACAAATTTGACTTTAAATTAGATTCATTTTTTTTTATAATAATACCTAAAAGATTTGAATGGTTTTTAGTTTTATTAAGATTTAATACAAGCCAAAACTTCTTTAAATTCTCTAAAATGCATCCCATAATCTTTACCCATCTATGTAAGTATAGATTACGGTCATAAATCGAATGATTAAATAACCGACTTTAAGCCAATAAATCACTTTTCAGCTATGCAGAAAAGTATTATCTTTGGTAAATCGGCTTATCTCATCACAGTTTTTATTGGCGGCAGTCTGCTGCTAGTTAAAGGTGAACTATGTTCGAGGGTCTGCAGACTGCGTCGATGATAAGATTGTGGTGGGCTTAAAGGAACCATTCGATCGGCGGAGCCGACGACCGGCACATTGGACAATAAACGACTGGATTATTTTTAAACAAAAGTGTTGTATTTATTGATTTCTCCATTAAATCAGATTGCAATCAATTATTCACAGTAGTTTTCTTCGTTCTTTGCTCATTATCAAGAAATACGTTTTTTGGAGGGGACACTACGGCTCTCAGCGGAGCTCACTAACTAGCTAGCTAATGGACTAAATAAACAGCAATAATAATAATAATAATATTCATAGTTATAATGGTAGAGTAATGGTAACTAAAGTGTATATCGCATTTGAGGAAACTTAACGGAAACGATTACAAATTACGGTTACAGTTACGTATCGGATCGGTCGTTTCTATATATATCTATATATAGCGGCATCTACTGGCAACTGCGAGCCGATTCAACATTTTTGTGCTTAAAACTAACAAAACTAGGGGAGCCATATTGCAACGCCAGTCGACTCAGTTCATCTATTTACAATACACTCTGAGCGAATCGAATCCTATTTACACACTATATCAAAATATCAACCACATTTATACATTCAATATATATTGTATTTTTAACTAAATAGCAGCCTTTTCAAATTTTGATAACGTTTTGTTTTTTGCGAATCCATCGAACCTAAGTCGTTGTTTGGCCCTTGCACAGCTAAATCCTTCTAAAGCATATAGCAAAGTGGGTTTTTCGGTTTTGGATGGTGCATTTAGATCCTTGGTGCGTGTTTGCATTATTGGCCAACGTTCAACGTCTAACGTCTTAAGTCTATCGAGTTCGTTTCCATTTTCTGTTTTGGTGTGACTTAGAAGCTAGTAAACTAAAGAATTTGCGCTCGTTGGTTTGGATCGTCTAAAAAAGGGTACAATTACAATTAAGTTGCAGCAGTCGCGTCTACATATGCACAGATTGGGTTTTCCTCCTCGTATGTTAACTAGTCCTCAATGGGGATTCTCTGACTGGACTCCCTGACTCCCTAAAAGTCGTAGAACTCGTTCGATTTGTTGTTGAACCGCCGGGTGAGCACGTAGACGACCGCCTCGTAGGTGGCCATCATGATCGCCGTGTTGGGAATCTGTCGCACCAGCTGCGTGGCCAAGCCTCTGTGGGTTGGACAATAAAAACAGATGGTTGAGTATGGTTGGCAGCGGAGGAATTAGTCGACACTTGGCCGTAATAGTAATATAAAACACCCCGAGTGAGAGTACGCTCGCTAGTGATAATCAAATTAAGGTAAACAAACAAAAAATATGCGACGCAAAAGAATTTAAATAGACTTCACGATGGGGAGACGGCCACGAATTCGTGGGTGGCGCATTATAATTCATTAGCGATGAACAAGCAAAAAATTCGGCATCCGTGTTAAATGTTTGTTTCTTCTTAAAGATTGAATATTTTTATAAAGTGGATGGATATTTTAAAAACACGCAAAAATGGGACTAACTCTTAAAGATCATCAGAAAAGAAAACCCAGGTGCGAATAGAAAATTATACAAAAAACAATATGTGGGGTTTTCGGATCAGCAGGGGAAATACTTTTGGGGGCCATCAGACCGTAAATATTCAGTCAAGTGTCAACCCAATTTGAAACTGGGAACCCCTAGCAAATATGAGTTTAAATCAGAAATAATCTAAAAAATCAATGTGGATGAGTATTATGATGAGATAGATTATTAAATGGGATTCCTATTCATGTACTTGGGATTTTTCTTAATTGCTCACGAAATGAAGGTCCCTTGGTTTTAATCGATTGTTTTGATAAGTGATTAAATAAAAACCACATAAATAATAGATTTAACCCACCTATAGAGTCCTGCTCTGCCCTCCTCCTTCCAAACCGTGTGCAATGTCTGCCAGAAAGAGTTGTACTTGTTGCCCTCCTCACGCAGACGAGTGCGAGCCACTTCGTGGGGATAGGCGATGCAGGAGGCAATTGTTTTGGAAACAGCCCCAGCCATCATAAACTCCAGGAAGTCTCGAGAGCCCTTCGTGTCCGTGTGCCGCTGATTTCGTTGCTCGAGCTGTAGTAAAAATAAATTCGAATTTAGAAGGGAACCAAGTAAAAACACCATAAAATACCCCCACTCACCAATTTAGACTTGATAAACTCGTAGATGACAAAGTGAACCATGGTCTCGCAGATTCCGAAATAGCTTGCCGTGATGCCCTTGTAGAAGGCGGCAATGCCACCCTGGGCATAGACCCTTTCGATGCACTGCCTTACGGTCATCTGCACCTTGGAGTTGTAGTCCAGCTGCATCCGCGTCTTCACAAACCAAATGGGATTCGTGGCCGTGGAGGAGACGAAGCCAGCGCTTGCCGCACTCATTATGTGCACCAATGGCGAGTCACGTTCAACAAATCTGAGGATAAAATTATATTATTATTAGGGCACTTCAAAAATGGCTTTGTAGGGGAGTACCAAAAATTTCGGACTTCTTTTGGGATGTCTAAATCGTTCTGAAAAACCGTGTTAACTGATTATATTATTCTTATTATATTATTAATTTTTATTTACAAGTCGGTTTTTTAGTAAATCAACTCTATCTTCAATATATTTATCATAGGTCCTATAGTATAAATCCGATTGTTTTCATAACAACATAAGGTGGATCATTAAGCCTCTAATGGTTTAAACTTATAAACCAACAGAATAGAACCCAGCGGTGTTTGGTTAACTTTTGGTCAGTTTTCCGCACCTTCTACCTTCTTTTATAATAAACTTACCCCAAACTGTTGAGCGTGTTCTTGGTTTGTGAGTAGGTGCAGAAGTATATGGCACGGGAAGGGGCCACGCCCACGAGATTCGGGCCCAAGCCTTTGAACAGAGCGCGGGGTCCCTCGTTCTGAACAATATGCCTAGAAATATATAGGAGCTCCATCAGCAATTGTGCTCTGTATAGTTCACAATCACTACTTACCGCAGGCACTGCATAATGCTCATGGATTTGGGGGTTGTGGATGAGATGCCGCAATGTGAAATGGCCATGATCTGCAAGGGCAAAAGACATAGATTATTAAACCATGTAGACTAAAGTCGTGGCAATGGAGATGAAGGTATAGAAGATGTTAAAGGCTGCTCTTTTGATCGGGGCTTAGGGCTTGAGCTCAAGCTTGTTAGGATGCAATGGCAACGGCAATGGCAATGGGTAAATGGGTATGAGAGAATAGGTAAAAAGAATTTGGTACTACCCTACGCACACCCCCAATCACCTGTGGCTGTGATCTGTTACGTAATATCGTTGTGCTTAGCTTACGTCGTTGTTCCGGCCGCAAAAGCTCCGATTGGCCACCGTTCGCCGGTCCTCCGGCATTCTCGACGAGACGCGACGGCGTCATGAAGGCCGTAGAGCTCTGCAGACGCGTCTTTACCACCTCCAGCGGACATGTGACCACGGCGCCCACTGTGCCAGCGGATCTGGATGGATGGATGGAGGAAAATAAAGGGAAAATAGGAATATGAGCAATCTATTTTAAAGGGGCATCTTAAAATAGTAGCAGCTATTAGTAAACAGCAGGAGAAATATGTGAAATATGTCGCGCTGGTAGAAAAACTAATTTTCCAATTGGCTTATAAATATATTTTAATAATTTACGAAAAGGATATAAAAGTTTGCAAAATTTGTCAATTTTCCCAGCAGTGTTTCTTTAAAATTATCTACGCCTCCTCATACTTTTGTCTTTTTTTGTGGGCAACACAAAAATAAATCTCATTTGGCAACCGAGCAGGCAGAACTTGTATTTCTTCGATTTGCGCAATTCCTTGGCTAGAAATGTGTTTCCATTCTGTGGATATAGTATAGCTAACTACTTGAATAACATGTCCCATTTCATTTCCATTTTGATTTTAAGTGGTGGGCATATTTGATTGGCTGCATCGGAAATGAATAGCATTTCCCCTACTACAAAATGAAAGGGTTGTGGATTTGAAAATCATTGAGCAGGGGGAATGAGGCGTTGTTCATCAAGTGGCCAAAGCAAATTATAGAAAATTTTCCATTTCAATTCATTTGAAATTCCAAGTGCATGTAAGGCAAGGTCAGATGATTGTTTACTGAATTGTAAAATATCTTAAGCAGATGCAAAAGGCATTTATGTATGAACAAGAAAATTTGCAACTGTCAGTCATCAGGAAATTTAGAGAACATTTTTGTTAAATTTATGATGTGTGAATGATTTTAGTGGCTAGAAATAAATAAGTTAAGGCGTATCGAAAACAAAATATACGTAACCTTGACTTTAAGTTAATTGCAGATTAAAAATGTGTTTACACCTACGCCAAAGAGTGCCCCAAAAATTAATTATACACGACCTTTCCCAAAAGCCAACACTGATTACCTCTATCAATATAAACAGCACCTGCGAACTGCGTTATCTAGGAGAATATTTGCAGAAGCATAACTCGTGATCGCAAACTTGTAAATTGGCAGTTGGCAACCGGGAACCGTGAAACCAATTTATTATAATCGATGGCAATAAACCTACGAAAAGGCAGAAAAGGTTATGCAACCAAGAAGCGGACCAAGCTTTGCAAAGTTTGATCGATTGAAATTCTCTAGAGACAGACACGAATGTCTCCCTTAATCCTAGACAAAAAAACAAAACTTAATCAACTGACTGGCAAGCGAATGGGGTATGCTTTTCCCTCGTTTAATTTCGCAAATCTGGCGACGATTGCGGTGCGGCCAGGCAATGGATTCTGGTGCAAACTGGTTGGCGATTGACCCGGCTTTATTCCCGATAACCTTTGATGCCTGCCAGCGGATGAATTGCAATGACCGGACAAAACAGCCTCGCTTATCAGCCACATTAGGACTGCCTATCAGTGGGCTACGTCCATTAGAACATATAGTACTTGTATGGCTGCTCGATCCGCTTCGAGTCTGGTATGCGACTGTGACATAATTGCACCGGAACATTCGGTTTATTGTCCCGAAAAGAGAACACACACCACCATATGCAGCCTTTTGGTAATATAATCTGGATACTTTCTCTGGCTTTTACCCCTCTCACAGGTCAGTAAAACTAAATCACATTTAATCAATGCATTAGCGGGAAGCTCGACTATTGAATTTCAATTAGCATCCGCCAGACACATCACTCGAAAATAAAGCAAATTGTGCGCCAGACGAACAGAAAGTAATTCAGTCAAACAATTGGACAAATAATCAAAGGATAAGTCCGACTTCCACGGAACACTTGACTTGGGAATGAGGTGATATATTGAGGTTTGAAGTGTGATAAATGGGAGTTACATTTAATTGCAATACAAAAACGAAAATAATAATGAATACATTTTACTAACAAAAACCCTCTATTATCGCTGAAATGTAATCCTGGCTTATAGTGCTTGGGATTCTCAACTTATGATTGTTTTCAATATCATATTTATTTCACAATTATTTATAAAAGACCCCCAATACTTTACAAATACTATATAATTAATACAGATTAAAGCTTCTTACAGGGCTTAGACTTGATAAGTCATTCATTCTTTTAGAGCAAACTACATTGCAATACATTTTCCCAGCAATAAATTAAAAGGCAAAAAGCAAGTCATTCTCCTGAGCTGAGATTAAAACCAATACAAACTAGATCGCAATATAAATTTTATTGAATTCCAAATCCATTCTGTTTAAATATTGTTCGAGTGTTCAAAATAAAATCTGCTGCTCATGTGTGAAACATGTGAGGTTCTCAATTAGCGTTTGCATGTGCAGCCAAGTACATTCAGACCGATCCGCACAGGTTCACATCTATATAGAAGCGCTATTCCCGATCGATGGCCTTTAACGACGCTTGTGCGAAATTCGTGCGATTTGCAACCGGTTAATGTGCGATTTATCTGTTCTTTGACATTGTTCCCCGAAAAAACACACGCGTTTCACAGATAAGAGCGGAAATTTTGGACCCTGCAGACACTGTCTATGGGGCGTACAGAAATGGAACACATGTATTTGGTGTGATAATTTCCACTGGCAATGCGTCAGCCTCTGCTGGGGTGACTTTTGTCCGGCTGCTAGAAGAAACTCCCCCCACACACCTCAATTTATTTGGCTGATAAGGACGTCCTGGCGGGGAGACTTTGCTTATCAAACACCAAAAGTATAGTACGCATATTTGAATGGCTTTTGCGTTTCGCAGACTTAAGTTCCCATCTTATCAATGGCGTTTTTATTTTCACGTTTTTTGGCTCCTGCTTCTTTTAGCTTCTTTTTTAGATTACGAAATCTATGGAAAGTTTTCAATGTTATTGTTTATGGGTCAAAGCAATCGAAGGTTAAAAGGAGGACTAAATTTAGTTTCGATTGCATGGAGTTTAAACGTTTAAGATACCCCAATCATTGAGCATTCCTAAGATATGAATTAAGATTTCTGAAAATCGTATTATTTTCGAATAAAACTTGGCACGCGACCTTCTACTTTTTCCCTGATTTTTCGCATTTCTCACAGCTTGTTATTTATATGTTGGTATCCATTTAGAATTTGTGTCTAGATCATGAGCATAATAAAACAGGCGCCCTTGACACAATTTTAGCTTTGGCAATTAAAAAATATATATTTATGATTATAAATATAAGTGTTAAGAAAAGATTATTTTTCACTAATTTACTGGCCCACAAAATTATTTCCTTTCTTACCGGAAAACACCTTCTGTTTTGATAAGACTTTTTAGTGACCATTTTCGAGTTTTAAATAAGATTCATGTATGCATAAACAAATCTTAAAATATGCGTACGTGCGGGGAGACACGAATGAAACAAAGTGTCACAAGCGGAGAAATATTTTCGATATTTTAGCCTAGTCAACCATCAAAAATGTAAACAAATCCCAGCTGATGGAAAAGTTTTGTTTTCAAAAATTAAAGAGAAAACTCAATACCATGCTATAAATAACTGGCAGACAAGGAAAGGCAGGGGGATTATTTCCAACTTGCAGCTTGAGTGACATTGTTTGTTTAGCCAGAGCCCCTGTAATATCCCCCTGAAAACACCTTGGTCGCTGTCGTTTGTTGCAATCTATTCGCCTTCAACTGAGTCAGTGTGCCAGAAAAAGTTTATTTGCCTGGTCTGTCGTCTAGTTGAAAAACCAAAACAAATTCGAAATCGCTTGCCAAGCTCAATTTAGATTTGTTTCTAGACGAATAACAGAAAAATATGTGGGCAAAACACAATGCAATGCAGTATAGGAGGTTAGGGAAATGTGCAATATGGTGTGCCAAATCGAAAACTTATAGGGAATAGATCCCAGCTGTCTGCACCAGTTTCGCAATTGGTATTAATTGCCGATTGTCAGGGATAACTAAAATATATTATAATTTTTAAGTGTCAGTGCTCAACTAATATGTAATATACTTCGTATTATATCATAAATATTTTAGTTTGATATACATTTCCAAATATACATTTTCTTACATTTGTTTTAGAACAACATTTACTTTATTTAAGTTTTGTAAATTTGAAATCAAACAACATAAAAAGAAAGATGTACCAAAAAAGCTATATAAAAATAAACTATTAGAACATATTTTTATATTTTGCACAATACATTTCCAAACTGTGTCTATTTCTACCATGTCCTATGTGCAATCCTGATAATTTCTGGTTAAGTAACCCCTCTTTGGAGGCTTCTGATGCTTGATTAGATGGATGTCGCTTAATTGTTTGCTTTGCGACTTATTTATAGCGATAACAATGTGCGGCAGGCAAGGTTGTTTTTATATTTTTTTCATTTTCAACTTGTACCAACACGAGATACCCCAGAACTAACGACAACTAGAAGGCGTCTACGACAAACTGGGGTATTAAGACAGCTCAAGTTGCAACGTGCATTTCTTTCCTCCCACCTTTCCCCCAGTTAAGGTACATATTACGCACATATGTAAACAGCTCACATGCATATATAGATACGGATATACTTGGGTGGAAGAAGTCTTACGACAATTTGTGCACATTGAGACTGCATTGTTGTCGTTTCTATTTTTTTGCTGTTGATAAGTGGGCTTACGCTGCCGGCCGGCAAATTGCCCAGTGACTTGATTGCAGAAATTTCTGAGGGGATTAGAATTGACACTCTGAGGAAATATTGGGGGCCACCTGCTTTCAAAGGTTATATACATATGTACAAAGAAGGCCACTGTCAAGGTAATTTTAATCAGAGTTCCGAGTATTAAACCTCAAAAAGTATTTGTACATATGTGTTAATAAATTGTAATAAATTTAATTTTATAAACTCCTTAAGATTCAGTCAATCTAAGTCATTCCGAACTTGAAGTCGATATAAGTTGATTGAGTTTTAGTAGAAATATACATAGTTTTAAGTTTAAATTTAGTTTATATGTGTAAGTTGTTTCTACAAAGCCCCACAACAGTTTTCCCAGAGGTCTGCATTCTAAATTCACAAGAAAATTGGCTTAGATTGGATAGATTTGTAAGATTTGCGTAGGAATTTGAAATTCAGATAGTAAACTAACAAATAAACAAAAATAAACAGCTTTTAAGAATGCCAAACAACAGGCCCCCAATTCGATTTGAACCCCACTTAAATTTACATTTCCCGAAAGACCAGGGGCTCGACTTTCCGATTCGTTATCTCACCTCCCCCCTCTCTAACGAAAACGGGTTCTTCAGAGGAACTTAAATGCCGGCAAGTGTATGTGTAGGGTGCAGGTAAAAACAAAAATAAATTCAGATGCGACGCGTCTAAAAATAGCCCCAATAAAAGCAACAATAAAAGTACTAAAAGAAACAACAACAAAATAATTGAAGCTTGTCAAGCGTGTTGAAAAATCCAATTGGACATTGCTATTGGGAAATGAACCGAGAAAATGGAATGAGAAATAAAGAAAGGGACAGACCCACCGATTCGCTTTGTTTATTTGTGTTTGTTTGTTGCAAGGAATATAATTTATGTTTTCCTTTTTTCGTTTATCTCCGTTGTGATTTCGCCAGCTGTCGTTCCCGTATAATAAAATATAAAAGACCACGTGAACAGAGCGTGTTTCCTGAACAATCAGGTTGTTATTTTTACTGCTCTTTTCGGCCTTTCTTTTATGTTTTTTTTTTACTTTGGCAATGGCGCCAAAAATGTTCAATTCACATTTGGTGAACTAAATCTAATCGCAATTGCGACGTTTTCGCCTCGAATTCACTACTAAATCCCAGCCAAACTGGTTTCGCCTTAATGGCATGACCTGCGATAAGACGCAATAGGGAGAAAAGTCAAGAATTAATGGGCTTTACTTACCCGCCGGCAATTAAATGGATGAAAGTGTCTGCTGTGTTTTGGGCCATTTTATCTTTTTTCGTAATCCCACACTCGTATCGTACTTTAATGGGCTTAATCAAATAACTTGGGTGTAATTAACGCGCACTTGATTTGGTTTATTTTGTAGTTAAAAAGCAATCACGACTTGTGTATTTTTGTAAGGCACGTTGTGGGCAGGGGAGGGGGGATGGCGGCCCCAGGAGGAGGGGCTCTTAACCCACTAACGACACTCTCCTTCTCCCTTATCCTTCCCACTTTCTTTTGTCCTTTTTGAACTTTCCTGCGTTTCCGAAGAGAACTTTTGCTTTGGTGTTGTGATTTTTCCCCTACTTTTTTGGCAACGAGTTATGCAACTGCAGTCGAATTCACTGATAAGCGTTATCTTAAACAATGGTCGTATGCGCACGGCGCCAAGTTCATCGAGCACTGGTTGGATATAGTCAATTGGCGATCTTTAACGTTTGTTGAATAATGCAGTAATCCGGGTCCGATTTCGTTTTTTCCTCCGCTGAACAGTGTTACCAGTTGGCGAAACGGCTTTTACCCACAGGCTTTTGACCAACCGTCAATTCCCTAAAAAATCATAAAAGTCGTTTTCCGCTAAATTCAAACGTGGTAAAGTTTATTTTTATTTATTCTTTATTCTTCTTTACTTCTTATTTATTCTTTATTTTCTTTTATAACAATAAATGTTTGGAGCATATGCCTAACAAACCTTGGCCATTTTTGAAATAACTCATCTGGTAGCACTGACGCGGACAAAACATTTAAATTTTAAATTGTTTTCTTTTTTTATATATTCCAGAGCAACACAGTTTACTTAACTTTTTTGTGATATATTTAAATATTAATAATTACATCAACTACCTTAAGTAGTTTTTATTTAAATTTATAACTATTATAACTCCCTATCATTTATTAAAAATTTTTAAGTGGTCTATTTAAAATGTTTATACACATTCTAAAAAATTAACAGTTTTTAAAGCATTTTGTTTGTTCTGGTAAGCTTTTTGTAGATTTGAAATAAATAGGGACTACGAATATTAAATTAAGAAATCATACATTCGGATTCTGAGGAATCTGTGAAGTAATTGTATTAGGCAAAACAAAATATGTATAAAACTAATCCAAATATAATAATATTTAAATATATTCTTCGCCCGAAAGCCAAAGTATCTATGATTGATTCCCCTATCTGTATCTTAAGTGCAGATTGTATATAAATATATATATTTAAAGTTAGTTATTTGACAAATTAGTGGATCCCAGATGAATTCTACACTTAATTTTTCCAAACTTTTTACATGGCTCGATCGATCCATCTGGCAACGCCAGATTCTGCCACTCGATTTAAAAAACAATTTAAAGTGGTTTTTAATTATTTTTATTTCACATCAACTAACAAATTGAATATTTGTACGCACTCTCCATGTGTATAATTTTGTGTGTGTTGATCTTCCCGTGGGATCTCGGTTATTGAACACTGTTTACCCGATGTGAATGATTTCAACGGTTTGGTTTTTCTGCTTAAGTTCTATGTCTCAACAATAATTTAGTAACCAGTGAGTAATTGTGTGTAACTGGGTGTTTTTGGTTGTGTGTAGATCAATATATAATTTCAAAACAATTACAGCGACTACATTAAAGATATTCCAAGCTGTTGAAGTTTTTTTTGTTTTATAAATAATGATTAGATCATGGTTTAACATTAATAATAATGTCTAATTACGAAGCATAGAGACAGCAAACGGTTTTGGTAAGTTAATTCTGATTCATTTGTGCGCCAGACACAAATTCCGAAAGTAAAGGGTCGACGAACACGTGCACCGCCGCCTCCTTTTTGGATCTTCCTCGTCCAGCTTCCGTCTCCAAGATCCAGATCTCGTGCGATGGGGCTGGTGTGGTTGGAATTATGAAGTGGCCTACGCTTACTGCGGCTTCCTGAAGGACTTGCCGGCGAACTTGACGCCAGCGCCGATCTCCTCCTCAATGCGCAGGATCTGGTTGTACTTGGCCAGACGCTCCGAGCGGCAGGGAGCTCCGGTCTTGATCTGGCCGGTGGACAGGCCGACGACCAGATCGCCGATGAACGAGTCCTCGGTCTCGCCGGAACGGTGGGAAACCATGGTGCCCCAGCCGTTCTTCTTGGCCAGCAGATGGGCGGCAATGGACTCGGTGACGGTGCCGATCTGGTTCACCTTCAGCAGCAGGCAGTTGCAGGCCTTCTTCTCCACAGCGGTGGCAATGCGCTTGGGGTTGGTCACGGTCAGATCGTCGCCCACGATCTGGATCGAGGTGGAGCCGGTCAGGTTGGTCCACGCCTCCCAGTGATCCTGGTCGAAGGGATCCTCAATCGAGACGATGGGGAAGTCCTTGATGAACTCCTGGTACAGGTTGGCCAACTTATCGGCCGGCAGCCACTGCGCCTTGTCGCTCTTCTCGTTCTTGAAGTCCAGATCGTACTGGCCATCCTTGTAGAACTCGGAAGCAGCCACATCCATGCCGATCTCGATCTTGCCGGTGTATCCGGCCTTGGCGATGGCGTCGGTGATCAGGCAGAGGGCCTCCTTGTTGGACTGAATGTTGGGGGCGAAGCCACCCTCATCGCCCACGGCGGTGGCGTCCAGGCCGAACTTGGCCTTGATGACGTTCTTCAGATGGTGGTACACCTCGGAGCCCATCTTCATGGCCTCGGTGAAGGTGGTGGCGCCGGTGGGCAGGATCATGAACTCCTGCATGGCCAGCTTGTTGCCGGCGTGGCTGCCTCCGTTGATCACATTGAAGGCGGGCACGGGCAGGATGATCTCCTTGTTGCCAGCCAGATCGGCAATGTGTTTGTACAGGGGAACGCTCTTCTTGGCAGCTCCGGCCTTGGCGACGGCCAGGGAAACACCCAGGATGGCGTTGGCTCCGAACTTGCTCTTGTTCTCGGTGCCGTCCAGCTTGATCATGAAGTTGTCAATGGCGGCCTGGTCGACCACATCCAGATTGGCCTTGATCAGCTCGGGTCCCAGGGTGTCGTTGACATGGCCGACAGCCTTCAGCACCGACTTGCCATGGTAGTTGGCCTTGTCGTTGTCGCGCAGCTCCAGAGCCTCGTGCACTCCGGTGGAGGCACCCGAGGGCACGGCGGCACGGAAAAGTCCCAGGTCGGTGGTCAGGTCGACCTCCACGGTGGGGTTGCCACGGGAGTCGTAGATCTGACGGGCCTTGATCGCTTTGATGGTCATTTCGTTGCTGTCACTGCAAAATCCAAAGTCCACAAGGAAAGCGAATTAGTGTCGATTATTTAATGTTTTAATCTAGGCATGGATTTAAAAAACAAACAGCTAACCGCAGATAAGGGCACTCAAAATTGGCACTGGATGAACTCCAGAATATTCCCGAAATCCCTGCCATTTTTGTATTAAACCTTGTAGTTTATAAGTTTTTTCTTTATTTATTGTAATAAGACTACTTAGTTAAGAAATTTAATAAGGGAACTTGGGAACTTTATTAAAATAATCATGAAATATTACCACAAATTTTGAAATATTGGTTTGAATTGAAAATGTAAATAAAATATATTTATTTGAACCAAAAACTATATTCATATACATATATATAAGGTTTGGTTTTAGTTAAATTTGTATTAGTTCTATACTCAAGAATTATTTTACTGATTTATTCTTAAAAATGAAAGTACTAAAACTGCGATAGAAAGAAAAAGTAAAACTAACTTTTTTTGTTGTTAATTAACTGCTTAATAATTATTCGGTAAGAAAGCCGATTAATAAACCATTAATTACTTTACACACAAGATACATCTTTTTAGATATCCACTAAAAAATATCCAGAGTTGAATACAGGTAAATTGTGCAAAAAATAAGCCATAAACTTTATTGTTTAACAAAGTATTGTTAATAAATTGGATTAAGATAGCTGCAACATGTACGCCGAGTGGTGTAACAAAATGTATTCCCGACTTTTGAGTGACTTTCTCCATGGAATTTTCTCGCAAAGTCCCACCTCTCTTTTCTATATTTAATTTGTCTTCAGATTTCAATTAAATTTTTCTAAAATTATTTAAAGTCACTGACACGCGCGGCATTTTCCGCAAACGAAAATAAAACCGCTTTTCCGTCGTCTCTGTGGGAGAGTTTTTCAGTTTTCTCTCGGCGAACAACCGAATGACCTCTAAGCTGCTTTTAAAGGTCAAACCCAAAGTGAGGCAAATAGCAAAGCCGGAGTACGTGGAAATGTTGCAAAAAATTGAAAGTATTTTGTTTATTGCGATATGACAATTACCTGTCAATTGACATTATTTGATTTTTGCAATTAAATCGATTGGAAATGTGCGAAAACAAAATGGCCCCACTTGAAAATTTGCACACACAATTTGTTAGATAATCGCAAAGAAAGTGGACGTATTTAATTGTTGGATTTTTAAGGCTTTCAATGGGGCGTACTATAATATAATTCTCTGATTAAAATTAATAAAATATTTTTAAGCTGGACCCACGCACACTCAATGCACACACTTATACATACCAAGTACTATTACTGAACTGCACAAATTTAAATCCAGATGAGAGCTGGCTGGCTGCTGATTTGCTTCTGAGGGCGACTGAAATCGCTGAGAAATCGCTTGCCGTCCGCGACGTCAGAATTTTGGGGAGAGCCCGGAGCGTCAGAATTTGCGCCATCGTGTGGAGCGGCTGGGATAGCGTAGAGCTGCAAATAATATCGATAGTACATTTTTTAACTAAACAAATATTTTTCATTTTTTAAATTATTGAAAAAGTATATTAAATTTTATAAAAATATATAAAAAAAAGAATCTGAAAATTGTTGAATATAAACATTGACTTTCAATAATTCGACTAAAATTCTAGATTATTGTTCAAACGTATTATTGTCAAATGAACTGTATAAACAAGGAAACAGGTTAGATCTTAGCACTAGTTTAGCACTAGATTTAAAAGGTTTAAATTCAATACTAAATGATTTATAAAGATCGGTAGTTTTCTAATTTCAGTTACATATTTTATAAGATATAAAGATTGCTGATATTTGTTGGCTGAAGTACTTGCTATATATTTAAAATGAAAATTCAAAAAACTAAATTTAATCGATGATTGTCTAAAAAACCCACCTCTATGGAGAGAGGGAAAGAGAGTCTCACTTACTTTTACTCTCTATTATATGTATGCGTTTCCAGGTGCTCGCCGGTTTTGATTGTGATTGTGGGGGTGCGTTTTCCCTTAGTTGTTGTTGTTCTTATTGGAATAATTCCTATTTTTTGGGGAAAATTGACCTTCGCACAAGGTTAGAGGCATTGGCTTCCACACGCAGCCGTGGATCGCATGACTATCTAAAAGAGAGCCAGAAATAATGTCAAAGTTAATCATTAATTAAAGCATAAACAATAAAGTGGCAGAAAAAGAGGAACACTGAAATCCATGTAAATACATCTTCCAGCGGTTTCTGGACGCTCAGGTCATTCAAAGTCACATACTTTTTCAGATTTAAGCTTATTTAGATGCCATAAATTATAGAACATTAATGGCATGGCGGTTTTAACAAAACGAATGATTATGTTTATAGCAGCACAGCTGATGGGGCTAATTGTACATATGCTTGTTAACTTTGACTACCACTCACTGTTAGAAAAAAAAAGTAAAATGAACAGTGTAAAAAAATATTATTATTAAATAAATTATTAAATTTAAATTAAAAAATTATTCAAATTAAAAACAGATATTTTTAAAATCATTTCTTTAAACCCTTCATTTGGCTTTTTAAGTTAAATTCCTCATAAAAATAGTTGAACGTTTTTTAATTGATTTTAATTTTCATATACCCAAAAAATTGAAAGCAACTTATTTAAAAAATATTAAATTAGTTTATACTAATTCAAGTTAACAGAAGCAGACCAACCGATGGTTTAACATAGGTAAAATCAAACTGCTGCTAGGACCAGGGCTACAAAACGACAGTGCTGGCTAACGTTCAAACTTCCCATATGTTTTGAACGAGCACACGCGGATTTTTTGTTTGGATTTTAGTTACTTTAAACTCGGAAAGAAAGCCCCCAAAATGACGACGACCAGCACAATAGTGATGCCCGGAGAGCGGATTACGGTCATTGAGGAGTTGGCCAAGAGCAAGCGGGTGATATTGGGACCAGGACTGCGCCGACAGGACGAAACGGTGGTGGCCAGCAAGGCGGGACCTTTGCGCCACAAGGAACCTAGTACTTTTTGGGTGGACAACTATCAGAGGCGATACATTCCCGCCCGAGGAGATCAAGTCCTGGGCATAGTGCGTTCCAAGGCGGGTGACTTATACCGCGTGGACATCGGAGCAGCGGATACAGCATCCATTTCTTATCTAGCCTTCGAAGCGGCGACCAAAAAGAATCGTCCGGACTTGAATCCCGGGGACCTGATCTACGCGAGGGTCCTCAATGCCAGTGCGGATATAGAACCGGAGCTGGTGTGCGTCAACTCGGTGGGCAAACGTGGTAAACTGGGAGTCCTCGCCGAGGGATTCTTTTTTAAGTGCAGCCTGAATCTGGGCAGGATGCTCTTGCGGGAAAACTGCCCCGTCCTCGCCGCTCTAACCCGTGAATTGCCATACGAGATCGCCGTGGGAGTCAACGGAAGGATCTGGCTGAAGGCCCATTCCCTGAGAGAAACCATCGCCCTGGCCAATGCCATTGTGGCTCTGGAGCAGTCGGGCTATGCGGAAATCGACAAGATCTGCGACAACCTGGGCAACTTCCTGCAGGCTTAGGATAAATTCTTAGTTTACTTACATTTTAAATTAAAAGAAACGTAAAGCTAAAATGTTTCAGTTTAGTTTTGATGCGACAGTTGGCGCAAAGGTGGAGTGTTGGTAGACTTATTTCGTTTACGTAAATAAAACTATCAGAGATGAGCTATTAAAAAAGCTTTTAGTCGAGGTGAAATAAACTAATAAACTAAAACTTATATCTTGTAAGCCAAAAAAGGAAATTAAAAAAATTATTTTTAGTAAAAGTATTTTAAAATATAATATTTTTTAGATGAAACGAAACTGTTCAAGACAAAAGAGGTTACAATAATCTAATTTCAATCATAACTTAATTGCAGATTTAAAGCAGTGGAATACATTATAATCAAGAAGTAATAGAGTAGTGATACTTTTGGTATTTTAAGCTCCCCAGTATACTCACCTCGTCCACAGTCACTGCGCCATCTCCGATGCCCACCAACAGCTGATCGATCGGACCCACTTTGCAGTGATTTTCGAAAAGAACGAAAACCCGTATTCAGTGTCTTCCGTTGCGGCAGAGGACAAAGGTTTCTTCGGACCACCAGCGCCACCCAAATCACTCGAGATGACCTTTCTGGAGTTTCTGCTGCTTTTGCTGGTGCTGTACTACGTGTGCTACGTGCTGCTCTGGATCCTGCTCGACTGCAATGTGGCCCTGTGGTACAAGTCCCGCTTCGGAGTCTCCTTGTCGTCGATGCGCGGACAGGTGGTTTGGATAACAGGTGCCTCGAGTGGCATTGGCCGGGCCCTGGCAAACAGCTTGGCCAAACATGGAGTGAAACTGGTGCTAAGTGCCCGCAGGGTGGAGCAATTGGAGCAGGTCAAAGAGGAATGTCTAGCTGCGGCCAGGGGACTTCTGGCCACCAAGGATGTTCTGGTCGTCCCGATGGATATGCTTGATGTAGATGAGCATAAAACACACCTGAACACGGTGCTTAACCATTTTCACCGACTAGATATCCTGGTTAACAATGCAGGCAGATCGCAGCGAGCCAGTTGGACGGAAATAGAGATCACGGTGGATCGGGAGCTGTTCGAACTAGATGTCTTCTCCGTCGTCCATCTCAGCCGACTGGTGGTCCGCTATTTCGTGGAACAGAACGGTGGAAGGGGTCACATTGCGGCCACGTCCAGCATAGCCGGCTTCAGTCCAGTTCCATTCTCAGCCACCTATTGTGCCGCCAAGCACGCCTTGAATGGCTACTTGCGTTCCCTGAAAGTGGAGATGCGTAAACTGGACGTATCAATCTTCGCCCCGGGACCTATTGCCACCGACTTCCTGCAGGAGGCCTTTACAGGATCGCAGGGCGGAAAATTAGGCCTGAGTACAGCCAATCAAAAACGCATGACTGCCCAGAGATGTGGCGATCTCTTCGCCGTGACCTTGGCCAATAAGATGGATCTCACCTGGTGTGGTGTGTTTCCAGTCAACCTGATGGCCTACTGCGCCAGGAATACCACGTTGACCAAGATCCTGGCTCAGTTCATGACCGAGAAGACGCTCAGCAAGATTCGCGAGGGCAAACTGTGAGATCTATCGTCCGACGCCTCAACCCTTACCTCCTCTTCCACCAAACTGTTCTCAGTCAACTTTCATAGTATGTTTAACTATATCAAAAAGTGCACAAATATTTACACAAGATAAAGCTGAGTGTGCGTTTGAATTGCAATAATCTGGGCAGGCACAGTGGTAGCTAAAAAGTTTTATTGCTGCGATTAAAAATTGTGGTAAATATCTGAATATTAATTTGGCCAAAGCGGTTTTTGAGAGAATAAGCTGAGCAACTGGGGATTAAACAAACGATTTAATTTAGTTTAATCTAGTTTTCTAAACTATTTCAGTGTCACTATATCTGAAGTCAATGACAAGCTATTATTAACCTGTAATTAATCGTTATTAGAACTGGTTTAACAGCCTCTTCCCCATTTACATTTGATTGTTTTTTAACCAGACTGCAATTTACTTTTCTTTATCTTATATTTATCTACCAAATTAAATCTAATCTTTTCTTAACGCTGCCTTGACATGAGCGGGTAGCTTTACCCTTTTTCGTTTCGCCTTGGTTATTGTAGTCTGCTCCACTCCCTTGAGTGGCTGCTTGGCCTTCTCCTTTTTGCTCTTTTTGCACGACAACGGATTGGGATTTTTGGGTCCTTTGTGTTTCTTGGGATTTGGAGCAGTTTCGGCTGGCTTTAGTCCCTGCTTCTCCTTCATGTAGTCGATTTTCTCGGCCTGTTTGCCCAGCATTAAGTTCTTGGCGCGGCGTTGCACCCACTTTTTGGAGGCTTTAGAGGGGGCTTCTAAAACGGGCGTGGCTTTATGCAGATACAGTAGACAACGTCCGGGAATCTTGCGAAGACTCTCCTGCAGCAGTCGATCCTGTGAGGCCACTATATAGCGATTGTCTCTAGTCTGAATGGGGAAGTTTAGAACTTTAGAATTTACATTTAATTCCTAATCCTTAATAATGATCTGGAATAAGATTTTCTATATACTCATGAGTGCCCGTATGAGCACCATATTTTCCTACTGAATTGAGTTACATTAGAACATTTTTTGACAGTATTACTTTAAAACCTCCTTGCAAGATGGAAAGACTAATGGTCTAAGACTGAATTAAGACAGTAGTTATTAAGGGATAATGATAATTCCATACTTAAACCATAATTTACCATTGTTTTAATGCATTCTGCAGCAGCCACTGGTTTTCCCTCGTGTCCGCATTTGTGGACATGGAATCGCTTGACAATGGATGTGGCTCCGGTTAGCGGACCTCCCAATGATTCTGCCTCCAGGATAACACACTGGGTAGTCAGTAGCTTAACTCCACACTGAAAGTACTTTCTTATCTGCTCATCTATGCCAATTTTTTGCTAAAAATTAAACAATTCTATAAAAATGTACTAGTTTGGTTATTGCAAAACCCACCTGCAGCGCTGCCTGGCAAAAAGTGGCATCAATAAGGACCTGATAGGGCTCCCGATAGTCGAAATTGGAGGCAAAGAACACCAACGTTTTGTGGGACTTCTTAAATCTAGATATTTTCATTATTGCTCGGGATATTTACTATTTCAGAATGAAAACATAAACAGCGTGCATGGGGCAGTGCTGGAAAGCGTAAAAACTCAGCTGTTTTAAGTTAACATCTGGACTGCGTCTAACGGCACTCTCATTGTAACAGGGTGCTGTTATTTTAATTCAAATTATTTAACATTTGGCGCCCAGTCAGAGAATGCATTTTCAACCCTCTTACAAACCAAATCACCCCCTACTCTCTCTTTTGCGACTATTAAGCGTTTTGTTTTCATTTCCTTTTGTATAGTTTGATGTTCTTCCGCTGCAGTTGCAGGCGCATCAAGTAGCGCTTAGGTAAAACTAATATTTAATGCCTGTTGTGCCAACTGAAAAGTGTAATTTTGTACTGAAAGTGTATAAGTTATTGTGAAAGTCATTAGTAACTTCAGTCAGTGGAGCAAAGCCCAAGTTTTAGTGATTAAAGTAATTAACTAGGAAAATATATATGTATAGTTCTGTGTGCGAGGACTTTTGAACTGTGTGATACGTATTGCCCTATTTATAAGAATACCGGTATATATTGCGATGTATATATACCATAGAGCCGCTTACGATTTCAATATTTCGGTTTTCCTTCTTTTGTCTGTTTTTGTTTACGGCGCATATAAAGTTTTCCCCACACCCTCTACGGTTTTTCTATTTTCCCATTGCCCCTTCCTACCCACTAACCCTCATTTGTTTTCCTCTTTGATCATTTTCTTCTGGGTTTTTTCAATCTGCTCAATTGGCATTCAATTGATGGATTTTTTTGCTAATCATGTTGATTGGTTTTGCCCGAGGGGCTTAAGCTTAAGTTTTTTTTTATATTATGTACACTTATAAAAAAAAAGAAGAGGTGAAGAGATTTATTGTAATACTTAAAAATTACATAAAGTCATAAATTTGAAGTGAAAACATATATTTCAATATTTGAAATCCGAAAAATGTTTAACAATACTTTACTCAGAACACAATATTTCGTCTTTTTGCTTATATTTAAATGTCACGCAGTAACAATCTAATTAAAACACATATATTAAATAGTTATCTTTCATACTATTTAAAATTACAATTACTATTTGCAAATCACACATTTTTTCTCGCCCTTATTTTTCCGTACACGATAAAGAATATTGGTCAAGTTTGCCTATAATGCCATGTCGATAAAGCCGCCAGTCGCAGCAGCTGTGTGATCCAGAATTGTTTTTCCTCGCTTTTCCAGCATTAATCTCTGAAGGTTGGGCCATTGACAGCTGTCGTCGACTGAAGGTTGAGAGCTGTGGGTGCAACCACCTCAGTGATCTGGATGGATCATCGCCCATCATTCCCCATCTCCACTTTACAGTTTACTCCTGCAGTTTATTCAACCTGCCGGGGGTTAAAGACAATGAAATGACCAAAAGCATAGGGCAATTCATATGCAAATCGGTTGCGTACTCATATTCCTTTCAGAACACACCTTTCGCTATAGGAAAAATTGGATTTATTATGAAGTTCTGTCATGTCCCGCGTGTCTGGCATTTTGATATTACTCCTCTCCTTCTTTCGCCGTTTCCGGTGGGTTTTTCGGCAGTTTTTGTTCGCCTTGTTTTGCGTGGCTGGAAAGAAAGTGACGCATTATAATTAACCCCAGAGGGGGGAGTAGTTGGAGGAGGAGAAACAGGGGGTTGTGGAAAGAACACAACACGATTCGCATTGTGCTGGGTTAAATATAGTTGCTGAAGTTCCGAGTAATTTGGTTTGGGGGAAGCACCGATCAGAAATTGATTTGTCGTGATAAATGTTGTGAGAGGTTTATCAGTCTTAGCCGAAGTTTTTTTTTTAATTTAACTATTGAAATTATGATACCAATTAAAGTCATACATCAAAAAAGAAGCCAACACAAAAACAGGGTAAAGTTTAATTCTGAAAAAATACTTTTAAACTCAGAAAAGCTTATTTTTAATAATCCAAACTTTTTTATAATGCAACGCATTATGCGTAAAACTTTATTTTAATCGGAGTTATGTATAGGATCTGTCTTAATTTTAAAAAATACCATCATTACCGCCTTTTGATCCACGCTTCGTTTAATTCTGATCTCATACATTTTTGGAGCACCCATCTCCTAGCACTGAACTATTTATATAACTTCGGCTCTGATAATTCATTCAACTGTGGTCTACGTTACCATCGACACGATCATCGTAGAATCCGCAATCCAACGAGATGGGAGTGGGAGCAGACCAAATTGCCAAGTAGCCGTCGCACTTCATAAACTTATTCATTCATTGATCCATTCACATTTGTCTAACGTCACGCCACTCCGGATCCCTCCTGCCCCCCATTTGTTGCAGTGTATGCATGTCAATCAGGCTGAGCAACGACATCCAGACTTTTGTCTCCGATTCGTTTCCCCTTCGATCCCCCAGAACCTTAATTAGTGGCCAAATGGTGTTTGCTGTGCATTTGGTACGTAATCCGATTTGGTTCTGTCTATATATCTCTGAATACATATGATATATCAATATATATAAATATTTATCGTGGCTATGGGTGTATGGCTCTCATTAGCAAAACATTTGGCGTCCAGAGTGGACTTTTAATAATGCGATTTTATTTTCTTGCGATTTCTGGCCGGGCATAAAGAAAGACTTCTCATGTTCGTTTGTTTATTATTGTCTGCCTTTCACAATTTTTAGATTAAATTTCAAATTTTGCTATCAGCTTGGAATATTTCTCGAGATGAAAAAAGCGTCGCCCTGAATATTTTCTAGTATGCGAAAAATAGATGATCTTGAACCTAGATTGAACCCTTGTATAGAATGGTTTTTACCGGGAGATTTGGTGCGATTGTCACATGCTACAGCATCGTGTTGCTTTGAGGGCTTTGGGATTTATATAAATTTATTAAGAGTTGGGAATATAGAAAGCTAGAGTACACCCAAAAGTTTACGGCGCGAATGGGACACGCGATGCTTAATCAGTTCGCGGGACATATAGCGCGACTCATCATTATCATCACTGTCATCATCTTCAACGTGATCTGCTTACGTAGTTTCAAATCTGTCAACAAACGGTTATTTGTTTGTAAGCTTATTCAGTTTTCATATTTAATAAACTTGCATTTGTGTTTCACAACACATAGAATAACTAAAGCTCAAAATTTATTCAAAAGTGTGGGACTTTAAAATTACTGTTTATTTACATGTTTCTAGTTAAATTTATATAAACAAAAATGTGTAGGTGTCTAATGAGTTGTTTATAAACAATTGCGTCAAAAACTTATAAATGATTAAGAACTTTAGATTTATTGTTTGTAAACAACATCTATAATTCCATTAAAATCATGTTTGTAAACAATTGAAATACTTTAAAATTTGTCTATATTGATAAGGAAGCTATGAACCACTTAACATATGTAATAAAGAACTAATTAGTTTTAAATAAAAAAATAATTAAGTATATTTTTTAACTGATAATGTTGTAGGTCGGGCATTTATTTTGATTAGTAAAATATACCAACTTATAATTTAAAAAACTCATTAAAACATAATCAAATATAATTTCCCACACCACCAAGGAAAAAAACGTGACGTTGTCTGGCGACTTGCGAGTTCCAATAAAATTTAAATTAATCAAACGTGTGTCAAGGGAATCCACATAAATATATAAATATGAAGTGTGTTGACTTAGTATACATCATTACTAAATTCTCACCTGGCTCAAAGTTCGTGGGAGTTGCAGCAAATGTTTTGGACATAGTTGGTAGCCTAATCACTGGATGCACAAACAACACTTTATAAACAACATTATCAACGGATATTGTTGGCGACAAAACTCCTCATAATTGGGTGCTGATAAGCAGGGCAAATAACTGCATTATCAGGGCTTCGGATCGGTATCTTATGTATCTTTATCTCAGGGAAATTAATTACTCCCTGTGTGACGATATGACAACTGCGCCATTTATTTGAGAACCTAACTAAATCATGTCTATTTGTGGCTAGAAAAGTTTCATTTTTTTCCACCTGTAGATCACTAAATTACCGATTAACGTTTATATGACCCATTTAACAATTTTTCATTTTTAATTGCCTGCTTCCAACCCTTAGAGAAAAACAAAGTATTTACAAAAATGAAGGGTAATTAGAGGTTTAAAGGTAGGGCTAAGGGTTATATGGTAGTTTGAGCTTTGAATAATTCGTACTGAATTTAAAGGTTGCTGCGAATTACAACCAAATGGATTGCTCAGGCCTGAGAGATCAGAAAGCTAAATAGCCTTTTGGAGAGCAAATGCACTTGGTATTAAAATCTATGTCTTTTTATTTTATTATGACAGTCGATTCCATAAGATCCGTTGAAGAACATTAATATATTTTTATTCTTTAATTACAGGTAATAAAAAATTGACTTTAGCAATAATTGGCAAACAATAAATACCCTTATCTTTGTACGTAATAAGATGTGAATAATGATTATCTACAATTAAATCATTTTCTATAGCTACTTTTTATACAAGTAATAAAGCCAATGGTATTTTAATCGTTAAATCAATGCTTAATCTCGTAGATAAAGAATAAACCCATTTAAAGTACTTGTAGAGAAAAATTATATATATAGCTTATTTAGAAACCAATTAACTCGGCTAATCTTAGCCCACTTAAGTATTTCCAGCTCAGCATTCTCCCTTAAATCACACAAACCCTGTTCAAAGCCAGCCCTGCACAGACCTATAATTATAAAGTCAATACCACAAATGAATTATACCAAAATGATTTATTCATAATAGATGCCGGTTCCCAGCAATTGCTCCGCAAAACCCGAATAAAACCGATCGTTATAAGAAAATGGCAAAAATACCATTAAAACCACAAATTTCCACTTTTTGTTAAAGCCCACATATTAATCAATGCAAACCGCAAACTGATTCATAGTAAAAGAAAAATTGTAGCGGCTTTTAAAAGCAGGCTACGTCACAGGGATAACTTGACTTTGACTTGTGCAAACCACGCAACGATCGATATGCGAAAAAAAACCAGAAAGAAATCGGGAGATTTACCCAAGAGAGCTGTATCTCTTTCCCAGTACGTAATGCATAACGGGACCATAGTGGGGGTCAGGGCTGGCACTTTAAAATTACCATAAAACATATGCAAACCACTTGTGGGCGGATACGTAATTCGACTATTTGACACCCGGGTTTTTGCTTCACAGAAAAATTGTACATTTGGTGTGGTGTGTAAGCTAGTAAAAAGGATATTATTTTAAATAGATCTCATTAAAAATTGGAACTTGAAAGTATACTACATAATATTGTATACAACACTTTTAAGGGAAAAAAATGACGAAAGCAGACTGTTGTATCTACCCATTTCTTGGACTACAATACAATTTTTTTTTGAAGATACTTCTGCCCCTCAGTTTTAATTTTCAAAGATGCCGATAGCATATACCCAAGACCTCCGTGGATTGCCGGGTGTTTGGAGTCCGGAACAATCCCGTATCGCGATGCAAAAACGTAACGAAGCCGGCCAGAGAGAGAGAGAGAGAGAGAGAAGAGAGTCTCCAGGGGAAAGAGAGATTGGGAGCGATCAACAGCTGGTGCGGTGGAGCAGAGCAGCTGAGTCGGGTTCGGACTGGGGGTCTCCCATATAAAGGCCTCGTGGAGAGCGCTTTGCTGTTTAGTTGATCGGCAGCGAGCGTAGCGAACGCACGTGCAGCGGAATGTATATATTGTCGAGAACCGGGGAAAATCGAGACAGGCCAGACAGAAAATCGAAGCACATTATGTATAACACACGCAATTGAAATTAATTTACGCGTCGCTACCCATCTGCATAAGTTCAATGGAAGACGAAGCAAAAGCAAAGCCCACAAGCCGAGGAGAAAAGTGTGAAGAAAGTGCAACAAAATCGAATTAAGAAATCAAGAAATCAAACCGAAGAAGTGCGCCTAACAACAATATAATAAAACAATCATCGCGTGTTCGTCCGCACATATGTACATATGTTAATCAAAGGTTAATTAAAGAGACTGCAATTATTCCGAGTTGCAGTTGGATTGACTTTGCCGAAAAACTCTTTGTGATTATGTGTTTCCATTCATAAATTACATTCTGTGACAAGTTTTACGTCCCGATTCACAAGAATAACCGAAAATATTTATAACCGAGGAAAGAAATAAACGGAGCTCAAAATAATACAAATCCGAAGAAAGAACAGCTGAAGAACTTGCAGCGAACAGGTTCGTTAGCACCGCTGATTATTACCTTTTGACCCACTAAAAGAGTAAAGAAAGAAAGCTTTCGGAAGAGTGGAGTGCAGGAACGAGTTGAATCACCAGAAGAATTGTGTAGACAAAGAACAGAGGAATACTAATTGCCTCTTCGTCACTGGAAAAAATAGAAGTACAAATAAGAATCTAAAATTATTGAAAATTTAATTGAAGAATAAATCTTTTCTTGTGGCTAAAAAAAAATTCAATTAACTTTCAAGAATCGTTTAACTCTCAATATCTTGTGAATTTACGTTACAATTTATTAAGATATACATAGAACATGTTTTCAAACTTCCATAAATTTTCAACTTTCAACAAATTTAAATAATCAATCCTTCAAAATTAAATTTGTTAGATTAAGAAATAAATACTAAATATACTAATAATAGAAAGGAACATGAAAAATTTAATGCAGAAAAACCAAATGAGTTTGCTTTTGTTGGAAATCGAGTTCTAAAGTGGTTGTAATTCTTTTACTTTGACAAGTAGTTTTTGGAGTTCGCCGCATTGTTTATTAGAGAATAGATATTTTGTAAAAATGTACAATTGTATTTATAATATAGATGCAAGAGAAACCAGAATAATTATATAAAAACAGTATGGTAAGCTAATAACGACCATTAGGTAAACTAATAACGACCATTTGGTAAACTAATAACGACCATTAGGTAAACTAATGCAAATGGAAACTATTTGAAAAAATGAATAATTCAAATTTCACCTTTATGGTGCATAACTTTTTAGAACTTGAAATTTTCATATTCTCAGTGTATGACTAGCAGCTGCACAATTTTGTTTCCCTTCATAGACGAAAATCATTCCGTTCAGACTCTACGTTTGCCTTTTCGATTCGATTCCCTTCTGTATCGCCGCAGACAGAATTTGAAACTGGAAAATGTAGGCCATCGCCTGAATCGACTTAACCGGTGGGTTTTTCTTTGTCGTGCGACCCACTCCCACTTGATTATGCGATCCTACCACTTACAGCATTTCTAGTTATATCATTCGTGATTCGGCTAACTTATTCATGACTTGTGCATTGAATTTTAACTCGTTGCAATCGGAGAATCGGTGATTGTGCTATGCTAATTTATTCACTGTTGTATCTAATCTAGCATGTGTTTCTAATTTGTTTGGAACACAACTGGAGAAATTTGTTTCGATCGGGAGTCTGATTTATATCTCCGCTAAAGTTTATTATGAAAGCTTTCCCCCTAAAATTTCAATTCAATCATCTTAAATTTGCTCAATACCTGAGCAAAACAATATAAAAGATGGCATAAACAAATGAAAGCAAATGGCCAACAAATGCACTTGTAAATTATAAGCAAACCAAATATAGCGGTCATTGGCTGACCGACTCTCGAAACGAGAAAAAAAACAGACGCTCGAAAAAGGCAAAGGCAAATATTGGAAATCAAAACAAACTTATTATTGTGCCGGCTACTGCGACGTTCTTGTGCATATTTGTTTGGCAGAACAGAATCGCAGTATGGCTTTCTGAGATAAACCCTGATCCATTAACATTATTTAGCTTGCCACGTGCTGGCCTTGGCGATGTCACTTTTCTTTATCGCAAGGCGAATAGTGGTCCCAGGGGTCGTATACGTAATGCGCGGCTTAGTTTTTTTTTTGTTTTTTATCGTGGCTGTGCACTAGCCAACCCGAAACGATCAATTGCCTCATTCCATTGTAGTTCTCTTGTACTTTTTTTTCTGCTGAAGTTGTTCATGATCTCTCAGTTTCGTGACTTTAATTGAAATGGCGAGCGTTTTTCGATTTTTGTTCGTATTTTACATATGTGTTTGTCATACGAGCCGGCAAATCAGCAATTTGCATTGTCTGAGTTATGAACAGACCGAAATGTCTAAAGGTCCCAACGACCTTTGCGCCGAGAGCTTTCCAAATTAAAATGAAAACCCGGATTCCCATAGTTTCGTTTCGGTGTTTCTGAACCACTTATACACATATGTCACGATCTCTGTGGCTTAAAGTGCATAAACAATTATTGTTTGAGTCATTGAAGTAAGCTGAATTGAAGTTGTTGAGATATAACTATTATAATATGAGACATTTTTAT
Organism: Drosophila fuyamai; assembly: GCA_018153365.1. Classification (NCBI taxonomy): domain Eukaryota; kingdom Metazoa; phylum Arthropoda; class Insecta; order Diptera; family Drosophilidae; genus Drosophila; species Drosophila fuyamai. The sequence continues at coordinate 2,536,308 of JAECXW010000878.1, forward strand.
ATAAATTTTATCTTAACTTAAACCCACAAAGACCATTTTTACATTGAACCCTGAGTAAGACAAACAATAATCACAAGAAATAATGTGAATTATAATTGTACAAACATTTACATTCACAGTTTTTTACAATCTAACAAAAGCAAGGAAAAATAAAGTATTAAAAAGTTTACAACTAAAATAAAATTAAAAGCAAAAAACATTATTTCTATGAATGACCGCAGCTTAGTGCCTACTACAATTTTTCCACCAGACAGAAACAACCGAATTTAATATGCATAGACATACCCAGTCTAAAAATGTGTACATATATAATTATGTCATTCGCCCAACATCATAAATTAGTCGACCATATGCTGAACTCAATTGTCTGTTCGACCGGCTCCCAATCAATGAAAATTGTCAACTCAATGAAACTGCACTAGAAATGCACTCAAGATAAAACCAGTTGAACTTCTATTTCGCACCAAGATCAGATTGCACCTCTAGACATGATCCGCTTTACTTTTGGCTAATTTAAATCTGCAAAAAAATGGAGAAAATGATTTTGCAGTTTTCATACCCCGTTCTTTTTGTAAAACTGGTTTCTTTTGGTCTCGATGGTTTGTTTGGCTTGTCATTCAGTTAACAAGCCAGACACAAACTCTTTACATCAAAGTCAATATCAGTTAACTACTCGAAACTTGTTGGCCAAACATAAACAAAAAATCCATGTATAGACAACTTGACTAAAAAAAGAGCCGCCCAAAGTTAATGTTGTAAATGGAAAAACGTATTGAAAGACCGACCGAATTGAAAGAACTTAGTAAAGCTAATTTGCATGTTAGCAAATATGTGTGAAACCCCATAGCCCAGATACTTATTCTTGAGTACAAGGTTGAAGGCATTAAATTTGTTATTATTACCTTAAACATTGCCCAATATTTATAGATCTATTAATATGAAAACAAGGTTCTAGGCACTTCCTCCGGGTTTATTTGTTTATATAACTAATTGACAACGTTAAATCGGGCAGAAAAATACTGACCTAAGTCAAGGGTACATAAAATTAGCAAACATTAGCTAACTTTAGAATAATCAACTATAAATTAATTCTAATTTAATTTTAACTAAGACTTTAATATTTGCTTTTAGCACCGTGATTTTATTTGATTTGTTTGGAATCTGATTTCTTTTGTGAATAGTTATTTTTGCATAATGTCGAGTCATTGAAACAAAGAGAAATTTCAGGAAAGATGACAAACGAATTTTGTTACATGTCTTTATTTTTAGAACCCGATTGATGAATATTACCGATAGAACAGCCTAGTCATAATTGTACTCTAAAAGAACTCATTGGATGTAAGGGATCTTCAAAATCTCGGTCTTCAACAAATTGTCTATCCATCAACTTGACAGACTTAACTTAATGAAGCGCTCTCATCTTTCAAATAAGCTTTTCACATTACAAAAACTTTCTTTGTTCGAATCAGGCTCAAACAAAAGCCCAGAAAACAAAACAAAAGTTTGTATGAGATATATAGAGAATATTTAATGACGCATCTGTCAATTTTTGCGATAGGACTTTGCTGTGTAAGTACTTTGTATGAGTGTCCGGCTAAGTTGTGCAAACAAAGTGTATACGCCCCCAAAAAATTAATTTGCTTGCAACAAATTTGTTAGTTAAATATCAACAATAAATGAAGTTAACGCCCCGACGGGCAAACAGGTCGTTAGTTCTAGAGCTACTATTATTATTCTCTACATGTGGGGGAAAATTGTTGAGAGGCCCTTAATTATGAATGCACAATCTGATTACAGATATATGAAATAATTACGGGGAAAATTTTTAAATTTACAAACATATACACAAATATATCATATTAGGCCAACAAGCACTGTGATTTAACTTATCGCGACACTAGTAACAAATAAATTAAACCATAATACAAGCATCCGCCTTTGCTTTTAAAATTGGATGGCTTTTAAACATGTATTTATTATATTTAAACAATTCTGCGATGATAAGCCTAATCTTCCTTGTTTCTTGACATTTTTTTCGTTTTGCAATGCATTTAAAAATATGTATTTCTCCGTCTTTATTTTCAGACTTTTTTCCTGACTAAAAAAAAATAGGAATTACCTGAAAATATGACACTCTTGCCAGATATCAAGGCTTCAGACGCCGCCTGCTGTGTTGGTGGGGAAAACAGTGATGCGAGTAGTAGTTCCGGTGGCAGCCACAAAGGTCATCATGGTAATCACGACAGTGGCTGCCTGGGCATCAATTGTTGCACCACCGCAGCCAGCTCGGAGTTGTCCATCGATGAGACCTCGTCGACCTCGTCCAGAGGATCGGGAGCAGACTTGGCCAGCAAGGTGACCAATGATCTGAATGGATTCCAGAAGCCAAACTATCACCAGGCAGTGGCTCATGCCAATTTCGATCACTGCGATCCGGTGGACATTGAGTTCTCCGATGTGCGATACACAGTGAGGAAGTTCTCCTTCCCGGAAAGGAAATTTGGTAGGTTTAAAGAATTCTACTACTAATTCTAGGTAACATTTAAATTTCTTTATCTTCCAACAGTCACCAAGGAAATCCTTCATGGTCTCAATGGCAGCTTTCGCTCTGGCGAACTGACTGCCATAATGGGTCCTTCGGGTGCCGGCAAAAGTACGCTTTTGAATGTGATGTCCGGTTTTTGGTGAGTCGCCCACTATTGATCTTAAAATATCACAGACTGCACAGATTTGCATTTAATTTATGGTTATATCGCTCAATACTTAAGCTGGTTTCAAGCAGTTTAATTACACACTGAACATCGGGTATGCATATAAACTGCCATCGTTCAATCAATCAACACATTGTTCAAGTGTCGGCAAAACAGCTGCATTGGATTACTATGTAATTGAATTTGTATATGGAGGGCAAAAGATTAAAGGGTTTCAAGTGGGCATTATTTATGGAATTTTTTCTTAGTTCTAAATTGGCTGTTTATACAATAAATACCTTTTTTAAGAAGAGATTGTTAACGCTTAAATGCACTTACGAATATGGAGATGGAAGATTAGAATCTTTGAGTAATAGGAATAAATGCTAAAATATGAATCACAATCGTATGATTTAATTGACGAATAGAAGCAAGTGCTTGTTTGATTTGCTTTCCATCCCGGACATAATCTCATCACTTCCTCCCGCAGTTCAAGTTCTCGCCAGTTGCATAATTAGGACTTCAGACTGGGATCGTTTCTAATCTCTGAGTCATTGGCCGCAAATTGACGTATCTTGAAGTAAATCGATGTTTAATCGCATCGCTTTTCTGATGGTCAACTGACAGTTATTACAGCATTTTCTTTTGTATATAAACATTTTAGTAATAATATAGTTTTTATATACGCCGCACGTGTAGGGGTAAAATCTTTTTAATCATGTTTGTGAAAAAAAAACTTGCAAATTGCTGCTTCTGTGTAATTATCATGATTAAAGTAATGGCAAATGTACGCCCCAAGCGGTACACGAGTTTCCATTGCTAAACGTTATCGGTCACTAAACTATGAACTTGAAAGTCGGGTACGTATACATAGTTCGGTTCACTTCTCCGCCTCAGACGTTTATACGGCTTTTTTCCCAGTCCCAGTCCCAGTCCCAGTATATGCTGAGCTCGTGTACATTATAATAATTATTTTAATTGCTGTGCCTGCTTATTATCTGTTGAGATTTCTTCGACACATTTTCACTCTTTATTTCCCTCCTTTTTTCACATTCTCTACAGTTCCACTGGAGTGTCGGGCAATATACGGGTAAATGGAAAGCCAATGGCTCCCAGTTCGGAGAGATTCCGCCAAATGTTGTGCTACATCCACCAGGATGATCTGCTGCGACCACAGTTATTGGTCGGTGAGATAATGCTGCTCGCAGCCCACCTTAAGTTGGGCTTCAAGGTCACCAAAGCCTACAAAATGGATCTGGTAAGACATAATTTCTAATTAAAACAATCAAAGGAATTACATTAGTCAAAGTAATATACTTTTTTAAGTATTCAAAGAAGTGTTTTGTATTGTATTACTCAAAGCAACCAAATTTTGTAAACCATTGACTTAGACTAGAAAAAGCAACTGAATCTTTAGAAAATTAACTTTGGTATTGGAATTTCCACTTTCTTTAAGCCAAATCTATTTTTAAGATCATTTTTCCACACAATCTTATCTGGAACATTTCGCTATCTTCTCTAGATCAAACAGATCTTATCGCTTTTGGGCCTGGACCATCGCTACAATGTGCCGACGGGGAAGCTTTCGGGGGGACAGAAGAAGCGACTTGCGATTGCCCTGGAGCTGATAAGTAATCCTCCCGTACTATATCTGGATGAGCCGACGACGTGAGTGACACTATATGAACACACTTATGTAATTAGAGTAGCCATGATAATGATCGTATTTATTATTGCGATGATGATGATGATGATGATGAGGAAACTTTGCCTAGCGGAAATTCAGCGAAAAGTTATAGCAATCCCATGGCTGACCCACAAGTCAAGTTTGTCAACGTCTTAATGGCTATAGGTCTTATCAATCGTCTATATATTTTTTATATATTCCTTTTAATAGTTTTCATTTGATTTGATTGGTGGTGTTCAATAAGCAGAAAGCGGTTTTTTATTTAAATTTTTGTATGTTGATTATTCTTTTAATTACTATATTATCTTGCAAATACTGAAGCAATTAATTAAATTGTTCATTAGTCGGGAATTACTTTAATAGGAATGGATGGGAGAACGAAATGATTGAGTTTGATCGGTTTTAAACAGCAATTAAGGGCTTGTTATTTTTAGCTTACATCGTCTGGGTGGAGATAAAAAATCTTTTTTCACCCTGAATGACTAGGTAAAACCTTTGAAAGCAATATCAATAAGCACCCCATAAACCTTAAGTGAACCCATGACTTGATATATTAAACAAAGGAAATTAGCAATACAGCAAATATAACAAGATCAACTGAGAATGACTGAGAATTACTGAGTTCCATTTACACATCACTTTGATATCATTTTGGTTCTTGAAACTATAATAATTTTTGTGAAAATTCCCTATTAACATGATTATTTTTAGCTCTAGAGCTTAATTTGTATCACTTGAATGACATTTAGTAAGCTCAAATGATGACACATTATAAAAAATATTGTAATCGCACTTTTGAGTAATTGTACAACCTGTAAAGTTATATTTTAGGTATAATTCACAATTTAATTTTATTTTACACAAAAATCTTTAGGTGGTTAATGACAATTAAATAAACTCGATTGTTGACCCTGCCTAATAAATTGTATACTGTAAGTCAATCAAATTGTACAAAGCCGCTTGACTTGCATCGGTTAATGGTTTTTGGGAACAAACACGTTTGTTACTTTCATTTCATTTGTTTAATTTCAAGTTCAAGTCGCAATCTCACCTACCATTAAAGTTTGAGATTGCCCAATTGCTTAATGTTCTTTGTTGTCATTCCTACCTTTTTCTCATTATTTAATGGGGGTTTTTGTTTCGTGAGCTTTCCAAAGGTTAGGTCAGCAGCACTTAAACCATGTTGAGTCACTCAGAAAGTTTAACTCACTTTTTGTGGGTCGTTCTTGTCTGGAATTTCAGGGGCTTGGACAGCTCCTCGTGCAGTTCCTGTGTGGCTTTGCTGAAGAAGCTGGCATCCCAGGGCCATACGATAGTCTGCACGATCCACCAGCCGAGTGCCCTGATCTTCGAGATGTTCGACAAGCTATACACGGTGGTGGATGGTCACTGCATGTACCAGGGACCTGTGAGGGAACTGGTTCCCTTCCTCGCCGATCAGCAGCTCGTCTGTCCCAGCTACCACAATCCAGCCGACTACCGTAAGTGCAGATTAGATATAATTCCTATATATATATCTAAGATATCTAATTTAAGTGCTGGAAGTGGCCGTGGGCGAGCATCAACGTGATCTGAATGAACTAATCCATGCGGCCAATAAAAAGTATTACGAGGATGTCGATCGCTATCGCTATATGAACAGTGCCGATATGTCACGCCTCGTGGCAACAATTAAAGGTGAGTTTTGATCTGTTGCCATGCCACAGGTATATAGTTCTCTGGATCTTAACTTTAGGTTTTGAATGAAACTTTATGGGAATATTTTTATTGCCCAAAAGCAGATAGTATCTTCATTTGGCTACACTTTTTACACTCTCATTAAAGTTTTGGTTGTTAAAGTTTAGGTGTTTTGGTTGATTTCTAAGTACAATTTTGTATGTGATTGTTTTGTGATTTAAACTTGATACCACAAATGTATATCAACAAATGTTTTAATTTTGTCAAGCTACCCTTTAATAGAAATACTATTTGCATATTGAATTAACACTTTCACAGCAAATACAGAAACCCCATAAGAGCCAATTACTCCCAGTGAAACAGTGCAGAAATTTCCCTCTATTAGACCTGTCTACTACTATTATGTACTTTCTCTAACCTCCGCTTCCGCTGCTCCCCGAAATTGCAGACAACATTGGCGGCAAGACGCTGGGAAAATCCAGTCCAGAGTTGCCGGGAGTTGCGCTGGCGCAATTCTCCAGCTTCGATTATGTGAAAGCTTCGCCGCAGGAACTGGCGCTGGAGGAGATCAAGGCACTCAGTGGTCCCACGGAGATCGTGGACCAGGACCGCCTGGAGAAACACCATCCGCAGCCACTTGCCAATGCCAAGGAGCTTGCCAAGCCATCCAGTGCAGTCAGATCGGCCTCCTTCCTCATGCAATATCTGCTCCTGATGCAGCGCATCTTGATCTGTGCCAAACGAAGCTATGTAAGTAAACCGAAAAATATAATAAGAAAATAAAAGATACATTTTATTTATTTATGTAAGAAATATATTTATAACATACTCAATTTAAGGCATTCACCTTTATTTAAATTTAAATTTTCAAAATCCAGAGCTTAAGGTATGCCTTGAATATTTCATTAATTCAATGCAAATGGTAGTCAATTTTTTCTTATTACTCCAAAAATTAAACTTATAACAGCCTTACGCAAATTATTTGAATTCATTAAATGTGTAAAAATTTGTTTTATAAGCCGGTTTTAGGGCAGTGGCGTTAAACGTTGATGGGCTGTCAAGTTGATTTGGTAATTGGTGCGATGTCCTCCAAAAAAGTGAATCCAGTTACTGCTGATCTCGTTTTCTGCTCAATTCTTAATGGCTAATCTCTTAAACAACCGCTTTTTATTTTTTGTTTCATTTTTTTGTGAGTAATTACGGCTGAGCTGCACATTACCATTTTGTTGCCTTAGTGTACATTAAGTATTATAACTTTTTTTGGGAAGGTTGGCCACTTTGCCACGCTTTCGGATTTTGCAAAAAAAGAAGATCAAAAGAAAATGGGACTTATGCATGCTTTTAATGGTGATGTAAGATCATGCATGCGGTGGATAATAGGGCTCTTATTAAAATTTCAAATTAATATGGCCGAAGGTTTCCAAAAGTTACATATAATCATTATAAAAAGTGTTATGTAGGGCATAAGTAATCTTTTTAATTGTGAGTTGCGTCTTTATAAGTTATTCATAAACAGTTTTTTTGGTTGCTCTGAACTTGTCCCATTACAAAACTAAACACAATTGCTTGAATGAATTTTTCACAACTGAGTTAGATTTCCCCAGGCAATTACTAAGTAGTTTAGCTTAGCAAATATTATTTTAAATGTGTTATTTTATAATTTACACGTTTTCCAGCTCGTTCCAAATATTTATTTACCTGTTGGCACCACCAGCAGGTAAATGACTCAGGGCAAAGGCTCAAATATTTACCATAATAAATACATAAATAAATAAATTACTTAGAATCAGAAATGCCATTGAGATTGATGGCTGACGTTTATCATTTGAATGTGCACAATTAGCACTTGGCATATGTTTGAAATAGGAAATTGAACAATTTGTGAGACGACCAATTAGCAAGTTAAGTCATCTTCATGTGCCTGCACACGATTAATGTGGATCTGCATATGAGACTGCACCCGGGTACTGGATCTTTTAGCACCTCCGCGTCGATATTGACTTGTCAGTGTCACACAAACTGGCCAAACAGCGCCATCGAGAATCTCGGACCCACTCGAGCGGGTCGTAACTCAAAAAGTAATGCCACCGCTCAGCCTTCACATAGATTTGGTTTTAGAGTGTTCTAATGACCAACATCCACGACTGCACGAGCGATTGTTTGCCTATTGCCGCCACTCGAAGGTACAGCTGTGGTCAAAACAATAGCCACACAATATTTAAACCTTGAAATTCCCAAGTTGTATTGCATAGAAATAGCACAATTTAATGTACCAATATTTCAATCTAAAACAATTTGTTCAACTTTCTTCTCACCAAGTTAAGGATAGGCTTTCGTTTACTTTAAGTTAGATAAAAATCTACTATTTACTGACACTTGTCAATTTATCGACATGAGCACTATTAACAATACATTGAGAAACCGGCTCTTAAAATGTCTTTTAAAGTGAAACCATTTATCTTTGTGTAACTATGAAGATAAAGTCTGTTAACAGGGACATTAAAAAGCATGGTATATTTAAAGGAGATAACTAAAACTAAAGAAACACTCCTAAAGACTTTACAAAGTTGTACACTTCACAAGTAAATAATCAAATTGTAAATACGATAAAGGTGGGGAAGTCAGCTTACTCGTTTTGAAATCAATTATGAAAGTAACCGCAGCTGTGTGCCATATATCTAAATGCCTCGTATCTCTTTCAGTTTCTTCTGCTGGCCCGCATCTTTTCGCACATCTTCATTGGAGTCGTCTTTGGCTATCTGTACATGAACGTGGGCAACAATGCACAGAGTGTGCTGGGAAATTACGTGTATCTCTATGGATCCACTCTGCTCTTGGTCTACACCGGCAAAATGGCTGTGGTCTTGACATGTAAGTAGCTGCTGGATACCTCTTCTATCTCCAAGATACTCCTCCTCCCATTGCTTTTTTCCAAGTGGTTCTCGAGTGTTTTTGAGTGCCTCCGACTTGACCACTCCTAGTTTCTATTCATTGGCTTTCGTGGCCAACAAACTTATGCAAAAATTTGTCGCCAAATTGGGCAGAAAAGACTGCAGCTGCTCTTGTGCAATGCGCATTTATTTTGGCAACTTTACTTTGTCTCCGACTTGCTGCATTCTAACCTGCCAACGGTTTTATTTTTGTCGATTTATTTAATTTTGTAGGAATGCCGATTAGCCAATAATTTTTTTTTTGTCATTTGCACAAAAGCTTTGTGGGTCTTAATTGGCCAAAAGGCAACGAGATTATTAGCTTAGATAGTGGATCATTAGCTGTTATAAATTGAAAGATTAAAGCTTTGCGATTTGAACAACTTAAACGGTTTGGCGAGATTTTTGAGTTGAAAAAAAAAGATGATAAAAAACACAAAGTATTTGCAAAGTGGTTAAGATCTTAATCTCACATCATATATATACAAAAAAGGTTTTATGAATAAACTAATTCAAATTTAAGTCTTAAAGCGAGGAAGATTAAGGTTAACGATTAAGCGGCTAAGCCATTCGCATGAAAAATATTACCGACTTTATATACGTGAACCTTTTTTTAATTTATATTCCATCTTAACTTACTTAATCAAACAAAATGATAAGGAACATTAACCTTGCCAACAAGGCCAGTTTAAATTTGCGATAAAAGATCTTAGTCAAGCCACTTTGTCAATTATAATTTCCATGTAAAAGAATCTCACACCAATTACCCCCGAAAAAATGTGATCCTGAGCAAATAATTAATAAACACAAGAAATATGGACAAGCGACACAAGCTCGCGAATATTGTATAATAAAACCGGTTGGCCAGCGATTCTCGAAGCACTTTACAATAAATTGCTGCAGACAGGAGATATCGAGGAGCTGGGGTAGTCGATCTTTACCGGTTTCGGTTTACTGACCTGACCTACATATGTATATAATGAACTCGCCTTCGTGCTCACACTTCGCATCGTATCGAAATTAATATTAATCGCATTAATCAATTAATTTTATTTGCAGTTCCGCTGGAAATTGACATGTTGACACGGGAGCACTTCAATCGCTGGTACAAACTGGGCCCCTACTTCCTCTCACTGATCTCCTTCGAAATACCCTTCCAGGTAGGCCTTACATCAGCCCACAAATAACTATATAAGCCGATCAGAATCAAATGCAGGCATCATTAATCATCATTTAAAACTAAGTTGTCATAAATGGCTGCGGTTTAATGAATTGCGGTTCGGTCATTAGTCAAATTAACGATGTCGAATCGCTGATGTTCGAGTTTGAGTTTCATTTGCGTGACAGAATCGCGTAAGCTACCTGTAATTTTGCAGCGATTGTGTTAATATTCTAGTTTCCATCTGTACAGAACTATTTAATGTGCCTAATACAAAGAAATTCTTTTGTTTGTCTTTGAGGAATGAGTTATGAAAGCGAAACATTTCTCTGTAAATTCTGTGGAATTATGAAAGCTCAAATTCCAGAGGCATTGGTAATTTGCTCACTTTCTCTGTTATGGAACTTTCGAATAAACAAAATTTACTATCAGTTAATAGTGAACATGACTGTCCTATGATACTTCTATAAATTCTAGATAGAGTAGTGGGATCAAAATAGCTATGAACTTTCATTAATCAATAGAAATATGAATGTAGTTATTCATATCCAATATAAATACAATTAATTATAATATAAATAATCACAATGTAAATTCCTTGAAAACTCCATTTATCAAATTCATATCCCGATTTTTTTTCACACTCACACTAACTTTCTAATTTGATTCCCCTCACATTATAGGCTCTATGTACCGCCATGTACATCATCATAAGCGTACATCTAACTGGCAATGATGCTGTGGAATCATTCCGGATCTACTACTTTATGTTGCTCGGGATAATGGCCTCATTAAGTGCCCAGGCCTGGGGCTTTTTCGTGGGAGCCACGCTGCCAACTAAGGTGGGTGTTACACTCTATTATTAAAATTCCAAAATAAATAAATAATGATCATTCTACCTTAGCTTGCCGTGTTTCTCGGACCCATTCTGGCGGTGATGTTCTCCGTTTTTGGATTCTGCACACGCTATATTGACATCACGCCCCTTTTCCGATGGATGTGGCACTTGAGCTACTTCCGAGCTGGATTCCATGGGGCGTTGAACGCCATTTACGGGATGGATCGACCTTTTCTGGATTGTCCGGAGACTGCGATGTACTGCCACTTTCGCAGTCCAAAGGTGTTCCTCAAGTACATGATGATATCGGATGTGCACATGTCCGACTGTCTGATCCTCATGGGAACCGTGATTGGAGTCATGCACGTGCTGACCCTCCTAACTCTTTGGCACAAGCTCAACAGGCGATAGGATGACTGTGATCTTGTTCTGAAGGCTAAGCCCCAGTTTTAATCCTACTGTACATAGTCGGGTGTCTTTAAATCTCTCCTTGTTTTAAGTTCGAAACTGAATTTATAATTTTTCCTTTTTGTGTTTGTTTTAATTGATCGACTAGCTTAATATTTATTTTATTGTTCTTTGAAAATGTATGCGAGAAGGCTTTAGGGTAGCTTATTCCAGTTTAAGTGCTGATATACCAAAAAAAAGGAAGATCAATCATAACACAATTTGAATAGCCCACTTTCCATCTTGCCCTGTAAACTTCATCAACTGAGCTGGTTTTCCCGCGAGGAATTCAAGCTATGCCAAATCTTGAATATTCATCTACATTATACATAAGGTTCGCAACAAAGATTCATTTGTGATCAACATTTTGTTTTGTCTCTTTAGTGCATAGTTTTAATCTTATTCCTAAGTTCGAATTATTTGTATATGGAATATGTATGTTTAGTTTTCGTAGCAAATGTTTTAGATTATTTTGATTTTGTAATAAACTGTTTGGTAGATTGATCATTTATGCTTACTATTATGATTTTGGGAGATTTTCATTGGAGAAACTTAAAATAAAGGTTCCTAGGTAAATTATATACAGTTCCTGAAATAAAAACATATTTGTTTGAGCAACAAAATATAAATAAGATAAAAAGGATGGTACAAAACTACAGCAGGAATGGTTCAGGGTTAAAAAATAATAGATTAAATGTAAATAAAAGCATTAATGAAATCAAATAAACAGTATTATTTATAAGAGCAACTCTCTATCAATTAAATAAACATCCACATTTACAGTCTAACAATTAAATCAATTTTATTAGTTCAAAATGCTGATGCCATACAAATAAGTTAACTACATTGATGGAGGTGATGCAGGCTTAAAAGCCCCAATCAATTAAATGCTTAAAGACTAACACAAAAAATATATAAAAATATATATTGGAATCTTAGAGATATTGCACATTACACCGATTCCCTTACATAGTGGACATGCGTGCATATCGAATGATTTGATCGTGGTTCAGGGGGCTATCGGTGGACAATTGAACCCTTTGCCACTGCCTGGTTTCGTTGGACTTCCGGATGGCCTCCACCACAGCCTGGACATAGAGGCCATCTTCAAAGGTGGCCGCCGTGGAAACGGGAGCTTTCACCCAGGAGGATTCTTTACTGCCGAAGGCTTCTTTTAGAGCGCCCACCATCTTGCAGAGCCCCTTGATATAGGGTCGTGGCAACAAAGAGTTATTGGTGGCGAAGTGCAGATCCTGGACGTCCACATAGACAGCTTCCTCTTTGGGCTGTCCCTCCTTGAGGACAAACAGATCGCCGCCACGAACAACCAGATGACCCTTGCTGCCATAAATGAGTATCTCTTGGGAGAAGGCTTTTGCAGGCACTGTGTGACTATGGAGCGCTACGGTCACTAGGGTTCCGGTAGACAGTTCCATTTGGAAGTTGCAGAAGTCGGGAGCCGTGATTTGTCGTATGCCATTGATGGCTGACGTGGTTTTGGTGTAGGATCGCAGGACTCCATGGACCCTGATGGCCTGCTGTTGCAGCAGGAAGGTGACCAAATCCACCACAGAACCCACGAGATTCAGGGCACCGCCGCCCATTTGGGCATCGCACATCCAGTTGTATTTCTCCGGGAAGAGGGTTCCCATCTGAACGCGCACATCCATGAGGACCACGTCGCCAATGGAGCCAATCAGCTCCTCTTGCAGACAGCGACGCATGTGGGTGAAGGCGGGCAGGAACCTCAACGGATGATTGACCAGGGAAATCAGAGTGGGATAATACTGTGAGGCCCGCACCATTTTGAGGGCGTCCTGCTGGTGCAAGCCCGCTGGCTTGTCGCACACCACATGCTTCCCGATGCCCAGAGCCTTCACCGAGATCTCCGCGTGCAGAAAGGGCTGGCACACGATGAACACCAGGTCCACGTCCTTGCGCAGCAGGACGTCATCTATGACGTTCGTATGGAACTGCACATTCTGCGTGGCAGCCGTCTCCTTGGCCTCCTTTAGGGTCCTGCCCCAAATGGCCCGCACTTCGAATCCCTTTTCCCGCAGCAACGGCACCAGAACATTGGCTATCTCTCCGGTCCCGAACACTCCTACGCCCGGCATCGCTTTTTCGATTTATCAAATTAATAAATAATTTAAATGGTAAATCCAAAAATGTATCCAAAAACTTAATGTTTTTATTTGGTGGCCGACCAGGGATGCCACATCGATCAAACTGTGGGCGTTAACAGCTGGCTGGAGGTGGAAGCCATTCACAGATACTTGTTGCTTATAGCCATAATATATATATATTATATATATGTACATATATCTTACAATAATACTTGGACTTAATATCACATACATAAAGGAAAGGGGACAAGTTTCAGGAGAATCAATATAACTCACTCGGGATTTTAAGAATTGATTTGACTGTGTGGCAACTTTGCTCATAGCCATTTGGAAAAAGTAAGTATTGGTTAACGCCAATATTTACCCGCAAAAATTTAAAAATCTCTAACTGCTACAAATATTTGCTAAATTTAAAAAGTTATTCATAGTTAATTTGAAATGGAAATAGATAAATACAAGGAAGTCATATTGAAATTCTACTGGAATTCTTTCAGCATGCTTCAGAAAAAGTTCTCGTGAAAACATCCAAAAAGAAATTTAAATCAAAGCAATCGAAAATCAAATGGGACCTATCCAAATTCAGTTTCGATTCAAAATCAAAGACGAACACATATCCAATGATTTCGATTGCTCAGTGGCTGACCTCTTTGTCAGCTGGATTCTTAGCCACCTCGCAGGCGATTCGTTATTTTAAGACAGTAAACGAGGAGGAGTCACCGGCCAGGATGTCAAGCCAGCGGGAAACGGCGGCAATGGATGTATCAGCCGCGGAGGAACCGAAGATACTGGGATCCGAACAGATCAGCAGTCTCCTGCTGCACATTTTCAGCAGTGAGCGGAAGTCCTCCCACGTTTATATAGATGCAATGCACAATCGCAGTGCCCGCAAACAGGAGTATTCATTGGGTTCCGAATCCCTTGATCGTATGTTGGAGGACATCATGGACCCCGTGGGAAATGGGAACGGCAGGTCCTTGGCCATGGAGCCTGCCGTTGAAGTATAAGCTTTGCTTTTGAGCCGATTAAATTCAAGTTACCTTTGTCCGATCAAATTGTTGCGCTTTTATAAGAAGATATTACACTTTGTAGTCAACAAATGATTATTTATTTATATTTTCATCTCAAATTAAAATTAAGCTCTCTTAATCTTGTTAATTGAAAAGTAACATTTAAAAGTGTTTTCGGCTTAACTGAATTATTTAAATGATTTCGGTATTGTTGATAACAGCTTAACAAATCATTCCAAATTAAGTGTATTATGACTTTTAAAGACCTGACTACTGTCCACTCAATTAACTAAGCCGGATTCCGCTGGGCTCCATTTTGAGTGCGGTCTACACCAGTTATCCATCTCACTGTGCCCTTTTACCCCGCCTTTGCCCCCTTTTCGGTCCTTTGAGCCATGTGTGGTATTGCAGCTGTCAAAGCAGCCGGCATGCGGAAAATGATTCTGCAGCTTATTACAAGCTGGCAACTGCGAATGCAAACGCTCAGTGGAGTGAAGGACTTACTGGCGACCGGGCTTATGGAACACTTGGAAAAAAGTTGTGATATAAAGGTAAAAATGCTTTTCATCAAATAGAACAACTTGACATCTGATTTTCTAAAAGTATGCAGCAACATTTTTATTCCGGAAATATATTTGATATCTGATATGGCATGCAAATACTTTGTGAGTCAGTAATTTAAGCTCGATTTTTATGTTGAGTGTACGCCAACACCACCCATTTCTGCGGGTTGTTGTGTGTTTGTGTTTGTCCGGGCGAAGGATGTGGGCGGACATAATGCAAGCATTGGCAAGCCATGGCAAACAAATGTCACAGTCGAAGCAGTGCCCTGTCATATGGTAACCCAATTAGTGTAATTTGGTTTAAGGCAGCTGCCGCCTGTCTGCCATTTCCCCACACTCCCCGCCTCCCACATGCATGTATGCGAGCCCCATTCTTGGGCTTTAATTAAACCACAAAGTGCACAGCAGCAGATGGCAAACAATCAACTTTAAGGGAAACCCAGCGGCTCAAGCAAACAGCTAATGAATGTTGCTCTTTGTGACCTCAGGGCATATAGCCACTAAGTTATGGCGCCATCAAAGGTGCAATCGAAGGGGGTTTCCCTTAAATGGGAAGTCGGGGATTGGAGGGCAAACTCCCTTCAGGCGAACAACTGGATATTGAGACAGCAATTGGGTTAGTTACAATCGGGGATAGGTTGCCTGGGAGAACTATTTAATATGGGTTTCAAGAACAAAATCTATTACTGCTAGATATCCGTTTAAAATTTAACCAAAAGATAAAAACTAGATTTCCCAAATGGGGTTTGGGAAGTTGGCATACAAATTCCTTAAGAGTCAAACTCAATCATTAAAACCTCCAAAGTGGATAAATAAATCCCAATTAAATTGATTTTCATTTCCAAAAGACACTCTGGTTTCAAGTTTCTCCAGCAGCAAGATAAGAATAAATGATTTTAAGTAGCTGCCGCAAACTAGCTTTCACTAACCCAATTAAAATTTATCAGAAACAACACCCAAATGACCAAAAGCCCCACAGACACAGCTCCTAATTGAATTCTGAATGTTAATGGCAATATTGATTACACTTGCTGATCCCGGCTTAGTTTATCTCCGACTTTGCCAGACCGCACGACTCTTGAGGGAAGCAGTAACCTTTCTGCAAACCAGACATTAATCACATTTAAGCCAGATTAATACTAAATGCAGGGTCTGGACGAGACCGAAAATGTCTGCAATTGGAGGCAGGACAACTAAACATTTAATAAGCCAAACAAGCGGACGTCGACGCAGTTGTACGTGACCTCATCTTGAGGTCTGGAGCCCCAAGACCGGGTGAGACTGGAACTGAGACTGAGACTGGGACTCAAATGAATCAGACCGCACATAGATCTCTGTCAGAGGCATTAGCATTAGCAGCGAACAGGACCAGCGGAGCAGCCAAAGATAGTTCATCAAAACTGACAAGCCCATTTCGCTGTTGGGAGCCGCAGCCCGCTTTCTCTTCTTGGGTCGTCTTTTACACTGGCCAAATAAAAGTTAAGATAATAAAATTTTCATCCTAGCGTCTGTCAAATTTTTGTCTAATTTTTATGTTAGTTATTTCTAAGTGTCCGACGACTTGCAAAATGGTGACCCACAATTGGAGTTCTACAGTTCATAACTTTACCAAACTTAATTCGATTTTTAAGTGACATACCTCCTAAGAGTTGCGCTTTGATTCTCTGAAAATATGCATTCAAAATTTTCATTTTGGCGTAAGTCAAATTTTTGACACATTTTCATGTCATTTATTTTTAAGTTTCCGATGACTTGTAAAAAAGGTGTCCCACAATTGGACTTCCCATGTTAATAACTTTACCAAATTTTAACCGATTTCAAAGTGTCATACCTGTAAAGACTTGTAATGTCATTCTCTAAAAATCTGTATCAAAATTTTTCATTTTAACATAAATCAAAATTTTGACCCATTTTCATGTTATTTATTTTTAGGTTTCCGATGACTTGTAAAAAAGGTGACCCACAATTGAACTTCCCATGTTAATAACTTTACCAAATTTTAACCGATTTCAAAGTGTCATACCTCTAAAGACTTGTAATGTCATTCTCTAAAAATCTGTATCAAAATTTTTCATTTTAGCATAGATCAAAATTTTGACCCATTTTCATGTTATTTATTTTTAGGTTTCCGATGACTTGTTAAAAAGGTGTCCCACAATTGGACTTCCCATGTTAATAATTTTACCAAATTTTAACCGATTTCAAAGTGTCATACCTCTAAAGACTTGTAATGTCATTCTCTAAAAATCTGTATCAAAATTTTTCATTTTAGCATAGATCAAAATTTTGACCCATTTTCATGTTATTTATTTTTAGGTTTCCGATGACTTGTTAAAAAGGTGTCCCACAATTGGACTTCCCATGTTAATAACTTTACCAAATTTTAACCGATTTCAAAGTGTCATACCTCCAAAGACTTGTAATGTCATTCTCTAAAAATCTGTATCAAAATTTTTCATTTTAACGTAAATCAAAATTTTGACCCATTTTCATGTTATTTATTTTTAGGTTTCCGATGACTTGTTAAAAAGGTGTCCCACAATTGGACTTCCCATGTTTATAACTTTACCAAATTTTAACCGATTTCAAAGTGTCATACCTCTAAAGACTTGTAATGTCATTCTCTAAAAATCTGTATCAAAATTTTTCATTTAAACGTAAATCAAAATTTTGACCCATTTTCATGTCATTTATTTTTAAGTTTCCGATGACTTGTTAAAAGGTGTCCCACAATTGGACTTCCCATGTTAATAACTTTACCAAATTTTAACCGATTTCAAAGTTTCATACCTCTGAAGACTTGTAATGTCATTCTCTAAAAATCTGTATCAAAATTTTTCATTTTAGCATAGATCAAAATTTTGACCCATTTTCATGTTATTTATTTTTAGGTTTCCGATGACTTGTTAAAAAGGTGTCCCACAATTGGACTTCCCATGTTAATAACTTTACCAAATTTTAACCGATTTCAAAGTGTTATACCTCTGAAGACTTGTAATGTCATTCTCTAAAAATCTGTATCAAAATTTTTTATTTAAACGTAAATCAAAATTTTGACCCATTTTCATATCATTTATTTTTAAGTTTCCGATGACTTGTTAAAAAAATGTCCCACAATTGGACTTACCATGTTAATAACTTTACCAAATTTTAACCGATTTCAGGGTTTCATACCTCTGAAGACTTGTAATGTCATTCTCTAAAAATCTGTATCAAAATTTTTCATTTTAACGTAAATCAAAATTTTGACCCATTTTCATGTTATTTATTTTTAAGTTTCCGATGACTTGTAAAAAAGGTGTCCCACAATTGGACTTCCCATGTTAATAAAAATTTTTCATTTTAACGTAGATCAAAATTTTGACCCATTTTCATGTTATTTATTTTTAAGTTTCCGATGACTTGTAAAAAAGGTGTCCCACAATTGGACTTCCCATGTTAATAACATTACCAAATTTTAACCGATTTCAAAGTGTCATACCTCCAAAGACTTGTAATGTCATTCTCTAAAAATCTGTATCAAAATTTTTCATTTTAACGTAGATCAAAATTTTGACCCATTTTCATGTTATTTATTTTTAGGTTTCCGATGACTTGTTAAAAAGGTGTCCCACAATTGGACTTCCCATGTTTATAACTTTACCAAATTTTAACCGATTTCAAAGTGTCATACCTCTAAAGACTTGTAATGTCATTCTCTAAAAATCTGTATCAAAATTTTTCATTTAAACGTAAATCAAAATTTTGACCCATTTTCATGTCATTTATTTTTAAGTTTCCGATGACTTGTTAAAAAGGTGTCCCACAATTGGACTTCCCATGTTAATAACTTTACCAAATTTTAACCGATTTCAAAGTTTCATACCTCTGAAGACTTGTAATGTCATTCTCTAAAAATCTGTATCAAAATTTTTCATTTTAACGTAGATCAAAATTTTGACCCATTTTCATGTTATTTATTTTTAAGTTTCCGATGACTTGTAAAAAAGGTGTCCCACAATTGGACTTCCCATGTTAATAACTTTACCAAATTTTAACCGATTTCAAAGTGTCATACCTCTAAAGACTTGTAATGTCATTCTCTAAAAATCTGTATCAAAATTTTTCATTTTAACGTAGATCAAAATTTTGACCCATTTTCATGTCATTTATTTTTAAGTTTCCGATGACTTGTTAAAAAGGTGTCCCACAATTGGACTTCCCATGTTTATAACTTTACCAAATTTTAACCGATTTCAAAGTGTCATACCTCTAAAGACTTGTAATGTCATTCTCTAAAAATCTGTATCAAAATTTTTCATTTAAACGTAAATCAAAATTTTGACCCATTTTCATGTCATTTATTTTTAAGTTTCCGATGACTTGTAAAAAAGGTGACCCACAATTGAACTTCCCATGTTAATAACTTTACCAAATTTTAACCGATTGCAAAGTGTCATACCTCTAAAGACTTGTAATGTCATTCTCTAAAAATCTGTATCAAAATTTTTCATTTTAACGTAGATCAAAATTTTGACCCATTTTCATGTTATTTATTTTTAGGTTTCCGATGACTTGTAAAAAAGGTGTCCCATAATTGGACTTCCCATGTTAATAATTTTACCAAATTTTAACCGATTTCAAAGTGTCATACCTCTAAAGACTTGTAATGTCATTCTCTAAAAATCTGTATCAAAATTTTTTATTTAAACGTAAATCAAAATTTTGACCCATTTTCATATCATTTATTTTTAAGTTTCCGATGACTTGTTAAAAAGGTGTCCCACAATTGGACTTTCCATGTTAATAACTTTACCAAATTTTAACCGATTTCAAAGTGTCATACCTCCAAAGACTTGTAATGTCATTCTCTAAAAATCTGTATCAAAATTTTTCATTTTAACGTAAATCAAAATTTTGACCCATTTTCATGTTATTTATTTTTAGGTTTCCGATGACTTGTTAAAAAGGTGTCCCACAATTGGACTTCCCATGTTTATAACTTTACCAAATTTTAACCGATTTCAAAGTGTCATACCTCTAAAGACTTGTAATGTCATTCTCTAAAAATCTGTATCAAAATTTTTCATTTAAACGTAAATCAAAATTTTGACCCATTTTCATGTCATTTATTTTTAAGTTTCCGATGACTTGTTAAAAAGGTGTCCCACAATTGGACTTCCCATGTCAATAACTTTACCAAATTTTAACCGATTTCAAAGTTTCATACCTCTGAAGACTTGTAATGTCATTCTCTAAAAATCTGTATCAAAATTTTTCATTTTAGCATAGATCAAAATTTTGACCCATTTTCATGTTATTTATTTTTAGGTTTCCGCTGACTTGTTAAAAAGGTGTCCCACAATTGGACTTCCCATGTTAATAACTTTACCAAATTTTAACCGATTTCAAAGTGTTATACCTCTGAAGACCTGTAATGTCATTCTCTAAAAATCTGTATCAAAATTTTTCATTTTAACGTATATCAAAATTTTGACCCATTTTCATGTTATTTATTTTTAGGTTTCCGATGACTTGTTAAAAAGGTGTCCCACAATTGGACTTCCCATGTTAATAATTTTACCAAATTTTAACCGATTTCAAAGTGTCATACCTCTAAAGACTTGTAATGTCATTCTCTAAAAATCTGTATCAAAATTTTTTATTTAAACGTAAATCAAAATTTTGACCCATTTTCATATCATTTATTTTTAGGTTTCCGATGACTTGTTAAAAAGGTGTCCCACAATTGGACTTCCCATGTTTATAACTTTACCAAATTTTAACCGATTTCAAAGTGTCATACCTCTAAAGACTTGTAATGTCATTCTCTAAAAATCTGTATCAAAATTTTTCATTTAAACGTAAATCAAAATTTTGACCCATTTTCATGTCATTTATTTTTAAGTTTCCGATGACTTGTTAAAAAGGTGTCCCACAATTGGACTTCCCATGTCAATAACTTTACCAAATTTTAACCGATTTCAAAGTTTCATACCTCTGAAGACTTGTAATGTCATTCTCTAAAAATCTGTATCAAAATTTTTCATTTTAGCATAGATCAAAATTTTGACCCATTTTCATGTTATTTATTTTTAGGTTTCCGCTGACTTGTTAAAAAGGTGTCCCACAATTGGACTTCCCATGTTAATAACTTTACCAAATTTTAACCGATTTCAAAGTGTTATACCTCTGAAGACCTGTAATGTCATTCTCTAAAAATCTGTATCAAAATTTTTCATTTTAACGTATATCAAAATTTTGACCCATTTTCATGTTATTTATTTTTAGGTTTCCGATGACTTGTTAAAAAGGTGTCCCACAATTGGACTTCCCATGTTAATAATTTTACCAAATTTTAACCGATTTCAAAGTGTCATACCTCTAAAGACTTGTAATGTCATTCTCTAAAAATCTGTATCAAAATTTTTTATTTAAACGTAAATCAAAATTTTGACCCATTTTCATATCATTTATTTTTAAGTTTCCGATGACTTGTTAAAAAAATGTCCCACAATTGGACTTACCATGTTAATAACTTTACCAAATTTTAACCGATTTCAGGGTTTCATACCTCTGAAGACTTGTAATGTCATTCTCTAAAAATCTGTATCAAAATTTTTCATTTTAACGTAGATCAAAATTTTGACCCATTTTCATGTTATTTATTTTTAAGTTTCCGATGACTTGTAAAAAAGGTGTCCCACAATTGGACTTCCCATGTTAATAACTTTACCAAATTTTAACCGATTTCAAAGTGTCATACCTCCAAAGACTTGTAATGTCATTCTCTAAAAATCTGTATCAAAATTTTTCATTTTAACGTAAATAAAAATTTTGACCCATTTTCATGTTATTTATTTTTAGGTTTCCGATGACTTGTTAAAAAGGTGTCCCACAATTGGACTTCCCATGTTTATAACTTTACCAAATTTTAACCGATTTCAAAGTGTCATACCTCTAAAGACTTGTAATGTCATTCTCTAAAAATCTGTATCAAAATTTTTCATTTAAACGTAAATCAAAATTTTGACCCATTTTCATGTCATTTATTTTTAAGTTTCCGATGACTTGTTAAAAAGGTGTCCCACAATTGGACTTCCCATGTTAATAACTTTACCAAATTTTAACCGATTTCAAAGTTTCATACCTCTGAAGACTTGTAATGTCATTCTCTAAAAATCTGTATCAAAATTTTTCATTTTAACGTAGATCAAAATTTTGACCCATTTTCATGTTATTTATTTTTAAGTTTCCGATGACTTGTAAAAAAGGTGACCCACAATTGAACTTCCCATGTTAATAACTTTACCAAATTTTAACCGATTGCAAAGTGTCATACCTCTAAAGACTTGTAATGTCATTCTCTAAAAATCTGTATCAAAATTTTTCATTTTAACATAGATCAAAATTTTGACCCATTTTCATGTTATTTATTTTTAGGTTTCCGATGACTTGTAAAAAAGGTGTCCCACAATTGGACTTCCCATGTTAATAACTTTACCAAATTTTAACCGATTTCAAAGTGTCATACCTCTAAAGACTTGTAATGTCATTCTCTAAAAATCTGTGTCAAAATTTTTCATTTTAACGTAGATCAAAATTTTGACCCATTTTCATGTTATTTATTTTTAAGTTTCCGATGACTTGTAAAAAAGGTGACCCACAATTGAACTTCCCATGTTAATAACTTTACCAAATTTTAACCGATTGCAAAGTGTCATACCTCTAAAGACTTGTAATGTCATTCTCTAAAAATCTGTATCAAAATTTTTCATTTAAACGTAAATAAAAATTTTGACCCATTTTCATGTCATTTATTTTTAAGTTTCCGATGACTTGTAAAAAAGGTGTCCCACAATTGGACTTCCCATGTTAATAACTTTACCAAATTTTAACCGATTTCAAAGTGTCATACCTCTAAAGACGTGTAATGTCATTCTCTAAAAATCTGTATCAAAATTTTTCATTTAAACGTAAATAAAAATTTTGACCCATTTTTATGTCATTTATTTTTAAGTTTCCGATGACTTGTAAAAAAGGAGTCCCACAATTGGACTTCCCATGTTAATAACTTTACCAAATTTTAACCGATTTCAAAGTGTCATACCTCTAAAGACTTGTAATGCCATTCTCTAAAAATCTGTATCAAAATTTTTCATTTTAACGTAGATCAAAATTTTGACCCATTTTCATGTTATTTATTTTTAGGTTTCCGATGACTTGTTAAAAAGGTGTCCCACAATTGGACTTCCCATGTTAATAATTTTACCAAATTTTAACCGATTTCAAAGTGTCATACCTCTAAAGACGTGTAATGTCATTCTCTAAAAATCTGTATCAAAATTTTTCATTTAAACGTAAATAAAAATTTTGACCCATTTTCATGTCATTTATTTTTAAGTTTCCGATGACTTGTAAAAAAGGAGTCCCACAATTGGACTTCCCATGTTAATAACTTTACCAAATTTTAACCGATTTCAAAGTGTCATACCTCTAAAGACTTGTAATGTCATTCTCTAAAAATCTGTGTCAAAATTTTTCATTTTAACGTAGATCAAAATTTTGACCCATTTTCATGTTATTTATTTTTAAGTTTCCGATGACTTGTAAAAAAGGTGACCCACAATTGAACTTCCCATGTTAATAACTTTACCAAATTTTAACCGATTGCAAAGTGTCATACCTCTGAAGACCTGTAATGTCATTCTCTAAAAATCTGTATCAAAATTTTTCATTTTAACGTATATCAAAATTTTGACCCATTTTCATGTTATTTATTTTTAGGTTTCCGATGACTTGTTAAAAAGGTGTCCCACAATTGGACTTCCCATGTTAATAATTTTACCAAATTTTAACCGATTTCAAAGTGTCATACCTCTAAAGACTTGTAATGTCATTCTCTAAAAATCTGTATCAAAATTTTTTATTTAAACGTAAATCAAAATTTTGACCCATTTTCATATCATTTATTTTTAAGTTTCCGATGACTTGTTAAAAAAATGTCCCACAATTGGACTTACCATGTTAATAACTTTACCAAATTTTAACCGATTTCAGGGTTTCATACCTCTGAAGACTTGTAATGTCATTCTCTAAAAATCTGTATCAAAATTTTTCATTTTAACGTAGATCAAAATTTTGACCCATTTTCATGTTATTTATTTTTAAGTTTCCGATGACTTGTAAAAAAGGTGTCCCACAATTGGACTTCCCATGTTAATAACTTTACCAAATTTTAACCGATTTCAAAGTGTCATACCTCCAAAGACTTGTAATGTCATTCTCTAAAAATCTGTATCAAAATTTTTCATTTTAACGTAAATAAAAATTTTGACCCATTTTCATGTTATTTATTTTTAGGTTTCCGATGACTTGTTAAAAAGGTGTCCCACAATTGGACTTCCCATGTTTATAACTTTACCAAATTTTAACCGATTTCAAAGTGTCATACCTCTAAAGACTTGTAATGTCATTCTCTAAAAATCTGTATCAAAATTTTTCATTTAAACGTAAATCAAAATTTTGACCCATTTTCATGTCATTTATTTTTAAGTTTCCGATGACTTGTTAAAAAGGTGTCCCACAATTGGACTTCCCATGTTAATAACTTTACCAAATTTTAACCGATTTCAAAGTTTCATACCTCTGAAGACTTGTAATGTCATTCTCTAAAAATCTGTATCAAAATTTTTCATTTTAACGTAGATCAAAATTTTGACCCATTTTCATGTTATTTATTTTTAAGTTTCCGATGACTTGTAAAAAGGTGACCCACAATTGAACTTCCCATGTTAATAACTTTACCAAATTTTAACCGATTGCAAAGTGTCATACCTCTAAAGACTTGTAATGTCATTCTCTAAAAATCTGTATCAAAATTTTTCATTTTAACATAGATCAAAATTTTGACCCATTTTCATGTTATTTATTTTTAGGTTTCCGATGACTTGTAAAAAAGGTGTCCCACAATTGGACTTCCCATGTTAATAACTTTACCAAATTTTAACCGATTTCAAAGTGTCATACCTCTAAAGACTTGTAATGTCATTCTCTAAAAATCTGTGTCAAAATTTTTCATTTTAACGTAGATCAAAATTTTGACCCATTTTCATGTTATTTATTTTTAAGTTTCCGATGACTTGTAAAAAAGGTGACCCACAATTGAACTTCCCATGTTAATAACTTTACCAAATTTTAACCGATTGCAAAGTGTCATACCTCTAAAGACTTGTAATGTCATTCTCTAAAAATCTGTATCAAAATTTTTCATTTAAACGTAAATAAAAATTTTGACCCATTTTCATGTCATTTATTTTTAAGTTTCCGATGACTTGTAAAAAAGGTGTCCCACAATTGGACTTCCCATGTTAATAACTTTACCAAATTTTAACCGATTTCAAAGTGTCATACCTCTAAAGACGTGTAATGTCATTCTCTAAAAATCTGTATCAAAATTTTTCATTTAAACGTAAATAAAAATTTTGACCCATTTTCATGTCATTTATTTTTAAGTTTCCGATGACTTGTAAAAAAGGAGTCCCACAATTGGACTTCCCATGTTAATAACTTTACCAAATTTTAACCGATTTCAAAGTGTCATACCTCTAAAGACTTGTAATGCCATTCTCTAAAAATCTGTATCAAAATTTTTCATTTTAACGTAGATCAAAATTTTGACCCATTTTCATGTTATTTATTTTTAGGTTTCCGATGACTTGTTAAAAAGGTGTCCCACAATTGGACTTCCCATGTTAATAATTTTACCAAATTTTAACCGATTTCAAAGTGTCATACCTCTAAAGACTTGTAATGTCATTCTCTAAAAATCTGTATCAAAATTTTTTATTTAAACGTAAATCAAAATTTTGACCCATTTTCATATCATTTATTTTTAAGTTTCCGATGACTTGTTAAAAAAATGTCCCACAATTGGACTTACCATGTTAATAACTTTACCAAATTTTAACCGATTTCAGGGTTTCATACCTCTGAAGACTTGTAATGTCATTCTCTAAAAATCTGTATCAAAATTTTTCATTTTAACGTAGATCAAAATTTTGACCCATTTTCATGTTATTTATTTTTAAGTTTCCGATGACTTGTAAAAAAGGTGTCCCACAATTGGACTTCCCATGTTAATAACTTTACCAAATTTTAACCGATTTCAAAGTGTCATACCTCCAAAGACTTGTAATGTCATTCTCTAAAAATCTGTATCAAAATTTTTCATTTTAACGTAAATCAAAATTTTGACCCATTTTCATGTTATTTATTTTTAGGTTTCCGATGACTTGTTAAAAAGGTGTCCCACAATTGGACTTCCCATGTTTATAACTTTACCAAATTTTAACCGATTTCAAAGTGTCATACCTCTAAAGACTTGTAATGTCATTCTCTAAAAATCTGTATCAAAATTTTTTATTTAAACGTAAATCAAAATTTTGACCCATTTTCATGTCATTTATTTTTAAGTTTCCGATGACTTGTTAAAAAGGTGTCCCACAATTGGACTTCCCATGTTAATAACTTTACCAAATTTTAACCGATTTCAAAGTTTCATACCTCTGAAGACTTGTAATGTCATTCTCTAAAAATCTGTATCAAAATTTTTTATTTAAACGTAAATCAAAATTTTGACCCATTTTCATATCATTTATTTTTAAGTTTCCGATGACTTGTTAAAAAAATGTCCCACAATTGGACTTACCATGTTAATAACTTTACCAAATTTTAACCGATTTCAGGGTTTCATACCTCTGAAGACTTGTAATGTCATTCTCTAAAAATCTGTATCAAAATTTTTCATTTTAACGTAGATCAAAATTTTGACCCATTTTCATGTTATTTATTTTTAAGTTTCCGATGACTTGTAAAAAAGGTGTCCCACAATTGGACTTCCCATGTTAATAACTTTACCAAATTTTAACCGATTTCAAAGTGTCATACCTCCAAAGACTTGTAATGTCATTCTCTAAAAATCTGTATCAAAATTTTTCATTTTAACGTAAATCAAAATTTTGACCCATTTTCATGTTATTTATTTTTAGGTTTCCGATGACTTGTTAAAAAGGTGTCCCACAATTGGACTTCCCATGTTTATAACTTTACCAAATTTTAACCGATTTCAAAGTGTCATACCTCTAAAGACTTGTAATGTCATTCTCTAAAAATCTGTATCAAAATTTTTTATTTAAACGTAAATCAAAATTTTGACCCATTTTCATGTCATTTATTTTTAAGTTTCCGATGACTTGTTAAAAAGGTGTCCCACAATTGGACTTCCCATGTTAATAACTTTACCAAATTTTAACCGATTTCAAAGTTTCATACCTCTGAAGACTTGTAATGTCATTCTCTAAAAATCTGTATCAAAATTTTTCATTTTAACGTAGATCAAAATTTTGACCCATTTTCATGTTATTTATTTTTAAGTTTCCGATGACTTGTAAAAAAGGTGTCCCACAATTGGACTTCCCATGTTAATAACTTTACCAAATTTTAACCGATTTCAAAGTGTCATACCTCTAAAGACTTGTAATGTCATTCTCTAAAAATCTGTATCAAAATTTTTCATTTTAACGTAGATCAAAATTTTGACCCATTTTCATGTCATTTATTTTTAAGTTTCCGATGACTTGTTAAAAAGGTGTCCCACAATTGGACTTCCCATGTTTATAACTTTACCAAATTTTAACCGATTTCAAAGTGTCATACCTCTAAAGACTTGTAATGTCATTCTCTAAAAATCTGTATCAAAATTTTTCATTTAAACGTAAATAAAAATTTTGACCCATTTTCATGTCATTTATTTTTAAGTTTCCGATGACTTGTAAAAAAGGTGACCCACAATTGAACTTCCCAAGTTAATAACTTTACCAAATTTTAACCGATTTCAAAGTTTCATACCTCTGAAGACTTGTAATGTCATTCTCTAAAAATCTGTATCAAAATTTTTCATTTTAACGTAGATCAAAATTTTGACCCATTTTCATGTTATTTATTTTTAAGTTTCCGATGACTTGTAAAAAAGGTGTCCCACAATTGGACTTCCCATGTTAATAACTTTACCAAATTTTAACCGATTTCAAAGTTTCATACCTCTGAAGACTTGTAATGTCATTCTCTAAAAATCTGTTTCAAAATTTTTCATTTTAACGTAGATCAAAATTTTGACCCATTTTCATGTTATTTATTTTTAAGTTTCCGATGACTTGTAAAAAAGGTGACCCACAATTGAACTTCCCATGTTAATAACTTTACCAAATTTTAACCGATTGCAAAGTGTCATACCTCTAAAGACTTGTAATGTCATTCTCTAAAAATCTGTATCAAAATTTTTCATTTAAACGTAAATAAAAATTTTGACCCATTTTCATGTCATTTATTTTTAAGTTTCCGATGACTTGTAAAAAAGGTGACCCACAATTGAACTTCCCAAGTTAATAACTTTACCAAATTTTAACCGATTTCAAAGTTTCATACCTCTGAAGACTTGTAATGTCATTCTCTAAAAATCTGTATCAAAATTTTTCATTTTAACGTAGATCAAAATTTTGACCCATTTTCATGTTATTTATTTTTAAGTTTCCGATGACTTGTAAAAAAGGTGTCCCACAATTGGACTTCCCATGTTAATAACTTTACCAAATTTTAACCGATTTCAAAGTTTCATACCTCTGAAGACTTGTAATATGACATTAAAAATCTGTATCAAAATTTTTCATTTTAACGTAGATCAAAATTTTGACCCATTTTCATGTTATTTATTTTTAAGTTTCCGATGACTTGTAAAAAAGGTGACCCACAATTGAACTTCCCATGTTAATAACTTTACCAAATTTTAACCGATTGCAAAGTGTCATACCTCTAAAGACTTGTAATGTCATTCTCTAAAAATCTGTATCAAAATTTTTCATTTAAACGTAAATAAAAATTTTGACCCATTTTCATGTCATTTATTTTTAAGTTTCCGATGAGTTGTAAAAAAGGTGACCCACAATTGAACTTCCCATGTTAATAACTTTACCAAATTTTAACCGATTGCAAAGTGTCATACCTCTAAAGACTTGTAATGTCATTCTCTAAAAATCTGTATCAAAATTTTTCATTTTAACATAGATCAAAATTTTGACCCATTTTCATGTTATTTATTTTTAGGTTTCCGATGACTTGTAAAAAAGGTGTCCCACAATTGGACTTCCCATGTTAATAACTTTACCAAATTTTAACCGATTTCAAAGTTTCATACCTCTGAAGACTTGTAATGTCATTCTCTGAAAATCTGCATTCAAAATTTTCATTTTAGCGTAAGTCAAATTTTTGACTCATTTTCATGTCAGTTATTTCTAGGTTTCAAGACATTTTTCCAAGTGCAGATGAGCTGGTAGCAAACTTTGGATATCCAGGACATATACAAAACTGCAGGGAAACCAGGCAGCTCATTCTCCATCCACTTCAGCCAGAGAACCACAGCCAACAGATGAGAAATATTCATCAGCATTTACGTCACGCAGCGCGCAAAAGTCGCTGGGGAAAGCGGCGGAGAAATTGAGAAAAGGAGAAAGGAGAAAGCAGCAGGACGAGAGAGAGTGTACGAGAACCTGGCACTGGATGTCAGTAGATTTATGTTGACATTTCAATGACAGTTGTGAAAATGCTTCCATTTTATGTGTGCGTTTCCGTGGCTGTTGCCCGTCTGTCGCTTCTTTCATCTTAAATTTGCGCAAATTGGTTTATCGCAGCAGCTTAAATTATTTCCAATCACGTATCACTCACGAATTGGGGAAAGTATATGTCGCGGCAGTCACGGGGATGTCACGTTTCTGGCAGGAAAATCACAATGCCATTCATCTGCCCAATGGGAAATTGTCATGGAGTAGTTTAAGAAGTTGGAGAAATGTGTTTTAAGGGAGTTCAGTGCAGTTTCGAATGTCTTTAATAAAAAATATATCTAAAGGATCAAGAAAAATCTAACAAATTGATATAGTCAAACTGAATAAAATAAACCAAGGTTAGAAAATGATGTCATTTGAAAATCTATGCTATAGTTAACCTTAAAGAGTCCGCACAATTAAAACTGGAATTTGTGTTAACTGCTATACTTCTATAAGAAAATTACCATATTTCATATTTTGTTACTCTTTTGCAGCCCAACATACCTTTCAAGATCATATATCGAACTTCTTGCTGGGCAGCAACATTAATCAAAGATAAAAATATTAAAAAAATTAACTTAAATTGCTAGAAGTGCAAGATGGTATAAACTCGTCACTTATTTTAAATTGACACATTGCACAGGGCCCGACTAGCTAAAGTATTCTGTCGGCAGTAAAAAACAAATCGTTTGCGCACCAGCCATCAATTTTTATTAACTTGATTAAGTGCTTTATGGCAGGCATTGGGGATTTCACGTTATGCAACAAGTTATTAGCAACGAAATGGAAATGCCAAGTGGGCGGGGGAAAAGTGCCCTCAACCAACCCAGATATATACATATATATGTATATAACCAAGGGGATCCTGTGACAGCAGCTGGCAAGTCGCCTCTTCTACAGCTGGTGTCAAGGAATAATATTTGCATTGTTGTAGCAGAAAAGGGGATGACTTAAGTGGGCCTGGGGTGGATTGGGTGGGTGGAAAGGCTTCAAGGAGTGGGTGGCCGAGGTCCCCGATGTTCAGCATTTCAATAAGCTAAAGCTCAGCCTTGGATGAGGATAAGGCGAGGGTTGAGGGGTGAGGGGCGCAGGCTGTACTCTGCTGACGGGGGAATTTCATTAAGCAAATAACACGAAGTTATGAAGACGTTACCTTAATAGTTAAGTGCAGGGAAATTTCTTCGAGACTTTAAGCTATTTTAGCAGTTTATAATTATTTAAAATTATATCTTATGGAGAAATTTTTTAATAAATTCGATTTCAATTTACTTAAATACTTGATTTAAGATATTAATTTAAATTCTTATTGTTTTTATATCAGTAAATATTGAATATTAAAGATTAATGTAATACTCTTTTCTCTGCCGTTTTAAAGTTACTAAACTATTATGTTTAGAAATTGTGTTTTTATTTTTATCTTTTGAAAAAAATTCACTTCTATTATTCTAAAATTCCCCCGCAGCCCTATAAGATTTTAATCCCCTCAATATTGGCCTCCAACAAGGCAAATTTGATTACATTTTGTAAAACAATTTTCCTGCAGACAGATCCATTAAATAATTAAGAGAGAGTAGATGAGAAAGTGTACGGAAACCAATATTTATGCCAAAATACAGTGTCTTCTCCTGGCAACTATAAAATTCCATTTACACAGACACACAAACATATCAAAACAAGAAATTTCGCAGTCGAATGAATTCCGGATTGTCTGGGGGAATTCCATTAGCAGGGATCTCGCCTGCAAATGAAGTTGCCCTGAACAAACCCCACAATTGCACACAAAAACACGCATTTGCATTTGCATGCGAGTGTATATATAAATAAAGCTGAACATAAAGCTGGTCACTTGCCTTAATTAAGCTTGAAGGTGGGATCCCTTTTGTGGAGCTGAATGAAGAGTCAGAATGCAATGCACTAATTGAAACATATGTATATGAAAGGATCCACTCGTACAGATATGGTCAATCGGATAGAAAAAACAAACTATTAAACATTTTGTAAAGTTAATTTAAAAAAATTAAAGTTACTGTTGGTATATTTTTTTCAAAATGATTTTTCTTCTAATTAATGAACAATCATAAGCCTTGAAGAATTTGGTCTATAAATTCTATTCTATTTTTGAATATAAATGTAATAAATTAAAGTCTTACTTAAGTACTTACTTTTATTATTGTATTTACCTTAATTATTACTATTATTTCGGCCGCGTCTGTAAATCCTTGTTTGTGTTTGCACGCACATATACTTGACTAAATGTCAGACAGGACTGCCATATAAAATGTGATTCACAAATGAAGATTCATGTTGTTTTCCTCTCCCTTTCTCGACTCCTGCTGGACATAAATCAATGTATCCTGACACAAGCTGAACATCCTGACATTCGACTGTGGAAATGCATTTCCCCCCGCTTTCCCAACATTTTCCATAAGGCAATTTGGCAAGCTCGTTAAATGATTTCAGCAGGCTCGACTGGACAATTGTGAGTTTTGCATTTAAAGTGCTTCATTGCCTTTGCCAATATGACATGGAAATATTGTGTGTGCACAAGTTAAAACTCACTTAATTATCCCAATGACACTGCACAAATTGCAATTACGTTTGGCACTCACCTGTTAACAATTAGTCTACCTCCGGACAACACTAAGTTGTCCACTGTATTTTAATTATAATATTTATGGAAATAGCTTGAAATATTCCATTTATTTAAGCATTTTTTTGGACGCTACGCTTCCATCTCATTTGCTGCCATTACCGTAGCTTAATAAAATAGTTTCTATAATTTTCGTGGAAACAAACAACATTTCTTTAAGTTTACTAATGTTTTATTAGTTTTGTTCACCACACAACTAAACGGAGGAAGTTCCTTCATGGCCGTCAATCCACGTTTTCAAGGTTGGAAAATGGCTTTTCCTGCAGGGAAAATATATTTTCAGGAGAATAACACACTTGGTCTCGACTAGACTCACCTCTCTATTTCGATGTCCAGAAGATTGAGAGTGCCAAATTTCCTCGAGACGTTTTTGGTGATTGCGCTGCCAATCGAGGATTTTTCCGCGGTTCGCTGACGTCAGACGCAGTTGCTCGCGAATGGAAACATTCGGTAGTGGTTGACTCAGATCGGGAAAATCTAGGAATCCAGAGCCACATGATGGGTCATTCCGGCGGCTGTTATTTTGTTCCTTCAAAAACTACACAGTTAAAACAAAAATAAACTTTTAAAAAAATCGACATTCAAAACACCATTAATTCCATATGTAAGAAAGTTTTTGAAAGAGCTCTGAAATTAAATATTTAAAGTATTTGCTCAATTGTTCTGCCAAACAAAAAGCATTTTAAGCCACATTTTAGCTTCCTGTTTTGGCCATAAAAAAGTATACCCATTTGCTCAACCAGAAAAAACATTATTATTTAAAGCCGCAGAAATTTAATTTTTAATATGTTATAATTATTGCAGTTAGTAGGAAAATCCGGAAAAAAATGACATTAAATAAATATAATGCATGTGCAATTGCACATATTAGGAGAAAAAAATTAATTAAAGACAAGGGAATTTTAATACTATTATTAAATTCTTAGGCTTCAAAAAATACTTGGGAGCAAGTGACTTTAAATATATTCACGTATGTGTTTATGCATTTTATGGCAAAGTTAATAGTTTTTTTTAAAGAAATACTACTGCTTGATATCCGAATGGTTTTTTAATATGTAGGCGAGTTATAAAAATTGAAAATTTTCATGTGGAAAAAATGAATCATACGCACCTGAATGTTCTGTAGGCTGACAGGATTAGAATCGCACAAAGGTTGGCTGCGAGCATCGAAGTGCTTTTCTATAACCAAGAAATCCTCAAGAAAATGGATATCCACAAAGTGCTTCATTTTATTTTGAGGTGATTTTGCAGACTGCTTCTCCTTGAATTATATTACTGGCACGTCAAAATACCGGACTGTAAATCCAAAGCCTGCTGAGAGATTTAGATTAATAGGATTGCCAAACTCATGCAAAATGCATGTCCATCAATCCAAAACAAATTAGCAAGGTACACTCATCCCGAGTGCAACTAAAAGCCCTTTCACCTCCCTAAAATCCTCGCAGCGAGGAACTCGATTATTTATGTACTAAATGCAGATAAAGTTTCTTTTTTAAGGGTTCGGCCCCGCACTTTTCTATCCGGAATCCGGACCCGGACCTTTCCATGCACTTTGCTGGCGGACCGAAAAATAAAATTTATTTACAGTTTCCCCTAGCCGGAGGCTGCGGAAAAACGGAAGCCAGTGGGCGGGGATTTTTCCAAAAGGGGCCGGGTTCGGAAAACTCAGTCACGTTTTGTGCAAAATGGAAATGGTTCGGAATTTACGGCAAAATACTCGCCCAGCAAGTACTACAAAAAATGTGAAATGGGCGAGGGCCCTAATCGTAGGGAAAGACTCTTTGCTCTATTATTTTCCAGGCTCTTTTTTTGGGTAGGCCTAATGAAATTTTCGTTTTATGGCAAGTGCAACCGGGTAAATTGCAGGTGAAAGCTTTTCCTGGCAGCCGGGGAATTTCGTTTCGAAAATCTCATTTTTTGTGGGTCCTTTAATTTGAGTGGTGTCCCGAAATGGTAGCCTCCCTGTTGCCATCATAAATAAACAAAGGCTGTAAACCATCCGATATTCGAGCTGACCGAGTTTGTTGATGTTTCGCCTTATTGTTTTTACCTTCTCGAATTTTACTGCCACCTCTGGTTTGTCTCGCTTGCATATTCGTTGCGTAAGTTTATTTGTCTTCAAGAAAAAACACGGGAATGTTTCGGAGGTCAGAGATGTCAACATAAATTGCGGCCACAGAAAAGGGGTATAAAAACAAAGAATTATTTACTATGGGTGCAAGGATGTAAACTTTAATTGTTGGACCTTTAAATTTGTAAATAAAAATTGTTTGATGAGAT
Organism: Drosophila fuyamai; assembly: GCA_018153365.1. NCBI lineage: Eukaryota > Metazoa > Arthropoda > Insecta > Diptera > Drosophilidae > Drosophila > Drosophila fuyamai. Next base: position 2,570,998 of record JAECXW010000878.1, read on the forward strand.
AGCCAACGATTAAGCTGGTCTATACTTAAACTATAATATTTAAAACAATTGGATTTGGTGGTAGTAATTATTCTAAAGGGTTTCCCAAAGTAATCTTCCTTTCACAATATCCTTAAATTTGGTTGATCGATTCAAAACATTAAATCTGAGCTATTTTATTTGAGAAATCTATACACTTAATAAATATAATTTGTTTTCAAATCACTTTAAACGTATCCAATAATATTTAACTGTTGAAATAAATACATTTCAATTGGAAACTTAATCTGCCACCAATGGCTTATACATATATTCATATATTATATTATATTATCAATTAGAAACTAAATCTGCCATCTGCCAGGCTTATTGGCACGGAATACTGAGTTTATTTAGTCGGTAGAGCATTTCCGTCTACAAGCACTATTATTTTTAAATGATTTAATATTCTTTGTGTACCTGCTTGAAAAGTTTGGGACTAACAATTCCCACAGTAAAGCCACTGTTCATGGCAACAATGAAAAGTTCAACTAACCATGACTTTGGGGCTGCAAAATGCCCCGGACAAGCTGTACACATTAAGTTTCAACTTTAACACAACACTAACACACTGACACAGGTGTGACCTAAGCATACCCCCCTCCCCCCACAAACACACACCCATTACCCCTCACCACGGAGCTCTAATGCACACCAAAACATACACCAAACCAGAGCCACCAACAAGTCAACAAAAATTGTTGCTCTCTGCTGGTTTCTATTTTCCGCTTTTGTCGACGCTTTCCAACTTTTGCTGTCACTTCTTGTTTTTTTGGTTGCCAGCATTTTAATTTCATACTTTATGCAGGGAGATTCAAGCTGCTTTATAATGAAGCCAGCTTCTTGTAGCGGCTAAGCTGGAAAATATGACAAAATGTTGAGCCAGCGGCGCATATTTTAGGCCTTTCTCCAGAGCTTAGCAACTACCACTACAACCAGGACACTTAAAAAAGTCTCAGACTAAATTAAAAATCAGAAAACCATTTTTTTGAAGGAGTCCTTTTTGAAAACGTAACTTTTCTAAAAATAGATTCATCAATAATTGTAGATTTAAAAAATCAGAAAAATATTTTCCTGAAATTTAAGTTCATTAAAATTATCTTTTATAAGGCTTAAGCATTAAAATTCAAGGAAATTTATGTCATTTCCCAGTGCACTGACATTTGTTCGTTGAGTGTAACACCCATCAAAAACCCCGTTCGCCACTCCAGAATTTTCCGCGTGCTGACAGCGGAAAATGTCACAAAATGTTGGCGGCGCTGACTTTTCTGCATGAGTCTGCTGTTTTATTTTATTTGAGCCATTTTTGGGAACCAGCTCAGACTATGACTATCGCATTCATATTTTTGGCCTTTTACGACTTTTCATAATCTTTATGGGCGGGGTGCCCGGGGGCGTGGCTCAGCGCTTTTTACAGCTCAAGGAGTTACGACGGTTATGAGTGCAATTTAAATTCAAAAGCCGCTTAAATTTATTTCGAGCTGAAGCTCCTGCACTCACTTAAGTCAATTTTTGTGTAGCAAATTTTACATTTATGACAAGCAATTTAACTTTTGCCTAATTGCGCGACATGCAAAATTGCAAGTTAACTTCTGGGGATTGTCTTCCCCCTTCTTCTGCTGAGTCCTCCTCCAGGATCTGCAGGATGCCCGGAGTGGTGTGGCCTGATGGTTCATTAAATGTAACTTTTGCCTCCGTCGGAAGGCGGCGTAGCAAAGTTTATCCTCCTGCAACAGGATGTGGAGCTGGAGGAACTAGCAGGAGGAGGATCAAGCCCAACTGGGGCTCGAGCAAATAGAATGGCTCATTAGGATGGTGCCAGTGGAACTTATTGGATTAGTTGCGATGACAGCCTTCGGGCTTGAAGAGGATTCAGTCACTCGATGCCATTCGCTGTGCATTTCTTTTGCTATGGCAATATTGGCATATCCTCCGAGATTTCAAAGGATAAAAAACAGAGCTTACATCCTTCAGAAGAGGTAAAAAGAGAGAAATAAGACTTTGTTAGTTCAAGAGGTCCACTCTTAAAACTTGTTGCTTAAATTCTTTCATTAATGGTTAAATGTTGAGGATTAGTCCTGCTATTCAGAAAAAGGGATTTCCCCATTATAACATTAAAAAGAGTTATATTAATACTATACTTTTCTCAAACATTTTCTACCCTCTCAAACTAACTTATGAACATTTTATGCTTTATGAAAAATGTAAGCTTCTGGAATGAGCTCAAAGTTCGGCTTAAAAGTTGCTGAAACCCAAAAAGCAACTTAAAACTCAGAACTAAGCTAATCTCATTGGTAAGACTCCAGTTTGTCTATCCGCCAATTAGCAAAAAGCAATTTCGAATGCAAGTGGAGATGTCAAAGTCTCGACTGGGAAAATGGGAAAAGATTTTTCCGCCTCCGCCACAAGCTGCTCTTCAAGTGCCCAAAGTGTTGAAGCGGTTCGACAATTGTCTTAATTTCTCCCCACGGTCTCTTTAGCGCTTCGAACTGGATGAATTGGGAGAAAAGTGAAGGATAAGCCCGCCCGAGATGCTGCAGGAAAATCCTTTTTGCTTGGCGTAAGGATTTGCATTACAAACTCCATTTGTAGTTGCATAAACTGATTTATTTAGCGACTTTTCTTAAGCACCACTCTCTGTCAATCCCTGCTCGAAACTAAAAAATTTAAAAAACATACAAGAAATTAGTTTAGATTGCTTTGAGTATGCACAAAGGATTCGGAAACACTTTTAGCTGAATGGAAAATATAAAAAAAATATGAAACTTGTATTTTCATAGGAAAATATTTTCCAATCGACCGCTCGCAAAACATTTTTGTTTGGTTGAGAGTCGCATATCCGAAATCACGGGGATTTTATCAATGGCGAAATTTATCCAAACGGATTTTAGTTATTAAAAATTGCAAAATAACATTTTTGTGAAGGGATTTCCTGTTGATTTCAAATTGATTTTTAAATTGACGAATGTTTTGTTAAAGTTTATTTTCAATATTGAAGTTCATTTTTGATTCATATATTCCCGTGTGTTTATTTTATACAAATTATTTCAGAGGTGACTTCAAGAAATTATTTATACATTATATTACATAAAAATAAAAATACTTACAAGAGCAAACTAACTTTAAAATCTTAAGATTCGTCAACTTTTAGGACGGTATTTAAATCTTCGTTAGGTGTGATTATTTAGTCCAGCATTTAAGCCAAATGCAACTAAGCATTTCGCCAACTTTTCCTGCTGGCGACATTTTCCCAGCCGCAACATGTTAGCCCAAACCGAAGTTTTCCCGAAGTTTAAGTTTGTCTTGGGTCTGGGGCTCAAGTGGCTCGAGGGGCGACCACAGCCCGACTTTGAGCCCACTCTGTGGCCATGTGGCACTTGCTCATCCTGGAAGTCCTCCGATCCGAGGACCGCTGACCTCAGGCCCAAGTGGAGGAGTAATTTAAACGCAGACAGGACAAGACGTTTGCATGAGTTGGCAACTGTAGTTTACCATTTTTATTTGGCTATCATTTGCCTTTATGACTGCTGTGGTAATCGTGCCAAGGATGTCCTCAAATTCCACCATGATTTGGCCATTTTATCGAGTTCATTTCGAAGTTGTTGAAAAGTTTGTGCAAGTGTTGCAAGTTTTACTGAGTCTTGGGCCAGGTTTTCGGGGCCAACTTAATGACAGCCACGTGGGGCATTTTCTTTGAGGAAAATTGCTCATTAAAAAGTAATAAATGTCATCCCTGGGAAATTAGCTTCTCTGGCATTTATTTTTAGAAAATGGAATTTGTGAGTATGAATAAACATGTTTTTAACTAAGGTTTTTAAGGTTTGTTTAACTGTACACTTTTTTCTGGCAAGGATAAAAAGCTAATCAAATGTGTATTTATAAATTAAATTATGGCTTTTGTGGCTTTATTTATTGTATAAAAACTTGTTATGGTTATAATATTAAAACAATAAAAGCAAATCAATAATAATTTTCTAATTACACGAAAGGACCTCTTGGACCATGGTCCAATTAAATTTTGTGCTTCGTTTAAATAAATTAAATAGTTCCCTTTGATGCATCAACCACATGTGGAAAGAGCTTGCATAATATGAGGCAATTATTTCCATCAGTTATTAGAAAACCACACAAAGAAGCAACACACTGACGCAGACAAGGACAATTACAAGGAGTCCAACTCAAGTGGAGTGTCAGGAATGGAAGTGAAATGGCAGGAAGACCACAGCAACCACAGCAGTTCATGAGGATGCTGAAAACAGGAGCAGGTCAAGTGGATCTGTTGGTGAGCAGGAAAACTAAAGGAGAATTGGAGATGACAGTGCGGACCCAAGAGCAGGCCACAGATATCAACAAGGCAACTAATTGTCCAGGTTATTGCCAGAATAATCTATGTGATTGGTCAAACATTTTCAATATTTCCTGAAAACAGCAATTTCGTCCTTCGCCTAACTGAATTTCCCAAAGGAAAACCTCAGGAATGAAGCTCACCCCACATTTTCTTTGTTTTCGTGGCAATTTCGAACAATAAGTTGCCATTTTACTGCCGAATGCTTAACCTTGCCCTCAATCGTAAAGGGAGCAGTCGACTCCTGATTCCCCCGCATTTCCTCCAGATGTTGCCCAAGATTATTTTCACCATTTCCTTTGTGCCTTTGTTTGGTTCCCAAGAAAAGAAAAAAATTGTGTAGGAAAATGAGGAGGAGTTCTTGTGGGCAGGACCCTATTCAGAATTTTCGCCACAGGCGGTGGCTCAATGTAGAAAAATGTCCAGCAAAACACAACCTTTACACAATAATAAAAAAAAGTTTGTATAATAATTTTTTATATTAGCTTATTTCTGTAAAGTAAATATTTAAGTGAAATAAAGTATTCGTTAAAAAATACTATTTCTATGTGCTTTACAAAATGTGATTTTTATGGCAAATATATAAGTGAAAGCAATTCTTTCGATTGCCAAACCGAAGGTTTTGTAGTTATTATATATATTAAATATTACAAAGAACAAGGCAATATGATGAGGTAATACTTTTATTAAACAAAATTCTTAACACATGTGTGTATTTCTCTCTGTGTACTCCCATTATATTTGAGCTTTGGGCTTTCGACTCTCGCTAGGTGTTAAAATAAATGAGGAGCATTTAAAGCCAAATCCCCATGGCCAACATCATCTAGAGTCCGAATCCGAATCGGAATCGATATATGAGCCCTCCATTCTACGCCCCCCCTTCTTCCTATTTTTCTGTTTCCTGGGAAATCCGATTCCTGTCAAGCTCTCCCTTAATTGGCAGCATTTATCAAAAAATTTCACAGCTATGTGGCTGGTAAATTCTGCATAAATTCTAGAGAGGTGGTTGGGCTCAAAACGAAGGCATAGTATGTGTGGCATAAGTCCTTAGACAAATACATCTGCACCAGAACGTGTCCAAGTAGGAGAAGCCCAGGAATCAGGTCGCAAGTTCCACTTTCCCTTGACTTGGAGCTCCTTTGTGTTCCCCGTTTGATGTGTTGTGTGTGGGACAAGAAAAGTGGGAAAATGGTAGGTTGTGCGAAAGTGGAAAGTTTGTAGAGCGCATTTCACTTGACCTGTTTGGAGGATTGAGTTCCTAGAGAGCGAACGGAAGCGGCAAATGGGATGGAAGCTGTTGGAGGAGTGAATAAGGTTTGCTTAATATTTTCATTGTAGGCCAAGGCAAGCAAAAATAGTTTAGGTATGGATCGAACTGAAAACATATCCCCCTAATTGACCCTCCCCTCCAATTAATTATCTCCGATTATGAGCTGAGATTAACACTCGATTGCATTTGAGGCGCTTTAATCGCTGCTCAACCGCAAATTTCCTCCATTGCCCTGCAATTTCACTTCCGGTTCAATTGGCCAACCTCGAAAACGGAAGGATATTGCGCCTACTGCGCAAATTGGGGGCGTGGCCAGCTGCTCTTACTGGTGTATTGTTAATGAAAAGGCAGTGTAGTCGGGCTTTTCCTTCCTTTTCCTCCTGCAATTGCACATATGAATAAATTATTGATATTCCAGAAATTGGTTCTGAAAAAGGGAAGAGTTCAACACATACTGTAAAAATGCAAATATTGAAGCAGTTATGAATGTGAGTGCTTCTTTTCCCCCCTGAAATCCCTTAATCCTTTAATGCCCGGCACTCATTTGCCCACCAACCACATGGATTAAAGGGGGAATATGCGTTCTGGAATTTATAGAGAGCAAGTATGCCCAACTGATTCCTGTTCTCACACTCTTTGGCATATTTAAAGTGTGTGCAAATCACGGCTATGGGAATTAGCAGGTGATTTAATAGGGAAAAGTGTGGGGGGAAGCGGTGCATGTGGATTTCATTTGGTCAGCTGCTCTGTTTTTGGCCCTGCTGTTTGCCAATTTTGTCGGACTGCAAACAGCAGGGCCAAAGGATTAAGGCCTTCATATGAGGCAGCACATATGAGATATCATGCGGGTCTGCATTTAAATTGGCATCAGATGAAAGGTGAAATAGTAACGGTTTTAGGTGGTCACTAATGGTTTTACCAGCAGAACTGTTTACCTGGTAGCAAGGTGATATGGTTTTTAAATTTTGAAAAATACTTCAGCTCCCTTAAAGTGTGTTTAATCCCGTAATATGTTGGTCAGACATGGTAATTAAAGCGATATTCGGTAAAGGGATTTAAAATGCTAAGTGAAGCGAAGTAATCTTTATTGAGAGAAGGAGAAACTACCGAACAAAGCTCAGTTTTCAATCTGCAGTTGCCACAAGAGGAGAGGACGATGCAGGACATCCTACCAAGATAACCACGAGCTATTCACGTCACAAACAGGAGCAGGACAAACAGCGCAGACAGCCGACAAGGACGATAATCAACTGGTAAACAGCCGCAGAGTCCACCGACCAACCTCCTCCCCCTTCAAGGACCTCTCTCTTCGCTCCACTGCACCAGCAATTAAATTTCCCTGATTCAGTAATTGCGTCAAGAACGGACAACGAAATCTGCCACGCCCCATTAGCGCCGCCTACAAGTTCTTCGTTTCCTATTAAAATATCATAAATTAAGCAGGGGGAATTCGTTTTATCCTTTTTAACTTTTTCTATCCCCAGAAAACATTTTTGTTGCCAATAAAGTGTTCTTTGATGCTGGATGCTTGTTGTGAGGAGCGAAAAGAAACACATCTGCAGCCTGTTTTTCATCCATTTTTATTGCATTTTCATAGTCCCAATTGTTAATTAATTTCCTTTGCTCTTGCTTTTCCTCTCCGTTTTCTTTTGGCTGTGTTTTTGTGGTTCTGTTTGGTTAATTGTCTTTTTGCAGCTGCATTTCGCTTGCCAATGGAAAATATTTTTAAACTGTTTGCACTCAGCTGATGAACTCTTTAAAGATTTAGTCAATGCTTAAACCTGAAAATGATTTGGCCAAGGGCAGTCCTTTCTTTTCCTTCTCCTTGAATTCCTGATTCTGGCAGCCTTGAAACAGGATTTTCCTTTATACTCTGTCATAAATTATAAGTAAACTCGGGAACCGCAGTGAAATCGCAAGATGACTCATAAACTTTCGAAAGACAAACATAAAAACGGAGAAAACATGAATTCCATTTTGATATTTATGAAAGTAAAATTTACTAGATTAACTAAAGTTAGAAGAAGAAGGTTTCTTACAAAATGGGTGTTTTCTAAGTGTACAATATTTTGCTGTTCTAATTTTTCTCTTCGGTTCTCCAAATATTTTAGCAACCTTTTGGCCACTTTTCCCTGTTCATTAATCAACTCCTCATCCCTCTTTTCCACATTCGTCACACCCCAGAGTTCAATCCGAGCAGAAGGAAATTTTGATATATTACTAGGGGCAAACTCCCCTTGATTATTTCTTTAATTAAAGCCCAGAAAACTTGCATCCCGCTGAGAGGAGAAAAGTGGCGGAAATTTAATAAAAATGTCACAGCTGAGCTGTGCGAAAGGACCTTCTCGCTCTCGTTTTCAATTTCCCCAAGGACCAGGGCAACCTCCCACGATAATTATGAAATGGAAGTCATTTTTTCAGCTGTCGTCAGGCGAAGTTTTTCAGCTGCGAACTGACCACTGGGAAAGCTTTAAGGTGGGAAATGAGGAAAATAGCAGAAGAAAAAGATGTGAGGGAGTGATTTGCATGATGATACTTCTCTTCCACCAACCACATCCGCATCCACATGAATAAATTCCAATGGCCAATTTTGGACAAACTTTGTGGCCTGCGGAGGGAACTTGGTGGTTTACACGTGGTGCCAATGTCATTCCGGCAACATTCTGACAATTTGTGGAAAACAAATGGGAAAAGCAAGAGGTTTTCCTCTTCCCTGTTGAATTATTCATAAATATGCAACGCATTTCCATCTGGGTTCAGGTTCGTCTAAAACCAATGACAGGCCAGGGAAAATGCGAATATATTTTGTCGTTCAAGAATATCCTGCGAAGGTGAGCTTGACATTGAACATATTTTGGCTTTGGAAAAAATAGAAGACATTTTCCTGATATTTACTGAGTCCTTGGGCTATGTAAAACGGACGAAGTCAGTTGGAAAGGGATATCCATTAATGGGATTATGTTTGATAGAATGTGATATAATTGAGGATGTGGGTAGCTTCTCTACCACTTTAAATGTATATGTAATCCTAGTTCCCATTGTAAAAACTGTTTAAAACTATTTAGTTTCTCCTTTTAAAACCCGCATTATAATTCATTCTACCCTCTAATTTCCCTTCCTCGCATTTTATATTGTCGGATTTATCCAAAAACCAAACAGTTTTCCCTTCAACCATTTTCCTTTCCCCTCTTCTTTCTCCTTTTTCTCTTCACAGCCGTTTTATGGTTTTGCACTTAGCAATTAACGAGTTTACTTTTTTTAGTGCTACTCCCAGTGCCCGCATCAAGTGGACATATCCTTCTCCGCTCCCCTCGCCACATTACCCACTTTCCTCCAACCTTTCCACTCTCTTCTGAACCCACTCCACTCTTTACCACCCAAAAACACCTCCCAGTTGGCTCGTTGCTCTCAATTAGAGTGTCACTTCCGTTTGGAATTTAGTTCGCTGCTGGACAAATTTACCTATGTGCAGGTTCCATCACCTCTGCTTTTTCCCCCGTTCCCCCTCTCCTCCTTAGCCATCCTCTGATTTTCCACCCACTTTTCCGCCTTTTCCAGCTGCCATAAGAACGGAACTCGGACACGAACTGCATTGCGGTCTTTTTCTCTTCGGGGGATGCTTAATGGAAACAGGATAAGGACGTGGATGTGGATGCGGATCTGGATCTGGACTCCGGCTTGGAATCCTCTTTGGGTTCATTTGATAAATTATTGCAGCTCAGAGAGTTGTTAATTTAAAAGAAAAATGTGAAGGGTTCCACTGAAGTTCAAGGTCCGAGCAAGAATCTCGCTTTCCAATTAGCTTGAATATCTTTCGCCTTTGAAATTGCCTTTTGAAATTCATTAAATTATGTTCGCAGACCATTTTCTCCTGCGTTCTGACTACAAAGTAAAGTACATTATTCTTGCGAGTTTTTCACCTTTCTTGGCCCTCTTTGCACTTCTCTTATTATTTGCTTTCTTTGTGGAAAATGCAGCGGAAATTATTTATAAATAAAAACTGCAGAGCCAAAGAAAATGGAAAAATGTCAAAGAAATTTAAAAAGTGAAAAGGAAGTTGAATGTTGGGCGAAGTCAGGAAGTATTGCAGTGAAGGCTCTGATTGAATTGGTGTCGAGAAATCGAAAAATACAAACAGGTGGGAAAACAAAATTTGACAAAGTGAAAGAAAGATTAAGAGAAACTTTTCTCCGGAATATCTTTCATTTCCGGAAAAGGTTGCAAACACATGTCGCTCCTCACCTTTCACTGGCTTTTCAACTTAAATTTTCTTTACGGTTCGCCATTGGGCTTTTCATCTTCCTTTTCTATCTGCGGTTCCTTAGCAGGAAGTTAACATTAATTATAGGAAAAGTGCCTGCGAACACATTTTCACATCATTAAAAATTATTTATGTGGGCCAAGACTGGGATAACAGGAAGTCAAGGATACAATTTAAACAGAATTAATGTCTGTCTTCGCCCTACAAGAAAGGCTTTGCAGAATTATGAGTGCTGCCAAGAGTTTGCGAATCTTGAGGATCGTTTTGTCCGTTTCATTGCGATTTGCATAATTCGTTGCGAATTTCGTGGCCCCCGTTTAACGAGCCAAACAATTTGCCAGCGGACAGCCTCGAATTATTCATGGGTAGCCGAAAAGACAAAAGGCAGGACAGGTGTGAAAGGTGGGGAAACTCTGCCTGTGGAGCAATCAACTTTTGAGTCTATGAATTTGTAATTGGCAAGGAGACCAAAGTTAAATGGAATGGAAGCAGACGAGAATGTAATTCCAATTAAAGGAACGGAGGATGGTAAGTGTCCGGGGTTCCTTGAAAGGAAAATGGAGCTATTTACAATCTGGGATACTATTAACTACAAGAAAATATATAATATAGGTTTGACTTGTACACATGTAAGTCCGCTTACCGCTTAATAAAGTACATTATTATTTATTTAAATGCAAACACGTTGTAATGCATTATTTGTAAAACAAATTGCAGTCGAATATTATTATTTGTAAACAATCAAATAAGATTAGTGGCCATTTAGAAACAGCATTAGACAAAAGTTAGAACACAAATGGGCCAAAAATGTAAAAGTAACTATACAATGAGAAAGGGGTGTACAGATACAAGCGGTATATTACAAGTTAGGAAAATAATTTCCGAATTAATTGGAAAATACCCAAAACTAACAGAAATAAGAGGAGTAACTGGGGATAGGAACATTTAATTTGCGGTCATCGGTAAATAATTTAGAGCTGCTGCAGCAACCACTCCCACCCCGAATTTCCCCTCTTTTCCCTGATGATATATCTGTTACCCCAATATTCAGAACTGGGCTATTTAATCAACAAATTATACAGGCAAACAATGTGGGTGGCTGATGCGCATGGGGCGTGGCATTGGGCAATGACAATTGAAAATGACAACGTGGAAAATATAAATGACAGCTTTAATTTCGCTGAAAATAGTGAATCCTGTGAGGAAGTTCTGTTGATGGATACAAATGAAAACGAAGCGCATATTGTGCCCCAGGCCTTTCAATTTAATTTGATCGATTTCGTTGTCACGACTCGAATTTCGTTTCGGCATATTTGGCAACTTTTCAGATAGATTTTTCTGTCGCTTTACCAATGCTTTTCACAGAATTTTCTGTCAAAATTCTTTTAGCCGATTTCCCAATTTGGCTGGGGGTTTTGTTTGCTTTGCTATCGATTATGTGGTCTGAGCTGATCAAAAGGAGACAAAATAAAAGAATAAATTGAAGAGGGGCCCCATTGCTTTCGCAATGATTTTGTCATGTTTTCATGCTAATTGACAGAATTACAACTTTCGATATTAATGAGGTCTTACTCTGTATCTCTAAGCGAAGGTTACGAACTTCTCTTTAAGCTTTGAATAATTGTCTGAGGGCAGTCGGCATCTCAATCTACGAATTCTTAGGGATTCCAAGGATGCCCATCATCTCAACCATCTCCATCATCCCCTTGATGATCACCATCCTCATCGATGAATTCGCACGTGACCCAATGCCACACACTTCCCTTCTCCTCGATTTCCCCCAATCCTTCGCTGGGAAAACAAAGGAGTCGGGAAATGTCAACAAACACAAGCGGAGAAATCGTGAGCAGGATAAGAGAAGAGCGAGACGGGTATACGAGGAAAGCGAGTGAAAGAGAGGGTCTTAAGTCAATTCGCCAAGTGAATATTTTGTGTCGCTTTCGTATTTTGCATGCGTACTTTCCAATCCCACTGTCAATATGTTAAGGCAGAGAAAGAGATGGGGATAACAAAGGGAAAGAGACAGACACACACATGTTGGCTTTTCCCGAATTCTCTTCTCACGTAGCCGTAAACCATATCGAGGCCAAAAGCGAAAAAACGATAAAGAAGCGAAACCGAGTCAAAGCATGAACTACAAATTTTGCATGGGAGTTGAGAGATGCCAGGCCACGCCCCCTCTAGGCCTCCTCCCCTTTTCCACCCAAGGAGAAAGGCGACTTTATTTTCCTGAGGGAAATATTGCGACGAAGAAGAAAGCAGACCAGAATTGAGATGCACGCGACATTTCAACGAAATTAAAAGAAGGCAGAATGCTAAGAATGTCCTTCAGAAAAAGCAGAAAACGAGAAACCATCGAGCTTGCCAATTTAATTCGTTTCTGAATTCCGAATTTGCCAGTTTTCTGGCTTGTGGCCAAAATCATTTACAATATTTATTGGGGCAACGAGAGAAGATGAGACGGAAAACTTGGCCAAGAAAAAGTGGAGAATATCGGGTAGGATAACGGAGTTTGAGGATAAAATTAATATGGGATATGGAAACATTCAAATGCAAATACGAATGGGAAGTCATGCGTATTGTGAATCAAATAAGGGAAAAATGCCAATAATTCAAAAGTGAGTTTCATATTTATAACCCCATGAACTAATTCTTATTAAACAGATGTAATTCTCAAGGTTATCTAACTTGTAACCCCTCCAAATTTCTTATTTCCGAGATTTTTCTGGCATCTTAGAAAGTATTACAGGTTGTTTTTTTTCTATTAGGCTTACAGATGTATGGAACTACAATATCCACACCCAAAAGTCGTGGTCAACACCTGACCCTAGATTCTGGCCTCACTCATTCCATTAAAAAGGTCCAAAGGTTTCACTGAAGTTCATTTGAAAACTTTTACCCGAAGTACAGTAAACTAGAATGGAAGTGAAACCAAAGTAAAAACTAATTTGGCTTTTAAAAGAAGACCGACTTTGATAACTTCCCCCATAAGTTCCTCCTTCCCTTTTCACCTGAACAGATTGTTTCGGCCGGAGGCAGTTCCTCAGGATTGGGGTACCTTAAGTTATGTGAGGGAAACGGGGGAAGTGGAAGTGGAAGTGAGCCACATAATTCCTGGACCACTGACAAATTTGAAACTTGCACCGCGAAATTACGCGGACTGATGAGCAAAGTTGGTCCACAGAGACATTCGACATTCTCCGTTTGCAGTCACATTCATAGAGAAGAGAAATTACCCACAGAGAAGTGGAGATAGCGAGGGAGATGGACAGCTGGGGAGTGAGGGAGAGGGCTTCTCTGGCTGCTCAAGTATCGTGTAAATGGCAACAATTTCTGGTGAATGAGCAGCATATTTTGAATACCTCCCGCATTAAAGTACATTATGCACCGGGGAAAATTCTATTATATTCTGATAAATTTAAAAATATTATGATCCACCATAAAATTATATTTTATATATATGATAAAATAAATTATATATTTACTAATCTAAATATCTTAATTCTCGGTGCCCTTATTCTTTGAACAAATAAATATTTCGGTGATTATTTTGTTTCACTGTAAAACACAGACTTGCGGTTTAGGCTAAATGCGCCTCGCATTATTTAAATTTCCATTCTTTACAATTTATTTCGCCACAGACTCATAATTTAATACAACTTTTTCTGTGGCATCTTCCCCTCTCTTTCTGTCTCTTCGTCCATCTCATTCTTTTTTTGTTAATATGTGTGTGTTTTAATGTGTGTTACTTTCCTCTTGGCGGAAATTTTTGCTTCCTTTTTTTGTGGCTTTTTTGGTGCTTTCAAATTATTCGGTGGTTGAAAATAAGTCAAAGGGAACAAGGGAGAATCTCCCCATATTGCCCTCTCTTTTGCCCCGATCTCCCTGTCTTTTTCGCCCCAGCTTAGTTCCCTTGTCTCACTTCCATCGCTGTAAGCCAAATGCTCAGCATACAAAAGCAATTACGATGGGTGCTCCACTGGCTGAGGCCTTAAATGGGTCCTTCGTCCCGCTCCTCGCTTTCCCCTTTCCCCTTCCCAGCGGAAAAACGCGAGACACAAAGTCAAGGGATTGACAGATGCCCCGCCCCCTTTTCACCGCCTTTCTCGCCCCTTTAGCCGCTTCAATATGTCAAAGCAAGAGGAAAATCACTGCAGGACCTACGGAAGTTTTCCTCGCCAGAATTGTGGTTAAACTGAAAGCCGGGAAAAGAGGAGGGGAAAGTCCCGCCAATGCAAACAATGGAAAACTGCTGCCCTCCTCCCGCCTTTTTCACTCATTCACTCTGCCTGCATTTCATAATTAAACAGAAGTGCAAGTTTTCCTTTTTATTTGGGGAACTGCCACAAATCTGTTGCCTGGGAAAACTGTGACACGGCCTCAAATCGGAGGAGAGGAAAACCCATTTAAAAAAGTGAAAATAAATCGAAATGGAAGTGGGTGAAATTTACTGCCGACTTTGTTTTTATTTATCGCGAACTTTTCCTTTGTTTCCCCCAGCTAAGCTGCAGTTTTTTCTTGTCTCCGAGTCCTTTTCTTTGTGTCTTGCGTGGGAAATGAGGGAAAGCGATACAAATCATGACAAGTGACCCAGAAGCAAAACAAAACTGAACTCGGATCTAAGCCGCTTAGCAAAGAATCAAAAGAAGTCTATGGAAATTTAAGGGAATTTCTCAAAGGTGATACAAATTTTATTTACGTAGAGATATACAAATTCTAAAAATAAACATTTTTAAGAGTTTGTCCCCTCCAATTTGATCCACTTCTGCAATTAAACACAAACAAGTACTTAAACTAAAAATAAATTAAATTTCCTAAAAAAACTTCAGCCTCGCGTTTTCATCTCACAATGCTGAAAATATGATGCCAGGCAAATGAAAATATTTATTTACGAACAACCCAGTGAAGGACCGAAAACTTTGGCTTGCAATCAAACTAAAAGTTACTAATTTTTTGTGGAAAGCCAAATACCAAACTTTTTGTGAAGGAAAAGGATAAGCCGAAATATTAAATACAATTACCAAATTAATTTACATGACTGCAGGACTTGAAAAACAATTAAAAAGTTAGCAAAGTTTGAGCCCAAATAAGCAAAGATGAAACCAACTAAAAATCAGAATATATAAAGTTGTTTTGCACTGCAAAGTTTGCCAATAAATCGAAATGTGTTTAGACAAACTAATCCTGAATTCTTTATATCCCCTTTGTTTGTTCAGATATTTCAATCGAATATTCCGTTTGCTCTGCGGATTCCTGGAACCGCAACGGTTTGTTTGTTGAGCAGCTTTCCCCGCGGTTTTCCTACTTTGGCAAACGCATTTCCCAGGAAAATATATTTGAAAATGGCGCAGTTTACCCTTCTGCTTATCTGTTGATTCATCTTCTTTGTTGTCTCTCGTATTCTGTGGTAAACAAATTAACAGAAATGTACAATGTTCATCGAGAGATAGATGGAGAGAAAAGTTTCCCTGCCACACAAATCAATTAAAAGTTTGCCAACGCTCACACAAAGCTCTTCAATCTTCCATCTTCATCAGACTTTAAAGGGAATCTCTTTTTTCCAGAAGAGGGATCTGCAACTATGAATCAGGATGTTATTCAAGCATTTCCTTCATATATATTTAATTGCAATTCGAGCATTGATTGATAGCCGGCTCAGTTAAGCTCATCCTCATCCTTATTCCCCGATAAACATTTCTAATTGATATTTAAATTGAGACTTTTGTTTGCAGCTTCCGCAAGGCAAACAAACTCCAAGAAGTTTGCAAGCCCCCAAACCAAATAAATTCAAATTCGGGTGTCCTGGATGGATTACCCCCATATCCTCCCACTTTTCCCGGCATTTTAAATGTGCGAGTCGTTGACATGGATAATCAGAATTTCGACCACGCACGGAGGACTGTCTACGAACTGCGGACTAAGGACTACTGACCTCCCCCAAAATGTGGCTCTCGAAGGATGTTGGACTCGAAATTATGGCAACAGAGTGTGGGAAATGGCGAAGGAAAAGCGAGAGCGAGAGCTTTTCCCGAGAATTATCTGGAGTTTGCATCCCAACATTGAGAGTGTGTTCCTGGCAGCATGTTGACAAAGTCTGGCAACATTTGATGACGAGGAAAACAGGCAGCATCCTTCTTCCTTTGGCTCTCCCTTCACTGCTCCCTTTTTATTGATTTCTCGTTCTGTTTTGGCTTCGATTTGAGGTTGGAAGGCGAGAAAGAATCGGAGGATGGGT
Source organism: Drosophila fuyamai (assembly GCA_018153365.1). Classification (NCBI taxonomy): domain Eukaryota; kingdom Metazoa; phylum Arthropoda; class Insecta; order Diptera; family Drosophilidae; genus Drosophila; species Drosophila fuyamai. Next base: position 2,587,127 of record JAECXW010000878.1, read on the forward strand.
AGCAGATGGATTTCTGGGTCAATTGCTTTCGGGTTGCCTATTTTACCCATTGGTTCATGTTTGTTGGTGACACTTTTCGAGGTTCTCCTGTCGAAACCACAGACATTCAACTTCAAAGGGGGCAACCATATGCCGCACTTTAAACCAATTACGAACTTGGCCGACAAACACTTAATTGGTTTAAAGGCCTTGACACAAAGTTTTCACTGGCAATTTGTGATGGTTGCACATTTCCATTTGCAACTACTGACATGCCACGCCCACTTGAATGAAGAACCCACAAAATTTTTTTGTTTTGGCATGGGAGGAAATTGCATGAAATTCTGCGGACAAAGCCAAAAATTAATGAGCGGATGCAGGTCAATGTGTATGGATTCCCTTTCTGCCCCCTTTTCCACCCATTTCTCCACCTAACCCCGATCATCGTAACCTCCTTTTTTGATAGATGCTGCCTGATTCTGTGCCTGGCACCCGTTTAAAATTCCGCTCACGCAGACATCAGCTTGGATCCCATTCCCCGTCCCCCTGCTCCCGATCCCAACTGTGGTCCTGCTCCTGGCGTCGTCCTTCAGCAACGCGTTGCGGTTGCCATGGGCGGAGCAACAGGGCTTCAAGTCGGGGGAACGGGGGAAAGCCAGGTGCAGTTGCAATTTGGGGCCTCGGTTCGGCTCACATTGTCAGCACTTTCATTATTGCCCGCATTTTGGACCCAAAAGAGGTAAAAGGGAGGAGGATGGCGAGGGGGCGTGGCCGTGCAGCTGAGTTCAGTTGATTGGAGAGCATTTTTCCACGCTACTCGCTAAAGTTCCGATGAGGCAGCAAACAAAGCATTTTTCAAGTGTTTTCAGGCATTTTCCGACTTTCGATGAAGGGCAACTAAATGGAGATGAAATCTGAGAGGGCTAAAGGAATTGCAAGGCTCTGCCTCGTCAGAAGAATTTAATTTTTTTTATTTTTACTTATTGCAATTGTAAATCAACTTAACACATTGTGTAATAAAGAAGATTAGAAAGCAGTATCCATGTTAGTTCAAAAACAATTTAAATTAGTCATATAAATAATTACCATTCGTTACTTACTTTACTGACATGTATTCTCGCAATTTGTTTCTGATTTTTTTCCCTTATTTCAATTTCACTAAAATTTCAGGCTCTCTGCTCCTCTTTAAATGTTTTTCCTCATTTCTTTCCCTGCTTAAAATTCCATTACTCATACGCAGCGTTGCCCGTTTTCGTCTCCTCCGCTTGTCTTTTTTATCCGACAGGCGAAATGCTTTTAGTTCCGCTTTCAGAATTTTTAATGAGTTCACAGTGCGAGACAAGTTCGGACACAGATTAGAGAAATGTTTCCCTTTACTTTAAAGCCGGTCAAGTTACTTTCTGACCTTGAACTTACACATGAAGAAACTCGAATGCAAGCCGCAATGAGAAACTAAGGCATTTTGTTTCCTCTTTTCTACGAAATGAGAGCATTCCACCATGGGAAATGCCTCTCGACTTGCTATTCCTTCCAATAACACATTTCTTTGTCTTGTTTAAATTTCGGAATTCCTTTTGGCCTACAAATGCAAATGGAAACACTCGGATAAAGTGAAAAATTCTTGTGCTATTTAACCCACTCCAAGCCGCTGTTTTGCCAGGCAAATAAAGAGTTTCCTCACGATCTTCTCCTGACCCCAATGCATCACAAGTGGAGGCTCTTCTCCTCGCCCAAATGGAGATGAACTCCTTTCACTTTCACTCCCCTTCGCCTTGGGTCACATCAATTTGAATGTTTCGCCTTGTTTGAGATGCTAATGCTGCGGGTAACACGAATATCTCAGTTGTCGGGAACAAGGAGGTTAACCGAGGGCCAGAAGGAAAGTCAAGTCAGAGCCACCTCCCCTGCTATACACTCTCAATTGTGCGACAGTTGAACACTCGGAAACGGTTCGAAGGTGTTGCATGATTTATGGACGGATGAGGATGAGAATGAGAATGCAGATAAAGGGAGTGTCCAGAGGTGGAGGAGATGCACTTGCTGCTGTTTATGTTGCAGGTGGTTAATATGCTGCAACCAGGGAAACAACTCGAACAATAGCGAACTGGAAGAGGGCAACCAACTCGAAGGAGTCATCATTTGCATACAGATAACACAGCTCTCTTCCCCTTCCTCAGGTTCTCCAGTGAGCTACTTGTCGCGACCCTCCGCTCAACAATCCGGGCCATTCGATAGAGACATCTTCGCTTCGTTCAATTAAAAGAGGAAAACAAAATAAACCGAAAACACGTCGCCAGAAATGAAGGAAATTTAATTGGCGAGGAGTAAGGATATGTAAAGTGAAATGTCATCCGTGATGAAAAACAGGAAGGATGTTCCATGGTGGCAGTGGGGAATCGATCTGAGCTGCCATAATGAGGAAATAAAAGTCTCGATTTACTCAAGGTGAAAGGGTAAAGTGGAGGAGTGTGTAAGTGAGGGGAAAACCCAGAAGACCAACTGTTGCAATAAAATCATCCTTGGGATCGGGATTCCTCCTTCCATAACTTGTGGCTGAATGTTAATTAAATGCAATTTCAGCGCAAGTTGAAACTTTCCAATGGACTACTGGTGGAGTGCTTAAGTGGGTAGAAGAAGAGGGAAAACAGGGGAAAAATGGAACAAAGTTATTAACTCTACTTGATTTTCATTGTAAATTGCACTTTCGTTTACGTTCTCCCTTTGACTTTTTTGGGAATATCTTGACCTGTTCCCTTTTAAGTACGAATCACCTTCAGTGACTTCAACAAATCAAGAGAATGCCCCTTCCAATCAAAATTCCCTTCCAGTTCACCTTTCTCTCACTTTCCTCACATTTAAGAAATAAATCAAGTGAATGCTTAGCTTAGAACACTTAGGATTGAAAATGAATCTAATGTCCAAAGTGAAATGGTAGTCCTATCTGCAGGCGCTGAAGCGAGTGTTTCATTAACGAAATCAATTGGAGCCGGTGGCGTATGAGTAATGTTAATCCGATCTTATTTCTCATTACTTCGAGTGCCATGTTAAATTCCCTTCTTAGTTTCAGTTTTCACTTGCTAATGTGTGAAGCGGTTCCTAATTAATTTTGTATGACTACGCAAATGAAGAGAATTTAGAATGGAGTTCCTGGTGGGAATCCGAGGATGGCAAGTCATGTGAACTAATGATAAACACTCTCGACAGGGATGATGTGTGGAAATGGGGTGGAAAACTAAGGAAATGGGGGGGCTCAGATAACACACAACTTAAGACCGGAAGTAGGAGTTGGTAGAAAATGGAGGAAAGAGCAGGAAGTGCAAAGGACATTATTCGATTGCAGTTGTTCAGTAAATAAATCAAAATTTTGTATTACAAAGTCGAATATTTTGGTACAAGCTTTTATTGAGAGTGAAGTGCAGTTAATATTATGACAGGTTGAAGGTGTATAATAATAAGTAGAGAGGGAGTTTAAAATCCTTTCATTTCAATATCAGACCATGTAAAATGTTTTTTTTGGCTAATGAGGAACTCATAGAACACAATCAATATGGTTTTGGACAATAAGAGGACCCCAAATACAAAGTACTGGAAAATATAAACAAAGTTAACAAGGGAAATCTGAACTGTCAATTATCTGTCAATTATCAATATGTTTGTTTTTCAAAATGGAACTTCCTGATTCTGTCCTCTGAATGAAATTGTGGCAAAATTTGCCTAGGAAAAACCGGTAAAGCTTTGCCAAATAAGGCGGAGGAAAATATAAGAAAAAGGACAGAAAAGCAAGCAAGCAAATGCAAAGAACATGCCAAACTGCCGCAATTTGTTGCAAAAACAATGCAAGTTTTTCTTCCAGAAAACGAAATGCAACAAAGTAAAAGGAAGGGAACTGCAGCTTGGGAAATATTTAAGTCCTTTGCCCTCTTGCTTTTTTCTTCTTTACTATCACTGCAATCAGCCACACCCCTAGTTATTTGCCACCCACTTTGATGATGCTTAATAAAAACCCACAAAAAAGGGAGAAAATGTTCATTTTTTTTCTTGTCAACTCTTTCTTTAGCAGACTTAAAAAAAGAAGGCGGAAAATGAAGGCGATGAAAGGGGCTACGAATGGGAAATGGAGTAAGCGAAGGAGTAAGGACACTTGCTCCCTGCACTTGCCTTGTTTACATCTGTGTAGTGACTTTTATTGCCTCCCATTTGGATTTGCATTTCAGGGCAGGACTGAATGCCAGCTAATTGAAAGTAGGGCAAAATGTGGACACATATCAGGGATTATTGAAAAAGGAGTTAAACTGATTTAAGAGACCCCAGACGGTGGAATATTCATTGAAAAATTTCCACTCCAAAAATCTTTGGGATAACATTCCGCATTTAAAAGAAACGAAAGGTTTCCCTAGTCGCTTAGTTTCTACAGCCTCATTTTCATTCTTGCCACATTGAGCAGCAGTTCTGAATGTGAGACCATAAAACTAAGTGCTCCCTTTCAGGATATCTCTCTGCTCAGTTCCTATATCCTATATTTCCCTTCCAACTTCACATCCTGTGGCTTCCCGAATCCTTTCATTTCATGTTTAGCCACAGGGAAACGCAACAGAAAAGAAAATGCGGCTAGACAAGAACAAGAAAAGGGAAAAAACCACAACTAGAATGCGAAAGAGAGAGGAACAGAGGGGTAGAAAGAGAGGGGCGACAGGACAGCAGTCAACATTTGCTGACTTAGCTGCAATTATGGCAGATATCTTTATGAACTTGATGTCAGCACAAACTCACACTGAGACACATCCTCCGACACATGGCACACACACACACAAACTCACACATGCTATAGCAGAGTAGATAGGGACATTAGTCTACTGAATGGAGGAAAGCTGCGAGCTAAAAGGCCAAACGGGGCATGGAAAATGAAGATGAAATCTGGAGTGTTTTGAAAAGTGGGGAATCTTCTTTTAGTTTTCCATAGATGAACTGGGAATCAACTTTAAGGCTCTTCATTTGTTATTGGGGAAAACTTAAATTATAATATAGTATGAACAACGAGAAGACTTACAATTTGTTAATTATTTACTAGTATATAACATTTAAATATTTGACATTTCTTAAATTTTTATTAAAGACTTTATTAAAAGAAAAATATAGATTTTCAGAATTTAAGTTAACATTTTTCTCTTATTCATGTTTTTTTTTCATTTAATAAAAACATAATGGATATTTTCCTGCACACTCTTAAAACCTTCCCATCATAATTAATATTACTTTGTTGTTGATTTTCCGGGTGCCACTTTCAATTCAAAACGTGTCCACGACCAAAAACCACACGAATTTCCGCCACAGGACAGCAAAAAGCAGAAGTCAATTGTTCAAATATTTTCAGAGCACACATGCACACCCTTTGACCTCCACGCCCTCATTCCTTTTGGCTTTTCCTCCTCTGAAACAATGCAAAAAGCAGACCGAAATCGGAACCCTGATTTCCTTTTTCCAAAAACTCACTCCCAAATAATTAACGGCGCAGTTAAACATGCAAACATTTTTGTTGTTAATTTATAGGGTAAATAAGGGAAAATGGGGAAAAGCCTGTGCCATTGTTGCACTTTTTACACCCGTGGTAGAAAAACGCATTTCAAAAGGACTTGCCAGCGAATATTCCATCACATTTTCGTAGCCTTAATTTCGAGACTCAATAAAAATCATGAACAATTCATTTCCAGTTTCATTGCGATCCCATTTGGCGGAATTTTATTCCTCTTTAAGAGTCTTCCGAGAGAACGATGAAATTCCCTGTCGTAAAATTAAATTTCTCTGCAATTAATTCCGATCTCCCTTTCTCTTTGGTGGAAAAGTTTGCTGGAATTTTTATCGCTGACCCGGAATGACCTTCGCATCGATTTCATTGCCTCCCCGAGTCCCGCTCTCCCCTATTTTATTTTCTTTTAATTTATTTATCTTTTTTGAGATGTTCTCCTTGAAGTTGATTTTATGCTTCGCTTACTCTGTCTCTGTCACTGTCTCTGTCTATCTACCTCTCTCTTTCCCATCGACTGCCACTTGTATTTGGTCGCCTTTCTTGTCGCCATTTAATTGTGTTTAAATTAATGCCGAGAGGAGGGGTAGAAGCTTCGATTTCTGTTTATCTTCAGCAATTTCAACTAAAACTGGAATGAATTTTCCTTCGAATTTATTGCTCCGGAAATTAAACAAAGTTTGCGAAAGAAAATGGCTTTGGGGAGTGTACTAACAGGAATAATATTACGAAGGATAACAACGAAGAAAACTAGCATTCGGTTTTACCATTAAGGATCCTATTAACTCTTTATTAATAAAGCTATAATCTAGAAAGTGTTACCAATTATTAAAATCCACTCAGCAGAAAACCAGTACTGATCAAAATATTGATGATAAATCGCTATAAATATTTATAATATATGTATGTGTTGACCTCCTCAAAGGTCTTTGCCATCTGAACTTCACCCGGGAGTTCAGAGAATCGTAAAACTTTCATAAAAAGAACAACAGTCTGAAGTTTTCTCCGAGGAGGATTTTCTATTATGTCGCTGCGTTTTCATTGCTGATTTTTATCACGGGCCACATTGAAAATTTACGAGTTTTCACAGCGCATAAATTCTGCGCCGTTTGCCAATTTTTATTATCTGCAAAATACTTTATGCGCATCTGAGGAATATTCGAGAGTAGGGAGAATCTAATGGAAACATGAACCCAAATTGAGACACTTTGCATAGACCAAAGCAATCATCATACCCTCGACTGAAGTCGGGAAACTTCTCCAGGGGAAAACGCGGAAAATGAGTCAAGAAGTAATGATAAAAGGTGAAAAATGCACTTAGCTGGAGGAAAAGCAGAAAATGCTAAGCGTAACTTATTATGGAGGATGGAGGAAGGGAAAGCCCTGGAAAAGAAAACTTTCCGCGGAAACTTCAGATGCATGTGTTGCATACTTTGTGGCGCTCCAAAGAAAGCATGAGAAATGAGCAAAGGGAAATTGGAAAACATTGCGAAATTTCCTCCTCAAGTAAGCGGGGAAAACAAATTTTTAATGTCCCTCATAGGAGAGGAAAAATAGGAAAAAGTTTCTTCTCCGATTGCGATGCAAAATGTTGTCACTTTGTATCCTGACAGCCAGGATCATCAATCGCTGCTCTCTTTTCCTCTGTCACCAAAGCATCCCTCAGCAATAACTTAAGAAAAAGAAGTACAAGTAAGCCAGACTTTTTTGTACCAATAAATTTTCAATTTCTGTCCTGAAATTTGCAATTTATTTTACTGCAGCAAACTAATTTCACCGCTCTCATAACACTTTGCTTTTTTGTAAGTCACTTTCAGGGAGTTTCCCAAGATGCAGTTTTCCACACAAGAGTTTATCGAGGTACATAAATACCCCGGCAAATTGCATTGTCTGCTCCCAGGATTGCACTTTATTAGATAAGCAAAATAAAAGGTAAACATCTGCCGGGATTCTCTGCAATCCTTTGACAAGTAAACAACTGGAAAAGTTCGCCCTCCAATTTTCCCCATAAATCAGGGCATTTTCTCTCAATGGGGCTGTCAGCAATTTGATTTGATTTGCAGAGTCTACGAAAATATTTCATAAATATTTACCCACAGTTTTCCCTCGATTTTTAGCACTTTTTCCGGGGTTTCCTCCTTATCGCAGAGCGAGTATTTGCAACTGTGAAAATATTTTTCGCGCTTTCCGTTTGTTTTTCTCCTGCTACTTTGTAGTGCAAATATTTTCCTCCATTTTTTCACCCCATTTGCCTGAGTGGGCGTGTCCGAAATGGGCGTGGCTGTTTGTTTTCCTTTCATGTGCTAAATTGGTGCAGCGATTGCATTTGAAATGAGATTTGATCGCCTTGAAATCAGGAGAAGTTAACTTGAAATGGGGTTATGGAAAATAAAGGAGAGAAGGCACTTAGTTTGCATACTTAACTCTCGGAACAGAGATTTGTACTTGCTTTCCCCCTTTGGGACAATATCCATTTGATTTTAACGACTTGCCAGCAAAGTTTCCCCGCAGGCAACTCGAATCCTTTTCCAAGTGAAACATTAAACTCTGCCCCATCAGAGAAATAGGGATAACAATAACATGGCGAAGGATATCGCAGACGCGAAAGGCAGTCAGGATAATGGCCAAACAAGACATGACAGCAATGAGAGGAAACATTTTCAATAATCCCAAGAAAAAAGCTAAAGACATTTCTGTAGTATTTTTTCCCCTTTTTTGGGTCAACACAAAAATATATTTTAATGGCACATTATAAGCTTTGAATCACTTAGCAAATGCTTAACCAAACCAAACAGTAAGCAAAAAAAAGGGGAAAAATCGTATTAAAATAGGCATTTAAGACAGCTGCCCACTCTCTAGCTCGCCTGAGTCACTCCTAATATAATTTGCCTAATTAACTCATTCCGGGTTTATTCTTAACACCCACTTCCTATTTCCTTTTTTAAGCCCTTTTTGGAGGCATTCTGCCTGCTCCGTTTGAACTTGGTAAAGGGAATCGAAGGCGGCTCACGTGGCGTATGCGCAACTTGGGAGAACTTTCACGTTTTTGCTTTTTAGATGTTGTTTCTTGGCGCCTTATTTTTAATGAAATCACGTACGTTCCTTGGGCAAAGAAAAATGGAACGGGAAGCAAAGAAAATAAGTGAATAACAAGGAGGAATGCCGCCAAATTGTGCGTTTGACACTTGAACTCTGCGTTTAATCAGCGATTAAGTTAGGGGTGGAAGGAATAATATAGGGGTTGGATTTGCCACACAATCAAGAGTGGAATCTGCAGTATCCTCTCCCCACAATTATTATGTCCTTGTCTCCTTGTTCGTCTGCAATCGTTCTGCGGTTTCCCAGTGCCTGCCAAGATGAGGAGAACTTCATTCCAGTGAAACGCAAATCCACAATTGTCGACCATTTTGTGCTTAATTAAGCTCGAACTGCAAATGGTTAAAGTAAGTTTTCCTCACAATGGAGAAGTGGGAGGTGCCTTTAGCCATGCAAATTAGAATGTCTAAACACCTGAAAGGATCCTCTCAACACTGCATTGTGCCCTTCTGTTTACTCCCAGTTTGTTTGCTGTGGTCAGCAATTAAAAATTCAAACTACAGTTGTGCCGAGAAGTTCTTCACTAATTCTGATTGCAAGCTGTGTAGCGAATGTCCCCGAAGGACCCACAAAGGACACCCCGAGGATGCGGCTGAGCTGCTCTCAATTGTTATGAAAATGCGGTTTGATAATGAATGAATCTGCTTAGAAATTTACAAGCAAGAGAAGAGGGCAAGTGCTTGAGTATTAATTGAATTCTGTTTTGGGAGTCTTTAAACATGGACAGAGGATTTTCAACGTAATCAGATTTAAAGGTAGCAAAAGCGTGGGTTCCCAAAAGAAAAGCCGTTCCAGAAATATCTTCTCTGTAGCATTTTGCACACTGCCAAAAACAAACTTTAAGGCGTGGCTAAAAAGCACAACTTAAAAAAAGGGAAAAACTGAATTTTCAGGGGAAAAGCCAGTTACAGGGGACAGCTGGTAAAAGTTTACCACCTAACATAACTGCCAAAGAGAAAGGGAGTTGCAAAAGTGTTAACTTTGCAACAGTGTCAGAAACTGCACGCGCATCGGGAAAACAAGTTAAAACCATTCGAAAGTTTGTTGGGGCCATTAGAGGAGGGGTAAAAAAGGGGATGTCAAGGGAGATATATGTCCAAGAGACTGCCACTCCGATAAAGGTAACTCGGTTATTGACAAGTCTCAGTTATCAATTCAACCTAATTAATCAGAGGGTCTATCGTCCATTCGAGTACAAGGACTTGAACGCCTGGCTGGACATCAGCCATTATCCACCACTCAGCTCGGATTCTGCGTTCATATTTCAGCAGCTCATTGAAGCATCAAACTTGTCGTCTGCCACACTAATTAAATGAAATTTCATTTGCACAACTTGGGAAGATTTCCAGGGCCTGCACTAGCCATCAGATTGAAAGGCTTTCGAGAGGACTTCTTCCCACAAGTCAAACACTCGCACTCCGCTTTTATCTCCACGAGAACTCTCCAGATGTGAAGTGAAATGTGCTGGGGATATTATCGCACTCGAAGCTTTTCACAGATTTCGGTTGAATTGCAATGAGAGGCTGTTCTCGTGGTTGTTTTTCAGGATTCCTTTTCGGCCTCTCCAAATTATTTTTTACGAGCCTGCCATCAGAAATGACCCAACTAAGTGGGGTGAATTGGGGGCAGAAAACTTCAACTGAACTTCAACTCCATGTCCATCCAATTAATTAAATGATTTAATCGCAGCAAACGTTGCTCGCATAATGAGCACAAAAGCTTATGAAGCGCTTATACACTAGTTAACCAACATCGGCAAGGTTATGTATACACTGAAACTTTACACTAGTAATGTAGCCGAACAGAACATGTTGTTTCGAAATGTTTAAAGAAAATATTGCAAATCTTCCGCAATCTATGTATATTTAAGCCTGTTCATTATACCCTTGCAGAGGGTATTATAATTTTGGTCAAAAGTGTGCAACGCAGTGAAGGAGACATCTCCGACCTTATAAAGTATATATATTCTTGATCAGGATCACCTCCTGAGTTGATATAGCCATGTCCGTCTGTCCGTCTGTCTGTCCGTCTGTCTGTTTCTACGCGAACTAGTCTCTCAGTTTTAAAGATATCGAATTGAAACTTTGCACACACCCTTCTTTCCTTTGCACGCAGTATATAAGTCGGAACGGCCGGGATCGGCCGACTATATCCTATAGCTGCCATATAACTGAACGATAGAAAACGCCATAACTCTGGTGTTTGTTAAGTTAAGAAGTTGGGATTTTCTATGGCTTTTTTATTTGGCCAATCAATTCGACCTACCAAATTTCATAAGGATCGGACGACTATATCCTATAGCTCCCATATAACTATAGGAGATACCATAACTTTGGTGTTTTTAAAGTTAGGAAGTTGGGATTTTCTATGAGTTTTATATTTGGCCAATCAATCCGACCTACCAAATTTTATAGGGATCGGCCGACTATATCCTGTAGCTGCCATATAACTGAACGATTGAAAATGCCATAACTTTGGTGTTTTTAAAGTTAGGAAGTTGGGAATTTTATGAGTATTTAGAATGCATAATATGAATAATTTTGGAGAATATTATTTACAGAATATTCTGCAGGGGTATATCAACTTCGGCTCCGCCCGAAGTTAGCTTTCCTTTCTTGTTTTAATTTATAGCAATAAATTATTCATGAAATAATTTCCTGAATTAATTTAATATTAATAAAATATAGATAAGTAATATTTTAAGTATTTTTACAATCTACAGCTTAACAACATTTTATCTGGAAATATTTGTCTACAAATCTTTGAATTTGACTACCTCCATGAAATTCCATTAAAACAAACACATTTAGTTGATACACATTTAATTTATATTGGGTGAAGAATTCTATATTTATAATTATGCAGTGGTCGAAGTGATACCACTTTGCGGTCCTTGGACCTAATTTGTTGTTCCCAGTGTATGGGTGGTGATATGTTTGCTGGTCAGTATGCGTAATCCCTTCATCAGCAATTCCCGCACCATAGGCGCAAGACATTTGTACATCCAACCAACCTTATCGCCGCTGGCACTCGTCGGTGGACTCTACTCCTCGACACTCGAGGTTGAATCTCCGGTCCGGAATGTTCCGCCCCAGTGGAAGTGGCCTCCGCCAGCGGATGACTGGCCTCACATTGAAGGGTGCTCTGTATGCCTCGTGGATTCTGGGCGTGTTCCCCTTCACCTACGACAGCTGGACGAGGAAATTGCATCGTTCCAAGTGGCTAATGGCGTATGGCCTTGTCTTGAATGCGGCATTCATTCTGCTGGTGGTTACAAATGACACGGAGAGCGAAACACCGATGAAAATGGAGGTGTTCCACAGGAATGCCCTGGCGGGGCAGATCAACGGCATCCACGATGTTCAGAGCCTTTCAATGGTTTCCCTGGTGCTGCTAAGAGCCTTCTGGAAAAGCGGAGATATAGAAAGGACCATGAACGAGCTGCTGGACCTCCAACATCGCCACTTTCATCATTATTCTTTGGAGGAGTGCAGTGGGTTCGACAGATCCATCATTATTAAAGGTGTCGCTGTGATCCTGGAAATTATATCCATGTTGGCTTTGGAGCTGGGAATGTCGCCAAATTTTAGTCGTCAGCTTTTCATAGGAGTAACTAGCTTGTGTTTCATGTTACTTGCTGTTCTCCTGGGAGCCACCCACTTTCACCTGGCAGTGATTTTTATCTACCGATATGTGTGGATGGTAAATAGGGAACTCCTCCGGCTGGTGGATAACCTGGCGAATGGGGAAACTGTGGAGTCTAACAGGGTGGACTACCTGCTCAGTCTGTACCATCGCCTTTTGGAACTCAGCGATCGACTGACCTCTATCTACGACTATCAAATGGTTTTGGTAATGATCAGTTTCCTGCTCGCCAACGTTCTGGGCATCTACTTCTTTATTATCTACTCCATTACCCTCAATAACGAGCTGGATTTGAGATCCGTGGTCTTTTTCCAGGCATTGATTATTAACATGTTAGATTTTTGGCTCAGCATTGAAGCTTGTGATTTGGCGGAGAGAACGGCACGACACACATCCACCATACTGAAGTTATTCAATGATATCGAGCAACTAGATGAGAAGGTGGAAAGAAGTGTAAGTCTGACTACTCTACGCTTACCTATTTAAAATTCTATTGTATTACTTCGTTTAGATCTCAGATTTTGCCCTATTCTGCGCTCACCGCAGGCTGAGATTTAATCACTGTGGCTTGTTCTACGTCAACTACGATATGGGATTCCGCATGGCCATCACCAGTTTTCTGTACCTGCTGTTTCTCATCCAGTTTGATTATAGGAACCTGTGAAGCAGGCATATTAAAGAGACCCTGCAGGAAGAGTCCTCTAATTGGTTCGCACTTTCTTGTGTCGTCTGGAGTCGAGGGTCCTCGAAAGGGGAACTCAAAGGACATACGAGTGACAGCTCAAGATGCTGGGGGACTTTTAAAAGGGTGGAAGAACAAGTGGGATATGTCCGCGAGATACAAGGATTCGTGTCTGAGTAAAAGCCTTGTTGACTTTTACGTTGAGGGAACGGGAACACCACCGCAGGACATCAGGGTGAAGAAATGCAGCACTAAAAGAAGGAGTATTTATATCCTCCCCAAAAAGGAGACTATGCAAAAGCCAAAAGTTGAAAATGCACAAGTCAAAAGGATTCGGAGAAATGGAGTGGCTGTGAAAGCAGCGCAATTAAGACCAACAAATGAACGAGTTTTTTATTTTTGCTAACTAAGAATGCAGCAGGATTTTCCGGCGAACAATGGCTGGGGAGAAAACAGAGAAAAGCATAAAGCAGCAGCTAACACGAGCAGCTTTTGGTGTATTTTCTTTGTTCGACTCTTGTGTGTTTCTCAGTGTGTGCTCTGCTAATTTCACCGACTGCGATTTCCCAGCTGTTTCCACACTTCCCTTTCTGACTGCTTGTTTTTTCTGATTTATTATGCTTTTGCTGCGGATTTCCATTCAAATAAATGCATGCTGTGTAGAGCTTAGGGATCTATTCACTTTAATTGCTAAAATAATAATTGCTATAAATTCATCATAAAGTAAAATAAAATTGCTATAAATTGCTAAAATAATAATTGCTATAAATTCATCATAAAGTAAAAAATATTACACGTTAAATCATTTTATTCCCCTATTTAAATAAAATGATTTATTTAGAACTAATAGATACAATATATGCTAATAATAAATCCACAAATAAATGTAAGTGCTGGATTGTTTTGTAAGATTAATGGTTTTTAGAGACTTCCACCAAGTTCCAAATGTTCTTACTTTACAATGTCTAAGCTCAATGTATCCTGATTAAAGTTGCCCTCAATCTTTGGGACTTAAACAATTATAGAGAATGGCGAACCCACTTTATAATCTCCAGCCTCTCCAGAATCAAATAAAATCATTTGGAACCAAAACCATTAAAGTGCTAGGCGCCTGGATGAAATCCAGTTAAAAAATCAACACTTGAGGCTGCGGATAATCCGACACTTAGCCGCTTATTGACAGAGGTCAACCGCTGCCAAGGCCAGAAAGTTCAGCAGTTCCTGATATCGCGGCCATTAGCCTCGATTAGAAGTCGAGGGGAGGAAGACAATGCCAAGGGGGACATCAACAGCAGCGGTAATAAAAACAACTACAAAGCACACGTCGCTCACAGCAAAAGTGCGTAAATTGATTTTTATTATCCCTAGTCCTCCGCCCCTCCACTCCACTTCACTCCACTCCAATCCACCAATTTCCCCCTAGCCACTTACCACTTACCCGACTCCTACATCCATTCAGCTTGGCTCAGCAAAAAGTTTCGGGCCACATTTCCTCCCCTTTTTGCTTGGGCCAATATATTTGATTTATTGGCTTTATCCGGAATGCGCGCAAATTGTTCATTGCTTTGTTTACACCATAAAAATCCTGATGGACGCATTAGTTCGCCAAAATGTTCCATCACATGCTCATGAGCTGGGCTCGTAAATTTCATCGATAATTTCCGCTCTTATTCTGTTTTTGTCTGGCGGAATATTTATTTGTTCAGGCATTATTTTATGAGAATATAAAAATCACTCGGGGAGAGGAACATATATTTTATTAGGCACCTACATTAAATTATGTGAAATAGCTTTCAAATTATCCAAATGACTACCTATGTTTTAGGGATAGAAATCTTTGTAAGTGATTTTAGGAAATACCTTTTCTTTTTTAATTGAAAATACAATATTTCATAGAAAATATTATTTAAGGGCAAGCGTTTTGTTCATAAATCAGATAAGAGTTTCGTACATCCCTTCACACTTTTCTGACATCAAGTTCACCTCAATTTATAACCTGTTCGGCAAATTAATTAAAATTTGCCGCCAGGCTTTCCACAAGATTGAGCTGAGTATTCATTTGTTGTAATTAGGGAGCGGGCGAAACTTTTTCTTTGCTCTCCCTAGGTAAAGGACGTTCAATGACCCAAAGGATGGCCAAAGGCTGCAAATGAAGGGTCAAAGTTTATCAGCAGATTTTTAATTTAAATTTATATGTTTTCCAGCAGCCGCAATTTGGGGGAGTAAATTTGATAGACTTTGAACTTCAAGGGAAGCAGTTAATGAAAGGGAAACCCTCAGCCCTTTCCCTAATTACGATAAATGCCCGCCAATTGTTCCATCGATTCGAGCCGACTGCCTTAATTAGTTTGCCAATGCGTTATAATTTTGGCCTCCAGCCCTTAATTTATATAAGCCGGTCGAGGGGGAGCTCTTGCCAAAACTTTGGCTTAGAAAAGTTTGCGAAATTAAATAATTGCCAATTTGCTGCAAGTTGCTGGCAGTTTAAACAACAATTCAGCGACGAGCAAAGCCGATTTGTGTCTCAGGCTCAAATTCAACTTTCGGAAGGAGGAAAAGAAGATGGAAGGAAGCCAGGAAAAGCCGGGCAATTAGTGGAAAGTCTGTCTAAATATTGTATCTGCAGAATATATAGTTTGCCAAAACTTTAATTACACTTGGCTAAGAAATAAGAAATGAGAAATGCAGAAGATGCTGACAGAACGTCGAACTAGAACTTTGAATTACTTTTAAATCAGATTATTAAATTCTTTAGTCTTAGCTAAAGTTTAGCAAAAAACGAAGTTACCAAACGAACAGATGGATTTAAATTCACTAACTACCCCTAAAATAATTCTTATTTACCAATATGTTTATATTTCGATACTTTCACGCTAATATTTAAGTGTTGCTAAATTGAAATCGTTCTAGAGCCCAAAAAGGCAATAAAATAAACAAGATGGTCCAATAATCGAAGGGAAAACAACGGATAGATAACCGAACTTATCACTATAAAGAAAATCCATTTCGAGCCTATTTCTGCTGACAGGGCGAATCATCATAAAATGGAAATATTTTTATGAATTTGCCGGCCTCCGTGCAAAATGGTGAAAATGTGCCGAACTCGGCAAAAGCAATGGCCAGATGGCGTAATTTTAATAAAAATATATTGAAAGCTGGCACAAATCGAGATGAGCGAATCGAATTATCTGTAAACGTTGACGAGTCGCCAACGGCAAGAATGTTGACCTAATGCTGACTTCACTGCTGGAATTTTATTGTGTAAACAAAGGATCCAAGGGATCCGGGCTATGCCACGTGGCCCAAACAATTGGCGGATGTCCTGGGCCAGGGCAATAAATCAAATGCTTGTGTACACTCGAGTTTATATTTGTTTGCCCGCCGTGCAGATGAGCAGGAAATTTGCCAGAAACTCGAGGGGTTAGGTGGGGCATCCCCGGCACAGGATAATAAAAATCAATTTACGCGATTGTGTCGAGTGTGGCTGCTGTGCTGGGCCTGTTATCGCTGCTACTGGCTTTGTGCTCTCGATAATCGAAGATAATGGGGCTCTCCCTCGACGAGGGCCAAAAAGGACGAGAGGCCTGCCTCTGACAGCCAAGGATGCCAAGGACGACCATCTTTTGTCTGACTTTTCCTCCGAGCCTCGCTTTGTCGCCCTAATTGTTGCCTGTCAGATTGTAGTTTTCTGCAGTTACCGGGTAACCTAAATGTTGCCGATGTCTGGACAAACGAATAATAGATAAAATAGAAATATAGGCATAAATCAAGCGCAGGTGCTTGGCAGGGGGAAATTAGTAGAAGGCACATACACAATTCAGTGAACAGACAAAGAAAAGTGCACAACGAGAAAAACTAAGATTTAATTGGAATTTAACTATAACTTATACTAGCCATATTTAAAATTAATATGTGGAGGAGAATTGCATATATCTTTATTAACTTATATTTTGTACTATTTTATTTGGTGATATGATAAGCGTTTAAGATGTGTACTTTTTTGGGTGTACAAAAGTTAGAAATCTTCATGTAAGCATCTGCCATTGTTTGCTGCAGAATAGTGAAAAGGGGGAATCCCTGCATTCTTAGCCAGCCAGAAAGCACAAAACTCGTTCATTTGTTGGCCTTAATTGCACTTCTTTTCACAGCCTCTCCATTCCTCAGACGCTTTTGACTTGTGTGTGTTTTTGTGAGCTCTACTTTTGGCTTTTTGCATAGCCTCGTATAAGGCAGTTGGAATGGCAAAGGAGTTTGGCTTTTATTGCCGCTGCAGCAGATGCCCTGCGGCCCTGTTCCGATTTTCCTCACATTTTCCAGCTGCAAGTCATTCGCCTCATTCACTTGACGACAACAGTTTGTAGGGCCAGTGATTCAGCTTTTATTGCCATGATGTCACCTGCTTAATATTGCATCTCTCGACGGTGTCTGCCTGGCGAACTTAGTGACAGCTCTCGAGAAAATCCCCACTAATTGAAAGCCTGGGGAATCACAAGTTCATAAAGTCAAACTGCACCAAGAAGAGCAGGTACAGAACGCTTGTGACGAGCATTTCAAAACCCATCTCACGATTCACATAAAACAGTCCACAGTAAAGGAATTCGAATCTGAAATGGCTGCAGTATAAGCCAAAGTTCGATATCTAGGAAAAAACTATATAATTGGGGATGACTTCGATAAAAGCATACATTAGAGGTACTTACACTTTTCTCGAGCTCCTTATTCATATTCTCAATATCATTGAATAACTTCAATATCTTTGAAGTTTGTCTGCCAGTTCTTTCCACCAAATCACATACGGCAATGCTCATCCAAAAGTCTAGAAAATTTTTGAGCAGTGCCAGAGGAAACATGATAAGCATTACGAATATGGACATCTGACTTAAACTGATTGTGTAGACGATCATGGAGAAAGAAAGTATGGTGTTGGCAGCCAGATAAAGAACCATTATCAAGGCCGTCTGATAGTCGTAGCAATCGGTGAGTCTTTTATAGAGATCCACCAGCTTGCTGTAGAGTTTGAGAAGAAGGTGAACTCTGGAGAAACTAGCCGAAGGATTGACCCTCAAATAGTTAGCCATGCCGAGGAGTTCTCTGTTTATCAGCCATAACAATCGGTAGATGAAGGCCAGCCCAATATGAAAGTGTATGGAAAGGCATTATTGGCATCGTTTGATTGGGCATTCCTAAGTGTACCAGCCATGTGAAAGCCACACCTCCGACAATAAGGAATCCCTTCTGGATCACAAAACTGTCGAAATTGCGGCACTCCACAAAATCAGAGCCAAAGTATTTCACTTCCAGTACCAACAACTCGTTGTATATCTCCTCCAGATTTCTGCTTCTTCAGAAGGTTCGCACATACATCGGTCAGCACTCCGACAATTCCCAATAGCAAACTAGTTTGATGCGGTACGAAATTCCGCTGAAATACATCCAACTTGGTCTCGCTCCATCGTGTTTCAGCATGAGGAAAATCAGGCTAGAACCCAGGGCAATTCCAAAGACGACTATCCACTTGGAGCGACGTAATCTTCTGGTCTTAGGTTCATACCTAAATGGAAATATGCCAAGCAGCCAGGAGCTGTAGAGAATAGAATTTAGGATAAAATGGACTAGCTTTTGTCTAAAACCACAACGAGGTCGGAACATCGCAATGTGACTGATGACTCTGTGCCTGGCAAATGGCCACCATTGGTAAAAATCAATAAAAAGCCAATTTATTAAGGAATTAATGGATGGTAAGTAATAACACAAGATAAAATGTGCTTTGAAAACGGGTTAATTAACAAACAACTCATCACAAAATGATCCATTCATAAACTCATTTTATTAATGAGTAGTATATTTATTTTGAAGGTATTGGCATGATATTTAATCGTCAGCTATAACAAATTGGATTACTGCATAATAAATACATTTACCAATTTAGTGTTCAGTAAACCTTGGGATTATTTTTAGCAGTATAGAAGAAGCCTTGTCTTTGCAACACATTAGTTAATTGCTTTTATTTCCTTGGGAAAAGTTGATTCTTATTTTTTCTTATCACTTCTCGGTTCATCACAAAAAATTATATTATTATAGGAATAATAGGAATAGGAACACACACAAAATTTGTATTTATTTAGCTATATAAACATTTAAAGTTAAGTCTATTTTACAAGTTCATATAATCAAACTGAACTAAATAGAGCAAATATAGATAACTAGTAATGATCATTTGAAAACCCATATTATAATTTACTGAAAATAGTCCACACAATTTAAAGCGAAATTTTCGGTGACTGCACAACCATGCGAATTCCTTCAACTGTTGGAAAGGGTATTCAATTATTTATTAAATAAACTTTTATTAGTATAAACTCACACTTCTCTCTAGTTCCACATCTTTAAGCTCAAGATCGGTAAATAGTTTCAGGACAGTTGCCGTTTTCCTACCGACTCTTTCAGTAAGATCACATACGACAATGGTCAACCAAAAGTCCCAAATATTTATGAACAAGGTCTGCGGAAAGACCATCATGAATAGCGACTTATTTTTCATGCTGATTCTAAACACAATCAAAAAATAGATGATCACAATATTGCCAGCTAAACCAGCTGTTAAAATAAGCGTGATTTGATATTCATAAGCCGCCACTAGTTTCTTATTAAGCTCCAAAAGGCGGGTGTATAGGGAAAGAAAGTTTCTAATCCTCGAAGAGTCTGATGTTGGATCCACTTTCAATTGGCTTAGCAGACCCAAAAGTTCTTCGTTTATCATCCAGGCATATCGATAGATCAACAAGATCCCGAAAAAACAATGCATGATATTTAGATTGAGGGATATTTGCATTAGGCCGCTCAGAATTATCAAGTACATGGCATATCCATTTCCAGGCAATCCATAGTTAACCGTAAAGAAAGATAAAAACTGTCCCATCATAGTCATCGTTTTTTGAATCACAAAGCAGTTGAATTTGGGGCAGTTCTTTAGATTCAGACCGTCAGAGTGATATTCCAAGGCTATTAATTCATTTGCAATCTCCTCAACTCTTTTGCTTCCCCAAAAGTTCATAAGGTGCATCACAGAAGCCGAAAATACGCTCAATATTCCAATTACCATGTTTATCCTTTCCAGCAGCGGATTCCGTTCAAAGGCTTCCAGCTTGTGGAACTTCAGATTTTCCCTACCCATGTATAATAGAAGGCACAGAAAGAAACAATTCGCGATTAAACCATATAGTCGAAGCCATCGGGAGCATCTCAGTTGTTTTCTTCGGGAATCAAAGGTGAAGGGGAACAGTCCGAATATCCAAGACCCATAAAGATCTGCTTTTAGGATGAACCACACCAAATGTGGACAGAATTCGCGACGTGATCCAAACATTTTCGAGTACGAGAGGAAAATGAAATGGTTGAATTAACTGTAGACACATGGAGTGTATGTAAAACCAAGGAAAAGTCCGGAACAATACTAGACCACTTAGCAAAGTACTGATGACTACGAAAGTTAACCAATCTATTGAATCTATTTATAGTTATTACAATGCTGGCGGACAGAGAATATATATGTATGGATTGAATATGAATAAAGGAGAAGCAGAGATCATTCCAGTAATGGGAAAACTCCCTGGTAAATTAAATAATGTACTATTTTTCTATGATTGCTAACATTTTCTGAAGCGATTTATTTGAGTATTAATATTTATGTGAGTATTCATTTTAACTGGAAAAATATAAGGTTTTTTTGTTAATAAATCTTCATTCTATCAATTATCTGGTTTGAACTTTAAATTCATATAATCGAATTGTACGAGGAAAACCACATATAAAATGTTGGTGATGATCATGTGGAAGCCCATCTCGTAGTTTATATAAAACAATCCACAGTGTCGAATTCTTAGCCTGCGATGGCTGCAGAATAGAGTAAATTCAGATATCTAAAAGCAAAAAAAAGGTAAATCAGACAGCTTTCAGTCCTAAATATATATCATCTTACTTTTCTTTCCAGTTCGATGTCCATTCCGTCAATATCGTTGAATAACTTCAAGATCATTGAGGTTTTCCTGCCTGTAGTCTCGACTAAATCGCAAGTGGCGATGCCCTGCCAAAGATCCCAAAAGTTGATGATCAATGCTTGTGGAAAGAGCAGAACTGTGGCCAATAGCGAGAATCTGTTGATGTTGGTCCAAAAGATGACGAGCACATGGCCCACAATAATGTTGGCTGAGAACAGGGTAGCCATAAAAAGAGTTATCTGGATGTCGTAAATGTGGGCGAGGCGATTGTTAAGGTCCAGAATGCGACCGTATAGCCAAAGGAGCAGCCGTACTCGATCAGGATCCACCCTTCCACCTCCTCTCAAGCGACTGGCCATCTCCAAAAGCTGTCCATTGATTATCCATATATAGCGATAAATAAAGATCATCAACAGGTGAAAGTGCATCACCACCATGAGAACTTCCAGCTGGACAATGTAGATGCATAAAGCCTCGTGTACAACGGACTTACTCTCGGGCACTCCAAAATATATCACCAAGGAGGAGCTGAGCTCCAGGATTATCACAATGCCTTTGTGGATCACATACCTATCGCTTTGAGAACAATCTCCGAGGATGAGCTTACTAAAGTGGCGGTTTTCCAGCACCAGGAGCTCATTGAGAATCGCAACCAACTCCTTGCTTTTCCAGAAAAGTCGCAGATGGGTCACCATGGTGGTAATGAAGCTTATAGCCTCCACGAGTTGTTCGAACTGCTTTACCAATGGATTTCGCTCAAAGACCTCCACCTTCAGGGTATTGTGATCATCTGTTTCCGGTAACAAGGCCAAGACCATCAGACTTATGTTCAGGATCAAGCCATAGGCCAAAAGCCACTTGGAACGGTGCAGTTGCCCTTTCCTCGGGTCAAAGGTGAATGGAAAAAGTCCGAGGACCCATGATACATAAAGGGTTGCCTTCAGAGTGTAGTGGGCCAAACTCTGGCGAAAGCGGCGTTCGCGTTTCGGTTGTAACATTATTGAAGTTCGACTCGGAATAATTTGTGGCACAGAAATTACCCATCGGAGCCAAGCAAACATTGAGTGCTGACGGATTGATAGGAAAATGACGGCCAGCCAGATAAGAAAATTAATTATTCATAGGATTGGGACTTTGTGGCTGAAATTTAAGGGTGAAGTGTATTGTCAGGCAAATGACTCGAAAATATTAAATTGAATCCGCATTGTTGAACTTCATTTCTTTATCGAAATTGCAATTGCTTGGAAATATTTCCCGCGTGACAACTTTTTTTTTACCTCTCAATGGTTGCAAAAAACTTTCCAATGGCTTGAACTTGTTTTCCCGATGCGCCTGCAGTTTTTGACACTGTTGCAAAGTTAACACTTTTGCAATTCCCTTACCCTTTTGCAGTTATGTTAGCTTTTACATTTTTAGCAGCTGTCACCTGTAACTAGCTTTCCCTCGAAAATACTTACTTTTTTTCCTTTTTATTAGAGCTACTGTTTAGCCACGCCTTAAAGTTTGGTTTTGGCAGAATGCGAAAAACAACAGAGGTGTTGGTTGTTGGGCGTTTCCTCTCTTGGGAAACAAGGTTTTGACTACCTTTAAAGCTTATTACGTGAAAAGTCACCTGTCCAAGTTGAACACTTAGTCCGAATTAAATTGCTGCCCAAACAAATTTCAGTTAATATTCAGTACGTTCACTCTTCTCTTGCTTGTAAATTTCTAAGCAGATTCATTCCATTATCAAGCCGCATTTTCATAACAATTGAGAGCAGCCCAGCCGCATCCTCGGGGTGTCCTTTGTGGGTCCTTCGAGGACATTCGCTACACAGTTTGCAATCAGAATTAGTGAAGCACTTCTCGGCACGGTTGTAGTTTGAATTTTTAATTGCTGACCACAGCAAACAAATTGGGTGTAAACAGAAGGGCACAATGCAGTATTGCGAGGATCCTTTCAGGTGTTTGAACATCCTGCGGCTCATCCAATTTGCATGACTTCTCAACTGTGAGGAAAAGTGACCTTGACCATTTGCAGTTCAAGCTTAATTAAGCACAAAATGGTCGACAATTGTGGATTTGCTTTTTTCTTGAATGAAGTTCTCCTCATCTTTGGAGGCACAGGAAAACCACAGAACGATTGCAGGCAAGCGAGCAGACGAGGACATAATAATTGTGGCGGATTCCACTGTTCATTGTGTGGCAAATCCACCCCAATATTATTTCTTTCACTCCTAACTTAATCGCTGATTAAACGCAGAGTTCAAGTGTCAAACGCACAATTTGGCAGCATTGCTCCTTGTTCTCCACTTATTTTCTTTGCCCAAGGAACGTGCGTGATTTCATTAAAAATAAGGCGCCAAGAAACAACACCTAAAAAGCAAAAATGTGAAAGTTCTCCCAAGTTGCGCATACGCCACGTGGGCCGCCTTCAAACCAGTCGCCTGCAATTAGGCTACGCAACTCGCGCTTTTAGCCAACTGGCATAATTAGAGGCTGTAAAGGATTCCCTTTACCAAGTTCAAACGGAGCAGGCAGAATGCCTCCAAAAGGGGCGTAAAAAAAGGAAATAGGAAGTGGGTGTTAAAGAATAAACCCAGAATGAGTTAATTAGACAAATTATATTAGGAGTGACTCAAACAGAGTAGGGAGTCGGCCATAAAATGCCTATCTTAATACGTTTTCTTCCCTTTCTTTTCCTTACTATTTGGCTTGTTGGCTTGGTTAGGCATTTGCTAAGTGATTCAGAGATTAAAATGTGCCATGGAAATATATTTATGCTACAAAAAATCCGCGGCTTTAACTTTTTCTTGGGATTATTGAAAATGTTTCCTCTCATTGCTGTCATGTCTTGTTTGGCCATTATCCTGACTGCCTTTCGCGTCTGCGATTTCCTTCGCCATGTTATTGTTATCCCTATTTCTCTGATGGGGCAGAGTTTAATGTTTCACTTGGAAAAGGATTCGAGTTGCCTGCGGGGAAACTTTGCTGGCAAGTCGTTAAAATCAAATGGATATTGTCCCAAAGGGGATAAGCCAGAAAAATTCTCTGTTCCGAGAGTTAAGTATGCAAACTAAATGCCTTCCCTTCTCCTTTTTCCATCACCCCATTTCAAGTTAACTTCTCCTGATTTCAAGGCGATCAAATCTCATTTCAAATGCAATCGCTGCACCAATTTAGCACATCAAAGGAAAACAAACAGCCACGCCCATTTCGGACACGCCCACTCAGGCAAATGGGGTGAAAAAATGGTGGAAAATATTTGCACTACAAAGTAGCAGGAGAAAAACAAACGGAAAGCGCGAAAAATATTTTCATAGTTGCAAATACTCGCTCTGCGATAAGGAGGAAAACCCGGAAAAAGTGCTAAAAATCGAGGAAAAATTGTGGGTAAATATTTATGAAATATTTTCGTAGAGTCTGCAAATCAAATCAAATTGCTGACAGCCCCATTGAGAGAAAATGCTTTGATTTATGGGGAAAATTGGAGGGCGAACTTTTCCAGTTGTTTACTTGTCAAAGGATTGCAGAGAATCCCGGCAGATGTTTACCTTTTATTTTGCTTATCTAATAAAGTGCAATCCTGGGAGCAGACAATGCAATTTGCCGGGGTATTTATGTTCCTCGATAAACTCTTGTGTGGAAAACTGCACCTTGGGAAACTCCCTGAAAGTGACTTACAAAAAAGCAAAGTGTTATGAGAGCGGTGAAATTAGCTTGGTGCAGTAAAATAAATTGCAAATTTCAGGACAGAAATTGAAAATTTATTGGCACAAAAAAGTCTGGCTTCCTTGTACTTCTTTTTCATAAATTATTGCGGAGGGATGCTTTGGTGACAGAGGAAAAGAGAGCAGCGATTGATGATTCTGGCTGTCAGGATACAAAGTGACAACATTTTGCATCGCAATCGGAGAAGAAACTTTTTCCTCTCCTATGAGGGACATTAAAATTTGTTTTCCCCGCTTACTTGAGGAGGAAATTTCGCAATGTTTTCCATTTTCCCTTTGCTCATTTCTCATGCTTTCTTTGGAGCGCCACAAAGTATGCAACACATGCATCTGAAGTTTCCGCGGAAAGTTTTCTTTTCCAGGGCTTTCCCTTCCTCCATCCTCCATAATAAGTTACGCTTAGCATTTTCTGCTTTTCCTCCAGCTAAGTGCATTTTTCACCTTTTATCATTACTTCTTGACTCATTTTCCGCGTTTTTCCCCTGGAGAAGTTTCCCGACTTCAGCCGAGGGTATGATGATTGCTTTGGTCTATGCAAAGTGTCTCAATTTGGGTTCATGTTTCCATTAGATTCTCCCTACTCTCGAATATTCCTCAGATGCGCATAAAGTATTTTGCAGATAATAAAAATTGGCAAACGGCGCAGAATTTATGCGCTGTGAAAACTCGTAAATTTTCAATGTGGCCCGTGATAAAAATCAGCAATGAAAACGCAGCGACATAATAGAAAATCCTCCTCGGAGAAAACTTCAGACTGTTGTTCTTTTTATGAAAGTTTTACGATTCTCTGAACTCCCGGGTGAAGTTCAGATGGCAAAGGCCTTTGAGGAGGTCAACACATACATATATTATGAATATTTATAGCGATTTATCATCAATATTTTGATCAGTACTGGTTTTCTGCTGATTGGATTTTAATAATTGGTAACACTTTCTAGATTATAGCTTTATTAATAAAGAGTTAATAGGATCCTTAATGCTAAAACCGAATGCTAGTTTTCTTCGTTGTTATGCTTCGTAATATTATTGCTGCTAGTACACTCCCCAAAGCCATTTTCTTTCGCAAACTTTGTTTAATTTCCGGAGCAATAAATTCGAAGGAAAATTCATTCCAGTTTTAGTTGAAATTGCTGAAGATAAACAGAAATCGAAGCTTCTACCCCTCCTCTCGGCATTAATTTAAACACAATTAAATGGCGACAAGAAAGGCGACCAAATACAAGTGGCAGTCGAAGGGAAAGAGAGAGGTAGATAGACAGAGACAGTGACAGAGACAGAGTGAGCGGAGCATAAAATCAACTTCAAGGAAAACATCTCGAAAAAGATAAATAAATTAAAAGAAAATAAAATAGGGGAGACTTGGGGAGGCAATGAAATCGATGCGAAGGTCATTCCGGGTCAGCGATAAAAATTCCAGCAAACTTTTCCACCAAAGAGAAAGGGAGATCGGAATTAATTGCAGAGAAATTTAATTTTACGACAGGGAATTTCATCGTTCTCTCGGAAGACTCTTAAAGAGGAATAAAATTCCGCCAAATGGGATCGCAATGAAACTGGAAATGAATTGTTCATGATTTTTATTGAGTCTCGAAATTAAGGCTACGAAAATGTGATGGAATATTCGCTGGCAAGTCCTTTTGAAATGCGTTTTTCTACTGCGGGTGTAAAAAGTGCAACAATGGCACAGGCTTTTCCCCATTTTCCCTTATTTACGTTATAAATTAACAACAAAAATGTTTGCATGTTTAACTGCGCCGTTAATTATTTGGGAGTGAGTTTTTTGGAAAAAGGAAATCAGTGTTCCGATTTCGGTCTGCCTTTGCCATTGTTCCAGAGGAGGAAAAGCCAAAAGGAATGAGGGCGTGGAGGTCAAAGGGTGTGCATGTGTGCTCTGAAAATATTAGAACAATTGACTTCTGCTTTTTGCTGTCCTGTGGCGGAAATTCGTGTGGTTTTTGGTCGGGGACACGTTTTCAGTTGAAAGTGGCACCCGGAAAATCAACAACAAAGTAATATTAATTATGATGGGAAGGTTTTAAGAGCATGCAGGAAAATATCCATTATGTTTTTATTAAATGAAAAAAAAACATGAATAAGAGAAAAATGTTAACTTAAATTCTGAAAATTTATATTTTTCTTTTAATAAAGTCTTTAATAAACATTTAAGAAATGTCAAATATTTAAATGTTATATACTAATAAATAATTAACAAATTGTAAGTCTTCTCGTTGTTCATACTATATTATAATTTAAGTTTTCCCCAATAACAAATGAAGATCCTTAAAGTTGATTCCCAGTTCATCTATGGAAAACTAAAAGAAGTTTCCCCACTTTTCAAAACACTCCAGATTTCATCTTCATTTTCCATGCCCCGTTTGGCCTTTTAGCTCGCAGCTTTCCTCCATTCAGTAGACTAATGTCCCTATCTACTCTGCTATAGCCATGTGTGAGTTTGTGTGTGTGTGTGCCATGTGCCGGAGGATGTGTCTCAGTGTGAGTTTGTGCTGACATCAAGTTCATAAAGATATCTGCCATAATTGCAGCTAAGTCAGCAAATGTTGACTGCTGTCCTGTCGCCCCTCTCTTTCTACCCCTCTGTTCCTCTCTCTTTCGCATTCTAGTTGTGGTTTTTTCCCTTTTCTTGTTCTTGTCTAGCCGCATTTTCTTTTCTGTTGCGTTTCCCTTTGGCTAAACATGAAATGAAAGGATTCGGGAAGGCACAGGATGTGAAGTTGGAAGGGAAATATAGGATATAGGAACTGAGCAGAGAGAGATCCTGAAAGGGAGCACTTAGTTTTATGGTCTCACATTCAGAACTACTGTTCAATGTGGCAAGAATGAAAATGAGGCTGTAGAAACTAAGCGACTAGGGAATCCTTTCGTTTCTTTTGAATGCGGAATGTTATCCCAAAGATTTTTGGAGTGGAAATTTTTCAATGAATATTCCATCGTCTGGGGTCTCTTAAATCAGTTTAACTCCTTTTTCTATAATCCCTGATATGTGTCCACATTTTGCCCTACTTTCAATTAGCTGGCATTCAGTCCTGCTCTGAAATGCAAATCCGAATGGGAGGCAATAAAAGTCACTACCCAGATGTAAACAACGTAAGTGCAGGCAGCAAGTGTCCTTACTCCTTCGCTTACTTCTTTCCCCTTTTGCATCCCCTTTCATCGCCTACATTTTCCGCTTTCTTCTCTTTTTAAGTCTGCTAAAGAAAGAGTTGACAAGAAAAAACATGAACTTTTCCCCCCCATTTCCCAACATTTTTCTCTATTTTTCTGTGGGTTTTTATTAAGCTTCATCAAAGTGGGTGGTAAATAACTGTGGGTGTGGCTGATTGCAGTTGAAACTAAAGGAGAGAAAATCATAGAGGGCAAGGGATTTAAATATTTCCCAAGCTGCAGTTCCCTTCCCTTAACTTTGTTGCATTTCCTTTTCTGCAAGGAAAACTTTCATTGTTTTTGCAACAAATTGCGGCAGTTTGGCATGTTCTTTGCATTTGCTTTGCTTGCTTTTCTGTCCTTTTTCTTCCATTTTCCTCTGCCTCATTTGGCATAGTTCAAATGGTTTTTCCTATGCAAAGTTTGCCACAATTTCATTCATATACTGGGGTTCCATGTTGAAAGAAAAAGGAAGCAAACTTCGGCTACCCGCAGTTTATATACCCTTGCAACTCTCAAAAAAAGTAAATATTCTACATTTCAATTTCGTTTCTTGAAAATAATAAAGCCGAAGTTATTAAAACATATGTAGTACCGCAATAATTTGCAAATAGCTTTAAAACTGAGGGACTGATATTCATAGAAACAGACAGATAGACGAACGGATCAAGAACGAGAATATATATACTCTAAGGGTCGGAAATGTAAACTAAACTGCGTTGTAAACTTTTATCTGAAATTATAATACCCTCAGCAAGCAAGAGTATAACCAACTTTAATGGATCGAATCATTTGATTGTTCAGATTTCAGTGATTTTCAATCGTTCTCCTTCTTGATTGAATAATTACTTTTTAAAAAGTGTTCCATTCGAATGCCTCATTAGCCAGAAAAAATACTACATTTGGTCTGCTATTGATGTGAACTGGAAACTCTCTTTTACATATAATAACTCATTTCCATCCTGTCATAAAATTAACTGCACTTGACTTTCAATTAAAAAGGAAAATATTTGTATTTTTAATTAAAGTTTCGAGTTATTCACTGAACAACTGTAATCGGATGATGGCCTTTGCACTTTCTGCTCTTTCCTCCATGTTTTACCAACTCCTACTTCCGGTCTTAAGTTGTGTGTTATTTGAGCCCCCCCATTTCCTTAGTTTTCCACCCCATTTCCACACATCATCCCTGTCGAGAGTGTTTATCATTAGTTCACATGACTTGCCATCCTCGGATTCCCACCAGGAACTCCATTCTGAATTCTCTTCATTTGCGTAGTCATACAAAATTAATTAGGAACCGCTTCACACATTAGCAAGTGAAAACTGAAACTAAGAAGGGAATTTAACATGGCACTCGAAGTAATGACAAATAAGATCGGATTAACATTACTCATACGCCACCGGCTCCAATTGATTTCGTTAATGAAACACTCGCTTCAGCGCCTGCAGATAGGACTACCATTTCACTTTGGACATTAGTTTCATTTTCAATCCTAAGTGTTCTAAGCTAAGCATTCACGTGATTTATTTCTTTGAAAGTGACAAAAGTGAGAGAAAGGTGAACTGGAAAGGAATTTTTATTGGAAGGGGCATTCTCTTGATTTGTTGAAGTCACTAAAGGTGATTCGTACTTGAAAGGGAACAGGTCAAGATATTCCCAAGACAGTCAAAGAGAGAACGTAAACGAAAGTGCAATTTACAATGAAAATCAAGTAGAGTTAATAACTTTGTTCCATTTTCCCCTGGTTTCCCTCTTTTTTACCCACTGAAGCACTCCACCAGTTGTCCATTGGAAAGTTTCAACTTGCGCTGAAATTGCATTTAATTAACATTCAGCCACAAGTTATGGAAAAAGGATGAAAAAGGATGATTTGGTTGCAACAGTTGGTCTTCTGGCTTTTCCCCTTACTTACACACTCCTCCACTTTACCCTTTCACCTTGAGTAAATCGAGACTTTTATTTCCTCATTATGGCAGCTCAGATCGATTTCCCACTGCCACCATGGAACATCCTTCCTGTTTTTCATCACGGATGACATTTCACTTTACATATCCTTACTCCTCGCCAATTAAATTTCCTTCATTTCTGGCGACGTGTTTTCGGTTTATTTTGTTTTCCTCTTTTAATTGAACGAAGCGAAGATTTAAACGAATTTATTGATGGCAGGATGGCATCGCCCAGGATCGAACGCCCCTTTCCGTAAAGAGGGCATGGTCGGTTGCCTGTAACATATTTTATGCATGCCTCAATGGGTGCCCACTGAACAATGTGGCAGGGAATCGGGGTGCATGGCAGATGTCTCTATCGAATGGCCCGGATTGTTGAGCGGAGGGTCGCGACAAGTAGCTCACTGGAGAATCTGAGGAAGGGGAAGAGAGCTGTGTTATCTGTATGCAAATGATGACTCCTTCGAGTTGGTTGCCCTCTTCCAGTTCGCTATTGTTCGAGTTGTTTCCCTGGTAGCAGCATATTAACCACCTGCAACATAAACAGCAGCAAGTGCATCTCCTCCACCTCTGGACACTCCCTTTATCTGCATTCTCATTCTCATCCTCATCCATCCATAAATCATGCAACACCTTCGAACCGTTTCCGAGTGTTCAACTGTCGCACAATTGAGAGTGAGAGCATGGGAGGTGGCTCTGACTTGACTTTCCTTCTGGCCCTCGGTTAACCTCCTTGTTCCCCACAACTGAGATATTCGTGTTACCCGCAGCATTAGGATCTCAAACAAGGCGAAACATTCAAATTGATGTGACCCTAGACGGAGGGGAGTGAAGGTGAAAGGAGTTCATCTCCATTTGGGCGAGGAGAAGAGCCTCCACTTGTGATGCATTGGGGTCAGGAGAAGATCGTGAGGAAACTCTTTATTTGCCTGGCAAAACAGCATCTTGGAGTGGGTGAAATAGCACAGAATTTTTCACTTTATCCGAGTGTTTCCATTTGCATTTGTAGGCCAAAAGGAATTTCGAAATTTAAACAAGACAAAGAAATGTGTTATAGGAAGGAATAGCAAGTCAAGGGGCATTTCCTGAGTTGGAATGCTCTCATTTCGTAGAAAAGAGGAAACAAAATGCCTTAGTTTCTCATTGCGGCTTGGCTTCGAGTTTCTTCATGTGTAAGTTCAAGGTCAGAAAGTAACCTTGACCGGCTTAAAAGTAAAGGGAAACATTTCTCTAATCTGTGTCCGAACTTGTCTCGCACTGTGAACTCATTAAAAATTCTGAAAGCGGAACTAAAAGCATTTCCCCTGTCGGATAAAAAAGACAAGCGGAGGAGACGAGAGCGGACAACGCTGCGTATGAGTAATGGAATTTTAAGCAGGGAAAGAAATGAGAAAAAAAAACATTTAAAGAGGAGCAGAGAGTCTGAAATTTTAGTGAAATTGAAATCAGAAACGAATTGGGAGAATATATGTCAGTAAAGTAATAGTTTTTAAACTAACTTGGATACTGCTTTCTAATCTTCTTTATTACACAATTTTTTAAGTTGATTTACAATTGCAATAAATTTGTCCAAGTCGCTATGGCAATTTTAAAAAATTACCTTGAACTAACTTAATCAAATAAGTATGTACATCCTTAAATTCCTCTGTCGAGGCAGAGCCTTGCAATTCCTTTAGCCCTCTCAGATTTCATCTCCATTTAGTTGCCCTTCATCGAAAGTCGGAAAATGCCTGAAAACTCTTGAAAAATGCTTTGTTTGCTGCCTCATCGGAACTTTAGCGAGTAGCGTGGAAAAATGCTCTCCAATCAACTGAACTCAGCTGCACGGCCACGCCCCCTCGCCATCCTCCTCCCTTTTACCTCTTTTGGGTCCAAAATGCGGGCAATAATGAAAGTGCTGACAATGTGAGCCGAACCGAGGCCCCAAATTGCAACTGCACCTGGCCTTCCCCCGTTCCCCCATTCCCCCGAAGCCCTGTTGCTCCGCCCATGGCAACCGCAACGCGTTGCTGAAGGACGACGCCAGGAGCAGGACCACAGTTGGGATCGGGAGCAGGGGACGGGGCATGGGATCCAAGCTGATGTCCTGCGTGAGCGGAATTTTAAACGGGTGCCAGGCACAGAATCTGGCAGCATCATCTATCAAAAAAGGAGGTTACGATGATCGGGGTTAGGTGGTGAAATGGGTGGAAAAAGGGGCAGAAAGGGAATCCATACACATTGACCTGCATCCGCTCATTAATTTTTGGCTTTGTCCGCAGAATTTCATGCAATTTCCTCCCATGCCAAAACAAATAAATTTTGTGGGTCCTGCATTCAAGTGGGCGTGGCATGTCAGTAGTTGCAAATGGAAATGTGCAACCATCACAAATTGACAGTGAAAACTTTGTGTCAAGGCCTTTAAACCAATTAAGTGTTTGTCGGCCAAGTTCGTAATTGGTTTAAAGTGCGCCATATGGTTGCCCCCTTTGAAGTTGAATGTCTGTGGTTTCGACAGGAGAACCTCGAAAAGTGTCACCAACAAACACGAACCAATGGGTAAAATAAGCAACCCGAAAGCAATTGACCCAGAAAGCCATCTGCTACCCATCCTCCGATTCTTTCTCGCCTTCCAACCTCAAATCGAAGCCAAAACAGAACGAGAAATCAATAAAAAGGGAGCAGTGAAGGGAGAGCCAAAGGACGAAGGATGCTGCCTGTTTTCCTCGTCATCAAATGTTGCCAGACTTTGTCAACATGCTGCCAGGAACACACTCTCAATGTTGGGATGCAAACTCCAGATAATTCTCGGGAAAAGCTCTCGCTCTCGCTTTTCCTTCGCAATTTCCCACACTCTGTTGCCATAATTTCGAGTCCAACATCCTTCGAGAGCCACATTTTGTGGGAGGTCAGTAGTCCTTAGTCCGCAGTTCGTAGACAGTCCTCCGTGCGTGGTCGAAATTCTGATTATCCATGTCAACGACTCGCACATTTAAAATGCCGGGAAAAGTGGGAGGATATGGGGGTAATCCATCCAGGACACCCGAATTTGAATTTATTTGGTTTGGGGGCTTGCAAACTTCTTGGAGTTTGTTTGCCTTGCGGAAGCTGCAAACAAAAGTCTCAATTTAAATATCAATTAGAAATGTTTATCGGGGAATAAGGATGAGGATGAGCCGAACTGAGCCTGCCATCAATCAATGCTCGAATTGCAATTAAATATATATGAAGGAGATGCTTGAATAACATCCTGATTCATGGTTGCAGATCCCTCTTCTGGAAAAAAGAGATTCCCTTTAAAGTCTGATGAAGATGGAAGATTGAAGAGCTTTGTGTGAGCGTTGGCAAACTTTTAATTGATTTGTGTGGCAGGGAAACTTTTCTCTCCATCTATCTCTCGATGAACATTGTACATTTCTGTTAATTTGTTTACCACAGAATACGAGAGACAACAAAGAAGATGAATCAACAGATAAGCAGAAGGGAAAACTGCGCCATTTTCAAATATATTTTCCTGGAAAATGCGTTTGCCAACGTAGGAAAACCGCGGGGAAAACTGCTCAACAAACAAACCGTTGCGGTTCCAGGAATCCGCAGAGCAGACAGAATATTCGATTGAAATATCTGAACAAACAAAGGGGATATAAAGAATTCAGGATTAGTTTGTCTAAACACATTTCGATTTATTGGCAAACTTTGGAGTGCAAAACAACTTTATATATTATGATTTTTAGTTGGTTTCATCTTTGCTTGTTTGGGCTCAAACTTTGCTAACTTTTTAATTGTTTTTCAAGTCGTGCAGTCATGTAAATTAATTTGGTAATTGTATTTAATATTTCGGCTTATCCTTTTCCTTCACAAAAAGTTTGGTATTTGGCTTGCTCAAAAAAATTAGTAACTTTTAGTTTGATTGTAAGCCAAAGTTTTCGGTCCTTCACTGTGTTGTTCGTAAATAAATATTTATACCCGTTACTCGTAGAGTAAAAGGGTATATTGTATTCGTGCAAAAGTATGTAACAGGTAGAAGGAAGCGTTTCCGACCCTATAAAGTATATATATTCTTGTTCAGGATCACTAGCCGAGTCGATATAGCCATGTCCGTCTGTCCGTCTGTCCGTCTGTCCGTCTGTCTGTCCGTATGAACGCTGAGATCTCGGAAACTATAAAAGCTAGAAGATTGGCATTTTGCATGCAGATTTTAGGAGTTCCTACGCAGCGCAAGTTTGTTTCAAAAAGGTGCCACGCCCCCTTTAACGCCCACAATCGCTTATATACGATTTTATTTAAATATAAATTTAAATATTTCGGAAAAGTAAAAATGCAGTTTTATTCTGTTTATCAATACCTATCGAAATGTAGAAGAAATTTTTCAAATCGGACCATTCGTTTAAAAGTTATGCGTGATCAAAGTTTCTATCTCCATCTCCCTCGCACTCCTTTTACCTGAGTAACGGGTATCTGATAGTCGGGGCACCCGACTATAGCGTTCTCTCTTGTTTCATTTGCCTGGCATCATATTTTCAGCATTGTGAGATGAAAACGCGAGGCTGAAGTTTTTTTAGGAAATTAAATTTATTTTTAGTTTGAGTACTTGTTTGTGTTTAATTGCAGAAGTGGATCAAATTGGAGGGGACAAACTCTTAAAAATGTTTATTTTTAGAATTTGTATATCTCTACGTAAATAAAATTTGTATCACCTTTGAGAAATTCCCTTAAATTTCCATAGACTTCTTTTGATTCTTTGCTAAGCGGCTTAGATCCGAGTTCAGTTTTGTTTTGCTTCTGGGTCACTTGTCATGATTTGTATCGCTTTCCCTCATTTCCCACGCAAGACACAAAGAAAAGGACTCGGAGACAAGAAAAAACAAGAGAGAACGCTATAGTCGGATGCCCCGACTATCAGATACCCGTTACTCAGGTAAAGGGAGTGCGAGGGAGATGGAGATAGAAACTTTGATCACGCATAACTTTTTAACGAATGGTCCGATTTGAAAAATTTCTTCTACATTTCGATAGGTATTGATAAACACAATAAAACTGCATTTTTACTTTTCCGAAATATTTAAATTTTTAAAATCGTATATAAGCGATTGTGGGCGTTAAAGGGGGCGTGGCACCTTTTTTGAAACAAACTTGCGCTGCGTAGGAACTCCTAGAATCTGCATGCAAAATGCCAATCTTCTAGCTTTTATAGTTTCCGAGATCTCAGCGTTCATACGGACAGACAGACGGACAGACGGACAGACGGACAGACGGACAGACGGACAGACGGACAGACGGACATGGCTATATCGACTCGGCTAGTGACCCTGATCAAGAATATATATACTTTATAGGGTCGGAAACGCTTCCTTCTACCTGTTACATACTTTTGCACGAATACAATATACCCTTTTACTCTACGAGTAACGGGTATAACTACAGCTTAGCTGGGGAAAACAAAGGAAAAGTTCGCGATAAATAAAAATAAAGTCGGCAATAAATTTCGCCCACTTCCATTCCGATTTATTTTCACTTTTTAAATGGGTTTTCCTCTCCTCCGATTTGAGGCCGTGTCACAGTTTTCCCAGGCAACAGATTTGTGGCAGTTCCCCAAATAAAAAGGAAAACTTGCACTTCTGTTTAATTATGAAATGCAGGCAGAGTGAATGAGTGAAAAAGGCGGGAGGAGGACAGCAGTTTTCCATTGTTTGCATTGGCGAGACTTTCCCCTCCTCTTTTCCCGGCTTTCAGTTTAACCACAATTCTGGCGAGGAAAACTTCCGTAGGTCCTGCAGTGATTTTCCTCTTGCTTTGACATATTGAAGCGGCTGAAGGGGCGAGAAAGGCGGTGAAAAGGGGGCGGGGCATCTGTCAATCCCTTGACTTTGTGTCTCGCGTTTTTCCGAGGGGAAGGGGAAAGGGGAAAGCGAGGAGCGGGGACGAAGGACCCATTTAAGGCCTCAGCCAGTGGAGCACCCATCGTAATTGCTTTTGTATGCTGAGCATTTGGCTTACAGCGATGGAAGTGAGACAAGGGAACTAAGCTGGGGCGAAAAAGACAGGGAGATCGGGGCAAAAGAGAGGGCAATATGGGGAGATTCTCCCTTGTTCCCTTTGACTTATTTTCAACCACCGAATAATTTGAAAGCACCAAAAAAGCCACAAAAAAGGAAGCAAAAATTTCCGCCAAGAGGAAAGTAACACACATTAAAACACACACATATTAACAAAAAAAGAATGAGATGGACGAAGAGACAGAAAGGGAGGGGAAGATGCCACAGAAAAAGTTGTATTAAATTATGAGTCTGTGGCGAAATAAATTTGAAAGAATGAAAATTTAAATAATGCGAGGCGCATTTAGCCTAAACCGCAAGTCTGTGTTTTACAGTGAAACAAAATAATCACCGAAATATTTATTTGTTCAAAGAATAAGGGCCCCGAGAATTAAGATATTTAGATTAGTAAATATATAATTTATTTTATCATATATATAAAATATAGTTTTTACGTGGATCATAATATTTTTAAATTTATCAGAATATAATAGAACTTTCCCCGGTGCATAATGTACTTTAATGCGGGAGGTATTCAAAATATGCTGCTCACTCACCAGAAATTGTTGCCATTTACACGATACTTGAGCAGCCATAGAAGCCCTTTCCCTCACTCCCCAGCTGTCCATCTCCCTTGCTCTCCCCACTTCTCTGTGGGTAATTTCTCTTCTCTATGAATGTGACTGCAAACGGAGAATGTCGAATGTCTCTGTGGACCAACTTTGCTCATCAGTCCGCGTAATTTCGCGGTGCAAGTTTCAAATTTGTCAGTGGTCCAGGAATTATGTGGCTCACTTCCACTTCCACTTCCCCCGTTTCCCTCACATAACTTAAGGTACCCCAATCCTGAGGAACTGCCTCCGGCCGAAACAATCTGTTCAGGTGAAAAGGGAAGGAGGAACTTATGGGGGAAGTTATCATAGTTGGTCTTCTTTTAGGAGCCAAATTAGTTTTTACTTTGGTTTCACTTCCATTCTAGTTTACTGTACTTCGGCTAAAAGTTTTCAAATGAACTTAAGTGAAACCTTTGGACATTTTTGATGTAGTGGGTGAGTTGGGGTTTAGACTACGATTTTTGGGAGCGGATAGGCCAGTGATATACATAGTTAAGTCTAGCCATTTGAAGCCTCTGATGTTTTCGGGGATGCCTTACCTTTCCGTTTCCCTTTTTCACCTTTAATATAATAATAATATATAATATCTCATAGATTGGAATTAGTATATGGGTTAATACATCTGAAGCCCATTCTAGATTTTTACTCTCTATTTCAATATTTAAATGTTTCCATATCCCGTATTAATTTTATGATTCTCCCCTCACCGAAACTACTTCTTTTGCCCCACTTTTCTTAGGCCAAGATTTAACATCACCTCCTTCCCTTGTTGCCCCAATAAATATTGTAAATGATTTTGGCCACAAGCCAGCAAACTGAATTTGGAATTCAGAAACGAATTAAATTGGCAAGCTCGATGGTTTCTCGTTTTCTGCCTTTTTTGAAGGACATTCTTAGCATTTTGCCTTCTTTTAATTTCGTTGAAATGTCGCGTGCATCTTAATTCTGGTCTGCTTTTTTCATCGTCGCAATTTTTCCCTCAAGAAAGAATTGCCCGAAATAAAATCGCCTTTCTCCTTGAGTGGAAAATAAGAGGAGGCCTAGAGGGGGTGTGGTCCTGTCATCTCTCCCATGCAAAATTTGTAGTTCATGCTTTGTCTCGGTTTCGCTTTTTTATCGTTTTTTCGCTTTTGGCCTCGAAATGGTTTACGGCTACGTGAGAAGAGAATTCGGGAAAAGCCAACATGTGTGTGTCTGTCTCTTTCCCTTTGTTATCCCCATCTCTTTCTCTGCCTTAACATATTGACAGTGGGATTGGAAAGTACGCATGCAAAATACGAAAGCGACACAAAATATTCACTTGGCGAATTGACTTAAGACCCTCTCTTTCACTCGCTTTCCTCGTATACCCGTCTCGCTCTTCTCTTATCCTGCTCACGATTTCTCCGCTTGTGTTTGTTGACATTTCCCGACTCCTTTGTTTTCCCAGCGAAGGATTGGGGGAAATCGAGGAGAAGGGAAGTGTGTGGCATTGGGTCACGTGCGAATTCATCGATGAGGATGGTGATCATCAAGGGGATGATGGAGATGGTTGAGATGATGGGCATCCTTGGAATCCCTAAGAATTCGTAGATTGAGATGCCGACTGCCCTCAGACAATTATTCAAAGCTTAAAGAGAAGTTCGTAACCTTCGCTTAGAGATACAGAGTAAGACCTCATTAATATCGAAAGTTGTAATTCTGTCAATTAGCATGAAAACATGACAAAATCATTGCGAAAGCAATGGGGCCCCTCTTCAATTTATTCTTTTATTTTGTCTCCGTTTGATCAGCTCAGACCACATAATCGATAGCAAAGCAAACAAAACCCACAGCCAAATTGGGAAATCGGCTAAAAGAATTTTGACAGAAAATTCTGTGAAAAGCATTGGTAAAGCGACAGAAAAATCCATCTGAAAAGTTGCCAAATATGCCGAAACGAAATTCGAGTCGTGACAACGAAATCGATCAAATTAAATTGAAAGGCCTGGGGCACAATATGCGCTTCGTTTTCATTTGTATCCATCAACAGAACTTCCTCACAGGATTCACTATTATCAGCGAAATTAAAGCTGTCATTTCTATTTTCCACGTTGTCATTTTCAATTGTCATTGCCCAATGCCACGCCCCCATGCGCATCAGCCGCCCACATTGTTTGCCTGTATAATTTGTTGATTAAATAGCCCAGTTCTGAATATTGGGGTAACAGATAAATCAGCAGGGAAAGGAGGGAAAATTCGGGGTGAGAGTGGTGGCTGCAGCAGCTCTAAATTATTTACCGATGACCGCAAATTAAATGTTCCTATCCCCAGTTACTCCTCCTATTTCTGTTAGTTTTGGGTATTTTCCAATTAATTCGGAAATTATTTTCCTAACTGGTAATATACCGCTTGTATCTGTACACCCCTATCTCATTGTATCGTTACTATTACGTTTTTGGTCCATTTGTATTCTAACTTTTGTCTAATGTTGTTTCTAAATAGCCACTAATCTTATTTGATTGTTTACAAATAATAATATTCGACTGCAATTTGTTTTACAAATATGGCATTACAACGTGTTTGCTTTTAAATAAATAATAATGTACGTTATTAAGCGGTAAGCGCACTTACATGTGTACAAGTCAAACCTAAACAAATACACCTGGTATTTATTTTCTTGTAGTTAATAGTAGCCCAGATTGTAAATAGCTCCATTTTCCTTTCAAGGAACCCCGGACACTTAACATCCCCCGTTCCTTTAATTGGAATTACATTCTCGTCTGCTTCCATTCCATTTAACTTTGGTCTCCTTGCCAATTACAAATTCATAGACTCAAAAGTTGATTGCTCCACAGGCAGAGTTTCCCCACCTTTCACACCTGTCCTGCCTTTTGTCTTTTCGGCTACCCATGAATAATTCGAGGCTGTCCGCTGGCAAATTGTTTGGCTCGTTAAACGGGGGCCACGAAATTCGCAACGAATTATGCAAATCGCA
Organism: Drosophila fuyamai; assembly: GCA_018153365.1. NCBI lineage: Eukaryota > Metazoa > Arthropoda > Insecta > Diptera > Drosophilidae > Drosophila > Drosophila fuyamai. Next base: position 2,626,450 of record JAECXW010000878.1, read on the forward strand.
ATGAAACGGACAAAACGATCCTCAAGATTCGCAAACTCTTGGCAGCACTCATAATTCTGCGAAGCCTTTGCTGTTCTACCATATTTTTAGGGCGAAGACAGACATTAATTCTGTTTAAATTGTATCCTTGGCTTCCTGTTATCCCAGTCTTGGCCCACATAAATAATTTTTAATGATGTGAAAATGTGTTCGCAGGCACTTTTCCTATAATTAATGTTAACTTCCTGCTAAGGAACCGCAGGGAGAAAAGGAAGATGAAAAGCCCAATGGCGAACCGCAAAGAAAATTTAAGTTGAAAAGCCAGTGAAAGGTGAGAAGCGACATGTGTTTGAAACCTTTTCGGAAATGAAAGCACTTCTGTTTTTCCCCTCACTTTTCCAAACTTTATTTTCTCACCTGTTGGCATTTTTCGATTTCTTGACACCAATTCAATCAGAGCCTTCACTGCAATATTTCCGGACTTCTCCCAACATTAAACTTCCTTTCCACTTTAAATTTCTTTGACATTTTTCCATTTTCTTTGCTCTGCAGTTTTTATTTAGAAATAATTTCCGCTGCATTTTCCGCAAAGAAAGTAAATACGAAGAGAAGGTAGGGGTGGTTGTGAGCGGGGCAATAAGACCATTGAAGGTGGAAAACTCTGAAGAATAATGTGCTTTCATTTGTAGTCAGAACTCAGGAGAAAATGGTGAGAAAGTTCCTTTGTCCGCGAACAGAATTTAATGCAATTGAAATGGTATTTCCACCGAGGCAATTTCTTCGAGCGAATAGGAAGGAATCATTCTCGGACCTTGAACTTCAGTGGAACCCTTCACATTTCCCTTCTAAATGAACAACTCTCTGAGCTGCAATAATTTATCAAATGAACCCAAAGAGGATTCCAAGTCGGAGTCCAGATCCAGATCCGCATCCACATCCACGTCCTTATCCTGTTCCATTAAGCATCCCCCGAAGAGAAAAAGACCGCAATGCAGTTCGTGTCCGAGTTCCGTTTTTATGGCAGCTGGAAAAGGCGGAAAAGTGGGTGGAAAATCAGAGGATGGCTAAGGAGGAGAGGGGAAGGGGGGAAAAAGCAGAGGTGATGGAACCTGCACATAGGTAAATTTGTCCAGCAGCGAACTAAATTCCAAACGGAAGTGACACTCTAATTGAGAGCAACGAGCCAACTGGGAGGTGTTTTTGGGTGGTAAAGAGTGGAGTGGGTTCAGAAGAGAGTGGAAAGGTTGGGGGAAAGTGGGGAATGTGTCGAGGGGAGCGGAGAAGGATATGTCCACTTGATGCGGGCACTGGGAGTAGCACTAAAAAAAGTAAACTCGTTAATTGCTAAGTGCAAAACCATAAAACGGCTGTGAAGAGAAAAAAGGAGAAAGAAGAGGGGAAAGGAAAATGGGTGGAGGGAAAACTGTTTGGTTTTCGGATAAATCCGACAATATAAAATGCGAGGAGAATGAATTAAAATGCAGGTTTTAAAAGGAGAAACTAAACAGAACCTTAAAATAGTTTTACATTTTTAAACGCTATTCTAGAGAAGCTACCCACATCCTCAATTACATCACATTCTGTCAAACATAATCCCATTAATGGATATCCCTTTCCAACTGACTTCGTCGGATTTGCATAGCCCAAGGACTCAGTAAAAATCAAGAAAATGTCTTTCATATTTTCCGACACCAAAGAGTGTTCAATGTCAAGCTCACCTTCGCAGGATATTCTTGAACGACAAAATGTATTCACATATTTCCTGGCATTGGTTTTAGGCGAATATTCCACAAAACCTAAACACAGATGGAAGTGCGTTGCATATTTATGAATAATTCAGCAGGGAAGAGTTTTCCTCTTGCTTTTCCCATTTGTTTTCCACAAATTGTCAGAATGTTGCCGGAATGACATTGGCACCACGTGTAAACCACCAAGTTCCCTCCGCAGGCCACAAAGTTTGTCCAAAATTGGCCATTGGAATTTATTCATGTGGATGCGGAGGTGGTTGGTGGAAGAGAAGTATCATCATGCAAATCACTCCCTCACATCTTTTTCTTCTGCTATTTTCCTCATTTCCCACCTTAAAGCTTTCCCAGTGGTCAGTTCGCAGCTGGAAAACTTCTCCTGACGACAGCTGAAAAAATGACTTCCATTTCATAATTATCGTGGGAGGTTGCCCTGGTCCTTGGGGAAATTGAAAACGAGAGCGAGAAGGTCCTTTTGCACAGCTCAGCTGTGACATTTTTATTAAATTTCCGCCACTTTTCTCCTCTCAGCGGGGTGCAAGTTTTCTGGGCTTTAATTAAAGAAATAATCAAGGGGAGTTTGCCCCTAGTAATATATCAAAATTTCCTTCTGCTCGGATTGAACTCTGGGGTGTGACGAATGTGGAAAAGAGGGATGAGGAGTTGATTAATGAACAGGGAAAACTGGCCAAAAGGTTGCTAAAATATTTGGAGAACCGAAGAGAAAAATTAGAACAGCAAAATATTGTACACTTAGAAAACACCCATTTTGTAAGAAACCTTCTTCTTCTAACTTTAGTTAATCTAGTACATTTTACTTTCATAAATATCAAAATGGAATTCATGTTTTCTCCGTTTTTATGTTTGTCTTTCGGAAGTTTATGACTCATCTTGTGATTTCACTGCGGTTCCGAGTTTACTTATAATTTATGACAGAATATAAAGGAAAATCCTGTTTCAAGGCTGCCAGAATCAGGACTTCAAGGAGAAGGAAAAGAAAGGACTGCCCTTGGCCAAATCATTTTCAGGTTTAAGCATTGACTGAATCTTTAAAGAGTTCATCAGCTGAGTGCAAACAGTTTGAAAATATTTTCCATTGGCAAGCGAAATGCAGCTGCAAAAAAACAATTAACCAAACAGAACCACAAAAACACAGCCAAAAGAAAACGGAGAGGAAAAGCAGGAGCAAAGGAAATTAATTAACAATTGGGACTATGAAAATGCAATAAAAATGGATGAAAAACTGGCTGCGGATGTGTTTCTTTTCGCTTCTCACAACAAGCATCCAACAGCAATCAAAGAACACTTTATTGGCAACAGAAATGTTTTCTGGGGATAGAAAAGTTAAAAAGGATAAAACGAATTCCCCCTGCTTAATTTATGATATTTTAATAGGAAACGAAGAACTTGTAGGCGGCGCTAATGGGGCGTGGCAGATTTCGTTGTCCGTTCTTGTTGCAATTACTGAATCAGGGAAATTTAATTGCTGGTGCAGTGGAGCGAAGAGAGAGGTCCTTGAAGGAGGAGGAGGTTGGTCGGTGGACTCTGCGGCTGTTTACCAGTTGATTATCGTCCTTGTCGGCTGTCTGCGCTGTTTGTCCTGCTCCTGTTTGTGACGTGAATAGCTCGTGGTTATCTTGGTAGGATGTCCTGCATCGTCCTCTCCTCTTGTGGCAACTGCAGATTGAAAACTGAGCTTTGTTCGGTAGTTTCTCCTTCACTCATTAGAAGATTACTTCGCTTCACTTAGCATTTTAAATCCCTTAACCGAATATCGCTTTAATTACCATGTCTGACCAACATTTTTCGGGATTAAACACACTTTAAGGGAGTTAAAGTATTTCTCAAAATTTGAAAACCATATCACCTTGCTACCAGCTAAATAGTTCTGCTGGTAAAACCATTAGTGCCCACCTAAAACCCTATTTCACCTTTCATCTGATGCCAATTTAAATGCAGGCCCGCATGATATCTCATATGTGCTGCCTCATGTGAAGGCCTTAATCCTTTGCCCCTGCCAAGGCCAAAAACAGAGCAGCTGACCAAATGAAATCCCCATGCACCGCTTCCCCCCACACTTTTCCCTATTAAATCACCTGCTAATTCCCATAGCCGTGATTTGCACACACTTTAAATATGCCAAAGAGTGTGAGAACAGGAATCAGTTGGGCATACTTGCTCTCTATAAATTCCAGAAGGCATATTCCCCTTTTAATCCATGTGGTTGGTGGGCAAATGAGTGCCGGGCATTTAAGGATTAAGGGATTTCAAGGGGGAAAGAAGCACTCACATTCATAACTGCTTCAATATTTGCATTTTTGCGGAATGTGTTGAACTCTTTCCTTTTTCAGAACCAAGTAATTTCTGGAATATCAATAATTTATTCATATGTGCAAGTGCAGGAGGAAAAGGAAGGAAAAGCCCGACTACACTGCCTTTTCATTAACAATACACCAGTAAGAGCAGCTGGTCACGCCCCCAATTTGTGCAGTAGGCGCAATATCCTTCCGTTTTCGAGGTTGGCCAATTGAACCGGAAGTGAAATTGCAGGGGAATGGAGGAAATTTGCGGTTGAGCAGCGATTAAAGCGCCTCAAATGCAATCGAGTGTTAATCTCAGCTCATAATGGGAGATAATTAATTGGAGGGGAGGGTCAATTAGGGGGATATGTTCTCAGTTCGATCCAACCTCAACTATTATGTTATATTTGCCTTGGCCTACAATGGAAATATTAAGCAAACCTTATTCACTCCTCGAACAGTTTCCATCCCATTTGCCGCTTCCGTTCGCTCTCTAGGAACTCAATCCTCCAAACAGGTCAAGTGAAATGCGCTCTACAAACTTTCCACTTTCGCACAACCTACCATTTTCCCACTTTTCTTGTCCCACACACAACACATCAAACGGGGAACACAAAGGAGCTCCAAGTCAAGGGAAAGTGGAACTTGCGACCTGATTCCTGGGCTTCTCCTACTTGGACACGTTCTGGTGCAGATGTATTTGTCTAAGGACTTATGCCACACATACTATGCCTTCGTTTTGAGCCCAACCACCTCTCTAGAATTTATGCAGAATTTACCAGCCACATAGCTGTGAAATTTTTTGATAAATGCTGCCAATTAAGGGAGAGCTTGACAGGAATCGGATTTCCCAGGAAACAGAAAAATAGGAAGAAGGGAGGGGGTGGAATGGATGGCTCATATATCGATTCCGATTCGGATTCGGACTCTGGATGATGCTAGCCATGGGGATTTGGCTTTAAATGCTCCTCATTTATTTTAACACCCAGCGAGAGTCGAAAGCCCAAAGCTCAAATGTTATATGAGTTCACAGAGGGAAATGCCAAGATGTGAAACGAATTTTGTTTAATAAATATGCAATATTCCTTTTAGTATCGTTATCACAATAAATATTAAGACGTTACTCTAAATTAATCTTACGGAGAATATGTGAGAATTTTACTAAGTTGCTTGAATTAAGTATTATTATATATTTTTTTTTTGTGTAAAAGAAGTGTTTTGCTTGATATTTTTCTACGCCACCGCCTGTGGCGTAAATATCTGATTAGGCTCCAGCCCACAAAAACACCTCCTCGTCCTGCTACTACATTTTTCCTTTTCTAGGGAACGGAACAAAGGGCACAAAGAAAATTGTGAAAATAATCTTGGGCAACATCTGGAGGAAAAGCAAGGGAAAACAGGAGTCGACTGCTCCCTTTACGATTGTGGGCAAGGTTAAGCATTCGGCAGTAAAATGGCAACTTATTGTTTGAAATTGCCACGAAAACAAAGAAAAGGTGGATGGAGCTTCATTCTTGAGGTTTTCCTTTGGGAAATTCAGTTAGCAAAAAACTGCTGTGTTCAGGAAATATTGAAAATGTTTGACCAAACACATGATTATTATGGATATAACCTGGACAATTAGTTGCCTTGTTGATATCTGTGGCTTGCTCTTGGGTCCGCACTGTCATCTCCAATTCTCCTTTAGTTTTCCTGCTCACCAACAGATCCACTTGACCTGCTCCTGTTTTCAGCATCCTCATGAACTGCTGTGGTTGCTGTGGCAGGATGACCATTTCACTTCCAGTCCTGACACTCCACTTCAGTTGGACTCCTTGTAATTGTCCTTGTCTGCGTCTTTTGTCCTGGTTTGTTGCTTCTTTGTGTGGCTTTCTAATAACTGATGGAAATAATTTGTTTATTTCATGAAAGCTATTTTCAGATGTGGTTGTAATATCAGAGAGAATAGTTTAATTTGGTTTGCTGAAGGCCAAATTGTTGGAAATTGGTTAGCTGATGGACAAAATGGTTAGAAATTAATATTGAGCTTAGATGGGCAATTATCAATGGCTAATAAAGGATTTATATGGAATTTTGCCATTTTCGTTTATTCACCGCTTATTTAGAAATAGAATACTCAAATAATAAATCTATTTTAGCTGTTGAATAAGGAAAATAAACCATGTATGTATATAAGATAAATTTATATATTTTGTTCTAATTGATAAAAAGGTTTCAATTTTTGATTAAATGAACATTGTGTTCAGTAGAGCAATCACGCAGAGCTTATTAAGACGTTTTTTTGGCTATATTTTTCGATTTATGTTCATTTTCTCAGATTTCATTCTTCCGCTTGCATAATTTAAATCGCATTATTCGCAATCTGTTTGAACAGGCCGAAGAGGAGCTGAAATCCTTCCAAACGAATGCACAAAATGTATCCTCTTGTGCCCAACAAAGCATCCGTTTGGCAAATTTATATCTACACATTTTTTGTTTGCTGATCCCATTCCTTCCCAGTCAACCATAAATAACATAATCCACATAAACATAGATTTATTTTTTTTTTTTTTGGGGAAATTTCATCAATTGAAGCTTCGAATGCATTTTATGTTTTAGTTGGCAGTTTCCATTTTCATTTTCCGCTTTCCAATTCGATTATCTGTGAACATTTTTTTCATCCGGAAGTCTGTATACTTCCTGACCACCGAGTTCTGCGAAACATTTAAATTTGAATTTGTTGAGGTGCAATAAACAAAGTCGGCTCGTAAATCATTTTAGCAGCAACTTAAGCACGGAAAATGGAAATGGATTCGCCGGCTATCTTCAGCTTTTCAGCTTCACACTTCAAAATGGAAATAAGGTAATGGCAAATAATAAGACGAAGCTTTTAATACTCTAATGTTGTAAGACAAAATAAAAATTTTTATATTATATTATAAATGATTTGTCTAACAAAAGTCAATATGGAATAAAAAGTTAGTTATAAGCCTTGAAACTAATGATTCAAGCTGACTTAAAGACAATTAGGAAGAGGGTTTAGCACAGCTTAATAATTTAATCTTTTTAATATCGCCTCATAATTTTTATTCGATGCTGAAACGAACATTAATTAATTTCTAAATTATTAAATTTCCTCTAAAGGAAACCAACGAACAAATTGACTGACCTAACAGATGCTGCTCGTGAATTTCACATTTTATGGTGATCCATAAAACATATTTAACTTCCTTTTGGTCGACGCCAAAGGATCCCAAGGATACCCTAAGCCAGTGTATATAAATTTCGCTCGGCTAAGGACACCTTGGGGAGAGATTGAAGACGGGTTAGAGACCAAGACTAATTGGGCAAAAACAATAAAACTCAAGAATTTGACTCGACTCTGTCTGTCTTCCTCCTTTAAATCCTTTCTGTCTCTGTTCCTCTTAAAGTTTTGGCCAAATGTTTGCCAGTCCATTTATAAATTCCTTGCAGCGTTTGCGGCTCTATGTGCCAAGGGGATTTTCCCTGAACAGGACAATGCAAATATTGAAACTATAAAGCGTTCGCTTTTTGCTCTCATTCTCCCTTTCCGTGGCTATATGTGTGCTGTGGAAATCTGGCATAATCCTAAAAAGTTTTTGCTGGTGAGTGGGTTAAAAGTAAGAGCAAACTGCGAGTACGAGTACATGCTACATAAGCGGCTTATGCCATTAGTTCGGAATCGCAGTTGGACCACCTGCATACTATCTGTGGTGCGAGTATATCGCCGTATCCATCCATTCGATGCTGCCCCATTGGCATTTGCCAACTCATGCGGCAAAGTTTTAAGGACTCGGCGGCTGCAGCGGTAGTGGCCACTAATTGGTAGAAGTTCGACGTGCTAAATCAAAGTTATAACTCACAGATAAATGGAGGGGGCGGCTGCCACGACCAGAAGCTCTTGAAGGCGGTTTTTCCTTTGAGAGGAGTGGAGAAAAATTTGGTAGCAGTAGCAGTGTCTAAGATATAGACAAATGTTGGATTGAGTTTACTGACCCAGTATTCGTTTTCAAGCCATTTCTTTTAGACATTTAAAGGCATATTTGTAAATGCCTTGGGGATTCTGTTCTTCTGTCAACAAAGTTTTGGCTCAGCTGTGGAGTTTAAGTGTGTAAAATATACAAAAAGAATTCAAGAACATAATTCATTAGCGTAACAATTTTTTCTAGCTTAGATCAACTTTCATGAATTAATCGATCTTAAACTTTAAATTCATTCAAAAACCACACTATGCTTGGCAAAAAGGGTACAAATTAATCATGTTTTCTTTTTTTTTTAAAAGTAAAGTGACAAATTTACAGAGCACAATGACAGAATGGTTCCAGCAAGGGATTTTCGATACAGTCGTTGTTCTTGTTGCCATCGTCCCCGACTCGAACCACTTCTCCGACGAGGGAGAGCTTACTTCCGTGCCGCCGGGTCATCCCCTCGAAAAAGGCCTTCCCCGGCTTGGTCTTCAATCGCACCACGATGTCCTTGTCGTCGTACCTTTGCTTATCCCAATAAGGTCCCTGTTCAGGATACGCGTTCTTGTGGCCCTTCTCTATGTAGAAGTCGTTATCCCTTTCGGGAGCCGCGAAATAGGCACTCTCTATGGAATCCAATTCCAGGGGAATGCAAACGGGATACTCCTCCAATAGCTTGTTGACATATTCAATTATTATGCTGGCAGATTTCTTGACCACTCGGTTATTCTCCGGAACGGAAACTTGCTTGTGACACAGACAGAATTCACTGGGAATGTGTGACGAGTTGCAGGTCCTCCAAGGCGGAATGGGAAGGAAAAGGCTGACGGCCTTTGGAGTTTCCGGACCTTTGAGCTTCCACAATTCTTCAGACTTCTGTGCGATAGACTGATCCTTCAGAGAGTCAAGATCCAATATATGCTTCAAGGTCTTGTGAAGATCGTAGGTGGTCACCAGGCTGTGAGCATTTCCAGCCAGGTTTCTGATGGCCATGGGGTACTTCTGCCTCATCCACGCCGGATATAAAACGGACAAAAAGGGCTGACTGTCCTCTATCATTCCCTGGAAACTCCTTCGGAAACGACCCCAACGCAGACCATGATCCGACATGAAGAAGATGACTGTGTTGTTGGTAATGCCCGCGTCATCGAGGCTCCGCAGCAATCGCTCGAACCTCCCATCCGCAAGTCGGGGCGAATTGAAGAACTCGTGGAAGCCATTGGCCCACCAGTAAAACGAGAAGAACGGATACCGCTGTTTGTGGGGCAACAGTCTGTCGATCATCTCCAGCAGGACATCTATGAAGGTCCTTTCGCCCACGCAGTGGGTATCTGCCACCGAGCTGCTCTGCCTTAAAATGTACATCGTCGCCATAAAGTTGTGGAAATTGTGATCTGTGGTCGGGCGCTTGAATCCCGGCTTGCCATAGTAAAACATCGAGTACAGGGCCATGTCCTCGGCGAAACTGGTATTGTACCCGGCCTTCTTGAAATCCTTCCAGATCAGTGGTAAACCATCCATACAATTCTGTTTTACCCAATACTTCTGGGACTCTGTCGCACTAAGGCCCGTTAGTAAGGCGATTAGGTTTGGATAGGTATTATGGCCGATCTTGTTGAAGCCCCAGTACTCCACGTGCGACATATTATGGCGCATATATCGCACGGTTTTCGGCATTTGGCGAATCAGGTTCAGATGCGAAACTGAATCCAGGCCCAAAATCATAGCGGAAATTGGTGGAGTCCCATCACTAGAATAATTCTTCTCATCCCAGTACTTTAAAGTCAGCGGAGCCTTCTTGAGCAACTTCTCGGGTGGCGGCTGAATGAAGAAGAAGGCATCTTCGTTCAAAGATCTATTCGTAAAGGAGCTGATGCACCTCACTCGCATTTGCCTCAAGCCCTTGGGAATTTTGAGGGCATATGGGAACTCCAAATAGAACCTGGTGCGATGGCTCAGTTGTGCACGCCATCGCCTGGTTATTTTCGACCGGAACCAAAAGCACTCTATTTGCCAGTCGTGTGTAAGATCGTTCTCCTCCAGGATCTTATCGATGTCCCGGGTCAACTTCAGATACCACTCACCGTTCGCCACCTCCGTTCGAAACCAGGTCTGGTGGGGGCACTCTAGGTGGAACCTCTTGTCCTCCCACTCCCAATCCGTGTATTTTGCGATGGTCGGGTTCATCACATCCATGGCTATAATACGACACCCAGCCGTGTTCACGAAGAATGCATTGTGTATCTTTCCGCCAGCCTCGTAAATCAGCGTGTCCATAAAGAGTAAGGCATACAGTACCAGAGCCGTCAGGATGACACCCAAGCCAAGTTTGCGAAAACTTCTCTCGCCCATCTCAAAACCAAGTATGGCTTCCAAAAGAGCAATAGAAATGTGTATAATTTTACAAAATAAAATTAATAGGATCGGAATGTCAAAGCCTTCTTCGATTCGGAATAAAATTCCCCAACATTACGTTTTGTAAGGTTAATATCACAATACTCAGACGCTGCCTTTTTAGAATAATGAAGATATTTTAATAATATCTTAAATGTTTTTTGGTTAATATAAAAAAAAGGATAGCATTTCGCCTCAAATGTTATGTTTCCCGTCAAATATTTTTGAAGAGTGAGCAAGGTGAACTTCCCATGAGATGCCGCAATATTTGCCGTCAAATAAAATCCCAACTCTCGCATCCACATCCACATCCACATCCACCTGGTGGCTAACCAGGTGCCAACAGCCGTTTCGTTTGGTTCCACTGCAGTTGCTAAAGTCTGAAAAGAAATGCGACAGCTGCAAGTCATCAACTCGACAGAGCCAAGAGAATTCGCAACAAAGTGCCAAAGAGCTTCAAGGGGAAGGTGGCGGGGGGAAAGCGGGGATTCTGCACGTCTGTCTCTCATATTTTTGTCATTTTCCCAGGCGCCATTCTGTTGGCTAGCAATTTAATTTCATATTTTATGCAGTCAAAATCCAGAGCATGCGACAGAAATGGTTGTTCTCCTCTCGGTTCCTGAATTTGGCCTTTGCTTGCCAAACTGCAGCCAGAAGTCTTAAGGGGTTAAGGGAATGGGTTAAGGCTGGCAGTGGGTTAAGGTTCAGGCAGCTGACTTGGCTGGGGTCATAATAAAGTCAGACCTGATGGCGGCATTCACTTTTTTTCTCGGCTGGTTGTCACCAAATGAATAATGAGCTGCCCTGTAAATGTTCACTTTCCATTTAAGAAGGAAACCTCATTTCAATGGGTTACTAAGGATTCTTATTATGAATAATTACAATTAAAATATCCATGAATTGTGTAAAATTATGAATTATGAAATTACTTATTATTAAGTACGTTAGTAAAATCTTATCTTTATTTGGAAATTTCCCAAAGGTCATACATTTGTTGCAGGTTTTACATACTTCGGATTGGGTCGAAACGGAACAGACGACTAAATCATATAGATTTCATTGGAACAATAGGAACAAAATGAAAAAATATACGTAGTATACCAACAAAAATTAATTTTACCCTTCAATTCATTTTTATTTTCTTATTATATTTTAATACGATTGTTCAATGTTAAATAGTTCCTCCTTTTCTGGGTTCTCCAATTAAGGTTGCACAGATTCCCACTTGGGCAGCTGGACGTGGGGCGAGAAGTCATAGGTGATTATCTTCGGGGCCAGGAAGCCACCATAGCCATCCCGTCCTTTATAATATAAGCCAATGCCGGATAGAGGAACCGCAGGCTCCGAAACCACGTCCTGGATGTCGATGAAGGGCACAGTGGTCTGGCCGGCATCCTTGTCGAATCCCGTGTTGGTAAATTCCAAGAACTGGTTGGCATTTGGAAAAGGTATCGAAGCAGCTGAGGATCGCGTTGACACTTGGGCGTTCTTCAGGGGCACTTTACCCCTGTAAAAAGAAGAGATATGGGAGTACTATAACTAGTGTAAGTTGCCAAGCAGTGTAGCAAATCACCTTCGTTCATCGTTGGCCCCGGACATCCAGTAACTCGTTGTTTTCGGCTCGATAAGCACTCCGCTCTGGAAATCAAATCTGCTGAATTGGGCCTCCAGATGAAGATGGGTTCCTTTCACTTTGAATCTCAGTCCTGTTACCACGGAGTTGTTGTCCGCGTTCAGGTCATCCAGATCTATTGATCGCTTCTCGTAGCTAAGCATGTGATAGTCGATGTCCTTTTTTACGCCTTTGTCGGATATGCTGTAACTGTCAACAGGTACCCAGGTCAGGGTGGACTCACTAATGACTCCACGTGGCAGAAGTTCGCCCTCCTGAATCTGCAGGTGGAAAACGCGATTGTGCTTCACAAAACGAAGGCCTGTCACGACTCTATATTAATTTCAATAAGAAGACAAATATTAAAGATTTAGAGTTTCATTCTAAACTTAACAAATGTTCATCTTTCATCTGAACAATAAGGATAAAGATACCCTTACGTTTTGACCGCCAATCTCACCTGTTTTTTTCCACATCGGCGATCACAGGTCTCAAGTTGAAATAGCGATCAGACTTATCACCCTGATCATCGCACAAGCAAAGGCAGTAGCTGCATTCCAAGAAAATCCACCGTCTCCAGCTGTTTGCATTGCACAGCCACGTGTGGCAACTGCCTCCATTTCCGAGGACACGCCCACTTTTGTACTGGATGAAGTCGTACCGCCGGTTGGAGTTCTTTGCAGCTTGGCAGACCTTCATATCGGATTCCACAAAGCGACAGTCGTACACGCCACCGGAGCATTTTGGTTGCTCGGAGCAGAACTTTTTATTCGAGCAGCCCTCGGACTTTGTGGATTTGTAGAAGGCGCAGTCACGAACGCAGGATCCATCCCTGTTCAGGTCCACCTCGTTCTCGATGTAACCCTGCAGGAGGCGGGTGACCTCTTCATAGGTGACCCCGACCTTGTGTTTGTTCGGATCACAGCGCCAAACAGAGCGATCTGCTCGGCTCATCAAGTCCTTGATTCTAGATAGAGTGCTTGGCACTCTTCGCATGTAGGCGTCTCGGGATCTTTCCTCCTGCTCAATGGACCCTCCCTGTCCGAATTTCCTGAGAATCATCCATGACCATTCTACCAATGCGTGGGCTTTCAGTTCAGTTAGGACATATTCCACATACAGCGAATATAAAAATTGCTGGGGGGATTGTGGTGTTCGGCAGGAATAGACATGAAACAGCTTAAAAATAAAACTATTAGATGATTTTAATTTTTAGGGGAATTTGTTATAATATAAGTATACCTGGTTGCCGCTGGCTAATTGACCAATAATGTCCTCACTTCCGAACAGCTTGAGGTGAAGATTTTCCATGTTTTCAAGATTATCATGATCTTTACTCGATACCTCGTACTTAGCTAAATTTAATAGCGTCTCATTATCAAATGTGTCGCTAACGTATCTTTTCAAATATTTGTAATCACGTGAGATCAGATCTATCATATCGAAGATTTCTATAAGTTCCCTAGCGAGCGGAATTCTTTCATCTATATACTTGTTTGAGCCAATGATAAAGGCAACTGACTGTCTGTGCTAAGGTGAAAAAAATATTAAAGTTAAGAAAATAATTAGCATAAACTTTATTTACCTGGACCCTGTTCAAAGCCTCAACAGCATCAATTTGCTTATAGATTTCATCCAAATAAGGACTTATCTTCTCTTTTTGTGCCAGCAAATAACGTTCATTGGCATTTTCGGCCGCGAGATTTTGAAAGGCCATCATCGTGAGCACGATCCCCAAAAGACCGCTTTTCATGGCTGATTCTGGGAAACCCTTAGAAATAGAGCCGATCTTTACAATTTACAGATTTTACTGCGGCACCTACACCTTCGAATATTTTAATTTAGTATTGCTGCTAAGAGTCTAGCCTCTTCTCTTTTCCGATGCCTTTTATTAAATGAACAGAATCAGTCTGTGGCGCTGCCCGATTATCAATTGAGGCTCTTATCTGCTAAATTTGGCTTCTGCCCTTAATAAAGAACAGTTTGTTTTTATTTACATACGTACAACGACTGATTAATCAGATTTTCGATTATCAAGCAAAACACTAACTCACGAACTAAAACAGCTTTTGAATAATTTAAAAGAAGAGGGAGTTAGTATTTGGGACTTAGTTCCATCATCAACTAAATATGCCATGTTTTAATTTAATATCTACTTTTAAGAAGCGCTTAAAAATCGGAGTAATTGTGTATATTTTTGTGTTAAATTTAACTTTTTGACCCCTTTTTCAATGTGTTGTAAATGAAAGACTCAAAATTAGACTTCTAGAGTCCATAACTTTACCAAATTTAAGCCGATAATAGTGCGCAAAATCGACATAGCTTCATTGTTTTTAGTAATATAGGAATACAAAATAAAATGTAGTTGTTTTGTAATAACTACAAGGGTATATAAACTTCACCTTGCCGAAGTTTGCTTTCTTTCTTGTTTTGGTTTTAGCCTCTGAATGTTGTTGTTTGCCATATTGTAGCTAAAACATTTTGGTTTTGGCTTTTGGCCTTTGCTAAGTAAATTATAAACTACACTAAAAGCGAGGGAGTTTCCGTTCCAATTCAGATGCTCCGACTGACTGGACCAAACTTTGAGCTGAAACTAATTTATCTGCAGTTGTCTGAGGTGGAAATGAACGACACCATCTGGGGGCAGTCATTCATGGCTTAAGTTACGTATAATACTATTTTATAAAATTGTGCCAGCGGCAAGAATGATTTTGAAGCTTTAAGTTTGTTTTGTGGCAGAATCTTATTGCCGTTTGCTAAGGCACTTTATAAAGTTGATTAGAATTTATGCCAAGGGAATCCAAATCAAACAAAATGCGAACCGGGTAATGCTTGGCGCTGTGTCGATTTATTTAAATTAAGTACCCAAAACGCTTACTAATGAGCCCCACTGCGTATGAGCAATATTTGTCGAAATTATGCTCCTTATTTTTTGCACTTTTCTTTGCCCAATTTGCTTGCAGTCAATTTGTTCAAACGCTTGGCTGCTTCTCGGCCATCACGATAATGTTGATGATGATGGATTTATGTCTGCCATTTGTTTTAGCTTGCCGTTTTTTTCCAACTCCCTTATTTGGGATTTGCCGCTCTGACTTTGGTTTTTGTTGGCTGTCATGCGTTGGCTGTCATCGGCAGCAAAGTGAAAAGTGAAGAGTGAAATGTGAGATGCCTGTGCGAAAATGCCATAAATCAATTTTCACAATTCACAAATTGCCCCGGTACAAAAAGGCAGACCGACTTCGTAAGCCGAGAACGATTTTTTTCGAGGATTAATTGAAACGACGCCAACTCAACGTCTGCTTTAAGGTGGAAACATTTTGAACAGGCCGGAAATTGAAGAAAATTCCTAGATTAAGTGCGGTATAACAAGCTGTATTCGTAAATCATTTCAGGACTTCAAATGTTAAAAGATAATATGAAGTGATTTCAGTATTAATATGACTTTAATAACATAATTATGTAGAAATAATAAATAATAAAGAAGAATTGCATATCATCTGTTCAATCCCATTTCGCCCATATTTATCCATTACAATTTTGGTTAAATCCTTCAATTATCCTGTGGACAACCTCAAATAAATTAGGTTCCTCTCATATATTTTTTACATACTTATTATTGAAACCAAAGCTAGGTACTTAAAAATGTCACCAGTCGGGCATTACTGCGACTTTAAACATGGCAAATAAGGGCCACGCCTATGGGCGGCAGCTAAAGTAATAACCGCAAGCCGGGGCAAAAAACAACAGCAATCAGGAGAGTGTGAGGGGAAACAGGCAGCGACGGCAAGAACATAAAAAGCCAAATTAGCAATGTTTCACATCAAAGTGCGCATTAAATACGAGACGATAATCACACACACGCAAAACTCTCACACACACACAGGCGCATAGAAAAGACGTCGTCCTTTACCTCATGGTATGCGTAAGGACATACAAAAAACATAATTAACCGCGACCTGACGACAACAGCAACAACAGCAGAAACATCGAGTGAGCGACGCCGACCTACAAAAGTCGCCTGCCTAGGGGATCCATCGCAAATACTGAACAAAATGGTTACCAACTAAGCTCATTCTGTATTGTCCCTTTATTAAAAAAGTTAAAGATTTTTGAAAGGACATAATTATCACGAATAACCCACGATTTTAGGTTCAATCACCCAAATTATGGTTCTGGATATATTTTTAATAAGTTAATTCATTATTCAAAGATATAAAACATATTTTTTTTGTTCTTAAATTACTAAATTGCCATTAATAGTAAGAGCAGGTTATGGAAAAAACATCATTAACTTAATTTCAAAGCAGTTTTATTTAGCTTCTCAACATAAATAAATTATGAAAAAATTGTGTGAATTAAGAAAAATCATTTATTAATAAAAGCTTAGTCATAATAACTCTTAAGAAATTTGTAATGTCGAGATTACTTGTTATATTTCATAGGAATACAGAATGAAACATTAAGGCAAATGCTTCAACCTTAGAATATTTTGCTCAGTGTAATCCGCTGCGCACTTGGCCAGCGTTTTCCGCCCTTTTCCGCCCCTTTTCCACCTCCCTGTGGCATCAGGTTAATGTGACGAGCCCAGCTGCTGCCTCTGGGTGTCGCTGGGGGGCGATGCCGACGAAGCTCGAGCCGACATTTTTGCAAATTACACACTTTTGAATATAAAGTACTCGCATAACGCACCCGAGACAGCCCGTCTGTGGCCACTTTTAATGGGCCTAGCCGGAGTTTGGCCTGGAATTTATTTGCGAACTCCCGAACCCAAGGCTGCTGGGGCTCGCAGTCTAGACGAGGCCGGCAAAATGCCTTTGGGTCAACTCTTTAGCTCGCAAATTGCATGCCCCTCTCTTCCAGGCCTGAATTGCAATTAAGCTTGATATATGAGACAAAACTGGTTCAGCTTTCGTTTCGCTTTGTTTCGTGTCGTTCTGGGCAACATGGATTTATGATTTCCAAAAAGCCATTGGGCAATGGGAGATGGACTCCATTTTCTGGGCCAGCCCAATGCCATTTGTAAATCAAATTTCGCCCCAGCAAAAACATCAAAATGTTTCCACACCGCCGCCCCGAAAAAAAAAATTATTGCCAAAATGGTTTCATGACATTTGACTTGTCGCAATGCTCGTTGCCAAATTTAAGCCTCTTGCTGGGGAAATATGAGAATATCTGGGAATGTTGTTGCATAAAGTTAGATGAGTGTAAAATACGAGTAGCACGCATATGTTGCACAGAAATTACAGGAGTTTCCATTTGGTAAATCTAGTAATTTAAAACATAAGATATGCTTTGGAATAAGTCCTTACATAGTTATCCAAGCTTAATTGATGTATGAATTAAATGTAAGATAGTTTGCAATATTTATTGCTTAAATTCTTTTACATTGTAATTTTATTTATGTCAATAAACAAAATAATTGCCAGGCAAGAAATAAAACGAAAGCCAATCCTAACAACTTAATTTAAAATTCCTTTTAATTTCTGTCCTTACAATTCCATTTGTTCACTTATCCATAATTGTTCATGAATAGCGGCAATAATAACAAAGTGAACATAAAAACCAGACTGCGAAATGAGGAGCAGGACTCGGATATGCAGGACTCGGATCGACGGGAAAATTCGGAGGCGGCGGAAAATCGAGGGGCTAGAGCGTGACGCGCTTTTCAATTACCACGGCACCCGGCTCAATCTAATGAATTGTTAAATTATGTAATGAAGCGTGTACTTTAGATAAATGAAAACTAATTAAATTAACTCCTGCAAGCAGCGAATGGCAAAGAGCAAAGTAAACTTTGCTGCCCGGAAAGAAATGGGATTCATTCCTTTTGCCAGAATGCAATTGAAGCGAATTTAATTTGTGTTGTTTGCAAACATTTTAGTTGGTAGTCGTAATTGGAAAACTAATTGTTTGCCACACTCACACCCCCATTTGCCTGAGTAAATACCAAAAACCAGATTTCGAGTAGTGTTTTCTGGCAATTAGGCACGTTCCATGCAATAAGCCCTTATGGTTAATTGCCTTTCACCTCGTACACATCTCTTATGGCCACCACCTGCTCCTCCTTCTGCCGGGTGAAAAGCCACCTGTTTTGGTCTATTCTGCATTTAATGAGTCATTCGATTCGATTGCGAATGGGTCACGTAAAACATTAAAATGAATGAATGACAGTGGAAGGAGGTCTCGAGCTGCCGAGAAAATAGGGGTTTGAGCATCGTTTGCACATGACAACCAGATGGTAATAAATTTAGAGTTTCGCAAAAGTAATATAGGAAGCCATAAATGGCATATTCATAGGGCGTGGCCAACAGCAAATGGACAATGCACTTATTATGAAAAACCGATAAGAAATGGGGTTTTATTAAAGAGTAAAAAATCATAGTTGGAATGTTGGGGAAATGATAAAGTATCCATTCAATTAATAATTTCCGAAAGGACATGGATATTAATTAATCGTGTCATTTAAAAGCTGAATGAATAATTGCCTTAAAACGTAAGCAGGCGTAAAAGGCTCATTAATAATGAAAGAACCAGCGCAACAGCTCATTACCATTGTATGATAATTTAAATAAAGATACTTAATGCCGAAATAATTATTTTGATTTTTCCAGATCCATAATTTTCATAAAGTTGCTTCTCTATTTACCGAGACTTAAAGTTAAAAGACCTAAAAAAAAAGGAGAAAATTTTAAATTTGTCTTTAGCAATCTGTGATTATAAGCCAGAGCTCACAATCAAAATCAGGAAAGCAGTCCGTAAATTTGGTAATTTATGCAAATGTTCCACTCCAGGACATATCCCGAATTCTTTCAATCTTGGCTTAGCATTCCTTTTACCCCCTTTTCTGCCCTTTAAGGACCCCTTTTCCGTGTTATTCTTGGCCCCTTGTTGTTGTTAACTTTTGAGCCCTTTTGTCACCTTTGCGCTTGATCAAATTCGACACTTCAAATAACACTTTGGCAAATGTTGTTCTTGGTGCTTTGGAGTGAGTGTGTGTTGTCCTTTTGCACATTTGACTGAATTTGAAGTGTGTGCTTAACAATTTCTGGACAACTTTTTTAAATTCCTTAAGCACGTCGACTGCAAAACTTTGCGCTGGCAAAAAGTAATTTTGATTTTATTAGCTGTGTAGCACCTGCCGGCATTCTCTGACTTTTCTCTTCCTCTTTGTCACTTCTTGGCTTTCAGCTTTCAATTCAATTTCAGTCAATTGCGTGTTTGGCACAAAGTTTTTCCCGCACACATACCAACACAATGGGAAACCCGAATCACCAGAGGCCCTGAAAATTCGGCGACAACTTGACAAAGTCAACAGCTTGATGGGCCAAAAGTGCCATGGCAAAAAAAAAAAAAACACGACAAACAATTTGTTGTTATCGACATTTGCCGTTGTCGATATTTTCCTGTCAAAGCGTCGGGAAAAAAGTGGAAGACAAAGCCGGGAAAAACTTTCCGACTTTTCAAATGCCAAGGGCTCGGTCAAACGGGAAAAGAAGCGAAGGAAAATTAATTTGATCTCAGCCAATAGTCAACTATTTGCAAGGCAACTTGAACCCTCAGAAAAAAGACTTTATTACTCAAAGTGGCTGTGGCTTTCAGTAAGATTAAATTAACAATTTTATTTTGCAAATGAAAGTATCTTGATATTCTCTGTTTATAACAAAACTTTCTTTGAATGACAGTATTTTTTTTTATTTTAATAGTTTTTAAGAGTAAAATTACATTTAATTTTTTATAATGATTTTTACTTTGCGCACTAAACCTCCCTCTCGTTTATTTCGGAAAAAAATAATTCAAAACTATTTTATTGCCAAACTAAAGTAAAGGGACATTTAAATGCACTCAGACTGCTCCGTTTCATCCAAAATTGTCGACTCATCATCGCTCTCCAGGAGCTCGTTTGTATTCTCTATATCAGCATCAATCAGGTAACCTACGATATTGAATTCAGCCTTGAGGCTCTGCTCCCAACGATTTATTACATCGGCAGCACAAACGCCCATGGAATTGCAGGCAATATTCAGGACCTTATTGGCATTGCAACCGGCTAAAAAGGAGTAGGGTCCGTGGCTGAGGAACTTTTCACGCCCCGGACTCAGATCATATATCAAGCCATTCAGGGCGGTATAAATAGGTTGATCGTTTCTCAGGCCATCAAAAGCAGTAAGTTCTCCAGGGCTTAGCAACACAACCTCATTTCGTCTGGGCAAGAGCTCACTGTCATCTTCAGGGTTTATTTTTGTATCCTTCCTAGACGCTAGGAATTTGTCTGAATATTGTTTGAACTTGCTAAAAATCTGTGTCAACTTTGTGGTGGCAAAGTAGCCCAGCAAAAATGAAATTAACGCCTGGCCAAGAGGACTCTTCAGCAGCCTTGAGGCAGTCTCTAAATTGGGACTTATTTCTATTGGAATTGTGGAGTTAATAAAGAGTCTACGTAAATCCTATTTATAATTTGACTCACTTGTTGTAAACATTTGACCCAGCAGCTCCATTTCTTACATTTACACCCTTTTTTCTGAAAACATACGTTAATTCTGTTCATGTAGTATTTCTCTTAAATTTACCTGAATTTTAAAAATTTCTGTCAAAACGAATTTGAGTGCAAGCTCGCCAACCATTTGATCATTCTCAATTAATCCGAGTTAAGAACAATTTACCGCAGTGCGGAGCGAATAAAAATGTTAAGCCACCTGCTGCCAGCTCATTTACATCATTCAAATAAATTACATGCACCAAAAGAAAATGTATTTTGTTTGATTAAAGGGATTCTTTTGTTATAGTAGTAAATGAGTTATAAACTATAATTCTCTGTAAGGGAGGAAGGAGTGCAATTCCATGTGGATTATTTATCCAGAAAAAGTTCGCATTTTAAGAATTCAAAAGTTTTGTTATGTTTCAAATAATTTTGCTTAAATCAAGAACTGTAAATTTGTGGTTAACAAAATCCTATATGAGGCAAGAATATTCGTTTATACATAGTTCCACAAAAAATTTCAAGTTTTTCTCCGAGTGTAATACACTTGTGCCGGCGACATTTGCTATTAACATTAATGCCAAATGCTATCGTAAAAAATGGGCGCATAAAAACATTTTCATGTGTGTCGCCAGTGTGCTGTCAGTTGCTGTTTCTATCAAATTGGTTGTACTTGGACTTTAATATGACTTAATAAGCTCATTACAATTTTTTGCGCTGCGAGGATGGGAGTATGTGAGTGTGTGCGGGTTGCCAACAAAGTGTAATTTCGCGCCAGGAGAGTGCTCTGGCAAATACACATACGGACGCATATGTAAATACAAGTACAACTGCAGGGCGAGTGGCAGGACGAAGAAGTCCTGCGCCGATTTGGGTTGGATTTATACGATACCCTGGTATTGTTTAATTGCTTGGAAAGCTGAAATTGGTTTGTTATGGCTCAATTATTTGGTTGGGCTTTTATAAAAGTTGTTTACATAAATGATTGCTTTTATTTTCATGATTTTTGCAGTAAATATATCATGCAATTCTTTTGTTCGGTGGGCCCTTAATAGTAGGCAATGCTTTTTAAAAATCAATTTTCATGGCTTCTTTTAAATAAACAAACAAAAAACAAGTTAAAAGTATGTTAATATTTATTATTTGTATAAAATAAGAAACTTTTAATGTTCGTATTTTAACATGGGGATGCGTTTTTAGTTCCAGTTTTCTTTGAAGTACATGTTTATTTATAATAAATAAGATTGATACTGTTAATACTTGTTCAAAGCAAGCTAGTTAAAAGCTCAAAAGACAAAACCATTATGCCCAATTGATACCCTGGCGATGCCCGTACCAAGAATCAAGAGAAAACTGGCAAGCGTAGCGCCGTTTCGTTTCCGCCTTATGCTCGCATTAAAATTTGCATAACGTTGATTTTGTTGCGAGCACATTACGCATACGCCGCGTGTGACGCTGGCTCAAATTGCTTTGGGCACTCGGTTTGCGGCTGGCTGCTTCCTTTGCCTGTTTGGTTTTTGTTTTTTTTCCTTCTTTCCGGTTTTGTTTTTTGCTTATTTTAATTTAATAAATTAAAACATATTTCGCATGCTGTTCAAATATAATTACATTTCCTTCAGGCCGCGCTCGCTTCCGCTCAGCCTTGCCTTCTTTTAATTAAAAATAAAAATCAAGCAAATAAAAAAAGAGCAGGAATCTGTTTAAAGTTCCAATGGCTGGCACTGCGGTTTCTGCTGGTTATTAATAAACTTTTCAATTGCCCACCAACTGCGAGGGCAGCTGTGTCGTATTAACTTCGTCCGCCCCCATTTTCCGTAGCCCCGTTTTCCACTGTCTCTTGTTTGGCTTATTAGTCCCGCTCCGTTGAAATTTGCTTTGGCAAATGTCGGAAATCCGACTGCAAAAAAAGAACAAAATTTCAACCACAAAGTGCCAAAGCTTATAAGCCCACAAACAGCATAAAAAGGCTGCGAAAGAAGGGGAGTACAAAGTATGCGGATCCTGCTTATTATTCGAGTTAATTAAAGCAAATTTCAAAAGGATTAAATTGCCAGCAGATTTGCTTAGTTTACTTTGCCGCAAGCCTGCGAGTGGGACTAGGACTTCACTAATGGGATGGACTCGGAAAAAGGGGGAAAACGTCAAAGGGCTTGAATACTTACATCTTAAGATAGGTTTCCTTGAAGCTTTTGCAAATATTTGCATTACTGTGTCAGTATTCTTAAAGTCTTACATTTGACATTTCTTCTGAAAGATATAATAAGATATATATATTAAATACCATTTGTTAACATTGATTTGGTACTATTTGTATCTTAATATTTTCATTCTACGTTGGGTACTTTCCAAAAAGTTCTCTAAAAACCCGTTACTTCGAAATGGTTCCTTTTCGTTTTGCTCAACTCTCGTCGCATTTATGCAAAACCCAAAAAAGGGGCCAAACATTCCTATAAAATATTATCAAACATTACCAGAGCGGTCTCACTCCATTTCGCGAAACCCCAACCAATCCCCGGTAGTCCAATGATTTATTCATTGAACAGAAGGGGCAAAAAAAAAACAACAAAAAATCAAATGGCTCCACCATAGTTTTTGGCCCTATTCCACCCCCACACTCGGCACTTTGGTTTTCCGCCTGATGCTGAAATATTTTGCTGCACTAACCATAAATAAAAAGTACAGAAAAATAGAGGAAAACCGAAAATAAAAATCAACAAAAACTGGCCCAAACAATGGGGGCGCACACAAACAAATTGAGCAAGAATAACAACGGATGAAAAAATATTTTCATGCGACAATTGCAAAAGTGTCAAGGTGCAGGCGGCGCCAGCCACAAAAAAAAAACGAGAAAAATAGATAAAAAGGGCTTGCAAAACTGGGGCAATAAAGCGGGGTGCCAATTTTGTAAAAACACCACAACCACGCCCACAAAAAATCGAAAGTTGCCCAACTTTGTGTGCTAAATTCACTGAATGAGAGAACACTTTTTATGCCTGACATATTTTTAATGCATTTTGTGCGGTGTGTTTGGTTACTGATAGGGAATTATCAGATGTATGCCAGCATTTACCAGACAAAGTTGCCCGGGGAACGACCGTCATTCAGAGGGTTTAAAGGCTCCAAGCGAGTGCACTATCGCACAAAATTATGGTATAAACTTACTACAAAATAAAAAATAAATTACCCTTGCAGATTTTGGTAAACTAGATCTAAGATCATAAAAATGGGGGATTGCAGGGTGTTTCGAAAAAGATTTTTAAAGTGAAAGATATAAGTATGATTTCTACGAATTAACTAGAACAATATTATTTACATAATCTTCGCTGTTTGAGAATAATAAGCTAACAATGCCAAATTTCATTTAAGGATAAACATAAAATACTGTCAAATACAATATATCATTTTTAAGTTGTTAGGTATTTATATATCTAGTCTTCCGAATCAATTTGTTACCAAAGTTTTCTCTCCGTGTAGACCGACAGTTGCTGCCAAACTTTTGGCAGATTTCGCTGCTCACTCAGGCAGCCAAAAAATAAATCCGAAAACTCCACCGTCGGGATCTGGCAATGCATTAAATCAATATCTCACCCACTGCCAATCGGTTTGTTTGTCTGTCTAACTGTCGGCGAAAAGTTTCCTTGCATAATTGCGAACGAATCGCTGGAGAAAAATTAATGAACTTCCCAGCGAAATGAGGAGGAAAACCCAAACGCAAGGCATAAATATCATGCGTGCCTGGCAAGTTCCCATCTTAGTTTCGAATTGATGAGAAGGAAAGTTTTGCGTGGGAGCTGGATGATTTTGCGAAATCATTTCCCTCCCAACACGCCCACCGGAAAAGTTGCTCATTAAGGTGCCGATGAGAATTTGTGTGAAATTCCCCAAACGATGCCAGATTATTAATAACTGTTGTGCGTGTAAATATTTGCGCTTTTCTCATTAAAGTTTCACGTATATATCACGCATACGCGGCATTGTGCACAATTAGTTGCAATTTATATGCTCTTACATCGCAGCCAAGCACTCGGCTTAATGATACTTAATGTGTAAATCATTATAATAAATTACATGCACACCCGATGATAAAAATAATCCAGCACCAAGAAAAGCACAAATAAACCAACTCAATCCGCATAATGTGTGCGCCAACATGCCCCTATATGTTTATATTTATATATGGTATGTACGCAAAGCGCAGTGCAAACAGAGCCAAGTCGGGATTTAAGAGTGGGTCCTTATGCACGCATTAGACATAAAGGCCATAGACATTAGTGCGCATAATGAAAAGCATTTCGCTGCCAAGAGTGCGTCGCACGATAATGATGATAATAATGGGGATAGCAAGGCCACCGCAACATCAAACAGACAGAAAAGCCGGCAAAAAAATAAATACATAAGGATAACTTATTCAGAGAGCAAACGTTCCACAAGTTATGAAAGCTCTGGCTCCTAACCATCCTCAAATCATCAGCTGTTGGCCAGCTGTTATGGCATCCAATGTTTTGGGTAATTCTCAGATGGAACCTCTCCACTCGACGACTATATTTCCCATCGAAAATAAAACCCAAACATTTCTCTCGGATGCTGAGTGCGCATGTGGAGAACCGAAGGTTCCCAAGAGCAAATAGTACACTCTCGCAGATTTTATAGCAAAGCTCCAGGACGTTTATCTGAACATGGCCAGCATCCTTTCGACCAGTAGCGGAGTAACTTTGAAGCGTTACGGTTGGTCGCGATTTGGAATCGGAAAAACGTATAGCACCCAATAAGTTTCCCCGGTCGGAGTGTGTTTACATTGTTTGCCAACTAAAGTGAGTGCACGGTCGACTGAACGAATCATCATGATTCTGCTCAAGAGCTTGAATCGCTTTTGGTTTTAAATTTAATTGCCCAAGTGCTTTACAAAGTTTTGGAAATAGTCAACTTCTTATCTTTTATTTTCAAAATAAACTAAATAAAGCATTCAAATCTTCCACTAAGGATTTTATCCTTTTTAATCAATAACCACCTTTGAGAGTGCATAAAATATAAATTAATATATATATTAGTTAAACAGATAAAAAGCTCAATCAATTTTCTGTTCATTGGTTATTCCATTTGAATTTATGATCAAGCATCTTAAAGGCTGTATAATATTTAAAACAATATGTTAATAAAAACTTTACAATCGTAAGTTTTATTATTGAATACTTTAAAAATCCCTTTGCTAAATATTTTCTTTAGTGGAATTCCTTATTTAATGAACAAGTTAGGAACATTCATTTTTCAGAACTAAGATTTTTCAAAAACAGGATATATTAAAAGAACACACATTAAAAGATAGTTTCTCTGGTGGTTATCTTTTTTTTGGATTAGATTTTCTTTGGGGAATCAGCGGCTAAATGCACAAGCAGGCCACATAAAAGTAACAACCATTTAGGGGGTTGTCCACCCAAAAGCTAACAATCCATAGAAGTCAACCACAAAACTCTACTGTGCAAACATAGTAAAATTCATGAAAAACAAACAAAAAGCAACAAAGTGAAATTACCAAAAAAAATAAACACAAAACGGTAAAGTGCAAACAGTGAGCCACAAACGAAGGCCGAAGTAAAAACGGTGAACCCAAACAAATAATTTGAAATTAAAACTAACACGAAAAGCAGAGCCATCGGCGCGGATCGGCGGCAAAGGGAGTTTGGCCGGAGTTTGTACGTGATTTTGCTTTCAAGAACTACATTGAATAATATTTACCGGCAGATGTGCAAGGTCCTCGCCGCTTTCGCCTGCTACTTTCACCCCCTTTTCAGGCTTTCAGCACTTGAACTTTACTTAGCTCCTTGTAGCTCCCCTTTTCGTTCGGGGTTCCCCGCTTTCCCGAGTCCACTTTTTTCCAGCTTAGCTTAGCGCTTCAAGTGCTGCACAAGAGCTTCGATTTTCCAACTGATGGTATGGCACTGAATGTGTGCGGTTGGCTGATGTTGTCACCCCTCGAGGAAAAACCTTAAGCGCTTCACTTTACATAGCAAAAACTAGAAGATTGAAGAGATTAAGCCCTCCACCCGCCACATTCCACCCACCACCTGCCCCCTACGACCTACAACCTTCTGGCCAGCCTCTTTAAGTACACTTTTAAAATTAAGTAGATAGCAAAATGTTATTTTTGGCAATTAAATGTAAAAGCTACTATGCAATCCAAGAGACAGATTTTCAAGAAAATATTTAATTAATAATAATAATACGTAGATTAATCTTTTCTAAAATGCAAAAAAAACTCTTTTGAAAAACTATCTTGATTATTTTGTGATAATTTACCAAAACTAAGAAATAAATGAATTTTTGTATCTAAAAGATACAGAGATATAATACTGTAAAATAAAAACAAAATTTGTTCCAAATTTTAAAGTATTGGTATGCGTGTAAAATATTTTTGAGTGTCGTTTTCGCACTCGCACCTCTTTGCTCTGTGATTTGTATGCGTTCGCCGCCTTCCACGTGGCCCCAGCTAATGTTGGCTTTGGCTTTGCCCTCGAGGAAGGGGCCGTTGGGTGGAGTGGGCTGAATGGGCTGGGTGGGTGGCGAGGAGGGCGTGGCAGAAGGATGCGGGTGCGAAAGTTAACTCCGCCATAACCCCCATATGCCAAGCACTAAGAACCTTGCCACGTCGCCCTCCCTTTCGCTTTGAGCAAGACGGCGTGTTTGTGGCATAAAAATAAAGATAAATGCGAGTTCTTTACAACGCAGCGCCGAACACTTTGAGTTGGGCGCCACAAAACCCCTGAAACCCCCGTCTGGTTACGCCCCTCCATCCATGCCAAATTCAAGCACTGTGGCCAGTGCGTGGAAAAGTTAGCTAAAGTTTGGAAGTTCATTCTGAATATTCAGTTTTAGTAAAATAAAAGTTTATCTACCGAAAATAAGACAAATTTACTAACAGCTAATAAGATGTTCTAATAATAATATTCATAGGAATAATTCATAAATCTCTTCCTAGAACTTGTTATGTTTAATTAAAAACAAAACTTATTAAAATCAGTTGGAAGAGCCTTTCAAAACAATAAGCATTTAATGATAAAACTAAGCCTTTTATAAAGGAAAAATGATTTTTAGAAACTACATTTCTTTAGAATTGAATATAATATGCCAAAGAACTTTCATAATTCCTAACTAAAAGATATTATTACTGAGCT
The DNA here is from genome assembly GCA_018153365.1 of Drosophila fuyamai. Lineage (NCBI taxonomy): Eukaryota > Metazoa > Arthropoda > Insecta > Diptera > Drosophilidae > Drosophila > Drosophila fuyamai. The sequence goes on from JAECXW010000878.1 coordinate 2,654,090, forward strand.
AAGATAGAAGACCAAAGTGTATCAACCCCACCAGTAAATTGTTGTTTCCAAATTGCTCAAAATCAGTTCGACAACTTGCACTTAACTCGTCGGTAAATGAGGCATCACTTCAATTAGGCAAACTGCTTTCCCAACATTCTGGCCACCACTGTGCAAGGACACACCTTGTTTTAGGGTCCTGTTTACGGTGGATCAGAGGGGGTTGGTAGGGGGTGCTTACTTGGGTGGTCCTGTGGCTGCTATCAAAAAAGCGTCACCAGCAGGCCAAAAACTTGTGGATGGAGTTGGTCTAGGAGAACAGGGGAGTGAAGTGGTTTTTGCGGTTACGAGTTTTAGAATTCTTCTCTTATCCTTTTTCGGTGTGTATGTGTGTTACCCCAAAAATGCGACCAAAGGAAAGCTACAAAAAAGGCACACACATTTCTAAATATAGAGGGGGCAAAAATGAAGGAGAAAAGTTGCTTTGCATAGAGCGAAAAATGTTTTTCGCTATGTTTATCTGCAGCGGCCCATCTACATCGCCTTTTCCCCGCTCTGTTGATATTAGCGCTTGTTTATGGCCCCAATGTATATGTATTTTTATACCCAGTACTCGAAGAGTTAACGAATAACATTTCGTAAAAATTGAAATGCTTAGGAAAAGGTTTCATCTCCGGAAAATAAATAAGAATTTTAAAAAGTCATAAGCAGACATCCTTTTAAAAATGTACGCTGCCAATTTGCAAAGAAAATATTTGTTGTCTTTAATTCTTTTCACCGATAAAATTTTAGGTCATTCACTTATATAAACGAGTTAAGATAATAATTTAATCCCCTACATATTACCCATACCAAGTCCCAAAAAAGTATGCAATACTTATTTTCCGACAAAGTGCCAGGTAATATTTGTTCGAGACACTTTTCAAATCTTTTTTTGTGTGTGTGTGCCATGCTTCGTCGCATTTTAAATTAAGCTTCATTTTTATTTCTATTTACATTTTGCTCTTTCACATCGTTTTTTATTTTTTCTCCTCTTCTTCGGCTGCTGCAACTGTTTGCCGAAGAAGAAGCGGCAGAAAAGTTTTTCCAGACATAGAGGCCACGCCCCCTGCCCACATTTTTTATTTGTTTTTCATTTTCACTTTTATTATTCCAGCATTTCTACAATATTTTTGTTGATGCCCTGTTGTTGTTTTTATTTATTTTTGGCTGTGCCAAGTGAAATGTTTGATTTATTTTTTATTTGCCATTGAATGTGTTTATTTATGTGTTACGCCCTACGTTTTTGCTACTTCGCTCTTTTACAGGCTTACTCCACTCCATTTTTGTATTTATTTCCTTACTCCTCCGTTTATTTGCCATTTTTGTATGCCTCTTATTGTAAGCTTCAGTAAATTGGGAAATTTTTAAGTGTTTTTTCTCTCATTTTTGCGTAAGCCGGAGTAAGATTTGTTTCATTTTGGGAATTAGCTTTGTGAGCATGATTTATGACAGGAAACAGTCGGTGGAGGCTGAACGTTGATCTCATTCTGGATTACAGAAATGAGTTTTTCTATTTGAATATACAATTTTCGCAGAAAGAAATGCCAGGGACTTAGATAAGCTTTATCAAAAAGAATTGAATAGAATTCACATATAGATACGAATGCATTAAACCACTCTTTCGTAGGCCAAAATGAAAAAGCTTTAAATTGTATTGCTCTATTAAACAAATAGCATCGATTAAAAATACAAAATAACATTATTTTTGCTATAATTTTTACCACAAAGAATATTTAATTATATATAAACTTTTTTAAACAAAACAACATTTTGAGTAAAGCAATTCACTTGAATTAAAATTTGTTTTAAGATATAAGAAAATATATTTCGCTTTATTTTGTATATTACAGGCTTGTAATATTTGATTAAAAAAAGGGGTAAAATAAATTTATAACTGTTAAACGCTTTTAAAAATTCAAAAATATTTTTTTTGCTTTATCTGCCAAACAAAATTGAACTTCATTCTCGAAAAAACTTAATTAAATGAAACGAAAAGCAAAGTCTGCACTTATAATTTAAGCATTTGGTCTTAAAACAAAAATAAAAAAGCGTTTGAAGTGCAGACCGGTCAGCAAAAAAGGGCTCTTGCGTAGTATAAATTCATTTCTCAAGAAAAATATGAAAAATTTCCGATGTTATTTTTCTTTTGGCGCTTTTTCTCAATTTTTTTGTGAATGACTGTGTGCAACTCAACCGCTGAAAGTTGAGGAAAAATCGGAGAATAAAGAGGTCCTGGAGATGCGAAAAGTTGGGTTCAGTTATCGGATCCTGCCACTGAGTTGAATTTAAGTAGACTTTAAAAAATAAGAGGGGCAGAGGAGTCAGAACTAAGCGGATTTTGATTTGTTTTTGCTTGCTGCTTCCAGTTAAACAAAGAAATGTGCTTAAGTTGTTTGTGCCGGAAAGGTCCCTGATGCTCTTAACTTTGCCCCAACCATAAAAAGTTTCCCCCTGTTAAACACAGAATTGACATCCATTTTGAGAGCTGGATGTAAGTTGGACCTACCTGACAGACCGCAGAACATAAATATTCTTTCAATATGGCCTCAGCCGCAGCATCAAATTGGATGAGTTTTAATTAATTTCGTCATTACAATAATTAATTGAATGCCCGCTGGGAGGCGCCCAAGGACATGCTGAATTGTGGGCGTGCAGGATGCGCAGCTGCAACAAATTGCAATATATTTTACAGCTACTTAGTCGGCATTACACATGCACCGCAGGAGGCAACTTTTCGACGCCACTGTGTGCGACTAGGTTTGATTTATTGCCAGCCATCGGAGCTCGTAAATAAGCAAAACCGAACCCGGAATGGGATCACATGCGAGTGCAGTCCTTGGGGCTGGGAGTGAAATAAACTAATGATTTTTATGGTAGCCACGTTGCTTGATGGTTTATTTAAAATTGATAAAACCTTTCATAGCTTAATTCAAATATATTCAATTTTCTGTGGCCTTTTCAGAGTGTTATTACGCTTTCATGTGTTGAGAAAAAAATAATTCAATAATTGTTCATACCGCTATTTAAGCTATTACATTTAATCCTGAGAAAGCCTTACGATGCAAATTTAATTACAGATATTCAAGCATCCGGTTGCATGATAATTTATGCGTATTTTTAAAAATAAATAATTCAGGATTTTCGTTCGTAAATAAAAATAATTGGCTTAATACCTTAATACGGGTTCTTTCAATTCCTTTGCAGTTGCGTACTGCATTTAATAATGATGGTATTATCGATTGATATTGTAATTGTTTTTTTTTCTATGCAGTCAATTATCAACGGTTAAAGTCAAGAGCAATTTCAAGAAAGATTTAAATCAATGCCATATTCCTATCAATTTATCAAAGTTTAATGGATTTCCTCCCCTTAACAGCATTTGCCGGGCCAATTTAGTTAAAGCTTTAGTTGATGTTCAGTTGCCTTACGGTCAAAGTCAAATTCAAACAGAAAATCTAAGATGGCTCATCTCATTCGGTCTGGTCAAATGAAACCATTTCGCAGAGCGAGCACAAACTGGTTTAATCTGGGAAAATGTGCCTATAAATAGCTCAAGAAATCTCCACTGCCCTCTCCTTAGCAGCGCTTCCTTCTTCAGGATTATGGCTTTTCCTGATAAATCTGTCGCACATAAAGTACCACAACGAACGACTGTTGAACTAGATTCAACATTCATGCCCGTGTACACATGAGGATGCACTGGGAGAAACACTTACATTATTATGGTCATGGGATACAACACAGAAATGTAATATCATGCTTTACATTCACATTTTAAATAAATACTTACCATTAATTTCAAGGATAACATATAAAATTTAAACTTTAAATATTCTAGGAATAATAATAACGTGATTGTTTTTTATTAATGAATTAATAATAATCTTACAATTTTGGCATTCATAGAAATATCTTAAAACGTAAGGTATACCCTTTTAAACCCAAGCGAACTTGTTTCTTAGTTCTGAGGACATTTACATCTTATCATCCTGAAAATTCCACAATTTTTTTATTAAATTTCCAGCAATCCTGAAAAAATCTCCAAAGTTTTTTTTAATTACCCCTAGTAAGCATATTTTTTTCCCACTGCACCCAAGTAAATTATGGGGCGACGCTGCGTCTTCTGTTTCGTTGACAAACTGCAGAGATAAGCGTGCGAAAGGGAGGACCGGGTACAGAGCCAGTCATGAATGTATGTCCAGCTCGAGTTCACTCAAGTTGGCTCAATGGGCGTCCCGTCCAGTCCACTGGGCGCAATCAACTGTGAGTTGTCAGCTGCCACAGGCAGTGGCAGTGGCCAATGAAGGGGCAAGAGTGGGTTAAGCGCGGTGGGCCGCAAATCAATCGGGTCCCCTTGAAATTCCCAACTGATTTCGGGCTCCAGTGCCCCTTGAAATGCTTTGCCAATTATATATTTGCAGTCTTCCTTTTATCAGGCAATCAAATTCAATTGCATGTAAAAGTTATTTTACTTTGTCATTTGTTCAATTTGGTCAATGAATTATGAATTGGCTGACCCGTATAATGAAAATCATTTGATTAGCTGACAAAAACATTCGCCCTGCACTTGCCAAATATTTCCAAAGTGTTGAGTTCACAAATTTGTTGCATACTTTCGCACAACTCATCGAGCGAAAAATCTTGTTCGAGGGCCACAATTTTGCTGAACAAGTGTATTTACCAGTTTATTGTTGGCAAATTCTGAAATGCGTGTGGAATTCCTGCAAATAATGTATGGGTGGTGCGAGGTTTTGTATGGACTTTTAATTAATATGTTGCCAGGCATTATAAATTCTATTTGTGCCATCAGATTTTCAAACGAGCAAACAAATGTTGTAAAGCGAAACCCGCTGAAAAAATAAATGCGATTAAATGCAAATATATTTGCCAGAAAATCCAAACAACAGAAAGTCAGTTGGCAATGGATTTATACATAAAATATGACCAGCATGTTTTTTTTCTGGTAAATTGATGGTTGTGGCCGAAAAATAAAAGGGAAACCAAAAATAAATTTTCCTAATAAAATGTATTTTTTTCTATTTACAGATTTGCAAGCGCCATGAACGGATATTTATAAAAGTAGGAATAGCCAGCTAAAATCAAAATAGAAATTTGTAGAAACAAGGTATAATTTCCAAGGGAAATTTCAAAGTCAGAAAAATGTGGAAAATCTGCATTTTTACATTGGTAATTGCGGTGGTGGCTGCAACAACTAGTGAAACCATAACAAATGACTTCACGGCAAAAGTCAACCGAACGCAGTTGAAAATTTCCACGGAGGAATCGCGGGAAATTTCCGCTGTGGGCGGGTCAACCTCAACGGCCACGCCCACCACCACGGCCACAACCAGCACAACAACAACACGGGCAACAACTTTGGTCGAGGAAAATGGGGAAACACCAAAAGATGGGCTAATGACAACCACCCAAAAAATGCTGCCAGCCGATTTGGGTGAGATAGGCGGCATCAAGGATGCACTGCATCGCATTAAATTGAGCGAAAAGCCAGTGGGCGATACAACCACCACAGAGCAACCAGAGGCCGTGGATCAGGATCAGGATGAGGAGGAGGGGGATGATGTTACGCCCACTATTTCGCCGCTGCAAATTCAAATGCAGGCAGCTGCCTCATATCAAGTAGCCGAAACGTTGGCCGACCTGAACGAGGAGGAGCGAGCCCGATACGACGCCATGCTGGCCCATCAGCCCACGGCCAGTAAACTGAATATTGTGGATCTGTATCCCCTGAAACTTGAGGATTTTCAGCCAATCATACAAGACGACAACGATGAGCTGATCAAGCAGAGGACCATTTTCACACAGCCCGAAAATGCCGAGGAATACAAGCAGAATCTGATGCCCAATGAAATTGAGTTGATGGTCAATAAGGAGGTTAACGGAGTGGGGGAGAGAATTAGAATAAACCAGGAAAAGTTGGAGAGTGCCAGTACAGTGAAACCCACTACAAGCAGACCGAACCAAGGAACCACGGCTGATTTCACGGGCAAACTGCTGGCCGATCAAGATGATCTCATAACAGAAATTGAGAGCAAATTCCAGCTGCACGACACTACGACCATGAAGCCTATCACTACCACAACTACAGTGCAACATCCGGGCAACACTTTTATCGATCTTAGGGTGAAGAAAAGCTTCGAGTTTCCCATGCAACATCGGGCCAGCGATGTGATGGCCATGCCGCACATAGACTTCGCCAACACCAAGTTCCAAACGGATGCCGATGCACCGAATCCCCCGGCCTCGCATCCCGAGTTCTCCACCACAAAGTTCTACAACAGCAAGGAGCTGTACAACGAAATGTTGCTGCACAATAAGCGCAAGTTAATGAAGGCAACCAAAGCTGAAGGCAGTCCGATAAAGTCAGCGGAGGATACAACTCGGGCCACAGCAAACTTGAACGTGATGCCAGAAGGGAAAACTTTTAACCCGACCACAAGTACAACGACTGGAACCACCACTACAATAACACTGACTACGACTTCTACAGAGTCACCTACCACAACAACTACAACAACAACAACAACATCTGGTAGCTCGACAACAAATGCTGGAAAATACCAGAAAGAGCTTAGGCGTGCCAAATTATTGCTCAAGGCCTTGACACCACCGCCAAAGTCCAGTGACAAAGTGCCAGTTGCCGGGGAATCCCCATCATCGACATCGACATCGCCGTCGAGCACCACAACGATGGCCACTCTGCTGGCCACGGCCAGGACTCGTCCTTCGGCGGCTAATCCCACTAAGACCGCCTCAAAGCCAATCGCCAGGCCGCGCATCCTGAGTCGCCTGCAGGAGAAAATCAATTCGCTCGAATGCGAGATCCCGGGTGTGCCGCAGGACTCGCATCTGTGGCGAGGCAATGAAACGCACGAACTTCTGCTTCCCATTGTGGTGAGTCCACTCGAAACCTACTTTCTCACTTGAGAATTTAGTTCACGATTACTTACTTAATATTTAGCAACATGTGATAGATTATTTAAGTAAACATATTGACTTGGTTTTTTCCGTACTGAACATTGATAATATTTATTTTAACTTTCAAAGTAATTTAATAACTTTAAAGTTTAAGCATTATTTAATATATTATTAAAAAAAGAAAATGACTAACCCATTATTCCAAGGTATATAAAATATATATATTTTTTTTAACAAAGTCTTACCACCAAAAATTTCTCTCGGTGTAGTGCGTTTAAGGCTTTGTCTTACCGCCTGTTATCAAAACAATTGAGGCCTTATTAAGTTCTTATCATTAGGCAGACAAAGGGACACATTGGAAGCGAATGAAAAGACAGCTTAACAACTGAATGGAATGGGAGCACACGGCGTATGCGTGTTGTTCGAGTAAGCGGGTTAAGCAATTAGCTGGTGGTTAAGAGAAAGGGGAAAAGAAAGTTAAAGGGACGGAGAAGGGAAGGGAAAAAGGGAAAGAGAGGTGAGCGTCTAACTAACGGACTCCATTTACATAATACGCCTGCTGACGGCTAATTAGTATGGAGGAAGCTTAGTTTTCGGGTTCCACGAACCTACGGATTAGCCAAACGGAAACGAGAATCCTTAATGAACCGCTGAAGTTCTTCGGAAAGATTGATTAGGGATTGAGTTCACAGAGCAACCACGGAAAGCAACCCAAAAATTCTTTAACTTTTCAAACGACAGCCGACATTCGATATCCAATTTCCCTTCGAACAACAGAAACTTGTTAAAACTGTTTGCTCGGCTAATTGAAAACCTTTTAGAGCTGAGACAATTCGGCAACCGAAAGAAATCAATGTGGGCCGGAGTCACATAAATAAATCACAAGCACTTTTGGAGTTAACATAGACGGAAACAGTTCACTGGACAAGAAAAGGACATCGGCCAAAAAAAATAAAAGGATTCACCGAAACGAACCCTGTAGATTTAATCCTCCGATAAGTTGGCCAACAAAAGGAAATTATTGATCGTCATTTTATTTGGCCATTTCCTTAGCAGCATGTGTGTTAAGGGAATAGAGGGGATTGAGGACCCCAAACAAGTTGACCGGATTCATGAAGGTTCTACCCTAGTCCTTATGCAAAAAAGGACAAAGCCTAAGGGTATGTTTACAGTCCGGTTCGGATGTGTAGACTTCATTGAAGAGAGGTGTAAGTGTAATATAATAAATAAATATTTTTTAGTATGAGTAAATATTTAAATGGAAACATTTTACCATATGTCATTTTAAATGGTTAAATATTTGTATTAAATTAATTTAATCCAAACTGTTTGATATAATAGCAGTTTGTATTTGTTACGCTTAAATTACTTAATAACAATAATTACGATTTACATGAAAATAATTTAATTCATAATTATTTAAATCCATATTCAATGTGTGTTCCTTTTAATGCTTTACCATATTCGAAACGCACTGTCCGCCCAGTTAAGAAAAGGGTTATCCATTTCTTTATTAAATCGTATTTGTTGTTAAATCACGAATAAACTAGACAAGGGACTCCGACCGGAGCTCATCTGGCAAATTCATTCTGGGTCTGGGCTTCAGTTTGGAGTCAGTTTTCCGTTCTGCACATATCCCTTTCATGTCCTGTTTATATTGACGTAAATCAAGCCATTTGCCTGGCCAAATCACAGCTGCTGCCCCTTCGGCAAATATTTAAATTCATTTCGTAGAAAATGTTCACCCTTTTCATCGGCAGCTGGAGTTATGTGTGTGTGTTTTTGGAGCAGATCCTTTGACTAAATGACTGAGCACCGAATGTTTAATTAACATTTGGTCAGGCTGTCTATTCAACTGCTTTCCGTGTGTTTCCAACCGAAATACCATTAAAATTGATGGCCATTTGAAGGCTGTTTGGTCGAGATTCGTTTCCTTTGTTGGTGAGAAAAATGGAGCAGCCAAAGAAGGCAGTGAAATTGATTTCCTGTTTACTTTTTGGTCCGCAAATGTCCAATGGCAGCTCGGCCATGAATTTAATTAAGAAGCACTGCAGCATTATGCAAACTCTGGGCCACCTGAATGGAAAATACATATACATTAAGCATTGGCATAATGTTTACCTTGCATAAAATTAATGCTGACTTCCTTGGGCAACTAGAGGTCCTTTTCCCAGAGACCAGGTTCAGAAAAAAAGAAAACAATTAAAGAAAACAATTTTTGCACAAAAGGTGAAGGCATTTCTTCAATGTTCTGTGTATTCTCATTTTTTTTTTCTGAGGAGGTCAGTGAAAACATTTCTCAACTGAATTTGTTTATTCTGCCGTTTGTTGTTTTGGGACTCGTCTTCGTCCTTTTCTCCTCTCTTTCGCTTTTTATTTAGCTACTTTTTAAGTCATTTAAGCCTAGTTGAAAGTTTTTTAGTTTTTTCTGAAAGGCTATTATGTTAATGGAGAAGTGCATTGTTTTGGAGGCACTCTAAATAATTTAAAATGGACTTAAAACTTGAAACAATTTGTTACTAAGTTTTAAAAGCTCGACTACAAATCATTTAAGTCACTCCAAGCGTGAATTTTTGTGACAAATTCTATACATTTGTGGTTTTAATTTCAACAAACAGAAACTTTTAAACATATACGACAAATAAAAATGGAAATTTATGCCGTTACCAATTGCGGTGTTCATAAAAAAAGAGCTGACCACAAAACACGCATGAAATTCTATGTGACCCAAAACTTGGACATTTCCCATTGGGGAAACATTCCCTTTTAGATGTAAATATGCAGCTTTTTTCGAGCTAACCAACGTACAATGTAGATTTTTATGTGCGTAGAGACCGGCCATTAAAATGCCATAAATTTGGAGCTCCGACAAATCCCCTCCGAACCGTACAAAAGCGGCATAAAAAGCGACAGGCAAACTAAACCTCTTCAAATTGCGCAAAAATATGCTAAAAATGCTGGACATAGAAACATAGCATATAAAAAAGGACAGGGATAACCACAAAGGCCATTTTTGTTGCTTGTGGATTATTTTTTTATTTGTACACCGATTGTGATGTGCTTAACTGACGGCTTATGTATGTGGCTTAACCCAAATTAATAAAAATTTGGCAACATCAAGTGGATCTGGGCATATGTTAGAAACTTTGCTAGTATCCACCCCAAATGAACCTTTTAGCTGGAAGTTTATTAGGTTCGGGATACTACTTATGTAAATTTGTTTCTGCCACAGAACTAAACTGGCTTAAAAGGGACGGCTTTCGCCAGACCGTAGACAATGTTATAAAAGCGAAATTAGAAAACTTGCTAAATAATTAAGTTTTGTCCGGCTGTCAAACCGCACCAGACAGACAAACCTTTTAGGCCTCTCCCGCGATGAGTTTAATAAACAATTTCCACTCTCAATCTGCTTTTCCTCAGACCACGGAACACTGTAAGCCGGATGAGCACTGCATACCAAATGTTTTAACCTGGCGTGGTGAGGCGGAAATCCAATCCGGTGACATTTTAATTGTAGAAATCAACGATGCCATGTTAAATCCATCGCATGAGCCCAACAACACAAGCAGGTAAGTGGTAAGGAAATTAGCATTAAAGAAAATGTCCATTAAATGTTAAACATGATTTGTATTTTTCATGAACCGATAGAATATTTGAATTCATTGAAATTTAATTGGACACTAATAAGTCCCTCGAAAATATATATAGACTATAAGTAGGGCGAAATGTATAAATAACACATTAACAATAACACAAATACCTTTTCAGAGGTTCAGTTTTAATTAATAAACAAATCAGAATTTAAAATATAATTGTGTCGCTGTTTTCCACAGCTGTGCCCACAAACTTTTTGTTTGATTCTTTTGACAGTGACAGGTTTTTAAATGCGGAAAAATATTCATCCCCACTTCCATGATTTTTCACAGATTTTTTTTTAAGCTATATATATACCGTTGTTTAATTTATTCTTAACCCTTTTGTTAAAATAAAAATTGAACAATAAATAAGGGTAAGCCAAACCATTTTTTTTTTAATTCTAATCCAATCTTTGAGATAGAATATTAAGTGAGTTATTAAACGTTTTCCCATAATGCAACTTAGTTACTATTATTCTAATCAAATAATGGCACTAACAACAAGTAATGACGCAAAATTTTTAAGATAATCATGACATCTCCAATTTTTTGTTCCTTTGCTTCAAACACCAAAAGTATCAATTTACCTTAGATAAGGGATCCAATTACATAATCCCCATTTTTTGCTGCCATTACTTGTTGAAACCGTTGGCTGCAAAACAAAGTTAACCTGACGGCTGGCAGTGATGTATGTAGTTGATCAAAGCTAGTGACTTGGGGTCCCGGGAAAAACTGTCATTATGTGCCATCAGCAACATCATCAACAGCAGCAGCAGCAGTAGCAGCAGCAACAGCACGGCAGCAACATCCGCATCACGGCAGCAACAGCAACAGCAACACTTTCAGCAGCAACTGCTGCCTCATCATTGAGCTCATCATGTAGCGACCCTTTCACCAGACACCTGAGCTCCATAGAAAAATGGGGGAAGCCCCTAAACTCACCCAGAACGAAATATAAAATCACTCCTTTATTTTTACACCTAGTTGGCAGGTCGAGGGTGTGGCTTGAGCTATTTTTATACCCTTGCAGAGGGTATTATAATTTTGGTCAAAAGTGTGCAACGCAGTGAAGGAGACATCTCCGACCCTATAAAGTATATATATTCTTGATCAGGATCACCTCCTGAGTTGATATAGCCATGTCCGTCTGTCCGTCTGTCCGTCTGTCTGTCCGTCTGTCTGTCCGTCTGTCTGTTTCTACGCGAACTAGTCTCTCAGTTTTAAAGATATCGAATTGAAACTTTGCACACAGCCTTCGATCCTTTGCACGCAGTATATAAGTCGGAACGGCCGGGATCGGCCGACTATATCCTATAGCTGCCATATAACTGAACGATAGGAAATGCCATAACTCTGCTGTTTGTAAAGTTAGGAAGTTGGGATTTTCTATGGCTTCTTTATTTGGCCAATCAATTCGACCTACCAAATTTAAGGATAATAAGGATCGGCCGACTATATCCTATAGCTCCCATATAACGATAGGAAATAGCATAACTTTGGTGTTTTTAGAGTTAGGAAGTTGGGATTTTCTATGGGTTTATATTTGGCCAATCAATCCGACCTACCAAATTTTATAGGGATCGGTCGACTATATCCTATAGCTGCCATATAACTGAACGATTGAAATTACCATAACTTTGGTGTTTTTAAAGTTAGGAAGTTGGGATTATTATTAGTATTAAGAATGCATCATATGAACAATTTTGGAGAATATTATTTACAGAATATTCTGCAAGGGTATATCAACTTCGGCTCCGCCCGAAGTTAGCTTTCCTTTCTTGTTTGTTTTTATTTTCAGTTAAGCGCTTTAATGCGCACTGAAACGTGTTTGTTTGGGGGCTTATTATATAATAACGTCCATTAAGGACCTTTATTGATTTTTCTTCAGCACGTCTGCTCGGGAAAAGAAGTCAGGAGGAATAGTTACTGGTCCCAGACACGTATTCCCATTATCATGGCCCTTTTACAGTTTATTAAATTGTTTTCTCTTACTGCTCTCTAACTCTCTTTTCTGGCCCTCTCCTTTATTTCTGTTCGCAAATTTTTATTTCGGTTTTGTTTATTTTATAATGCGGCACAAAAATCCCCTTACAAACTGCGCATATAAATGCGATGCCACACAGTTGTCCGAGCACAGGAAAAATCCCAATAATATGTTAGCTTAAATGTTTTTTATCATTTACCAAGGTGTAAAATATTCTTAAAATGCTTGTTTATCGAGCCATATTTTACTTTTTAAGCCGATTTTACATGGCATTTACTTGCTTACAAAAAATAGATTATCGAATCTTTATGATTCAATACATTGTGTTGCAGGTCTTTCAACTAAATTTAAATCACTAAATCACAGTAGGAGAATAAAACAATTAATGCCAAATTTAAGTTCAGTATTTTTTCTTCGTGTAGTCCTAGTTGTTGACCATTTGTCATTGGGCTGGACGTACACACACCACAGCTGGCTGACCCTTTTTGCCATGGCAATTATCACGTTTCTCTCGGTTTTTGCTATCATTTTTTCCCCGGCTGCTGCGCACATTTTTGTTCTTTTTAATTTAGCTCGGTGGCTGGTTCTTATCTTATCGCTTGATAGATGCCGCCGCCACCCATCAGAAAGTTTTTCACCCCGAAAAAGAAGCGCAAGAAAAATTAAAATTCATTTGTCGAACTTTGGGGCAGACATCAAACGCGACCGCGTTGGCAATTTTCCGCTTTTCCTTATATTTTTTCCCTCTTATTCAGCCCGCGGCGCTGGCAACTCGAAATGCCTGGCATAAGTTCCGATTTCGTAACTTTCCTTGGGGGCAAAATAAGACCGCAAACAATCGAGTTAGTTGAGGAGTGAAAGTGATGCGAAGTATAGCGTACAATTGAGCGCAGGGTCCGCAGAGAAAAGTTCCCGCCAACTATGAAAATGAGATGTCAAAAAAGTTTTTATTATCGATTTAATATGTGTGTATGGGTATGTGTGTGTGTGTGTACCAGTCAAGTTAACAAATGCAATAGCAACAAATAATAATGTGACGGCGAAGCCAAGGAAAAGCGAGTGGGTAGCAAATAGATTGGCAAAGCTCGAGGTAGTGAAAACTTTCCGGGCTCGCAGTTTTCTAACAAGTTTTTCATTTTTTTCACTCCGCCGACTCGACTACGTGTTGTTGAAAAATTGCAAACTTGGATACTATTTCAGGGGTCTCCCTACGTTTCTGTCTATGCTTTTGCGTGGGAGCACAAAGTTGAATAAGATGGCTTTAGATAAACAAAAGTGGGAACATGGCTCCAACTTTTTTAAATCTTCACTAAATTATGGCTTTTCTTAAAGAAATTCACTGTAGAAAACACATAATTTAACTTGGAATGAAAACATTTGAACTATGTATATGTTATGTAGTATATTTCATAGATATTAGAAATAGAGGGACGGATGGAGATAATAAAATTTGACGAACAATTTGAATCATATGTTAGATAAATAAAATTTACTTTTAAGACAAATCTAGTAACTTATCATTCTTAAGTGCCTTCACTCTCCAAGGCTGCTAATTTGCAGTTCATTAATATCTACCCATATAGTGAACTCCGCAAAAAATAACCGCAATATCCGCCTGGCAACAGTGAAATTACAAGGAAATCCTCGGCCCGAGAATTTCCAGAATAAACCCTTTTTCCGAGGCAGCCACCCAGGCTCGACTAATTTCATTTCCGTTTTTGTGCTATTTAATTTCCGCTAGAGCAAGGCAACCGAGAGAGCAACTGCTTATAAATAAATTTCAATTAATTAAGCACATATACAAGCAAAATTCAAGGAATAAAGACTAAGTTCCTTCTGCTGACGTCTTCGGTCATATTTATAACTTAAGCAAGCAAAAAGCAGCCATTTAACTTGGCGGCCTCGCCCCTCTGCATACATATATTTATATCTATTTTCCCCGTTTCATTCTCACCTGGATTCTGGCCCAATAAACGTCGACGAGCAGCGCGGTACATGCCACACAGGTGTACCAGGTAACTCGTTCCGGCCACGAACACTGCGACGTCACCGAGGGCGTCCTGTTGGATATCACGCCGCTGGTGGTCGATGGCAGGAAGCTGGTTACACTGTACGATAAGGACCTCACCGAGGGAGTTAACCTGCTAATTGGTGAGTAGACGAAGGCCCGCCACTCACACCGCCTGCGGCATGTACTAACTTTATGGCTGGTGTGGCTTCGGGCTCGGGAAATTCAGTTAGATGGTCAATGAAGAGGGCTCTTAATTAGATCTCACTGCCTAGTGCTCATTGGAACATCCAAGTTAAAGCAGGGTTACTATTGAATACATAAATACACTCGATGCTAGAAAATATATTTTAAAAACATTAGTTTTTAGGACCATTGAGATCTATTAAAAAAGAATCTAAGTTCCCTCTGAATGTCACACAAAAATATAAAATACATTAATATAATATATTAATTTAGTTGTGCTTTTCTTAATTGAATGATTTTACACAAATGATTCATAGTTCTTTAAAATAACACATTTTGTGTAAAACCACTACTAGCTTAAACATTCATCAGGTTAATTTAAAAATAAAAAAAATAGCAAAATAACATCGTTGGCTTTAAAATTGATAAAATAAACTACAAAAGTAGGAAATGATAAATTCACGAGTTCAAGTAATACTGTGCCTGGACTCAGAAAATATAATCTTGTTAAATATTCAACTAAAATGTTCCCCGAAGAGCTATCAGTGCATTCTGATAGGCTGCTCAGTTTCCCAGCTAGGGTATTCCATCTTCATCTATGCGGTATCATTTCCAGCTCCTGTCAGAGGATGCCGCCTTGGGGGAGCAATTTTTCCCCTGTTTGTGGTTCCCGTTTGGCCTATTAAAAAATTGTTTTTGCGAATCCTTGCCTCGCAGCCTTCGTGTAGCCTTAATTAATATGAAACACCTTCCTTTGTTTTTCGTCCTGCCCCACAGTGGTGTCCGAACTGTGGGGAGCGCAGTGTGTGCGCCTGAAGGTGACCACCAAAACCGACAATTGCGGCGAGAACGCCGATTGTTCCGGCAAGGGAGTGTGCTACTCGAATTCCGGAATGGAGGAGTACGAGTGCCAGTGCTGCAGCGGCTTCGCAGGACCCCATTGCGAGGAGATCGACGCCTGCAACCCGAGTCCTTGCACCAACAATGGCATCTGCGTGGACCTGTCGCAGGGCCACGAGGGCAACTCCTACCAGTGCCTCTGTCCGTACGGTAGGGTCATTAGCCTAGTGCCTCATTAGTGCCGTCCTGCGATAACGCCATTAATATCCCCTCCAACCCTCTTTGACTTCGCAGGATATGCGGGCAAGAACTGTCAATACGAGTCGGATCCCTGCAATCCCGCCGAGTGCATGAACGGCGGCAGCTGTGTGGGCAACTCCACGCATTTTCGGTGAGTCGAAGCCAAACAAAAGATGAAAACAAAAGAAGGACCGCAATGGCAGAAAGAGGAGCATACGTTGGCTTAGAAACACTCTAAAAAAATAGGGAGTAGCCTTGACTATTACAGACATGGTCTTTAAAAACCCACAGATATAATTTTAAAAAATTCAACTTCCTTGCCTTAAATATTTATCTACAATATCAATTTGAAAATTGTAAAAAAACTATTAGAAAATATTTACTGGACTATTAAGTCTAATAAAAAAAAGTTTAAAATATTATTAAAAGGTAATACGAAAGACATGTTGAAGACTAAGTAAAGATTGAAAAGAAATATTTTTCTGAATCACCTAAATATACATTCGAGAAAACAACAAATTTTTAGAACTACGAAAGTTTTTTTTAACTAAAGACAACACTTTTCCCAGAGTGAATTTCTAAAAAGTAGCAATCATATTCAGTTTAAGTGCAGAGTACACATGCAGTTGGAGGAGCAGCAACAGCAGCTTTCATTCAATTATCCTGGCCATTGTTTTGCGGTTTTGTCTAGCCGTTTGCCGTCTGTGTTTGCTCATAAATGTTGACTTTTGTCGCATGTTCAGAAATTCCTTCATTTCTCCTTTTTTGCTTGTTGTCCAACTCCCAACCGTATTAACCCCCCTTTTCGCCGCCCCTGCAGCTGCGATTGTTCGCCCGGGTTCACAGGACCTCTCTGCCAGCACAGTCTGAATGAATGCGAGTCCTCGCCGTGTGTTCATGGTATTTGCGTGGACCAGGAGGACGGGTTCCGATGCTTTTGCCAGCCAGGTGAGTAAATGCGGCCAACAATTCCAGTCAAATAAACGCAAATTGCCTTCATTCTTTTGTTGATTCGCTGGCGAAAATCGCTCCCATAATACCAATGTTTTGTGAGTTATCATCGTGAAATTTTCACACAACGATTGTTGGCTTTGGCCGGATCTATTGTTTATTGGATGTTTATTGGGATTGGTATTTCTATTAAATTTTCATTGTTTACTGGTATTGAAAGAAATTAATGTATAAATACAATTTTTAGAATATAGAGTAAGATATATTAGACAGAAAAATTATGTCATTTAAAGAACTCTTCGCAAAGTGGAAATATTCATTAGCTTTAGCAAGTTCCTTTTGTCTACACGGGTTTCAGTGTATCTTACCTTTGTAAAGTTTACTGCAGCACACAAAAAATCCACGTTCTTTAAGGCAATCAAATTTCGTTTTTGCGATTGAATTGAAATTTGCGCAAATCAAATATCTACATCGGAGCTAGCTCATAAATTATTTCATTGGCACAAACACAATTTGCATAAATCGCACTCAATCACAATGAAAGTAAATGTATAAAAAATCGCTGAGACAGAGACAAGGGCAATTCCGGGAAGTCGAGACAGCGCGTCTCCGTCTCAGTCTGTCGCCCAGCCAAGGCATTTCCCATTTCCCATTGAAATTTCCATTTCATTTACCTTGCACATTTACATTACCCACAACCTTTTGAACTCTTCCCCCCTTTCTCTCCCTTTTCGATTCCTGTCTCGCAGGATTCGCCGGCGAGCTGTGCAACTTCGAGTATAATGAATGCGAATCGAATCCGTGTCAGAATGGCGGCGAGTGCATCGATCACATTGGCAGCTACGAGTGTCGCTGCACAAAGGGGTACAGCGGCAACCGTTGCCAAATTAAGGTGAGTGAACAATGCCAAAGAAATATAAAAAGGTCTCGCACTTTTCTCCAGACCGAAGCTGGAAATACCTAACAAAATGAGAGAAGAAGAAATGCAAATCATACATGCCTTTACTTACATTAAAGCTTATACACCCTTGCAGATAACTAGCTAATAAACCATTTAAAATAACTTAAATCGTCGAAATGCTTTAAATACAAAAATCTTTATTTACATTAAACTTATATTTATTCTTAAAATTCCATTCGAGTAGTTATAATTACTTAAAATGATTAAGATGCATTGCAACCAATCGTCTTGAATGTTATAAGTGTACTAAACATGATTCTGATCAGATTTGGTTTGTACTCTCCAATCGTCAGAGTTTTATTATCAATCTGGATTTATTCCTGCGCATTTTTTTGTTCTTACCACCAGGCGCACACAAATTTTAAAACGCAATTGAAGCATTAAATTTGATAACGTTTAATGCTTGCAAATTTTAGAATTCGAGAGATCACGGCTGGTATAATCTCCTCAAATTGTGTTTATATTTGCCTATTTTTGTTCTTTTTATTTAACGCTACTATACAATTTTTAAAAAAGCGAAGAGCTTCACTTAGCTATATTAGATTGTAATATTCAAAGCTACACTTAGAGCTTCACCATCTAAGACTATAAAAAGTACAAATTTAAAAAAAAAATGTTCTTTTAAACTGAAAAGTGGAATGCAAATTATTTAAATTATAATAAGTTCATTAAATTTTAAAAGATTTTAATATTTTCTATTTAAACAAGCCAAGATCATTAACGAAAATTTAAAACAAATAAAATTCGACTATTTTTATAATGCCAAACTGATGAATAAGAAAAACACTTAACATGAACGAAGCAACCGAAGAAGTTAGCAAACATGACTTGAAAATCTGCAATGAAAGTCGAACCCCAAGAGTGCCCATTAGTTGATTCTCGCTCCCCAGAATAATCAATATTTTGTATTGAAAACAAATCCCGCGACAATTCCCCGGTGAAAAAGTGGAAGGACTCCAGCCAGCCGGCAGTTGTCTGTGGGTCCTGAATGGATATTGATTTAATTTGCTCAGACCGACAATCGCGAAGGATACACTCGCCTCCGCCGCTCACACACAGGCATTTAGGAAATGGAATTGCACGTGTGTGTGTGTGAGGGAAAGGGAGTGTATCCTTGGGATGCGAGTGCTGGGAAAATACATTTTTGAATACGTAATGAAGTTTCAGCTCTGGCCCGTTTCTATTCCGACTCTCTGCTGCCACAATATGCTTTGATTTGTGCCCGTTTTTCTGTTGTGCTCTCTAGGTTGATTTCTGCGCCAACAAGCCTTGCCCCGAAGGACATCGCTGTATTGATCATGGAAATGATTTCAGCTGCGAATGCCCAGGAGGTCGCAACGGACCGGATTGTAATCAAATGCCACGAACGGTAAGTCATGATTTATGCAGTTATGCCTTTGTTCCTGTTTTCGGTTGCTTTTGGGTTGGATTCCTTTGGCAGTTGCTAAAATTTCCAGCATTTAGCCACAGATTGTTCGCAGTGGCATAATTGTAGCCAATTTTCCTAACCAACTGCATACACAATCGCTGTGCATTTTTAAACTGATTTACGACTTCGGCTTGTCGGCCTCAAATGAATAGTCCGTGCTGGCCTCACATTTGAAATTGATATTCCGTGTAGAAGTTTCCCGCCTGTTTAGCATTGCAAATCAATTTTTATTCAGGCAAACTTGGTTCCTAAATTGAGTTAGCCTCACTGGGAGGGGGCTGAACTCACTCAAAAAGAATTTAATAAACGCTCAATGGACTTGATAATTTGTGGTGCTAAAATAAAACTTAACAAAATGAACATAAATTAAGCGTCAAGGCGCCATAATTAAAGCTTTGTGAAAATGATGGACACGCTGACTAACCGCGACTGCTCCGAGGACCCAAGGATACGCAGCACACTGTCATTATATGGGGCGCGCAGGGGCATAGAAGGAAATTGTGGCTGGAAATTGCGGCTGCCAGTGGCTCGTGGCTCCTGTTGGGGAAGGCAGCAAAATTAATTACATTCTACATGCCAGGCACACACACCGCCCCAAAAGTGGAGAAATGGGGGCAGCTCCTCCATTCTAATTGTTAGTTGGGTGTGGTTAGATAAGACCAGTTTTTGGGAGGGCACAGATATTATACCAAAATTTGTTCTTTTTGCGAAGCACAAAAGTATGCTATAATAAATTTAAAGACTGTTTTCTTTCTTTAGGAACTCAGCAAAAATTTTAAAATGCTTTGTTTTATAAATATTACCGTTTGTGTATGCACGAATACAATTAACAAGAAAGGAAAGCTAACTTCGGGCGGAGCCGAAGTTGATATACCCTTGCAGAATATTCTGTAAATAATATTCTCCAAAATTATTCATATGATGCATTCTTAATACAAATAAAAATCCCAACTTCCTAACTTTAAAAACACCAAAGTTATGGCAATTTTAATCGTTCAGTTATATGGCAGCTATAGGATATAGTCGGCCGATCCCTATAAAATTTGGTAGGTCGGATTGATTGGCCAAATATAAAACCCATAGAAAATCCCAACTTCCTAACTCTAAAAACACCAAAGTTATGCTATTTCCTATCGTTATATGGGAGCTATAGGATATAGTCGGCCGATCCTTATGAAATTTGGTAGGTCGAATTGATTGGCCAAATAAAGAAGCCATAGAAAATCCCAACTTCCTAACTTTACAAACAGCAGAGTTATGGCATTTCCTATCGTTCAGTTATATGGCAGCTATAGGATATAGTCGGCCGATCCCGGCCGTTCCGACTTATATACTGCGTGCAAAGGAAAGAAGGGTGTGTGCAAAGTTTCAATTCGATAGCTTTAAAACTGAGAGACTAGTTCGCGTAGAAACAGACAGACGGACAGACGGACATGGCTATATCAACTCAGGAGGTGATCCTGATCAAGAATATATATACTTTATAGGGTCGGAGATGTCTCCTTCACTGCGTTGCACACTTTTGACCAAAATTATAATACCCTCTGCAAGGGTATAATAAGTAGAAACAAATAAATACAGTTGCATTTTCCCAATAACATTCAAGACCCCAATGAAAATATTTTACAGTAAATATTTATTTAAAATTAAATTAAAATATAAACTGTAATTATTATTGTCTTATGACTATTAATAGTTTAAATTTAAAAAAAGAAAAAAAGTACAAACCCTTATTCAATACATACTATTTAATTTAAATTTTAAATTAAATGTGCAAAGCAAGTTTTAGTTTAATTTAGTAGCAAAAAAATTAAACTTAGATATTAATTTTTATTGAGTTTATTAATTTAAGAAACACTCTTATACTAAATAAGAAACCATTGTTTTGGATAATATTTATTTTATATGTTTTCGAGTCAAGAAAATGATGGGTCGAAATAAGACAAACGGTAAAAACCTAAATTATGAATACCAAGCATTCTTAGCTTAAAAAGATCTGTATTCTGTGAGTTCAGGTTTCTCCTAAGTGTACATTTTATGGGGGATTCCCCGACCCCTCCACCACTCTATCCACCACCAACGCGTTGATAACTTTCAGTACTTCCAGCAATGCAGCGTGAATCCCTGCACCCACGGCGGCACTTGTTGGTCCAGCGGCGATAGCTTCTACTGCGCCTGTCGACCCGGATACACGGGCACCATGTGCGAAGGTGAGTTGCCCGGTTCCTGTACCCCAAAGTCATTAACTTGATTAGGGCCATCAGCGTGGCCAGCTGAAAATATGTTTCCCTCGGTGGCTATCTAACCTTTTTCGCCTGTTTCTTTTCCGGCCTTTTCGCAGATGAGTTTGTGGTGGAGACGGTCGTTAGTTCCAGCGAATTTATTGTGGACGATGCGAACGCTAGAAATTTTAATGACAAAACTTTCGGTTCATCGGTTGTGCTTAAGAGTCCCATTGAATTGCATAATGCATATTTTGCGGCCGGAGTCCTGGCAGCCGCCATTTTCATCGTTGCCGTTGTGGTAAGTTCCCGATCCTTCCCTCAGTTCCCCCTCCCTTCCCCCAAAATCCCAGAGTTCCCATGACCGAGCGGGGGAAATTGTACTCTGCGGTTATGCAAAGTGCGCGAAATGGCATTGCATATTCATTTCGATGTCGGCAAAATGGTTCGAGCTGCAGTCGGAGGCTTTAACCAAAAGTTACCCAATCGCCTGGACCCGGGGCTTAAAGTAGATGCAAATTTATACAATTGGTGTCCGTTCACAATGTGTGCTCCTTCGAGTGGAGAGCCGAGTCCATGCCAATTTATTGGAAGCCGAGAGCGATTCAGGATGGCTCCCTTGCTACAATAATGCTAGCTTATAATGTCCTGTATTGGACAGGTTAATGTCCAAAGTTTAATTTGGGAAATTTAGTGAGCAAAGTTTGGTTATCTTTTAGCTTTTGAATCTCAGCATAACTATTTTATTTTCTGCAGACTTATCCATATTTTAACTGGTAATAAATAAGTGGATAGCGTGCGAATTGAAGTTTACTTATAGATTAGCTGTACCTTGGCGTAGAGCTTTCTGACAAATATCATCCTTTTTGTGGCAACCACGACTCTTCCCTGAGCATTACAAGCCAATCCATAACCATTTACCTAATCCCTCGTGCACATTTCCCTCCGTTGCAGGTCACCATTTGCCACTGCAAGGTCAATCAGACGTATCGGAAATTCTCGACACGTTCCACCTCGTTTATACCCATTCTGGGCTTCAGTCGCCGGCCGAAAATGCAGGGCAAGCTGAACAAGCACTGGCTGAGTGGCAAGGGGGCCAGTGCCAACGCCGCGGCAAGCGGTGCCAATAATGTGGCGCCCGCGGGTGGACCGAGGGGTGCGGCTGCCGGAGGCGGGGCGGGGGGGCAGCTGGGCACACGGCATCTGCCAGGACAGCCGCAGACGCAAACGCAGACCACACTGGGTGGCCAGCTGCAGGAGCGACCTTTTCAGCGGCACCTGGCCATGAATCTCGAGAACGACATGTACTACACGGTGGACTTTAGCGAGAACTCACAGCACTCGCCGTTGATACAGTGAGACTTGGATAATAACGGCAGCGGCGAATGGTTAGTCAAATTCACCCCACACAAACAGGAGTGAGTGGAGTGGGTTAAGCAGAACAAATATTGGGTTGGGTTCGGGTGATTGTGTAATTATCTTTGATGCTACTCGTTGAATATTCCAAATATTGAACAGTAATCGATAATAATAAACTAAAGACGTGTGTGAATTAACTTTATTGATTATGATTCCGGCTCATGCTAAAACACAAAAATGTATGTGTGATTAATACATGTATTTCTGGCATAAATAGGCTTAGCATACTTGTTTATCAAGGTTTATTTAGGCTAAGCACACACAAGCACACTGACACAGAAAGGAAAGTGTTGGATTACAAAATGCACCGAAGGAAGGAAGATCATTTAGAATTATGTAAATGT
This sequence comes from Drosophila fuyamai, assembly GCA_018153365.1. Taxonomy (NCBI): domain Eukaryota; kingdom Metazoa; phylum Arthropoda; class Insecta; order Diptera; family Drosophilidae; genus Drosophila; species Drosophila fuyamai. The sequence goes on from JAECXW010000878.1 coordinate 2,677,266, forward strand.
TTTATGTGCTGGCATTAAACCTACTTTAGCCTATGTTTATTGTATGAATTTTGAACATTTGTCCGAGAGAACCAACATGTATGTTGGATTTCTCATGTGGAATTGCTTTATGTTTGCTCCGAAGGAGCAGATATGCCAGATTGTCTGTGCTAATTGTGGCCATAAAATCTCCATATACTTGTTATGCAAATGTCCAGTTTAAAAGTTAACTTGATAGGTGCGCATTTGCATACGGGCATTTCAAAGAGATTAAATGATTTGGCCAGCCAAGAGCAGAAAATATTCTCTGTAATTTAAATTATTTAGAGTTGTCCCTGGTAAATTCAAAACTTTTCCCTCAACGTTAAAGAGAGTCGAACTAACTATGTTTGCCGGTCCGAAAATATGACACTCTAATGAGAAACAGAAAATACAATTTGATGCCATTTAATAAAGCATGGTTTTCACCGCGTTTTCATTTGCAAATGTTTGCAATTAGTTAAATAATAATAAAGCGAAAACAGAATTCTATTGTGCGTCGTTTTCGGTCACCATGAAATCAATTTTCCCCTGAATGTGTCGCAAATATTGGAATTATATCAACTAATTTCAGGAAATTCTGTTTAGTTTAGTTTTAATTAATTTTGCCTTACCAATAAATTGAGCTGCGAATGGGAGGGTGATTTAAATTGAATATGGTCAGGGCAGATATCAGAGATTATTGCTGCTCCTGGCCCCGAATGTTCGACCGCAGTCGAAAGTTGTTAGTGAAAAATAATTAGCATAAATTAAAATTGTAGCCACAAAAGTTAATATGTTTTTTGTGCATAAATAATATTTATTTTGAAATCATTTCCATAAATGAGTGTGTGGTGTGTGTGTGTCCGGGTGCTGGCCACATTTAGCATATTGCTGTTGAAATGTAAACATTAATGCTGATCGAATTGCAAAAGAGGTCGGCCCTAAGTTGAGCTCCACTGCGATTTAAATCAAATGAAAACAAACCAGAAAAAACAACCATAAGGCAAATAAGTGAAATAAATTGAGACTTGATGCATCCATTTTTTGCATCAATAGATTTTCGTGCAATTTGGTGTGCAAAGAAAAAAGAGATTGTAATTAAAACGCTATATTAAGTAATTAATAACGATAAACTGAGGCAAACCAAAACGAAAAACACAAACGGAAACAAAAAACAAATAATATAAAATTAAAGCCTTAGCCTAAGGAGAAAAACACAGACACAATGAGAGCAAAGCAAATGAAAGTATTGTAATGAAAATGAAATAATAATAATAGCAACTTAACCTATGGCAAAACACTTGGCGTTTTGGGCAATTACAATTTAATTTTTAAGCCAATCAGCAAAATAAAGTGGAAAATTCCAACGAGACATGAAAAGGCTTGATTCAATTTGAATGGGAAAACAATTACCAGTTTTGATATATTTTTTTGTTTATTCAGTTTTTCAGTTTTTGCATAATTTATACATAGACATATACATTTATATAACATAACACACACATGTACAACTAAACAATAGGTTTCGTTTATCAAATTTATTTTTCTCTTTCTCCTTTCGCATTTTGGTTTATTAATATCACTCATACGCCACATGTGGCAGGTCAGAGAATTGGGTTGGCAGTCCATCAAGTAGCGTCGGACGTTTCGTCACCCAGCTGCTGCGGCGGACTTTTCCCATTCCCATTTCCATTTGCTTGTTGTTGCTGCTGTGCCGGTGGTTCCCCCTTCTCCTCCCCCAAGTTCACGGTGGTCTTCGAGGCGTGCAACTCCGTCTCCTCGGGAATGACCTTGCGACCCTCCTGATCCTAAGAAATAGTCAAAGAAATAATGCCAACAAAACAAACATGTGAGTGACTTTTTTTAAAACAAATATGCTTTTGCCATGCCAAATGCTAAATAAATAGGGTAAATACAACAATTAGGTCATGCCAAAAACAGTATAACTACGTAGTTGTAATTTGGTAAGTATTATTTAGTGAAGTTGTACTGTATTCGCTGTGGCAAAAGTAAATACACAAACACACACATCTATTCGCATACATGCAATTAGCAATTAAAAAGGTAAAATGCATGCAAAAACCAATTCCATAACGAGCATAAAAATTAACCAACCAATTCCAAACGCAATAAAAACAAAAGCACCAAAAACAAACTGAAAATGAAAAAAGGAGCGGATAAAACCGCCATCGTGTTGCGCAGTGTAGAGTGCTATTTACAATTTACTCACTCAACTTGCTTTTAGTTTTTCCCTTTGCGCCCTCAATGGATTTTCATGCACATGCGGGCAAGTATAATCAACATGCATGCTAATTTGAGTTTGAACATGAAATTTAAGTGGCCGATAAATTATATTTAATGGAGTTGTTGGCTTGGTTCGATGGTTTAAAGAGGATTCTAGATGTATGCGTTTCGCATAATGAACCTGTTTACAGGCGTGCTCGTAAATCCCGTGAAAAGCTTGCTAATCAAACAGGATTCTAAAGACTCTATTGATTTCGATTAATCAGTTTGACTAAAATATTTTATATATATATTTTATAAATATATTGCGAGATCGGTATGTAAAATTAAAAGAATATTTGCCTAACAAATTATTTGTATTATTATTTTTCAAGAAAATATAAATAAAATATAAAAAAATCATCTATTAAAAAAGCCCCATGCAATCAATTAAGAATCGATATATCTAAATTACAAAAAAAGTACAGGAAGGATTTATTTTAAAGAAAACATATATCATATGTAAATATAAAGATTTCAATCTTCATTTTCAATTTAATAAAAATCTTTTTATGTTAGAAACAATTACTATTTTCATCTTCATTTGGCCCGTTTAAAGCACTCCTTAATTATTCCCTATCGTGCCTTTAAGTTGGGTATGTTACTATTATGGTCCTCAGCTCCCCCATTCGAATTTCAAATGATGATTTCGTTTTTCCCCTACTCAATTCTCGATTCCATAAGCATTCTGCCTGAGTTCGCTTCACATATGCACGAATAAACGAATAAACGCAGCAGTTGCATTGGAGTTGGTGTTTTTCTTTGCTTTTCTTTTTTGTTTTATTGTCGAAAGGCATTTCCGCGTCATCAAACTTTTTGGATAATTCGCCAGGCATCGAACGTAGTTTGCTCGTTGTTTGGCTTTTTATTAAAAAAGTGTTGGGATGGGTGAGCGTGGTGGGCTGAAAATGCACCGGCCTTGCAGTTGAATGCACAAAAGTTTTCCAACAAACTCACCCACACAAACAAGTACACCTCTGTATAGAAATGCACATCTTAAGTGCCATGTGTGTTGAAGAACGGGAGGAAACTCAGAGGAAAATGGAGGCAACATAAAAGGGTGCACGCGACGAAAAATTATAAGTTTTTTAAGATTGAAGAACTTTTTTTCAATTTAAAAAAATTGTGTTCCTAATAATTCTTTTTCCATATTGTAACTGTATATTTAGTTCATTGAAATTTAATCATTCTACTGTTTTGTTTACAAAAAGTCGGTTTGAGTTTATATTAATTTTATTGAATCGATATTCATGCTTTGTCCATGCTTTGTGTTTCAATGCCTTTATGAATAAAACAAGAAACTTTAAAAGAATATTAAAGTATGTATCCGTTTCTTTTTGTGTGTTTTTAAAAGTAAGAACTAAAGTTTTCCTGTGTGTACCTAGAAAAAGAGGGGCAAGAATTTCTATAATGTTCCTGTTCAGTTCATTTTGCGCTGCTTTTGTTTCCATTCCTTTGTTGGCTTCGAATTGCTCTGTCCTTATGTATTTTTAAACCCCTCTCAGCCACTACTTTTCCCGCCCCTGTCCTTTGAAGTCGCGTACAATGGGCATTACTTACGCGCAATTTCGCGTTCACTTTTTGTGCGTAATGCTGAAGAAGTTATTGGCCTCGACGGACGAGCTACGTATAGGGCGGGCTATAAAGTCGTTCTGGTCAAAATCAACAATGACAAATGTTGCCAACAGCATCGAATTACGTGGCATTCATTCTGCGATCATTCTCATAAATATTTCTATTTTTTCGGTGCAGTCCTTCCTCTCACACATCGATAAATTGCTTTCATAGAAAAAGAAATAAAAATAATTCCAGCACAAAAAGTGGAAGCAAAAGAAAAGTCTGTATGTATGTGTGTGTGGAGGAAAATGGGAATTTTTCCTAGCTAGAAAGCAGAGGGTAAATAAAAGAGAGGGCAAGCCGGAAATCGTCGAAGGAAGTGGAAACATACATTTGTGTAGAAAACACATACACAGAGACGTGTGCCTTGGCAATGCTAAAATATTGAGCATGCGATTGGGATTCATTTCATTTTGCCATATACAAGATACAGTGGTGCAAAACTAAGGAAACTGCAGACCCCTAATTCAAGTATTAGCTTCTGTAAACAAGCCTAAACAACTTTGTTTTTCCAATTTAATATTTTCCCCCAATAATCCACTTTCATATTAAATCATATTAAATTTTTAAAGTGTATTAAAACTTATTTTAAACTTATTATTCATACTTTAAAACAAGAGAGAACGCTATAGTCGGGTGCCCCGACTATCAGATACCCGTTACTCAGGTAAAAGGAGTGCGAGGGAGATGGAGATAGAAACTTTGATCACGCATAACTTTTAAACGAATGGTCCGATTTGAAAAATTTCTTCTACATTTCGATAGGTATTGATAAACACAATAAAACTGCATTTTTACTTTTCCGAAATATTTAAATTTATATTTAAATAAAATCGTATATAAGCGATTGTGGGCGTTAAAGGGGGCGTGGCACCTTTTTGAAACAAACTTGCGCTGCGTAGGAACTCCCAAAATCTGCATGCAAAATGCCAATCTTCTAGCTTTTATAGTTTCCGAGATCTCAGCGTTCATACGGACGGACAGACGGACAGACGGACAGACGGACAGACGGACATGGCTAGATCGACTCGGCTAGTGATCCTGAACAAGAATATATATACTTTATAGGGTCGGAAACGCTTCCTTCTACCTGTTACATACTTTTGCACGAATACAATATACCCTTTTACTCTACGAGTAACGGGTATAATAAACATGTCAGCTGTTTAATAACCCTAAAAAGTATAATTCTTTTTAACTATGCCAAAAATGGTTAACTTACAAAAGAGCTTAGTCAATATTTAAGTAATTTATGTTTATCTAAAACTGTTTACTTTTTTTGATTGATTCTTAAATTAACCCATTTATTAACTTTTAATTTCACCGAAATGTGTTACCACTGTCGATTGAAAAGTTTGAAATGATTTGCCACATTCGAACAGACGTTGCTTTGCTTCGCCGTGTTTGTTTATCCTATGGCATTGTTGTTCTTTTGCACTCCCCCACCCCCATCACCTGCCACCCAAGCCACCCACTTTCCCGACCCCCTAAACACAACCCCCTCCCGTGGTAAGGCACACATTGTTGCTTTTTGCAACAGCTGCCATTGTTATTTCCTTTTTGTCAACTTGTATTAAGTTGAACAACAAATCATTTGGCGTAAAACGTAAACAAAATCAAAGCGCATAAAAAAAAACCTTTTAACAATAGAAAATGGGACACTTTTCAAGGTACACAACTTTAAAGGAAGCCAAAAGCGAATGCTAAATGGGATGTGAGTTGATGTGAGGAACCAAGCTCAAATTGCTCGACGAGTGTGCAAAATTAAACTAAACTCAACTAAGCGTTCAGCGAGGAAAAGCCAACGGCGACGGCAGCTTCAGGGGGTTAAGGGGGTCAAAATGGGAGGTGCTTGGTTTTGTGGGTTATGCACATAAAAACAAGTGATGCCCAAAAGTCAAATGGCGCAAGTGCGGGCTTTAATTCAACGAAATAACTTAATGCCCGGATGGCTTGGCAAACTGCGACGCCAGAACCACCGTATCCTTCTCCTACTTGCCACTTTCCACCCACCACCCCTCAAAAAAAGCAACCGACCAAAGCTGCAGCGGCAATGGTAGCTGTACATGCCATTGCATTTTTCAGCAGTCCTACACAGAGAGAAAATAATTCAATGAAATTCACTAAAGCTATCAATGATTATGAATTTTTCGATTCTTGGATATCTTAAAGATTTATTTTTAAATAATCATACTCCATTTTAATTTCAATTTTTAGTAAATAAAATAGTTTATTTTCAGAGTTATGATTCGACATTTATACCAGAACTTCATTCTTTACCTCCTTTTTTACAAAAAGCTGACCGATTGGTGTGATTAATTTTTCCCAGTGCAGTAGTGCAATATCTTGGCGAACGATGCTGCTGCCTCAGTTGCCTTTGCCACCGCCATGGCCTCTGTTTGTTCGCATTCAGTGCTGCATGCTTTCGGGCGCTTGCATCCCAGAACAAGCGAGTCCTGAAGGACCCAGGACATGCCATGCAGTCGCAGTTACATATGTTTGGGTGCCGAATTACCCTTTGCAGAAGGGTCGCATCGATTGGCTTTAGATTTTTTGCCAATAACATGCGTTCAAAGGAAAAGTACAAAAATTATGTGACTCTATCATTTTTTACGACTTTAATATCTTATTAAAATGTTCCTCACATTTTTTAAGCGTTTAAAATTTGAACCAATTTGCATATATCAACATTTTTCAGTTAATTTTACTTTTAAGATAAGACATTAGACTACTTTTAATATTACTCTTCGCAATGTTTTTTAGTGTTTAGAATAAGCTACATTTTATAAGATTATAAATGATGAATACAATTTTCTTATTTTTTAAATATTCCTTCTTTTCCTTTTTCATATGTAAAAATACTTCAATATATTTTTTCAGCAAAGGGGAATTCTGCATTCGATCTTCCATGCTCTCGCTTCAATTCATTTTGACTATTTTTGGTTTTTACTTTTCGTTTTTGTTTTTGTTGGATTCTTGTACATTACCATTAACATGGAGCTGGGTATTACGGATAAATCCACAGCGGGTATTGAAGTTAACAAACCACTTGGATACTTTTTCATGCGGCTGGGAAAAAATGTTGATTCCACGCCCTGTTTGTATGCGAATGGCATTTTTGGCTATAGCATATATTATCCACACATATAGTAAGGGAGATGCACTCACACAGATACAGACACACACACACACAAACACCCCTTTTCTCACACATACGAAAATCGAATAGAAAGCTCTCAGTTCTCTCTGGTTTTGGCAAATTTATTTTGCACAAAGCGAAGTTTTGGTTCTGGTTCGGGATTCTGCCGCCGGACTGGCCTGCAATTTGCAAGCTACGGGTGTCACACAGAAAGAAAAAGGTGTTCTAAATGATGATCTCAGTGTTATTCAACTTCACTCATCACGCCAAATTTTGCTGTTCATATACCAAATAAAAATTAAGATTTTCAAGGCTGATTAATAGTCCTCGATGAATATAATATGATCGTTACATTTTCAGCTAATATAGTTATTATTCTTTTTAATATACTCCTTAGATGCATTACAAATTTAAATTATAATAATATTATTATTATATTATATATTACTATTTTATTATATTAGAATACTGATCGATATTTTTATGAGTGTCCTAACTATAAACTCCTCGCTGAGGCTTTTCCTTTTTAAAAAATACTGTAGTGAACTCTTGGTCTTCTAGGGCTTGGCTCTGTTTTGTTTTATTTCGTAGCTCGGTGATGTGTGGAGGCAGAACTGTCAGTTTGGACTGTTTCGCATCGGAATGTTTTTGCAAAAAGCGAAAGAGCAATTGCCAGAGGAAAACTTTGTCTTGTTCATAAATTCATTAATTTGTTGTGTTTTTCTGCCTCTCATTTCTTTGGCTGCAGCAAGCGTTTGATTTATTGAATTATGGTTGCCTAGTTGCCATAAAAGCCTCGCCCCAAAGCATTGAAAATTAATTACGAAATTAACTTTGACAAGCGGCTTTGAGAGTGCAGCTGAATGGGGTTGAGAAGGGTGGTGGGGGGATAATCAATTGCCGGACATATATCATGGGAAAGTTTTTAATTAAAGGAAACGTCGGACGAGACTGTTTGCTCGATTGCAATTGCAGCTTGGAGCTGCCAGTGACCAATGCAACAAATTATTAACAATTTTTAAAGAGCTTGCCAATAAGTATCTTAATGTATTTCTAACGAAATGGGTAAAGATATTTGCAAAATGGGTTGAAAAAATTTTAGAATATTATTTAGCTGGTGAGTTCTTGGGAACATTTTTAAGTGCTCAAAACAGAGTATTTTAAAATAACTTACATAATCTGTTACGATTGATTTAAGCAAATAGAGATTTTTCTTAAGAAGTTTCTATATAAAGCCATCTTAAATTGCATTTACATTTTTTCCACTTCTAATTGAATTTAAAAACTAATTGTTTCATAATCGACCGAAAATGATGCTTCCAATGCGATTGTCACCTTTAAACCCCAAGCTATTCCCGGGTTTTTCAAAAGTCTCTCTTTCTTTGGAACTTAAATTGGCAAAAATGGTGGCCAGCGGCAAATATGCTCGCCAGGAAAACAAAAACCAATAAACCCGGCTCGAATTCGAGCTGCACGGCTGCAGGAATAGAGGAGCAGCAGAGAAACCAGAGAGAAATCGAATCCACTAGAGCGGCATCAAAAGAAACGACCGCTCGACAAAGGCAACCAAATGCCAAACACACAAAACAACCGCTTCTTTAGCCCCATCTCCCTCTTCTAACCAGGGTACACTCAGAAAAAGAAAAAAAAAAACATTTAATTACCCTTTAAGAGTTTAGTTAACCTAAATCTAGTTTTAAAAAAATGTATTACATAGATCTGACACGATTAGTGTTGATTATACACAATCAAATTTAACTTTAGTCTTTTGAAATTAAAAAAAAAAATATTTATATTTTGTAGTACCAGATTTCAAATGGCATTTTTGTTCCTCATGTATCTTTTAAAATGTTTTTCTTAATGTGGCTGCTTTTTTCTGAGTGGATGAGGAAAGAATCGAAGCAGATGCGGATGCAGTTGGCTCGTGCTTCCTGTTGTCAAGGCAAAAACCAGAGACAGGATACAGCCGGGCACAAAGGACACGCGGCAGCATGCTAAAAAGTTATTGTGGCAGCAGATGTTGGGCATTTAAAAAGCAAACATACGACCGCGGAGAGAGCAGCTTAGGTTCCCACGAAAAAGATCAGAAATCAAAACAATTGACAGCAATCAGGGAGACACACATACGCACACACACACACTCTCATTCGGGAAAGGACCTTAAACAGATATTTACTCACCTCCAGGACCACGCCCTCAAGGGCTGGCTGTGAAATATTCTTCAGATTGCTGTGATTCAATTTCGGGGCACTGTCGGCCCGATTGCGGCCCAATGATTGATTCGACGTCTTGTTATCGGCCTTGCTCAGCATCGAATTGTTCGAGGACTTGTGATTAATCTCCAGCGCCGAGCGCAGGATATCCACTTTGGAGGCACTCCCGATGTTGCTGTGCCGGGGAACCCCCCTCAAGGACTCCACGTTGTAGCTGCTGCGACGCACCGACAGATGGTCATGGATATCGGCCTGCAGGCAGGAATAAAATTCAATTTAAAAGCGACCTTTTTTGGATCATTAACAAAACAATATCAAGATAAAACTCTGACAGTTCGAAGTCAGTTTCTGTAATCGGGTTTATACACTCAGTAATATAATTCGTAGGCATATCTAAAATATGAAAATTATTTTAGGTCGCTACCTCATTAAAATCCTCATTAAATTTTCAATCGATTGGCATTTGGACTTTAATTTTAGATGGATTTCTGAAAAATCCCAAAATCCGGAGGATTCGAAAGATCTACTGTTATTTCGGTTTTTTTGATCCAAAGCCTAGAAAATAATATCCAGATAATAAAATGTCATATCTCGTTGAATTCGTTTTAAAATTTCCAATCGATTGGCATTCACAGCTACAAAATTTCATTTTAGGTCGATCTGCAAAAATTCATGACCCCTTATCAAAATGAAGCAAATTGAAAAAAAAACCTGATATCGATTGTTTAGGTTCTTGGCTGTGCAAAACAGTAATTAGTTTGGCTGTGCGTTGTATTTAGGCTAAGTTAGAACAAGAAAACGCTTAGAAAAATTATTTATACCCAAAATCCGAAAGAAATCAACTTGAGTTTGTTTTTTCACAAATCAAGAGTAGGGTCTTTTTCAGTGGGTTTCAACAGTATTAAATCGTGCCTTTCTAGAGCCCTAACTTAAACTTTAACTTAACTTGTTAATTATTTATAATTTTGTTTACTAGTCGCAAACAAAGGATTCTTGATTAAGACCAACTCACCCGCGATCCTCTGGGCAGCGATGACAAACTGCCAATCTGATTGTATTTAATCATCAAACTCAGCCGCTCCAAGGACATCGAAGTGCCCTGCTCCTTTGTGGCCGGTTCCGTGAGCTTCTCCGTTTCTCCGGCCTCCACGGCCTCCACCTCCTCCTCGGACTCCTCCGTTGTGTGATCGAATTTGCGCAGCCAAATCAGATGGAGCAGCCCATAGGCAATGCCGCCCACCACGGCCAGCAGACCCATGTACCGGAAGGCATCCCGAGTGCCAAACTGACCAATGAGGAGACCTCCAGTAAAACTACCACTGCCGCGCCCTTAAATTGAAGACACACCAAATGTGATTACATACACGTAAGTGGCTCATTAGGGAAGTGCACAGAGAAAAATGTTTAATGGGAATTTAATATCTTCACATGTCTATTTGACATAACAATGTGGTGGTAATGTAAGTTTATCAAATTCTTGGACTTCTTATAATAATGAAGGTGCTTAAGATTATAAAATAAATTTAGATTTCAATCACATTAAATATTTTACTTATAGATAGATAGATTTTATTGTATACTTTTAGGAACTAATCCTTATAAAGGTACAAGATATCACGCCGATATACTTGATGTGTAAAGAAAACCATCTTCAAGATAAAACTAGCTGATATTTTCTCTTACTGTAAGAAGACTACTTACCCAAACTGAAATGGGCCATGCCCAGGACACCAATCAAAGTGGCCAGCAGACTTTTCGGGGCCAGAATCGAGCAGTAGGTCGCCGCTGCCACCCACATAAGATGGCAGGATAACGACTCCATGGCCTCGAACGGAAAACACCACCAGGCATTCCTTAATCGAAGAAGAAGGGAAATCAATTTGGAATTGCATTAGGCCGACATGTGACCGGCATTATTCGCACTCACTCGATAAAGGAGTAGCCCACCAGACGACCGGCATGCGAGAAGAACGCGATGATAATCAGATTAACGTGCCCAAAGATCCGTGTGATTTTCTCCGCTCCGTAGAGGAACGGAATACTACTCACTGTGCCCACGGTGATGGTGATGCCTGCTCATTGCAAAAAACACCTGCATAAATACAAATTCTTTCGAAGATCCCATCGAATTGAAACTCACCCAGAAGATAGTTCGGGGCACCAAGTTCCTTGAGGTACAGGAACAGGAAACTCTCGATGAAGCCCCAGAAATTACCGAGCACAAACAGGAAGCAAATGAAGGCAATAACATGAGGCATTTTGAGCAGATTCCAAAGATCTCGGAACACATTATCCGCCGGCAGTTTCTCGCCAAGAGGCATCATCAGCACCGACATTGTGGATATCACCAGCAGCACATCGTACGTATAGAAGGCTGCCGAGTAATCCGTATAGCCCAGTCCCCTCGAGGAGTAATCAATCATTATGCCCGTTATCGGAGAGAATATGGCCATGCCAATGCTGGAGAACAAACGCTCGCGTCCAAAATCGCCGCCATACTTCTCAATCATTGTCAGGGCAATCGGATCCATGATGGTTACTCCGGCGGACAGCATTGTGGTGGCCAAAAATCTGTGAAAAAAGAGGAAAAGCTAAGCGAGGGCACTGATAATGAGGTACACTGGCTATAAATAATAAAAAAATGAATGAAGTTCAATCGTGACAACTGGAATTCCACAATTTATGTGAAATTGTATGTCATTTAAAAAATAGTGAACGTTTTCTATTATATATGACTATAATCGTAGAAAAAAATATTTTATTTTGAGTTCCTAGTAAGAATGTATTACTCCTCTTTTTTAAGTATTCCAAACTTATTAGAACTCAACTTTTGTTGGTAGTTTATTTTTTTGTAAGCTAAAAAACTCACCTCAGCAAGAAGTACACCCAGAAAATGATTTCATCGGTTTCTTTATAGTCCGGAGGACATATTTCGGGAGCATTCATCGTGAAAGTACAACGCTGCATCATGCAGTCAACAGCTGTGGATCCCAAAAGCGACATATTCGTGCGTCGAACCAAGCCGCCACACCTCAAGTCCAGATCGTCCATATCGGTGAGATTGATATAACCCCTGACCAAAAAGTCCCGACCAAATCTCTGCCGGATATCGGTAACCGTCTCGTTGGCATCCTGTTCGATCTCCATGCCCAGTTGCTCGGTGGGATCGGCGAGATCGGGATGCATCTGCAGCATAAAGTAGGTGGCATCGTCATTATCAGAGTGCACCCAACTGGTCCAAGGCGCCTGCTTCTGACTGCTGCTATCCGTGACTGAAAGCAAATAAATAAATACATTAATGTTTATAGTGCATAGAAATGTTGAACACTGAAGAGAGGTGCTTGCCAAGCGTTATGTATCTCGAGGTATTTGTATAAATCCAAGCGACCTAGTTAAAATATTTTGGTTGCCTTTTGTGATTATTTAAAAATTTCTTTCCTATTTTGTTGGCTGTTATGGTAACTTTACAAAAATGTCTAAAAAAGTTTATTTAATTTCAAGACTTTTAGTAAATTAAAAGCGTCCCCAGTTTAATTTCTTATCTCCTTTTCAAGTATTATTCAGTAACTGAACTATACTGCCAAACTAATTTCCCTTGCAAAACTAAAATTTTTACATTTTCTCCGCTGTGTTTGAGTGAGATTTTCTCGTAATCAGACAGTGGCATGAAAATTGCTTTTTCACTTTTCCTGCAGTGTTTTGCACCCCGAGAAGAGCGCAGTCGGATTCTGACTGCAAGCTGTGTCCTGTTCTCTCCAGTTGTTCCCTGATGTCCTGTGCTGACCATGCATGACCAATTTCCAATTGTGCCAAGTGTCAACTGTACAGTCGAGTGTAATGCCATCATGTTTAGTTAGTTATGCACTTTTGTCTGCTGCCGTAGTGCCCCTTTTCGGGAAATGCCCACATTCTGATTTCTGGCCAGGACATTAGCAAAGTTTCTGACTTTTCTGAGTTTTGTGTAGATGAAATGGGGCACGGGAGGAGTTTTGCCAACATTTAATGTACATGTGGCTTGTTAGCAGGCCATGATTTAGGACTCCCACTTTTGGGAATAGGGGAATGCCTGTTCTCTTTTAAGTTTTTGGGGAGCCAAGGTGAGGGATAAAATCATATCGATATTGATTGTTTCTAGTCATATATTTTCAAAAGAATTTATTATTTTTCCACAAAGTAAACAAACAGCCTTAGAACAGCCTGCAACTGGAATTTTAATAATAATTATATTTACTCTAAAGTATTCTTACTAAACTATTTAGTGTTAAACGAAAAATGCAAATCAAAAAAAAATGAACTTATGCAAAATTGAATAAAAATCATTTTGTCTCATCTATTAAAATACCCATCGCACAATCTATTTCCTTTAAAACTAAACTGTTTACCTAAGATATTATCGCAAGTGAAAGCACTCGCTTTTCCATCTCCATTGGAAATATTTTCTTATTTCTTCCCTGCGTATTTTTGCCGCCCACTTTTAATAATGTGAAATAAAAACGCCTTTCTGTGAAGTTTTTCCCAGGGAATTGGAAAAAAGTTTCCCCGTAAACTTTGGCTCCACACAAAACGTCAGGCTTTAATGACAACCACCAGCCACCGCACTAGCACGCACTCAGACAGGTAGAATTATACTTATTTTTTGTAGTTTCATAGAGAGTCGACTCGGTCTTTGGCTTTTATGGAGCAAGTTGTTCTCGGTTTCTGCTCCTGCTCCCGGTTGGCAGTTCACAAAAGATGGAAAAACAAACTAATAAAAGTAAAACACACACGGACAGGGACAGGAACACGGACACGGACAAGGATACGGACACCGATGCGGATACGGACATCGACACGGACTCGGACGTCAATAAATGACAGGGGGAGAAGACAGGAGAGCATTGCTAGTCGACAACAAGTAAACTGACTGGTAGAACAAAGGAGCGACTATATAGAAGAAAATTGCAAACGTACACTTGGAAATTACATTGAATTGGCGAAAAACAAATCATTTATAACAGTATTTTTAAAAGTTAAAAAAGGTATCGATACTATTTAAATGAACTGAGTTTGTTTATGTATTATTATAAGGGGAATATATTTCTCAAGTTTGGTCTTAAATAATACGAACTGCCTTTGAAAAATCCGCAAATAAAAATGCTGATTAGGCATAGTTTTTGCGAAGTGTATATCAAACTGGCCATGATAACAACGCTGTGGTCAGTCGGTGGTTGGGCAGGGGGGTTCGTCACGTCACTTACGATTCAATCCCTGCATGGACATGGCCGACAGTTCGGCTGACGATGACTGGCCCTGGTCCGGAGCCACCTCCTTTAGCTGGGACATTGGCGGGAACATGGTCGATGACATATTAAGTACTTCTTGGTATCTGCTCCTCGTTTGCGTTGCGAATAATGCTGGCAATGATGACGCCGGCGAAGTGGTGGTCGATGTGGTCGGGGCTGGCGAGGATTGCGAGGGGTCCATTGTGGTCGTGGTCGTGGTCGACCTTGTTGTGGTTGCTGTTAGCTGGGATCTCTGGGTGGTGCTGATGGTGGCTGCTTGGCGCACATCATACGGCGGGGTATTCGTGTAAAGCTCAGGATTAACTTGCTCCTGCATCAAACAATAGTCAACGCACTGATGCACGGCCAATTCCAGCTCCGGCTCCTCCGGACATTCTCGACTCGGACATGGAGACCACCAGACCTGCGGTGAAAATACGGGGGGAAAACACAAAAGAATGTATTGGGAATTAGAAATGGGAAAAGGATTTGTGCAAGCAGAAGGAAGGCTAAGCGATGTTCAGCAAAAGCTTCAAATATCCCAGAACATTTGCACGGATTCTTTACATCGATTGGTTTGAGCTAACAGTAAGCTTGGTTCACTGGATTCGCTCAAAAATGGGATTATTGTAAGCGATGCAATATATGAAAAGAAAACTTTGGCAAGGGTTAGTACTTCTGTTATTTTGAAAAACATACATTCTTCTATATTTGATATCCCTAATGAAGGTCTTAAAGATTCGAATATGGCAATAAAGTAGGGTAAATAATGTTTAAGTATTTGGTTGCTTTTATATAAATTACCACTAATTGGAATGATCATAAATTACATTGACTACTTAAAGATGCAATTACTCAATTATTTTGGTCAGAAGTTTGTAACGCAGTGAAGGAGACGTTCCGACCCCATAAAGTATATATATTCTTGAATTTAAGATTTCTTCACCATCCCCAGTAGGCCGCAAGTATTCCATCAGAGAGTTCTCCGTTCACTTTGCTCAGTTCCCAGTTGTCAGGTTATAGGTAGGTCATACTATCGCAAGCAGAGAAGCCAAAAGGATAATAAAGGAGAATCTACAATGTCCTCTTTGCCGCCCAAATCCTGGAGCATTCAGTTGCGCGAACTGGTCAGCTCGCCCTTCGCCATCATAGCGCTGACCTGTGTCCTGGGATATGTGGCCTACATGAAGACCCGGCGCCAACATGGCACCTACGACGATGAGGACTACGAGAACGAGGGTCACCGCAAGCTGCCGGCTCCGTTGACGGGTCTCCATCTCACCCGAAAGCAGTTGGCCAAGTACAACTCGAAACGGCCCGATAAAACATATTTGGTGGCCCTTTTCACCGTGATCTATGACGTTTCGAGTGCCCCCCATGACTTTGGACCCGGGGGTAAATACGCCAAGCTTTCGGGCACCGAAGTGACAGGTTTCATTAAAAAGCAATCTGTTGTCGAATCGCGGGACTACGAATCCTATTTGAACGAGTGGCAAATTATGCTGGAGGACTTTTTCTATCCAGCTGGAAAGCTAATCGATGGGGAAAAACTTTCCGAGGAAAATGAGTTGATACTGAACAAAAAGAAAATGGATGCAATACCTGAAGAAAAGGAGAAGGAGGAAAAGGAGGAGGAATCGTTTAAAGAACAAAAAACAGAAACAGAACCAGAACTAAAACCAGAACAAGAAACTGAACCTGATCCTGAAACTAAAATTGAAACATATCCAGAACCAGAGCTCCTCATTCCGGAGTTGTCCAAACTGGATCTAAGTCCACCAGATGAGGGCATTAATTCCGACTGCGATTCCCTTCGCACGGCCTATGATTTTCCGCCAGGACAGGACGATCGCCTGGAAGATGTGAATGATGACAACGACGAGGAGGAGTTCTGTGAAGCTGGACAGGGGGATAATGATGGCGATGTCTGCGAAAATGTGGCACCTACTGATGAAGACTCCAAACAAACCAATTGGAACGATGGAGATGTGACCGTGGTGCCCAATTTATAAATAATGCCTCCACCTTCACGCATCGCCCTTTGAAATCCAGCCAAAAGTGCCACTTAACCCATCATAAGCCCCCATATATGGGGCTTAAGCCCATAATAACACCGACATAAATAAATATCTCTCGGATTTTATGTGTATCTGCATTTGCAGCACTTACACCGAGAGAAACATGCCATCATCAGCCGTAATTAAGGCTGTTATTACATTTGTAATTCGAAAGCATTGTCAAAATTATATATTGTTCAAGATTCAATGGGATGCACGTGGATTTGTAATATATTAATATGAAATATATGAGTTGATGTGTCAAAAAATTGTGTGCCTTGTGCTTTCTCTAACACTAATCATTTCCGTTCTGTTCTATTTTTCCCTGTGCATTGCCTGCGGCTATGTGCTCGTGTTTCTGCATATATCCGTTACCAATTTTAATGCGAATTCAATAAGGCTCTGCCAAGGGTTGAAAGGGGCTGATTGGGCGGGAGTATCGAGCGCTGGCCTGCAATAATAAAATGGTAATTTCCGTTCACTGCCGTCGTCGGCGGTCGATGCCAAATAAATTTATGCCAAACGGCAAACCGAACTCGGCTCTATAATGGCATAAAATAGTAAACCGCAAGCAACAGGACATGGCCAGTGTAACAGGACACGGTATATGGTACATTCTCCAGATCAAAGGATGTGGAAGTCCGGCGAACGTGCGGAATGAACGCAAATGTAGCAGTAAGATTCGTTTGCATGCTCTTATGGCAGCAGAATGCTCTTTGAAGCGGTATATCCGGATTAATACTAGACTTATCTCGGTTTTCCTTTATTAATACAAGTTATGTTATCTTCGAATGGGTTGTTAGTTGATTGGGATCATTAATTTTTGTTTAATTGCATATAACATATGTTTGTTATATGTTACACTCGGTTATTGATTTCAATTTCCCCAAGAAGTTTTTTTTATATTAATTAAGCAAATATTTGATATTAAAATTGTTTAAGATCCTCCAAAATTTTAAGTTTTTTAAATGCCATTTAAAATTCTTTCAAGCAGAAGAATAAAGTACACTATAATTTCACCTTTTTTAGGGTATTTATCTAGGGCATTTAGAAGTCGCCTAGTCTTTTTCTCCGTTTCCCCTGTTTGCTGCAGCTATTTTAATGGTGTTATTGTATTTTATGGGCACATCATAAATACAAATTCAATATACGCCCGTGCCAAGTGGCGAACACTGGGTGGGATTGGCCGCCAATGGATGCGTGTGTGCGTATCCCTCAGATACGTGCGTGAAGTGGGTTGAGAGCTGGGGCGTCTTTTGGCCAAGGGCCAAGGACCTAGTACCCAGGACCCAGTACCCAGGACCCAGGATCTCCCCCAAAATAGCAGTTCCATTGCGTTTCATTACGACTAACGGCAATGGCTCGAGCACAAGAAAGATTTTAATGTGTGTGCGGGTGTGCAGTCGTGTTGGTGTTTTAGTGCGGCTTAAGTGCTGGCAAAACGACACTAAGATAAATGTACGTGATACACAGGCACGGACACGAAACACTCACACTAGCACTCGGAAAAATCCACAAGAAATGTCCTTAAATAAATATGAAGAGAATATGTTTTCCCTACTAAATACTAAAACATTTCTTATTTTGTAAATGACTACTATTAAATTCTTAATCTTTACTCCACTATAAATAATATTTTTTCCCAAACCTTAAATAAATTATTTTTATAAAGTTCGTTGAAACTGTTTCTCCACCACGTTCTATTTTTAAAATAAATTACTTTGAGCAGGGAAAAGCATACTTTTACATTTTCAGTTGCTTATTAAATTACTGAAAACCTGGTGCAGTTGAGGGAATTATTTTGTTTTACCATAACAAGATTTTCTGCTAGTGCTTGTAAACCTGATGTGCACTCGGCTTAAGTGGATTTTTTGGCACCGACTAGAAGATTCTGGTGGGGCCCCTGCCCTGGAAAATCTTGTAGTTGCTTCTGGTGAGCTGTTTCTAATGCGTTCCATTCGCTTGCTAGCTGTCTGGCTACGTTGCTGCTTCTGTCATTTTCTATTTTCTATTTTCAATTTTGCATTTGAATTTGTTTAGCCCCAGCCCGCTCTCAATCGTAAGGGCCCTTTGGCTCCGATTTACCATAATATCCCAGCCATGCAGATGTCTGCCCCGCTCCCCCGCCCACTGGTTGTCCATAATTCGATTTATGTAAAACCCTTGTAGTAGTCCTGTAGTCCTGCGACTGCTGCAATTTGCTGCCGCTGCTCAAGAGCTGCTTGTGTCCAAATGCAATTGCCAAAAGGTGTGAGACTGTCAGCCGGCTCTCAGCCGACTTCATAAAGAAATGCAATCTCGAGAGGATTGAACGGAGCTGAACTCTGGTCGAACACCTCGGGGAAAAGCTGCTGCCGTCTGCCCCGAATTCCCTTCCTGGCATCCATAAAGCATGTACTCAAATTTGTTATGCCACATCTGACCGGCTTAAAGGACCCACAGGACCCGAAGGACACGCAATAACATCCAACCCGGAGCCAGAGTCGTTTGCATTGATATGATCATAAGCATAAAGCGTACACATATATATCGATATCAATAAAAAGGAAACGCTGAGGGAAATCACAGAAATTCTGGTACAACAAATTTCCCCCCAAGCACCGCCCCTCCTCTCAGATGGTATGACATTTATTTGCTTTATTTTGATGATTTTACATGACGCAAATTTATGCACAAATGCAGATAGAACCAGGACCAGAATCGAACCAAGGACAGCAAAATGAACAAAAAATGGAAAAAAGGAAACATGGTTTTCACTGCTGCACTCGCACAGGGTGACAACTACGTGCACTCGAAAAATAAATTTATCTAGATTAGGCCAAAAAACTAGACTGAATTAAATTTATCATTTCAAGCAACAACACTCTAACCATACACACATTATCCTACGCAATAAATGGTTATATATCAGAATTTTAATATTTTATTTTTAATATTTTTTATGAGTTAAAACAATATGGTTTTATATTTACATATTGATTCTTTATCAAAAATATATAATTATAAGAAACGTATTTAAATTTAGGGTTTATATTAAACCAATTGGTTTTCGAAAGTATGTATTATTTCTTTTAGGCTAGTAACAAAATTTATTGTTTGTTCACCTAAAATCATTCCAAAATTAAGATTAAAGTGTCTTTAAAAAAAAATTACGAATTCTCTTAATTCAAAAATATTTCCTTTCAAAAAGTACTTGATAGTTAATATCGTCGATTTAAACGTGAGTTTTGTGCTCTTTCGTCGAGTGTCAAGTCACTTGAATACAGGAATAACTGCCAAGTGTGGTCCTCCACGCGTATACGTAATATTTGCTCTGTTCTATCTGTGTGGGCTCCGCCGCATTGCGTATCCGCCGCGTGCGCGTTTGTGTGTGCGGCAGCATGTGGCATGCTGCTGGGAGCTCAGAAGCCGGCAGGAAGTTGCCAAGCGGAACGGAGCATCTCCATGTTCTTTCACCGAATCGAGCAACGTGCCACGCATTAGATACTCAGAACCGCACACACAGACACACGGCACGCTGGTGTGGGTGCCATTTTGTACGTGCAAAAATTGCGTTGGTGTAGGTGTGTGTTGCATGTGGCAACATTATGTTGCCGCTGTCTCAAATAAATGCCGGCTTTTATGTAGTTCTCTCCTGCCACTTCCCTTGCTCTTGGTATTCTCTCCGAAATAGAGACATGCCGTGACTGAAGTGAAACCATTGTTGAAAGTGGAAAGTGGAAGAGGGCTTTGAAAGCAGTTTCGAATGGCCAAGAGGATAGCGAAGATTTTTGGCAACTCGCACGCAACAATTGCCATTGAAAATTACTGCTTAAAATGTAGCACAATTTAAGTTCAATTTAAAGTTTGATTTAACGGCAATAAATATAAATGATTAAAATTTCTGTAGTTGAACGTTTTAAATTTTTTCTGAATACAATTCATTTGACTTATTTTTTACTTCGCACTAGATATTTTTGTTGTCCCATTTCATTTTGAAAAGTCTGAATTAAAAGGAAAAAGTTAGCTGTTACATGTGACATGATGTGACATTCTAATTCAAATATTGGATTGCATACTTTTTTTCCTTACATAAATTTGTAAAAGCCCTATTATGTCGCACCCAAAAATTATAATTTTATTTTCACCACAAAAATAAATCTACCCATTTATTAAAGTTAAAATAAAGACATTCAAAGTTTCCCCGTATTTCATTAACACCTTTCTATAAAAGTCAAATTCTGACCGACAAAATCGAAAGTGAAATTTAATATTTCTATGACGATAATAGGTTGAAACTTGAAGTGTTTTAAGCATAATGGATTAATGAACATTCAGTAATTTCACATACATCCCGACGCACCTCCTAATTTCGAACTATTCAGACACCCCCAAGTGGCGGAGGGTGAGGAGAATGCTGGGTAACCATGAAATAAGCGCATTAAAACTGTTCAAGAGCAACAGCTGTTTCCCATGAGCAGGAGAACAATGCATTTGGAAACCAAGCCCGCAAGGGAAAACTCAGAGGAGCGAGGTTGGAAAACCGCAGCCACATTATTTTTAGCTCTTAACTAAACAAGCGCCTAAACATATTTGCCCACGCACCTCAACCACAGCACCCAAAGAAGATTACAGCCTTTTCCAAACATTAAACCTGATTGAATCGAAGTCAGTGGGCTTTAGTCGATTGAAGGAAGGAATTTTCATCGCTCTAGAGTGTGCACAGCAATAAAATTTAAATATTCTCAATATAATTTCTAGGAAGGTCGATTTTTGTGATATTTGTTTTTAATAATTATCAACAAACTGTAAGTACCAGTAAAAACAATGTTAAACGTATGTTAAGGACTGATCACATTCCTAAGTGCTTTATGAACTAAATAGTTAGTGTTGCTATTAGATTAATTTTAAAATTCATTTCAGGATATATGTTTTCTTGTTCAGTGTGTGGCAAACTCACCTCAATATCGCCGCTGTCTGGATGTCTCAATACGAACGCCGATGGCACCACGCCCGGAATCTCCTGCTGCGGTATAAAGAGCAGCGAGTGATGGAAAATCGCATTCAGGAGCAGACTCATCACAACGACCGGTTTGTATTTGCCAAATTTGTCAACGAGGAAGCCTGCAGGGAGGAAACGAGGAAAAAAGGATGATTTTGCGGAAAATGTAAGCAAAATTGCAGCAAGATGTTTGAAACGGCATCGTTGGGTGTGGGGATTCGTAGAATGTGCAACTGCAACGCTCCTCAAAGTAAGTTGTCTACAATTCGGCTTGGGGCTTTGATTGGTTGCTGAGAGCTTAAATTCAGTTTAAGCTGGATTTGCCACACCAACGAGAAAAAGCTGAAAATTACTTCAAGAGTTTTTCTTTAATTTGTGAAGGGTGTGATGGACACCAAATGGCTTTCTACTAATATGCTTATTATACTTTTTTACCCCTAAATAGTTTAAGTCCTTGGAAAATTTAATTACTACTGTATTGGATATTTCATTAAACTTCTTTCGTAACCACTCTTAAATAATTACTATTTCAATTTTAGTTTTATATCTCTGGAGCTGTTCTTTATTTCGCTATTATATCTTCAACTCGTTTTACTTTTATTGCTGCACCACTTGAAGCTTTCGAAGCCATTAAATGGGACTATCAAGCATTATTATATCGCAAGTTGGATGATCGAAATTTTGATGTCGCAACTTTACGAGAGCGTTTTCACTTAGCTCACATTTTATATTTTTTCCAAGCTTTTATGTCCGACAATTTGACCAGCTTTATGCACTTTTCTCTGCCCCCTCGGCTCTTTGTTTCAACGTGCATCTGCCTGAACATTTATCTGCAGCGAGTGTTCACATAAAATGTTTAAAAACCTTCGCTGTCGCCAACATTCCATACCGCAAATGCATTTTAAAAATGCAAAAGCAAATAATAAGAACGTATAAAAAACGGTGCACAAAAGGAAGAGAATGCAACCACACGATGGGGGCACTTCACATACAGACAGTCAAAGGAGAAAAACAAGAACATTGTTTAATTGTCATTTAAACTGCAAGTGAATTAAATTATTCGCACTCGTCCGGAAAAGTGGCCTGGTCTAAAAAAATGTTATGCATTGAAAAAGCTTCCAGAGAGGGTGAATAAATAACCAATCAAATGGGAGCAGTTTGGTGTATAAATATATATTTACGATACGACGAGCAGTTTTTAAATCTTTGTATTTTTGGGAACCAATTTTATTTCTCCAAGAAAAAAATATTGATTTGATTAATTTTTAAACAAAGTACTTTATGCAAAGATTTAATTGGGTTCATGAAAATTAATATAAACACTTGAACTACACTCAATTAACTCAAGGTTTCTAAAAAAAGTTATGCCATTTTTAAAATTATATCGATTTCTATTTTATTTTTAGTATGTAATTATCCAATAACGACATGCATTTGCAATTCGTGACTTTCTCAAAGAATAACAGACGCACTCCCACAAAAAGGCTTCTTGGGGAATTTTGCATGGCTTAATTTTCGGTTTTTGCTCTCGTTATAATGCACGGGTAAACAAGGAAAAACTTTAAATTAAAATCGAGGCACAACGCTAATTAAGATGCATTAAAACAATTAACCGTGCTTCTACTCACCTGTTATGGGCGGGCTGAGAAAAGTGGTGAAGGGCAGGGCCAGGTAGATAATTGCAATCTCCTCCACCGTGAGGCCAATCGACTGCATGTGAATCGTCAGGTAGGGCAAAAGGGACGAGGTCGCTGCAAGGACAAAGGAGAACAGATTATTGTGCGAATTATTGAGAATCGAGAAGGAGAACTTAATTACCAGCAGGAAATGTGAAAGAAGGGAAATTGCTCAAGCGAAATGATGGAATTTCGTTGAGGTCAATAAAGCCAGTGGAGGGTAATTAAATAAGGTGAATGAATGAGCGAAAAAGGGATTAGTTTTGCCAGCAAATGTATGGCTTCACTGAATCATCCCTTTTCATATTTACTTTGCATTTTAGTAATGTCATATTTAATAATTCTTTTTTCACTACCGCTTAATTTACCTACATTGTCATTACTATTATGTAATTGATTGACATGGAGCAAACACAAGGGAGTAATTAAATCAGCAAGTGAAATTAATTAAAACCAAAATACCTGAACAACAAACAAAAGCAATTACAACTTATACCATTTTATTGAATTTTACTGGAGGACGAATCTCACATTTTATTGGAACCTATTTTGTGGTAAAACTAAATCATAAATATCTTTTAGACTTAATTGACTAATAGAGGCCATCCAAAGGCCTTTGAAAGGCCGTTCTTATTTTATATTTTGACTATTGGTCAAAAATAAGCAAACAACAACGAGACTAAATAACTACTTGGAAGTCTTCGAAAATAGCCTACAAAAAAGGGTCGAAAAATGAATATGCACTTCTATAATTTATGAGCATTAACGCATCCAGCACGCATCACGTGTCTGCAGACAAAAAACGAGAAAAGCGGAGGAAAATTAATGGCAACAAATTGGGCGAAACAGGGAAGCAGTCACATCCCCAGTTTTCCCCTGCTACCAATTCAATCCACAGCCTTGACCAATTTAAATGCAAACACGTCAAGGATCCCGGGCACGTAGACTTGTGCGGGTGTGTATGTGTGGGTGGAAAAGTGCGTGTCCAGAATGAAATTCGTCTGTTAAAGTGCAGTTAACACTCGGCCTCGGAAAATGGCGGCTTGAATTCGTTTTTACAGCTCCTGCATCGCCTCAGATAATTAACAATAATACGCCGTGTGTGTGTCTGTTTGTATTTGCTCAATGCAATAACAATTAATTGCTCGTATTGCCGCTGCCGTTTCTTCCCTTTCGTCCAGCGGAAACGGAAACGCAAGCATGTCAGGGTTGTTTGGCTTGGCGGCCATTCATGTTCGCTCGACTTTTTCACACAGAACGAAAAACGTACGCGACACAAGGGGAAAACAAATTAAAAACTATGTTCCATAAATGAATTGGAGAAAAATATGTCATTATTGTTATGTTCTGGAAGAGGACTTTCGTTCCCTTAACACAACAGCCCTTCCTCGATTTGTGGATTAATTATTATACCTCTTATGTATATTAGTATTAAGCTTCCACTTTTCCAAGTTATCTTTAACTAATCAGTCACTATTGGCTTTTTCATTTGCGCAGAAGAGGTTTTTCCAATCCCAAAGCATCATTTTATGTAAAATCATATCCCAAAGATATATTAATTTAACATCGGCTTCACTTTTGTCGGTGCAGATGGCGGCGTAAAGTTTCGCCTCAGTTCCGTTCGGTTGGGATCTGTTCCTGCCACGCTGTCATTCGTAATTAATGTCCCTTTGCACATTTATATTCCTCTTTTTTCGTCGTCGCTATTTAATAATTATTATTCCGTTTTTCGCTTGTCGCACATACTTTCAACTATGCACAACGTTTTGGTAACACGTTCAGGCCATCTATGCAATTTGCAACTATATTGCACTTTATTTGTGAATATTTGAGGGGACAGATGAAAGACACTCACAACTGACACCGACAAATGAAAAATGTGCTGCCAGAAATATTAATTGCAACTCATTTTGAACTTGTTTTTATTTCAGGGTTTCGTTCCGTGCATAGTGAATTGACATTTAGGACAGCAGTTTCACTGGGTAATTTAATTTCGGGTATCAAAGTTGATTGATGTGAAACTTGTAAACCTTAAACCATTAAATTAGATATAGTTATTGAGATGGCTTATATTTTAAATGACACAATTAAATCTAGGAAAGCTCATTTAATTTTCATTTCAATTCAATAATATTCTCTGATCCAAAAAGAAATTTAATAAATTAACCAAAATAAATTCAAAATATAAAAAGAGAAAGAAGACAGAACCACATTTCAAATTGATTAAAGCGAAATACATAATGAAAAAAATAATAAACATTTCATTTAACGCCAAAGGACTCTCTGCAAACAAAAGACATTTTTCAGTAATTGATTACAGTTTATTATGTGCATTCATATGCATTAATCAATATCCAATAGTTTCTTTTTCAGTTCACAAAGCATACCTATTTTTTCTAAAAACGTATAAACAGTTTAATGTTATAAGTTATAAGGTCAACAAAGAAACAGCAAAGATTAATTTTAAACTTCGAAAATTTAGGAATACCAAATTGAAATATAAATTTAAATGGGAAAAAATTTTATTGTGATTTAAAAATCGACATTTATGGAGTTAATTACAATATTTTCTATCGATAAGAGTAGTTTCTAACATAATTGAACCACAAAGAGCAATCCAAAAACAATAATTCACTTTGAAAATGGTCGAGAACGGCTCGTAAAAGAATTAAATTTTAAATCATGCAGCACATCACAGAAAATTGAAAAGCAGGATGTGCCGTGCGATTCCTTTGTCTAGCCAATTAATGGTATTAAATTACACTCTATATGGGAATAAATGTTCTGAGCCAATTAAATTATTTTGTGAACTTTGCGCTGCCCAAAAACCGAGACGAAAATAAAAGAAATGCCGAAAAAGAATCCTCGGCTCAACTTTAGCTAAATAAAAAACGCATTAATACTCATTTTAGTGACAATTTGAGTTTGATGGCAAAAGACAAAGGGGGTGGATGGGTAGCGAAATGTTTTTGCCATTGACCGCCAGCAAAAACATTCAGAAAATGGCGCACGGTCAGAAAATCGGAGGCAGCTACATATACATACTAGTCCAAGGCAAATCAAAGTAAACCTTTCTCAAGCTTAAATCACATAAGCTAGATTTATTTACAAAAGACGCACACACAGGCACACATTATGAACGCCTAATTGCCACACGCTGGGAAAATCTGCTCAATGTGCATCGGACTCTAACTGAATTTATACAAATGTGTTACATATTTTCCCCAGCCTAATTGATAACTTCCGACCAGCCCAGTCCCCTACATTCCGGAGAAGGGGATTCGGAGAGTGTGATAATGAATTCAGATTCACTGCCAGAGAATAAGTCGGTCCCCCGGACTTTGCTCAACATTTTTCCAGCTGCTGCATCGCCTTTGTATATAATAGGGTCTCTACGTTTGTCTTGGTTTTTCTGCGAGATGGATAAAGCTTATATACTCTCGTTTTAGATACCTAAGGTTTGAGGTTTAAGGCCTTTGGGGTTTTGGTAAAAAAATTCAGGCAATCGGTTTATTTAACCTAAGGAAAAGATTTCCTAATATTTAAGCTTGAACACTTTCAAGGCAGACAAAATAAAAAAATTGACTTGGGAAAATGTGTCCTTTTTAAACCAAATACTTCTCTGTCAGTTCAGCTAATATCTTTTTACAGCTCAACAAAACCCCCTCAGACAACATGTCGTATGCATGATATCAGTAAAAGGCAAGGCAAAAACCAATTGTAAGTAACGATTTCGATTACTATTTGGCAGTGGGGTGATGAAAGTGATTTCTAATTAGTTTTTAATTACATATTTTACACATTACTCACCGCCATACATCACGAAAAGGGTTATTTTCAGCATTATCAAGTTGGGATTGATGCCTCGCCGCTGGCAGAATTCTCCGAATCGCGACAGTTCCACCTTTTCCGTTATCGCCGGATCCGTGGCCATTTCCTCGCTGACCATTTTCCCCATTTTCCCGACTAACACTTGGCCAATCGCATGCACTCGTCGACAGTTTTGAAGTTCGTTTCAATGAAAAGCGGCCAGCGGGGAGGGGAAAATTGCCACCGATCTAAGTTTCTCGGTCACACACAGATTCACACACAGACTAACACATTGCGAGGCACTCAAAATTAAATCCCTAGTGTATTTTGCTTTTTATGATTTCTCTCGCTGACTTTTTCTTGTGATTTTGATTAAATTCAATTGAAATTTGTGATCATCAAGGCAGACCCATCCAGTTGTTGTTGCTATATATATAGATATATATTACACACTAAATTTCACAGCACAATTTGGTTGAGTTTGGTTTTTCAAGACTTCTAATCTCTCTTGATCTTTGTTATTTTCAATTAGCTTTTCCGTTTTCCTCACACTTTTCAAGGTTTCCACTTTTGCTCCACTTTGGGAATTTCCTTTCAATTTGTTATTCCAAAAATGCACAGCGCGTTTTTGTCGCTTTCATGTATTTGCTGTTTTCTTTTTTTTTGCCGCTTGAACTTTTCCAGACGCCGTTCGCTTTGCGACTGAACTGCAGGGAAATGAAAATCTCTTATCAACCTCTCAGCTATATCTCCAGATCCCCAGATATCCCCCAGATCTCTGAGCACACTGATGATCATAATGATGATGCTGATTCTAACTTAAATTGGTCCGCCTCTCGGTGTGTTGGTGCCAGATCTTGAGCTCTTCTTGTTGGTGTTTTGTTGATGCGACAAGATCGCCGGGAGATAATGTCTCCCGTATTTCTTGAATGGAGATAAAAAGCCAACGAAACCTGAGCGACGGCTGACGTGCGACAATGTCGCGATCTCCGCAAGAGTGACTGACAGCCCGGAGAACGAGGAGGTCGGGTATTTGTCTAGAATCTAGCGAAAAGCTTACTTGGTAGGCCAAGGTTCACCTCCCGGAGGGGTTGGGCTCCTCCGATACACCCCCTGAGATAGGAACTCAGTGGGGATTTGAGACGATGCAGAACACAGAGGGCGACCGAAGGAAAATAGCAATTATTTTTAATCTAATAATCAATCTGGGCATTACCCTACATAGTAAGCTGTAATCTTAATTATTTTAACTTAGTAAAACCTATTTTTAAGTTACTTTCCCATGCTATAAACGATCAATGGAGAAATATCTGAAAATTATAAATTATTCCTCTGTGTAAAAACCAATCAAGAGTTGTACGATTCTTGCCGATAAAAGTTGTTATCAAGTGGATTATATATATATAAAAAATTTAACACTTAACACAATTAATTTTTTTAAACAAGCTTATAA
Source organism: Drosophila fuyamai (assembly GCA_018153365.1). NCBI lineage: Eukaryota > Metazoa > Arthropoda > Insecta > Diptera > Drosophilidae > Drosophila > Drosophila fuyamai. The sequence goes on from JAECXW010000878.1 coordinate 2,705,756, forward strand.
TAAATATCATCCCATTTAAAAATTAAAAGTGTTTGCTTCCTGCGTTTTATTTTACAATTGCCTTTAATTGTAATTCAATGAGAAATACCAAAAGTTTCTTACTTTACTTTGCTCACAATATTACATCAGCCGTATTCGAAGGCGGTGAAAAAATCTCCCCTGCACTCGAAAATTCCACCAAGAACACTCTTGGGTCTCCTAAACGGATTTGAACAAGAAAATAGTGCCCGAATCACAAAAGTTGTAGGCATTTCCCCAAAGAATATTTCTGTAAACTTTATCAACGTTGCGAATCGAAGCAAAGAGCGAATTCAACTGACCAGCAACGAACATATTTTTTGATAAGACCTCGACATGGATAGAAAAAGAAGCACATTAGCTGATAGGGAAATTACATGTGGAAAACGATTGATTGATTGGGATCAAAGCACGTGCCATTAGCAGATATGCGTATGGCCTGACAACCGAAGAATTTTCACCACGACTTTTCTTCGCGTGCCTGGGAATATTTACGCCCCACTGACCCGGCCTAACCTTCGTATAAAAAAGCTATAAACCCTTATGGTTGCAGCTTAACTGATTAGCCGCGCTTCCTGAAGGGAGTTCATAACTTTGTTTTGTTAGTTGACAGATAAGATAATACGATTCCATCTCGTGTGTCATGTGAGTGCAAAGTAAAATATTTAAACTGTCTCGGCACGAAGCAGAAAACTACAAATATATCTAATTCGGGGAAAGGGAATTGTTGTCGATGTTTATAAGTCACCTGGGTGTCCTTCTGCCACCTTATTATCTCTCTTAATCTATTTAGCTCAGCGCCCAGAAGAAGATGCCAAAGATACAGCGATTATCAGATACTTTTATATTTAGCACGCATCTATCTGAGATGGATGTGGGATATCAAAGGCAAACACAAACATGTTGTAAAACAAAATACGTAAGCAAAGTTGTGCCAGACTGGAGTACTCGTTTTTCGTTTATCAGCAGTGCAATCGTGGAGAAGCTGAAGCAAAAGTCTAAGAACTCAAGAGAAAGGTGCAGCCACACAGATACCTGAACACTAATTAAAGAATGGGGATTCGTCGAATCTTCATTAAAGTTTATCAGGTAAAAAATGTACCTATGTATATGTTTATGTTATAAACGTTATATTCGTGGCTGCTCAAATTATTAAAATAAAAGCACAGTTATGTATATATAAATAAATAAGCAAACAATTCCAGTTTTATTTTAATTTTGCGTTCCATTGCAATTTTCTTTACAATTTGAATTTGACCATCGGACTGAGACTGAGACATTATAAACTACTAAAACACATTTAAATTTACATAAAATATAAATAAAACATGAGAGGAAAGCTAACCTCGGGCGGAGCCGAAGTTGAAATACCCTTGCAGAATATTCTGTAAATTATATTCTCCCAAATTATTCATATGATGCATTCTTAACACTCAACTTTTTAACTTTAAAAACACCAAAGTTATGGCAATTCCAATCGTTCAGTTATATGGCGGCTATAGGATATAGTCGACCGATCCTTATGAAATTTGGTAGGTCGGATTAATTAGACAAATATAAAACCCATAGAAAATCCCAACTTCCTAACTTTAAAAACACCAAAGTTATGGCAATTTCAATCGTTCAGTTATATGGCAGCTATAGGATATAGTCGGCCGATCCCTATAAAATTTGGTAGGTCGGATTGATTGGCCAAATATAAAACCCATAGAAAATCCCAACTTCCTAACTCTAAAAACACCAAAGTTATGCTATTTCCTATCGTTATATGGGAGCTATAGGATATAGTCCTAACTTTACAAACAGCAGAGTTATTGCATTTCCGATCAATCAGTTATATGGCAGCTATAAGATATAGTCGACCGATCCCGGCCGTTCCGACATATATACTGCGTGGAAAGAAAAGAAGGGTGTATGCAAAGTTTTAATTCGATATCTTTAAAACTGAGAGACTAGTTTGAGTAGTAACAGACAAACGGACAGACGGACATGCTTATATCAACTAAGGAGGTTATCCTGATCAAGAATATATATACTTTATAGGGTAGGAGATGTCTCCTTCACTGCGTTGCACACTTTTAACCAAAATTATAATACCCTCTGCAAGGGTATAAACCGATTTTTTTAAGTTGTGAAACGAAAACTTACTTAGCTAAGTTCGCACCCGGTGAGAGTTGCCAGATGTTTATGTCGTTGAATTGGCCTTTGCTAGCGGCATCGGAGTTCCTAACCTTGTCCTTTTTGAGTGACCCCATTTTTGAGAAAACTGTTCCCGATTTTGGTTTCTAAGAAACATGCAATATTTAACTTTTCCTTTAATCATTTATTCTTTAAACATTTATAAAGAATAAGTTATATGTTTTATATTATGTTATATATTTCTTTTAGTTTTCTTTAAAGTAATTACGACAACTTTTAGGAAAAAGTATATCTAAGAGACATCTTATTTCCGAACTACAATCTTTCGACATATTTTGTTTAGTAACTCAGCTCTTTTTGCGAGAACTATCTCACTAAAAACTACAGTCCTGATCTAAAATAGATCATACATATATTTCAAAAACGCCGAAACGTTAGCAAAGAAAGAATAAATTATACAAATTGTTGGAAATTATTTAGTTCAGTATCTTATGAATATCGGCCTTGCACTTTCATTTTTCGCATTGAAAACAAATCTATATTTAAGATGGGAGTTGCCTCCGAGCACGGGCCAGCCGATCCTTTTGTCTTTGCCGATAGCTGAAAGGACAGTAACAAGGTAATTCGAAGTTGTTTCGAAGAATTATTGAGGACTTACCTATCCATGAGCATCTTAAACGTGCTGCGCTTAAGTATAAGCACAACAAACACAATAACGCCATACAAATTGTGCAAATGACTAACAACATCCATAAGTGGAGACAAAAACCCGTTGTATTTGGCAATGACACAAATTATTATGAGGATCCAATTCAAGCCCATCATGAGGGAGATCCGCATAAACTGTATAAACCTGTAATAAAAACGGAATGGGTATCATGATTCGTTACTACTTTGCAAAGTTGAAATATCTTACGTCTCAGTGTCAAAACCTAGGCAGGTCGTCGTCAACTCCTCCTGTTCCTTAAAACTATTCAGTTCTCTTTTTACTTTCTTTATGTTAACAGCAGTGAGGCTGAACATAATCACATTAAAGAGACCTACGACTAGTATAGGCAACATAAAAATTATAAATTTTGTATCTGTAAATGTAAGAAAATGGTCAGAAAAATACAGAATTACCCTAAAGAAATAGTAGATCTTTCATATCCCAAAATTTTAAAGGCATCTTAAGTTATGAAATATCGACTAAAGCTTGTTTAAAAATCACCTGTACTACACTTAAAAACGATTATAATCGTAAAATACACTGCGGCCATAATAGCAGAAGTGACCCAGACAAAGACGCTGTAGATGAGGAACTCATAAGGGTGTTCATAGCGACCGAGGGCCTTGAATACTTTCCATAAATGACAGCTTATTACAGAGCACCAGAGAAAGTAAGCATAAAAGTTGATTACATGAATGGCAACTGAGGATGATTAATGAATAAAAAGATTTTAGAATCTTTGCAATCCGCACTTTGTTTATAAATTACCTAAGTGTAAAGAAATGTAGTTTAAGGCAAATAAAACGTTCATTAGAATAATGTTGAACAGGCAGAATTGGTTGCCGATAATGCACTTTCCGGTCACATTTCGAAACGTCGGTATGTAAAGATACACTGCGATAGTTAGGGGAATGCATATCATCGATAGCACACGGCCTGTACAAATAGAAACAAAAATGGAAAGGTAACTGGACGAGTTATAAGACGTGGTAAGTTTTCTTTGATTGAGTGGCGGTCCTGTTTTAAGTTTGGGTTAAGCAATTCACTGGCGATTTGAAACTCGAAAAATAGTGGATAGATTATACAAATTTCGGATTTCCTTTTGATACGTGATAAATCGGTAGTATGGGAATTCGCGAGCGTAAATTTTACAATAACTTGTATAGGAACTTTACCGATTAAAGTTAACGTCTCGATCATAGCTAAAATTCGACTGACCCTCGACTGCAAATTTGCACCCTTTTATATCCAACGACTATTGGAGTTTTGAAATATAAAAAAACATATGAAACACAATCACCACTGATGTCGACAAAGTCGCTTGGCAGAGGGTTATCCACATTACGACCATAAATGGTGGGCATCAGGGGAATGAAGTAATGTGTTGGACCAATTGCACCCAGAGGACCAAACTCTAAGCATTGATTTAATTTCTTTACACTTTTTATTTCAATGGCGTAGATATACACAAATATACAATAAACTTCAATATTTATTTAAGCACAAATGCGAAGAAGAAACTTACTTCGTCCAATAAGTATACTTATATACCACAAAACGACAGTAATCTGTCTGACAAACGAAAAATATGTTAAAAAAATTAAAAAATATCCCACCTTTTTTTTAATAGAGAATTAATTACTTAATTTGAGTACAATTGAACTAGCAATTAGGTTTGCTAGTCTCTTATTATTTAAATATTTAATTGGAAAAGATTTTTCTGACACCACAATAAAAAATAAAACAAAAACGATTTTATTTTTAAATAGTGAAACCAAAATATTCTTAGCCAAGTTCGCACCCGCTAGAGTTGCCAAGCGCTTATAACGTTAATAAATACATTTTCCCTTGCTAACGGCTATCGGAGTTCCCAACCGTGGCCTGCGGTTGGTATGTAGGCGTTATAGCTAAATTAGTGGTATTTTCTAGTGCATTTAATATGTTTTCATTTTCGCCCAACCATCTCGCGTTTGCCTCACAATTCTGCTCTCGTCTTCAAAATGTTTGGAGCAGAGCTCCACGGCAATTCGTCGAGTTAATTTCGAGCCGAAACTAAAGTAAATATATTAAATTTGTGATTAATTTTGGAGGTTCTGTGAAAACATCTCGATTCAGCGATATTAAATAAAAATTTCCGAAGTTTTCGATTCCGTTTGCCACTAAAGGTGTGCACGTGTGTGTGTGTGTTTTGTGTTTGCGGCATTTGTCAAGAAGAGGAAGAGAAATAGCGGAGAAATACAAATAGTATTCAATTAAATTCAAGTGTCGCGGCTATAAGGCATTATCTAAAAGCAGAAACCGAGATTAGATAAAATACACAGCGAATATATAAAGTGGAAAAGGCAGAAAAAGCTGAAAAAGCAAAATAAGGCACAAAAGCAAAAAGGAAAGAAAGAAGAAGTTCAAAGCCATCGTATACGTGTATGTGCGCTTGTGTGCGACGCTTGCAAAAATTATCTGTGTGTGCGTGTGTTGTTTTTGTTAGTGCACCTGTCTGCAAAATAAAAAAGAGATAGCAACAAAAACCTTAACATCAAATAAGGTGACAAATAAATAAAATGTAAAAAAAACCGAACAGAAATATCTAAAAAAAATAAAACAAAAAATAAAACGACAAGTGAAGAAAACTAAACAAAGTAAAAGAAAGGGAGAAAACAAGATAAACGAAATTGCCTCAAAAAAAACCGGAGAAAGGAAAGTAAAAAAAAGATACAACGAAATAATCCTGTTTTTTAAGGAATTTCTATATAAAGGTAAGTTTTGAAACGCATGACACACTTTTATTCAAGGAACTTCCACATTTTCGGGGGTTGACGAAATTCCTCTGGATGCTGCGTATGTGTCGAAATTTCCGTGATTTAACCTAGACCAGAAAAACACTTTTTGGAGGTGGACGAGGCTGTTCAGAGCCACCCCCTTTTGGGGGTGGTTTTCCGCTCTCAGCTGAGCATCCTCGCTTTTCTCGATGTGTACATATTTTGAAGGCCATCCCGCAGACAGATCCCAAAAAAAGGCAACAAATTTCTAATTTCAAAACATTAGAATTTTTATGTAAGCCGAAACTAGAAAATGATCCATTAAAAGTAGGTTTTGCAAGCTGGTTTTGGGCTAAAAGTTATAGAGTTGGTACAATCGAATAAGCCTCTACAAGTTTTTCTACAAAAGACGATTTTTTAGAAGTTGGTATTTTTAAATAACTCTTAGTTAAATGTTTCAGCATTATAATACCATTTAATTAAAAAATATGTGCCTAATTCACAAACACACTGTTAAAAATAAATGCAAGTTCTTCGCTTTAGCAACTTATTTTCTTATTGGCCTTGAAACTATATTAAAATTAAAAGAGTCCTTGTTAAAATTGAACATTAAGAAAATATAGCTTCCTAATATTTAACACAAGCATATCTTTAAGGTTTTACTACGTTTTTAAACTAAAAATTTGAATAAAATCGTCTGGCTGAAATAACAGCTTCCTAGACAAACGATGTGTTAGGCCAGGTAAGCCTATAAATGCGCAAATGCAGCCACAAAACAACTGAACTTGACCCAAACACATGCATTCAACATTGGGATCCAGCCCCTTTAACGCTCTGCTGATCTAGATAAATGCAGAGGGGCTATCCAAGTGTTGCGCAAGGCACCCCCCTTACCCCCAGCTCCTTAATTTAGACACCTATAATCTTTTTCGGAAAGCTCACACGAATTATATTTTGTCTAGAAGGAAAGAGATGGCAACGTTGGCTTCTCCTTCGTTCATTAATCACAATGACTAATTTGTGAAGTTTTTTCTTACTTATGTACGTATCTTTTTTTTTCGAATTTTTGTGGTGTTTTCATTTTGAGCCGACGTTTAAGCTCATTAAAGTTACCCAAGGGTTAAAAATAAATTGCGACGGGAACAACATACATATATGGGAAGAAATAGATGGAGCTGTGAAATGGAAACAAAAAACCACATGCCAATGGAAGGCTTAAAATGTAATTTAATCTATACGAATTCAATGCCCTTCTTGGGTCAAAAGCTGATAGCACAGACGCTGTAAAATCCAAAAATAGTGAGGAAATATTATGATAAGAACGCTGTAAAACTCTTTGAATGTTTAGGTCAGACAGTATCTGAACTTATTTTCATTCCATTTAACAAGTAAAAATACTATACGATTAGTATCAATAGAAATATGACTATTCCAAAAATTCTACAAACATTAACAAATTTGTTTGTATTTTGTCAGATTTGTCAAAGTCTTAAATTTAAAAGAAATGTACATATATCAACTTCAGGGAGGTCTTAAAAATACTCTTCATTCAATACTAATCAGAATATTGCCCTGAACTATATTCCCTATAGAGTGTAGCGCATCAAGAAACCCAAAACTCACGATCAAAAGCCGCTTAAAAAGAGAAAAATAAGAATGGTGGAATCGGTGACAGGTGGATTTTGATTCTATATACTGGATCGCCTGCTCTTACTCTGTCTTATTCTACATTTTAGATCTCCACAGTTTTTCTACTTTTCCCATTTTGTTTGTTTTCCTACTGGTTCATTTCTACCTGCTCAGTGTTTCTGTGATTTTTCTAGACTTTTGTCTTTGAGTTCTTTTTTGTTTTCCTTTACCTCGCTGACTAAGACATTTGCCGGTTGCGTTTTCTTACCTGGCGACAGGTGCGCATCCAGTATTTTTGTATCCGTGGTGGCCATGTTTTCTAGTTTTGGAATTCAACTCGTTCCTGAGCAATTTATCTACAGGCGGTTAAAGGAGGATCTCCTCAGCATTTCGAAGATTTGCTTGGTTTTTTTGTTTTCTCATGCACGTTTTATTCTTTTATTCACTGCAAATGTGACTGTGCCAAGGGGCTCACGTATCTCATAGATGCAATATGAGAAAAATCTGAATATTCCTACTGCGTCGGCAGTGTCAGCCCCTTCCATATCCATTTTTCCTTTATCTACATCATTGGCTCAGTGCCTCGTCTTCTTTTATTGCCTTTCGGTCGGCCTGCGTTCGTTCTTTTTTATCTCAGCCGCTCTCTTATTGGCCTGCAACTTTAAACTGGGCCCATTAAATATTATGCCGTAGACTCCAACTAATGGGGCATGGCTCAATTGGAAGTCTGTTGGCTGCAATCAACTCGGAAATACGGGGAAAGCAAAAATTACATCAAAGGAAGCTGGAAAATGTTAGTTAGTGCATAATCAAAGAACATTTGTTGGACTTTATGATTATGAAAAGTGGATTTTTAATATTGGGGGATACGATTTTTTCTGAATTTATTATTTTTAAGGTGCTCAAAGTTAAAAAAAATTAATAATAATATTACTACCAAGAAAAGAAAAATTGTAAAATTAATTTTTAGTTCAAATTATAATATAAATTGTAAAAACAGAATAAAATTGCGGTTTTTAATAATCCAGATCACAAAGAAAAGATTCAAATATGTATTTGCTATTGATTTATCAGTCTAGAAAACTATTTAAACTATTTATTACCATTTTCCTTAGTATATTCTTTACCTTTCTGTGAAAAATTCTTGAAACGAGTTTTAACCTTTCCGAAAAAAATTCCCAAATGCATTCCACATAATGCAACTGTAAATTTGCCAAGGCAACAAAACAAGACAAACAAAAAAAGGAAAGGCTCAAAATTATGGCAACTTTGGGGAATGTCTCGACTGAAGTGTGGCCTGTGCACTTAGCTTCGTGTTCACCTGTGAGTTCTGTCTTTCTGCCTCTCTGCCTTTTTTTCCCCCCTCAACACTCTTCTGGCCAACATTTTTGGATAATTTGCAATATGCGTTGCATATCCATTAAGCCGCCCCAAGTCAAGAGTTGCCACTAACAGAACAGCAGCAGAAACAGCTAACAAAGGTGTAACATTTTTGCCGCTGCATTTTCCTGGCTTTTCGCCCTCACCCTCCACTTGTTGTTCTGGTTGGAGTTGGCTGCTGCTGTTGTGTTTCCACTGCCTTTTCCTCTCCTCTGCCACTTCCATTTGCTATACTCTTTCTAAGGGTATTATTGGTTTGATACCCATGATGAATTTTTTCCACAAGATGCACCTAACAAGGGTTAGAAAAGTAAGACTACTAAATAGTAAATATAATTAAAAAACATACCATTATTAAAGTTCCTATCAAAATTGTGCAAAAACTTTCAAAAAGTCGACAGAAGGTAAAATCTCTATATTTTTATAAGGGACTAGATAGAGTATTTTGAGATCCGATTTTAAAAGCCAGCTTTTGTTTTATTTTTGTTTTGTGTCTGGCCTTCTGGTGCTCTTCAAGTTTATCTTAGCACTGTGCACTTTTATTGATATCATGTAACTTGCCGGCGCTTCCTCAACGTGGCAGAGGTGGAATCGGGGGGATAAAATGGGAAGGTGTGTGGGGATGGAAGGCATGCGAAGTGGATGGAGCACAAGGAGATGTATAGGAGGAGTTCTGCTCGCACTTAAGTATGGCTGGAATGCAGTTTACTTTGGTTCGGGCCAAGTTAATGGCAAACCCGATTCGATAAGACTTCACTGCTGAGTACACAGACCAGGCCCTCGGACCTCCCCTCTCTCGCCCAACTCTGTATTTATGCCCGAGGAACTCCTCCTTACTCCCAGTTCGATTTTCTCCTTAAGCTTTCTTTTTTCGCATAACTCCACGGCCATTGTTTGAGGTCGTTTCTAATGACTTGAATTGCATTGTACTGTAGTTTAATTAGAATATGTTGCCGCATTTATAGCCGTGGTGTGGTGAGTGTTATAGCTACTATATTTGTGGCATTTCCGTAACGGTTTATTTATATGTGGGAGTCTTGGGATTGGAACTAGTTTTTGGGGGTGGAGCTGAGCCCCCTGGAAATTATAGAAACTAATTTATGGGCTGGGAATGTGAAATTGGTAACTAAATTCTAAAGTTTATGGTGGGAATAGAAAGGAAGAAGAACTCAAAATTATTTTTTTATACTCGCTACTGTCATAGCAAAACGTATTTTTTAATTACTGCGTTGCACCTAGTGCATACTTTAATTATTTGGGTCAAACTATTAATTTATTTTATTTATTAAAGATAATAATGACTGACTTTAAAATACATATCCCCTTTCCATTTCCTTTACAACATTTCAATTTATACACTTTTTCATTAATCGGAAAATTTTTATAGTTACTTGTTTTTTTTTTGTAATACCATTTCCCAGTACAAATGAGATAAATATTGATTGTGGGATGAGGAACTTCCAATTCATGAACGTGAACCACATTCCCGAACCACTTTTCACCTTCATCATCCCGAAATCTTTCCCGTTTAGTTTAGTTTATTTACTCAACTAACGAACTATTAACGAACAACTTAATTTGGGAAAATTGCGGGATTACGAGTTTGAGCCAGATGCCGCTCTATATGATGATTTGGTCTTGGGCCGTGCAACATTGTTGCTCGAACACCCCGCTTTTCCCCCGAAACATGCCATCGATGCCATAACCCATTAAGTGGGATTGGAATTCGGTCCGCAATGCCTGCAATTGGCTTTGGCCGTGGCTTGTGCCAAGTTTGAAGAGGAAGTATTATGCAGTCGCCCAAAAAACTGGCCAAAGTTGTTTTTTTTTGTGGCCTTTTTGCCTTTAATTTGTTTTCTTTTTTTTTGTGTGACAGACTGGCAATAAAAAATAAAGTAAAAAGAGAAACAAACTTTATGCGTCTCGTTTTTGTCTGTCCTCAAACTTGTCGTGTTGGAGAGGAAAAATAGGGAAAAATGGAGAAAAATGTTTGAGAACCTGCAGGGGGGATTTTTAAAATTTATTTTTTGAATTGCAACAGCTGCGATGGCTCGTCTTCTTCTACCAACGAATATTATTGCCTTTGGCCAACTGCCAGACCAAAACTAACTGGCAATAATTATAATTTATTGTTCCAGCCTAGAAGGGAAATAGCGTAGAATTTGTCAGAAAGTTTGTTCAAAAACTAATCAAATTAACAGGAAATGTTAAATACTTTAATTTATTTATTTTTTTCATTTTAATGAATATTATGAAATTCAAAAACTATGGACTTGCCAA